>JARBWK010000005.1:105055395-106421782 GCA_030556195.1 Anolis apletophallus
CGATTTGCACCCGTCTGAACACGGGGCAAGCGCTGGACCTCGTGGGACGTAAGTTTGCATCCCCAGGGATCTCGCCATCCGGCACACCTGCTCACCGAAAGCCCTCGCGTTGTCCGTTGGCGAAGACGAGGGTTCAGCGTCACAGCCCGCCTGGGAAGGCGTTCTGTCCATGTTGAGGACAGGATGGATCCCCGATCTCGTCGATCGAGGGACCTCGCCATCTTCCATCTCGTCTCCCGACCACGGTTGAACCGTGTCTGGGATCACCGGCGGCTGTGATTGTGGAGGCGACCTGGACGTCGAAGGGATTTCAGGCATCTCTGTCGACACAGGAGGAGGTGTTCGCTTGGCCGGGGCCAAGGCGAGCCTCGTGGTCTGCCTGCCTTTGTCTGGCGAAGTCACAAGAGTTGTCGGACCGAGGTCTGTCCCGGAGGAGCGAGGACGACGGTCTGGACCGAGTTCTCTGGTGCCACTCGGTGCTCTACCCCTGTCTCCACCGCGAGACCAGGGGCAGGCGCCGAGTCGGGGCAGGAGACTGAAGCCGACGACGTCAGCGTCCTGCGCCTCTTTGGTGAGGGGAGGGTCTCGAGGCAGCGGCCTCCAGAGACTTGCCGGAGTCACAGGAACCAGGCCTCTGGTCTGGGCTCTCTGAGCTTCTTGCTCCGACCTCTGGAAGGCTATCTCCATAGCCCGATCCGAGGGAGTCCTTGAGATGGTCGACCTCTGGGAGTGGCCCGGACGCCATCGAGCTTGTCGACCGTCTGCGAGGTGGGAGGCAGCTCGACCGTTTCGTGGTCACGGTGCAAGGCCTCTTCGACACGAAGTCTTTGATGTCTTCGAGGAGACAGACTTGGTGGTGTTCTTCTCCTTCCGTGGACGCTTCCGGCCGGGTGAGCAGTCGACACGGTGGGGACCGAAGCAGCCGCCTCGGATCCCAAGGAGGCAGATGGGACAGCCGTCGCCATCTGTGGAGGGCAGAGAGCACGCTCCGTGAGGTAGGCCTGAAGCCTGCGGGCTCGCTCTTCGAGTGGCGGTCGAGAAGGCCTGACAGTGCCGGCAGGCAGGAACGACGTGTCCCTCCCCGAGACACCGAAGACACTTCGAGTGACCGTCACAGTCCGGGATCTTGCTACCGCAGGATAAGCACCTTTTGAAACTGGTTGTGGACATGCTATGCTCACACAACCAGCCGTATTTCGATGTTGCCCAAGTGGCGGAAAACAAAGGAATGGCGTGGGCGCTGGAGGCGCCTTTTATGCCCTCCGGGTCGGCTGGGCGGAGCTACCGCCAAAAAGTTTCAAACTGGAGAAGTTTCCGTTGGAAGCCGCGCTGGCGCCATAAACTTCATAAGTGTGCATTCACAGAGCTCTCGAAGAAGAACTTCAGTTTCCAGTCTTCAATCTTTGGAACATCCTCCTCTTTCCACTTTTTGGCTAAGACCATCCTAGCCGCAGAGATACAATAGATAAATGACTTCTCTTTATTTTCTTCTAGTCTGAAATCAATCAGACCCAATAAAAGAGTCCTGTTTTAACTTAAACTTTATGTCCAGCGCTCCTTGGATTTCCCTATGAATATCTCTCCAATATTTCCTTACCTTTTTATATTCCCACCACATATGGAAGAAGTGTCCAGTCTCTCTCTTACATTTCCAACATTTGTTGCTATAGTTTTTATTATATTTTGCAATTTTGTCTGGGGCAAGGTACCACCTATGGAAAATTTTCAGACCATTTTTCTTTAGATCATACGTGTATGTGTAATTAAGGTGTTTTTTCCAGAATATTTCCCATGATTTTAATGGGATTTCATGTCTGACATTTTGGGCCCATTTGACCATACAGTCCTTAATCACCTCTTCTTCCGTTTGCCAGTCTAATATTTTTTTTATAAAGCTGTGATACTCTTTTGTTATTTCTTTTAACTAATTCTTGCCAGAAGTTTTTTGGCCAAAAAATTAGTTCAGTTTTATCTGAGGCATCATTTGGATGCCTCAGGTACTCTGGAGGATTGTATCTGTTGAAGTAGTCAGACTCCCTACCTGTCTCTTGGGTTTTCCCTCTCCAAGTTGTGGAAATTACTTTTAAAATGGAGGTGCTGGATTGCCTCCAGATCAGCAGTGTCAGAGAATTCAAGAGGTCCTGCCCTAAACTACATTTCCCAGAATACTGCTCATTTCCCATGTTAAAGCCTCAATGTGAGTGTGGTCTCTGGCTCTCTCTGTCGGTCAGTATTTTGAATCTTAATATTTTTGCGTGGCCATCCCTTGTGTTTCTTAATATCTGTTTGTAAAAAAAAAATACTATTAACATCCAACTTATTAATTAAAAACAAAATTTTGCACACCCCTATTATATACCATTTTACATGTAACTCAAGGTAACTTCATTGGAATGACTTCTCCATCTCACTTTGTAATTGTGAAGGGCAGGCTCTTTAGGCAATTCATATAATCCAGGGGACGGACCCTTAGTAAAGCAACACACAGCAACTGCTGTTAAATGCTTTATTTAGAATAAGTAAAATAGATAAAAATAGATTGGAAAAGTAAAGGAAGAATAGTTCAGTAATGCTCCCAGCATCCAGTTGAAACAAAGTAATAGTCTTTAAGAGTCCAATAAAAGAACAATGATCTTGATGCCTCAGTTGGCTAAATCCAGGAGTTTCTTGGTACAAAGCTTGGCAAGATTCAAAGTCCAAAGGCAAACAGCCCCCCCGGTAGACAAAGTTCCATGAGTCCTGGCAAGGTAGCTGAAACGTTGGCACGAGATACGGAGCCCGCTCCAGGCTGAACCTTGATAGGCCCTGATCCCTTTGATCTATAAGATGCAAGCTGCGTCGAAGTTCCTTCCCAGGATCGGGTGAGAATACTTTCTTTCCCACCGCTTCTTGGCCTCATTGGAATGCAGGCTCGTTAGGGCAAACATCTGGCCTTTTGGGAGTATCTGTTGTTTCATGGTTCCAGGCCCTGTTATCAGCCTGTGAAGCCGGAGGAATGCGCCTGACCTTGCTTGCTTGGGGTTCACTGAAAGGTTGCGGCAGAGGCCTGCTTTCTATCCTCTCTGCTTTCTTGGTTTTAACATGGCGTTGGTCTGGTTTGTTCCTTGTACCTGGCTGGGGTGTGACAAGGGGTGCTCATTAGGGCGTCCTGGTAGATCGCAGGCAGGGCGGGAGGAAGACTCAGTCCCGCCCCGCAGGCTCCCAACACCACCCAGGTGCAGAAGGAGGTTGGACTGGATGGCCCTTGGAGGTCTCCTTCTATTCTAGGAACCCATTGTTGTTATTATTATTATCAGAGGCTGAATGGCCATCTGTGAGGAATGCTTTGATTGTATTTTTGCCTTATAGCAGAAGGAGATTGGGCTGGATGGCCCTTGGAGGTCTCCTTCTACTCTAGGAACCTGTTGCTGTTGTTGTTGTTACTATTATTATTATTAGCAGAGACTGAATGAATATCATCATCATCATCATTATGAATAAATTCAGGGGCTTATTATACTCACATTTAGTTGAAATCAGTCTTAAAATATATTATATGGCTCTCACTGAAATAAATTTCCAAATATTTTCCTTTTATGGCTCTCTGAGTAGTGGGTAGGCAGATCATTTTGACTTGGTTGTTTTAGAAGTAGCTCGCATGCTGAAAAAGTGTGAGCACCCCTGATATAATCGATACAAACATGTTATTACAGAGAACTGGCTGAATAATAATAATAATATCTGGAACACTTTGCTGACATCAGTCACTCTCTTTCTTATAAATGTTTTATCTCTGTTGCTTTTTAAGAACTCTCACACATTTTTACTGAAGTGGAAAATCATCTTTCATAATTTATTATCTTTTATAATTTAACCTCCCATCCCTAAGGCATGTCTAGTTTGCGTTGTTCTCCCATCACATTGCTTTATCTTCAGAAATCTCTGTATTATTATAATTGAGTCAGAACTGTACATTGTATAACATTCCACTAAATGTAGTCCCCTGAATGCTTCATGACTTGCATAGATATGGGTGAGAGCAAAGTGTACTGCATGGTGTGGAGCGAGTCTTAATAAATAACACTGGAGATGTTTAATTTAAGAGTAAATTAGCCTGTCAAGCTCAGTGGAGTTCAAGCGGCTCTGCAGCAAGCCTGAAACTTGCCCATCAAATAGGAAGCTCCATGCAGCGTAATTGCATTTGTTTTGAGAATAAGATCCAAGAAAAGGATAGTACAAGCCTGTTACAGTGGATTTTTTTAAAAAAAATCCTGCAATTGGTCCATGAAAGCATTGAATGGAACAAGGAGCAGAAATCACATATCCCTTCTGCGGCAATTATTAAATACTGACATTTGACATGTTCCCCTCATCTCAGATACAAAGTTTGTTTTCATGTAGCAGGAGAATGTTAGAAGGATCAGGTTCGGAAAAAGAAATGGTCTCTTATAATTTGCAATAAAGAGAGGAGTCAAGACAGTGTTGTGTGTCTCATGAAAGGGAGTCATAAAAAGGTACCTAAAAGGATCTCCCTGAAAGATAAAAGGGAAGCTTCTTGAAGAGTAGCTAAATCAATATTTGTTTTTCTTGTTCATCAACAGCATCAAAAGCTCTGATAGCTCTAATAGGTTTCTGAATCACTACTCATGACCTGATATACAACAAAGGCTGCTGGTAACCAACAGCTGTGCTCTTGTAAGACTCCTGCACACTTTAACTTACAAAAAGCATTCCCAGAAGAAGGCACTGCTGTCTCTCTTTCTCATCTCCATTGTGTCATAAGTTTATGTGGTGGTAATCTAATTTGCAATGGCTGTATATGCCAAGACTGTCAACTCATCTTGACATCATGATAATAATGGCCATTGCTCATTTGACATGTAACAATGGCATTATGAGTGAGCTCAGTGACTATCTGTAAGTCCATTCTTATTTATGGCATAGGATCTTCTTGGCAACATTTATTCAGAGGGTGTTTACGACTGCCTTTCTCTAAAGCCTAGAGAGTATGACTTGTCCAAAGTCGTCCAGTATGTTTTCATATCTGTATTGCATGGTGCAAAGCAAGGATGTAGCCACACTAAAGAATTAAAGCAGTTTGACAACACATTGACTATTATGGCTCAATGCTGTACAATTCTGGGACTTGTAGACTTTTGAAATATTTAGCCTTCTTTGTCAGAAAGCTTGCATCCTGCAACAAACTACATATCCCCGAATTCTGTAGCATTGAGCCGTGTTAAAGTGGTATAATTGTTCCTAACTTCCAATCAAGCAAACATCCCAAGGGAGTCAGTTGTTCCCATCACCTATACATTTCTCTCCCACTTTTCCTTCCTTGACCGAGAGGAAGAGGAGTGAGGGAGGAGATAAAGTATAATCTCCTGAAGGTGTTGGTACCATGAAAGCCAATTCCTGATTAGGGAGACCGAAAAATTGATGTGCCAGTAGCAAAAGAGTTATCGTTGCTTTGTGGAAGTCAGAGGAAGAAGCTATGGCTGAGGCCGTATATTACGGGGAATATAATGGGCATTATTTTCCTATCAAGTGATTTCAGCTGAAAAGAAACACACAGCTAAGGAGAAAAGTCATCACCTTTTCTAGTTGAGGGTGTTTTATCACACATAGACTGATATGCTGTTTCTCACTACATCATATTTACATGATTACGTTTTGTGTGTACCAAACTTCGTTTCCAGGAAAAGGAATGTTTCATGCCTTACATTGTTATATAGTACAAAATTATACAATGTTCACCTTTAGATCACTGTTTAGAGGATTGATCTGTACAATGTTATAAGAATGGGGAAATTGGAACCAAAATAATTGGGGGGGGGGAGCAATGTCATTATGAAGAAACAGTTTAAATTATTCATTAAGCAATGATAAGAAGGGAAATAGATGGTGTGACAGATTTCAAAATTCTGCATTATATGATTAAAGTGAATAGAGAATTTTGTCTGCCATATTACTAAACCTTGGAGTCCATTCAGGAAAAAGGATATACTTCGTACATAGTTACCTGAAGAAACCAGCTTCCTCAGGATTTATGGATATGTAAACAACTAAACATCTCTTGCTTTTTTATGGCAGAAGTTATCTGAACATTTTAGAACAGCCTGGGCAAAAACATCTACAAGACTTCTCACTTCAAGAATGAGAGAAGAAGCACTTTTTTGTTCAAAGTGATAAGACACAACTGCTTAACACTTTGTTTTAAAAAAAGCACATACACAGGAGGCACCAAAGAATGGCCTGTTAGAGCAAAAAAGATGCAACCAGGCAATTTGGTGGTATTGTTAGTTTTATTTTAAAAACCACACAACAAGGCAACAGCCTATGACGTTTATGCACTTTTGTCCAACTTACTCTATTTGTACAAAATATGTTAGTCTAATGTAGACACTTCCTTGAGACCAAGTAATTCCCCAAAAATGTCTGTCTCTTATCCTGACATGCAAAAACAAGACAAATTCTGGCAACGACCACTACCTTACCTGGATTTAAAAGGACATTTGACAACTTCTTGGGCAGTAAAGTTGCCCATTCATGGCTACTGACTGAGATGGTTATTGCCTTCAGTATCAGCCATATTGTGTTTCTGAACATCACTTAGTGGAGGAGAGCATCTTGTGAAGGTTACTGCCCTCTTGTTCTGCTTGTAGGCTTCCCTTAGGCAGCAGGTAGGTTATTGTGAGGAATTGGATGGTGATTTAAATAGGGGCTTGTGTTCTTAACCTTCCACAAATACAGACATCTGATGTTAAATCAAGTTTCTCTTTCTACTATTTTTATACTTAAACATTTGAGCAACATCTTTTTTTATTAACATGAATATGTTTGAGTGATCTGCTGAAGGGAGTGTTTGTGACATTTGCATCAAATATTGTTGACACTTGTGTTTCTTTTGCAGTGAGATTGAAAAAGCTCATTTCAAAGCATGGTTCTATTTGAAGTTTTGTATTTTTCCTTGATAGATGTGACATCTTTGCTTCGGTTTTTGTGTGGTTTCATGAATTCTTTATTACTTGACATACTATCTAGGGGTCTGTTAATCCAAGAGGAGCAACCATCTAGATATGCCTTCAAAGGTATCTCTGCTTTGTATGTGTCTGTGGGGAAAGGCCATTCTAAAGCTCTCCAAAGACATTTACTTTTTTGAAAAAGAAGAAACCTTTTTTTCTTTAATCGGAGGGCCTTTGGGGTCAATACACCATATATATTATTTATTTACTTTATTTATATTTATTTACTTTATTTATATTCCTCTCTTCTCACCCCGAAGGGGACTCAGAGCGGATTACAGTACACATACTTGCAGACAATCCCTGCAGTTCAACATATGACATATAGACGAACATATGACATATAGACGAACAGAGGCAAACTTCTGGCCACCAGGGGGAGCTGACGGACTCCTCATCTCTCAGCGTTCCCAGCGTCCCTCGTTGTTCCTTCCGCATTCCTCAGCGATTCCTGGGTTCTTAATGGCCTCATAAATCAGTCAAAATTTGCCTCCCCACTTTAATGTGGTACCTTTATCTCCTACTTGACAAATGCAACTGTATTTCGGGCTGCAAAGGTCGACAACAGGTTACACTTAAGGTCGAGCACCTACCTCGACCTGGGCAGGCCTCGAACTCATGACCTACTGGTCAGAGAGATGTTATGCAGCTGACGCTTAGCCAGCTGTGCCACATTCCCGGTGTTACGTTCAAGAGGGAAGTAAACTGAAATTTTACTTTGGACATATTGACTAAATAATAATAATAAAAGTTTTTAAAATTGATGGCTGGCTGGTACAGTGGGGACAACCAGCTACAGATATATGTAGCCCCATGATGATAGATAGTTTTCCACCCCACTGTAAGATTGCATGCGCATTTGAAGAAATGGGTTGTACATGAAGTTCAAATTCCAACAATTCTAAAGGTGTTTCTTTGCCAAATATATTTGGGACTTGAACAACAGTGTAAAGGACTGGGGAGGGGGACATTCAGGAAGAGAGGAAAGTGGGTGCATAGGAGAAAAGTAAGCAAAGTGGGGATCACAACATAAACTGAACCCACTCTTTGTTTTTCCTCCCAGAATAACTTCAAATATTATCTTAAAGGACTTTCCTTGTGTCCCTAATTCCACATCTAACTAGCAACTCATTAATGAATGTGATTATATTAAATTATTGCACAGTGTGCTTTACATGTCCTATAATCCCATGGCTAATGGTTTCGTGCTTTCTAAATTTGTGATATTATACAAGTTTTCACTTTGGATAGCAAGACAAGGGAACATCAATTTGAATTGTAGTCACATTTACTACTTACCATTAGATTTGAAATTCACTATTTATCTCCTGATTATTCAAGATCAGCAGTAATGTTAATGTAGATCTTCAAGTGCTATTTGATGCCCGATTTAATTTTAAATCTCTAAATAAAGTTGGTGTCAGCTTTGATCCCTGTATAATAGCTTCCTGAAGGCTTACTCCATGTTGCTTTCAGTGGAACTTTAATATGCGAAGCTGGTGCACTGAGAGCTATCTAGAAATTCAACCTGTCTTCTAAAGATATATTTGATCTTAACACATATATTTGATCTTAACACATCTGAAGGCTATTGAATGGTTTATTATGAAATGCACTAATATCTTGCTGAATTTACAATTACATCCTCCCATATGATTAAAGGCTTATGAAAAATTTTATCTCGCTATGAACGGTAGCACATGTTATTTATTCGATTATTCAGTGGTAATAGCAATATCAGTGTAGACCTGATCAGTTTTAGAAAATATCCTTCTCTAAAAAATCATGGTTGTAATCTAATTTTTGTGGAAACTGTTGTGATTTATACAGGATCCATATATTTATTGGCTAATGCCACATGGCAGCTGCTTGTACCACTTCGATTTCAGTACCATATATTGCATCAAGTATATACTTTATTCCAAATGACCTTATTATCTATATCATACTTCATCTATCATACCTTTTTTTGCGAGCATCACACTACTTTGAGATACAGAACATATGCCATATACTAGTCTTCATCTGATAACCATATCTAAGAAACTACAGCTGATGCGGTCTATACAATGCCATTTTCTGAATCAGCACTCCAAATATCCCCAGTCACAGGTCTAAAAACCAAGATACGAAGAAAAAAAATTCTTTTGTTGGGTTGTATAATAGACCAGTCCTACATGGCTTTAAACAAAAATGTGAAGAAAATTGAAATTCTATTCCTGGATAGAATAGTTGTTGTTAAGGTATGTATTGTGGATTTTCTGTTGACATTATATAGCCTTTCAGATTAGAGAACCATATCTTGGGTGCATTATATTACCAAAAATGATATTAATATGAGGTTCTACATATTATATTTGTTTATTTGGAAAGACCTGGTACACGTCTTTTGATGTTTTGTGTTTGTTCATTTTTCTTATTTTTTAACTTTTTTAAAAGGGGAGGTGAGAAAAAATGTTAGTTATTTTGCTGTTTCTTTTTTATTCCTCCTGGTCCCACCTTCATAGTCTGGGAAAGAAGTTTGAGGGATTAAAATGAAGAAAAATAATAAAGCTCAAATGCCATGTTTATCAAATATATTGATTTTTAATTCCATCCCAAAATCAGTGGAAATGAAATCAATGAAAAGAGACAGTTTCGGAAGAGAAATGTTTATCTGAGATATTTATCTAATCTAGTTGCTGACTAAACAGAATGGATACTGCATTTAGACAGACTTAATCAAATGTGTCAAAGAAAATATCTCTCAGATTCAAATTTGCTTCTCCTTCCCCAAAACACCCAAACTCAAATGTCCATGGCAAGAGATATCATAGTGATTGATTAGTATGACTATGGCTGTTCAGCAATGGAAGATGAACTATTCTAAGTGCATGGCTCTATTGAATCTTGTGCTCTAGACGGATATGAAGAATGTATTGCACTCCAGTATTATTGGATGGCAATTCCCATCCAGGCTGTGCAGGCTGAGGCTGTTGGGATCTATAGTCCCAAAACATCTGGAGGGACAGCTGTTCCTTAGTGCTGTAACTTGGTACAGAATGCTCGACTTGGCTGTTTTGATGAAGAGCTCATGATCCTGTGAGCTGTGCAAGGCTTTCAGTAGGAGAAGTTATTTTTCAATTAAGAATATAATTAGATTTAAACACAATGAACATACATACATATTTTTGCACGTTTCCCATAGCAACTAAATAAGTCAAAGTTGTTTTTTAAAAAAAGACTTGGTGACCCCTTGCTTCAGTATGCTGTTGTGATTTCTCATTCTATAGTGCTATAAAAAGCAAGAGTGAGCAGCTTTTTGTTTACTAAGCCATGGCCAAGGAAACAAAACACCAAACATCATTCTGGCTCATAATCACGTAAATTGGCAGCATAGTTGGTAGTTCAGCCAAAGGAATAACACCAAAGTAGCAGGGCGTGTGTGTTCTAGCTTGCCAGCCTGCTTCTGTTGGCATGTAAATGAGGTGCATGAATAGCCCATAGAGGGGATAGAGAGAGTATATTCTTCCGACCCCTTTTTATAGCCCAAACTTACAGTATGAGCCAAATTATTTTGCCCTCAAATGCTCAAATTCACCACAAAGTCCTGTTTTTCTGAAAGCACACAAAAAGCAGGGAAAATGGGCCAAAATGAATCCAGAATTGTGGCCCCTTAGTGGTACATGTGCTGATGAAGACTATTAGAAGATGAGGAACAAAAATGACTCTTTGTGACCTCACCAACCTGAGCCCCCTGTCGGCCGTCGCCACCACCAGCTCCTTCAAAGTGTAATAAAAAAAGGCGTACTTCTGTAATCTTGGGGAAGCCTAGGAAGGTGAATGATGAAATCCCATTTTCTTCTTCACAAGTCTTCAAATGTTCCCAGAGGATTTTCCTGCCCACCACAGTCCTGTTTTCGTCTTGCTGCTTGATGGGAACATTGTCTAGCGGATGATATGAGACAGTTGAGAATTGTCATCTGGCTATGTCCCTATAGGAAATACGCTATGACAACATCATACCCATGACCTTTCAGGGGTGCTCCAAAGGTCCTATACAATATGTGAAGCTGTTTTCTGCTCTTCCTCTATATGACTGTGTGTTTGTATTCGGAGGAGCAGGCAAACAGTAAAAGTGTAGCCTTTTTTGCTGTGAGAAGACTGTCCAAAACTGTAATTTTCAGGAATGTCTTTGAAAATTACACCATTTTCAAACAAACCTATATGACATGCAAGAAATTGATGAAGTTATCCATTCTCTTCTGTGAGGATGGATAATATTGAAGCACATCTTTAGGTCTGTGTGTTCGTGAGAAAAAGTCTCCAATCCCCACGCCAGTATATGCAACCATTGTGTGTGAATGGGGATCCTGAATAATTTATTTTTCTGATGCTTTTAAACATATAAACCTTATTTCATTTTTAGAGAGCTCAAGCAGGCTATTAACTGTACAATTCATGGCTGCAGTATAACATTAAAGCACTAGAGCTAGATTTCTGATTGGGACATCTGCACATGTACATATCTCTTATGTGTATGGATGTGTTTTTTCAAGCGCTACAGAGGTTGGTATTTCCATCTTCTTTGTGCAGCATCCAAAGCATCCCTCTCAACCAACTTTAAATTCCAATGCAGCCTCATATAGGCATTCAATGTGAATAGATAAGATCAGAGAAACCACTAATATTGCCACCCCTCCCCATTACCAGCAGATGGACATACAATGATTAGAGAAGCACCAGGTCCTCCAAATGACCCCTGAAGGTCTCAGCCTGATATTACCACTGTGCATCTGGATACATTACATAGGTTACAGTGAGACTTTCTCTGGCCCTGCTCATGTTGCATCACAGAATACCTGTATGCGATAACTTCAGAACTTTTCAGTAAGTTGGTATATGGCTTATTATAGTATAATAATTCATTGACTTACACTATGCTGAGGGGATGTTGAATTAAGGTCAACTATGCTGGTGTACATGTGTTTATCTAATAACCTCATCAGATGGGGAAATAATCGGCAGCATGTTTCACTTCACCTCCCCTTAAAGCACGGAACTTGCTGGCTCCCATTACATGAAGCACAACTACTTCCAGTGGGGCTCCGTGCTTAAAGGGGCAGTGAAGAGGAGAATGCCACCACTGTGGCATTCCACCAGGAACAATGGGGAGGGGATGACAGCTGGATGGATAATGCTCCCCCCATGGGTTGATCAGCTGGGTAAGTTGGACAATGTGGTGTGTGGGGCGACGGGTTCCCTATGCCCCCAACGTTCACCGGTGGAATCAGCATGATGTGTAGCGATTCTGGCAACCTTTATTTCTTGAGGTTGTTTGTGTTAGAGGAAAAGACCATGATTGTGAAGGAAAGGAGATATTGGATAAACGTACTTTTCAGAGCCAGCAGGTATTGTTTGCCTCTCTTCACCATTACTGAGGAGCAGCCCTAATATGGCACCAACAGAAATCTAGCCTGAAACAGTACTAGAAAATACTACAATACTTCAAGCATATTTAAAATGTACCCCAAATCCCCTAATTAAAATGATAATATAATAAAAAAGAAAATACTATAATACTATTTTCAATCACTCAAAATCTATAGTGAGTTGCAGTTTCATTATGTTTAAAACTACAATCTTGTGTCCAGCATGCCATTCAAAGATTGAAAGAATTTTTATGAAATTGTGGGATGCTGTTGGGAAGATAAAATGAGCTTCCTTTGGAAGAGAGTTCAAAAGCACAGCTACTAAGAACATGTAATGTCACTAGCAAAAAGCTTTATTTTATATTTTTGGCTTTTCATTTTTAGATCTTCATCTTGGCATAATTTCCTTGCTAAGATTTCTATTGCAAATATAAATAATAGGAGTGAGAAAGGACATTCCTGTCTCATGCCTCTCTGTATTAGAAAGGTTTTAGTCAAGTCTCCATTGATTTTGATTTTAGCTTTTTGTTCTGTGTATATTGCTTGTACCCAGTTGATACATTTTTCACCATATCTTAAATTCTTTAATAGTTCCATAATGAAAATCCAATTTAGTCTATCTAAAGCCTTTTCAGCATTCAATAAAAGTGCACCCTCAATTATGTTTAGAATTATACTTGTATTGTCTTTACTTTGCCTTCCAGGTCAGAAGGTGGCTTGATCAGATTTAATCCAATTGTTGTTTTTAATCTGTTTGCCATTATTGATGTAAATATTTTATAATCTATATTGAATAATGAAGATAGGTCTGTAATTTTGAACCAATTCTTGGTTCTTCTTTGGGGATTAAGATAATGCATCTTGTATTTGGTTTGTTTCCAGTACATAATTAATGATTTTTTATATTGGTATTATTGCATCTTTCATCATCTTGTAGTATATCATTGTGTAGACATCTACGCATGGAGGTCTATTTTTATCTATCTTTTTAAAATTCTGAATAGCCTCATCAATTTCCTGTATCTTAATTGATCAATTCAATCATTCTTAGTCTTCCTCAGAGAGGGTTGGTAACTTGATTTTTTAATGTATTCTACTACTGCTTCTGTTGGGCCATCCACGTTTTTGGTATAGATTTTGATAAAAATCGTTAAAGTGTTGTTTTATCTTTTGGTCTTCCTTAATTTCTTTGTCTTCATGCTTTATTTTATTTTATGTTGTTTTTTTAATTTATTTGCAAACCATCTGCCTAGTTTGTTTGCAAGTTTGGAAAAAATTGCTTACTAAATGTTGATTTAATTCTTAATAATTTTAGTTCTTTTGCTAGCTTTTTTGTCTTTTGGTTACTTATTATGATTGAGCTTCTTTTCTTTAATTTAAAAAATGTAATCAGATATGGATATCAGCCTCTATATGCAGTGTTTCTTCATTACAGCCTCTATTGCAGTCGGGACCCCTAGGGTGGTTGCCAGGAGGTGTCAGAGGGGTCGCCAAAGACCATCAGAAAACACATTATTTTCTATTGGCCATGGGGATTCTGTATGGGAAGTTTGGTTCAATTCCATTGTTGGTGGAGTTCAGAAAGCTCTTTGGTTGTAGGTGAACTATAACTTCCAGCAATTACAATTCCCAAATATCAAGGTCTATTTTCCCCAAACTCCACTTATGTTCACATTTGGATATATTGAGTATTTGTGCCAAGTTTGATCCAGTTCTATCATTATTTGAGTCCACAGTGCTCTCTGGATGTAGGTGAACTACAACTCCAAAACTCAAGGTCAATGCCCACCAAACGCATACAGTTTTTCTGTTGGTCATGGGAGTTCTGTGTGCCAAGTTTGGTTCAACTCCATCATTGGTGGAGCTGAGAATGCTCTTTGATTGTAGGTGAACTATACATCCCAGTAACTACACCTCCCAAATGACAAAATCACCCCCCACAACCCCAGTACTCAAACTTGGGTGTATCGGGTATTTGTGCCAAATGTGGTCCGGTGAATGAAAATACATTTTACATTTGATTCATAAAAGTAGCAAAATTAGAGTTATGAAGTAGCAACGAAAATTATTTTATGGTTGGGGGTCACCACAACATGAGGAACTGTATTAAGGGGTCGTGGCATTGGGGAGGTTGAGAAACACTGCTCTATTGTTCTTAGGTATTGGGATATCTTTTTCCTTTGTTTGGTGAATTGAGACCATTGACATTCAGTGGTAGTACTTTTAGATTCCTCATTGCAGAGATTCTCATGTGTAAGCATCCATATCATCTTCTTCCTTCTGTTCTTTCATTCCCTCTTTTTGCTCTAGTTGTTTTGTTGTTGTTGATTTTATTATTAATTTCTTATACTGGAGAGTTAGCTTTTAAAAAAATTTGCTTGATTATTCTCAGTGGGTTTCCTTTTGGGAATAATAGATCCATCTAATCTTTATCCATATTTGGTTCTAGATCTTAGATTATTTTCCTCATAAAATCCTGGACTTTAATTACTAACACAATCCAAATCTTCTGTTGTTTAAAAGTTATATTAAGTTTCTTTGTTACGAAATAGCATTATTTTCTTTTCCGTACAACTGATAATGGGAGGACTTTGATTAGTATTACTTTGTGGTCCCCTAGTTGTGCAGGTATTTTTATATGATTTTGATATATTTGAGCCCCATTTTTTTCTTGTAAAAGTCACAATTATGTCCCATGACAGGTTGCATTTGGATGCATAGGTTGATTTTACCCTAAACCACTGGTCAATCTCCTTTTCTGCATCTTCATCCATTTTCCCTAGTGTATCTGCCATTCATTCCTTTATTAGTCGCTCTATCCCTGTCATCTCCTCTGGGATGCCTCTGATCTGAAGGGAAGTCTTTTTGTTTCCTTTCAATTTTCTGGAGCTGGGTTTTTGCATTTAGTAGACCAATTCTCTTTCAACCATACATTTTATTCTGTATTCAAATCAATGTTATTCCATTCAAAGTAGTTCTTTTGGGCAGCTACAGTACATAATGACATGGGTGTTTCTTTTCCATTTTTCATAGCAGTGGTGGAAGGTTTCTCCTGGAATGCATTACAGCTCATCAGTTATGCTCTTCTGGATATTCTCCAAAGTAGAAAAATGGCACATTTTCAGGTGGTTTTCAAGCTGGGGGAATAAAAAGAAGTCACAGGTACTGGGATCTGGCAAATAAGGGGTCTTGGGAACCACAAGGATGCTTTTTCCTGCCAAAAATGTATTGATGGAGACTGTCATGCGATATAGTGTATTGTTTTGATGCAACATCCCAGTGTCATATACATGCCACCCTCTTCCTGACCCTTTCAAGGACTTCCTGGTAAAAAAAAACATTGACACTTTGTTTTGAAGGCACAAATTCCTTGTGGATGATCTACACATTGATCTTCTCAGTGATTAGGTTTTTTGGAATCATTTCCTTTCTGCTATCCATGTCATAACACACCTCATAACAGCAACTTCACATTTGCATAGCAACTTTAGCAAGTTCAAACTTGTACCGGGTTTATGACAGGGGTCATACCTAAAAGGTAGGCAGCAGCATTGTTGGTTTATGCACAGTATTGTCAGTCTCAGTACTTTTCCATCATATCTTGTATGCGTTCTGTGTCCAACAAGCTTGTTATTATATTTGTTGATTGATAGTAACTTTTCATTCAACTCTATCTCTGAATTGTCGACCCTTCTCCTTAAAGCAGGAATGAGGATTGTGCAACCCTCCATATATTGTTAGACTAAAAGCTCCCCTTTCCCTGACCATTAGCTATGGAAGATAGAGCAATTTGTTCCTTGGCCCATCCATAAAAGATGGTGAGGCTGGAGAAATGCAGGTGTGTTGATGGGTGGATGAGCCCTTCTTCTCCGCCCAGTCACCATACTGGCTAAACTGATGGGAAATGTAACAGTACATGAAGCACCACAGGTTCCTTGCTTCTGCCTTGAAGATTGAGAGTAAGTTGAAACTGGAGAATGCAAGCACACTAATTGGTATATAAGTGTGGGTGTGTGTGCATGGACTATTTGTGAATGTTGAGTGTGAACAATGCATGTATGTGAATGTGTGAATCAGTAAAGGACATAGATGTTTTATTTCATGCAAAAAATTGCATTAATTCATTTTATGAGTTATTTATGTTGGTAACTAGTTTTCTATATCCAGAAAGGCAAATCAGCATGAATGAAGTTCTACATGTTGTTCTCCATGCAGTGATTCTAATATCTAAGCCTTGGTGGATAAGATATTTACAACTTTACAGCTCATGTTCAAAAACATGAACAGCTGTGTTTCACACAAGACACACATCTTAACTAAAACAAGCAGGCTGGAAATTATTTGCTGGCAGTTAACATTTTTATTTGTACACACTGCTATGCAAAGCTGCAAGGAAACATCACTCTTCTAGGATTAATACATTTTGCAGCATAAATGGAGAAAATAGCCTGTCGGCAGAGAAGGATTTTGCTGATTATCAATATGTTTTTTTCTTGTTGCTCCTACAGCATTCTTCTAAAATGACAACAATCAATATGAGGAAGCATTTGTAGCCAAGTTAATTATATTTCCCTGACAGTGTGGGTGGCCATTTTAATAATCTTGAGTAGCCAAATGGATCTATTTTTTTAAAGGACAGAAAGGCAATTGCAATGGTATTTGGAATTTTCTATATTAAATTTCTAGCATGTCTGTCTAAATATCCTAGGCAATCACTACACTACATAGTGTATGTCACCCCCAAGCCTCATCCCTTAGTAGTGCAGCTATGGACACTGGGAAGCTAAAAAAGAATATATATGTTTACAGGGAATAGAGTCATTTGATATCTATCTAATAGACTCAAAGCCATTTAAGCAATATAAATTGCAGCCCTAAGGAAGGATTTGTTTTCTAATCTCTTGACATCCACAAGGCCAGTAAGTCAAAGTCATTGCTATACTAACTTGGTTATGAAGGGGCAGGGGGATCTAGAATATATCTACCTTCTAAAGATTTTATGCCAATCAATGGAGACAAGATGGTTTCTTCCCTGGAATAACCCACCTTCAAAGATGCAATTAATTTTTATTTGTTTGCTTACTATGCCCACATATAGTCTGATATTACAGGTTGTCTGGAATTGTACAATAAATGTTTAGACAAAATATTTAGGCACCATAGATTAACTAAATCTGACAAAATAGATCTTTAAAATTCTAAAATATTCAGATGATCTGGGCAGTGAGCTCTTTGTTCTAGAACAATCCCCCACCCGCCTGCACCCGGACGCTGAAATCTGAGAATGCCAAGTCCCATCTACAATAATGTGTTCCTTATGTAAAATTGTGTTCTTTATATACAATCATAAAATTAAGGTTTGCCTTTTCGATTTTTTTTGAAAGGTGGAGATGGAGGGTCAACTATACTTCACAAAAAGAATTTCAGACTATGAAAATCACAAACAAGATTTTAAAATGGAAAGCTTTACAAAATACAAGGTCTTGACCTGCTACTTAAAAGCTCATAATATAGCTGAAAGATGAGCCATCTCTGCAAGGAGTCTTCCATAATTTGAAAGAAAACCCAGTGGAAAGAAAACCTTCCACTGATAGCTACTGGCCACACCTTGTTCATCAGCTATTTCGAGAAAGGGGCCTTAGAAGATAATCTCAAGGAAAAGTTTGTGGAAGGAGTGATTATTCATGAAACTAATTTTCTAGTAATTCAGTACTTTGATGGTTCATACCTGTAGTTTGAAGCAAGCTGGAACTCTGTGTATGTGACAAAGCATTAACTTAATTTGGTTTTGTAATATTCACAAGCAATTGATTGTCTTATTGCCCAATCCGACTGTTTTCAAACATTGCAGTACTCTATTATGAGCCGTGCTTAGAAACATTATTCCAAAAAAGCACATTATTCATTACTTGTGAATGAGTTAGTTAAACCATTATTACTAAACTTTGTACAATTTTTGATTTAAAAATGTGAAAAGACCTCCAAATTTCCCTAACATTTCTTCAAAAATGAATAAGTGTATTTGTTATGCAAAAAATAAAAATAAAAAGAATTTCTTTAGTGTGAAAAATGTTAAAGCATTGCTTCCTATGATTCAGAAAGCAGCATGTTATAACATATTAAAACTACAATATTATCTCTTCACTTGCAGGGCCATATCCACAACCACATCTGCCAAAGTATGTCTTCTCTAGGAATTTTCTAAATTCTCCAGGGCCTCATCTAGACTGATCAAGCTGTATTCTGTGTTCAGTGTACACTCAGGGCCCTTCCAGACAGGGCCCAATCTGCAGACCCTGTTGGACACCTCCAGTAAAGCGAATTAATTTGGGAGAAAACAGGTAACCCCTGCTTTCTCTTGAATGTATTTGATACCGCATTAGACCTGGGCATTCCAGAAAGGCCACACTCATCTCAGTTCCTCGGGTTTCCAAAAGCCCAAAAAACCCGAGAAGGGCATGCCCCCCAAGCCCTCCCCAGCCCTTAAAATAAGTAAAAACTTACCGAATCACCTTGATGACTTTTTGGAGGCCTCCAGGCACATAGATAAAATGTGCCATAAGGACACACTCTTGGCCCCCATCTCCTGGCACATCATTTCTACATGCCAGGAGGCCTCTGGAGAGGTATCATGGCAGCCCAGTAAATTTTTACTTGTTTTAAGGGCTTTGCGGGAGCGGGGGGTGACCCCATGCCATTGCGGAAGTTACTGCAATGACATGGGGGCACCCAACTGGAAAAGCTCGGTTCTTTTGGGCACACATGGGGACTTAAACCCACAGTAAAGCAGGTTTCTTCATCGTGAGATTAAGCCCTATCTGGAAGCATCCTCATATAATTTAAGTTACTCTTTAGGAACACTAGCCACACCAGAGCCTTGTGGCATCTAGTATTATAGATGTAAAAACAAGTATGCATCCTGGCTATACTTTACAGAGTGGCAGATGCTCACAAAATAAATCAGTCAATTTGCAGCTTGAAGCTGTTTTTGTGCCATCAGGCATTGCTCCAATTGTTATTATGACTGGCAACCTATTTATGATGCAGGATCAGATATCCATACTAAATTTGCTTGTAGACTGATACTAACAACAAGACTAAATATAGAGCTATTAATAATTATATTCCAAACAAGTACAGAATGATGAATGTTAGGAACAGAAAGGAGTGCTTGAGGAGTGATTCAAGGAAACCAGATTTGCACCATGCATTAAGTTAAAACCACAGATTTGGGGGGGGGGGGTGTTGCGAAACATTGTTTTAGACTACAGTTCCTAAATCCCCAGTGGCCATGGTTGCTGGGATTTTTGGGGGACCATAGCTTAAAAATAACTTTCTGTGGTGTAACATTATTTTGCAGTCACTATAGGACAGGTTTACACATGTTTAGTAACTTGACTTTGTACTCTCCGGATCACTCACCCATAGACTAATGTTGCAACGATACTGTCAAAATAATGCAATTTAATACCACTTTAACTGTCATGGCTCAATGCTGTGGATTTCTAGTTTGGTGAAGCATCAGTTCTCTTTGACAGAGAAGACTTTAAAACCCTGTAAAACTTCCATAGCATTGAGCCACTGCAGTTAAAGTGGCGTCAAACTGCATTTATTTTTACAGTGCAGATCAGGCCTCCAGATATTTGAGATACCTAGTTCCCAGAAGCCCTAGCCAGTTTGTCTAATGGCCAGGAATTCTGGGAGCAGAAATCCAAATCACTTGGAGTACCGCAGGTTGTGAAGGCTTGGTGTGGATGTACCCTTGGTCTCTGGAAGGCAAACAGGTTTTGATTACAGGTTTTGCAACTATCTCCGAATGCTGGAGGAGACACATGTGAATCACAGGGTTGATGTGTATCTGTGTCTGTGCGTTAAAGTCACCTATCGATTTAAGGACATACTTTTCTTTGGCAAGGAATACTCAGAAGTGGGTTTGCCAGTTCCTTCCTTTGGAGTACAGCTTAATGCACCTGGTATTCGTTGGCAGTGTCCTATCGGAGTACTAACTAGGCCTAACACTGCTTATCTTCCAAAACCAGTGTGTGATCCCCTAGTTATGCTCCTTGTTTTGCATATTGCACACTCAACTCTTTTACGGATTGTCATCTAAAGCTATGATTGAATACATTAATGCATGTTATATTTTCAGGCACAAAGAAATACAGTCTAAACAGTATATGTGTATGCATAGATAAAGCAAAGTCCTCATCCACCCAAGACTATATTCCATTTCAGCATGTCACCTGAGGTCCGTTTGAGACACCTGAATAAAATCCCACATTTTTTTTTGCTTTGAGCTGGAATACATGGCAGTGTGGACTCAGATATCTCAGTTCAAAGCAGATATTGTGCGATTTTCTGCCTTGATATTCTGGGTTATATGGCTGTGTGGAAGGGCCCTAAGTAACCATGGATAAAATAATGTTTCAGATGATGAAGAATAACTTGACAGCATTTTTTCCATGCCATTGATTGAAAAATCTATTGTTGTCTCTTTCAGCTGTACTTGCTATTAATTATTTGTCGCTTACTAATAACATTTGTTCTGCCAGACTAAAAACCCGCATTTCTCTGCAAGTTATTTGCAGGCAGCAAAAATGAACTACACTGATTCTTTTATCATCTGTATTTTAACTCTGTTATAGCAGACTTTTTATTAAAGAAGACATGTTCTTTACTTTAGAAATGATTCGACGTTAGTTTGAAGTCATTTGACAACTAATTGCATTCTACTTGTCTTAGAATTATTGTTTATTCCCTCATGAAGTGTGAAATGTTAGCACCTTGCAGGATGTTTTTCCCCTCCCCAGGATTGCAATGATATAGGATGTGACAATCTCGGAATGATATGAAGACTTCAGAAGCATTTTTCACTCACTCTATTATTTTGATATATGTGGCAGTCCTATTTTAAGCAGTCCTATTTTCCCCCTCTTCTTTTAGAACTGTGAGGGGTTTACGAGCTCACACATTGGTGTCACATGCTGTTCATGTGAATTAGGATGGGAAATGTGTTGAAATAACACAGAGATGTCCAGCTGGCTGCAAACTTTGGGTAGTAAAAAGAACAAAAAGCACAGAAGAAGCCTTTGTTAAAACACTCATTTCATAGTCCCTTCTTTGTTATAACAACCTCTTTCCTGCTTTCAAGCTCATGCCCAGCATGCAAAAGAATGGATATTAATATTTTTGTTAATGCACATAGGCTTTTCAGCTTCACATTTCCTCTGTCTGTCTTCTCTAAGTTACTTGCAAATTTTGGGAATGATTCACCCCCATTTTATACATATACTGACAAGCCTGAAATTCTTTAATTATGGCGAGAAAAAAAAGTTGAGGGCCATGGAAATTACATAAAAATTACATAGCGAAATCTTTTTTTTCCCTTGGTGTCTTAGTTTTTAATCTTGTTCCTGGGGTTATTTGGGGCTCTGGTTCAGAAAATTGCATTGGATAGCTCTAGTTTCTTATATATGGTTATCATGATTCTTTATGGGTGAGTAGGTGACAACTGGTATATGGCTAGAGTTGATAGAGGAAAATTGTCGCAACACAGAAAGCCTTAAGGGGCCAGACCAGATAATAAACAAGTAGAGTTTATTTCAAAAATAAAGAATTGTCCCAAAAACACTTAAGCTACAGTGTTAAATGAGCAAAATAACATAAAAAAGACCAAAGCGGTGAAAAACACATAAAACTAATATAATTTATTTATTTATTCTTTGGGCTTCTAGACCGCTCCCTCTAGAAGCTCGGAGCGGTTTACAACAGGTAAAAACAAGCATTGAACGGACATTATAGAACAGTGGTGAGAAGCAGATAAGCAATGGGTTAATCTAAAACATTACTAGCGCTGAAATAATTCTAAACTAAGCTAAACTACGCAGTTACTCAACTGGAAAAGCCAGGTGAAAAAGAGCCGTCTTGCAGGCTCGGCGAAAAGAAGGCAGTTCCTTGATACCTCTGACTTCCTCAGGTAGGGCATTCCATAGAGATGGTGCCACCACCGAGAAGGCCCTTTGCCTTGTTGAGGACAGGTGAAATGCCGGATGGAGGGGACGTTGAGGAGATTTTGTACACAGGAGCATAGGGATCTCTGGGGGCAATATGGGGAAAGGCGGTCCCTCAAATTTAATCTGGATTAAATCTCCAGAAAGCCTGGATTATTCCCCAAAACTACATGCAACAAAGGAAAAACGAAGAGCAAAGAAGTGTCAGTGAAGTCTGAGGTTGAAGAATAGGAAAGCAGCAAACACGTTGTCAAAAGCAGGTCCAAAAGAGGGTCCATAGGAACGCAGGAACCAGGAACACAGGGACCAGTAAATACAGCACAGCATACAAAGCAAGACACAGCCACGCAGCAACACTTTGCTAACTACAAAGAAACCCAGATCCTTTTTATATTCACAAATCTTCATCGGAGCTTGAACTAGCCAACACCCTCTCGTTAGTGCTTTCAGCTGTGATGGCAGTCACAGGTGTGCCCCCTTGCCTCCCTCTTCAATCTCTCCATCTCCTATCAGGACCCGACACCCTCTTGTTAGTGCTTTCAGCTGTGATGGCAGTCACAGGTGTGGCCCCTTGCCTCCCTCTCCAATCTCTCCATCTCCTGTCAGGAGCCGACACCCTCTCATTAGTGCTTTCACCTGTGACTGCAGTCACAGGTGTGGCCCCCTTGCCTGCCTCTCTCTCCAATCTCTCCATCTCCTGTCAGGAGCTGTGTTAGTGCTTTCAGATGTGGTGGCAGTCACAGGTGTGGCCCCTTGCCTCCCTCTCCAATCTCTCCATCTCCTGTCAGGACCCAACACCCTCTCATTAGTGCTTTCAGCTGTGATGCAGTCACAGGTGTGGCCCCTTGCCTCTCTCTCCAATCTCTCCATCTCCTGTCAGGAGCCGACACCCTCTCGTTAGTGCTTTCAGATGTGATGGCAGTCACAGGTGTTGCCCCTTGCCTCCCTCTCCAATCTTTCCGTCTCCTGTCAGGACCCGACGCCCTCTCATTAGTGCTTTCAGCTGTGATGGCAGTCACAGGTGTGACTTCTTGCCTCCCTCTCCAATCTCTCCATCTCCTGTCAAGACTTAACTCCCCCCAGGATGAAGCCTGATCCTCAGAATTCCCAGCCCCACTTTCCATAATTGGCTCCCCACTGAGGTGGAGGGTGCTGTCCTGCTGGTGGGCTTCTAATGGACAATTAATGTGTTAATGTGTGAACAAAATATTGGAACAAAAAGGCAATTGCTCTGATTCAACATGGTTCTTCTCTTGTGTGCTCTTTAATGTGTCAGTGTCTGTGTGGTCTTCAATTCCCCTGTCAACATATGGTGACCCCATGAACTTCATAGGGTTTTCTTAGGCAAGAAATGCAAGAAATGGTTCTGGCAGTTTCTTCCTCTGAAATATATCATATGGTGCCTACTATTTGCTGGCGGGCTCACATCCAAGTACTAACTAGTGATTACAAAATCAGATGGGTTCTGATGCCTTAAAAGACCAATTTTCATTTTGAACTATAGACCTGTTGAATCAATGAAATTTATATAAAGATTGATTGAAAATGTTAACATGACCTTAGTGAGTCTAGTTTTGTTCAGACTAACAGCTGGCTTTTGGAGAATGAAACTTCCTGTGGGCACCACATGTCTCTGATATAATCAGTGAAGTCCTTCTGTCTTACAGTCATATCTTGCACTGTACTCTTTATTTTAGAGCTCTACCAGGTGGCATGAAATGCTTTAAGTATAAGTACAGATTACTCAGAGCAGGGCCGTAGCCAGGATTTTGTTTCGGGGGGGGCTGAGACTGGGTGGAAGAGGGTCTACCCTAGTAAACCTTTTGTATTGTTATCCCAATAACCCCATTAATGTGGGATATAATGAGCATGGTGATCAGATCATGATATGAATAAACATAACAGTTTAAATAATGTACCAGTAAGGCTTTTTCGCGGACCACCCTGAGAATTTCGGGGGGGGGGGGCTGAAGCCCCCTTAGCCCCACCCCCTCTGGCTACATGCCTGACTCAGAGGGAACCTTTGACTACCCCAAGTTATCTAGCATGCCTGAGGATAGCTAATTCTTCATGCTGGACCAAGCCCCCATGACTTTTGTTTTTCTTCTTCTCTTTAGAAAGTGATGGATCAGATTCTGCCATTTCAGTTTCTGAGTAGATCTGTCTTCCCTCCTTCTGATTTTCCATGGTACTTTTGGGAAGCTAATGTTTATGTGCACAGATGCTTTGTTGAATCAGAACTTCAAAGAACAAAGAGATGGGGGCAAATGTGTAGTTTTGCTTACTTTTGCCATAATTTATTCTTATTCCAAGCTCCAATGTCATTTTGGTTGACTTTCTAACAAACATGGAATGAAATTACACATGACGCCAATCCAAGTGGAGTTCTGAGTCATGCCTTTGAAAGTCTGACTTCAGCTTCTGTTAAAGATACATGGTACAGATGGTTTTGTAATGTGTAACGCATTGTGCAGATGGTTTTGATGTATAATTCATGATCACTACTGAGTCTTCCCGCTGCTAAGGGCACTCTATTGTTCATCCTTTCTTTTTTAATGTTTGAGCTTATATGATTGTTATTGCCCCTCTGCCTTGCTTACAATCTCCTATATTACTCTACAAAAGTCATTTATTAAGACATGAGTTATGTCTACTAAAGTGCTGTGCTTTTCTATATCCCAGCTTGGCACAGTGACACATGTAATTTAGAAATGAGTGCTATGTAAGAAGCAGATTTTACATATTGGATTTTAGAGGAAGGATTCAGCTTAGAAAGTATTAGTGCAGAGATTTATGATTTTGCAGTGCTGTATTGTTGTGCAGATTTTAATTTGTGGAATAGGTCACTGAAGCGCAGGGAAGTCACCTGTAGCCATTTGTGTTAATTTGAGGAAAGAGTTCAGCAGGGTATTACTCCATCACTTCATTACATTGAGTGGAACATTTCAACTAACATTACTATTTGTACCTGTATTGAATTGTTGAAGTTGTTTCTGTTCGAGATAGATAGATAGAACTATCAAGACACACATGTCATCAGTAAACATGGAGCAGGTGAAACTACTGAAAATTAGGGTCATCTTCCTGAGAATCCTCTTTGTCTGTCTTCCTTCCGTGCTTTCTCATAGTGATGTAGATGTTCCTCCTACACTCAGAGGTGTAGGAGCTTCAGCTAATGCTGAATTCCATGACTCAACTTTTCATGGGGAACATATGGGCACTTTGATGCTTATCCTAGCTCCCAATAATCTCTTGGGCACATTTAAAGATCTGATTTCAACCTTAAACGCATGGACCAATGCACTTGCACTATCTTCCACTGCATTCTTCAAGATAAACACACCCAAGGTAATTGTGGCATCTCAGTTGTTCAACTGAGCCTTGCTTTTCCACTGATCTTTCTCCCTAGAGGTTTCATGAAACCTAAGAATTTTTCTTCATGGACTCTTCTGTTTAGTGTTGTTGGAGCAATTTTAAACTAGCAGTTGGTTACAGAATTAGAAGCATTCTTCATCTGTTTAAACACTTGGCATTTGCAAACATGCAGGAAGCAGAAATCCATTACATGGATGCTTCAGTGCATGAAAGGAAGAGCTTTTTCGCTGCAGGCTTTCTTCTGTAGCTAGCTACTCAATTCCTGAGGAGCTGCTTTGTAGGATTCTGGGTCCATCTGGAAGGCCATAGGAGATGGTGCCAGATCTACACAAGAAGAAGCAAAGAAAATTGCCTCCCCACTTCATCTAGTGTTAGTTTTTGAATCTTTCTATGAATAGGAATAACTTTTGTACACAGAAAGGCAAGCCTGGATCCTTCTAACCACCATTTTTTTATTCAATGTACATTGAATGCAATGATCAGCTGAGGACAACGACCCTTTGTTGTACTTTCTAAAACATGCCCTTCTTCTTTTGGAACTACAACAAGAGAAAAGTTGCTTAACTAGCATCCAGCAGACAATGTTATCTCTTCATTTAGCCTAAGACTACTTTGCATTCCCCTGAGACAGCTGCTTGATGTTATCTTTTTCTTGTCTGCAAAATCCTTACCCAATTCTGTTTCTACACAGCCACTGTAAATACAAAATCCTTCACAAATCATACTGCTAAACACGATAAGGAATATTGAGGCACACAAAGTACTTCACAGATAATGTGCTATATTAATAAACCACTTTTGTCTACTTCATATCAAAAGCAACTCAACATTTCAACACATAATTAAGCCCCTTTAAAGGTAAAGGTTTTCCCCTGACATTAAGTCCAGTTGTGTTTGACTCCAGGGGTTGGTGCTCATCTCCATTTCTAAGCCAAAGAGCTGCCATTGTCCGTAGACACCTCCAAGGTCATATGTGTTGGGCCTGTGGCTTCTGTGGCTTCAGGGGTTGTGGTGGTGTGCAGGGATCTGTGTGATTTTCAGTGCAGGACCAAGGTGATGAAACTCTGGAAAAGCAGTTAAGGGAATTTAGTTTTTTGAAGAGTCCAGTGGGCGGGAATTGAGACACCTGGCTTGCTGATTCTAGCCACAGCTGTTACTTTCCCAGGGAAAAAGGAGGGAAATGTTAGAATGTTGAGATCTTGTTATTAGCCCTGTAAAGGTTGAAATTCAGTTCCTGGTCAACTTTCGATTCTACTGCAAGCAGTTCCATGAACTCCTGATTTCATGATTTTTTGGTCATTCATGACAGAACGTTGAGCTTGCCTTTTTTGGGACTATCCTAGTTTTAAGTTCTGTTGCTTCTTAGTGGATTTATATTCAGAGACCTTACAACTTAATTAGCCTGAGGCTTTGGGAACATTTCCTGAGATTTTCTCGAATGCTTTTTGCCTTGGCTATTTTCATGTTTACTGTTATTTTTTTGGACATAGTTTACTTCAATACATAGACTGTTATTTCCAGCCGTGGTTGTGTGAATATTTAAAGGGACCTGGTTCTTGGCCGGTGTGCAACAATATGGCTGGCATGACTGTATGGTGCACCGTTACCTTCCCGCTGGAGTGGTCCTTATTGATCTCCTCACATTTGCATGTTTTCGAACTGTTAGGTTGGCAGAAGCTGGGACTAAAAGCAGGAACTCCCTCCGCTCCCTGAATTCGAACCCGTGACCTTTCGATCAGCAAGTTCAGCAACTCAGTGGTTTAACCCACTGCACCATTGGGGGCTCCTAAGCACTCTTAGAGCAAACCTATTCACCTCAAAATAAAAGTCCCATTGAATACAGTGTGGCTTAAGGCCCTTCCACACAGCCATATAACCCAGAATATCAAGGCAGATAATCCACAATATCTGCTTTGAAGTGGGTTATCTGAGTCCACACTGGCATATAATCCAGTTCAATGTGTACTTTATACAGCTGTGTGAAAGGGGCCTTGGTCCCTAACAAGTGGATAAGATTACAGCCTTTCGCTGAAATCCTTTTGGTACTCTGCAATTTTTTTCATGGCTCATTGGATGGGGAACTGTGGTGGGTCCAGAGATCTGAAAATGGGACCATGACCTCATTATGTTTCATACATTTTTCCATTGAGAATGTCAGGTCTCAATCCTTTATTTTTTGATATAGTAGAAGCAGGAAACGAAGGGATCAGGTGCACATCTCTCTCTCTCTCTCCTTTGAACTGGATTATATGACCGTGTAAAAGTGGCCTCAGTCTCTCTAGCTTCATCAATTCACATGGAATTTTCCCAAGTAAAAGACCAATTTAGAAACCCTTGTTCCCTGCCCTCAGGTATATAATCTGACACAAAAAGAAAGTGGGAGAGGATTTAGTCCAGCAGATACTGCTTCTTCTTTCCACCCAAAGTCAGGGCAGTTGCAGCTGGAATAGAGGGAGCACCTTTCATCTGCTTTTGGACTGAGACATGATGAAAGTGTGTCTGCCTCTTCTCTCACTCTAAGGCAGTGGCAGATGGAATAGAGTGGTGGGCCTCTCATCTGCTTTTGGTTCTCAAACTACGTACATATCAAATACTCTGGGATCCATTTATCATGAATGTGCATGTGTCTTGAATTGATCAAGCAACAGTGAGGGTTATCCCATGTGGATGTTTGAAAAACCTTGCAAACCTGTTGGAAGAGGGATACAAAAATCCACTGAAATCCACACCTGTGCTCGGTGACCCTGACGTACCAATTGGATTGTAGTCTTATTTTTTTTATCACAGTATGCTTGAATGCACCTAACTTAATCTATATTTTCCAGCTTTTGTGGTATTTCAGACTGGCTGTATCTGTTTGAAAAAAAAAGTGTTATTCTCAAAATGTCATGCTATCATTGTGTGACAGTACCTAGAAAATCAACATTCTCTTTGAAATTCAAAATACATTGAATCATTCCCAACATGATTTTTTTATAATCACAGTATAGACAGTCCCTGCATTGCAAACGTCTGACTTATAAATGACTCATAGTTAAGTACGGGGTTGCGAAAACAGGAAGTGAGGGAAATCGATCCCTCAGAAGGGAAATTCACTCCTGAAGGAGTTATCATGGGGAAAGGTTTTCTCCACTGAAGCTTTATTACCAATCCTTGTTTCCACAACAAGTCTCATTTTTCAAAATCCACTTCTCACAGGAACAGAAAGTAAGGTGAAGTCTCCTGAACAAGGTCACAGACAGCAAAACAATCATTACAGGGTGTTAACCCTTCCCCGTGTTATCCAATGCTGGGGTTACACTTAAAAATGTAGCTGTTCCAACTTACATACAAATTCAACTTAAAAATAAACCTACAGAATCTATCTTGTTTGTAAATTGTCTGCCTGTATTAACAGGATACAATAAAGCTATATGTCCCTTACTTCACTGTACTGTATAATAGGCATGGTTTAGAACCCAAAAATAGGAAATCGAAAATCTAATGGGGGGGGGGGGGGGGTTGATTAGTAATAAGAAGGCTTACAAAAAAAATTCCAAAAATTTCTAAAATGTAACTTAATTACTAACGAAATTCGTTAGTAGTTCATATGCCAGCATGCGCATTCAGATGGTTTTGGCCTACAACTCCCAGAAATCCTAACAGCTGGTAAATTGCCTGGGATTTCTGGGAGTTGTAGGCCAAAACTTGAATAAATCACACTGAATTCTAGATGGGACTCTCCAAATAGGAAGGAGGGAGCAAAGGAGGGAGGGAGGGAGGGGGGGTATTCTATTCTTGGAAGCAGCAAAAGAAAAGGAGGAGGAGCCCCCCCTGGCTCCTCGCTGTCTCTCTCTCACCCCGATCCCGAGGGAGCGAGGGCCCAAGTTTGCCCAGGCTGGTCATATACCTACATTCCATGCACATGCAATAATACAGCAGTAATAACAATGGGTATAGAAGAGGTAAAATTCAAACCGAGAGTATTCTGACTGGTCCCTGCCTCATGCGGTGCAAACGGGCTCTTCTCTGAGCCCGGGAAAGACAGCGTTTTCTGCTTGGGTGCACACACATACATATTCTTTGGGGGATTTGCTGCAGAATCTTCTCTATGAGCCCGGGATTCTGCAGCAAATCCCCCAAGAATATGTATGTGTGTGCTCCCAAGCAGCAAACGCTGGCTTTTCCTGGGCTAATAAGAGAAGAGCCCGTTTGCACCGCATGAGGAGAGACCAGTCAGAATACTTTGGTTTGAATTTTACCTCTTGTTATTGTTACTACTGCTGTATTATTGCATGTGCATGGAATGTAGGTATGACCAGTTGGATTACTTATAATATTAGGCACTTACAGTAGCATTCATTCTATTATACATTAGGTTGGTTTCTCACCCCAATACTCTTTGATGCTTTAGATCCTGGCAGGGCAGGAGAGGCAGGAAGCCTGGAAAAATGTAACAGAGAGGTTTACTCAGTAAATCCACAAAGGAGGGCCCTTCATCCAAAGTGCCCTCCTTGCAGATTTACTTCTGAGTAATCCTCTTTTACATTTTTCCAGGCTTCCAGCCGAAAGAAGGAGCGAGTTTAGGGCTTGCCTTGCCATAATACTTATTGGCAAGGGAGGCGGGAGGGTGGTGAGAGAGAAGGAGGGTGCCCCCTTACGACCTAATAACGACACTTAAGAAAATCCTGGCCCCGGTTCGAAAAAGAAAGTCCACTTCCTGGTTGGAGTTCCAGGTGCGGAAATACTCGAAAGTAGCATTTCTTACGAATTTCTTACGAAACAAATCATTTTCATAACTTTTTTCTCATGCCTACTGTATAAGTTTCACAATCAACTCTGGTGCTGCTTCCCTCCTTCTGGTGTGAATACAATATGTGCACAGCCAGTAGTCAATTGACAGTATCTGGAAATTATCAACCACTGCTTCCAAAACCTAAAAAATACAGATAACTCTTTCCTTTATTAAAAGCAGTTAGTTAATCATTATTATGTCCTGCAGCTTTCACATTTGACATTTCAAGACCATAGCTTAACCTTTTTTCTTCATTTAGAAAAAACTAACACCATTTGACATTAAGTGCTTGCGGCCAGATCTTTGTGATGCAACCTGTTTTTCTGCTCAACTCTTGAAGTATCCCCCCCCCCCCCAGATAGCTTCTGTTTTCTTCATTTTGTGAAATGATTTACAGTGCATTTGGCTTGGCCTCTTCTTCAATGCCATGCTTTCTTTCATTATAAATCAATAGAGTAGGTGAAACAGTGTAAAATCTTTTACTGAAATCCAGATAAATTATGTTCACTCTTCTACCAATGTGGAGGTGCACTCAAGAAATGCAGTTGTGCACAATCTTCTTTTAAATAACCTATTCTCAGTGACCCTTGACTGCTGACTGATACCATAATGCTTTATCATCTTGACAGCTGATGAGTGAAATTTTTAAATCAGAAATCCCACTGAGGAAGTACCTTGGATATGATAGAAGAATCAAGGGTGCTTGAATGGGTGAAAATGCCCCTGAGATTTAAAGGAATTGTTATGAAGTAAAGTTTTGACCTCTTGGCCTCTGGACTAGCTTCGGGGGCTTAGACCCATCCCAGTCGGGTTTCCGCGCGGGTCACGGAGTGGAATCCGTCCTCGTAGCGATCACTGACGACATCCGCCGTCAACTGGACCGGGGAGGCTCGGCAGTCCTGGTCCTTTGGACCTAACTGCGCCTTTGATACCGTTGATCATGACTTGCTCCTCTACCGCCTGGCTGCCTCTGGGATCCAAGACAAGGCTTTGACCTGGCTGGAATCGTTCCTCTCTTGAGGCTGCTCGCAGCGGGTTGAGTGGCAGGGTCAGGTCTCTAGGAAAAGTGAATTGGAGTGTGGAGTCCCCAGGGTGCTATTCTATCTCCCACCCTCTTCAACATCTACGTCCAGCCCCTGGCCAGCATTGCTAGGAGCCATGGGTTCTCCTGCTACCAATATGCAGACGATACACAGCTGCTCCTGAAGCTTGACCCAGGGTCATCGTCGGTGCCGGACAGCTTCAGCCAAGGGTTGAGAGCGGTGACGAGCTGGCTCAGAGCACATAGACTCAAAATCAACCCGGCAAAAACGGAGATCCTCTGGCCTGGCCGACCCGACCCTCACCCACCGCTGCCACTCTTTGAGGGCGAGTCCCTATCCCCTGCTCCGGCGGTGAAAAGCCTGGGAGTGATCCTGGACGAAAAACTAACAATGGAGGCCCAGATCCAGGCTGCAGCCAAAGGCGCCTTTTCCATCTCCGTAGGGCACGACGGCTGGCCCCTACCTACCACCTGAGGCGCTGAGAACCGTGGTACATGCCACCGTTGTCTCGCGCCTGGATTACTGCAATGCCCTGTACGCGGGCCTCCCCCTGTCCACAACCAAGAGGCTAAAACTCATCCACAACGCAGCGGCCAGACTCATCTCTGGGTCATCAGTGAGGGACCACATTTCCCTATTTTAAAAGATCTCCACTGGCTGCCCCTAGAGTTCAGAGTGCTCTACAAACTTTTGGTGCTCACTTTTAAAGCACGGCATAACATTGGGCCAGCCTACCTGAGCGCCCGGCTGACGGTCCAACGCAGCGAGAGGCCAGCACGTGCCATAAACGGTGATCGGATGACCATCCCTGGGGTGCGAGGCTCGCTGGTAGAGACCTACATTACCCTCCTTCTAACCTGATGTTACTATGACAAATGACATTAGCCCTTAGAAATGCTATTAGAGATGAAGAGAGTTGTAGTCCAAGATATCTGGAAGGCAGCAGGCTGGGAATGCTAATTCACACCATAAAATTCTGTATTAAGATTCTGTACTAAAAGGAAAAGTTTGTAAGCACTCTGGGTCCTGCATTTGAAACAACTCTAATTTATTGTGATTTAACGCATGCCAGATTTGAGTCAATTTCTCCCATTTTCTCTTTCCTTCTTCCATGCTTCTATATTCACCCCTATAGAGTGCTATAATTATCCTTCTGTTACTTCCATGTGGTGGGGACCTGAGTAAGTGAAACTGAAGGAAAATATTTGTTTCATTGTACAAGCTAGCTCAACCAATAGAGAAAACAGGCAAAAAACAGATGAAAAACATGTGTCAGAGGCATGCACTGCTCCCATCATGTTTCACAGAACATGCTTATTTGTTCTGCCTATTTACGAGCTAACGATTGTTATACAGAATTATAATGTTATACAGAGTTGAATATACTTCAGTATATTAAGCATGTGTGTAAAATACCCAGCATGGTATGAATGTTAGACTAAGGACTAGGGTTGGGGTTCAAATTGCTAGTGAGCCATGGAAACGCATTGGGTGATCTTGGGCAAGCCACCCACTCTCAACATCTAAAAATGCGGCAACGGAGAATGTCATATGAAGAATTTTTTTCAAAGAAAAACCCTAAGGTAGTGTTTCTCAACCTGGGGGTCAGGACCCCTGGGGAGTTCACGAGGGGGTTTCAGAGAGGTCACCAAAGACCATCAGAAAACATATATTTCTGATGGTCAGGAACCCCTTTGACAAAGAAGGCTGAAGATCTCTCTGCCTGTCTTCGCTTCCTTTATCGAAACAGACAGTGAATCCCCCCCAACAAAAGCCCTTCTCATTGTTGCAGTTCATAATGCTCTTTGGTTGTATGTTAACTATAAATCCCAACAACTACAACTCCCAAATGACAAAATCAATCCCGTCCCAACCCCACCAGTATTCAAATTTGGGCGTATCAGGTATTTGTGCCAAATCTGTTCCATTGAATGAAAATACATCTTGCAGATCAGATATTTTCATCACAGTTCATAACAGTAGCAAAATTACAGTTTTGAAGTAGCAACAAAAATAATTTTATTGTTGGGGGTCACCACAACATGAGGAACTGCATTAAGGGGTTGCAGCATTAGGAAGGTTGAGAAACACTGCCCTAAGATTTTCAGAAATAGGAGATGACATAAAGCACAGAGCATGAATGTATGGAAAGGGTCTACATTCTTATAGTTTTAAGGGGTGGTGGAGTTTTGAATTGAAATTATAGGTTTGTTTATGTATGCATGTCACAACTTCATTTTCTTTCAAGCCATCTTACAAAATTTTCCATTAAAATAGCATAACAGCATAGGAAACTCCATCATACCAAGTCAAGCTATGGGTTCAACAAACTCAATATTGTATATATTGAGCGGCAAAGGTTTTGGACATAGGCCTTTTTCAAATCTGCCTACATTGAACCTAGTACCTGTTGCATACAAAGCATAGGGTCTGCTACCATAGGGTTATAGCTCCCCTTCATAAAATTGAAATGCAGCAACAATAAAATATTGGATAATACAGTACTGCTTCTTCCCCCACCACAAATTTAACCTTGAGCAAAAATTGATGGATTCTTTTTGTGTAGTTCCATGAAATTAATTGTAGTCTCACCACATAGTATAACCTGAAATAGAGCCATTGCTTGCAATTCAGATACCTTTCTCCCTTTCAGCACCCTTTACATGATACACCAACTCTGCCCTTGCTAAGAAAGTGAAAAATTCACTTCGTCTTCTGCTTTTTAGATTGGACAACAGTAAAGATTCTTTCAGACCACAAGGCAGGTTGAATAAAAGGAACACTGTTCAATAGTGCTGACAATGTTAGAAAGCTTACTGAAGCAATTGAAGGCAGAACCATTTCCTCAAGAATCCATGTATGAAGGTCAGCTTCTACCTTGACTTTCTCACTGCTGTAGAGAAACAAGGAAGGAGGGGGAAATGTGCTCTGTTGCTGAACCAACTATGACACAAGTCCCTCAGCATAGTCGCTATGCTGTATATTCAGAGAATCACTTGCCTTTCTTTGCATATATTGTATTTTGATTCTACATAATTTCATCTTAAAGTCTATAAAAATCCAGATAGTTCTTTCCAGACATTACATTTGTCCTCTGTCTTTCCCTGAATTAAAAGGTCTTTCGGTCAGAGTGAGCAGGCATATCAACGAAATCTCATACCCTCCAGCTTTTCATGTGGACATGTTTAGCCAAGCAATATCTGAAAGAGTTCAAGTTGGCCAAAGTCACCCATGAGAAAAATATCCAAACTAGGAGAGGCTGCAGCAGATCACTTTTCCCAGAACCTGGGAAAGGCACTTGGCCTCCTTTTCCCCCCAAATCACATTAAGTGCAAACTACTTTTGCACAGCTTGCAGAAAGTATGCTGAAGTGAAGTGGGAGGAGGGGAGAGAACTCAGGACATTAAAAAAAATAACCAAAAATGTGTGACAACTTTTTTTTGGATCAATCAAAACTGTCTGCCAAATAGAGAGTGTGAAAACTTTGTATTTAGGATCCAGTCTGAAATTTAATATAACATCATGTCTTCAGCACCCCTTGAACTGTTACGAATTTCCTCCTCTCGTTTCTGTAATTTGGGGGAAGGGGTGGAATTGTAAAAGCTGCCATATGGTTTCACGAAGGAACAAATTTGTGGCTTGCCCATGGCTTTCTGGTCTGTGTACGTGTGATTAAATAGTGTATAAAGAGGGTTTTTTTTAACTAACTGAAAAAGCAAACTTAGAAGCATAAACTCTCCTAGATTTCCTAGTTTCTTTTGAAACTAACTGAAAAAGCAAAAATGGTAGCATAAGCAAGACTTGAGGAATGCACAATGTAATTTCATGAGTTTGGCATGGAAATATTGCAGGAATTTTCCTTTTATCTCCTGTCATTCTACAGAAAATTCAAGGAGGTAGCTCTTGTAGATTTAAAAAATGTTGTTTGTAAAAACTTTGAAAAATCCCCCAAAATCCGTGGAAATGTTCTGAAATTTGGTGAGCTATCAGTAGTAAATGTGTTCTACAACTGTAGCAAGTGTCTCCTCAATAGCTTTAAAAATGAAGGAGAAAGGCACCCCTGAAATTTCCCCAATTATATTAATTTGTGTGCAATTACTGTAACAAAGCAGTTAAAATTACTCTTGTTATAGGAATGAATTTTTCACTAACAACGCATTAGAAATTTGAGCCGAATTATGAGGCAAACAAAATAATGCACACCTTTAGTGTTGAGATATATAGCTTTCTGATGGTGCCTAGAATGTGGACTTGTTCTCTTGTTAGTTCCAGGCAGAGATTGATGGAAGGGTGGAAGTTGTTGATATTCTGGAGAGGGGAGTCTTGAGTGAGTTCTCTCCATGAGTTCAAATTATGAAGGTATCATCAGGGTAACTCAGGAAGAAAAGAAGATTCTAGACACAGGATTAAGGATCCTACATGATGCACAGTTATTGGTCCTATTGACTAGAGCTAATAGACATTGCAGTTCATTGCACCTGAGAACCCTGCAGTGGGGATGGCTGGCATGTTAGTGCTAAAAGTTACTTCAGCTTTTATTACATTCACCACCATCACCAGCACTACACAGTAGTATTAATAGACTCATATATTTCAGGAGGCTATATATTTTGGCAGAACCATATATTCATATTTTTCATTGGGGCAGTCCTGCTAAAATTAATACAGAAGGAAGGTCAGTGGAATCTGGCTCCCATACCTATTAAGTATTATTACACAGTATATTTTAGTGGAATTACATTTCCTTGTACTAATGCAGCAATGCAGTTCATAAGGCCTTAAAAGTGTCTTGACTTATCTTCAGACAGAAACATGAAGAGCCTTAGCTTTACAGCAGAGAGAGGGAGCTCTTGTGACTGCAGAGATGCTACTGATTATTTTGGAAACTTACATTCACGTGTACACTAGTTTTTCTTTTTAAGCACCTTGGAATTCTGCACAAAGGACTTGCATTTCACTTATGGAAACAGAAATAGGTGGTTGTAAATGCTTTTGTGAAAGGAACAGAAACTAGGAAACATTGGATATCCTCAGAAGAAAAATATGGTTGTTGTATTTAGCTGGATTTACACTGCCAAACAATGCAGTTTCAAACTACATTATATGACAGTGTAGATGGGGCCCTAGCAATTACTACCTACTTTTGCTCCCGTGTTTTTGCTTGTTTAGCATTTAAGAGATCCTGGGAAATGTAGTTTAGGGCAGGGCCAATTTGCCCGACGTACACTGCTTCCTCTCCAGTTTCAGCACAGAGCCCATTAAACGATGCACAGGGACTTCTGTGCCAAAAAAGGAGAGGAAACTGTGCATGCTGCCATGGTGGCAACATGAGAACCTTTCCATGTTGCCTTACCAGACACAGGGGGAAACTGGGCAGCAACACAATGTGTGGCAAATCAATGGGTCTTTGGGATGAAGTCCATAGTCTATGGCACCTAATATCAGTTGCTGGTCTCCCATCCAAATATTAACCCTACTTAGCTTCCAAGATCAGATAGTATATCTGATGCCTTTATGGTATTTATTAGAACGTCTATAATCCCCCCAAATTGTCATTGGCCACTGTAGCAGATGGCAGAGGTAGTCTAAAACATATGGAGGATACCACAATGTCTACATTTAAATTGCCAGAATTCTTGAAGAGCTGCAGTTGCACAGCAATCCATTCAGGATTTTTTTTAAAAAAAATTAGCTTTCATTATTCACAATAATTGGCTATAGTGATTACAGTAGATGGTAGTGTTAGCCCAAAACATATAGTGGACACCACAACATTTGCAACTTATTGTCGCTATTGTTGAAAAGCTGCACCCCAGTTCTTAATGCACATATTGTGTTAATATAGTGTTTCAAAGAGACAGACCTGATTTGAAATCACTGTATCTCTGCAACCACGAACCACAATGAATGAAACCTACTTAATAGGGTGGAGTATAAATGATCACTGCTAGATGCCTTATCCCAGTGCACAGACAGACCCTAGCATCAATGATTTGCAAGATAGTGATCCCACAACATGAGGCCTAATGTACATTTACAGTATTACTTTTAGATTTGCTACCACTGTACACAGCAGAGTGCCACCGGCACAATACCAGGCTAACGTTACTCTGCACCCCTGGGGACCACCGTACGTTCCACCCCAACCACTGGAGGGGGGAGGGGGGAAGAAAACCAGATCCAGGGCCCATGTCACATGCCAAATGAAGCTGTGACAATCTAACAATAACCAAACCTGTGGCACAATATCTGAACACAAAACAAGTCTGCAGGGTGGGTGGGATGGACAAGTTGAAGCAGGCATGTAGCCTGTGTAGGCCCAGGGCAGCCCTATAAAGGGCTGCTGGGCAAGGAGGAGCTGTCGGCCCTGGCCAATCCATAGGCTGGGCGGGGCCAGCCACTGATTTGCCAGCTGGCCAAGTGGTGGGAAACTTCCCACCGCGCAGGAGGTTTCTGGAAAGAAGAAACCCCCTTCATGCAGCATGGCTGGCAGGAGAGCCCCCCAGCTACAGTCCTTGCCCAAATTACTGGCCTTTCTGGTTCAAAATGGTTACTAAAACTTGATAATTTAATAACTATTTAAACCATTTGTAACTTTTTGTGTAATGGTAACATGCCACTTTGAAATTGGGTCCATCATTTTGAAACACTGTATAGAAGCAGATGAATGGACAAATGTAAGCATTCCATCTTAGATGCTATTGGAAATAACACCTGGCATATCAAAGTTAGTTGAATCCCTAGAGTTTTATGGAGTTATAGAAGAACAATATTGAATAGGTGGGAAAAACAGTTGTGATATTTAATCTATATTTGTGATTATTTTCCAAAATACTTTCCCAATTCTGTGACTTTGGAAAAGCAGAACAAATGTGTACCTGCCTTAATGATTTACTTCATGTAGCAATTCAATGGTTTTTCATATCAAATATCAACAGCCCAAAAAGCAAACAATGTGTGAAATGCAAATGTAACCTCTTATCTACATTTTGTAGGTCAAGTGGCAGAATTACATTGTGATTTTAAAAGGCTCAAAGTTGCACCGTTGTTCATCAACACATTTGATGCATTAGCCGCCAAATGACATTTTCCAGTCAACCTATACCTAGATTCTGACATTAGAATGCAAACATAAACTAACAATTTTAAGAGAAACCTGCCATGCAGATAAAATACAGAGGGTGACATTCTCCACTCAAAATGTCGAAGCAGTGACCTTTATGACTCCATTTTCCAGAAGCAATTAATAACATAGTATTAATTTTGCCATATTTTTTCTTTGTTCTGGTAAGTGAGTGTGGGAAGATTGTTTACAAAGAGATAAAGCATAGGTCATTCTTATTACAAACAAATGTAAGAGATATGCATACATAGACATATATCTTTTAGGTATGGAACCAAATGTACAACTATAAAGTATATAAGCAATCTGTCAATTCATGCTTTTCCCTTATAAATGACCCTATACAGTGCGCCTTTGCTATCCACGGGGGTTTGGTTCCAGGTCTCCTCATGGATTTCAAAATCTGTGGCTGCTTAGGTCCTGTTATATATAATGGCATAATAGAATGGAATAAGAGGGGAAATTTCAAGTTCAATTGGGTAGGTTCCTAATATTTAAAAAAATATGTGTTTTGAACTGATGGGAAACTCTTACTTATCCTTCAACTTTTAAAACTTTTATTTGGTAAATTTGTCAAAAGTTTTCAATTCAGTTTAAAGCCAAATGTTAGCAAAGGTTCAAAGGTCAACACAACATTAACCAGAATTCAGTTACATAACTAAAACAAAGTATGACAGGGACATGACAGAAAAACTGTGATTTTATTTTCTGAGCTGGTAGGCTGTTAGGAATTGTGGGAGTTGAAGTCCAAAACACCCAGAAGCCCAAAGTCTGCCCATGCCTGCTCTAAACCATTATTTTCAGTGGACTCATATTACGTCTGCTTGCATACTAAGCTTGCTAACAAAAAGGTGACAACCATAGGGATGAAAAGCTGGGTTCCTATTGCACACAAGTACTTCTAGAGTTCTTGCTGTTCCTCTATGTGACACAAAAGAGTGGGTGAAGATCAGATTTCACCTCATGGCTTAATGGCTGCACAGTTGGCTGGGCCTGGGTGTGGAGGAGAGACAGGAAGAACATTGGGACGGTAATGAGCAATGATTTGCAATTGCAACAGATGGTTCCTATGACGGCACTCATTAGGAATTCAGTGAGTAATGGAGAATAGTATTACCCATCCACATGCCTTCCCATTAGACACACTGCAGTATTCCATTCACACAGTCACTGTGTGATCATATAGATTTCCCACTGATTGTGTAGGAGAGCAAAAAGACTGCTTTCTAGACAGTATTCACCCATGCCTTGTGAGGACCATTGCTTCCTCCATTGCATGTGTCTTATTTCCCAGACTATGTCAGAGTCAGTGTGGTGTAGTGTTTTGTGTTTGAATCCCTGCTCAACCATGAGAATACAATGGTTCACCTTGAGAACTCACACTCTTTCAGTCTCAGAAAAAGGCAGGGGGCTTTGAACAAATCTTGCCAAGAAAACCCTTTGATTGATTTGTCTTGGGGTTGCTGTATATTGGAAATGACTTGAAGGCACACAGCAAAACTGCTTGTTTGGACTACTGTACTAATGGGATCAATGTGGTTCACTTTTGTAGCAAAAGATGAGGATAAACTAGCATTTGAAGATTTGTATCCAACAACATTTTCCTTTCATGACCAGTGTTTAGCCAGCCTTCTTAATGTGAATTTGCTTATGCTGCCCGTAAAATGAAGGAAAGAAGAAAGAAAACGGGGGGGGGGCGCCATGTGTACCAGAGCAATGACTTAAACTTGAGCTTCTATCTTAATGCCTCATTGATTGAAGGAAGCAAGCAACTTATGTCAAACTTAAGGAACAGAATTCTCTGTTTGCCACTAAAGCTCCTCCCTGTCGTTGCAAAGTGGAGGATATTGGTTTTATTCCCTACCAAAAGATCCCCTTGAGTGACCTTTGACTATCACATAGATGCAAGAACATCATTCCCAGGATGCTCGGAAGCAAAGGAAAATGACAGCTTGTCAGTTGTTTTTCATAGTGGTCACCTCCTTGTTTCTTGTTCATTCAAAATATTTTAGCTCTCTTATTTGTAACACAAAGACTCCTCTTCCTACACCATTGTGTTTCTGTGCCTAAATGCCAGCTTGATCTTTTCTATCTGGCATTTCAGTAAGAGTAAAGCCTTCTGAACCAATGGATAGCTTTGATGCTTGATGATGACCATCATACCAAAAGAGGTTTGAGAGTGATCGAGATAAAGCCAATAAATCCAAAAGATTTGCGGGTATTTTGTGGGTGTAGCAAGTCTCCTCCCCACATGGAAAAAGTGCTCTTGGAAGCTAACATTTCTCTCCTGCTTGTGTATGTAAACGTGATTTTAAAAAAGCTTGGTGTGTGTGTGTATGTGTGTGCGTGTGTGTGCGTATTGAATCCCAGGAGGAACTGGGACATAATATCCCAGTTCCTCCTGGGATTTATCCATTTATCCATTTCTGGAAGGGTCCTGAGAAAACAAAGTTAGCATCATAAGGTTTCATAGACAAAATGCGCTTCCTCGGATGCATGGAGCAAAGTGCACCCATGCATTTGAGGAAGTAGACTTAGTCTATGTTTTTCAAATATGCCCATGTATTTTGAGATGTAGAGTATGATGCACAGAGTAGTATCCATTACAAGTCCATATCACTACAATCAGGCTTGGTAAAGCACCATGACTTAGTCTTGATTGCGTTTGGCTATGCTTTCCTTTTCTTTGAACTGGGAAGGTCCATCCATTACTCAGTTTACTGATACTCAGCCCCTTTGCCCTGACTGAAACAATTGCCTAAACTATGTTTGTGTGTATTTATTTCAATTACGCCACTTTTAGCTTTCCTCAGTTTACATTGCACTTGTTGTTTTGTGTGTACTTTATTCCCTTAAAATGCCCTTTGAAAGCCTGGCAAATGAGTGAATTCTAGCCACAAGGAGTGCTTCCCTTTGCAACAAGTCTTGAGAGGTGTGAAAAGGCTACTTTCTTCAAGACTGTCAAATTCTCTCTGTTAGAGCTACATGTCTGTCCTTTTCATCTCCTTCTTATTCTGCCATTCTTTGGATGGTAACACCCTGATTTAAGGGGTTTGCTATTGTAGCATTGGCACTATGCCATTGACAACTGGACTAACTGAAGAATATGCATTAAAGGATAAAATGCATTAGGCATTAACTGCATTAAAGGATTAAGGTTATACATTAAGTCAGTAAAATACACACCTTATCTGAACACTCTGGATTCTCAAGGGAAGGACTGTAGCCTAGTGGCAGATTATGAAGGATTACAAACCACTAAGAAGCACATCCATCATTTGTTTTGGGTGTGTGTATGCTGTGCTGTGTTGGAAACTATTGAATTTTCTGCAGAATAAAGGCGTACCGATGGACAACGCTTCTGCTCCCAAATTTTCATCTACCATGCTTTGTGCAACAGTTCAGGAGTCCTGCCAGGAAAAAAAAGGGTTGACAACCTTGTTTTTGCCACTCAGCAGAGAAAACAGGGAGAAATTCTGACAGATGGTGAAAAAACAAAAACAAAGGTCACATTCAGAAATGTACTATAGAATTATAATTTGACTTGGATGGAAGGATTATTCTGGGCTAGAGGCTGAAAGCAGATGGCTGCTGAATGTTAACCTGATATCTATTACTGAAGATCATCTGTGAGTAGGTGATATATATCTTGCCACAGAAAAATAGGGATTTCTTCTTTTTAAGAAAAGGCCATTTTAAAACTTCAGAGGGAGTATGGCATGAGATGAGTGCAGATGGAGACAAAGCATACCTCTTAGGATTTGTTTGATTCCTCTCTTAATTCCTGAAACGTATAATAATTGAAAGGGAAAATGCCACACTACTGGGATCTGCCATATTCCTTTTAGTACCTCTGGGTATTGATAATGGAAAAGGGAGGGGAAGGTACAATTAACATGACTTGGGCTTTTTTCCATTTGCCAAGAGTTTTATTTTTCTCACAAATGAGCACACTGAGAAAGACTTTGTATTATGCATCTCTCAGCATTGGGGAGAAGAAGAGGACTGGAGATAAAACAATTAAGCTAGAATTGGATGTAGGAAGGAATCTCTACAGTTGGCTCCTTTGCATAAGGTAGACTGGCATCCATCACTGGGAATAGGACCCCACAGGGCTGTCCCATTTCTGGGGCAAAGGGAACAAGAAACTTTGAAGAAGGAAATAGCAGTCTCAAAGCAAACAGAAGAAGCAAAAGCTCAAGCATATCAATCCATGCAAAGAATCAAGAAGAGTCGATGGGGAAAACACCAGGGACTATTTACCTGCCCATTCCCTCATTCCATTGATTAATTGATAACACCATTGATGTTGTTTTACTTCCAACATTGAACAAGAATTAACAGTAAAAAGTGTAACCTAGTCCAGGTTTCATGCACGAACAGAGCTTGGTGGTGCATTTTTCTGTCCATACTGTTCCTGCCTTCTCAATTCCCTGTCTTCCTGTTTTGAATGTTTTTCCCCCTTACATTCATTCATTATTTATTTATTTATTTATTTGTTCCTTCTTGTATTCCGCTCCTCCCTGCAGGCTCGGGGCGGATAACATCATAAAAACTTGGCTGGCATGTAACATCCATGTTGCCATACAATAAAATACAACATAAAAATACAACATAGGTCCCGGGCTAAAAGTTGTGTCATGCCTATTAGAAGTTCCTCCATGTAGGCATGATCCTTAAGTGGGGAGGGGAGCTGGGAAAGCTCTGGGAATACTGCAAAGAGGACCTATGAATGCAAAATCAAGTCTTGTCTCTGGCAGAATACAGATAGGGGAAAATTTAACACTATATAACACTTTTTTAAGTTCCTGAGTTATAAATGTCATTTCCTAATTGGTTCTATCATAAAAACATGAAAAAGTTTATTAAACTGTTAAGAACATTGAGTTGGGTTTTTTTGGGACATCCTGCAGCATATTTTGCTGTAGTTTTTCAATAAATATCTCATCAAGTCTCAACCAATTCAACATAGTGTGTGCTAGCCACAAAAACAAAGTTTCTGGAGTATAACAACTACTATCGAAGTAAGTACCACATACTTAAACAGAAATAACACTTTCAAATTAAGAACAGAAAAGTTTTCAAATTTTGTTACACAGTGCAATCTATAAGGAATGAAAAGATTGCAGAGAGATAGGAAAAAGATTGCAAAGAGAGATATATGCGAAGAGTGGAGAGCGAGAGAGAAGGTTGGAGAGAGAAAGACATAGGGGACAGATGGCTTAGAAGTAGAGAAAAAAATGCAAAGAGATAGAGGAAAGATGCAATAGAGATCAGCCGGTGAAAGAAATTAATAAGGTTTTGGGAAACTGTTACTGATTAAATGGAGCCCCCGCTAGCTGCTAAATTTGCTGACCAAAACATCGGTGGTTTGAATCCGGGCAGCGGGGTGAGTTCCTGCTGTTAGGCCCAGCTTCTGCCAACCTAGCAGCTCGAAAACGTGAACATTCAAGGCAGGCTCAGCCAATGTGGCCTCATACTCCTTGCACATGTTGATATGCCTTGCTTGGGCAAAATACTTAAACAAGCTTATGATTCTTACTGTTGAAGTAAACAATGTTCTGTTTAGTCCAATACTCTGGTAAAAATAACAGCAATGGCAGGTACAATTCATGGGATGCTTCTGGGCTGTTTCAAAGTTAAAAGAATCAACAGCATTCCATCCTGTTGCCTCTTTCCAGTATGCTTATTATTTAAGACTGTTGCCTTTGAAGACTGTTTGGAAGCTTCAAATGGTCCAATGGGCAGAAAGTAGAATTCAAAGTGCTGGCTTTAGCCTATGGAGCCCTAAACGGTTCTGGCCCAGATTACCTGTCTGAACATATCTCTCCTTATGAAACATCTAGGAATTTAAGATTGGCTGGGGAGGCCCTCCTCTTGATCCCACTGTCCTTGCAAGTGCATCTGGCAGGGACAAGAGACAGGGTCTTCTCAGTGGTAGCCCCTCAGCTGCGGAACTCCCTCCCTAGGGATATTAGATTGGCCCCCTCCTTCCTGACCTTCAGAAAAAGAGTAAAAACTTGTCTTTTTGAACAAGCGTTTGGAAGTGCAATGGAATAAGTAACTATGAAATAGGATGAATGAACATGGAATGGATAACTAGACGATGCTGCTGGATGGGGATTTTAACAGGACAACACCGGTGATCATATGTTTTAATTGGTTGTATATATTTTTATAATGTTGGGTATGGGTAGTATGTTTTAAACTGTATTTTTATGAATGTATGGCAGCAAATTTGCTAATTCTGTGAGCTGCCTTGAGTCGTCATAAGTGTAAGCTCCGGCAAGGGGGGTCTAGTAAATCAAGCTCACTCCAAGCGGGGTTGAAGGATAAGTGGTTTAATAGGTCCTTAATCCAAAGCAAGCAAAGATAGACTAAAGTCTTCCCGCGCAAGGGTCTCTTCAAAGCCCTCCTCCCTGGCCCGCCCCCCTGCTGGGCCCCTCCTTCCTCAGGGATGACCATCCGGCTCTCCGCATATCAAAGTTCAGGAAAGGTGCCTGGCAGTTCAAAGGGCGGTTCCAGTTCAAAGCCCGCCAGATGCTGGTCTTATCTGATGGCGCGCGAGGTTTGGTCCGTTAGGGCAACAAACGGGCCAAGCGGCGCTGACAATAAGGCTGAGAAAGGAGGGCTACAAATGCCATAATAAATAAATAAATTACCCCTCTACATGAATGCTCACTAACTTCAGTGTAGCTTTTGCTGTTAGTAGTCATTACCAATGAATTTGTCATCTTTCTTTTAGAAAGTTTTCTGTATCATCGCAGCATTTGTGTCAAAATAATTTCCTTGAGCTAAATAAGATGCCTTTCAAGAAGATGGCTTTCCATCAAAGTGAAGTAAAATGCAAGATATAGTGCAAGCCAGCATTAACTTCTGATCTATAAATTACAATGCCTCCCCAAGCTTCCCTTAAATTACTGATGAGAGTTAGGGTTTCTACACTTTGTGGGATTCTACTTCTAAATGTGATTCAACTCACAAAGTAAAAAGAAATTTTCTAAAAGTTTTTCAGTGCAAGGAGAACAAAGCATGTTGACAATATCCAGTGTTTTTGACTGATTCTCGTGTGATGTGAAAGACATAGCAACCACTTTCTCTCCATTAAAGTAAAAGTTGAAAGGGAACTTTTAAACAGTTTCCTCATGTTTTATAACCTATTTATATCAGTCAAGGAGAGAAAGTCAGGGCCAGTGGAGGGAGGAGGAGAAAAAGTCTTTTATTTTCAGCGTAGATTGAAGTTTCTAAGCTGTGATTGAAGTTTAAAAGTTCAAATAAAAAATCACACACAGAAAAAGAAATGACCACTTTTATTCTGTAGGATCTAAGACAGCAGGCATTTGAGAACTGAAGGATGTCACATTGCCATGGTGGCAGCAATGGTCATTAGCACAAGGCGCAATCCAAACACCCTGGAAAAAGAACTGGCTGACTACAGCACTGCCATGTTCAAGGAGGAACTCACTGAAGTCCACTTCCCTCTCTGTCATGTCTGATTTAGGCAGAGAGGTATTGGGAGAAAAAACCTAAACCTCATTCCAAATGAAAACTTTACGGCTACAATGGTTGTTATTTTCAACCATTTTGTGCATAAAACAAAGTTTGAGTACACTGAACGATCAGAAAACAAAGATGTCACTGTCTCTACCACTCACATGGACAATTTTTGATTTTGGCATTCCTGATAAGGGATGCTTAGTTTGTATTACTGAGTTAGAAGATTAATTGGGACTGCCAAATCATGACATCAGTAGGTATGCTGTTTCACTGGTCTGCAGCTGGTTCTGAAACCTATAAAGGGTTTTGTCAGTGCCATGGGAAGGGGCAATACAATAAAAGAGGTATCTACTGATAGAAAAAGTTCCATTTGCAAATGGACAGCATTAGGTCCCACCCACTGTTGGTTCCCACTTCACCAAAATGGAAAAGATAAATAATTTACAATATCAACAATATAAGTAAAGCCATGCCTCCCTATTTTGTATGAGCTGAACACTTAGTATACCGAAAGTACTATGTGGATCCATAAATGTGATGAAGATAGTAATTGCATCCATCTATCAAGACTAGGAACCATGAAATGATTTTTCATTCATTAATTTGTCTTAATTCCATTTAAAGCTTATGGCCATCTTCATGTGTTTGGCAGTCAGTTTATATATTTACTGCCTGAAGATGCAGCAATGGCTACTAACATGGATAGCTTTTTAAATGGATTCGACAAATTAAGGCACAAAAGACTATAACTGGCTAAAGATGTGATTAATTTTCCAGTTTCCAGAGTCTGTATACCTCTCAGATCCTACAGCAGCAATAAAGGGAGCAGAATTGCCTTATAATCCAGATTCTGAATGGTCTGTAACTTTTAAGAGTTGGGTGCTGTGGGAGGTAGAGTTGTGAAAATACTTGGACCTTTGGTTGGATACAGCAATGGTATTCTTATACCCTTATGACAACAAACTATCATATGTTGGTTTCTTATGCCCTTACTAACTGTGAAAGTATTACATGCAATATATTAAGGAATATGTAATTTCAAAAAAAAAATCCCAGGGCAGTGTGTGTGTGTGTGTGTGTGTGTGTGTACGCACACACGCGCGTGCACACCCTCCACATTTTCAGGTAAAACATTTGTGTGCCATATACCAGTTGTCATCCACTTGCACATAGAAAACCATGATAACCACATCTAATGATCTCATCACATGGAGGTCCAAATGCCTGGGGACAGTGGGAGAAAATGTAGGGAACCATGGGGCAACACCCATTATTGTTTTGGGTTGTGGACTGCCATCTCCTGGCATATCTCTGCCATCCCCAGCTTCCTTCCATGCTGCCCCCTACTTCTTCAGTTAGGAGATGGGTAGTCCTCAGGGCTCCCTCTCAGGATGCTGCCAGAATAGAGCCTAACGGAGCCCCACCAGAAGTAGCCTTGAATCATTTGAGGGGTTCTGGCAGACTCCATTCCACCAGCATGCTGGCAGCGCACAGAGATGGGAAAACCACCTGTCTCGTGAAGTAGTCAGAAACTGGAGCTGATGCAATTTATCCAATTCAATTCTCTGATCAGTACCCTCAAAACCCCAGGAACAGGCCTAAAAACCAGGACACCAAGAAACATTTGTTGGGTTATGTCATAGACGGCATAAAAAGCTAACTTAGTGGATCATAGAGTAGATGGCAGAATTAAACTCCATAGACAACTCCTAGAGTAGGTTGGTTGTTATTTTGGCCAGAGTCCCAAGTCTGACCAACAGAAAGATCTCAGAAAGATGGCAGATTTACAACATACTAATATTAATACAGGAAGGATTTTCCATTCATCTATGACTCTTTCCAGATTGTTTTTGATAGCTTCACCATCATACCTTTCATCCTGTTCTTCCCTTTATCAATGGTACTGTACATGATCTGCCATGGTGCATTATTCTACTGGCTTCCCTTGCATCCCAATAACTGTTGGTTTTTCCTAGCTCCCAAGTCATTTTTCCTCTCTTTTCTTCTCTGCTGCAAAAAGCAATGAAGTTTCCATGTCACACTCAGCTCCACTCCTGATATTGACCTTTTCCAGCATCAAACTATTATTGTAATAGACCATGTTTTCCACACAGCTTGAAACAAAGTGGTAATATTGTCTATTATCTTGCCTTCTCTGAGAAAATCTCTTTCCATAAGCAAAGTAAATCATATTTAAGATATTTTCCCTTTTCATTCATAGAAATGATGGTTAAGTAATTATGGCCACGATTATCTATTTCAAATATGGCATGCTCTGTGGTATATTCACTGGAATGTCCCAGTGATAGCGGCAGCTAATTAAATTTTGATTTGAAATACATACAAATGAGCAGGAATAGAAAAGCAACATGTGGAATTGTTTGTCATCCTATCTGTATAGCCCAAACAACATTTAATCCAGTTTGTGTCAAATGAGTACAAGGGAAAAGTATCATGGGAATAGGCAGCTCTGCCAAGATAAGAACCATGCTCTCTGCATCTAGCTTATTAATGCATAGGTAGAACAGGGAAACAGGCCTTTGACTGATCAGGTCGCTAAGAGCAACTGCTGGGTGCTTTGCCCTTTTCAAATGTACTCAGAATAAGAATGAAACCATGCGACTTATTTTGGCCATTAGATAGCATTATCTCTATGGAATGCCAATTCATATCTCTTCATGCTATGAGTGGTTTTCACATATGGGATTTTAATAACCTTCATGCTGCGCTATGAATGCATAAGTAGGGCCAACAGTGAGAAAGGCACCACAGGAGTTTGTTTTTTCCCATTACTGCTCTTTTGGAGAAGAAAGGAAAGGAAAGGAAAGGAGAGAAGGAAGAGAAAACGCCACACCAATCCATGAGAATAGCTTGGTAGAGTTGGCAATATTTCTGCTGCCTGAGTGCATTTGCTGCAAGGGAGTGGTGGATAAACACAGTTTATATTTGCAATATATTGTCATCCAAGATCTCTTTCTTTTCACAATCCTTCATAACAGTCTACTGCACTGTATTTGCAGTTTCACTGTTCTCATCCCATGGAATATATTTTCTGTCTTTCCACAAAGTGATATATACCACATACCAGTTTTGTTCTAAATACACTTGTTTAGTCCAAACTGGGTGCCTGTCCAAATGATGGATAGACTTGAAGTATTATGATTGTAACAACAATGTCACAGTTATGACCAATAACCTTATCAGACATGGCTGTTTTGGGTTAACTCGTTAACTCACGGGACCCACCTGCTCCTATCTCATGATGCATGTGTACTGCCAGTGGGGCTCAGTGGGTCATCTAGAGCACAGTCAGCATATGCTGCTTTGGCGGCACCACGGAAGGCTTCTCATGATGCACAGGGGAGAAGCCACATGGTTAACATTTCCCCCTGTGATATCAGCTTCCTGCCAAGCTGGGCAATGCAGGGCATGGGGTGATGGATTTGCCACACACATCAATGACCTGCGTGACAAGGTTGCAAGTAGTTGTCATGAATATAGAACAAGTCTTTAGATTTCATAATTTAAGTGCTCTATATTAATGGTTGTTGCTTGCATACGACTATAACACTATTTCCACAATTGTATCCCCCACTGCCATTGACTTTGCCACACCACAGTTGCACGACGAGAAGGAGGTTCATTCGACCAGCATTTGAAGCATGGGTGAATGACATTTCCATCACGATTAAATTGTCCCAGTTTCTTCATCCCTATCCCATTTTCCCCTTTTGCCCTTGTCTTATATTACTTTCTGCAAGCTGATTTCAAAGTGAAAAGGTATTTTGTACTCAATCAACTGAGCAGGGCAGAAAGAGGAGAGCATGGTGCAGAATCTTGCCTTTCCCAGTACTTGTTAGAACATAAGAACATAAGAAGAGCCATGCTGAATCGAACCTCAGCCCATCTAGTCCAGCATTCTGTATCACACAGTGGCCCACTAGTTGTACACGGGCATCCCGAGCAGAAGGGAGGGCAAAACCCTGACCTGCTCCCGACCCCCCACAACCAGTACCCAGGGAAATCCTGCCTACCTCAACCAATTACGAGGTGGCACTTGAATGTCCTTTTCAGTAACTACTGATACACTTGGTATCCATGAATCTGTCTAATCCTGCCTTGAAGTTGTTCAGGCTGACAGCTGTCACAACCTCTTCTGGAAGTGAGTTCCATAACCCAATGACCCTCTGGGTGAAGAAATATTTCCCTTTATTAGTCCTAATTTTCCTACCTTGGAGCTTCAGGGAGTGCCCTCTAGTCCTAGTGTTTTGTGACAAAGAAAATAGTTTTTCTTTATTCACCTTTTCTATCCCATGCATGATTTTATACACTTCGATCAAGTCACCTCTTAAACGCAGTCTATCAAGGCTGAAAAGACCAAGGCGTTGCAACCTGGTTTCATAAGGGAGCCGCTCCATCCCTTGGATCATTCTTGTTGCCCTTTTCTGTACCTTTTCCAGTTCCGTTATATCCTTCTTAAGGTGCGGAGACCAGAATTGTACACAGTACTCCAAATGTGGCCTTACCATAGATTTGTAGAGAGGTAATACAACATTTGCTGACCTATTTTCGATTCCCTTTCTGATCATGCCTAGCATAGAATTTGCTTTTTTCACTGCTGCTGCGCACTGGGTTGACATCTTCATTGAGCTGTCCACCAAATCCCCAAGATCCCTTTCCTGGTTTGTCTCGGAAAGCTTTGACCCCATCAATTGGTAGGTGTAGTTGGGGTTCTTTGCCCCGATGTGCATGACTTTACACTTGTTTAGGTTAAAATGCATTTGCCACTTCGTTGCCCATTCACTCAATTTCGAGAGATCTTTCTGGAGCTCTTTACAATCAGTTTCATTTTTAACTACCCTGAACAATTTAGTGTCGTCTGCAAACTTTGCTACCTCAGAATTCACTCCTACATCCAGATCGTTAATGAATAAATTAAAAAGTAACGGACCCAAAACTGAACCTTGGGGTACGCCACTTCTCACCTCTTTCCACCCAGAGAAATGGCCGTTTATTAACACCGTTTGTTTCCTACAGTTTAGCCAGGTTCCAATCCAGGACAAGACCTGTCCTCTGATTCCATGGCTGAAGAGCTTATTTAGGAGCCTTTGGTGAGGGACTTTGTCAAAAGCCTTTTGAAAGTCAAGGTAAACAATATCAATTGGGTCCCCTTTATCTATGTGTTTATTTACACCCTCAAAGAATTCTAACAAGTTAGTAAGACATGATTTGCCTTTGCAGAAACCATGTTGATTTTCTTTCAGCAATGCCTGTTCGTCTATGTGCCTAGTAATTTTTCTTTAATAATGGTTTCCATCACTTTGCCTGGAACTGAGGTTAAACTGACTGGTCTATAATTTCCTGGATCACCTCTGGATCCTTTCTTGAAGATCGGTGTTACATTTGCCTCCCTCCAGTCCTCGGGTACAGTGCCTGATCTTAGAGAAAGGTTATATATCTTAGCTAGAAGTTCAGCAATTTCACACTTGAGTTCCTTAAGAACTCTGGGGTGGATGCCGCCTGACCTGGTGATTTGTTGACATTTAGTTTAGTAAGGCATATGAGAACATCCTCCTTGTTTATCTCTATCTGGTTTAATTCTTTTAATTCCCTCCCTGAAAAAACTGACTCAGCTGCAGGCATATGTTGTCTGTCCTCCTGTGTGAAAAACGGAGGCAAAGAAGTCATTTAGCCGCTCAGCAATCTCCTTGTCTTAGCTGATTTTCCCTTTCTGACCATTTTCGTCGAGTGGCCCAACTGCTTTTCTAGTTGGGTTCCTGCTTCTGATGTACTTAAAGAAGTTTTTGTTGTTTTTTAAAAATATTCTTTGCTATGTGTGCCTCAAAATCTCTCTTGGCTTTCCTGACTGTTGCTTTGCATTTAGTTTGCCAGAGCTTGTGTTCCTTTCTGTTCTCCTCGGTAGGAAGAGCCTTCCATTTCTTAAATGAGTTTTTCTTCTTTCCAATCACATCTTTTGCTTCATTTGTAAGCCATACTGGTGTCCTTTTGGACTTTCCATGCCCCTTTCTTTTTATTGGAATGCATTTTAGTTCGGCCTGTTTTAAGGTATTTTTAAACAGTTTCCAAGCATTTTGGAGGGATTTGATTTTTTTACTGCTCCTTTTAGTTTGTTCTTTACAATTTTTCTCATTTTGGTGAAATTCCCTTTGTGAAAGTTTAATGTCTCTGTGTTAGTTTTCACTGACAGTTTGCTATCCAAACTTACGTTGAAGGTTATTGTGTTATGGTCACTGGTACCTATGGGCTCAGTTACAAGGACATCTTGAACAAGATCTTGTTCATTAGTTAGCACCAAGTCCAGGATCCCCTTTCCGCTGGTTGGTTCCATGACCATCTGCTCAAGGGAATAATCAGCTAGCATGTCGAGGAACCTTGTCTCTCTTTCATGCGTAGAACAAGAATTTGGCCAATCTATTTGGGGATAGTTGAAGTCCCCCATTATGACTAATGTATTGCTTTTTGAGGCCTGTTTAATTTCGTTTTCCAGATAGCAGTCTGCCTCTGGAGTTTGGTTGGGAGGGCGATAGCAGATCCCTAGTGCTAGATTAGTTTTTTGTCCTGGGACTTTTATCCACAATGTTTCTGTAGGTGAGTTTGAAATTTCTTGAAGTTCTAATTCATGAGATTCTAGCTCTTCATTTATGTACAGGGCCACACCGCCACCATTTTTCCCTCTCCTGTCTTTCCTGTACAGTTTATAACCTGGAATCTTTGTGTCCCATTTGTTTTCCTCCGTCCACCAGGTTTCTGTTATGCCAATAATATCAATATTTTTTTCTTTTGCCAAATATTCCAACTCCCCTATTTTTGTTCGAAGGCTTCTAGCGTTTGCGTACAGACATTTATATTTATTTGTCTGGTGCACTTTCAACTTTGGCTGTTTGTGAGAATTTGTAGGCCTACCATGTCCTACCTCTCGACTACTATCTATTTCTGTTGACTCAGCCATTTGTGTATGGATTTCATCCTCCATACTTGGCATTTCACCCTCTCGAACTGGAAGCTGCCTGGCTCCTGTCGACTTTCCCCTAGGAATCAGCTTAAAAGCTGCTCTGAAATCGTTTTAATATTAGTCGCCAGCAGTCTGGTTTCATTTTCGTTCAAGTGTAACCTGTCCCTTTTGTACAGGTCTGGCTTTCCTGAAAATGTTCCCCAGTTCCTAACAAATCTAAACCCTTCCTCTCGACACCACTGCCTCATCCACGCATTGAAGCTCCTGAGCTCGGCCTGTCTGGCTGTCCCTGCGCGTGGAACAGGTAGCATGTTGTATAACCTCTGACACACTTTATTTATTTAAATATGTATACCTTCTTTATTGTGGGGTTTCAAGATAGCATACCAATAAAACAATACACAATTTAAATCAATGCATTGAACATGACAAGATAAACATCTCAAAAGGCTAAAACATTAAGACCACTTGTATGGACATTTTAGATAAATTAAGCCCCAAAAACTGGGTAACATGCAATGTTTTGACTTGGTACTGGATTGAATCAGTGTTGACAACAATTGGGCCCTGTGCTTAAGGTATTCCATAAATGAGATATCACAACAGAGATTCTCATGTCCTCCTTCAATCTATAGCTTCACTGATGACACATAAAGGAGAGCTCTTCCTGTAGACCTCTTGTCCTTGGACAAGAGATCCCAAGCCATTTGGGGCCTTTGAATATCATCAGTTTTTAGATGTAAATTCAAACCAAAAGTCATCTGGCAGCTCCAGCTCTTTTAAGACTGGTGTTATGTGGATGGGACTTCCGGTCCGGCGAAGATGGCGGCAGGTCGGGCCCTCTGAGGGCTCCCCTGGAGTGCCGCCTGCTCCTCTGGCTGGAGGGCGATCTACGCCCTCCCTCCCAGCGGACGGAAGAGTCCGAGGGAGTGTGAAGCCGACGGGTGAGATCCGGCGGCCCCAGAGGTCTCCCCCTCCTCAAGAGGAGGAGATCGAGCGGGCCCGGACCTTCGCCAGCGCGGCGAGCGAGCCGGGGAGCAGGGAGCGGGCGGCGACCCGCACTCACTGCTGGCCCAGCCAGGCCTCCCCCCCTTTCCCCAAGCTAAGGGCAAGAGGAGAAGAAGACCGGCGGCGGGCGGCGAGCGGGGGTGCAGGGGTGCAGCGGACGGCGCGCCCCCCGAAGAAGCGCCACCGCTCGAGGCGCGAAAAGGCGCGAAAAGGGTAAGGAAGCCAGCGGGGAAGCCAGGGGAGCCGCGAACGGCACCCGAACGCGGGGGATCGCCCCCCCACCAAAGAAAAAGAGGTGAACGGCAAGGACCAAGCTGAGGGAAGCACAAGAGGGGCAGAAAAACCAGGCAGTCCCAGGCGGAGGGAGAGGGAGAAGAGGCCTGCAGCGGCCACAAGATGGCGGCTGGGACTCATTAAGGGGAAGAAGAAGGGAATTTTGGCGGGAGCACCATTTTGAAAGAGAAACCCAAAGCACTTCTCCCTCCCTCTCCCCACAAGAATCAAGGGAGCCCCCCTTCCTGAAACCCCTGCGTACTCTCTTACCCCCAGAAGACTAAGAGACTGGGAGGGCGAAAACAAAATAAAAATAAAAATAAAAATAATTGTAGAAGGCAAAAGAAGACCGAAGCCACAAAGCAAGAAGTAAAAGCACCATCAGGCTTTACTTATAGCAAGCTGCAAGTCGCATAGACGCAGGACAAGTCACGAAAGAACGTAACGCGCCGAGGAATCCCCCCAAGAACAGACGGCACGCCGCCCCACCTTCTGGGCACGCCGCCCAGCGCCAGCATACCCCAACAAAAACTGGAGGGAGCCCTGAAAGGAAGACAAGCGAGAGGTATGGCGACCCTAAAAGCGACCAAAGAGGCCAAGGGACCCGCCAAAAAACAACAAAACACTGAGGAGATGACCCTCAAGGAGATCCTGAGGGAAGTGCAAAAAATAGCGGAGAGGCAAGAACAAACGCAGAAGACGGTGAACTTGGTGGTCAGCAGACAAGAGTCACAGCACAAGACAGTACAAGAGCAGCTGCTGAATATCAGGACGGAGCTGGCTAGAGAGTTGGCACACCTACATGAAGAGATTAAAGAAATAAAGCAAGGGGAGGAAAGCCTCAAGAGCTCCCACGGAAAGATGAAGACGAGGCTGGATAACATCGAAGCAAAGAACGCTAAGATGGAAAGAATCCAAACGAGGCTTGAACAGAACGAGCTAGACTCTTGGCTTCGTTTCCGCAACATTGTGGAGGAACCGAAGGAGGACTTACAAAAGATCGTCCAAGGATTGACGGCTACCATTCTACATAAGGGAGAAAGTGAGACGGCCAGGGAGATCGACAAAACATACCGGGTCTCCACGGCGTTTGCAAAAAAAACCCCCAACGTTCCTAGGGATGTGGTGGTCCGCTTTGGGAACCAAAGAATCAGGGATGAGGTCCTCCGGGAGAAAAAAAACGGCTGACCCATCCTATAAAGGAAGCAAGGTAACGATACTGAGAGAATTCCCGGCGGAGTCCATCAGTAGCAGGCGTAATTATCAGTTTTTGACGGAAGAGCTGAAAAACAGAAAGATACGCTTCGGATGGGAGAAGACAGAAGGGGTCATGGCCACATTGGGAGACCAAAAACATTGGCTGACGACCGTGGAAAAAGCCAAAGCCTTCCTTGAAAAACTAAAAGCAAACGACAGACAAGGCCCACACCCGCAAACAAGACAAGGGGACTCTGCAAAGAAACGGCGCTTCAGTTCGCCGGACCATGACCTGACCCACCCTGGACGAGAGCCACACAGCAACGGCAGCGACACCAACACACGCGACACGGAGATAGGCCACGATGAACCTGATCACACAATAGAAATGCGTGATGAGTGACCTACAGATTCAACTGGCCTGCCTTTCCAACAACATAAATGGCCTGAACTCTGCCCCCAAGAGGAAGAGAATTTTCAACTGGCTACGAAGACGAAAGTATGACGTGATGGAGCTCCAAGAGGTCCATATTAAGAGGGAGCACGCACAACATCTGGAGAACAAAGGGATAGGTAATCTCTTCTACTCTCTGGCAGAGAGGAAAAGAAACGGCGTAGCCATCTACGTGAACCCCAAACACGTAGCAGAGCTAGCCTTCAAAGACCAGGAAGGCAGAATAGTAGGAGTAAGAATCAAGGTGGGCACGCAGAGCCTCTTGGTCTGCAACATATACGCTCCCAATGGCCCCAAGACCAACTTCTCAAGGGAACTCCAACAACACATAGAAGACCAAGTCTTCGACAGTTTGATCCTGATGGGCGATTTTAATGGGGTGATAGACCCACAGATGGACAGATCCTTGGACGGGAGGAAGAAACAGGGGCCGACCCCCGAATATAGCGGATCGCTCCCAAAGGTGATGCTCCAAATCAGAGACAACCTTGGACTTCAGGATGCCTGGCGAGCGCACAACCAGAACAAAAAAGACTTCACGTTCTACTCGCACAGACACCAGACCTGGTCACGAATTGACATGATCTGGCTCTCCAGGTCATTGGTGACGAAGGTCTCGAAGATAGACATATTGCAGAGGGACCTCTCTGACCACAGCCCACTGGAAATGACAGTGAACCACAGACTCCCGTCAAGGAGATGGAGAATGAACAACAATCTCCTAAAAAAGAAGGAAGACATCCTAAAATATAAATTGCTGACTAGGGACTACTTCGACCTCAATGCCGATCGGGAAGTGCCTCCTGAAATAGTCTGGGATGCATACAAAGCAGTGATCCGTGGCCACCTGATTCAACATAGTGCGATAATAAACAGAAAGCGCAAGGAGAAAATGCACACCCTACAGGGGAAAATCAGAGTGGCGGAAACAAAGCTGAAAACATCCCCTAAAAATCAGGAGGTGTCCCGCGAGCTAGCCAACCTGAAGGGCCAAAAACACCATCTGGAATTGGAGCAAATGGCCAAAGACTTGAAATTCCTCAAACAGCGGAACTTCCAAAACGCCAATAAACCCGGGCGGTGGCTAGCAAGGAGGCTTCGGAAAAAGAGGCAAGCAGGGGTCATCACCAGCATCCACTGTGGCGACAAGCTACTCACAAAAGAAGACGATATAAAGGACGAATTTCAGCGGTTCTTCGCCGGACTCTATACAGGCGACCAGGTGGAGAAGAGGACATCACAAAATACCTGAGGGACCAGAACCTGGGGACACTCCCAGAGCAATACAGGTCGATTCTCAACAAGGACATAACAGAGGAGGAGATCAGGAAAGCGATCAAGGGGCTGGATGCTAACAAGGCACCGGGCCCAGATGGCCTGACGGCGAAGCTCTACAAGACCCTGCCCGACGAACTAGTCAGCCACATGAGGACAATATTCAACAGAGCAATGGCGGAAGGGGTTCTTCCTAGCTCATGGAGAGAGGCCAATATCTCAGTGATTCACAAGGAAGGGACAGATGCCACCATCGTGGCCAACTACAGACCGATATCTCTCCTCAACACGGACTACAAAATAATGGCTACCATTCTAGCAGACAGGCTGAAAGTGTGGCTCAGTGACTGGGTGGCATCTGATCAGAATGGCTTCCTCCCGGGCAGACACACCAGGGACAATGTCAGAGTAGTCCTTGACCTCATGGAGTACTATGAGGCTCACCCTAAGAAAGAAGTGGCCTTCCTCGCGCTCGACACGGAGAAAGCATTCGACAACTTGAACTGGGGGTTCTTCCAAACCCTGATGTCGGAAATGGATATGGGTGAGCGCTTCAGAAACGCCATAGGGGCAATCTATAAAGCCCAATCAGCGAGCATATGGATCAACGGACAGCCCACGGAGAGATTCCACATTCAAAAAGGCACACGACAAGGATGCCCCCTGTCCCCCCTGATATTCGTGTTGGCAATAGAGATCCTCCTAAGAAAGCTGAGGACCAACCAACAACTGAAAGGCCCTCAGATAGGGAAGCACTCCTTCAGAGTCAGAGCCTTCGCCGACGACCTCATCTGTTTTATTGAGGAGCCCATGTCCAACATTCACCTGTGGCTCGCGGACATCGAGCAGTTTGGGAGGGTCGCAGGACTTCGGATAAACAGGTCCAAAACAAAGATCTTACCAAAGAACATGCCCAAAAAACGCCAAGACCAACTTGAACGGCTGACGGGCATCCAGACGTCGAAAAGGATCAAATATCTAGGTATACAACTGACAGCCCAGAACTCCCACCTGGTGAAGAATAACTATGACGCGCTGTGGTCAGGGGTACAGAAGGATCTGGACAATTGGAAACAGGCAGGGTTATCCCTCCTGGGAAGGGTAGCAGCTATCAAAATGAACGTGCTCCCAAGGTTGCTGTATCTGTTCCAGAACATCCCTGTTATCAGATCGGATCGCATCTTTGAGAGCTGGAAGAAGGACATTTTGAAATTTGTGTGGGAAGGCAAAAAGGCTAGGATCAGATACCTGACATTAATCGACGGAAAAGGGAGAGGAGGCCTGGGCCTACCAGATCTCAGGATCTACTTCGAGGCGTGTGGGCTAGTTTTCCTGGCGGATTGGCTAGACCTGAGAAAGGAAGGGCTGCTGGCCCTCGAGGGATTCGACCTGCAACTTGGGTGGCACAACTTTATTTGGTACGACAGAAAAGAGGAGGGGAGATGCTTTAGAAGGCACATATTAAGAGCAGCAATAATAAGAATATGGCGGAAATACAAGAACAGGTTCTACCGCCACACACCTCTCTGGCTCTCCCCTCTGGAAGCGCACCAGAAAGGCCCACTGGGCTGGAGCAGGTGGCCCACGTATGGAGTCTTATCCAACAGGGTGGGAGGAAAGAGGCGTCTAAAATCACTAGAACAGATTCTGATGAACTTCAAGAACGTGACCTGGCTCCAGCTACACCACGTCAAACAGTGTTTCAAAGAGGATGATCTTCTGGGTTTCGAGGAGAAAGACAAGTTCTGGGGCCCCCTCCTCAAGAAACACAAGAAGCGAATCTCCAAACTGTACTCCCAGCTGCTGGAGTGGGCCACAGAAACTGAAGTGGTGAAAGACTGCATGGTGAAATGGGCCAAGAATATCGGCAGGCCAATCACACTCCACGAGTGGGAGAAAGCATGGAAGAAAAAATTGAAGTACACTTACGTGATGGAGCTGACTGAGAACTGGCACAAAATGTTCAATCGGTGGTACATGACCCCATACAAGCTGAGCCTCATGTTCAAAGAGACGCAAAACAAGTGCTGGAAGTGCGCCTCCCAGACGGGCACCTTCTATCACATGTGGTGGTCCTGCCAACATGCTGTGCAATTGGAAGAAAATCCGCATCGCCACACAAAAGATCCTAGGTCTTTCCATGGAACTGAAACCCGAAGCCTACCTACTTGGACTAACGTCCGAAGAAGACATGCCGGATGAGAATGTGGAAAGACTATTTGCGTACCTGTCAACGACGGCGAGAATAGTCTACGCGAGGAAGTGGAAGACCGAGGAGGTCCCTGAGCTGGAGGAATGGTTGGACAAAGTCCGAGACGCCATGGACATGGACAAACTTTCCTTTTACTTACCGGAAACGGGGGGGTACCCCCTCAAAAGAACTGACTGGTCCCCGGTGAAAGCCTTCCTGAAATCACGAGGGCCATCTTGAGCAGCTCATCCTCTTACTGGGAGCAGGAGGGGATAATCACGAGCTTGCAGCTCAATAGTTCGCACGACGGAAAGATTTCTCCTCCCCCAGAGACTCAGGGGCTTTCTCCTTTTTTCTGGGACAAGAAAAGACGCTGACACCCCCCCCCCCAGAGGCTGCCCTCACTGCGCCCTCGCCGCTTACTCCACAGTATCCTAACTCCCCCCTCCCTCCCATCACCTCCACCCCCTCATTCCCCGGTTAACACCCCCCACACACCCCCCTGCACCCCCTTTTTCCCACCCCCGACTGGCCCCCCTCTACCCCCCTCTTCCCCCCGCCTCCCCCATCACCACTCTCAGCCTCTCCTCTCTCTCTATCTTTCCTACTGTCCTCTACCTGAAATTGTTCCCCCACTTTTACTGTTTATTGAAAAACCTAATAAATATATTTCAAAAAAAAAAGACTGGTGTTATGTGTTGTCTGTAATGTTTTTAAACTTACGATACCATACTGCTACAGGAAAAATGTTGCTATGAGATACTTCAGAATATCATTTTTGACAGAATTACGATGTGGTGTGTGTATATACAAACATCTGAGTAAAAAACAACTCACAAGTAAGAACGGGGGTGAGACAACAGGGAACGAGAGAAACCTATTTCTTGGCATTCACTAGTATTAGGTTCCAGTATTCTGCATAGATATCAAAATCTGTGGATGCTCAAGTTCCATTATATACAGTGGTGTAGTAAAGTGATGTCCCTTATATCAAATGGAAAATATAGGTTTGCTTTTTGAATTTTTGAATTTTTGAATGTAGGATCCATGGATGCAACAGGCTGGTTGTATATGCCTTGTGGACTTGATCTGCTTCCCCAGAACAACACAACGGTATTTTAACAATTATAAAATCATGTTAAATAAAATTTCTCACCTAATATATCATTCTGGTTGGCCCTGAGAGGTGCATATGACAAGTACAAACTTCTGTAGTGCCAAATCATTTCTAGTTTGCCATGCTGTCATCTAGTTTCATATGCAAGGAGGGTCCTGACTCTGTTATTTATAATAGAGCACTCCCATTTCATGTAAGATGCCTTGTGCATTCAGGGAATGCAGCTGCTTATTACTATATAGAACTACAGATAATAATATTTCTGCTAATAACCTAACTTCTGAAAAGTCGTCTCTTTGCCAGGTGGGACTATGCAGCATACATTTCAGTGAGTCATTCAACCAAAGTTGAAAGCAAGGAAGCAAGCAAATACTTTTTCAAAGCTTCCATATTTTTCAGATGTCAGGAGTGATTCATCCTCTTCCTGGGGCTCTGCAGGAACATATTCACATCCCGCAAAGCCTTCATCCTACTCCCAATGTTGTGCCATTCACCCATGTGTTTTGCTTTTGGATTCTTCCTGCCTGCCTCTCTCATGTATGGTGCTGGCAATCACTAAAGCAACACACGGCATGAATAAATACGGAAGGCATACTTCGGTTTCATACACTCCCATACCCTGTTTAAAAGAGGCCAGAAGAAACATGCATTACGTTCTATATTATATGTTCCTAGTATCAATGTTCACAGTATATACCTGTGTATGAGTTGACTTCATTTATAAATTGAGGGCAGGATTTGGGGCCAAAATTATGGAATTTTATATGACCCATGGATAGGTTGAAGGCCATTCTGTGTAGAGGGGAACTGGACAACAATGGTCATGATTCCATAGTGTACACCCAGCCCTCACTCAGGGTCAACCTAAATCTGAAACAACTTGATAGCACACAACAACAACAACAATCCTATCTCATCAGCCAAAAGCAGGCCCACACTTTCCATTGAAATCCCAATAAGTTTATATTTGTCAAACTTGTTCTTCATTTTAATTATTGTATTGTTTGAAAATGTTTTTTGCACTACAAATAAGAAATTTGCAGTGTGCATAGGAATTCATTCATTTTTTTTCAAATTATAATCCGGCCCTCCAACAATTTGAGGGATTGTGACCTGGCCCTCTGTTTAAAAGGTTTGAGGACCCCTGATCTACAACATACTTTGTATTGTATCTATAGCTTCATTAGTGTGCAAACTATATGCAAACTTAATTTTCTTTTTATAGAATGCCTTTTTTTAAAAAAAAGAAAAGAAAAAAGTAGGGACACATTTCTGAAAGTGTTGTCTTCTCTTTGAGATCCATCTCTTACCCTTTTTTAGATAGTGAGAAAGAAAACCTAATTTTAAACACTCAATACCAAACTAACAGTGCTTTCAGGGCATAAAGTTTGGGTTGTTTACTTTCCTTTCACATTAACCTCCCATAGATTCATTTTGGCATTTTGCCTAACTTCAGGGTGAAATTATCTTTGCTTCATTATTTATAACGAATCAACAGTCATTTAGGACTTCACGCTTGTCACCTTGTTGCACATTACAACTACTCAAAACTCCATGGAAGCATTGTGGCATAACGTAGATCCTCCCATCCAAATGTAGTGGCCCAAGGAGTCAGATCTGAAGGAGAGTCATGTTAACATATTCCAGTGCAAGGGAAGGACAGGCTGTTGCTTTTCCTAGTAAGTTGCAACTTCTCTGGGTTTGTCTATTCTTCCTCATTTATAATTTTTGTCATCTTCATCCCACTCTGATGCTGCTTAGCCACACATATCACATTTGTGAAATGTTGGAGAACATGTGATTACTATCATGTTATGTTAAGTAGAATTTTTTTATTAGGTTGTATTGGCTCACACTAAAAGTAGTGCAAAATATCAATTGCTTCCATCTGCAGCTCATAACTTTAGTTTTTACACCAGAGCTTTCCAAGCATTTCATGTTGGTGTATACTTATTAGACATGCATTATTTTGTGACACAGTAATTCAGCTTTACTAACAAACCAGAGGTTCAATTTAGGGGATATAGACACACACATATTGTAATAAACAAATGTCTGGAGACACTACATATCTCATGAAATTATTTCACACACACAAAAAATTTGTTGCTTAATTCATATAGACTCAGAAGTTCTCATACAACACACCTGCACACTGTACTCAATGCTCTAACTTGTCACAACACACAGTTTGAAAAGCTCTACTTTACACCACAGCAGTATAAATGAGTGGAATTTTATGTGTTCTTTCACATCCTTATACAGTTCTCCTTTCCAGACCCCCACTCCACAGTTTGGGGAGATAAACCGATATAGAAGGAAGTCTTACAGACTTCCTGTTGTAGCCCCGGCCAGCATCTGACTATGGGCTGATCTACACTGTGTGCTTAAACCATGGCCACGATGCAGCAGTAATGAAAGCATTGCTACAACCCCAGCATAATGTTATGTTATTGAATGCTCTTTGCATACAACTGAAACAGCATTTAATTAACTTGCATGACAAGAGGGTCTACTGTAATTTTACTTTCAGGTCTAGGGTATAAACACAAATGTATCCTGAAGCTAAATTCAGCATCTGTGAAAAGCATGATTTTAAAGTCTCTTATATATACATGGCACATCAACATTTCCATTATGACCCTGAAGGAAAGAGAAAAGTACACCATCAGAGGAATGGATGTGTTTTCTGAAATATCTAACAATGAAAAATACATTTCAACATCTTGTCAAGTTTTAATAAGAGGCAAATTTAAGGTTTGCTTGTTCATTTCAGAAAAAAGGACAATTAAATACGTGCATATTCCCTATTTTTGGCTTTCTCCAAACATCATAGATGGGTTGAGAGAATAACGTACAACATGAACAATTCTTTCAAAACACTCCATAAAATGTTTTAAACCCCTATTTAAAACTGAATTCTAAAACAGATAGAATACATTGCTCATAACTAAGGATGAAAATAATATTTGAACTTTTAGGGGAGAATTAGAAAAGAGACTTTAAAGTGTCAGGTAACTCAAATGAGAATAATCCTCCTGAAGATCCTTTGTTGTCCTCATCCCCTGAATCTTCAAAAGTAGATATAAGGACTACTTATGGGGACTGCTCCCATATTTTCCCTACCTGATGGACATAGCCATGTGGGGGGGGGGGGGCAGTCGGGCAAGGAGGAGGATCACCAAATATGGTCCAACAGACAGTGTGAAATAGTGATCCCTGGAAGGATGCCTACATCATATAGGTATCAAAATATAGGGATTTTCCTTGCTCAGCAATCTCTTGTCAGACACTAATGGGGCAGCAGATAAAGGCCAAACTAGAGTGGAAATAGGTGCTGCTGGGGAGGGCAGCTGTGCAAGGGTAGATCCCACAGAGGGTAGAGGTTTTATATGAGAACACAGTCTCCCCCAACTATCTCCCCCATGTTGTTGTTGTTGTTGTTGTTGGAACTTACACATAAATATACTGAGTGCTTACAGAGAAATAGTCCACATAGCATTTGATCAGAATCTTCACAGTCCCTAGTCACATGTACAGGCTGTGGTTCATTTGCATTGGATTAGATGTTTTAGCAATTATGTAGATGTAGATTTTTTTTGCAGCCAGAACAGGTGACACAAACCCAGTCCTCTCAGTCTGAATGCAGCCAGGAGCCAGGTTTCTATTCCAGCAAACAACATGGCCACTGCATTCATGGGAGCTACCTTGAGGTGGGGGAGGCATAGCTCTCCTTCCTGTAATTCCCTATCCTCCATTGAAAATCCCATTTAAAACTGTTCCTGAATGTTGGGAACTCTGTACAGCAGGTTTTTGGTCCCACAGAAGACTATGGATATAGTTTAGGGGCTGAAACCCCTGACTCTACCATAAGTGTTGCATTAAATTTAATCTAGAGCTAGGTAATATGTGATCCATGGGATACTTTTAGTGTATGAACTTCCCAACACCATTCTGGTAGCCCTCTGGCTCTTCTCAATCCATCTTCATTAAAAGGGTTTTGGTTTAAAAAAAACCTTCATGAGAATTTCAGCAAAAAAAGTGTCCAAATGTGAAAGGGAGGGGGTAGAATTATGACTCCAGGAGATGAATATTAAATATGCATATACAATTGTGTATATTGTGATATTGCCAACCTCTGCAAAAGTTTATTTCTTCATGAGAGCAAAAGGCCTGGAAAGTACTGAAATCTTTATTACTTTATATGGGGGGCGGGGCGAGGAGTGGTTGGATTAATGAAAAACATTTTGTAGAGCAGTTGTATTTTGTTTACAGTATAATTTTATTCAATGTTTTCACACCAAAGAGGACAAAACATGTTTTTGGTAAAAGAAAAATACTTTATGAAATTTTCAGCAAAACAATGCACAAAAGTGGAAAGGGATGGAAGCTGTAAAAATATGACTCCAGGGGATTAATATTAAATATGCATATACTTTATTGTGACATTTCTGAGCTCTGCAACCATTTCCTTATTTTCCTGGGAGCAAAAGGTCTGGGAAGTACTGAAATATATGTTTTGTTTCCTATTCTTTTTTTATTAACAAAATGAATTTTGTGAGAGCAGTTGTATTTTGTGCACAGTATAACTTTATTCAGTGTTTTCACACCAAAGAGGAGAAAATATATTGTGGAAAGCATAATGAGTTTTGGTATAAGCTTTATAATTTTTTTCAGCAAAAAATGTCCAATTGTGGGGGGGAAACATGTAAACATCTCCTATAATCTTATCCAATGGACAGAAAATCTTCGCCATTTTACATCCCTATTTTGGAGAAAAGTATTATTTTATCAAACAAAGCCTCCCCCTCTTCCACTTGTTTTAAAAAAAATAATTTGTTGAAAGGGGTCTTTGCAGTGCTCATGTGTCCAAGGGGTGGGAAATGGCTCCCTGAAAATGCTCCATGGTTGCCCATCCTAATTTAAGCCATTGTGTTGATAGACCTGTTAATCAATACTGATATGACATGTTTTCTTGTCTAGAAGACACTGCCTGAGGTTCCCATTTCCCTTGTATTATTTGTTTTCTAGAGAATGAGCATCCTACCTTCTAAGAAGAAAGATAACTTAATTCTAAGATTATTGGCTATTAAACAGCAGCAACTGAGAAACCATTTGCAATGTGATCTTATTAATCAAATTGGAGAGTGCAGTGTGGGTGGGTATTCAAAAGGATTGTGGGGGAAAAGTGTGACAGGATGCATTTGTCCCAAGTTCACGTTGGAAATATAAAGGGGTTAGAGCAATTGAAAGTTCTGAATAATTGATGTTTGTGCAGTGGAAGGACTCTTCTATTGTATTTAGTTGCATATAATAAAACAACATCTGTTCTTTGTGCTGTTCATATCTAGCTGGCTATTGGTGAGTGGAAGCAGATAGAATTCAGGATGGCATTGGCTCTCCATTGTGCAGTATGCTCTTTAAGGAAGGATTACATGGTGTATGCTGGAAACATTGTGCGGCACTGCAAGACATTAGAAGTGAGAAACTATTTTGGTCCTCTCCTGTTGAGAATAATTCACAATTCATCCTGTACACTAACAGTATGTTCCTTCTCACCATGTACCCTTCAGCTGCAACTGACATTTTACCTCCTGGTGTTTTCGGCTGTTTGTCAACCTAATATGCCTGACACAAGAAGGAAATAATCTTTGGGCAAAATCTGCCCTGCTTACTTCCAAAAGCATAGATAATTCTGTTGCTAATTATCACACAAGACAAAGCTCTTGAAATCTTACAAAAACTAATCTTAAAATACGTTGCTAATTTTTAAATTGAATTTGTTACTTTAGTAATTTTTTATTACTGAAGAAATAAATGGAAGTCTGTAAAAAGCTTTTCAGTCATTCTGGGGATAGTGGCTGTCCCATGTGGAAGGCTGATTGGTTTTTATGTTGCCTGTTGTAGCGCAATTTGATAGAAGTGCTTCTTGTTCAAATGGCGTATTATTGTTGACAGCCATGCAATACTAATGAGGGCCATGTGAACAACCTGGTGGGTTTTTAAGATGAATGGCCTCTTGGTTCGACATGCAGCTTTTGTTTGGAACAAGTCCCAGTTCTAGAACTAAGACTGACGACTTTTTCAAATGCCTTGTGTCTCCTGTTTCCATTTATTTTTGCAAATAGCTTCAACTAACACTACTTTTCCTCATGCCTTAGCAAACATCTCCTAATAAAGTTAGGATTGTTTTAGAAAAAGAAACAGTCTGTTAAATGTAAGGAGAGAAACAGGTTGTCAGATTTTCATTTTTGTCTCCCAGAGGCATACTCATCCCCACTAGCAGCTGCCGAAGATCTACAAGCCTGAATGCATTGCTCAGATTCTGGTATTTTGTATTTTGCTACAGTCTGGGGAGAAGTCAGTAGAAATGCAGCTCATAACAACTAGATGGGCTTCTTTAACAACACAAGATTAATTAACATGATTTGCATCTTATTTCTAAATTTTGTGTGTAGACTGTTAAGTATGGCAGCTATAGGTCTGGGCAGAAAGTGAAAAGATACTTGATCTTGCAGGCAGTATTAAGTGCATAGTATATAATGCTTGTCTGCTATGTTCATTGCACCATTGGCTCTTGTTATCCCCAAGGGTTTGGTACCAGGACATCCTGTCAATATCAAGAATGCATAAGTCCCATTACATACAATGGTATAGTAAAGTGGTGCCCCTTATATAAAACAGTAGAATCAAAGTTTGCTTTTTGTCATTTTTCTTTTGAATATTTTCAAGCCATGAATAGTTGACTCCATGGATGCAGAATCCATGGATACGGAAGAGTGATTGTATAGATCCTTACTTGTTGCAATCTCTGAACATGTTGAGAAACAAACTATAAATGACATTAAATGTGTCTTTAATTTGAGTGTTACTTTAAAATGCCAATAGTAGCTCTGTTGAGGTGTGGTGAGAGCTGATTTCTCACATATAGTGGGAATATGAAGTTTACAGTCCTGTTGAAAATTATTTCTCCAAAGCTTCTATTTGCATTAAGCTGGACAGAGGGAACTACAACTAACACTGACATCATTTCCTCATCGTACTGTTGCATGGTTTTGTTATTTCAATGTATTAGATTCCCATTTTAAAAGTAATCCCAAGTTGTCTCATAGTATCACAACAAAACAGAATGAAACCCCAACAACTTTCTTTTATCTGTTAGCAAACAGCCAAATAATTTGTGAAAAAGGAGTGTGTATCTGTGCCATATATAGCGAAGCTTCTTTTACCAAGCTATTAAAATCTCAGTGGTTATCAAGAGTATATATGCATACACCTATAATTAGTATCTTGTGTTGGTTTCAAATTTTGTCTATAGTTGAGACACCATTTCAAACAGATTCTCTTTTGCCATGAGATTTTTTTAAAACCCCACTTGCATTGAAAATGGGCATGCTCTCTAGTAGGCCTGGTTGATCCACACAAAAACCAGACTCACCGCCAGCTCCCTCCTCCATTCCTCTGTGAGTCCAGGACCAGGAAAGTGGGTGTTGGGGGGGAGGACTGAAAGAATCTGGCAAAGAGATTGGGGGGGGGGGCTTGCCTCAGGCTTGCTGCTTTGGCAGGTCGTGAGGCCTGCAGTTCAAGGGTGGAGAGGAATCCCAACGCCAAGTGGAAACCCTGTCCCTTTTCCAGAAAAGAAGCTTTGCCAGCTTCTTTCAGCCCCCCCCCCCCAACAACCGCTTTTTTGGTCCTGGACTCACCGAGTAACGGAGGAGGGAGCTGGCGGTGAGTCTGATTTTTTTCATTTGACCCCATTTTGACACTGATTTCTTTCCGAAAATGGCGGCGGCGGCTTCACTTCTGGGTTGCTTACATCGCTTCCAAACCGCTTCAAAAGTGAATTTAATACGAATTTATTCCGATTATAGAAGCATTCCGACAAACTTGACCAGGCCTACTCTCTAGTGAGTTTTTCCTGTCAAACACACTGTATTATACTTTTAGCAACAGTCTATGATTTAATTTCCTCTCCTTCAGCCAGTGTGGGTTCATCAGAATTCTTGTTCCAAAAATCCCAGGTAGTCTGAATGAATCTGGAACATTAGATACAATGGTTGGCATCAACATATCAATGTATTTTCTCATTATTCACTTTTTAGGAATTGCCTAGCAAAGAGCCATCACATTGCACTTGTTTTGGAAACTGAGACCCATGCTGACAATTTGGTTATTGTTAAATAATTTCCAAATAATAAAATTTTGATGAATATGAACATTAAATTTTATGAAGGCAGGGATGCTTTTAGCAGTGTGGGGCCCTGAGCCAATTCACTTGTAGCTTTAAAATGTAGGATACGGAGGACTGAAATTCAAACATAAGTAATCAGATCCAGCTCACTCTCTGTGGTGTATGTGTATCTGTGAATTTCACGTTAGCTGTAGGTTGTGATTTATATATAGTGCTCCTGAGAGCTGCATTAAATTGGAATGTCTGCTTTGTGAACACTCAAGCAAATACCAACATCTCATTTTATTTCTTCTCTTTGAGTGTGGTGAATTTTCTGTACTGTAAAAGTCTTTAGTCCCAGGCTGAGATCTGTGAAAAGTAACTATGTGAGGGTGAAAAGAGCTTGGCTAATTCTTCCTGGAATACAAGACAATTAAAATACATTTTGTTTGCATATAATAATAAAGAAATAATAAAATTGATTTCTTACCCCGAAGGGACTCAAGATGGCGTCCAGAGCAAAAGGTAAACATTCAATGCCACATACTTAATCATAAAGACACAACAATCTAGAAATAATAACAAATACATAGTAAATTGAAAACATGAATAAAATAGACCCCAAAAGAAATATGGACACCCAGGCCTCATAAAATACATAAGCAGTAAATACTATTTAAATATTAGATAGAAAATATAAGCTATAGACCTGAAAGTGGCTCTCAAAATATACAAACCCTTAACAAGTTCATTGGTACAGCAGTATAAGGTACATGCAAGAAATAAAAGTAATGCCAGAGAGTTAATGGCTCCATTCTATTTTTCATTTGAGAGACCTTAAAAGAACATAAAGAAAAATCAAGGAAAATGCTATACCCATCTGGTATCATTAAGCATGTTGCATTCCTTGAAAAAAAATGCTGGTGATATTCTGGAAGACTCTGAGAATAAATAGCTCTACAATGAAGTATGCTTCTCTGGAGCTTTGGTACCTGCTTTGCAAGAATTCAAGCATATTGGATAATTACAAGAAAAGCTCAAATTAGATGACTAAATTAATGTGTGATGTGAGTTGCTAATAATTTCCCCTCTCAGACATTAACAGGATTAATAGTACATTGTTTCAAAATACAAAAATTAGGGTAGCAGCCGAACTGATATAATTTTGAATTTCCTGAATGCCCATCATCTCATCATGAGACTAATTTTGTATGCAAAACTCAGAATGGCAAACAATTTGCGACCAAGGGAACGACAATAGTGGAGATTCCTGTTAATACATTGCCCCCCAACTTAGCCATTGGCAACATAGATTTAAAGCCCTGTCTGCATTTGACCACACACATCTAAACAAATGACAGCCATTAGAAAACACTAGTTTGTCTTCCCAATGACCTTTTCCAGCTTGGTCTCCTTCATTATTTAATAGTATAACCTTTGATTCTGTGTAGTTACTTCAGTGCTAAATAAAAAGATTTAATAATTGGGACTGCTTGATCAGTGACCTTTATTACAGCACTCTCACTTTGCAAAAGAAACCACATTGTTTTTCAAGTCCTTATTCATCGTTTTAATTATGCTATCTCCTAACCGTAAGCTTTTGTAGAAAAATGGAAAGGTCAAACATATTGTTGTTCTGTAGAGATTAAAATGTACGTTCTCTGCAAGTGTCATATGTGACGATTAAAAATAATGGATCTTTTTGATACACATCCAGAGTCAATCAGAGTCGAAACATCTAATTATGGAGACCTTTTTACCAGCCACAGTCACAAGAAAATGACGGGAAGAAAGCCATGCAAAGACACCTCTAGCAATTTAGTGTTACACTATAAGCTGCTGACAGGTTAGCTTTTGCAGGTTTGGGTGCTTTTGGTTTGTTAGCAGGAAAGACAGGAAGAAAAAAGAACTCTTTACTAGAAGAAGGGCCCATACTAGCATATCTTGTTGAGTCTGTAATTTTCACACACAAACACGCATCTGTATGAGTGGTTCAAGCAAGCAAGCATACATAATAATTTACTGCAGTGTATTTCCCATATGCCAGGCATATTTTGCCTTTTTGATCTTTAAGGAAGTTTAAAACACCAACAGCATCTTTAATGCCTCTTTCTATCATTACTCTCTCTGAAGAAAGATATTCCGTAACTTCAGTGTAAGCCTAAATAAAGGTACCAGATGCCATCAGATCTTGGAAGCTAAACAAAGACCTCTGATTAGTACTTCGATGGGAGACTGTCAAAGCACTTGGACAAGAAAACCTTAAGTAATTCATGAGGTTGCCATAAGCTGATAGACACTAAGAAGGTACCAATACACAGACTATAGGGATTTCCTTCATAATTAAGATTACTACATTCTGAGCCATATTTATTCACTTTACACAGCTATAATAGCTTCTTACATTGGATGATGATGGGTTTACCAAGTGTTATTAACACTAACATTTAGGAAACACTGCATGAACACCAAGCACAAAGTAGCTGCACGACACAACATCCTGAGGAAACTTACTGGTAGTGCATAGGGTGCAGACCCAAAATTAATAAGAACATCAGCCATGGCCTTATCTTACTCAACTGCTGAGTATGTCTGGCTTGCTTGGCACAAGTCTGCCCAAGCAAAGCAGGTGAAGATAGCACAGAGCAAAACATGTAGAATAATCACAGGATGTATCAAACCTACTCCTATTGATAGACTTTATAAGCTAGCTAGCATTCCCCCACGCGATGTGCGATGCCAACTGTGACAGCAATAAGGTTAAACACAGTGAAAGCCAATTACTGCATGACTATCAGCTTCCACCCAGTAGACTCAAATCAAGGAAGAGTTTCACAAGAACTACCACTCCTCTTAATGTTCCTCCAGCAACAGCAAGAGTATCAATCTGGGCAGCTAAACCAGGAAATCCCAACTTGATGATCCCCCATGAGGGTTTGTCTCCAGGGGCAAACCAAGAATGGACAACTTGGAAGTTCGTGAACAGACTCAAAAATGGTTTCGGGAAATTAAAAGATGCAGCCATCATTGGAACCAGTAGTAACCAACTAGGTTACTAATAACAAGCTACACATACTAAATGTACCACTCATGTCATTGCAAAATACAAATGTTTATCATTACCTTTTATGTTTTCTGGTTAGAAAGTAGGCACACCCTTTGTCATCCTTAGTTCTGCTGGCTCTGTTGGATCTGTGACTCACTGGGATGTGCCTTTGTTGTCAATTCTAAATAATTTTTATGCCATGGATTCAAATAAAATGTTGAAGGATTAATGGCATTGAGTGCTTGGAAATAATCAGTTTAACTCCTCTTCTTGATAGGAATTCATTGTCTCTTTTGGATAATGTAAGGAAATGCAGCTAGGGACTGGAAGCTCAATTCTGTTTTTAATCCATATCAGCTCAAGTCAGAAAAATAAAGACGTAGACACAGTCTTCTTGCATATTATAGAATCTTCCAAAATGTAGGCCAAATTAAATTCTTCCACATCCCTAGACACAACTAACAAAGTCTATTTCAATGCAAATAAGTACTGATTGTAAATGGATTTTATGTAATGTTACCATTTTAGCACCTAAGTAGTAAAGCCAGTTTTATTCAGTTACCTATTTTGGGATTCAACCCTTGTTTTCAAGACTGAATATCCAAAAAGTAGGTTTATATCCATGAAATTGTTTTCATCATCTGGTCCCAGCACTTCAGAAGCCTTCTGGACAATATTTTCCCATCTATAATATTTTTGGACTTTACTGGAGCTGCTCTTAGCTTTGCTCTCTAGTCTTTCTATAAGTTTATTTGTGGGAGTCTTCTTGACTTCATGTGTTTACCATCTATTGTCATAGAAAAGCTTAGTAATGCCTTTGACTAACTCCTAAGAGTGAAATCCTCATTGTGGCATTACTTCTTTCAGTGGGATTGGTCTGGAATAGTGTATATGATTGAGGATGTTTACCTGCATGAATTAATATAATCCACTTATGACTTGATGTTTAGTAAGCCTGCTCCATTTATTTATTCATTTGGATTTATTGTGCTATGATGGTTCATTTGAGCCTTTTCTCCCTATTAATGTGTATTGCATAGAGAGGAAGTACGATGTGTTATCAATATAGTACATGATGGCAGTCGCATACAAGCAGGGTATCATGGAAGACTTCAGAATATGAAATTAAAACCTTATTTATTAATACACTTAGGAACTGTATTTGCCAAAGGGGATCACCACATTGATATTCATCACTTAAATGCTGGTGCTAAGTATTCATTTAACGATGTATGGTCTGAAGTCTATCTGTTTATTTCTTCTAGACTGAAGGTAGGGTAGATAAATTCTCATAAAACTGATTGAGTACTTGCTTGAGTGGTTCTAGTTCAACACTTGTTTATCCCTTGATGATAATATGCACATATTTTCCCCAGGCAAATTAATATTATTGCCCAATAAAAAGAAAATACAATAAAAATATCAAGGCTACACACAAGCTGAGCTCAGTAGCAACAAGTGCCATGGTTCAGTAGTTGGCTATGGTAATAAAATGCAGTGGTTATTGCATTTATATAATTTCCTGTCTTTCTATGATGATGTTGCTTCTGTCAGTAGTAATGGTATATGCAAGAGGTTTATGTCTATACAGGAATCCACATGGGAACTTAGAAGCAAATTCTTAGTTGACTTATTGATTACTAGGTACAGAGCTTAATATATCCGAAATATATCCAAAACCAATAATGGACAAAATCTATTTTTGAATGTATAATCACAATGAGATTGCTATATTATTATAAAATACTTATTTCCAAAGGTATCAAAGTTCTTAGATAGTGATTATTCAAATAGTCTTAGTGTTCATGTATCCCTTTCTTCTGCATCTGGAATTAAATGACCTTTATATTTCTAGAATGTATTACATATTGTGTATCTATTCCAAAGTTTTCAAAATGAAGGCAACTGAATTTTCCAAGATAATACCAACCAGAAAACATATCTTAAAGTTTAAACCACTCAATTTATCTTGTCCTGCAAGCATAAACAAATTTACCTACTTTGAGTACGCCTATATATAACTGCTGTTAATTTCAATTCTTTTTAATAGAAAGAGATGAAGCTCGCGAAGGAGAATGCAAATAAGTACTGAATACAATAACATGTATACAATCTATTGTATAAAATCTATTTACTGTGTTCATTAAGAATATGGATAGGGGGGAAACTCTATCTGCACTGATGCAGTTTGAATTTGCATTATGTGGTTAGTGTAAGCTCATACCATGCAGTTTCAAATTGCATTATATGACAGTGTAGATGGGGCCGCTGTTCTCCTGTTATTAAATATCTGTATTTGTTTCTCATCTGGCACTTTGTTTTATTTTAATTTATCATGCTGTTCCAATCAGGATGTTATCTAAAAAACAACGTCTACCGTGTTTCCCCGAAAGTATGACACCCCCGATTGTAAGACGTATCGGGGGTGTCAGGGGGGTCGGCTAATGTAAGCCGTACCCCGAATGTAAGCCGTACCCCCGGCCGCCACGTCACTCAGTCCCGCCTCCTCCTCGGTCCCGCCTCCTCCGCCGCCTCCTCCTCCTCCGCTTCCCCCCGCCGCAGCTTGCCTCTGCCGCTGCTGCTTGCCGCCGCCGCCTCCCCGCCGCCACCTCCCCCGCCGCCACTTGCCGCTGCCGCCTCCCTCCGCCTCGGTGCCGCCTCCCCCGCCGCCGCCTCCCCGCCGCCACTTGCCGCTGCCGCCGCCTCCCTCGGCTCGGTGCCGCCTCCCCGCCGCCGCCTCCCCGCCGCCACTTGCGCTGCCGCCACCTTCCTCCGCCTCGGTGCCGCCTACCTCCGCCCGCCGCCTACCTCCGCCGCCGCCCTACCTCCGCCGCCGCCCTACCTCCGCGCCGCTTGCCTCCGCCGCCGCTTGCCTCCGCCGCCCGCTTGGACCCGCCGCTGTTTGGCACCGCCGCGCTTACCTCCTCCTCCATAGCGGCCCCTTTCCTGCGCCAGCGGCGCGCGCGCGGCGCACTCAGGCCTTCTGCCCATGCGCGAATGTCTGCGCATGGGGCGAAGGTACTGAGCGCGTCTGGCGCAGGCGCGCTGGCGCAGACGCTGGCGCAGCCGCGCCGGGCGCTCAGGCCTTCTGCCCATGCGCAGACATTCGCGCATGGGCAGAAGGCCTGAAGCGCCAGCGGCTGCGCCAGACGCGCTCAGTACCTTCGCCCATGCGCAGACATTCGCGCATGGGCAGAAGGCCTGGAGTGCGCTTGGCGCAGCTGCGCCTGGCGCAGGCGTGGGGCCGCAATGGAGGAGGCAAGCGGCGTGGTGCTAAGCGCGGCGGTGCTAAGCGCGGCGGTGCCAAGCGGCGGCGGAGGCAAGCGGCGGCGGAGGCAAGCGCGGCGGAGGCAAGCGGCGGCGGAGGTAGGCGGCAGCGGAGGTAGGGCGCCGGAGGCGGAGGGAGGCGCGGCAGCGGCAAGTGGCGGCGGGGGAGGCGGCGGCGGGGGAGGCGGCACCGGAGGCGGAGGGAGGCGGCGGCAGCGGCAAGTGGCGGCGGGGGGACTGGAGGCGGAGGAGGAGGCAAGTGGTGGGTGGAGGAGGAGGAGGCGGCCAAGGGGAAGGCTTACTTTGGAGTGGGTAATGTAAGCCGTACTCGAAAGTAAGCCGTAGGGGGGATTTGGGGGGTCAAAAGAAAGTAAGACGCTGTCTTACTTTCGGGGAAACACGGTAATAGTTTTGATCATCCAATAACAGTATCAGTATTAGAGTGACCTAAGAAGTGTTCCCCAAAATCCTCAACTTTGTCAATAGTCTAAGGCATTTCATTTTGACAAGCATCGGGCACCCAAAGTCTCACTCTCATGTTGACCTTCTCTCTCTGCTCAAACTATCCTCAGTGAAACCCTTATCGGTTTCACTGACTTGTATGGTCTTTATAGAGGAAGCAAAATTAGCATATATCAAAGTAGCCTAGAATTGTTTGTGTTAGATTCTCCCCAATTCCGCTAGTTCTGCTACTTGTCCAAACAGATGAACTCTTTCTGCATTAAAATAGTGATCTCTTGGAATGCTCTGACCTTTGGATCATAGTTGAACATCTATATCTAATGATGATATTGTTCAATTTGTTAATGGAAAAAGAATTGCCTCTTATTTCTTTTCTCTCTCCTCTTTTCTTTCCCATAGCCTCTACAACTGGACTGTGATCTCTGTGCCATTATTTCAAATTCAGGACAAATGACCAAGCAGAAAGTAGGATATGAAATTGACCAGTCATCATGTATATGGAGGATGAACAATGCTCCTACCAGGGGCTATGAAGATGATGTTGGGAAACGGACAACAATAAGAGTTGTATCCCACACTAGCGTCCCGCTTCTGCTCAAGAATTCTGAATATTTTTTCAAGGAAACAAACAACACCATCTATGTCATCTGGGGACCTTTTAGAAACATGAGGAAAGATGGCAGTGGCATTGTGTACAACATGCTGAAGAAAACTGTGGACAACTATCCTGAAGCCAAAATTTATGTGACCACAGAAAAGCGCATGAGTTATTGTGATGAAATGTTTAAAACGGAAACAGGAAGAGATAGGTAAGTCCTGCTTTGAAAATTTAAAAAAATGCAGTTAATGGTCTTGCTGTATTTCTGAGTTGAACATGTCAACCACAAAGTAAATGTCTAAGACCCACTTTTAAAATTGATTATTGTAGACTTTTGACTGTTGTGAGCACTCAATGAGGCATCAGCCAAGCACTATTTTTCCTACCTCCATTAACATTTGTTCTATCTGTTTTAGTTGATGGGAGTCTCAAGGTGAGTTTGTTACCTGAAGCATTTTCAGCACAATATGTTGTGTTTTAGCTCAGTTATCATAGATTAAGGTGGCATTTTACACAAGGAGAAAGAAGAGTGCATCTACATGTAGCACTGTTTTAAAAAGCATGTAGCTAACTTTGTTTATTGAGAAAATCCCTTTCCTGTATGAGAGTGGGGAAACACTTTGGTCCCTCCCAGTGAAGGAAGAGACAGAAAAAAGTCTCGGCTGGGACTTGTTGTGGGTGGGGTCAGCAGCCAGAGCATGCTCCCCACCCATGCCATCTTTTGGACAATGCTGACCCAGACATCCACCTCCTCTACAGTTTACTTTACAAGGATCACCAATGGGGCCTGGTAGGAATTTTTCCCCATACGTTTGGGGGGAGGGGAGGAGGGGGTTGCCTACCCTTCACTGTTAATCCATTGCAAATTGGGTGAAGTGGGGGTCTTAAATAGGCCTCACATTGTAGCAACTCAGCCCCCGTCTGACCCGGGGGGGGGGCAGGAGGATAATCTACCCCCACCTCCGCCAGGAGGGCAGGTTGCGGCCCCAGGGGTTCCGATGAAGGTGATGGAGGGGAGGAAGGGCCCGCATCGCCAACAGAGAGCCTGCTATGGGATGAAACCTGGCCGGAGGCCTATTCTCAGGACGAGGCTTCTCCTGATTCCGGATCAGATATGGAATATGAAAGGCCGGGAGGTTTCGGGTCACAGGAACAGGTGTTTACGCCAGATGTTGAGGAGGACATGGAAGCCGAGGTCGAACCAGTTTCCCAGGGAGATAACAGAGCAGATGGCGCCATTCCTGAGCGGAGATTCGACCGAAGGGGGAGTATTGAGGCTACACGGAGAGATTGGAAGCGAGGCCTGGAAAGGCGCTGGTCTCACAAAGGAGGGAATTAAGTATGCACTTCGTGGGAAAGTTCCTCAGATTGCCGGCCACGTCTGAGCTGGAGAGACGTAGCAGCTTGCTGTCCTCCTGGAAGCTATAGACTGGCTTGCCTTGCCAAGTACTGCCTTGAAACCTTGTTGATTCCATGAACTTTGGATTTACCTTGCTAACCATGGATTCTATTGCCTTGCTTGATTCGCTTTGTTTTTATGGACCTTGTTTTGATCCTTACCTTTGAATTCTTCAAACATTGATTGCTTTTTACCTTGGACTATTTGATCTTTACTTTTTGGACATTTTATCTTCTACACCTGCCACTAATTTGGTGCTTAATAAATAGTTAATTGACATCGTCTGTGTGTGTGTGATTACGGGGTGGAGACAGGGCCTGCGTTGTGACACACATGTAGAATAGGTATAGGCACATAGCAGTGTGCACCACAGAAGGGGGGATTGATGCAAAAATTCTCCATCAGTTTACCTGATAGGGCCCCTTGTGAGCAACTTGTGAGTTGCAGCTGGGGACCATGGTGTCTCGCCATTGTTTGAGAATGACATGTTCTCTGAGGGACACTGACTCATTTTATTACATGACAAATGCAAGTGTGAGTTTGAGTTCAAGTTCATGTATAAGTTCAAGTTTATGTTTCAAACCCCTGAATTTTGTTGTCAGATCACATAGAGATTGATTGGTAACATACAATAAAGTTGCCCATAGTTAGCCTACAGCATGGTGTGGTCTTGCGATTTCACTGATTGGCAATATATAATAAAGTTGCCAATAGTTAAAACTAAAAACATGTGAGGAGAGTAGTTTCAATGACTCCATTTGGAGTGATCGGGTTGACAATGATGACAAATGTAGGCTACTACAGAAGAGACACAAAACAAAGACATTTTCAGCTGGATGTCACAATCATTTCATTTCCATTCAATCTCCAGTTTCTTCTTCTTTGCAAATGTGAATTATTTTCAAAACTCCACTTAGCATTCAGAATTCAGCTATGTCTTTTAGCAGTGTTACAATTAAAGTAAAGAAACAGTATTAATCCACATATTAGCTTCCCTATGTATGGACAAGGAATTGAGAGTTAGTGTAGCAACGTAAAGTTGGCTGCTTGGTGAGACTATGGCAATTTTAAGATACAAATCTAAGATTGTATTGTTCTGCAGGTCATGTTGAACCTGTCATTTTATTCCATGTGTTAGATTTTCAGTTCCTACTTCAACAGGGGACCTCAGTATGACAGTGATGGGTAATCTGTACCTGAGCCATTGGCTGACCTATCAAACAGGAACTGAGCTCCATATGTGAAGGAAATAGACATGTGTACCAAGCCAGATCATTTGACATTTATACAGTCCCTGTTTCTATCTCTCCATATCTCTTGCTTTGTCACTTAAGCCAAATAATCTACCATACCCTTAGAGAAATAGCAGCTTTTGTGTCTACTGTTAGTTTAAACTGTGCTCTTTTTAGGAGCAAACTGAGTTAGAGGGAAGCCAAATGACACTCAGATGGTGCAAAAATGTACAGCTCTAATTGAAAGTGGATGTTGTGGAGGATTTGTTCCTTGAAATATTATCTGTGCATATGTTATATACTGTCAATGTATGGAAATATGCTTAACAGATTTCTAGCTTGTCAAACCTTTGTCAGTTCTCTATGACACTTTGATGTTTGAAGAACCTGAGAAATTAAACATTCCCATTGCCAGTCTATTTATATTCAGCATTGCCTCTTGGTGATGAATAGTTAATAGGCGTGTGTTATAGCCATTACGGTGATGCACATGACTCTTGCTTTTAAAATTCAGCCATGAACATTAGCTGATGACAGTCAAAGCCAGCCTCTGTGAAAGAGCTAATGACCATCAACTTCCAAACAAAACCCATATTTTTCTTATCTGAGCACAAAATATCTTCTGAAATGGGTTACTAGAATCCGATGATTGTCCCTGACACCCTAACAGTGGGAATGAGAAGGCTGGTTTGTTCTTTCTTGAGACCTTCATTAGTGAAGTACTTATGTGTTTAAGACAGTGTGAAGTCTCCTTTCTGAATAATGGTTGTGCATAAATAATATCCTTTGGCAGACACTTGCTCTTTCATACTAATGCCTCTCTGTTTGTATGATCTTGAGGGTACTCTAGAGCTGACAGCTCCTTCCCAGACATCATTAGCATTTTTGGAACTGTATTATGTACACAGAATCAGATGAAAGGAGAATTTAAGTTATATTTGGAAGGATGCCAGCCAATAACCAAATGTGAAAATGACTCTGCTTCCTCTGTTTTTGTATGTTTACCTGAACTCTGATGTGCCACGCAGTTGCCTTGAAATTTAAAAACTTAATACAAAAACATCTTACAGCATCATTTAATTAGTAATAGCTGGAGGGGGGAAATCTTTGTGGATTCCATTAAAAGAGAAAGGGATCATTCTGGTCTGATAAAATGCACCGAAAGGAACTCAAAATAGCATTTAATTAGCTGGCACCAAAGCTTGCTCCACCCTCAGGGATGTGTAAAATTAATGAAGTTTAGTAGCAAAGAGATCAATGCCGCATGCCTTACGTGAAGGTGAGGCAAAAGAAGGGAGTGAAGGTGAGGCAAAGGAAGGGAGTGATACAGTTGCAAGGCTCCATTTGAAAACCATTTGCCCTTTAGAAACCAAAACAGAAGTCACTTCCATAAAAGTGCTGCTAGCAGTGAGCACACAACATGGCACTGTTTGTCGAGTGTCATCTGAGACAACATACCAGGCCTGACTCTGTTATCCTGTACAGATTAACAATCCAAATGATACCACATTGCATGACCTCTTCAGCAAAGAGTGTTTGGTAATCCACTATCTGGATGAGTGCATTGAATTGTGAGTCTTTAATCAGTTATTGCATCAGTCTTCAATTGATTGTAGTTAGTAACTTCAAGTCACATGTGGCCCAAGATACTGCACTTGAAATGTCATATTATGCAAAAGAGCTTCGCTCAGTTTCTGTTCATTAAACATAACTGTTGGAAAGTACCATGCTGGCAGCACAGTAATTAGACTGGTATTCTAAAATCTTTATGAAACAGTGTATTGGAGACCCCAGCTGTGTGAACATGTCTCATAACTGGCATTTACACCAACAATTTAGCATGACATAGTGGGCATTTGGTATCTACTGGGATTTGATTCCAGGAACCCAATGGATACAAAAATCTAGTCCCTTTCTTTACAATGACATAATAAAATTGTAGCTCTTATACAAATGTCAAAATCAAGATTGGAAGGGGGGGTTTTTTTGAAAAAATATTTTCAAGTTGTGGGTGATGGAATCTGAAAGCAGAATCCATGGATATGGAGGACAACTTGTACCAAACCAGTGTTTTCCAACCAGTGTGCCGCCACACACTAGTGTGCCGTGAGAGATCATCAGGTGTGCCGTGGGAAATTGGAACCTCCAATAGCCTTTCTTCCCCCTCCTGCCGAACACTTTTTCTTCTCCACTTGGGCTCCCTTCTTCCCAGCCTCGCTCTGCTCGCTTTGCCTTGCTTTGCTCATGCTGCCGTGACGTGGGGCGAATCTGCACAGTAGCGCCCACATGGGTCACGTCTTCCTCCCCCCTCCCCTCCTGAACATGCTCACGCTGCCCCCTCAGATCAAAATGGAAGCAGAAGCGGCAGCGTGAGCAAAGCGAGGCAAGGCGAGCAGAGCGAGGCTGGGAAGAAGGGAGCCTGAGTGGAGAAGAAAAAGTAGGTGTTCGGCAGGAGGGGGAAGAGAGGGTGCGAAGGGGAAGGGGGAGGAAGAGGTCTCTGTCAAAAGCTGGCATGGGCAAACTTGGACTTTCCAGGTGTTTTGGACTCCCAACTCCCACCATTCCTAGCAGCCTCAGGCTCTTTTCCTTTCCTTTCCCATGCCTGTTTTAGAGGGCCTCACTGTTAGGGATGGTGGGAGTTGAAGTCCAAAGCACAAAGTGGTGAGCCTCCTTCCAACATTGTGATCCTGGATAGAAAACAAACAACAACATAACATAACATTGTTTGAGTCCACAGTGCTCTCTGGGTGTAGGTGAACTCCAACTTCCAAACTCAATGTCAATTCCCAAGCAAACCCTTTCAGTACTTTCTGTTGGTAATGAGAGTTCAATATGCCAAGTTTGGTTCAATTCCATTGTTGCAAGAGTTCAGGATGCTCTTTGATTGTGTGTTAACTATAAATTGAGCAAGACCTTTGTGTGTGTCTTTCTGCCATTCCTGCCAGGATATCTATGTTGTGTTCATCGAAACAGGCCCAGGATTCACACTGAGTGTATAAATACATTTAAAAACATATTAACTATATGTATTACTGTGTTAGAGTGTCATTTTGTGTCATTTTGGTTGGTGGTGTGCCCCAGGATTTTGTAAATGTAAAAAATGTGACGCGGCTCAAAAAAGGTTGAAAAACACTGTACTAAACTATTACCACACTTATTAATTAAAGTCACAGCATGTGATATTAATATTTCATGCCACACTGTAGCCAATTTAACTTTTTAAGTCCTAGCTGAATTTTCCCAGAAATGTGTTCGTAATTGTAGATAGATAAGAACTGAAACAAATGGAAAGGAAAGCAAAAGATATTAACTTGAAAATACATACCAAGAACAGAGGCCAGAATGGGAAAATAAATGGCTAACAGAAACTGAAGGCCTTTTATATTGTGGATATGGAGCAGGTATTGATCAATAGCCCAACCCCTGACAGTCTGCATCTAAATGGGTACTCACACTCTAAGTTCCCATGCATGTGCCAAAATGTCTGCCACAAACATTTTAAGGATTTTAGCTGTTCAAGTGTAGGGTCTCTGTGTGAAACAGAAACCCAATCCAAGTTGAAAATATGTGGATATCAGGTGCATTAGAATAACAACATCCATATGAAAGATACTGGCTTGGTCTCACTCTGTTCTATGTCTGTAGAAAATAAAAAGCCTTAATTTGATCAAGCCGTTTTATTTTGGTGTAGTCTGACAACCGTTTTCAGTTGTACACTAAAGTCATAAGCAAAGAAAGATTAAATGGTTCATGCTTTGGTCTAAAGTTGTGTGCTCCTGCTGCACAATGCTTTTTAGTAGTCCTTTGGTGAAATGATGCATCTTCCAGAATCTTTTGGCCTGCTGTTAGTTGGCCAGTTGATGATTTGACTTCTAAAAAGGTTGATACTGCTCATTCAGATAGTCATATTTGTATCAGGACCAGACCTCAGAGAGAACATTACATACAATGTCAATCTCCTCCTTTTCCATGCTCCTCCCTTTTAAAATTAGCTGCCTGTGTCACTCATAACATGCAAGTTTCTTTATATTGCTATTTCTGGTTCAATATCCAAGCCTCCACTCATGGTAGTAGAACTGCTGATATCAGTTGTCATATACAGCGTTCCCTCACTACTTCGCGGTTCATTTATTGCAGACTCGCTGTTTCGTGGATTTCAAAAAATATTAATATGTATCATGGTATTTTTGCTGTTTTGTGGGGGTTTTCCGCTGCCGCTTTCCCTCCTCAGTCCTCCCTCCCTTCCTCAGCCTTGAAGGGTGTTTCCTTCATTTCCTTCACTTTATTTTAAGTTTATAAAGACTTAAAATAGTGTATAACTACTAACATAATGTATAAATATTAAAATAAATAGAGTATCCCTATATTGTGGTTTTTCACTTATTGAGGAAGGTCCCGGAACCTAACCCAGCAATAAGTGAGGGAACACTGTATCCTATTTTCTTTGTGTTTTCCTCATCACAAAAAATGTCATACAGCAGTTACATTGTCCCTTCACTTCCTTGAATCCACTTTCAGTGTTATAATTGTCCTCAACAAGACAAATAGCATTCTCGGTGGTGGCACCAACCTTATGGAATGCCCTACCTGAGGAAGTCAGAGGTATCAGGAACTGTCCTCTTTTCGCAGAGCCTGCAAGACGGCTCTTTTTCGCCTGGCTTTTCCAGTTGAGTAACTGTTATGCTTTCTATGTAGTTTAACTTAATTTTAGAATTATTTTAGCGCTAGTAATGTTTTAGATTAAATCATTGCTTATCTGCTTTTACACCGTTGTTCTATAATGTCAGTTCTACGCATGTTTTTTACCTGTTGTAAACAGCTCTGAGCTTCTAGAGGGAGCGGTCTAGAAGCCGAAAGAATAAATAAATAAATAAATAATGTATGACTTTCTGCCAATGTACTAGGGGAATAAGTAATAGTTTTCTTTTTACTATTGGGGCCAAGATAAATCCAAGACCAGTAGCATTTTTAGTTTTAAAATTAGTAATATATGTAAGAGAAGTTCAACAGACCATCGGTAAAATGAATCTAGAAAACCACAGAATAAGTTATCTAAGCAGAAGTGCATTTGGCATCTTATATAACTCCCAAGGCAACAAATTGGTTTTGTGCTTCATATTGCAGATCCTTAGTTTAATCAACATGTATACCAGATGGTGCAGCATATTTGGCTTTGAAATATATGCTTTAGTTTTGGTCAACTACATTAGAATTGGTTTGTTGCCATGGCAATACATGTATTGGCATTGAACAAAATAATTCAGGTCATACAACTGCTTATTCCAACGTAACCTTGTTGGGATTCAGTAACATGTGACACTTCTTTTGTATTCAGTTGAAGCTCCAGCACTTTGTGAAATCTAGACTCGCACAAATTGATCTCTTTCTTCTTCTCTGTTTGCTTTACTACATGGATATCCTAGGTTTTTTTAGTGTGATCTATTGAGTCATCCTATAATAACCATTCATTGACAACTAAATTCTGGTTTAGTCTTTTGTACCTAACAGAATCTCTCTCACTGTGATCTATTGAATTTCTTTCGTGATAGAGCTCTAGGTTCAACATAGGCCGGTTCCAGTCCTATTGCAGAATGGGGCAAACTCCCATCCTCAGACAGTAGACCAGAAGGGTGCTGCATTATGTGCTCTTAACCACTGACAACCACTTGCGGCTGCCTAAGAGAAGGTCACCACAGCAGGCGGATGGTCTGTTGATCATTTTCCCACTGTATCAAATGCTGCAGAGACCAGTCTGAGTCCTTCCTTGGAGTGAGGTATTGTGTATATGGGCATGCTGGAAAATTCCATTGCTCACCTCATACTTTCTAGAGCAGGGGTGCTCACACTTTTTCAGCATGGGAGCTACTGATTAAAAAACCAAGTCCCAAAGATCACCTACCCAGAAATGTAAAACGTATAACTATTTTCTTATTTATTTATCAACATTTCAATTTAATAACAACAATATAAAACAGAGCATAAAAATACATCCAACCACCCCATTTCTCCCACACTGCCATATTACCACACATATTATCAGCCAGAAAGTAAGAAGAGAGGCTTTTGAACTGCAAGGCCATTTAATACTCAGCAAGGTAAACAAAGGGGCATGCAAAAATACATCCAACCACCCCATTCCTCCCACATTTCCATATTCCTCAACATATATTTCTCAAGGAACAAAGCAAGCAGAGAGGCTTTGGAGCTAAAAGGCAATTTTTTAAACATTAAAAATAAACAAAGAGACATGCCACAGTACAATCAAGCACCCACCCCATTTCTCCCACATTTCTATATTCCCCAACATATATTTCTCAAGGAACAAAGCAAGCAGAGAGGCTTTGGAGCTAAAAGGCCATTTTAAACATTAAAAATAAACAAAGAGACATGTCAAAGAACAATCAAGCACCCACCCCAAAGTAAAAAGACCGACCTTTGAGATGCGGTAAGGAAATGACCCCAAAGCGTCCTTCTTCTTCTCCTCCATCGTTGCTCCTATTTCCACGCCGCCAGCATGCGTGCTGCCTCCAAGAGCTCACGAGAAGTCCGAGAGGCAGAATAGGTGCTTCTGCGCATGCGCGCGGGGCCAGCCATGCATCGCGTCATCCAGGCCCGCCCCCTTTGGTCTCCTACGACCCTGAGTGGCTGGAGAAGGATGAAGGGAGGAGGAGAAGGAATCCAAAAGAGGGGGCCCATTCTGCCTCTTGGACTCTGGAGCTTTTGGAGGTGGCGCGCGAGCAGGGAGTGGGGAGGAGCAACGACAGAGGACTTCTTTGCAGCGTGCAGGGGCGCGTGAAGAGGACCAACAGCAAAAAACCTGGTCAGAGGCCTGAAGATCACCAGGATGAGGCCCGAAGATCACCCTGGTGATCGCGATCACCGTTCTGACCACCCCTGTTCTAGAGCAACCAACCCAATACTTCAGTTTGAAGAGCATTCAAAATAAGGCACTAGGTCAACAGGATCTCCAAAGAGCCCACCAGGTCCATAACATTTGCTGTGTGTCCTAGCAACTGAGTCGATGTTTTTGACCATATCATCCACAGTAACATGTTTTGAGGAAGGACTCTTTTGATTGTGCCCCCCCTCCCAGTTTAGGCAATGAAACAGGAGATAGGTGCGCTATGACTTTTAGACAATGCCTCAGAGAGCTGCTCATAAGAACTATATTTATTTCTCCCAATCTCCAAGTAAAGAGAATGTGAAGACATAAACAGCAGTTCCTTGCAATTTCTGAGCTGATAAGATAGAAGGGATTCTACAGGGTATATCAATTTTATGCTTTAAACTAGGATAGGCCATCTCTTTTTCTGCCAAATCCATTGTCCCTTTAGCTATTGTGGGGCATATGGACACATTGGCAGAGCTGAAGTTGGAGGTGGATAAGATCAGAGCTAAAAGTGTGGGAGCTCACATTCACTTCTGGCATTTTCTCCCCCCTCCCCCCAAATTTCCTCTCCATCTAATATACTTCTGAAAAGGGGCCAGATTGTTCTCGGAGAGGCTTGAACTGTTCACTTGTAGAGAACTTTTGAAATGGGCTACATGAGAACATACTTATTCCTTTCTTAAATGTTGGAATTGTTGGCATAAGGGCTTCTCTAGTCTTGATGAAAACAAGCTTCCCATGGAAACGTTAAAAATGCTGTTTTTAGTTCAGGTGTTTTAGCAGTTGAACACAGGGCCTTGCAATTTTAAATAATTGCTCACATATATCAGTAGAATATATCAGGATACTTGGTAAAGTATCCTCTTCCAGGCATACATTATCAGAAATGGAAGAAATAAAGATCTAGCTAAGAGCAAGTGATCTCTTAAAAAACATTTTGAATACTAATAATGGCAACAGCTTCCTCTTATTTCCTGTAGCTGAAGCCACTATACAACTATACAATTTATTAGATAACATAATTGATTTGGGAAACATAATTTCATGGTAGTTTTAGATGTCAGAAGAATTGCAAAAAAAAATCCATAACCTAATGTCCTGATTCGTGTGTTCAGAATATTTGCCTATAGAAGGACATACTGGCTGCACCTCCTTTATAATGTCAGTTTGTCTTCAATGAGTGAAGAAATTTAAAGGGGAATTTTCCCTCCCACATTTGTATGGTTAGGATCTCCAATTCTAGGGAGGATTGTAACCATTGTCAGCCAAAATCACAATTTCCTTCTACACTTTCCTATTAAAGACAGAAAGACTGGTGGTCAAGGAGATAGGACTACTGAAGATGGCTTTACCAGACCTCCGGAAGTATACATTTTAAAAATCTTAAATAGGGTATAATCACAGCTTGAAAATAACTTGCTAGAAATAAGATACTATTCTTTGGCCAATAGCATGGGAATGACTTTATTTAAGTTATAAGTGTTATGTGAGGGTGAATTAATTCATTTGTTTGCTGTCTTACTACAAGAATAATGAGACCAGACACAAGATATGGGAAGAAATTAGGGTAACTTTATTAATTGTTACCTATTTTATTGTTTTTTGGCAATGAGCAAAACTAAAGGAGGGAGAAACCTGGTGTGGGAGTGAGACCACAGACAACTTTCAGGGCAAAACACCATAGCCCCTGAGAGGAATTCCCAAAACTCTGGGTTGCTTGTAGGTCAGCTGCAAATTGAACGGCTGACCAGAGGTGTAAGCTCATAAGCCATGTGGTTTCTTGTGAGGGCAGAGACTCAGAAATTATCCCCAAAACAGGAATGTTTTCCCCAACTCCAAGATGACATGGTACACAGGAGCAGTTCCAAATCCTATCCCTACACTGTTGCACCGTAGACCTGAAGGATCCCTCAGTAAACCACTTGAGACCAGCCGTGATTAAATGCTTTATTTAGAATAAATGAAAAGAAGTAAAGAGATAAAAGTATAGTCCTTTGATGCTCTCCGCATCCAGTATTGCAAAGCAATAGTCCAAGGAATTTAAAAGGTTCAAAAGGTAAAAATAGTCTTGGTGCCCCAATGGGCTAAATCCTGGATAAGTCTCTGGCAACAAAGGCTTGGCAAATACTTGAGTACGAAGGCTTGAAGGCCCACCGGCCCAGGCTGGAACTTAGAGTACATGGAACTAAGCGAGGCAAAAACTGAACGTTGGCACGAGATGCCGCACATCTCTGGGTGTCACACCTCAAAGGCCTCGGGCATCACTTTTGCTTGAGTACAGTTTTAACCAAAGGCCTCGGGCATCGCTTTTGCTTGAGCGAAGTTCCAGCCAAGGTATCAAGAGTGCAACTTTCAAACCAGCTTGCTCTGTTCAAACCTTGCTAGGGCCTCCTGTGCCTTTCCCGTGTGAAGAATAGGGATGCAAGCATAACATGGGCCTTCAAGGCTGTACCATCACTGCCTCCCCTGATAATGGAAGCGGGCCACGGGAGTAATAAGCCTGACTCCCCGGCCCAGCTGGCCCTCGCTAACGAGCTCCGCATTCCTAGAGGACTGAGTTCACAAAACATCCAGAAGGTCATCAATCTTAGAGGTTGACGTGCGACGCAACTTTGGAATAGTATAATTGCTCCAGACAGAGACCAAGTCTTCGTCTTGTACCAACATCACACTTGGGAGAAGATCGTGCAAGTAAGGCCTACCGACCTATGCAAGCCTTGCCGGTCAGCCTGCTCCGGGCTGACTAGATCCTTGTTCCAGTTCGTCGACGAAGCCTTGGGTTTGAATCCTGAAAGACCTTGCCAGCTAATGAACTCTTTGCTTTGAATCCTGAAAGACATTTCCAGCTTTTGAATGCTTTGCTTTTGGATCCTGAAGGGTCATTGCAGTTATTTGCTTTTAAATCAAACATCCCTGCCTTATTGCTACGGCAGGGATCCTTTTAAAGACTCTTTGCCTTTGAACCAGCCTTCCCTGTCTCATTGCTACGGCCGGGATTCCTTTTGAGAGACCTTATTGCTTTTTGAACTCTCTGCCGTTTAAGCAACCCATCCCTGCCTCATCTATTTCGGCTGGGATTCCGTGAGACTCTTTTGGCATCCGACTTGTGTTTTGCTCGTGCTCCTTTTGCTTAGGAGCACCCACTTCTTGCTGATTCCTGTTTGGCTGCTAGTTGAAGGCACTACAAGGATTGCCTTCAACCTATTTCCTATATTTACCTATTCTCAATAAAAGTCGTTGTACCTTCGTTGCTGTGTGGTTTATCCAGGGAGGTCAGGTGGCCAAGACCCTAGGGGGTGATACTGGGTCCCAACTTAAATAGCCCCCACAAGGCTTTGATCCTTACGACGCAAGCTGCGTCGGAACTGGTTCTCATGGACAGCTCTCTGGCTGGTCTTTCTCAAGCCTCCCGCATCAGGTTGGTATGTCAACTCATTAGTGATTGCACCTGGATGTAAGGGAGGCAACCCAACGCTGCCTTTCCCTCGCTTCTTATCGGCTCGAGATGGAGCTATGCTGTGCCTGTCCTTGAACATTAGTTGAACTAGAGGGCTCTGCAGATGCTTGCTTTCTGGCCTGGCTAAAGTCTTGGGTTTAACATGGCTGTGGTCTTGCTTGGAGTCATGCTGGGGCATGACATACACCAAAAGTGTGACAGAAGGTGCTCACCAACTAATATATCCCAGTAACACCAGCCAGGAAGTTCTATTTACAACACCACCCTATGTCAATTTCCAAGTCCTCCATGACATTATAGGGTAGAGGAAAAGAAAAAGTAATAATGAGAAGGGGAAATTTCTACCTGGCCCTGAAGCAACCAGAAGATTTCCATTGTGAAAGGAACTGGAGAGAAGGGTTCAAAATTTCTAAAATGGGGGGAAAGGGGAACAGAATTCCTCTAAGTAAACCATCCAAGTATCACCCTCTCTCCCTTGTGAAGTACAGCAATCCCCCCCATCACATTGTGCTGTTACTGTATCGTTTTGCCAATTGTGAGTTTTTGCAACTTTTATAGTTATAAGAGTGTGGTTTTACCAAAAATCAGATGGGAAATATCACACAGTTTAGGTTGTGTACCTCATTCTGTATTGTGGGTATTTGAAGTAGCAAGGAGATGGGTGTTTTGTCCTTAAGACAGGTGGTTTTCTAAATATAGTTGCCTCTTGTATCCATGGATTCTGCACCTTTGAATTCAACCATTCAAGGCTTGAACAGTTTTTTAAATCCAAGAAACAAATGTTAATTTTATCATTTTATATAAGCTACACCATTTTACTACACTATTGTACATAATGAGACTTGAGTATTCATGGATTTTGGCATCTGTGGATAGACCCAGGAATCAAACCCCAGTAGATTCAGTACCAAGGGTTCACTGCAGCTAAAACGGAACTGTTTCAATTACTTTTGAGAAAGAAGAAAGCATGCTGTTATTTTTTAAAGTGTGATTACCTATTTTGAGAGAACTTTGAAGCCCATAACTAATTTCTGAAAGTAACTCCCATGTTCTGGGCATATTTAAGTGTATATTCCAAACTGAATTTCAGATTGTGTGTGGTGTGTTTGTGTGCATGTGTGTTTGCATGTATGAGAGAAAGGAATTCTGTTTATTTTGCAGCTTGGACATGTTCTATTATAGCCCCACATCATTACTTTGAACATTTGCTGAGCTGCTGTTTCTTTTTGAAAAAGGTTTTCTTCAGAAAAGGTTAATGGGTTTGCCCATCTTCATTCACAGGATGACTAATAGTCTCTTTGTCAGTTAAGAGTTCTTTATTGGTTAAACAAACAAAGGCTATATAACACAAAATGTTAATGAAATAAATAGATTTTTCATTATAAAACAATTAAGCCCTATCCTGTAACACTCCCGGATAACAATAATGTGTCTGTTGGTGGGGAGGGAGCCATTCAGGATTCAACTTAATCCAGGAATGGGTTAGTAGATGCAATTATGTTTTTTAAAAAGTTGCTCATAATGAATATGAACATTCATCACTTTAAGGCAGTTGGAATTCTGATTACATGCTCGGAAATGGGCAGATGATACAGTACCATAGTATCCCCATAGAGTCACCCTGGAGGAAAATTCCTACAGAAGATGTAATACACGGGATGCCAGTAGGTGAAACTGCAGGTACTAATCCCATGGTTCTAGGCATCATATTGCACATGAAAAAGTATGATCTTTTAGTGCAGAATGAAAATAAAAAATAATAAATTTGTAATTTGTTTTCACCCATACATGTGTTTCACATGTTTCTCATAGACAGAAAAGATAAGGTTGGATTTCTATGCATGCTTCTATGTGAATTAGATTCTTTAAACAAAACGGGATTTATTTCAGGTTTAATATGCATAACTGGGTCTCAGTACCCTAGAGCTAGATCTTCAGAGCAAAGCAAGGAGAGTTCTGGTTAGAGATCGAATAGGAGACCATCGATGAAGACCAAGTGCTGTGAGTTATGTATATTTCATAATAAAACTAGCAAAAATTACCTATGAATATTACTTGCCTATGATGAACTATATGAAATTCATGGAGTGGTCTAAAATTATAGACAGCAAAGAGAATGTGGATAGAGACAAGTTTTCTATCTCTGTTCAGAACCATTTCCTAAAACCAAATTCTGGGAAGTTCAAAATGAAGTAAATATTCATTGGTCAGCTTTACTAGATTCACTGGAATTTGCTCAGACAGTATATGATAATGGTCACCAATTTATGTAGTTCCATATAGAATAAAGATACAATGCCTATTATATAAAGGAACCAGGAGTAGGATGTTTTGAATTCTACAGGTTGAATATCAATTACCCAAAATGCTTGGGAACATATATGTGGCGTCCGCCCAGGCCTCAAAAATAAGCTTTGAAAGGATGGACGAATTCTATAGGGCCTGGGGTTCGCGTTACAGCCTTCCCTTTAAAATAAAACCTGGAAATCCTCTAAGAACTGAGTTCTAGACAGAAAATGGTGAACTTAAAACAGGTTTATTGGTTTACAGCCAGTAGGAAAGTAACTGGCAGCTAAAAAGGCTTGAAGTGGGTTGCAAAATGGGTTCCTTGGGAAAGGATTTGCAGTCACTTCCCTCTGAACTTTGCAGGGTGACGATCTCTCTTAAGTTCCAGATTCTCTTTTGCTTCTCAAATGGTCCTCAGGCGCACGAAGTCCTTGGTCCCCAACGAAATACAGTCTCTATTGAAGGGCTGACCCTTCCTCTTACTGAACTTCGTTGTTTGAGAGTGTTGAAAGTCTGTACATAAACCGAAGTGCCTTGTCTGAGCCTAGCTCCTGACTTAGGCCAGCTTCGTCCATGTGCTTTGATGGAAAAGAAAGAGGAGGGAACATGCGGTCCCTTAAATAGACTCAGCAAAAAAGGGGCGGGCCGAAAGCAGGTCACCCATCCACAAATACAACAGCCCTCTAGAGGGCGTCACAATATACACAATGCATGCACATACACAATACACAACACAAGTGGCCTATTTGCAAGGCTGAAGAGAGAGGGACTGAGGATCTCTCACAGGGAAAGAAATCAAGTATGGTGCTTAGTGTGAATCCATGGCTCCCACTATTTCAACAATCCCCCCATATCTCTCCTGTCTCACATCTTGTTAATTTGCTGCTTGTGTTTTGAGGAAGACACAAGCTGGAGAGAGACTGAGGGACAAGGAGAGCGAGGCTATAACGGACCTGATATTTGGAGAATAATTACAGAGTGCAGCATTGTGTAGGAGATCTTTGGGGAGCTTGCCAGCCTCCTGCTTCTGCCTTGTCAATGAACTGCATTGCAGAAGCAAGTGGCTGAGCTGGTGCCCTCCTGACAGTAAGCATTTCAAAGGTTTTGTGAGAATCAGAGAACAATTCTCCCCCACCCCAAACTTTTCTCCCTGCAGTGAAAGCAGGAGAAAGACCAGCACAGACCAAGCACAAATTCCTCTTTTCTTTTGCAGTCCCCCTCAAAACAATGGTCAGAAAATGATTTTCTATCATTATTGTGAGATGAATTGTAGAGTGAAACAGAGATATTTGGGGATAGCATGGATTTTGGGGTACTTACAGTGGTTAGGGTGGGTGGGTTTTGCATCCCTTTATACTTTCTAGCTCCTTTAAGTCTATTTTTGGTGGTTGGGGGTTTTCGAAACTGGTGAGTGGCCTTATAAAAAAATAATCCCGGGGCATGTGGTCCATGGCCAGCACTTTGCACGCATCTGACTTACTGTCCAACTGCCTTGCTACTGTAAAATGAAACATAGTGGAGGATATTAGGTATTGCTGGGAAAATCTAACATATACTGATGTTAGGATTGTAAAAACCATTAGTCCAAATCCCAACCTTGTAATATTTTCATTATAATAATATTTATTTTCCCAGCGTTTCTGGCCACTTTGACATCCACTGGATTTACTCAAGATAAGTGATCATATTGAAGCAGAATACTCGGAGTCCCAAAACTCCCAAATGTTTAAAATCAGTTTTGCATTAATTATTGAAATGCATTTGTATAAAAAGAAAAAAAGATGAATTTATAATCACATAATGGCAGTGTCTATGGTGACTGCCATTAATATTTTTGGTCCTTAAAATTATTTTTGAAAGTGTGAATTTGGCCAAACTACATCAGAATCATCATGTGAGTCTCTGCCTAATTCAATTCTCCTTCCCCTGTTTGTAGTGAGATTGTAATTTGCTGAAGTTATAAACATTGTATTGTTTATTAATTCACTACTCTTTCTGTGTCCGTGATATTGACATGCACACCATGGTCATGGCTATAATGCAGAAACATTAATAATTTGGCCTCTGTGGGCAGGCAGATTATTACAGGAGGCTTAGGAAATAATAACCCACTAATGTGAAAAAGTAGAAGTATGTAGAGTATTATAGTGCTCATAATGTAATCATTAATATAACAATTATGTGATAATGAAAGCCTTCATTATGCTTAAGTTTATCTTTACATAATGTTAATAACTAACGAAAACTGCAAAGATTATATCTAATTAAATTGAACAACATTACGTAAGATTGCTCTTTAGAAAGATGATCTTTAGCTTAGAATAGCGCATTCATCGGGACTGGAGCTCAACACCATTTGTTATGTATTCAGAAATGTGACCATTTTGTAATCAACTGTAACTGATTCTATTCCGTTAAATGAATTGGAAATGCATTCACTCAGGACAAATCCATTAAATGCACTTGAGATTATGTTGATGTGAAGTCCCTGAATAAATGAGAAACAGAAAATTACACAATAATTTGTGCCATTATTATTATGGCCTGTCATTCCAAAATGACCGTGAAGTCCTGGTGTTGATTGCAAACAATTCTTCAGAGGTCAGATGGTACAAGCAAGGGGGCATCAATTGTGATAGAGCCTTCAGATGTTTCAGAAAAAGGCTCTTAAGTTTTGTTTCTAAAACTACTATCATGTTGTGCCGTGAACCAGATCTCATACAAGGCCCAAGTTTTCTCTCTGAGAGTTGTGATGCAAGTCTTCATTATTTTGTTGTCATAGGAAAGAATACATTATTTTAAATTTTGTCGTAAGAATTAAGTTGTTGCAAGGCAGTCTTCAAAAAATTGCCATTTCTAGGATTTCTCCAAGACATATACAGATCCATTGAGCCCCCAGTGGCGCAATGGGTTAAACCCTTGTGTCGGTAGGACTGAAGACCAATAGGTTGGAGGTTCGAATCTGGGGAGAGCATGGATGAACTCCCTCTGTTAGCTCCAGATTCCCATGTGGGGACATGAGAGAAGCCACAAGGATGGTAAAACATTGAAACATCTGGGGATCCCCTAAGGAACGTCCTTGCAGACAGCCAATTCTCTCACACCAGAAGCAACATGCAATTTCTCAAGTCACTCCTGACATGGAAAAAAAGATCCATTTTCTGTACCATGTACAGCATTTTTTTGTGAAAAAAAATTTTGTAAAAAAAACTACATGTGTTATGTGCAGAAAACGGTTTTATTTGCAGAAAGTAAAAAATGCCAAGTACATTTTCATACAGAAGAAATCCTAGACTGTACCGATTCTTGTCCATTCAGGATGCCTATTGACACTCAAAAAACCCTTTGTGTGCTTTCTCCCAGGTAACAACTTTTGCCATCTTGATGACATATTGCTTAGCTAAGTGTGTGCTGCTTTGAGTCCCCTTCGGGGTTGAGAAGGGGAGAATATAAATACAGCAAATAAATACATAATTTTTTTCACCTAAGATTTAAGCAGTTATGAATATTAATTCCATCTTAAAGACAGAGCTAGGGGTGGTAAACTCCAATATTTCCAGTCTCAGCAGATATCAAGGAAAATGAAATACTTTTCCTTCCTGCAGATTTGAGACATTAAAAAATCCATCCTCTGCAATGATAAGAAGTTGGGTAGCTTGCTCAGAAAACAGAATATGGTCCTCCTGACAGATAGAAACAGGATCCAGTGTGGTTCAGTATCTTCAATTCCAAAGTTGGAATTTCAGAACACATTTTAAATTTCCATTGGTATGGAATTCTACAATCAAGTGTGCTACAGAAAAAGACATGAGTGCTGATGTTTGTGTCTCCAGGTACAATACACTCAACATACATACATTCATCCATCTTCTACTTCTGAATTAATATATCTATATCATTGAATTCATTTTAATGCGTAGTACATTTTATGCCAGTTCACAAAAATAGATTCTGTGATCTAGGTTAAGAGGAATACCTTGTAACCTCCTTCATGCATAAGGACAGCGTACAACACAGCGGAATAACTAAAGGCAACATTTCAATAAATTCTGAGCTGTGAGCACTGTAGCTTATAGTGCTCTGATGACCTCCCTAATAATGGGAGGAACTGATTTCACTGTGATGATTATGACCGCTCTACACCGTAACTACAGATTACAACATTGATTCTTTTAAAAATTAATGTAGCATGAGTGAATGGGCTTTGTAGCAACAAGACATTTGCCTGTTGTTTTTGGAGAGTGAAAGAGAAGTGGCAGTTATTTTCTAACCAGCAACAACAAACACGTTGATTTTTTTTTTGTTTTAATGGACAACCTTTCTGCATCCTCCTTACGCTTTATCCTTTTGAGATGCCTCAGGGATAGCATCGAAGACTGAACATCTGTGCAGGGAAACAATTCTGCCTAAAACAATTTAGACTGCATAATCTCTCTGTCCCTCCTCTCTTCCTCTCCTTCAATATTCAATTTTCTGGAACCAAAATGGTTAATAAGAATAATGACTTAATGGTGTGCTTATCCTTAAAATGTTCCAGCGGTACAAATCCACCGCTCAATTCAAAAGTCTCTGTGCCACTGCAGCAGGGCTTGCAAGATTAGACTAAAGCTGCTTGGATTGCAAATGCATTAGGCTGGCTAAATGGCTACAGCGATAACAATGAGGAAGAGGGTGTGTGGAAACTTCCTTTGGTAACTTGTCAGACCATTTCATGTTCATTAAAGCCAGCAGGAATCGTGAAAGATCTAGGCTGTCAAACGTATTGTTCAAAGCACCAAAGCTGATCTGCTTTGAAATGTAAAATGTGAAGTTACCATTGAAAAGTATATTTTCCCTCCTTCCCTTTAAGACAGTGTTTCTCTACATAGGGGCCAGGACCCCTGGGAGGGTCATGAGGGGGTTTCAGAGGGGTCACCAAAGAGATATATTTCTGATGATCTTAGGAACTCCTTTGGCAGAGAAGGCTGAAGATCTCTCCGCCTGTCCTTCTCTTCCTTTTTGGAAACAGATGGCGAATCCTTCCATCAAAAGCCCTCCTTTTCTGTGATTGGCCAGCCTCTCAGCCAGCCTCTCAGCCAAGGAGAGGGCTGTTTCTGAGACTCCAAGTGGGGAGGAAAGAGCAAGCTTGCTCAGCACATGGCAGTGTGGTGCACATGTGCAGGGTGAGGGAGAGTGTGTGAGGGTGGAGGGATGCTTGCGCTAGCGAGTCCCTTCAAGGCATTGGAGTTCTGTGTGGGAAGTTTGGCCCAATTCTATCGTTAATAGGGTTCAGAATGCTCTTTGATTGTAGGTGAACTATAAATCCCAAAAACTGCAACTCCCAAATGTCAAGGTCTATTTTCCCCAAACTCCACCAGTGTTCACATTTGGGCATATTGAGTATTCATGCCAAGTTTGGTCCAGATCCATCACTGTTTGAGTCCACAGTGCTCTTTGGATGTAGGTGAACTACAACTCCAAAACTCAAGGTCAGTGCCCACTAAACCCTTCCAGTATTTTCTATTGGTCATGGGAGTTCTGTGTGGAAAGTTTGCTTCAATGCCATCATTGGTGGAGTTCAGAATGATCTTTGATTATAGGTGAACTATAAATTTCAGCAACTAAAACTCCCAAATGACAACATTAAACACCCCCCCCCCAACCCCACCAGTATTCAAATTTGGGTGTATTGGATATTTGTGCCAAATTTGGTCCAGTGAATGAAAATACATCCTTCATGTCAGATATTTACATTCCGATTCATAACAGTAGCAAAATTACAGTTATGAAGTAGCAACGGAAATAATTTTGTGGTTGGGGGATCATCACAACATGAAGAACTGTATTAAGGGGTTGTGGCATTAGGAAGGTTGAGAAACACTGCTTTAGGACTTTACACGCATTTATCAAAAACATCTTATATTTGTGAACATTCCCCCCCTTCAAAAAAAACCCCTCCCATATATTTATAGTTTGATCTGTCTTTAGTAGAAAAGTGTTGCAAAATGATAAAATAAACTTTAAGTGATAAGCAGCACATTGCTGTGCAAGGACAGCAATTTGAACACCGTACATAAAATTTTATTCTAAGAAGGAATCTGTGACTCTGGTTAAATCATTGTTATACTATGTATGCTTCAATATGAATGTATTTACTTGGCTTTCAAATAATCACCATAGCTACTATTAGCTGTTAAAGGCTGTGTAGATAGATAGATATGAGTTTCATTACTCATACACCCTGTGGCTACCATTGTGTTTTTGTTCTGGCTGCTGCTCTACTTTTGAAAAATAATATGTATCGAAATGTGAATAAAGGCATTTGGAAGAAAATAAATAAATGTTAATTAAAGCTAACCACTAGAAGTAAGCCATTTGAACTGTTATTTTCCTAAAGTAATTACATCAATTTAAGAAAATACTTACTTATAAAATGCAAGGCTTCCATGCTAGTGGGATGGCAGGTTCAACTATATGTGTATTTAAGTGGTATTATAGAACCAAATGAGCTAGAAACATTTTTCCCCTGTGAGGTAGCTTGCAATTTTATTTTTCAAAGTAAATGACTGATTATATAATAAGGAGCATTGTCTCTATCGTTATGGGGGAGGGTTTTTTTTAGTTGAATTAGATTTTTAGAAAGGAAGGCATCATTGACCTGCACAAGGAGGTGCTTTTCATTCCAGCGATGTGATGCTGGCTATAGAAGGATCATCCCCAACATAACAGATGATTGACACGATCAGCTTTGACAGTGGTGATCACTTCTTGATTGAAGGAGAAGGGAACCCATCAAAAGTGGCTGTTCAAAGTCCTTTCCTCCCTATCGCATGCTGATGACCACATTCTGAAGGGCAATCCATACAAAGAAATCCATTGCATTCACTGATTGCCCTTCTTGCTGGATCTTTGCAATAGTTTCTTCCTTCCTACACAGTGATTTCATCCATAAACATTAGAGGAATCATTACCCCCAACCGGCCCACACTTTAAAAAAATATATTAGGATTTACTCTAAGTTTTATAGAAAGGAAAATTCAACCAGTGATATATTGTTACAGCAATGCAAGCAAGTTTTTCCTCCTATTTTTAACTGTTCTGTTAATTTCGAGCAGTAGACCAGTACCTTCTTTTTATTCGCATATCCATTGAGAAGAACAACAATTAGATATTTATGCCTGTTTGCTCTTTTGGTCAATTCCTGAGCAACTGGATACCTTTTTACGTTGGCTTTGGCTTTGGCAGTGCTGCTATTGCGCCCCCACTGGGCTCGTTTTGCATCTGTATTATGTACTCGGTTGCCTTTACCTACAAAGGCCATTGTTTTATTTTTTCCAACCATGTGGACATTGCTGGGAGGAGCTGTGTTTTGGCTCACAACATGATGTCACCTCCTTAACTCCTCCTCTTCCTGAGGTCTCCTGAGAGGCAGGACTTCCTCCCCCATTCCAGTAGAGCACATGGACATAGCAAGGTGAAAATCTAAGCCATGCTGGGACAAAGCATCTCAGCCTTCACACAAAGATTTTGGGGACCAGAGGACTTCGAGGGCCAAAGGACCATTTGGAAGCAACAGGAAACCTGGGATCGAATAACTGTACTATCACTCTGCAACCAAAGAGGCAAGTGATTGAACCCCCTTTTTCTAAAGGAATTTTCCTAGCAACCAATCAAGCATTTTGGGCCACCAGTATTTTCACTGGTTGTTCTTCAATAAATCTTTGTTTGGTTCACTATTTTGAGTCTAGCACTCATTCTTAAAGATTTCCCAGGTCTCCCTGTACACGGGATGGCCTTTTCTCTACCTTCAGGGCCCAAAGCTTGCATGTCCATCCTTTTAAAGCCAATCACCCAGGCCCTGAAGGCAGAAGAGCTGCTTTTGTTTGACTCACATGTAGCTTATATTTAATTCTTTATATGTAGTAATGTATTCTTATACATGGACACATTTATTATTTTGTGTCCATACATATGCACAGACTGAGGGAGTCTCTAAGATGAACCTATAATGGCTGAGAATATGTGACTTATCCAGTGTCATTCAGTGGGTTTTCATGGCTGAGCAGGGATTCAAAATCTCTTCTCCACTCAAACTACTGAACTATCCTGACTCCCTTATAATATTATATGAAGATAATCAGATAGATGGATAGCACATAGTAGGTGAATTTTATTTTATTTTTTCATGTCAGGAATGACTTGAGAAATTACAAGTCGCTTCTGGTATGAGAGAACTGGCCGTGTGCAAGGACATTGCCCAGGGGGTGCCCTGATGTTTTGAAGTTTTACCATCATTGTAGGAGGCTTCTCTCATGTCCACACATGGGGAGCTGGAGCTGACAGAGGGAGCTCATCCACGCTCTCTCCGGATTCGAACCTCCAACCTGTCGGTCTTCAGTCGTGCGAGCACAAGGGTTTAACCCACTGCGCCACCAGGATTAAACCCTGCACTATGCTGGCTCCCTTATAATATTATATGAATATATTCATATAGATGGATAGTACATAGTAGCTGAATGAGATAATTGAATAGCCCTATTTTCAGGTAAAACCTGGATTTCAAACAGATATCATAAATTTGAAATATATTTAATGAAATGGTTGAAAGCCAGTCATATTATGACATTTTTGAGCCTCTCTCTTTCCTTCCTTGGTGATGGCAGTTGAAATGGAATTGCAAAGTAGCACCCAACAGTTACTGGATTCTACTTAGCAATCCCAGCATGGATCTTAGAGAATGACTTTGGAGGCAGAAATTTAAGCCACACACCCTCAGAAATTGGCTGAAAATTCTCTGGTGGAAATATGTTGTACAGGCTGTGTCCTGAATAATAGAAATGTTTTGTAACAGGTTGTTCCAACCTTTGAAAATATATGGTTACTCCATCTTGTGTGAAGCTCAGTGGCAGTTTTTCCGAAATATTGCAAGTTGCATCTAGGACACTGGCTTTCAATCATATATGTGACACTAGTGGAATTACCTGTCATAATTTGTTTAAAAGTGCTTTGGCTTTTAAGTGTTGTTGTTCTGCACAAAGTATTCTCAAATGCTATTTGGATGCACAGTGATGTCATTCAGGATTTTCTGCTGGCACAGCTCTCACTAACAGCTTCTTCAGAGTTGGTGCTCCTACAAAGCAATGACTGGAGGCTTATTAATAGACAGCTAACATGGTAATCAAGGGGTAGCTTACTCTGATTGCCAAGTGGTAATCAGCCACAAAAATGTCTGCCCCCATTTTTGCTGCCTCTCTTTTGAAGAAAAAAAGATTTTGTAATGAATATAATATCCTGATGGATGTTACAGTCAATGATAAGAGATAGATCCTCTTAAGTGGGTAGTGAAAAGAGGAATAAGTAATATGAGACTATGATGTGGAATTTGTTTCCACATATGGACAAAAAAAATCAAAGTAATCATTTAGAGCAGTGTTTCTCAAATTGGGCTCCTCCAGGATGCAATTCAACATAAACAAAGACAACTTGATTCATAGAATCATAGATTGGAAGACACCACATGGGCCATCTAGTCCAACCCCCTGTCATGCAGTAAAAGCACAATCAAAGCATCGGTGACAGAAGACCATCCAGCCTCTGTTTAAAAGCTTCCAAAAAAGGAGCTTCCACCACACTCCGAGGCAGAGAGTTCCACCATTGAACAGCTCATACGGTCAGGAAATTCTTCCTAATGTTCATGTGGAATCTCCTTTCCTGTAATTTGAACCCATTGCTCCAAGCTCTAGTTTCCAGAGCAGCAGAACACAAGACTGTTCCCTTTTCCTTATGACATCTTTTCACATGGCTATTATGTCGCCTCTCAACCTTCTCTTCTGCAGGGTAAACATACCCAGCACTTTAAGACATTCCTCATAGGGCAGGGTCTCCAGATCTCTTTTAAACTGTGGTGCCCAGAATTGGACACAGTATTCCAGGTGAGGTCTGACCAAAGCAGAATAGACAAGCACCATGACGTCCCTTGATCTACCCTCAGTCTATACTCCTTTTGATACAGCCCTAAATCCCATTGGCTTTTTTATCTGCTGCATCACACTGTTGGCTCATGTTCAAGTTGTTGACCACAAAGACACCAAGCTCTTTTTAACATGGACCAGGCATCACCCATTCTGTATCTTTGCACTTTGTTTTTTCTGCTTAACTGTAGTATTTTACATTTGTCATTGTTGAAACTCATTTTGTTAATTTTGGCCCAGATGTCTAATCTGTTAAGGTCACTTTGAATTATGTTCCTGTCTTCTGGAGTATTAGCTCTCCCTCTAAATTTGGTGTCATCTGCAAACTTGATAAGCACACCCTCTACATCTTCATCCAAGTAATTAATAAAATTGTTTTTAATCTCGCCTTCATCTCAATCTGTGTTGGGTGTTCAAATGGCACAGTGTGTCCTGGCCAAACAATTCAGAAGGAGAGTTGGCAATAACTCCAAATTTCCTTTGGTTTTTTGCAAGCTTAAGCTTTGCTTGGTTTAACTGTAGTCATAGGTCTTTATCCTTCTGTCTACACAACTCTCCACTCACTCAGGATGAGACAGATGCAGGAAAAGAAGAAGGAAGTTAATGACATTTTTCTTATCAATGGTGTGTTAAGACAAGATGCTAAATATTTGCTTAATTTATTGTGATAGAAATGTGCTCCAGGTAATATCTTAATATTTTTATATGCAACATTCAATGGTAGGTGCAATTGCATTTCACTGAACCAGATTGTTGTTGCGGGGAATACATAAATATCACCTATCCACCTTGGCAGTGTATCCCTCCTTATGTGAAGAACAATAGATTTTTTTGGTAAATTGCAACATTGAGGTCTTTTTTTTTAAAAAAAAGTGTGTGGTTGAAAACAAAAGATGCAGTTGGGGTGAAAATGTGTAGTTTGGAAACTGACAATGTGCCAGTGGGAAAAAATTGGAAGGAAATGAAGTACTATTTATCAGACACTTAAGCTGAAATGTTCCTACAACTATCTTCTGAAAAGTGGTTGGACTTTCTGCACATAATAAAATTACTTTTAATGTTGAGGGGGAAATAAAAGGGATTATTCAAAATTATTCAAGGAAAGAAAGAGAGGAGGAGGCAATAGGGAGGGCAAATGGTTTTCTCCTTTTTTTCATGTTCTCAGCCACAGAATTTACTTTGAAGTAATGAGCTACAAATAAAATATCTATTGATGGAACAGAGATTAGTGAGAAAGAGGAAATAGTGGAGGAAATATGAACGGGCTTTTTGATTATATTTGTTCACCAGATTTGTTAACAATAATGGTTTGCAGTAGAAGCCAGCTGCTATTCCTGAGAATTTTTCCCCAAACAGCTTTTGGAGTCTGGGGACTTTTCTCCCACTGGCTGCTTAACTCACTGTTACTCTCCTGGCATAGATTTAATAATAAATAAATTGTCTCTGCATGTGGTTGGCCTTATCTCTGCCAGTTCTTTTCTCTTTGTTCCCAAACTGATTTCAAGGAAGAATGCAGACATAGTGCTGGAATATATAGGATCATGGAGGTCCTTGCTGACATCATCTGCCTTAAAACAAAGCTCGGAAAAGGTCCTTTTAAAACTATAACTGTGGGCCCTTCCACACAGCTTATATCTCAGAATATCAAGGCAGAAAATCCCACATTATCTGAACATGGGCTCAGATAACCCAGTTCAAAACAGATATTGTAGGTTTTCTGCGTTGATATTCTGGGGTATAAGGCTGTGTGGAAGGGCCCTCACTGAACATGCTTAAAGTCGAAATAAAAAACGTCATTTCTTAAACTCTGTTTTTTAATGTTTGTCCATATTTAACAAATCGTTCTGCATTGCAGAGGTGGTCAAACATTAGAGAATTTGCAGTCAATCTAGGACTGTATATTTGTGATCAGAACTACGCCTGGTAGTGAATGGTGCCAGTATCAGGCTCTTCCTCCAAAACAAATCACACTAAGATGGATCTCTTTCAAGGTTGGCCTCATTGTTTGAGTTCTTGGGTTCCTATCACTGATCATGTTCTTTTGCCCTTAAAATCTCCCTCTGGATCTGATACTCAGGCTTCAGTTTGACCACTTTGCTGGATAGGTGGATAGCAGGCATGGTTTAGAATCCTAAAATCGCGATTCTAAAATCAAATGGGGGGGGGGGATTTTTTTATTAGTATATTAAAGACTTACAAAAAAATTTGCAAAAAGTTCTAAAATGTAACGTAAGTATTAACGAAATTCTAAATTGGTTCTAAAAAAGTCTGAAAAAGCAGGGAAACAGTTAAAAATCAAGGGGGAACATTCCCTTCACCTCTGCAGTGCAATTAAGTGGAGCTGTACATGTATAACATAAATATAAGAGGTAGTAGCTACTTGCTCTCAGGACAATTGTGAAAGTGAAGTACGATTCTCCCCCCTCCCCTATTATTTCCCCTTTCCATCCTTTCTTCCTTCTCTACCCTCTTCTTTCATTCCTTCCTTTTCTCTTTGGTTTCCCCATCCCTTCTTTTCTCTTTCCTTCCTTCCCTCCCCCCTTCTCTACTTCTTCCTTTGTCTCCTTCCTTCCTTTGTTCATGTTTTATTTCCCTAATAGCAATTAAACAGAAAGATATATGTATAATATATAGACTTTCTGCTGTGCTTTCTGCAACTGAACTTGCCTATCTCAGATTGGCCTCTTTAGTCATCAGCGCTTGTAAAAAAGCGTGGGATGAGTCCTTCCTGAATCTTCGTTCGGAAGTAATGCCGAGAGAGAGATATGTATTAATGCAGTGGTTCCTCATGTTGTGGTGACCCCCATCCATATTTTCGTTGCTACTTCATAATTTTGTTACTCTTATGAATTCTAATGCAAATATCTAATATGCAGGATGTATTTTCATTGTTACAAATTGACAAAAGTTAAAGCATAGGGATTAATTACAAAAACAATATGTTTGGGGGAGGATGGACAACGGATGATGGATTTGCAGTACCTTCGACAAATTCAGCTCTGACTTCCACAGCTGAGACCCCATGAATGACAGACCTGGACCAAACTTGGCACACAGAACCCCCATGACCCACAGAAAATACTGGAGGGGTTTGGGAGGAATTGACAGTGATTTAGGGGAGATAACTCTGAACCCAAACAATCCTGGATCAGGACCAAACTTGGCATGAATACTCAATATGCCCAAATGTGAACGCAGATGGAGTTTGGGGAAAATAGACCTTGACATTTGGGAGTTGTAGTTGCTGGGATTTATAGTTCACCTTCAATCAAAGAGCATTCTGAACTCCACCAATGACAGAATTGGGCCAAACTGGGATCCGGGAGGCGGGGGAAAGAGGAGGGGCGAAGGAGGAGGCAATCAGCTGATTGCCTCCTTCGCCCCTCTTGCGCTCACCGGCGCCTCGCTCACCCCCCCCCTCCTCTCTCCCGATGCATGGATCGAGGCTAGAGAGAGGCGCTCCCTCCTCCTCTCTCGCCAGCCTGTCATTGGCGAGAGAGGAGGAGGCCCGCTCACCCCCCCGCCTCTCTCTAGCCCCCGTGCATGGATCAAGGCTGAGAGAGGCAGAGAGGGGCGCGGTTCTCCTCCCTCTCTCGCCAGCCTGCCATTGGCGAGAGAGGAGGAGGAAGACCCTCGCTCACCCCCTCGCCTCTCTCTAGCCCCCGATGCATGGATCGAGGCTAGAGAGAGGCAGAGAAGAAGCACTTGAGGGCCTTTCTCCTCCCTCTCGCCAATGACAGGCCGGCGAGAGAGGAGGAAAGAGGCCGCCTCTCTGCCTCTCTAGCCCCGATGCATGGATCGGGGCTGGAGAGAGGCAGAGAGGCGCGTGGGGCCTTTCTCCTCCTCTCGCCAATGACAGGCCGGCGAGAGGGAGGAAGAAAGCGCCTCTCTGCCTCTAGCCCCGATGCATGGATCGAGGCTGGAGAGGCAGAGAGGCGCTGCTGAGGCCTTTCTCCTCCTCTCTCGCCAATGACAGGCTGGCGAGAGAGGAGGAGAAAGGCCCGCCCTCTCTGCCTCTCTCTAGCCCCGTGCATGGATCGGGGCTGGAGAGAGGCAGAGAGGCGCACTGGGGGCCTTTCCTCCTCTCTCGCCAATGACAGGCCGGCGAGAGGGAGGAGAGAAAGCACCCCTCTCTCTGCTTCTCAGCCCCGATGCATGGATCGGGGCTGGAGAGAGGCAGAGAGGCGCACAGGGGCCTTTCTCCTCCTCTCGCCAATGACAGGCCCAGAGAGGAGGAGAGGCCGCGCCTCCTTCTCTGCTTCTCTCTAGCCCCGATGCATGGATCGGGGCTGGAGAGAGGCAGAGGCGCAGGCCTTTCTCCTCCTCTCGTCGACTCATTGAGAGAGAGAGAGGAGGCTCGCCACCCCTCGCCTCTCTAGCCCTGATGCATGGATCGAGGCCAGAGAGAGGCAGAGAGGGGCGCGGGGCCTTTCTCCTCCTCTCTCGCCAGCCTGCCATTGGCGAGAGGGGAGGAGGAGGACCCCCTCGCCTATCTCTAGCCCCAATGCATGGATCAAGGCTAGAGAGAGGCAGAGAGCGCGCCTTCTCCTCCTCTCTCGCCAGCTTGCCATTGGCGAGGAGGAGGAGGGAAAACTCACCCTCGCCTCTCTCTAGCCCATGCATGGATTGAGGTTAGCAGAGGCAGAAGAGAGGCGGGGCCTTTCTCTCCTCTCTCGCCAGCCTGCCATTGGCGAGAGAGGAGGAGGAGGCCCTCTCCTCATCCCCGCGCCTCTCTAGCCCGATGCATGGATCAAGGCTAGAGAGCCAGAGGCGAGAGAGAGGGGCCTTTCTCCTCCTCTCGCCAGCCTGCCATTGGCGAGAGAGGGAAGAGAGGAAGAGGACCCCCCGCTCACCCCCTCGCCTATCTCTAGCCCCGATCCTGAGGAGCAAGGGCCCAAGTTTGCCCAGGCTGAGAGGAAAAGGAAGAGGCCTGAGGCTGTGAGAATGGTGGGAGTTGAAGTCTAAAACACGTACCTGGAGGGCTGAAGCTGGCCCCTGCGATGGGGCATGGCAGAGCAACGGGGAAGAGAAGGAGAGGGAAGCCTGGAGGACTACACTTTCAGAATGCATTGCCTACCTAGCAGCAGCGTCACTTCCCCCATAGAAATGCGGGAAAGAAGAAGCTGAATGAAGGCGGGAAGAAATGAGGGGAGAAGACAGGGAGAAGTGAGTAGTACAATAATTAATTAATTAATACTTAAGAATTTCTAACGATCATAATGCAAATTGTTGGCCTCAAGGACCGTAAAAGGAAGTCTACTTCCTGGTTCGCGGCAGCGATACGTAAAACCTCAAAAGTCCCATTACATACGAATCTCTTACGAATCCTTTTAATTTCCGTTTCATTTTTCTCATGCCTAGTGGATAGGTTGAATGCTGAGTCCAATGTGGTAAACCCTGTCTTCCTTGTTAATTATTACATTTAAAAAATCCAGATAGAGATGTAGAAAATTAAAACATTAAAGATTTATTGTATTACAATTAAACAAAATCTAGCCTTCTGCTGGTTCCTTTCCTGGTAAATTGTAACACTGTAATTTCAAACAAAGTATAATTTTTCCCTGAGTTATTGTGGTGATTAGTAAATCTGTATCACTTATCACATATGCCTAATAAAAATAATTATTTATTTCATACTTTCAGCTCCCAAAACTCTGTTGAGTTCTCATCCAAACTGGCCCTCTTCAACGCTTTTCAAGCTTTAATCTATCTCACTCCCGCCACTATTTATAACTGCCATTACCAGCTTAGACACTAAGCTGAAATGTTCCTACAACTATCTTCTGAAAAGTGGTTGGACTTTCTGCACATAATAAAATTACTTTTAATGTTGAGGGGGAAATAAAAGGGATTATTCAAAATTATTCAAGGAAGAAAGAAGGAGAGGCAATAGGGAGGGCAAATGGTTTTCTCCTTTTTTCAAGTTCTCAGCCACAGAATTTACTTTGAAGTAATGAGCTACAAATAAAATATCTATTGATGGAACAGAGATTAGTGAGAAATGGGAAATAGTGGAGGAAATATGAACGGGCTTTTTGATTATATTTGTTCACCAGATTTGTTAACAATAATGGTTTGCAGTAGAAGCCAGCTGCTATTCCTGAGAATTTTTCCCCAAACAGCTTTTGGAGTCTGGGGACTTTTCTCCCACTGGCTGCTTAACTCACTGTTACTCTCCTGGCATAGATTTAATAATAAATAAAAAAACCATTGTCTCTGCATGTGGTTGGCCTTATCTCTGCCAGTTCTTTTCTCTTTGTTCCCATTCCCCAACTGATTTCACAGGAAGAATGCAGACATAGTGCTGGAATTATAGGATCGTGGAGGTCCTTGCTTGACATCATCTGCCTTAAAACAAAGCTCGGAAAAGGTCCTTTTGAAACTATAACTGTGGGCCCTTCCACACAGCCTATATCTCAGAATATCAAGGCAGAAAATCCCACATTATCTGAACATGGGCTCAGATAACCCAGTTCAAAACAGATATTGTAGGATTTTCTGCGTTGATATTCTGGGGTATAAGGCTGTGTGGAAGGGCCCTCGCTGAACATGCTTAAAGTCGAAATAAAAAACGTCCTTTCTTAAACTCTGTTTTTTAATGTTTGTCCATATTTAACAAATTGTTCTGCATTGCAGAGGTGGTCAAACATTAGAGAATTTGCAGTCAATCTAGGACTGTATATTTGTGATCAGAACTACGCCTGGTAGTGAATGGTGCCAGTATCAGGCTCTTCCTCCAAAACAAATCACACTAAGATGGATCTCTTTCAAGGTTGGCCTCATTGTTTGAGTTCTTGGGTTCCTATCACTGATCATGTTCTTTTGCCCTTAAAATCTCCCTCTGGATCTGATACTCAGGCTTCAGTTTGACCACTATGCTGGATAGGTGGATAGGTTGAATGCTGAGCCCAATGTGGTAAACCCTGTCTTCCTTGTTAATTATTACATTTAAAAAATCCAGATAGAGATGTAGAAAATTAAAACATTAAAGATTTATTGTATAACAATTAAACAAAATCTAGCCTTCTGCTGGTTCCTTTCCTGGTAAATTGTAACACTGTAATTTCAAACAAAGTATAATTTTTCCCTGAGTTATTGTGGTGATTAGTAAATCTGTATCACTTATCACATATGCCTAATAAAAATAAGTGGATTTCCCTCTTAGCCAAAGGCTAAAGAGGGAGAGGAGTTTGCCCCCTCCCACGGAGAAAGAGGAGGTTCTTAGAACCTCTGGGAGGCAGGGGGCGTGGCCTCCCTTTAGGAAGGCCAGCCCCCTGAAGAGCTCAGTTGGAGCTCTGCAGCCGGAGGAGACGGTCGGTCTCCTCCTCAGGTTAGCTTCGGGCCTGGGGGTGCGGGGCTTTGCGCCACCTCACCCCCCCCTCCTGCGCCGTGCTCCCCGAGTCACCGGGGAACGCACGTGCGCAAGCGGGGCTCGAGGGGTAGGCCGGAGGCGGGCTCCCGCTGCCCTCCTCTGCCGCATTGCGACCCCTTGGGCCTGCTTTTTCTCGCGCCGCCGCCGGGCCTGCTGGCACGGGCGGCGGTGCAGAAGGCTGTAGTTGGGGCGGGCGGCCTCCCCCCGCCGGGGCTGCCAGTGTTGGGCGGGGCGCCCGCTGCAGCTGCTGCTGGTAGGGGCCGGCGTCCGGCCCCGTCGGCAGTTTCGGGCCCGTCTTTTGGTGCGGCGCCGGGCCCTGTTGCTGAGGCGGCTCGCCTCCCTGCAAGGGAGCGCCCTCATGCTTTCCGCTGCCGCTGGTCGCTGGGGGCCGTCGATTAGGCCCTCGGCGGCAGTGGGCTCAGTTGGGCGGCTGCTGCCGCCTCCAAACGGGATCGCCTTTTTGGGCGCCGCACGTGGCTTGTTCGCCTCCCCGCATGGCTTGCTGGCGGGGAGGGTGTTCTTGCGGAGGAGGTGAGGCGAGGCTGGATGGCTTGGCATTCCACGTCCCCTCCCTCCTGTTGGCTACACCAGGGATGTGGTGCAGCTGGCTAAGGACAGCTGTCTAAGATCTCTCTGACCAGTAGGTCATGAGTTCGAGGCTTGCTTGGGTTGAGGTGGGTGCTCGACCATAAAAGGCAGCCTTAGTACAGTTCCTCATATTGTGGTGACCCCAAGCATAACTTCTAATTCATACTGTGGCTGGCAGGTCCCAGGCTAACCTCGGCCTGCATTGCCCCTCCTAATGGCCACTAGTGCGGCCCTTGCTATTGCCTGGGGCCGCCATCTTGGCCACATGGCTGCTACCCTGCAGGGGTGAATAGCGACCATTTTGGCAGGCTCAGACTGGGTTCTGAGCAGCCATTTTGTGATATAGGGAGGAGTAAGGGGGTCTCTAAGGGGACAAGGATAGGACAATAAATTAGAATTAATTAATTGACATTGTTGATTAATGGAAAAGGTCTCAATTAATAATAATGCAATAAAATATATGTATAAATAAATAAATAAATGTGGATAATGGGAAATTGTTATATATATTATATCAGGTTTTTTGAAAGTTAATTAATGAAATATTTCATTGTATGTTGAATGAATTACTGAAAAATATTTACATGTAGATTAGACTGGTAGCAATAGGATAACCAATTGATCTATTGCTATATGTACATTATGCCAATTAAAATGGTAATATATTTTTTAAAAAAAAAAAATAAAAAAAAGAAAAAGAAAAAAGGGGAATATATTATTATTGGGAATGATAATGATCATAGCCGGCGAGATTAAAATACAGACGGCATGGAATACACATATAGGTGTTCCTGTATCGTGCACGCTTATGTCAGTCAGGCGCATGCACGCGTCGGCTTGATGAAATTATACTAATAAGAACAATACATCTGATATTTCAAGCAATGCACTTAGTCCTGGGTCATTGTTAAATTTCAACTCGGGAGTGAGCTCCTGACATTTATGATAGCTCACTGTTGACCTGTGGCAGACAACGTTAGCAATTGACTTAATACTTTCAAGCAATGCATTTTTATTATGTCACCCGGGTCATTTTTTAATTTCCAAACTTGAGGAGTGAGCTCCCAATACTTGGTAGCTTACTTTTGACCTATGGCAGACAGCGTTAGCACTTGGCTTAATAATTTCAGCATTGCATTCAGCCTTTCACTTGGGTCAGTTAATTTTCAACTGGAGGAACATGCTCTCGACCCTTGATATAACTTATGGTTGATTTATGGCTGACAACATTAGCACTTGAGTGATAATTGCGAAGCGGTGCATTTACCAATTCGCCCGGGTCATCTTAATTCTCAGCTTGAGGAATAAGTTTTTGACTCTTGATAGCTGGCTGGTGGCCTATGTTTGACAACATTAGCAAAGAAATTGCTGATTGCAGACAATGCATTTATCATTCCACTTGGGGCAGTTTAATCTTCAACTCGAGGTGTAAGCTCCTGAACCTTGGCATAGCTGCTGTTGACCTATGCCTGTCGGCACTAGCAACTTAGTTATTTTTCCCTGGGTCATTTAAATTCCAACTTGGCGAGCGAGCTCCTGACCCTTGGTATGGCTCACGGTGACTTACATTTGTCAATATTGGCAATGGAGTTACAATTTCAATTAATGTATTAATTGCTCCAGGTTAATTTTAAATTTAACTTGAGTGTGCTCCCGACCTTTGGCATAGCCTACGTCGACCTATGTCCGTGGACAATAGTATTCGAGTTACTTTGCACCTGGGGCATTTTAAATTTCAATTGAGGAGTGACCTTTCGACCCTTGGTGCGGCTTACTGTTGACCTAGTTGGTCATCAGCAACAATTGAGTTATAATTTCAAGCAATGTTTGTAGTATTTCACCGGTCACGTTTAAACTTCAATTTGAGTGAGATCACGACCCTGGGTATAGCTCTGTTGACCTATGCCCGTCAACACTAGCATTTGGGTTGCTTTATTACCTGGGTCAATTTAAATTTCAACTTGGCGGCGAGCTCCCGACCCTCGGTATGGCTTACAGTTGACTTTTAATTGTCAACATTAGCAATCGAGTGATAATTTCAAATAATGTATTTAATTTTCACCTGGGTTATTTTAAATTCCGATTTGAGTGAGCTCCCACCCTTTGCATGGTTTACTGTTGACCTATGTCCGCCAACACTAGTAACTGAGTTACTGTTTCACCTGGGGATTTTAAAAATTCAACTTGATGAGTGAGTTCCTGACCATTGGTATGGCTCACTATATACACGTTTATCAACGTTAGCAATGAAGTTATTAATTTTATGCCAGGTGATTGTTCTTTCACCATTTCACCTGAGTGAGCCCCTGACCATTGGTGTAGATGACCATTGATCTACACTGGTCTGTGACCATTGGTGATTGGGTTATTGATTTTAAGCAATGCATGTGGCCGTCACCTGGGTCATTTTGAATTTCAACTTGAATTTGAATATCAACTTCGTGCGAGCTTTCGCTTGGTATGGCTTACGTTGACCTATGTTGTCAACTTTACCAGTGAGTTAACAATTTCTAGCAATGTAATTGTTATTTTACCTGGGTAATTTTCAATTGTGACAAAAGGGAGGCTCCCGATTTCTGGTATAGCTTACTGCTGACCTATGTTTGGCAGCTCTGGCTGTTGTGCTATGAGTTTCAACCAACGTATTTCTTAATTTTCCGGAGTTGAAGTACGGTTGTCTCCAAAGGAGACACGCTCTCAGCCCTTATTCATTGCTAGAGAGTTAAACGCTTAACCTTTTCTTAAAAGACCGCACCGTCAGGCCTACCAGGCACACTCTCTCAGCCTTTTGAATGGTGGGAGAATATGGAGAGCGTTTCCCTTTATAAAAGATGACTAGTTATTGCAGTCACACCCTCTCAGCCTTATAAATGGCTGTCGGGTTCAAGGCGCCTTTTCTTTAAAACTAAAGACTGGTTATGAAAGTACACTCTGTCAGCATTATAAATGGCTAGAGAGTTTGAAAGCGCGTTTTCTTAAAAATACAAGAGTAATAGTCATTGAGTCACACCCTCTCAGCCCTTAATACGGCTGGAGAGTATGGAAAAAAGGGGCATTCCTTTTAGTATTCAGGAAGATTGGTCGTTTTAATTACACCCCCCCTTTTTTTTTGACCTTATTAAAGGCGGGGGAATTTTATGAAGCACATTTTATTGAAACATAGAAAGATTGGGTGTTGAATTCACCCTATAGGTGTTAAAAGGCTTGGGAATTTTAAAAGCGCCTTTTCTTTAGACCCCCCCAGCCTGATAAAGGGCTTGGGATTTTGAAAGGCGTGTTGCTTTAAGCATAAGTTGATTGGAAGCCACAAGAGGTGTCTAGCGCTTTTTCTTTAAAGCATACGGCAGATTAGTTGTTCGGTCATACCATCTCAGCCGTATAAAGGGCTGGAGAGTTTGAAAAGGGCGTTTTATTAAATTATAAGACGATTAGTATTGGAGGCTCACTTTCTTTGCCTTATAGGGCTAGGGAATTGTAAAGCATGCTTTCTTTAAAAGATAAGACGTTGTTAGTTTGAGTTATACCCTCTCAGCCTTAAAACGGCTGCAGAGTTTGGAAAGCTCGTTCTTTCTTAAGACATAAAAGATTAATCTTTAGAATTACGCCCCCTCAGCCTTAAGAAATGGCTGGGGAGATAAAATAAATATATAAATAAAAAGGGAATTTTCTGAAAGGCAAAAATGGCTGGTCAGTTGATTTACACATCTCTGCCCTGTAACCGGCAGAAAACTTGAAAAGGCGTTTTCTTTTAAAACACGAGATCACTCGTTGGTATAACATCTCAGCCTTAACCTGGCTGGAGAGTTTGCAATTGGTTTCTTTTTAAAACAAAAGAAGATTAGTCGTTGAGTTACCCCTTCTCAGCCTGACCCGGCTGGAGAGTTGAATGGCACGTTTTCTTTGAACAGTGAAGGTGGCTGTTGGGTTGCATCCTTTCGGCCTTATAAACGGCCAGAGACTGGAATGCACCTTTTTGTTATATTATAAGATTAGTCAGTGAGTTTACCCTTTCAGCATTAGGGACATCCTCCCAGCCTTATATGAGGCCGGCGAGTTTGGAAAACCGTGTTTCCATTAAAGCAGAAGGAGTTTAATTATTGGAATTACACCCTCTTAGCCTTACTGGGCTGGAGAGCTTAAAAGCGGTTTTTCTAGAAGGAGGTTAGTAGTTTAAGTTACACCCGCACAGATTTATAAACGACTAGGGATTTTGAAAGCGCGTTTCTTTTTAAACAGAAGATTTAGTTATTAGAGTTACACCATCTCAGCCTCTTACACGGCTGGAGAGTTTGAAAGTGTGTTTTCTTGTAAGCAGAAGAAGATTAAGTGTTAGAGTTACACCCTCTCAGCCTTAAAAATGGCTGTGGAGTTGGGAAGTGAGTTTTCTTTAAAATATAAGAGGAATAGTATTTTGAACACACCATTTCAGCCTTATATAGGCTGGAAAGTTCGACAAATTTATTTCAGCCATTGGCAGTTGCGTCCAATGCATACAATGGATGCTCATATAGTTAGCTACTAGATAGTGTGGGGTTAGTCCTATGTGGCTGACACTCAGGTACCACCTTCGCTGTTTTATGTAATGTCCTCTTGGTGGAAATGGGAGCTCAAGGGAGTCCCGATTGCCAGTTTAGACTCTGGCCCCTATTGGGGCTACCCAGTTTCAGAAATTGGCAGGCAGTGCCCGAGGTCACAACTCCGGGTCGGCCATCGACCCACAGCCCAGTCGAAGGGAAAGCGTGAGGATGGCTTAAAAAGGGCCATGTGGGTGAGTCGGGCCTGTCTGAAGGTAGTGACCAGCCATCAAGGGGTCCTACATTTCATTTTGGCCAACATTTAGGCCTGACTCCATTGCCTTTTGGAATGGAGTGGTAGATGTGGTCTGCAGCAAACGTGCATGCACAGTCCTTACCCCCTGTTGGTTTGAGACTCTTAGCTGAGACTGGCGGAGTTCCACATCAGGGGGAACGGCTTTGGCTTGCGGGCGGGCAAAGCGTCTTACAGGCCCGAGCAAACTCGTACTGGGTGGCTGGCATGGCCCTGCATACACATCGTCCGGTCCACCAATATGCCATCTTGTTGGTGGTTCGGTGCGTGGAGATGTGAGAGTCCTCATAAAGTGGGGAACAAGGAAGGGGCCATGCGCTCAACAGTACGGGGGGTAGCGGAAAGGATCTGGAGAAAGCCGGTTCACCAAAAGGAAGCCCAAACCCGAAACCACCCCCTGAAATGGAGATAGAAGACAAAACAGACAATGCGGACCGAGAGGACAGTGGAGACGAGGAAGAAGACGATGAAGAAGAAGGACAATTGCCACAAAAAGACCGGGAAGAAGGAGAACAAGAAGACCCAACCCCAGACTCAGACTAAATGCAGCTGAGGTGTATTTCATGGAACGTTAACGGACTAAACAATCCGATCAAGAGGAAAAGGGTTTTCAATAAGCTTAAGAAAAGTAGAGCTGGCATAGTAAGCCTACAGGAGACCCACATTAAAAAAACCGATATTAAATATTTAAAGAGAGATTATCTGGGGGAACCCTTTACTGCCTCGGCAGGCAAAAAAAAAGGGGAGTTGTGACCTATGTTGACCCAATCTTGAAACCAAAATTGCTATTTGAAGATAGGGAGGGGAGATACGTGGGAGTGGTAATACAGAGGGAGCAGGGAAAAACATTAATCTGTAATATTTATGCCCCCAATGACACGAAGACAAACTTCTACAGTACATTGAGAAATATATTGGCAAAATACCAGCTTGAATATGAAGATATTATCCTAATGGGAGATTTCAATGGGGTGGCTAACCCAGAAATAGATAGAAGCCCAAAGCCAAAAAAAGAGGCCAAGGAGGTAAATTACCGAAGAGTTATTTTGAAATATTACAAGAGTTCGACTTGAAAGATGCTTGGAGGGAAACTCACTCTCAGGAGAAAGATTTTACTTTCTTTTCAGACAGACATGATTCATGGTCTAGGATAGATCAAATTTTGACATCCTGCAAGTTACTTCCCCAAGTAAAGGAAGCCAAGATTTGGGCTAGAGATATCTCGGACCACTGCCGGATAGAATTGGAATTAGGAAATACGAAAAGAGACTTCTATTGGAAATTACCGTTAAGAATATTAAATGACCCTAAAGATCGAGCGGAAAGTAAAAAATTACTGAGAGAATTTTTAGAAATTAATAGCCAAAATAATAATAATTACAATCTCATATGGGACACGGGAAAGGCCTTCATGAGAGGGATTTTTATTAAACAACAAGCAAAATGGAAGAGAAATAGACAGGCCAAAATTCAAGAGGTAAATAAAAAAATTGAAGAAGGAGAGAGAGAGTTGAAAAGAAATCCTAAAGGGAAAAATATAAAAAGGGACTTAATTTATTTAAGAAAGCAATTAGAGATCTACGAAACGGAAAATGTAGAGAAGAACCTAAGATACTTAAACCAAAAGAAATTTGAACATGCAAATAAACCAGGGAAATTGCTGGCCTGGCAACTGAAAGACAAAAGAAAAAGGAATCTCATAACAAAATTGAAAATAGATAATAAAGAATATATTACAGATACGGAGATAAAAAAGGCCATTGAACAATTCTATAAGAAACTATATAGTAAAGATAACATAGATAGAACAGAGATATATAAGTACATTGGAGAAAAAAAATCAACAAAATAACGGAGGAAGAAAGGGAAGCGTTAAACAAAAGGATAACAAAAGAAGAAATAAGGGAGAGCATAAAAAGGATTAAACCCGGGAAAGCAGCCGGACCAGACGGCTTTATAGGGGAATACTATAGGGAATTCCAGGAAGAAGTAATGGATATATTGGAAAAGATATTCAATGGGGTATTAGAAAAGGGAAACACGCCAGAGTCGTGGAAGGAATCCAATGTTACTCTCATCGGCAAACCAGGCAAAGACCTGGAAAACCCTGCGAATTATAGGCCAATCTCCCTATTAAATACTGACTATAAATTATTTACTAGTATATTGGCAGAAAGACTAAAAAATTTTTTTAGGAAAATGGATTAAGGAAGATCAAAACGGATTTTTACCGAATAGGCAATTAAAGACAAATGTAAGAATAATTTTAGACGCAATAGAGTACTACGATAAAAACATTGATAGGGAGGTGGCCTTTATATTCGTGGACGCCGAAAAGGCTTTTGATAGAACTAATTGTGAGTTTGCAGAAGCACTCCTAAGAGAAATAGACATTGGATACCACATGACTAATCCGTTTAAGGCAATATATAGGGAACAATACGCCAATTTCATAGTAAATCAAGGGAAAACAAAGAGAGTACATATTCAAAAAGGGGTAAGACAAGGTTGCCCTCTGTCCCCGTTGTTATTCATATTAATACTAGAGATGTTACTAGAAGACATTAGAAATGACGATAGATTAAAGGGAATAAAAATCAAAAAGGAAAAAATCAAGTGCCTAGCATATGCAGATGATTTGGCATTAATCATCGAAGACCCCAGAAATTCCATCCGGCTGTGGACTGAAAAAATAGAAGAGTTTGGAAGATTAGCGGGGTTCTCCATAAATAAAAATAAAACGCAGGTACTTGTTAAAAATATGACGGAAAAAAATAAACAGGAACTCCAGATTAAGATGGGGATGGAAATCTCAAACAAGATTAAATACCTGGGAGTGACGTTAACCCCAAAGAACTCACAAATATTCAAAAACAACTACAAAACAAAATGGCAGGAAATTAGAAAGGATATGAATAGATGGGCCAGGCTGAACTTATCTTTTCTGGGGAGAATAGCCACCTTAAAAATGAACATACTCCCAAGGATGATATTTTTGTTTACAACGATCCCGGTCGTGCCCAAGACCTCCCACTTTGACCACTGGAATAGAGACCTTTCCAAATTTATTTGGGAGGGAAAAAAGCCTAGGGTCAAAATGAAAATTTTACAAGCCTCGAAAGAAAGGGGAGGACTGGGGGTCCCAAATTTAAGATTATATTTCGAGGCCAGTTGCCTAATGTGGTTAAGGGATTGGTGCACGCTGGAAGGGGATAGAATCTTAGCCATTGAAGGACAAGGATTGAGTTTTGGTCTTCACGGATATTTAATATATGGGAGAGCCAAAATGGATAAGAAAGTAAATGATCATTATATCAGAAAAACTTTAATCAAGGTCTGGGAGAAACACAAAGACCAACGAAGTGAAAAGATTCCCCTTTGGGCGTCACCGAATGAAGCATTTCAGATTAGGCACCTCGAAAACGAGAAATGGATAAAATATAAAGATCTTATAATGAAAAATGGGTCGAACTGGGCCGTGAAGACCAGAATTCAACTCCAGGAAGAGGGTTATGGAATGAATTGGTTCCCATATTTCCAATTAAGAGAAAGAATGAAAGTAGATGAAAAAAGAGGGTGGGAGATTAAGAAAAGCGAACTGGAAGAAGCCATCATGGGAGAAGAGACCAAACAGCTATCCAAAATATATAAAATTTTATTAAAAAAGGAAAAAGACTTTTCCGGAGATCTTATGAAAGAGTGGTCAAGAAATATAGGCTATAAAATAAATACAGATACCTGGAAAATGATTTGGAAAAGAAATGTTAACATCTCCCTATGTTATAAATATAGGGAGAACTGGGTAAAGATACTTTATAGATGGTATCTCACACCAGCAAAATTGGCTAAAATCTATAAAAAAACAAAACCGAATTGTTGGAACTGCGATAGCCGATGTGGGACTTTCTTTCATATGATCTGGCTATGCCCTAAGGCAAGGAAATATTGGAGCATGGTACATAGAGAAGTGGAGAAATTAATGGGGGGAAAAATAAAAAAGAGTGCAGAAAAGTTCCTATTAGGAATTACAGACGATGAATGGGATAAAAATGAGAATAGAATCTTCACACTTGCCATGACAGCTGCTAAGACCCTTCTGGCGACCTATTGGAGATCAGATAACACTCCCACAAAGGAGGAATGGAGGCAAAAACTCCTGGAGATTAGTATAATGGAGAAACTAACAGAAGCAATGAGGGAAAGAAGCACAAATCAGAAATATAATCAAAAATGGAATTGGTCCCTTCTCCAAGAATATTGTAAGAAGGAATGTAAGGTGGAAATAGAAATGGAATGAGATCTCCGGTCCAATAATATGTATAGTGAAATGTAACTGATATATGTTAATTTCTAATCACAGGTCGGTGAAAGATAGGTCGGAAAAACTGAGATGTGGAAAATTACTACAAAATATCAAAAGCGAAACAATAGCCAATCAAGATGAAAAAGACTCTATCGGATCTCAAACCCTGTTTTCCTTTTCCCTTTCAAGTGCACATCTGCTCTTTTCTTCTTAAGTCTGATTACTTTGTACATGCCGTGGATGGTAATTTCTAAACCACCTGGCGTGTATCCTTTAACTCACTGTTTCAGCTATATCACAATACTATGCTATCTGTTTTTATTATGATTCTTGAAAATTCAATAAAGATTTATTTTTTAAAAACCTTCAGGGGTGAGGGCCATTAAGTTAACAGTCACCTCAAAGTTCAAGTTGAGGGGTTAACGGCGTAATGGCCCTGGAATGAAAGAGGCTGATCTCAAGATCTCGAGTACAGACCTCTCATTCATTTCCCTAAAAGGGGGTTGCCCTGGTTGGATAATCAGGTAATCCAGGTGTTTCGCCCGAAATTGATATCGTTAGCCGAGGGGGCATGATACCCCGGCTAGAATACACCTTGATTCCTGACACCTTCTGAGTTAGACTTAAGGAAATTAAATAGGTAACTTTAAATAAAAGTTGCTCAATTTGAACCCAATACTTTGTGTCTCGTCTCTTTTGTTCAGGGGGTTGGAGGGCAATTATTTATTTCATACTTTCAGCTGCCAAAACTCTGTTGAGTTGTCATCCAAACTGGCCCTATTCAACGCTTTTCAAGCTTTAATCTATCTCACTCCCTGTCACTATTTATAACTGCCATTACCAACTTTAGTTCAACAGATAAGTCTTTGCTTTATATTGTTTCTTCCATACCCTGCATTCATTGCAGCATTGCAAAGGCTGTGATTGACTGGTTCTTCCCAGACCTGCCCAAATCATTGCTTCTCATACACCATCAGGCTTAATGCATATGTCGCAAACTGCCTAAATACTATTGGTTAGTCTTGGCTAGAGTAGACTCACTGGATGAACTGGATTTTGCTCTGTGTTGATACACCATTTAATAATTGAGTCCTTAGGTATGCCTTAATGAGGATTTCAGCCATATGCACAGATACCCATCCTCCCACCACCGCCATACCATTCTTCTTTCACACATTGTTATTAAAATTCATATAAAGAGAATCCCGCAAGCACAACTTAAGTGCAACAGAACTCTTCTACTCCTGATATACAGAGGATAATGCAAAGCCCCTTTATGACTAGCAGGTGTATCTTGTTCTTGGGCTGTTCCATTTACTACTGTAGAAGGGCAGCTGAAGAGTTCCTTATTTATTCATTCAAAGACATTGAATGTATTTATAGTCTGATAGCCTCCAACATATACATTCAAGACAAGCAATAACAATCAACTATAACCACAGAACAATAGAGTAACTAATGTCACATGCATACATAAGAACATAAGAAGAGCCATGCTGAATCGGACCTCAGCCCATCTAGTCCAGCATTCTGTATCACACAGTGGCCCACCAGTTGTACACGGGGATCTCGAGCAGAAGGGAGGGCAAAACCCTGACCTGCTCCCGACCCCCCACAACCAGTACATGCATCACTACCATAAGCCTATTCATAGGAAAGAACGGAAAAGAAATGTGTGAGGCAAATCAACAGACATGGCACCACCATTCAAAAAGCCATATCCCTCATGCCTGCCAACCTAAGCTTTCTCACAAATGGACCAAAAATGGAAATAAATTTGAAAACCATTGTTTGGATAGAGATAACATGCTATACCTACTACTGGTATTAGCTATCAGGAAAATGAATTCAGTAGCAAATATGCCACAAAATGAGCAGAGAAGCCCTGAAATGTATCATAAACCTTAATCTCTATTCAGCTAGATTTTAGACTGCTATACCAAGGAAATTGCCTGAATACTTTAAATGCATCAGAACTTATCGATCTTGAAGGCTAAGCAGCGTCAGCCCTTGTTAGTACTTGGATGGGGCTGAGAATGAATACAAGCTCCCAGTAGGTTACATTTCAGAGGAAGGAACTGGCAAAACTACATCTGAAAACATCCTATAAATTCATTGGGTCACCATAAGTTGACCGGTGACATAAAGACACATACACACCCGTTAAATTGGTCTATTAATATCCAAAAAGTAGGATCATTAAACAAGAGGTTTGTTTCAAGGACCATAATATCTGTATGCCTTGACCTCTGTTATGTTTCTTTTTTTAAAAAAACACACAGCTGGGGGTTGTAACTGTGTGATATATAGAAATACCTGGCTATCAGATCTGCTGTAAAATAATCTAACACAGACCATGAAGAGAAAGCAATTCTGAATTTCCAATGTGTTGCTCTTTGCAGTACTGTTGTTGCATGCGTAGGAGTGATTTCTGTTCCACATGATAAAACCACAGATCAGACAAATACCATCAAATAGAAAGAAATAGACCACAAGTTTATTTGGTTAAAGCTGTATATAGGAATGATGTCTACATGGGTCTGGATCCAGGCATCAACCAACCTGTATCCTGATTGATCGCCCACTGATCCAGCTGCTGCTGGATCCCATTGAATGACTCATGAAGTGCTAGTTGTGCAGAAGTCCCATATGATCACTTGGCCACCAGGGGATGTGGACAAAATGCCCATTCTTAGTTGGGCATAATATTATCCTGCCACTCACCCTGACTTCCCCGGTAGAGGGGAGAGGTATCTTGGTCCGGCAGCATATAACCATTGCTCACCTATTCCTGGATCCATGAGCCATGCCAACCACTTCCACAACATTGGGTGGGTGGAATGAGACTGGGAGAGAAATGACTCCAGCTGACTGGAGTAAAAATTGGACATCTGAAGTCACTCCGCCCAAAGTGGGAGGAAGCCACCAGCACCCTAAGCAACATGCCCAGATAGAGGAAAACAGCACTGGGAAAGGTCAACAGATTGAAGATCCAATAGGCTGGAATGGTTTTGGCAAAAATTGTCATGTTTGTGATCATGATGATTATTTCTGCAGAAATCATCACATTATCAACTGCAGCTACACTTGAAATGTTTTTTCCCCTTCTCAGCCGTTTTTGAATTGTCACCAACAACCATCCTCTTTGAGTCACTACAATGAAGCATCACTAAGGAAAGAACCTCAGTGATGTGAATTTTCTCTTAATCCTCCTACATAAAAGATTCATGTGTTAAACTTGAAGCATCTATGCATGCTTCAAAATAATTCTTCTGTAACAATAACAGGAGTTTCAAACCAATAGTAATTTTCAGGTACTACAGTATCCCCTCAGTATGTGATTTGTGAAAGCTATGAGATGTACAAACACATATGGTAAACAACCTGGAAAATACAGGTTACACCAGGATATAATAGAAATGTTTGGAAATCAGTCTCAAAAAGTTATTTATTTATTTATTTATTTATTAACTTCGATTTAGTATACCGCTCACTCCGGAGCTCAGAGCGGTTTACAGAAGAAGCATAAACACCGTGAGTAATAAAACAGATTAAACAGTTAAAACACATTTAAACATCAAAGCAGTTAAAACATATTAAAAACACTAGCCCTCAGCAAAGGCTGGGGGACAAGATAAGAATCTGGGGGCATAGGCGGCATGGCACACAGTGTGGTTGAGTTAAGGGCCGAACGCCTTCCTAAAGAGCCAAGTCTTCAAGGCCTTGCGGAAGGGCAGAAGAGCGCGGATGGCGCGGATCTCCTCCGGGAGGCCGTTCCAGAGACTTGGGGCAGCTACAGAGAATGCCCTCCGCCGTGTAGTGGCCAGTCTGCAGGTTCCAAGGGAAGGCACCTCAAGGAGGTTAAGCTCCTCAGAGCGCAGTGATCTCGCGGGCACATAAGGGGTAAGTCGCTCCCTCAGGTACACTGGCCCCAAACCATAGATGGCCTTAAAGGTGAGAACTAACACCTTGAAGAGGACCCGGAATTCAATCGGGAGCCAGTGCAGCTCACGCAAGAGTGGGGTCGCGCGGTCAGATCTTGCAGCACCCAGGAGGAGGCGTGCTGCGGCGTGCTGCACTAGCTTAAGCTTCCGGATCATCGACAAGGGAAGGCCAATGTAGAGCGCATTACAGTAATCGAGCCTCGAGATGACCGTGGCTTGGATCACCGTAGCAAGGTCGCATTGGGAGAGGTAGGGAGCCAGGCGCTTAGCCAACCGTAGGTGGTAGAATGCTGTCCTGCAGGTGCAGCCAATCTGCTCCTCCATGGACAGGTGGGCGTCCAGCCGGACCCCCAGACTTTTTACCGATGGCTGAGGGCAGAGGGCCACACCATCGAACGTTGGCAGCTGGGTCGCTACCCCCCCCGGGCGGCCCAGCCACAAGATCTCCGTCTTCGCCGGGTTCACCTTCAACTTACTGGCTCGCAGCCATCCAGCTTGTAAAACTTCCGAGCTTTATGTGGAGGAGAAGTACTATTGCTTTCTGATTTGAAAGGCACAGATGAAAGCAATATCTGAAGTATCCAATATGCAATCATTGATTTTTGAAGTTCCTGTGGAGAGTTGTTACTGTTTTCAGTCCAATTGAACTTAAAATTACTTTACAGTTTTACACTTTGGAAAACCATGTCTGCAGCTGAAGGAGTCTTCTGGATTGCAGGCTGGAAATAATGGCTAAGCCCCCCCCCTTTCATGTTTGAGATTGATCAGAATCAAAATTACCTGGCTTGGACTACCTGAATTGCCAACTCTCTCCTAATAATAAGCATACCATTCTCTGCATGCCTCCCAGTTTCTCTGATTTGGTTCCCAAAGGGAGGGGGAAGATGAATCATAATGGCATGAATCTTTTGTGTTCTCTGATGCTCTGGCAATGGGTTCTCTGATGTGATTGCAAGGAGAGAAATCAGCAGTTATCTGATGGGAAATAAAACAACCTATTTTTCATTGCAACTTAAGCAAACATTGGGGAGGAACAATATAGAATTCTCCAGAGACCATTAGCTTCCATATCACCACAAGAAGTATTTTTATGATGCTTTGCGTAAAAGATAACACCGAAATAAAAAAAATCATATCTGCTTTTGTTCTCTTTGATACATTATGGAAATACTTACCTTTTTATAAAAACAATGTAAATATCTGGGGAATTGAAGATTGGCATTCCTTCTGCATGTTTCATAAGATACTTGGAATAAAGAAAATAACTATTTAGACATGTATATCAATATTTCCAACATCACTGTCCCTGATGCTCTGAGCTTAATTATTACAAATTATAACATTCGACAATAGTTTGTGAGAGTACAGCTCTTTGCTGGGAGATTTCCATTTGTGGAAGCCTGAGTATATAATAATTCTTAAATATATGGTATAATAAACAGTAAGGTGTATTTTTAGATATACTGGACTACAAATCACACCATTTCCCATTTGTCACAGTAGTTGGAGGTGACATAAACCCAGCAGGCACTTTATTTAGGTTTATGTGTGAAAAGAACCTAAAAGACTGCAAAAAGGATAAAACATGCAGTTTCATCTACTTCTGAATGCATCTAGCAGTATGTACTTAATAAGGAAATATAGCAAAGAAACAAAGTTGTGCATTTTTGCCAGTCCAGGGAACCCCCAATCTTGAAAGACCAAGATACAGTGCGTGAAGGGTAATTTAAGAGTAAGAACAATTTCTGACATTGGACAACGCCTTTCCTGGCCCTGTGACACACCTGTTAAGGTATCCATTTTTGTTTCCAATTGTGGGCATTGTGGAGCTTGAGATAACTTGTGATCATCTTAATACCAGTCTTGAATCAATATTTTTTTATTATTGAATTTTGCATATATTTCCCAGCATTTTACATAAATAATTTCAACAATGTAGAGAAGAACAAATCTGATAATAACACAAAGTTCTAGAAATATATTTATACTGGGCTGTTCCTCCTTACCTAGCCATTGAGTTTGATGGTGCCAGGGCACACTCTCATGGTCAGGTAGAATCCAGGAAGGGGTCACGAGGGAGAGATGTTTGTGCAGCCAAGAGAAAGGAACAGCCAGCATCTCCATAGATCCCAGATGGCACCATCAAGCTGTGGTAGTCCTGGAAAGAGACACTTGAGGTGCCTCCACAAGGTGCATGATATCCCTTTCACAACTTTACCAAAAGTAGGATTCTAGTGGCATTTCAAGTTATACCATCTATAGCAGTGGATCTCAACCTGTGGGTCCCCAGGTGTTTTAGCCTACAATTTCCAGAAATACCAGCCAGTTTACCAGCTGTTAGGATTTCTGGGAGTTGAAGGCCAAAACATCTAGGGACCCAGAGGTTGAGAACCACTGATCTATAGGATTTTGAATCAGACCATTTGTTCATCTAGCCCCGTATCGTGACAGAATAATTTTCTAATCCTGCCTGGAAATGCTGGAATCTTGAACTTCTGCATGCAAAGCATATGAGTTTTTACTGAGCTGTGATCCTGAGATATGACCCTTACTGAAGTCTTTGAGCATTTGAAGATAGTAGCGGTATTGATTTAGAATTTAACAATGGTTGTACTTACACTTGATACAGAGGATATCGTATATTTTGCTGTGTTGTGTTATGATAAATCCGACGAGCTTCAAGTGGCTTTCATTTTAGTCCAAGGAAGCACAAAATGTTTAGGCTATTTTAATGCCATAGGTTATGAATCTTTGACACCGAGCATTAATGTAAAATGCATTAGTACTACAAAAAGCAAGTGTTTGAAACCCAGAGCTTTCTCTGTGGGACTGAATTTAGTGCAATTCAGCAACTTGTGTAGCGTGTTTATAATTTCAAATATAAACTATAGATACCTCAATAAAACACTACATTTGCAGAAAAAACACATTGGTAAGCAATGCCAATACTGCAGTTTCACTGCAGACTGTCCGACTAATAATTATTGCTAGTCTTTTTGTATTAGTGTTCTAAACACTGAAATGTTTTGTACACAAGTCAACAGCTGCTGGACCACAGCAAAATCATTACCAAAAGATGTCATGCTGAAATTCCTATCTGGTCAAGGACCCTACTTTCCAGAGGGCCCATAGGTTGACTTGGGGAAACCTACAAGGAGGACATGAGCATTGCAATCAGGAGGAAGTGCAATGGAAAGAACTCCCAGAGCTCCTGGCCTGATTCCAGGAATTCTGTGAGCTGCTGTCCAGGATCTTTTGAAAGAATGAAAAGGTCCAAGTTTTTAAACAATTACTCTCAGGTAATTGTGTTATTGTAAACAAACAATTGATGAAGTGCTTTATTTGTGTATTAAGTGGAAAATTAAGCCTTCTCAAGCAAATGCTTGGGTTGCCTCCATAGCTGGACTGGCTTTGAGCAGAAGCATAATTTGTCTATGATGAAGATGCATATTTATCATTTGTCGTGAGACCACCCTGAGTCCCTTTGGGGAGATAGGGTGGTACATAAACAAAGTATTATTACTATTACTATTACTATTATTATATACCAGAGAAATAGTGTACAGTTATTATATGAAGACGTTGGAGATGGATTAACATAAACCATCTTATGGTACATGAGTGATAATAATGGTTTTCAGTGACATTGTATTGCCATGTATCACACCGTCATGGACAAGTAATACTCATCAAACCCTAGAAGGCATTATTGGGGTATAATGTCATAAGATATTACGTAATTTATTGAATCAACGTGTGTCTCTAGAATCTGGACATTCAACTGTAACATAGAAATAATGTTTTAACTTGGAGCCATTTGAGGGCTTTATAAATGTAGAAATGAATGATGTCATGATTATTTATATTCAGTATGCTGCTTTTCATCAGCACAGCCAAGGCAATTAAAACAGAATTTATTTTGCATACAGATTAGGCATTCCTTATTCAGAATTCAAAACTCCAAAATGCTCCAGAATCCAAAACTGTTCATACAGGGAGCTGAGATAGTGGCATCTTTACTCTCGGGTAGTTCAATATACACAAACTTTGTTCCATTCACAAAATTATTAAATGCATTGAGTTTATAATTATCTTTATATATTTATTTATTTATTTATGGTATTTGTACCCCGTAGCTTCTCACTCAGCATGGCTTACATTTGCAGCACTACAGGCCGCAGCACCACAATACAATTTAAAATACACCATATAATCAATGTCATTAAAAAGCATTAAAAACATTAAAAACATTACATTAAAAACCACTGCATACAATAATTAATTGAAGCCATCAAGCGGAACACATTGTCAGTCCAGTCAAGTCCAAAATGTCAATCCAGTCAAATCCAAAGGTACAATTTACATCTGCTGCCCAAAGGCCTGATCCCAGACCACGACTTTAGCTTTTTTCTAAAAGCGAGGAGAGATGGAGTTGATCTTTAGACTATGTATGTAAGATGAATATAACATATAACTGCATTTTATTTTTAGATATAGGTCTTGTGTCCTAGATATGGCGATAAAGGAGGAGGGAGCCCCGGCGGCATGCTTTTCCAGGACCTTACTCTCCTTCTCCCATGCGCAGCCACGGGGGCGGGGGCAGTGGCGGGAGAAGGCAGAAAAGCCACGCATGGAGCGAGGGGGGAGGGAAAGGCATGCTTCTCTCTCCTTGCTCTCTTGTTGTTGCAACCTGGACCTAGAGGATCCCTCAGTAAACCACCACGAAGCAGCTGTGATTAAATGCTTTATTTAGAACAGGCCGGTCCAACAGGCAGCCCTGGGGCCGTACACGGCCCCCTAGCCCCTTGGCTACGGCCCCTTACCCTCCTGCAATAAATAATGTATTTTTAAAAATATTTTTTTAATTAAAAATATTTTTTATTATTATTATTTGGTCCCGCCCCTTGGCTTTCTATTGGCCGCCTCCTCTTCTCCTGAGGGAGGGGGCCAATGGGAGGGAGGGACGTTTCTCGGGCCCCGCCCCCTTGGCAGCAAACAGGAAGAGCGACCCGGCCGCATGGCTTTCCCCCTCGGCAGCGCTGCTTCCTCCTGCTCAGGATTGCTGCTGCTCCGTCTGGGAGGCCTTCAGGCCCTCAGTGCCAGGGAAGCAAAAGGGGTTTGGGAGGGAGGGAGTGTGTCTGAGAGCATGAGTGAGTGAGTGAGTGAGTGAGCGACAGAGAGAGAGAGAGAGAGAGAGAGAGAGAGAGAGAGAGGAGGGGGACCTGCCCTGGGCACACCTCTCCCCAGCGCAAAGGGAAGATCTCTCTGGCTCTCTCAGACACACACACACACACAAGCCCCCTCCTTTCTGACCCCTTCATTTGCGTTTCATGAACTGTCTCTTTAATGAGAAGGAGACAACCGGCCAGCCATAGGAGAGGGGAGGAGGAGAAAAGGAGGGAGGGGGGAATTGAATGAGAGGGAGCTCAAGGAAAGGCCTCCCACCCCCTTTCCCCTCCTTTTCCTCCCCCAGAATTATTTACATTCTTTGCAATTACCTAAGTTTACTTTGATGACTTGCACTGAATGGAATCAGCCAGGGGTAAACTGGCAGAATGAAAGCACACAGACCTTTCAACTGCAAGGCCATTCAATGCTGATCAATGTGGCCAGTGGAACAGTCATATATTCCAGTTCAAAGCAGAGATTGTGGGATTTTCTGCCTTGATATTCTGTATATTTATGCCCCTCATGTGTTCCATCCATCCCTCCCTCTCCCCTTATTTAAATAATATAATATGTAATTGTATATTAATGCCCCTCATGTGTTCCATCCATCCCTCCCTCTCCCCTTATTTAAATAATATAATATGTCATTGTATATTAATGCCCCTCATGTGTTCCATCCATCCCTCCCTCTCCCCTTATTTAAATAATATAATATGTCATTGTATATTAATGCCCCTCATGTGTTCCATCCATCCATCCCTCTCCCCTTATTTAAATAATATAATATGTAATTGTATATTAATGCCCCTCATGTGTTCCATCCATCCCTCCCTCCCTCCCCCCTTATTTAAATAATATAATATGTAATTGTATATTAATGCCCCTCATGTGTTCCATCCATCCCCCCCTCTCCCCTTATTTAAATAATATAATATGTCATTGTATATTAATGCCCCTCATGTGTTCCATCCATCCCTCCCTCTCCTTATTTAAATAATATAATATGTAATTGTATATTAATGCCCCTCATGTGTTCCATCCATCCCTCCCTCTCCCCTTATTTAAATAATATAATATGTAATTGTATATTAATGCCCCTCATGTGTTCCATCCCTCCCTCCCTCTCCCCTTATTTAAATAATATAATATGTAATTGTATATTAATGCCCCTCATGTGTTCCATCCCTCCCTCCCTCTCCCCTTATTTAAATAATATAATATGTAATTGTATATTAATGCCCCTCATGTGTTCCATCCATCCCTCCCTCTCCCCTTATTTAAATAATATAATATGTAATTGTATATTAATGCCCCTCATGTGTTCCATCCATCCCTCCCTCTCCCCTTATTTAAATAATATAATATGTAATTGTATATTAATGCCCTTCATGTGTTCCATCCCTCCCTCCCTCCCCTTATTTAAATAATATAATATGTAATTGTATATTAATGCCCCTCATGTGTTCCATCCCTCCCTCCCTCTCCCTTATTTAAATAATATAATATGTAATTGTATATTAATGCCCCTCATGTGTTCCACCCCTTATTTAAATAATATAATATGTAATTGTATATTAATGCCCCTCATGTGTTCCATCCATCCCTCCCTCTCCCCTTATTTAAATAATATAATATGTAATTGTATATTAATGCCCCTCATATGTTCCATCCATCCCTCCCTCTCCCCTTATTTAAATAATATAATATGTAATTGTATATTAATGCCCCTCATGTGTTCCATCCATCCCTCCCTCTCCCTTATTTAAATAATATAATATGTAATTGTATATTAATGCCCCTCATGTGTTCCATCCATCCCTCCCTCTCCCCTTATTTAAATAATATAATATGTAATTGTATATTAATGCCCCTCATGTGTTCCATCCCTCCCTCCCTCTCCCCTTATTTAAATAATATAATATAATATGTAATTGTATATTAATGCCCCTCATGTGTTCCATCCCTCCCTCCCTCTCCCCTTATTTAAATAATATAATATGTAATTGTATATTAATGCCCCTCATGTGTTCCATCCATCCCTCCCTCTCCCCTTATTTAAATAATATAATATGTAATTGTATATTAATGCCCCTCATGTGTTCCATCCCTCCCTCCCTCTCCCCTTATTTAAATAATATAATATGTAATTGTATATTAATGCCCCTCATGTGTTCCATCCCCCCCTCCCTCTCCCCTTATTTAAATAATATAATATGTAATTGTATATTAATGCCCCTCATGTGTTCCATCCCTCCCTCCCTCTCCCCTTATTTAAATAATATAATATGTAATTGTATATTAATGCCCCTCATGTGTTCCATCCATCCCTCCCTCTCCCCTTATTTAAATAATATAATATGTAATTGTATATTAATGCCCCTCATGTGTTCCATCCCTCCCTCCCTCCCCCTTATTTAAATAATATAATATGTAATTGTATATTAATGCCCCCCATGTGTTCCATCCCTCCCTCCCTCTCCCTTATTTAAATAATATAATATGTAATTGTATATTAATGCCCCTCATGTGTTCCATCCATCCCTCCCTCTCCCTTATTTAAATAATATAATATGTAATTGTATATTAATGCCCCTCATGTGTTCCATCCCTCCCATCCCTCCCTCCCCTTATTTAAATAATATAATATGTAATTGTATATTAATGCCCCTCATGTGTTCCATCCATCCCTCCCTCTCCCCCTATTTAAATAATATAATATGTAATTGTATATTAATGCCCCTCATGTGTTCCATCCCTCCCTCCCTCTCCCCCTTATTTAAATAATATAATATGTAATTGTATATTAATGCCCCTCATGTGTTCCATCCCTCCCTCCCTCTCCCTTATTTAAATAATATAATATGTAATTGTATATTAATGCCCCTCATGTGTTCCATCCCTCCCTCCCTCTCCCCTTATTTAAATAATATAATATGTAATTGTATATTAATGCCCCTCATGTGTTCCATCCATCCCTCCCTCTCCCCTTATTTAAATAATATAATATGTAATTGTATATTAATGCCCCTCATGTGTTCCATCCCTCCCTCCCTCTCCCTTATTTAAATAATATAATATGTAATTGTATATTAATGCCCCTCATGTGTTCCATCCATCCCTCCCTCTCCCCTTATTTAAATAATATAATATGTAATTGTATATTAATGCCCCTCATGTGTTCCATCCCTCCCTCCCTCTCCCCTTATTTAAATAATATAATATGTAATTGTATATTAATGCCCCTCATGTGTTCCATCCCTCCCTCCCTCTCCCCTTATTTAAATAATATAATATGTAATTGTATATTAATGCCCCTCATGTGTTCCATCCCTCCCTCCCTCTCCCCATATTTAAATAATATAATATGTAATTGTATATTAATGCCCCTCATGTGTTCCATCCATCCCTCCCTCTCCCCTTATTTAAATAATATAATATGTAATTGTATATTAATGCCCCTCATGTGTTCCATCCATCCCTCCCTCTCCCCTTATTTAAATGATATAATATGTAATTGTATATTTATGCAATGCCGGAGGAGGGAGGGGGCAGAGCTGGGGGAGGGGCGGAGCCAGGGCTTGGCCCCCCAGGTGATCAGTGACAGGAATTCCGGCCCAAGGTCCGGTAGAAGTTGGACAGCCCTGATTTAGAATAGGCAGAAAAAAGGAAAGAGGTAAAAATATAGTCCACTGATGCCCCAAGCATCCGAGTATTGCAATGCAATAGTCCTAAAGAGTTCAGAGATCCAATAAATGAAGAAATAGTCTTGAAACCCCAATGGGCTAAAATCCGGGATAAGTCCTTGGCAAACAATGATTTGGCTGAACACTTGAGTACCGTGATGTGAAGGCTCTGCGGCCCGGTCCTAGACTTGAGTTCTGTGGAGCTTGGCAATGAAAGCTTAACGTTGGCACGAGATGCTGAGCGCCAACGGGAACCAACTTAAATAGGCCCCCCTTTGTTTTGCTCTCGGAGGCGTTGACTTCGGCGCAACTATTTCCCAGGAACAGTTCGTGGGCCTGACTTTCCCAAGCCTCCCGAGGAAGGCAAATGTGTCAGCTTGTTAGCAGCTGCACCTGGAGGGACGGGGGAAGGCGAGGTTTTGCCTTCACAGCTTTCTTTATCAGTTTGGGAAGAAAGAAGGCTGCGTCTGGCCTTGGTTGCCATGGTGGCCTCTGCAAAGGTTTTCTTTCAGACCTGTCAGATGCCTTGGATTTAACACGGATTCTATCTGGCTTAGCTATGGAGTCAGGCTGGGGCATGAACCTCGCCCACCATGCACCTTCCTCAGCATCAGCGGTGGTAAAGGCGTGCACGGGGCATGGGAGGAGGTAAAGGCATGCACCTTTCTCTTCTCCCTCGTGCCTTTCCTACCTCTGCTGCTTAGGAAGGTGCATGCGGGGGGCGAGAGAGCAAGGGGAGAGGAGCGCGCCTTTCCCTCCCCCCTCACCCCATGCGTGGCTTTTCTGCCTCCTCTCACCGCTGCCCCCGCCCCCGCCCCCATGGCCGCGCATAGGACAAGGGAGAAGGAGAACAAGGCTGCAGAAAAGCTTGCCGCTGAGGCTCCCTCCTTTTCTGCTGTCGCTGCCGCAAAGGAAAAATACAAACTAGAAAATGGAGCAGGCTGACCCACCAATAACAAACAGGAGAGAGGAATCACAGGGAGAGAGAGAGAGAAATGATAGCAATATAAACATCAATGAGTTCGAAGTCTCAGGTTCCAAATAAACATTTATCTTCTAAAGTTTAAGCATTTGAACAAACAATATACTGTAATAAGAATTATGCATACATGCTGTCTTCTAATACATACATATACAGCAGATACGGGCGGTAAGCTCACATGCAAGTGAGTAGACGTCGTAAAAAGGCGGAAAGGAGTTCCTGCGTCATCAGAGAGGGACACAGTCCTGGATGTCTTCCAACTGATAATCAAAAATCGTAAACAATAGTAAAGTCCCGGTACTAAATGCCAGTCTGTTATATTTTTATGTATTAATGGGAAGACAATCCATGGTCAACGAAACCAATATTGATGCGTGTCTTCGTTTCGCCCCCGAAGGGGCTTCCTCAGGACCAGGGGCGTGGCCTAAGTAGCGTTGTCTACAGACGTCGTAAAGCAGGAACCGCACTGAGATATAATAAACACATCTATATATATAAAAAGAGAGCGTCCGTTTTTGACGCTCATAGACAAAGAAACTATAAGACCCAGAACCACGATACTTGACAACAGTCACAAACATACTTGCAGGAACATTCAAGTGGTGCAAAAAACCGGACCTAGATCCCTCAAAACACCCCCAAACACGACCCCCGCAAAACCGCAGAGCCCCTCCCACCCGCCTCTCTCGCAGCCAGCGCGACCGTTTCGAACGTTCGCACATGCCAGCCAAGGTGCCTCAGCCCGAACACATCCAGCAGTACAGGAGCCACGCGCCCCACTCCAAAACTAACCACACCATTCCTCGCCCCCTTCCCACGATCCTAAACAAAACACACCCCCGCCACAAAAACCCACACCCTTCCCACCAGCCTCCAACAACATGTACACAACCATCCCTCCCTCCTTCCCACGGCCCCCACACAACAAAAAATCAACAAACACGCCACCCCTCCCCACGCACATGGCGCCCGAACAGCCGATCTGCACAAAACACACACGCCACAAAAAAGCCTCCCCGCAACAAACGCCCCCAACCTTCCCAGCAGCATCTACCCACATGTGCACCACACTCCCTCACCCCTTCACACGGCCCCCACACAACAACATACCAACACACACTCCCCCCTCCCCAAACACATGGCGCCCGAACAGCCGATCCATGACCTACTCCCCCAAACACGCCAGCCTGCCTCCCTACCAACACCATTCTTACCAAATTCAACCCACAATTCCATCACCACTACACACTTCTCCTCTCCTCCTTCCTGCACTGTACAATCCACACACACGCCCCATCCACGCTTTGCGACCAGCACACAACAACTACACTTCACCCATTCCCCCTACACAAACCCACACAAAATTACACCGACTACACATACACACACAACCACACTACCATGCATTCCAACTCCCACGCAACACCAGACACTCACACACTTCCCTTACCTTCAACGCCAACCATCCCTCACACGCTTTGCCGGCACCATCTTCCCTCCAAACGTCCAAACTTCCCTCCTGCAATGCTAAACTACACTTCCCAGGATCCATTTCACCAAAACACGGCCACTGCGCATGCGCCCTCTCAAAAAAAACAAAGCACACCCGCAAAGACTACATTTCCCAGTACCCTTTCAAGCTACAGAAGGCCCTCGGCTGCCCTGGGAAGCGCCTGGCAAAAAGTAAGTAGCCAGCCAGATCCTTCCTTTTTCCAGGCGCATCCCAGGGCAGCCGAGGGCCTGTTGGGCCCTGGGGAAGGAAGACTGGGAGTCCACAGAAAGAGGAGGGGCCGAGGAGATAAACAACGCCAGGGCCTTTCACGCCGGATGCTCTGGGGGAGAGGATGCAGCGACCCGGGGGGGGGGAGGTGGGCTGGCCAGACAGAGAGCGAGAGAAACAGAGAGAGAGAGATAGAGAGAGAGAGAGAATGAGAGAGAGAGAGCGTGAGAGAGAGAGAGAGCGTGAGAGAGAGAGAGTGGTAGAGAGAGAGATAGACAGAGAGAGAGGTAGAGAGAGTGATAGGGAGGTAGAGAGAGTGATAGAAAGAGAGAGGTTGAGAGAGAGAGGTAGATAGAGTGACAGAGAGAGAGGTAGAGAGAGAGTGATAGAGAGACACAGACAGAGAGAGGGGGGTAGAGAGAAAGAGAGAGAGAGTGATAGAGGGAGTGGTAGAGAGAGTGATAGAGAGAGGTAGAGAGAGTGATAGAGAGAGAGTGGTAGAGGGAGAGAGGGAGAGAGGGGGGTAGAGAGAGAGTGAGAGAGTGATAGAGAGTGTGTGTGAGAGAGGTAGAGAGAGTGATAGAGAGTGAGAGGGAGAGAGAGTGGTAGAGAGAGTGATAGAGAGAGAGTGATAGAGAGAGAGGCGTAGAGAGAGAGTGGTATAGAGAGTGTGTGTGTGAGAGAGAGAGAAGTAGAGAGATAGAGTAATAGAGAGTGTGAGAGGGAGGGAGGGAGAGAAAGAGAGGGGGTAGAGAGAGAGTGAGAGAGAGTGATAGAGAGAGAATGAGAGAGAGCATGAGAGAGAGCGTGAGAGAGAGTGGTGGAGAGAGAGAGATAGACAGAGAGAGAGGTAGAGAGAGAGTGATAGTGATAGAGAGGTAGAGAGAGAGTGATAGAAAGAGAGAGGTTGAGAGAGAGAGGTAGAGAGAGTGACAGAGAGAGAGAGAGGTAGAGAGAGAGTGATAGAGAGACATAGACAGAGAGAGAGGTAGAGAGAAAGAGAGAGAATGATAGAGAGAGAGTGAGAGAGAAAGAGTGATAGAGTGGTAGAGAGAGTGATAGAGAGAGGTAGAGAGAGTGATAGAGAGAGAGTGGTAGAGGGAGAGAGGGAGAGAGAGAGGGGTAGAGAGAGAGTGAGAGAGTGATAGAGAGTGTGTGAGAGAGAGGAAGAGAGTGAAAGGGAGAAGGAGGTAGAGAGAGAGTGGTAGAAAGAGAGTGAGAGAGAGTGTGTGTGAGAGAAGTAGAGAGATAGAGTGATAGAGAGTGTGAGAGGGAGGGAGAGAAAGAGAGGGGGGTAGAGAGATTGTGAGAGAGAGAGTGATAGAGAGAGAGTGATAGAGAGAGGTAGAGAGAGAGATAGACAGAGAGAGAGGTAGAGAGAAAGAGAGAGAGTGATATATAGAGAAAGAGGTAGAGAGAGTGATAGAAAGAGAGAGACAGAGAGAGACAGAGGTAGAGAGAAAGAGAGAGTGATATAGAGAGAGAGGTAGAGAGGGAGTGATAGAGAGAGAGAGTGATATAGAGAGAGAGGTAGAAAGAGAGGTAGTGATAGAGAGAGATAGACAGAGAGAGAGTGATAGAGAGGTAGAGAGAGAGAGACATAGAGAGACAGAGAGATATAGACAGAGAGAGACACACACAGAGTGAGAGAGAGATACAGAGAGAGATACAGAGAGAGAGAATGGCATATGGCACAGCAACGCGTGCATGGGTCAGCTAGTATAATACTAAATATCTAAATGTAACTAGGTAGGATTCAAAGTGGGAAACAGCCCAGGGCAATAGGAAGTAGATGGGATTTACTGGTAGAAAAGAAGGGTTACATACCTATGCATGAAGAAACACTAGCACCGCAAGAGCTGACGATATCTCTGGGATATCGGGCAGGAGAGGCCAAAGGTGCGAGGAGCCAGGTTTAAGTAAGGATAATACAGGTGTGTTTAGACAAGTAATTCACTGATTGATAATTGATTGTTTAACCCTTGGGGTTCCTCGCATTGTAAATTGACTATCCATTTATTTTCAAGCTGCAGGGGTGTTTGTTTTATGTTTTGGTGTGGTTTTGGGTGAACTTTTTCCAATACTATAACTGTGAAGTTGTCGTGGGAGTAATTGTGAGGCTCCCCACCGCCCCCTTGGATCGCTCCACTGCCCCCCAGCGGACAGTAGCACCCACTTTGGGAATTACGGGTTTAACCCATTGCACCACCAGGGGCTTCTTATTATAGAAATCAAAACATCAATTGAATAAAACAGTATGCAGGATAGAATAACAACTCTCTTAGAATGGATAAGTCAATTTAAAAGAAGGACATCAGCCATTTAAAGCAATTAAAATATCCAGGATCTTATCTAAAACCAGATTTGAACATGAAAAAATTAAAGATTTATTTAAAAACCATATTCCTGTGTGGTCTGAAAATAGTTTTTGAAACAATTTTTAAAATTATGTTAAAGTTTTTGTATACATATAATAAAATGAATTAATGACTGCATAAATCCAACTCTTACTTCTATGCAGAGCATGGAAGAGTTACTATTTCAAACTACAGCTCTTCAAATCCGGCTTTCCAGGGAATCAAGTTGCGGTTTTGAATGTTCTGAGGATGGTACTACAAAAAGAATGAAATTTCTATGCTTTGCTTCCATGTTCCTAATGTAAACGTTGACTGCACTTGTTTTATTCAAATATCTATAATGATGGCACTAGTTCTTTCATGGTAACTAATTCATTTACACCACATATAATTGATCTGGTGGTAACTTGGCTTAGCTAAAGTATTACACTGTTATTGGTGCTACCATTTATTAGTGTGTTATTGGCAATGTTGGTGTTAACCATTTTTTATTCATCCTATCAGGAAGAATTCAGTGATCTGATTTGTTGTGTTGACATAATAAAATGTAGTGAGCTCTGGTCTTGGTTGTTGGGCTTGCAGGTTAGTTAGTTAGTTTGGATTTATAAGATACCTGATGTCTCTTGGTTTGCCATGCATGAAAAATTTGTATATCTATATCTGGGATCTCTCAAGATCTGAAGTGGTCAGCCAAAGAGGATACAAAAACATTATATACATCATTAACTAAATTGCATATTGATTCTTTGATGGCAACACATCATTTTGCCATTTCATGCCAGAGGAAGGAAATAAATAATTCCCAAATGATAATTCCAGCTTTTCAGCTGTTGATTTTTTTCCACTGCAGGCCTAGAAGTCTGAATCAAGCAATGATTACCCATTCACAGCTATCAGGAAAGTCACACAGATCAGTCAATTTCAATTCTGTGTCTTTTTTTCTTCTCCCTCTCCCCCTCCTCCTTTTCTTCCTCGCTTTTTTATTGCAAAGGACCGTGTTGCAAAATTCGGAGAAACGCAATAACCAAAAGATAACTGCATTCAATTGAATTTGAAGTGCAGATCAGATCAATTTGGACCAAATGAAATTCTTGAGCATCCATAGCTGTATGCTAACTGAAGAGGGAGAACTGGAAGGGTTTCTTCATTGTTCTTATTTATAGAGATTATAGCTTCATAGATTTGGTTTTTGCTTGGAGAAATTACATCCAATTGAATTTTTATGTAACGTATACAGCCCCATCAATGCTGCTCCAACAGGCAATTCCTGACTTACAAACATCTGACTTACAGATGACTCATAGTTAAGAACAGGGGGGAGGCAACAGGAGGTGATAGGAATCTACCACTAGGAAGGGAAATTCACCCCTGAAAGAATTATTATGGGAAAAAGGTGTCACCACTGAAGCTTTATCACCAATCCTTGTTTCCACAACAAGCAATTTTTTTCAAAATCGAATTATCACAGGGACAAAAAGTGAGGGGATATCTTCTGAACAGGGGCACAGACAGCAAAACAAACACTACCGGGGTATTAACCCTTCCCTATTCTAACTAAACACCTCTCTCTCTCTCTCTCTCTCTCTCTCTCTCTCTCTCTCTCTCACACACACACACACACACACACACACACACACACACACACACATAGATGGATAGATATTTGTTGGGAGTTACACTTAAAAATGTACCTATTCTGATTTACAAATTATACTTAAAAACAAACCTACAGAACCTACCTTGTTTGTAACTTGGGGACTGCCTATACTGAGAAAGTTGGCCCATCTGGACACCCTCCCCCCTTACAATACAAATACAGATTAAATAGTAAGAGGAAAGTGAATACGCTTTAGCAATGTTTTCATTGATCTGAGGAGGACTACATGTCTTTTCAGTACCACTAGAAAATATTTCTTGGCATCTTCAAATATTTCTCTCTTGCATTTAGTGCAAGCAATTGATACTTCTTGACCCTTCGAAATGTAATTTTAGTTAGATAAATAATGGCATGTCCCCTTCAGATTTGAAAAAAAAACCCCCACTACTTTCATTTTATGGAAGAGAGAAAAAGAATGTATTTGTCAAAAAACAAGATGGGAGTATTGGATGGTTTTCAATGTATTACTATGTAATCGGTTATTGTGTCTTAATAATAATTATGTCTGAATCAAGCAATGATTACCCATTCACAGCTATCAGGAAAGACACACAGATCAGTCAATTTCAATTCTGTCTCTTTTTTTCTTCCTCCCTTTTCTTCCTCCCTTTTTTATTGCAAACACAGGTACTTGGTAGAAATATCGTCCTTGGTACTTGATAGAAATATTCTCTTTTTTCTTAAGGAAAAACACTGATTTCTGCAACTGAAACTAAACTTTTGTGATGTCTCAGAATGAAGAGCCCAATTCTAGAACAATCTATCTCTTGAGTGTGTTAAGGGTACTATTTAAGAATATAATAGTGATCACTTATATATCCAAGCTGAGATGCTTTCTTTCAGATCTCATTTCCTTTGCACTTGCTTTTTTAAAACCACTTTCCCGTCATATACAGCATACATCAATGGTATTACCATTCTAAAAACTGACTTGTTTTAATAGACATTTTCTAACCATCGATATTGTTGTATGTTGGCCTGTTCAGTCTGTGATTCCCATTCATGATGAAAATGGGGGTGATGTTCATGTTGATGGGGATGTTGTTCGTGTTGATGTTCCTGAAGGGAATGGGATGTTGATTTGGCTCCTAGGCCTGGGTCTGCGGATGAGAGGCAGAGAGGCCTGAGTTGCTGCAAGGGTCTGAATGGAGTTTAAAAGAGAGGCCTGAGGACCCTTCCACAGCCCTTTATCCCAGAATATCATGGCAGAAAATCCAACATTATTTGAGTGTGAACTCAGATAACTCAGTTCAAAGCAGATATTGTGGGATTTTCTGCTTTGATATTCTGGGATTTAGGGTTGTGTGGAAGGACCCTGGGTTGCTGCAAGAGAATTCTCAAGGCCCTGGGCTTGGGAAAGGCTCTTTTCCACAGTTTCCTGGTCAGCTATCCAATAATGAAGTTGATTCTGAGGCACCAGGTGCAGAAGTTAATGAGGGGAGTGAGACCTTGAATAGGAAAAGAAGTTTCAGTAAACAGAGACAGTCCATGCAGCAATTAAGGTGCTCAGCTAGACTTCAACAGAAGTTAGATAGCAAACCAAAACTGAGAAAGAATCCATTCCTAGCAGTTTTGGAATCAGAGAAGGGTTTATAAATGACTTGTGAGGGATGATTGCTTTAGTTGAAGCAGTGTCAGGTTAACACTAATTTTCCAGCACCAAGGTCTGCCCAGTTCATGTTTAGCCTATGGAAAATGCTTCTGTATTGTTCATGGATTCAAGTGCCTAGCTTCATGGATTTCCTTGGACCTTTCGTTCCTGTCTTCCTTTATATCAATTGGATTACCTTTTACTGTGAGTTACCTTTTACTGCTTTGGCTACATATTTTTCAAAATAAACTGCTTTCTGATTTTACCCAGGTGGTATGGTTTTTAAAGTCAGAGGTGATTCTTCTCTGAAGTATGACAGATATTGCCAGATTCAATATATATGTAATAGTTATTATGAACTGTATATGCGTGGTCTTGTTGTTATGACGTTGTAGTTATTTTAACTATTATCATTTATTGTTTTCATTGCTGAGATTTGTTTTCTTTCATTTTTAATACCTTGTAAAAAGATTTAAATATTTGATAATATAAATAATATTAAATGCTTTCAAATAAAGAAAACATCGCTCAGGAGAAGCACAATATGTGGAATAGTGGAAGCACCCAAGCTCTGCCATGTGTCAAGGATACTCTTACAAGTAGCATGTGTTCATGGAAACCAGGAAAAGCTTGGAGTTGTAACACTGTGTTTGGCTGTAGCTAACATTTACTTCAAATTTTTAAAGTTAATGCTCTCCATGTTATTGAATCTTTGTTTCAAGGTTTTTAGTTATCTCTTTCCATTCTCTCAGACAGTTAGCTAAACATCTCTGTTTCTCTGTTGCATACAATCAAGTCATCCATAGGTAATTGTATATACAAGCAGTATTATGCAACTTTGTCTTGATATTCCTGTTTATTTTCTCTGAATTTCTTGGCCATAAACATTATTTACTATCCTCTATAGTAGAACCAGTTATGAATAAATACTTGTGGAGTAAGGAAGATGCAGAGGAAAATGTTGCCAAAAACTTGGAAAATTCTAAGTAGGCATAATTGTTTGTGTTTACCCTGAAGGCTGGATGAATTACGAAACAACTGTCATAAGTCAAAGCCAACTTGACAGTACTTAAAACAATTTTTTAAAGAATGATGCTATATTGACTCAGGAGTCATTTAAGATCCCTGTGCTCTACTCCCATAAGAGCATGGGACTAGGCAGACAATTGACAAAGTTTGGCCAAACAAATATGGTTAGCTAAAAGTAGCTTTAGCACACCATTGTGAAAGAAGCTATGGCGACACATTATACATATTGCATTTTGTTTCATAAAATGCGAAATTTAAAATGAAAAAATCCCTAAACCAAGGCATTGTGATGTTGGCCTTTTGTGCCACCAGTTTGCATTCAGCATTGAAGGGATGTAGAAATAATAGGGAAGATTTGTTTTCCATTAAGGCAAAAATTAGCTTCCCGCTAGCTGAACTAAATAGGTTTCCATAAGAGTTGCTATTCTCAATTATTTGGAATCGCATTTTTAACAGAGAAATTAGAATTTTGAGTTATCGTCTGAAAGACTTTCTTCCCCTTCCAAAGTAAGATTATAATAGTCACTGGGGATTTTGATTAGGTGGCATGTGCATGTATGGCTAACCTTATCTCATCTTCAGTTCTTTTCAAATGACAGACTGAATTACTGCATATATTAAATGTAAGAAGTTCTGTAGAAGCAGCACTATGACTGAGATTTTTTAAGTAAAAAAACCGCAAATATATAAATATATTTAAAGTTACATCCGATACAGCCTCTTTTAAATAAAACATGCAGCATTATTAGCACTGATCTAATGTAGATACAAAATACAGAAATTCACCCAGAATAACGATGTGTGATTGCTGGGAAAGAAGCATGTTTTCTCTCTGGAGTTAATTGCTCAGTTTAAATAACTTAATTTAAAATGAATGTTCGGTTGTTACTTATCCATGACAATGTAAAGCACTTTTGGATGCTGAAAATTCAAAGCTTACATTGTCACCTACCTGTAGTCTTATCTTGTCAGGAGTTTCTTTAGTATTGTAGTGCCCTTCATTTCAGGGACATATTCAGTATGTACTCACTCCAGGCTATGTCATACTTCCATGTATGAGATCCAGGCCCGTAGCCAGAAAAAAATTCAGGAGGGGTTGAAATCCCCCCCCCCCCCCGAGATGACTTTTCAGGCCAGTGTCTCCTGATCTGGCATGAGATCTCAAGACCCTGAAATTGCCATTATTATGCAAAGGTTCTTCACAGATAATAGGTCCTGAATCATTGCTCCCTCTTTAAGCCAGTTCTTGTTGGCCACAAAGAACAACCGTTTCCATAATTGGCAGAAGTTTTTTTCCTGTTTTCTTCTGCTTTCTTCTTATTTCCTTTATCATGATAATGGGTTACACGACATTTTCCACTGTGAACTTTTCAGCCAAGCACAAGTTGTTCTGGTGGTACTGGGTTTTTTTTTGTTCTGTTGCATTTTTCCATCACACAAATGGTTTAGCAACCAATGCATCAAGCTGCTGATGACCACTTTTACCACCAACTTCTCCTCAAAACACCACACCATACTTATCGAGTGCACCTTGCAGATGAAATTAGTAGGCTAATCAGGGAAATCTAGATTGAAAACTTAGATTCTTCTTCTTATCCACAGAAAAAAAACATATCCTGGCAATGGTGTCCATGGATTTTGCACTAACTGAGCTTTCACTTGGTTATCAGAAACAGTCTTATTCATATAAAGTCCAAGGTCTTACAATGGCTTTTTCTCTTTGCTCCCGTTCCAATGTTTCCTTGGCCGGGCTTGGATTAGATGAACCCATTGGGAACACCTTAGATTCCACCTGCAATCCAGGTAAAATCCCTTTGCCCCATGCCTTAGGCTTTGCCTGCCGGGTGTGGGTAGGCCAACTTGGTCACTTCCACTATGTTGGTTATTGCTGCTATTGCAATATAAATTGGTAGAAAGGTCGGTAATGACAGTGTGAATAATCAAAATTGGATTGAGATAGTATTTGCAGTTCTGGAGGGACTCTATTTTTTTGCTTCTTATATACTTGGCATGGGGATTTGGTTAACCAGTTAAAAATCATGAGTAAACCAGTTGTTTTTGCCTGAAATATTTTGGGGGTGGTTTGAACCCCTAAACTGCCCACTTGGCTACAGGCTTGGTGAGACCCATGGTTGGTTCTTACATCATTGTATTTTTCACACCAGTGACTATTATAATCTTACTTTGGAAAGTCAAGAAAGTCTTTCTCATGATAACCAAAATTCTAATTTCTTTGTATGAAATGAGATTCCAACTAATTGGTAATAGCAACTCTTAAGAAAACATGTTTAGTTCAGTTGCCAAAAGGTTAATTCTTGCCTTCACTGTTATTTCTGCCTCCCTTCAATGCTTTGTTCCCAGTTGCACTGCTGCCTGCTAAACTTAAGGAAAAGCCTCAGCCCGGTTGAGAGAATTTATTTGTAGCCCTATCCTAAATATACACTGGACCGACTATGTGACTAATGTTGCTATCCTTGAGCAAGCAGGGATCACCAGCATTGAGGCCATGCTATTGAGAATACAGCTGCGCTGGGCAGGTCACATCTCTAGAATGAAGGACCACCGCCTCCCAAAGATACTACTCTATGGTGAACTCACCACGGGTCGGCGCAAGAGAGGTGCCCCAAAAAAGAGATATAAGGACTCCCTGAAACAACATCTCAGGCTCGGCCAATGGTCCACCCTGGCCTCACATCGGGAGGCATGGAGACGCACTATCCACACTGCTGCGGCCTCTTTCGAGAAGACACACCGAATGGGTCTCGAAGAGAAACGACAATGCAGAAAGAACCGCAACTTGGAAACAACATCACCCAAGGAGACTTTCTGCTGTGCTTTCTGCAACTGAACTTGCCTATCTCAGATTGGCCTTTTTAGTCATCAACGCGCTTGTAAAAAGCGTGGGATGAGTCCTTCCTGAATCTTTGTTCGCGAAGTAATGCCGAGATATGTACAGTGGTCCCTTTTGTCATACCCCAGTCTGCCCCTGGCCCTCAGCAAGACCAACACCATATTAAACCCACCGTCACAGAAAAGCCTGCCCAGCCTAAAAGCAAGCTGCTTGAAGAGGCCCTAGTTCATCCCACGTTCAAGGACAGAATCCAGGCTGCTTCAGAGTGGGCTGATAAGAACCGAGGGAATGGTGGAGCCGAGTTAACTCCCATTCGGCCAGGTGCTACTACTAATTGGGCTTACATTCCAATTCAATGTGGGAAGCTTGAGAAGCCTCAGCTGGACAACTGTTGTGAGAACCCGTTCTGACGCACTGTACGTCGTAACTTCAAAGCCTTGGAGACCTATAAGAGTTTGGGACTAAGAGATGTGTAGTATCTCTCGTCAACGTTGCTTTCCTGCCTTCATGAACTTTGCCTGGGCTACTGAGCCTTCCTGCCATAGAACCCTGTTTGCCAAGCTTTGCGCCAAGCCTTCCTAGTGGATTAGCCCGTTGGGGCATCAAGCTTTTATTTTGTTCCTGATTACTTTTGTTCCTGTTTGCCAAAGGACTATTGCCTTGCAACCCTGCTTCTTTTGGACAATTGTGCTGCTATCTATTGATGCTTGAAAACATCTCTAGACTATAATCCTAGTCTCTTTACTTTATTCATTTATTCTAAATAAAGCATTTAACCATGGCCAGACTCAAGTGGTTTACTGAGGGGTCCTTCAGGTCTCAGGTACAACACCTTTCTACTTTGCAGTTCGCCTATCTCAGACTTGCTGTTTCACGGGGTTTAAAAAAAAGAATTTAAGTAGCGAGGGAACACTGAGGATTAAGGAGGCATCGCGGGGGCCCAAGTGCCTGGGCCTCTTGCTGCCACTTGGGTCCTGCTATGGCTACTCATTCATGGGGCCCAAGCCACAGCAAGAGGCCCAGGTAGCAACGGGGAGGAAGAAGAAGAAGGTAAGGAGGGTGAGGGGGCGGCTCTTCTTCCCCCCTCATCCTCCTCATTGCCGCCTAGCCTTTTGCTGCCGCTTGGGTCCCGCGACACCTACTCAGTCGCGGAGCCCAAGCAGCAGCAAGAGGCCCAGACAGCGACGAGGAGGAGGAAGAGGAAGGTAAAGAGGGCAAGGAGGGAAGGTGAGGGGATGTCCCTACTTCACGGAATTTCACTTATTGCAGGTGGTCCTGGAATGTAACACCCGCGATAAGTGAGGGACCACTGTATTTGTCTGCTTATGAATATTGGTTTGCATATACACTCTGCATCACAAATGTTGCTATACATCATGCAGTTTCCCAAATCTTCACTTGTTAAGCAACATGTGTATAGGATTCTGTAATCAAATTCAGCTGTATATTGTTACAGAGCTCCCATTATCAGGGCAGATCTGCAATTGTATTCCGATAAAAGCAATTAACAGAACCCTATACAAACCTTCACAGTCAGCGCATGAAATCTGGGAAGTTTCTGATCTTGCTGCAACATTTGAGCCGCACAACTACTTTTGATATCTGCTGGAGTATGGCTCCAGCATCCCTATGGATACCAAAATCTGTGGATTCTCAGGCCCCATTATATGCAATAGCATAGTAATGTGTTGTATTTTATATAAAATAGCAAAATCAAGGTTTGCTTTTAGGATTTTTATTCTATTTTTGTATTCATGTATGGTGGATTTTCCAAATAAAGGATTAAAAAAAGAAACAGAGCCAAACTCAAATAAGTACCTTACCTTAATGACCAAGTGCCTTTGGAGACACTGTCTTTTCTAGGTGCACATTTATGAAAAGAGAGGAATGTTCCCTCGATTTCCACTGAAAATGATTGGGTTTACTATTAAAAGTAGATGCCTTTAAAATTAGTTTTCTCCCGCCTTTGTACTTTGCTTTGTCTTGTTTTAGATTTTGGCAGCTGTTGCATTAGGTTGCCACCTCTTCTGCTGCTCTGATATTTTGTTCTCCAGAACAGATAATCTCCTGATTCACGTAGTATTAAATCTCAGAGAATCATGCTGTCAGTAAGAGGTGTATATTCATCTGTAGATAATAATTAATATTTCTAGCTGGTTTTGGTTGTTTGCATAGCAACCAGTACCAAGCAAATAGAACATTGCCTATAGAAATATATACAGATTTCTTGTTAAAATGATTCACGGCCTACTGGTCTGTTTCCAGGAACAATTCAGAGTGGTTAGTTATTGACGGAAAGGCCCGCTTTAAGCATTTATTTCAAACTCTTATCTTGTGTTTAATCTCTGTTTGTGTATTTTAATATTTTATATTTTATAGAATATTATATTTATATATTCCCAATGTTTTTGTGTTTTAATTATGCTGTAATCCACCTCAAGCCACAAGGAGAGGTGGGTAAGAAAGAAAATAATGATGATAATAATAATAAGACACAAATCCAGTACTGTATTCTCCCATATAAGCCTGCTTGAGTTTTTAGATCTTCTCTCTGTCCAATCACCTTAACAGAGACATCTGTTGGGAACATAGGATAAAGCTTTCTTGGTTGTTGATCCCAGCTTCTAGAACGTCTTTCCTGAAGAGGCCAAACTGGGACCACCCATAATGTTCTTCTGGCAGAAGGCAAATCCTGTTTTTGTTTTGACAGACCTTTGGGAACTAACTGATCACAGGGAAAGGCCATCAGTACTTTGTCAGTATATCATAAAAAGAGATGTATCTAAGCTGACAGCTAACTTCACAATCAACAGGACATAGTTTTCAAAAAAATTACACTGATTGGCTCTTGAACCTATGATGGACCATGTCAACATGTTGTCCATTCAAGTTAATTTTCAATATCTACCCACCCCAATATAGTCATATTATACTGTGCTCAAAATCACATCTGGGCTGAATGTAGCAAAAGACATGTAGTATTCATACAATCCATCCATCTGGTGCTTTTGAATCTATTGGCTTATTGCTGCACAAACTTCATGGTAGTTACAAGTCTGGTTTCTGGTCCCAGTTTAGCATATTGGTGTTAACTCTGAAAGCCCAATCAACTTATTTATTTATTTACTATATTTCTATACTGCCCCTCTCAGCCTGAAGGTAACTCGAGGCAGTTTACACATGGCAACCAGTGCCCACAATATAAAATACAATTAAAAACAGTTATATACTAACAGATAAAAACAATAAACAAATTAGCAATTAAAATTTAAAAATACAATTCCCCAGCATCTCATCATTAAAATCATTTTCCATCGCATCGTCAAATCATTCCAAAAAACACAATTAAATAGTTATATTTCATCTGCAAAAGCCTGCTCAAACAGCCAGGTCTTAACTATCTTTCAAAATGTTAGGAGGGAGGAGGCTGGTCTAATATCCCTAGGTAGGGTGTTCCATAGCTGAGGGGCCACCGCTAAGAAGGCCCTGTCTCTTGTCCCCGCCAATCGGATCTGCGAAGAAGGTGGGACCGAGAGCAGGGCCTCTCCAGATGATCCTAAACACCTGGATGGTTCATAGGGAGAGAGGCGTTTGGACAGGTAAGCTGGGCCAGAACTGTTTAGGTCTTAAAGCTAATCTATATGAAGAAGCACCTTCTCCCACAAGGAACATCTTCAGGAGGTCTTTTCTACATATCTGCCAGAAGTGCCTTCTTTGTAGCATTCTCCCATATGTTTATGAAATGCATTCCCAAATAGGATATACCTGGCATCCTCATTAGTAATATTTAGATGCCAGAGTAAAATCTCTCTTGTCTTGTTTGGCAATTCAACTTAGTCTTATTTTTTAAAAAAGTATATATATATATTAGGCATGAAAAAAAAGTTGTGAAAATTAATCGATATCGGAAGAGATTCGTAAGAAATGGGACTTTATAGTTTTTACGCAACTCACCGGCAAACCAGGAAGTAGCCTTTCTTTTTCGACACTGGGCGGCGCCATTTTTGTATCTGGTGCGTAAGTGTCGTAAGGATGTAGGATGGCTTCTTTGCCCTTAGTCAATGTGGTTTCTGATTGGCTAATGGAGACCAGGTGGTACCATAAAACCACCTTCTTTCCTTTAGCCAATCAGCGAGCGAGGGCCTCCTCCTCCTCTCTCGCCTATGGCAGGGCGGCGAGAGAGGAGGAGGATGCCCCCTGCGCCCCTCGCTGCCTCTCTCTGGCCCCGATCCATGGATCCATGGATCGGGGCGAAAGAGAGGCGAGGGGGGCGAGCGGGGGCCTCCTCCTCCTCTCCCGCCTATGGCAGGGTGGCGAGAGAGGAGGAGGATGCCCCCCGCGCCCCTCGCTGCCTCTCTCTGGCCCCGATCCATGGATCCATGGATCGGGGCGAAAGAGAGGCGAGGGGGTGAGCGGGGGCCTCCTCCTCCTCTCCCGCCTATGGCACGGTGGCGAGAGAGGAGGAGGATGCCCCCCGCGCCCCTCGCTGCCTCTCTCTAGCTTTGATCCATGGATCCATGGATCGTGGCGAAAGAGAGGCGAGGGGGGCGAGCGGGGGCCTCCTCCTCCTCTCCCGCCTATGGCAGGGCGGTGAGAGAGGAGGATGCCTCCCGCGCCCCTCGCTGCCTCTCTCTGGCCCCGATCCATGGATCCATGGATCGGGGCGAAAGAGAGGCGAGGGGGGCGAGGGGGGCCTCTTCCTTCCCTCCCGCCTATGGCAGGGCGGCGAGAGAGGAGGAGGATGCGCCCGTCGCTGCCTCTCTCTGGCCCCGATCCATGGATCCATGGATAGGGGCGAAAGAGAGGCGAGGGGGGAGAGCGGGGGCCTCCTCCTCTCCCACCTATGGCAGGGCGGCGAGAGGAGGAGGATGCCCCCCGTGCCCCTCTCTGCCTCTCTCTGGCCCCGATCCATGGATCGAAGCTAGAGAGAGGCAGCGAGGGGCGCGGGGGCATCTTCCTCCTCTCTCTCCACCCTCCTCCTCCTGCCAATAAACCGGAGTATTGGCAAGGAAAGGAGGGGAAGGAGGAGGCACCCCTCTTCCCCTCCTTTCCTTGCCAATACTCCAATTCATTGGCAAGGAAAGGAGGGGGAAGTGAATGCCCCCCCTCCTTTCCTTGCCAATAAACCGAAGTACTGGCAAGGAAAAGAGGGAAAGAGGAAGCGAATCGCCTCCTCCTTCCCCTCCTTTCCTTGCCAATACTTCGGTTTATTGGCAAGGAAAGGAGGGGGGAGGAGGCGATTCACTTCCCCCCTCCTCTCCTTGCTCATCCCACCCTTTTACAAGCATGTTGATGACTAAAAAGGCCAATCTGAGATAGGCAAGTTCAGTTGCAGAAAGCACAGCAGAAAGTCTCCTTGGGTGATGTTGTTTCCAAGTTGCAGTTCTTTCTGCGTTGTCGTTTCTCTTCGAGACTCATTTGGCATGTCTTCTCAAAAGAGGCCGCAGCATTGTGGATAATGCGTCTCCATGTCTCCCGATGTGAGGGCAGGGTGGACCATTGTTGGTGATCAATCTGGCCGAGCCTGAGATGTTATTTCAGGGAGTCCTTATATCTCTTTTGGGGGCGCCTCTCTTGCGCTGACCAGTGGCGAGTTCACTTTGGGAGGCGGTGGTCCTCCAGCCTAGAGATGTGCCCTGCCCAGCGCAGCTGTGTTCTCAATAGCATGGCCTCAACGCTGGTGATCCCTGCTTGCTCAAGGACAGCAACATTCGTCACATAGTCGGTCTAGTGTATATTTAGGATTGAGCGAAGACAACGTGGATGAAAGCGTTCGAGGAGTCGTAGGTGTTGGCGATAGGTGACCCATGTTTCAGACCCATAAAGGAGACCAGACAGAATGATAGCTCTGTACACACTGATTTTGGTACTTTGCCTCAGGTTCTTGTTGCTCCAGACTCTTTTGTGACTTCGGTTTATTGGCAAGGAAAGGAGGGGGAGGAGGAGGCGATTCGCTTCCCCCCCTCCTTTGGCTTAAGAATAGAGGTGAGCTGACATAATCCCATGAAATATTAAATACACACATAGAATACAGTATGGGGAGAACTGACAGGAAGGAAAGGTGGAAGGAAGGAGAGAAGAAGGCAATGACAGAAAGAGATAGCGTAGCGAAGGAAGGAAGGAAGGAAGGAGAAAGGAAACAAAAAGTGAACAAAGGAAGGAAGGAGAGAGACAAAGGAGAAGTAGAGAAAGGGAGAGGGAAGGAAGGAAGGAAAGAGAAAAGGAGGGATGGAACCAAGGAGCAAAGGAAGGAATGAAAAAAAGGGGTAGAGAAGGAAGAAAGGAGGAAGAAAGGAGGAAGAAAGGAGGAAGAAAGGAGGGGAAGGGGAAAAATAAAGGGGGGAGGAGGAATACGTACTACATCTCCAGTCAATTGCACTCCAGAGGGGAAGGGAAATGTTGACCCTTGATTTCCCTGTGCTTTTAACAGTGTCAGTCCTGTTTCCCTGCTTCGCCTAATTTAGAACTAATTAAGAATTTCGTTAGTAATTACGTTACATTTTAGAACTTTTTGGAATTTTTTTTGTAAGTCTTTCTATTACTAATAAAAAAAATCCCCCCCCCCCCATTAGATTTTAGAATTGCGATTTTTGGGTTCTAAAACTAGCCATATATATATATATATATATATATATATATATATATATCCAGCTTGTTAATTTTAAAACATTACATTTTGCCCAGTATATTGGTGTGTCACTCAACACTCCCTAAAGGGCATTAGCAGGATGTTTTCCCCCAAAATATATTTGTTCTCTGTGGCCTCCAGTGATCACCCCAGCAAGCCCACAGATTACAATTTTGCACCCTTTCTAAACAAATCTTTAGATTCTGTAGCTAAACTGCCAAATTGAATAAAAGCTGCCAAAAGCTATAACAATCATTTTTTTAAAAGATGTCTCTGAAACAATCTTAAAATATCCTTGAGGTGACCTTTAATAATCCATAAGTAACTTTGTCTCATTGTCTTCTCCTGACTTTGAACATAAACTATATCAGCAGTGGCTACAATGACAGTAGTTATAGAAATGGATAAAATTATAAATTTTACAAGAGTCCACTCATCATTTTACTGCTTTTATCAGTTCTACAGCATTTAATGGCTTTGTGCTCAAGGCATGATTTAAGTGATATTGCTCGTCAGCATTGACTCTTGCTGGAGGACAATGATAAGGAGGAAGTAAGGCAACCTAGTGCCTCAATTGCCACCATCAAAATTGCACCAAAAGAACATATGGATGTCATTGCCACTGAAGGTACATTTTTCACAATTCCTTCATTTCTATCTTAGCAACTAAGAACCACTTGTCATTGCTTCAAGATTAGGGGAGAGGTTTGGCCCGGTGGTGTCCAGCTTTGTGAAAGGGCAGAGACTATGTTTTTGTCATCAGGATAATGCTGTTTTCCTCTGCCTAGATTCTCTTTTCCCTCAGCTTGAGAAGTTTTCATAAGCAGTGAAGACTGGTGGTTTCTATATAATCAAGGTGATGAATACCCTCCAAGTTTGAATTGTAATTTCAAAGGAGCTTTCCAAGGTTCTGAACATTATTGTTTTATGCAAGTGACGCAGAAACCAGGTGGTTGGAGTGCAAGAGCTATCAAGCAGTTAATTCAGTCACGGTCAGTCACAGGTTATTCAAAAAAGATGAAGGGTGAAGCAAATGGATGATCATCAAAGGGTCCAGGAGTTCTTATAACAAGTCATTCATCCAGAAAAGTGAAGTCAGCAAAGAGCAATACAGAGAAATTAATTGCAACCAGTCCAAGATCAGGAAATACAAGAAGATAGAAAATCACTGCAATTCACCAGAAAATGTTGATTGAAAGTAACAGAACTGCCAGGAAGTCATCGGGAGATAGATAGACAGCTGTCTCAAGGCACCAGGTGCCTAATTAGAATAGCATCTCCCAGTGCTGTGATTGGCATAATATTTGGCATAATATTTTTCTTTTCTTTTCTGCTTCTCAATGAATGATAGCAATACAGCTTCAGCATATGGAACATAACACTGGGCATTCTCACCCCTGGTGTCAGACCCATCTCCTCGGACTCACAGACCACTGCCATCAGGAGCTGCAGAAACCTAACAGTCTGCCTCCTCCTGTTCCTTATTTTAATATTTCAGCTTTAAAAAGGCACAGCAACTTGATTAGGTAAAGGTAAAAATTTTCCCCTGACAGTAAGTCAAGTCATGTCCGACTCTGGGGGTTGGTGCCTATCTCCCTTTCTAAGTTGAAGCGCCAGCATTGTCTGAAGATACCTCCAAGGTCATGTGGCTAGCATGACTGCATGGAGCACTGTTACTTTCCCGCCAGAGTGGTATCTATTGATTTATTCACATATGCATGTTTTCGAACTGCTGGGTTGACAGAAGCTGGGGCTAACTACAGGAGCTCTTGCTGCTCTCTGGATTCGAACCTGCGACCTTTCGCTCAGCAAGTTCAGCAGCTCAGTGCTTCAACCCACTGCACCACCGGGGGCTGCCAGTGAATACCTCCTTCAATAAAACCTAGAGTAGATTCACTCCTCCATTGATGAGGAAGACAGTAACTGACATTTCTCATAAAAAGAGCTGCTCCCTCATTTTAGGGGAAATACCATATTATAACAATATGAGCTGTTTAGTGAATTACTTTGCGTGAGTATAATATTGATTCTATTGGGACTGGATATTATTAATAGACCTTTTAATTTAATTGGCATGCCTTCTGTTAATCTAAACATTGGATATGTTTTAAATGAATCATAATTAAGAAGCCTCAAGGGACAGTAACCAGGCTAGTCTCATGAAGCAAAAACAAAAAAAAGTCTTGTGTCACTTTAAAGAGAAACAAAATTTATTTGGCTTAAATACATTTGTGGACTCCAGCCCACATCATCTGAATCTACTGATGAACTCGCTGTGGAACTCCCTCCCCAGCGAGATTAAGTCAGCGTCTTCCCTCCTTTCTTTCAGAAAGAAGGTTAAATCATGGTTCTGGGATGAGGTCTTTGGACAGCAAGCATGACACCACTTTCAATGTTGAATCAGACTGGAATTGGCTAAATGAATTGTGGCAGTGTTTTTAATGTGTTTTTAACTTAATGTTTTATTTACTGTTTTAAACTGTTGTTATATTTGTTTATGTTTGTATCATCTTGTGGTATTATCTTGTGGTGTAAGCTGCTCTGAGTCCCCCCTCAGGGGGTTCAGAAGGGCGGGTTAGAAATGTGAGAAATAAAAATAATAAATAAATGAGAAATAAGTACACAAAATTTATGCCAGATATAAGTTGTGATTTTTTTGTATTGCCACAGGTCCCTTCACTGTAATCAAGGCATTGGTTTTAACTTGCAGTATATTATAATTACGTGATTGTATTTGTCTTGTGAGCAGAATTAAGCACAATGTATTATGGAAAACATGGTATGAGATAAATTGACTATCAGTATGGATTAGGGCTGAGATATCCAAGAAAAGAGAAATCAAAGGCTAAACAGTACAAATAGGAAAATAATATTTATTATATACAGATTATAAAAGCAATAACTCTGAGCCAATGGATTTTGGCTGAGATTCTTCATTTGTATTGTAGAGAATGAAACAGCCTCCAAATATTAATTAACCTCTGACAACTTGCTGAAACCTTACTTCAGAGAAGTGGGAAGGAAGGCTTAATATGCTCACAAGACAGAGGAGATTGTGGAGTTTCCCTCACAAATAAAACATTGTCATTTATACAAATGATAATGAAACAGCTCATAAGTATGCCTTATAAGAACATAAGAACATAAGAAGAGCCATGCTGAATCGGGCCTCAGCCCATCTAGTCCAGCATTCTGTGTCACACAGTGGCCCACTAGTTGTACACGGGGATCTCTAGCAGAAAGGAGGGCAAAACCCTCACCTGCTCCCGACCCCCCACAACCAGTACCCGGGGAAAATCCTGCCTGCCTCCATCAACACAGAGGTGGCACTTGGATGTCCATTTCAGTAGCTACTGATTCCCTTGGTATCCATGAATCTGTCTAATCCTGCCTTGAAGCTGTCCAGGCTGACCGCTGTCACAACCTCCTCTGGAAGTGAGTTCCATAACCCAATGACCCTCTGGGTGAAGAAATATTTCCCTTTATTAGTCCTAACTTTCCTACCTTGGAGCTTTAGGGAGTGCCCCCTAGTCCTAGTGTTGTGTGACAGAGAAAATATTTTTCTTTATTCACTTTTTCTATCCCATGCATGATTTTATACACTTCGATCAAGTCACCTCTTAAACGCCGTCTTTCAAGGCTGAAAAGACCAAGGCGTTGCAACCTGGTTTCATAAGGGAGCTGCTCCATCCCTTGGATCATTTTTGTTGCCCTTCTTTGTACCTTTTCCAGTTCCGTTATATCCTTCTTAAGTTGCGGAGACCAGAATTGTACACAGTACTCCAAATGTGGCCTTACCATAGATTTGTAGAGAGGCAATACAACATTTGCCGACCTATTTTCGATTCCCTTCCTGATCATGCCAAGCATAGAATTTGCTTTTTCGCTGCTGCTGCGCACTGGGTTGACATCTTCATTGAGCTGTCCACCAAAACCCCAAGATCCCTTTCCTGGTTTGTCTCGGAAAGCTTTGACCCCATCAATTGGTAGGTGTAGTTGGGGTTCTTTGCCCCGATGTGCATGACTTTACACTTGTTTAGGTTAAAATGCATTTGCCACTTGGTTGCCCATTCACTCAATTTCAAGAGATCTTTCTGGAGCTCTTTACAATCAGTTTCATTTTTAACTACCCTGAACAATTTAGTGTTGTCTGCAAACTTTGCTACCTCAGAATTCACTCCTACATCCAGGTCATTAATGAATAAATTAAAAGTAACGGACCCAAAACTGAACCTTTGGGGTACGCCACTTCTCACCTCTTTCCACCCAGAGAAATGTCCGTTTATTACCACCCTTTGTTTCCTACAGTTTAGCCAGGTTCCAATCCAGGACAAGACCTGTCCCCTGATTCCATGGCCGAAGAGCTTATTTAGGAGCCTTTGGTGAGGGACTTTGTCAAAAGCCTTTTGAAAGTCAAGGTAAACAATATCGACTGGGTCCCCTTTATCTATGTGTTTATTTACACCCTCAAAGAATTCTATCAAGTTAGTAAGACATGATTTGCCTTTGCAGAAACCATGTTGATTTTCCTTCAGCAATGCCTGTTCTTCTATGTGCTTAGTAATTTTTTCTTTAATAATGGTTTCCATCACTTTGCCTATGATATATGGAATGACGACAATGTGACAGAAACTGATTTCAACATGACGCTGAGACTGCAATGGTATGTTTTTAATTGTTAAATTGTTGCTATATGGGTTTTTTTTGTTTGCTTGTGTTGTATTGAGGGCAGAGACTGCCTTGTGTAAACCGTCCCAAGTCACCTTTGGGCTGAGAAGGGCGGTATAGAAACGTGACAAATTACCAATACAATCTTTATTTGAATATTGGGACTTCGTGTGCTTTTTTGGACTCACTGAGAATCTCCAGTTTACTTCTGTGAACTTACTATTATTTACTTTGATGAATAGCCCTTTGGCCTAGTGCAAATAAATAAATATGCCTCCATTTTGAACAGAATGCCCAGCTATTTAAAAAGTTATTCTTGGGAGAAAATCCCTTCCAGCATATAAAAGAACTGGGGAATCTGTAGTTCTATAGTTGTCTACTTCCATCCACTTTGACCTGTGGCTATACTGGATGGAACTGGTGGGAATGTGAGTCCAGCACAAAGGGCTATATGTCTACTTCCCCTCTGTATGTGGATTTTCTGGTCAGAAAAATTTTATGAGGTGCAGCTCCCAGAAATAGTGTGATAGAAGATGAAAGGTTTGATGATTCATTTTTTAAAGTATAAAGAACGTATTTGTAAAAAGGTTATACAGTAGAGTCTCGCTTATCCAACCTTTGCTCATCCAACATTGTTTGCTTCCCGCCCGGATCCACAGCTGTTTCAATACATTATGATGTTTTGGTGCTAAATTCATAAATACAGTATTTACTACATAACGTTACCCGTGTGTTGAACTGCTTTTTCTGTTGATTTGTTGTAAAATTTGATGTGTTGGTGCTTACTCTACTCTAAAGACTCTACTGTATTAATTTTTTTTGAAAAAAATATCATTCCTAATAACAGATCACAGTGTTAGGAAAGTTCCGGAGGTCACATCTTCGAGGTGTGACCAGATTGTCCCACCAAGGGAAGAGATAGTGCTATCTGACTGATCCAATATGGCAATAATCTGCTTCCTATCCTTTTCCACTTTCTGCATTTTCCATTTGCTCAGTCTTGCTTTCTGCTGGTTTTTTTAAGAGCAAGTAGTTCTGCCGCCACCCAAACCAAAGCCATTTGGGTAAATGCTTGTGATTCATCTTCTCAGATGAAGGTTCACTACACCATCTTGTGCCTTCCCCACCTCTTTTGGCTTTTATAGGGAAATTGCTTGCTATTTTAGGAGGCATTAACAGGACCTGCAGCTAAAAGCAACACATTAATAGTTGGCACTGATTTGCCTCAGAGGTAAATTACCCTTCACATAATTGCTCAAAAACCACTTGTTTTCAGCGAGTTGCAACAACAACAACTTCCTTTACAGAATGTTAACAAAGCAGCCCTCTGAAATGGCTTGACACCTCAGGCCTTGACTGCTTGCTTGAATTAATCTGTTGCCAGGCAAGCATTTTCAGCAAGACAAGAGTCTTTCAGTACTCTTCAGATTTTACAAAACAAAGAGAGTGGGAGGCAGATGGGAATGTTATCTAGTGTCTTTGTCTCTCCAGCAGTTCCCCATGTTGCCAGGCAAGGTCTATAGAGGTGTAGCAAAAGCCATGTATGTGGCTGAGTGAGGTAGAGTCCTCCACTGAACCAAACCTTTTGCAATGTTAATTATAACTCATCCTTAGTCAAGATTGCTCAATTTTGTTAGCACTTGCTGCAAAATCATATTTTCTTTAGGTACGTCTGCTGTATTTAGCTTGCACGCCTTTGGGAATTGCCTGGACATTTCACACCCTACTGGACCTCTTGCATTATCTCCTTTGTAGATGCATGTTAATAATCTCCCAGTAGATGAGAACTTGGAAAAGTTATCCTGTTGGGCCACTAATCTCGAGATCTCCCACTCAGCACAGCTGATCATAATAGATGGGGTTTTCTGGAAATAATAATAAAACAAAACAAAAAAAACCCACTTCCCCAAACTCAGCATCATGTCTCCAAGTGGGCTCAAAGAAAAGCATGGGGCCCAATATGTCTGTATGTGTTTAAGATGCCACAAGAGTTCTTCTTGTTTTTGTTGTTTTCCTAATTCTGGCTAAAGCAGATTTTGCTCTAGAAATTACCCAGCAGAAGCTTCTGATGAAGTGACTATCCCACAAATTAAATTATGCCCAGTCTATAGGCCTGATTGTCTATGGCCTGGAGGAGCTTAGAAGCATAGCAGTGGCTTGGTTGCCTTGCCGCAAGTTTTTTTAAAAAAATAGTGGACCCAGTAAAGAGTGTGCTCTACCTTTATCCACTGTGTTGCCAGGTCAGAGAATACTGTTTATAGTAGTGATGAATTCCCAGGAGGGGAAATTATATATGTCGAAAAGTAGCATACTTATCTATTTTTCTCTGCTGCTGAGGCCCAAGGTCCATGAGGAATTCTTTGAGAGCTGTAGAAAAATAGGTCACATCATTTTTTGGTTCTAGCCCCACTTCAAATCAATCAGTTATTGATCTGCTACCCCTATTGCTGCTGCCATTTTTTCTATGCACTCCTCTTTAGGGTTAAACTCTGATGAGAAGTAAATTCCAAACTTGAACAACTCTTGTAAACTTCTGACATGAGTAGTAACATAATACTACCCACTTTGGTCTTCCTAGATAAAGTATCCCTGTCTAAGGTGGCTAGGCATTGAAGAAGTTGTCTGCATTTCATGGGCAATGTAACCACTAAACTGCTCCAGAATCAGATTTCAAGGGGCCCATTCTTCCCTATTCCTTTCCACACCCAGAACAACTTACATGCACACCCAAGCAAACAAGAAACTGTTGAATTTATGTATTATTTATTTATTGAATTTATATCCTGTGTTTCTCCCAAGATGGGATTCAAAGAATCTTTCAATAGTGTAAGAAATTAAAATATAAATTTATAAAAGTTAAAAAAGAATCAAACAACAATGTTATTTAAAAACCGTTAAAACACTTAAAATGTATTGAAATATGTTTTCCAATAAAAATTTTAAAATACAGCACATCATTTTATGCACACGACTGTAACACGATTAAATTTCAGAAGGCCTTCCTGAATAAAAAACATTTTAATCTGCAGTCAAAAAGAAAGCATGGAGGGCACCAATAAGCTTAATAATTTTAGACCAAAAATGGGCAATAGCGACCACATTGTCTGTAGCTTTAAACAGTTCTTCCTTATGCACAAAGGAAGAACTGTTTAAAGCCACAGACAATGGAGTCGCTGTGGCTCATTTTTGGTCTAAAATTATTTAGCCATTCGCGTTCCCTCTATTTTATGAGTTTTATACTTATTTATTTATGCAGTGCTTTTGCTATAAAATAAATAACCAATTATGGGTGCAGCCATGGAAAATGTCTCTCTTAAGGCCCTACAAATTATGCCTACGAAGGTGATGGCACTACTGCGGTATAAAATTACTTATACTTCTTCCTGCCTTGGATTGCACCAACATCTCGCCATTAATTTGAGCTAAGTGAAATATAATGTGATTTTGCTCGAGGTTTCTCATTAAAGCCTGTTTTGCATGGTCAGTTGCTCTTTCAGTATTACTTTGCTGAGAGCATCGCTGGCTTTGCTGAGGTGGCTCGGGACAAGCATTCCTCTCAAACACCATTTTGAAAATCTGCACAATGACACAGATGTGTAATCATAAGCCTCTTTCCAGCTCTTTTTGCTTTGAAAGCAGAAATCATAGAGGAAACAAATGCTAGGCATTTTCTGCAAAGACGTGCAGTCTAAAATCAGTCTTGTGAAACCTACCTGTGGTGTTACATTCCTCTGTCCTTGGCATAATTGGACAGCAAAGGCAAAAAGTTAAAATGGATAGCAGTGATGGGTCCAGCTTCCAAAGTTTCCCAAACTGTTGGGATTCTGATTGGATGAAATAGTGCCCAACTGGAACAAGGAAAGAGGAGCAATAAATGGGAGGTGCTGTTATCCTAAAATGCTCCCATGTTTAACTAAAAGCAGTCATGGGCTGACAGTGGTCTAAGACAAAAGTAGAGGGAGCTCATCATACTCGGGAGGACTTGGAGTCTGGAATACAGTACAGTGTTCCCTCACTTATCACTAGGGTTAGGTTTCAGGACCTCCCGCAATAAGTGAAAAACTGTGATATAGGGATGCTTTATTTATTTTTAATATTTATACATTATTTTAGTAGTTATACATTATTTTAAGTCTTTATAATCTTAAAATAAAGTGAAGGAAAGGAAGGAAAGGCCCTTCAAGGATGGAGGAGAGGGAAGGAGGACTGAGGAGGGAAAGTGCCTTGGAGAAACCCCACAAAATAGCCAAAATACCATGATATATATTTTAAATTAATATTTTTTGAAATCTGCGAAATAGCAAGTTCGCAATAAGCGAACCACAAAGTAGTAAGGAAACACTGTACTAGCAAAGATAAATACAGCTTGGTTTAAATCCACCAATCATCCCAATGCACTCACCCTTTCCATTCCTTGTGGCTGGCATGGCTGAAAGCCTTAATAATATGAATTGTAGATATGGAATTTCTCCTTGCTTTGAGTCTTACTTACTCAAAGTAAGTCAAAATATTGACTTTCTTGCTTTTTCCCACCTCAGTTTCCCTGGACTTACAACACTAAAGTGTACCCATTATTAGGAAACCTCCCTTCTCTCCTACTCTCTCTTTTTCTTTCTGATTTCTCTCTATATGGCGAGCATATCATCTGAGCCAGTAAATTGTGCTAGAGCTGTGTAAACAACCATTATTTTGAGCTAGCCAGCTGTAAAAGCCAATCTAAGCACAATGCTACAGTTCATAAGATAATTATTACTGGACTGACTGGGAAGCAATTTTTAAAACTTTGGTTTTGTTTTGGCAAACAGGAAGAGTTTGTACTCATTAAGTAGGACTAGAATCCAAAAGCCCATGACTGAAAGTCCCTGGCCATCAGATATGAAAAAAAGTTTTGATTTACAACTCCATTTTTAATTTTAAAAAATAGTGAGCCTCTGCTGCTACATATTGTGTGGCATATAAATGTGGAGAAAATTGTGTTTTTAATAGGGGTGCTGCTTAGGTGAGACTTGACAGTTTTCCATTATGGATTCTTGCAGATTGGTCTAAAGAAGCGTGAGTTCTCATGTTAATGCTCCTTAAGTTTTCCAGGTTGTTGTCTCTTCCATGTCTGCTCATTCCATTCTTTTTCGGTGTGCTGTTTGCAACTATGTAGATTGAACCTATACTAGGGACTATCCCACTGGGGGTGCATCATAGTACCCCAGCTTTATGTCCCATAGTGTTGCTCCCCAGGCCTTGAAACCTCTATGACAGCACCACACACAAGAGTCCAGAGTATAAGCAAACAGTTTATTGTAAAAACACATTAAAATATATGAAAGAGCAGGAATAAGGAAAGAAGATGTATAATCCAAAAAAGAGTTAGCAACAGGTGATAACCAGACAGTAATACGAATATCTCATGCTCCTTACTCAACGTCACTGAAGCGATTCAACCCCGAGGAAATTTGACAGCTGCTATCCAACATGGGGTTGGGTGTTTTCTCCAGTTATATCCCAGTTCCTTTGTCCACAAGATGATCTTGGACCATCTTCTCCCCGCTCCCTTTTTTGGACTGTTTCCAACATTTCTCTAATGAAGCATGATGGACACTGACAGGAAGTTGCCCTGTGTTTGTGGGTAGGGCTTCGTCATAAATCATACCCTCAATGGATTCTAAGTGTTTAGAATTGGGGGTGGGGGAATGTGGGCTAAAGTCCTAGGATTCTTGTACAGGTTTTCTTTCTGAAATGGAGATGAGGATGGTTTATTGAATTGATCCTGTGGTTTAAAGGGCAACTTTTCTCCTTCCATCTCAACTTTTCCCACTTACTGTATATTTCTAGTCAATAATACAATTTCACCGATGCACTATAGCCCTCTAATTTGGAGAGATCCCCCCACCTGTCCAATATTTTTGAGAGTTAAAAATATACCCACTTAAGAGAACATTGGAAACTGCCAGTAAAATAGTTCAAGTAAATGGAACATACAACTAAATTAGAACATTACTTTTGAAAAGGAAGGGAAAACTGAGCAGCAGAACATGAGAAGACCTAACTAGTGAATCAAACACACTTTCTATAAAGATGGCCATGGCAAACTAATTTGGCCCTATTCAGGTGTTTTGGATTACAGGTTCTGTAATTCATATTTTTTGACCATGCTTTCTGGTACTGGTAAAAGTTGAGGTCACTTCAAATCCCCTATTATGTTCCTCTTAACACATTTTCAAGGAATACGCTCAAACTCAGGGGTTCGGTTTTTGATCTTCTAAAAGAAATTAGAAACAATTGAACAAAGAACTACATTCCAGTGAGTAGCTACAACCTTGTTGTTGTTGTGTATCTTTAAGTCATTTACAACTTATGGCAACCCTAAGGGGCCCTATTGTTGGGTTTTCTTGGCAAGATTTATTCAGCAGGTGTTGTCTTCATCTGAAGCTGAGTGAGACTTGCCAAAGCCACTCAGTGCTATCATGACTGATCAAGGATTCAAACTTGGTCTCCCTAGTTCAAACTACCACTTAACATTGTCACTTTTAGCTGAAACTTGCTAAAACAACTTGCAGTTTCTCAAGTCATTCCTGACACACACAAAAAGCTGGAACATGCTTCTAAGAAAATTTGTGATTCACAGGAGTTGTCAATAGAGTCCCAGTTAATTCCAAAGAGAAGCTTGACTAAAAAAGAGGGACAATGAGATTGATTTTGTGAATGAAATGCTGATGTGGCAATTTTTCCCTTCATCTGTTGTATATCTCATTCCAAAGTACATTTAACCCATTAAAGTCAGCATAGTTTATAATCAATTTCAAGTGAGATCAATGCACCCTATATTAATTGAGCCATTTGCATGAAAGCTGTCTAGACTCACCGTCTTTGCCACTGGCTTTATACTAAGCTGCTCACAAACTCTTTATGATAGGAATATGTTGTCATTTTGTTGAGGAAAATGGCAGTGCACAATATGTTTTAGATCTTGCACACTCCAGTTAGAAGATAAGTGTTGTCTGTGATGTATCCCTGTGCTCATCTTGCTTGGTTCAATAAATGGTAAAGCAGCCCATTTTCAACAGTTTTCTGCTGCTGTAGTGCAAGAGGTATAATTAAATTGTGTCCCAGTAGTGAAGGTTTCTAAATGATGATGAGCCAAAACTAATTGTATTGATTTGTTTATTACTGGCTTAGGAAGCTCATCAAACAAATGGACTGAAACTATTTCCATATTCCTATCTGTTTGCTAAATGAGAAACAAATAACACTCCCATATGTCTCTTGCATGGCGTCACCACACTAATACTAATACTGATGAGAAACTCAGGAACAAGGAGCAAGATTATTCACGCTGCTGTTGCTGAGATTCCGGAATGCACCAAATCTTCAACAGGCTGGGAAAACACAGATATGATGCAGCTTTAAGACTCGGGGTTACTTTTAACATGCGAGAGTAGGTCAAAGATGTCTGTATTGCAGTCATACAGTGCAATTCCTGGAGAATGCTTGAGGAATAATTTCCCAATTCTGTTCCCATGCCATTAGGAAATAGTCATGAATTGCACTCCATATTGAAGGATTATAGATTAACTTCACTCATAGGAGATTTACAGACTAGCATGGCTAGTTGATCTGTCCTGGAGCATCAGCATTGTCCAGTCATGCCTCTCCTGGCTCTAAATTGATTCATGTCTTTGCAGTTTGTTCTACACTGGTAAAGAAGATTTTCTATATGCTGGTCACTCTTTAGTGCCCATCTAGTCTGAAGAAGTCATTTGCAAAACTCTGTAGTGCCCAAAGCACAAGAAGTGAGAACACTCCCGAGCTAAAGTTTAGGAAAACAGACAGCGAGAGCAGAAGTTTCTCTTGTGATTTGCCGTGGGGTATGATGGGATGGGGCTGCAGTGGCAGAGTGGGTTAAACCACTAAGCTAAAGAACTTGCTGACCAGAAGGTCAATGGTTCGAATCCATAGGATGGGGTGAGCTCCCGCTGTTAGCCCCAGCTTCTGCCAACCTAGCAGTTCAAAAACATGCAAATGTGAGTAGATCATTAGGTACTGTTTTGGAGGGAAGGTAAAGGCGCTCTGTGCAGTCATACTGGCTACATGACCTAGGAGGCGTCTATGGACAACACCGGCTCTTTGGCATAGAAAAGAAGATGAGCACTACCCCCCAGAGTCAGGCAAACTAGACTTAATGTCAAGGGGAAACTTTTACCTTTACCTTGTGATGTGATAAGCATGCAAAAATGGGGCAGATGGCTGGATCCAGCTGGCCTTTTTCATATATTTATATAGTAGAACCCAGGTATCCACTGGGGATGCCAAAATCCATGGATGCGCAAATCCCATTATAAATAATGGTGCGGTAAAATGTTATTCCACATATAAAATGAGGAGCAACTCAAATAAGTGCCAGAGAGAGCCCGAGAAACTGTGAAATGGTGGAAAGCTACACCAGGGTATGCATACATATTGATGTAGGGCTAGGTGTATGGCAAAATTAGGGGGAGGGGTTGGATATTTTTCCCTGAATATTTTTGAGTTGTGGTTAGTTGATTCTGAGGGTGAGGAATCTGTGGAAATGAAGGGCTGCCGGTAGTTTCAAACCACAGTACAGAACTTGTTGGCTTATGTTCTTAGTGACTGGTGACATTTTGGCCCTGTGCTTTCACCAGAGAGCTCTAGGATGAACTCATACTAGCCTCGGTCATAGGATATAGAGCAAAAGTGTTCTGAGCAGATGGTAGCTGAAATTAAACTCTCTTGCTCTATTATTTCATCGAGATGGAAACAAAGGACTTTGCCCTTCATTCAGTAGTGCCATTGTTCAAACACATACCTAAAACATAAGAACAGCCATGTTTGATGAGACAAAAGTTCTGCCTAGCCAACATCCTGTTCATACTGTGGACATCCAGTTTTCCAGGCATTCATAAGACCTGAATGCAACTGCAACCTTTTGACATTGGCAATGTTACATAGCCCTATGCAGCTCAGTCCTCTCGAGCCATTAGTGTCCCAAAGTAAATGTGACTTACACAGTCAGTCCAAGGTTTATATTAGGGTAGTACCATGATTCCTCATTGTAGCATGGCTTCTTTTTTAGTGATGGCTTGAAACTTTATTGGGATGCTTATGACATTTGAGGACAATTGGTCCAGGAAAACAAAAAACAACTGTTCCACATAACAATGAAGTAACTGGGATAAGTCCCTATTTGCAACTCAGGACGCTTTCACATAGCCATATAACCCAGAATATCAAGGCAAATAATCTGCAATATTTGCTTTAAACTGAGTTATCTGAGTCCACACCACCATATAATCCAGTTCAATGTGGATTTTATACACTTGTGTGGAAGGGGCCTCATTTCAAAGCTTTCACCTTTTCCAAGACATAGGCAATACAGCCCTTATTTGCAAATTGACAAAACATGAGCTCACAATGTAACTGAGCTTTTTTTTTAAAAAAAAACAACCAGATCCTTACTATAGCTATATCCCACAGTGAAAGTTATGCATTTCAGAATTTTGCCCAGCTGTGCCCATGGAAATAACTCCCTGTTATTGGAAGCTGCAATTCTGTGTCTGCTAACCTGGCAGTCCGTCTCAGCAAACTCATTGAATTTTACATCTGAGTAGAGATGTATAGAATAGTACGACTCATATCTGATTGGCCATGTGTTACAAATAGCCCTGCATATATGCTATGTGCTTTGCTGTTAAAAAAATAGTCAAATTGCTAATGTGTGTTCACATTTGGCCTCGTAGAATACAATATATTTTGGCAACCTGGGCTCAATGAGTGGTTTTTGCTCCTGAGAGCCTTCCGTAAACCTGGAGGCTGCATCGTTCTTCCGTCCCTTGAGAAGCCTGATCCTGCCAGCTTGGCACAGCTCTGCTCCAGCTGCAGCTCTGCTTATTACATTGAGAGGCTGGGGATAAGTTAATAACATACTGGAAGTGGATCTAAAGATAGAGGGAATTATATGCCACAGTTATTAATCTTTCACCTTCTGCATGGTTTTAAACCATAAAGCCCCTTTTAAAAGGGATATAGTACATGTGAGACTGAAAGTGCTAGGGAGGAAGCTGCATTTTAGTGCAATGCAAAGTTCAGGTGTCAGCACTTGTCTTCATAGTCTGTCTTCCTGCAGACAGCAGGGAAGGAACAGGGCTTGACCTCCTGTGTGTCAGCTTCTCTCCAACTGTTTACCCACTGACTTAAGTGGAAAGAGATAGAGGTTAAAACTCCAATTTTCTCCACGCCGTTGGAAAGCCACATTTGGCTGGGCTTGCTGCGGTGTGACAAAAATTGTCGCTTCTGTATGTGACAAATGGCTCCTCATGCTGAGCAGTCTTTGGGTGGCATGATGTAAAGTGGTCACCTCACAGCTTCTCAAATAGTTCAATCAAGCCAAATGCTGCAATACAGATACACTTTTGAGAAAACTGTAAAGCGCTTTTATTGTTCAGTTGTTCTTGCGTAAAACATGATTTTGTCTCCTTTTTAAGGCCCAAGAAATCAGGCAGAAATCGGTGTGCTTTTGGGCATTCCACATATAAGACCGTGCTCCTGTGGGTTATCATAATTATGTCCTTTGGGATGATGTATCCCCATTTATACATTGCCCACTTGTCATATTATTATACACACATACAGAGATTTTCTATAGCTCTATTCAGGTACTCAATATATTTTAAATAAACATGTTAGGATTGGAGTATACGAGTACTAGTCCTATTCCCTTGATCATTATTGTCCTCATGATGAAGAAAACATACTATCTGCATCGTGCCTTTCCTTGAAATTGGGAACCCTGAAATCACAAAGCAAGCTTCCATAAACTGCTGAGCTTCAGATTATTGTTTACGTACCATGGCAAGCAATGACAGAAGAAATAGGATTAGTGTACTCCTACTACACACGGTTCTATAAAACAGATTACCAAAACCGAAATAGAGCTTCTCTGTGTATAGGTCCCACTGGATATAGAAGGTATGCTAGGTAGGATTAATGCCTATACTTCCCAGGCCAGAATCTCCAACCCAATGGCTGTAGTCGGAGATGACCCCCCAAAAAAAAGATTGTTCACAATTAGGGAATTCATAATTTTGCCAAGGACACCAGGCTGGAATGATATAATAAGAGTTATATCACACAACAAGGACCCATCTCTTCCCAACCCTGCATGCCCCCTTATCCTTTTATGAACCCCTATATATGCCCCATGTCCCCAATAATTTCACACACACACACACACACACACACACACATATATACATGAGGCAAGGTGACCATATGCATGAGGCAAGGTGACCTTTTTATGAATTCTGGCCGGCACTTCCTGACTCTGATGCCACAAGCTGCCCTGGGTCTGCATTTTGCTGAATGGACTCTCAAGCATTTCACAATATAGACAATAGCTTGATGACTCCTTTTCTTAAGGCTCTGAGAATCAGGCCTTTTAAGAATTGGGTAACCTTTGAACACTCTGGTCACCCTTCACAAAGGACATTTCCCTACCCACAAAAAGAAGGGGATGTTGCAGTTTCTCCTTCCTTTTCCAGCTAGAACAGAAATAAATACCTCAATGGCTTCTGCTTCAACTTGGTGAGATTTATTCTGGAATATTGGCTTCTCTTTTTGCACAAGGCTAAACCCACAATACCTTGGATCTCACTATCCACAGCCATTCTAAATTGCTTGACAACATGGCTAGGTGTCATGACCATAGGTGTGATAGCATCAGGATGACATCTGTAGATAGAGCTTCCATAAAGGTCATGAGACAATGTGGAAATAATCTACAGTGTCACAGTATTTTGCTACCAAAATAACCTCAGTGAGGACTTCATCATATACTCATTTACTATGGTTTTTGCTGTGTTTTCCTACATTTTAATTCTACGTACTTACCATGGTATGATTATACATTTCAAATTGTTAAGATATTACTCAACGGAAAAGCTCTGTGACAGATACACATATGCTTTAGAAAACAATGTGCTATATTGTGCAAAATAGTGTTTGTACAAAAAATGTGATTTTCCCCTAATAATCTAAAGAGAAATGATTCAGTGAAATGGCCTCTTTCCTAGCTTTATGTCTCAATGATTTCTCTGATTTTGCAGCAACTTAAGAAATATTTAATTCAACAGAACTTTCCTGATTAGACACTTATAGGATTACAAATGTCAACCTCTTATCCCCTACTGGGAAACCAGAGTTTTTCTTGTGTGGAAAGACTGTGTGCAAACAGGAACTTCATCTCTTCAGAAACGTCAGAGTTCACAGGAGGGAAGCAATAAAGTGGAGATGTCTAATTTCTGGACATCTTAATAGCCAACTTTAACCTCAACAGTCAACAGCAAGAAAGAGATCTGTCCAACTGCTAATCTGGGTGCAAGGAGATAACAGTTCTATGTACCCCTTCTGCCAATGAGCAAGGAGTAATTGCAATGGGAGTCCTGTTCCTTATTACCACAGCCTCACTTGTTAGTTGGAGGACCTGGACATATCATCTTCCTTGTATTCTGATTGTCAGCTAAACAGCTGTTTGGGTGGATTGGAGTAGTCATTTATGATCATGGTAATAAGACACTAGTGAGTATGTACAGTAGTGTTACTGAATATGGATCAGCAGACCACACCCCACACAAACAACTGGCAATCTGGAGTGTGTGAACGACATGGTTAAGGCTGATGGGTGGTAACTGTTAAAGAAACAATGCTCCAACTGGGCATTGGGGAAGTGTGTGCAGAACTCTGAAACAGTTTCAGTTGAAAAAGGTCTCCACAAGGTGGGTCCTGAGAAAATTGACAGATGCACACAAGGAAACTCAAAAAACTATATGCAGTGAACTCTTGCAAATGGTGTAACCACGTTTCATCTCCCATCATGATTCTTGAAAGAGATTTGATTTCATTGTTCTCATAACAGTCCAAGAATTGTGCAGTGTGTGGTCCATCAGTTTGTGGAGCATCCTGAATATTGGCATGTCCTTTTTCACCAGATAATCTGTGCACCCAGTGACTAACATTACTGCAGTTTTCAGTGCCATTTCCATACACCTTCTTCGGTTTCTTGTGGCTGTTCTGCCTTATTCTCACAAATGAGGAACTCAGTTACAGCACGTTGCTTCTGACAGATATCAAGCTATCTTGGAGCAGTGCTATGACAATGCCATATGCAGGAGTGGGTTGAATTAATTTTGAACAGAAGCCCTCAGCAAATAGCAAAGATGTAGAAAAAATGGATTTTAAAAAACTGCTGTCCATTACTTTTGGAGTGACCATTGAAGATAAAAGATCCTAAACTGTTAGGAACTTCCAAACTATGAGGAATCTCTGATTTTACTGTCTTGATAGGAAGCCCCCTTCAATAAAGCCAGAATAAAACATCAATATTTCTTCGTAATGTCAAGCCAGCATAATGAGCTCATTTCTGTAAAAAGAAGTTTGCAATGGCAGTAAATTAATTCAATAAATATATCTATCATCTCTCTATCTGTAAAATGAACCAACTAAAGGAAACCAAATGTAAGAATTATAGTGAGCTGATACTGTATGTAGTCTTATATAAATGTACTACCCTGTCAGATTTTAAAAATAATTTTGGGGCAGTAAATAAGTGAATATTTTAATCATTATTTTAAAAGACATTCCATCCATTTTTTCAATTGGGAGATTTAAAATTCTTTATAGGCTCTTTGTGGGCATTTTTTTTAAAAAGGGGGTAGTTTTAGGGTTTTTGCCCTTGGGCCTTCATACTTGCTCCAACGTTCAAGACAGTGAGTTAAATAATGGCTGGCAAGGTCTAAACTGTTTGCCAATTTGGTACAGTCCTAGTACAGTCCACCTTTAGCTGAAGCATTTGTCAGTACATGGTGCCTGAAACAGATGGAGAGATGAAAATGGTGATTACATGATTTAGGAGCAGTATTTCCAGCAAACGCCTCAAGCAGAGTACAAATCAAATCTTCAAATTTACATTCAACCCCATCCCTATAAAGCCACATTCTGAAAACAAAGACGATAGCCATAAAAGGAACAGTAAGGATCTTTAAAATCTCCAAAACACAGTAAATCACTTTTTAAAAAATCAAATAAGGAAACTGAAAGGTTTAAATAAAATAAATATTATTTCTTATAGGAGCAAGGAGAAGACATATTTATTGGCAGGAAAAGACAAACCCTTAATGTTAGAAAGCTAATTCTACAGCCTCGGGTTTCCTTTTTGACCTTGCCTTCACAGCCCCTTAATCCTTTCTTAGTATCTCATTAGCTGTAGGCTGAAAGTAATTCTTGAGCCTTCAGACCCACCTGTAAGGTTTACTCAGTAGTATTAACCCTCATTCCTCTGCAGATGAACCTAAAATGGCATAACAGAAGAGCCCTTTATACAGAGTCTTGGAGTCAGCCATCTGGTTACAGTCAAGTATACATTTGATGAATGACTTTGGAGCAACAGGTCAATAACCAATTAAAGAGAACCATAGAAGTGAAGCCACTGATCTAGAAAAGAGAGAAATTTATACTCTTAACTTACCTTTCTTAAAACTACACAGACATTACGAAAAAGAAAGAAAATAAAACCTGATGTCTAGATAAGCTCTGAAAAGAAATAGCAATTTTCCATGAAGCACAAACTCAGTAAGAACAGTTATAGTAATTGCATTAAGAGTAGCTTGATTACAAGAGAGAGAGGGGTTTCTTTTTTGGGGGGAGGGGAGTTAAAAAGTGAGCAAGGCTTGATGCCAGCTTGAATCTGGAACCAAGAAATGGACAGCTATACACCAATGCACTCAGCTCACCTTCTGGCAAAATGAGATGAAAGACGTCAAATCCAACATGGATAGAAGTCACTATGTGGTTGCCCTTATCTCCAAATTCCTGCAAGAGACCCCTCAAACCAAGCTTGCTGGGTATATTGATCCTCCCCCCCAATGTACTAGATCTGGGCTCCATGCTAAAATTACCACAACAGGTGGAAGCACGGAAATGATGTTATCCACTGTTCTTTTCTGTTATTTGCAAGCCTCAAACAGTAGTCCTGATGATTCTGGAATGCTATCCAATAGACTATGCATAATTTTCTAAATATATTTCACATCTTCCCTTGCTCCTCTTTTTTCCTAAGCCACAAACATTTTGTTTTAGGTGAGTTGTTCCATGCCCTTCATCATTTTGGCTGCCCTTCTCTATATTATTTTTAGGTCTACAAGATTATTTTACAGGATCAGTTTCAAGAAAGCTGCACAAGGATTTGAGGTATTTTCATAGCAGGGATTTGCATAAGGCTGTTGATAGAACTTTTACTTCAAGATCCTTTTAAAATTTTGCCCAGTGTGCAATTTAATTTTTACAATTACACTTTAGACCACCATTTTCATTGAATGAAAAGTTCATTATTCCTTTCTAGATCAATCACTACAAACTCATTGGTGCAACTGGACTTTTTGGTCCCCTTTACATTTGTTTATACAGTGTTCCCCCGCTACTTTGCAGTTCGCTTATTGCAGACTCGCTGTTTTGTGGATTTCAAAAAATATTAATTTAAAATATATATCATGTTATTTTTGCTGTTTTGTGGGGTTTTGCCGCCGCTGCTCTCTGAGGCACTTTCCCTGCTCAGTCTTCCCTCCCTCCCTCCAACCTTGAAGGGCCTTTCCTTATTTTCCTTCACTTTATTTTAAGTTTATAAAAATTTAAAATAGTGTATACCTACTAAAATAATGTATAAATATTAAAATAAATAGAGCATCCGTACATCGTGGTTTTTCACTTATTGCGGGAAGTCCTGGAACCTAACCCCAGCAATAATTGAGGGAACACTGTATTACAATAAAATTTGGCCAATCTCACTACTCATTCTTAATTTGAGATCATGCATGGACTGGTTTAAAAAACATTGATCCCTACTATTCATCTTCTTTCACTGAGGAAAATTAACCATTTATTCCTACTCCGTGCTTTTTCTTTCTTAGAACAGTGTTCAACTGCTAAGATAACTTTTTATTATATGCTGTGCCTGCTGAGTGTACTCAGGAGTCTTTTGGCATATAGGGAATTTGGAAACTGAATTAGTCCTCACATTTACGGATAAATATTGATCATCCCTTGGGATCAGAAATGTTTTGGACTTCAGATTTTGGAATACCTGTATTTGCATATACATAGATAATGAGATATCTTGTACATGGAACACAATGCTAAACATTGAATGCATTTATGTTTCATATGCACCTTATGCACATGGACTGAATGTCATTTTATATAATATTTTAAATATGCTTGTGTATGAAAAAAAGTTGCATACAGTGAACCATCAAAAAGAAATGAGGATATTTTTGGATTTTGGAGGATTTTGGATTTTAGACAAGGAATGCTCGGCCTGTTCTTTCAAAGGACTTAACCTTTCCTGGAATGATTTTGTTTCATTTTCAGCTAGGCTTGCTTTTCCATCGATTTGACAATTTTATCTTTAACTACACTTTTGGATTATTTGCCTAAATGTTCTACTAATTAAATTTTTGTTTCATGTATCTCCCTGGACCCATTTTCAAAAAGTAATATTATGATTATCACTCTGCACTCTTTTGCTACAAAGATTGCCCTTCACAAAATAAATATTTTAGTTCATGAACATTTTCAATTTTGAGTTAAGAACTATTGGATGGATGATATCTGAACACAGTGATTTATTGTTTCCTAATTTGTCAACCATGCCTTAAATATTCTACTTTGCCTCTACTATTTTTCTCATCTTCCCATTCTTCCCTCCTGGGTACATGGGTATTTCCCTTATATCTTTGAAAGACATATGAAAAGAATTTATTCAGATTCCTTGCTATCTCCTTAATCCTTCAGAACTCCTCTGATGTCATTGTTATCAAATAATCCAGCTGTTTCCCTTGCTAGCTTCCTGAATAACAAGTTAAAAGCAGAAATGGAGTGTTCTTAGTTAGAGAGTCTTTGTCTTTTCTACTGATTTCTCATTAGATTCCCCAAATAGCATTGAAATTAACAATGTGCTTTATAAAATTAGGTCACAAATGTGGGTGCTGTTCCCTCTGTCACGTTCAGGAAAACAAGGTGGTTTGCTACATCAGAAGAAGAAATTATATATATATATATATATATAGAGAGAGAGAGAGAGAGAGAGATACAGTGTGTGTGTGTATATATATATATATATATATATATATAGAGAGAGAGAGAGAGAGAGAGAGAGAGAGAGAATGTATGTATGTTTGTATGTATGTATGTGGCGGTGTATGTGGCAGCTTTCCGATTAGCTCCCACTTCCACAGGCCACTGTGACCTGCACAAGCGACAGACCTGGACCAAACTTGGCACACAGAACCCCCATAACCCACTGTATGTCCTGGCACAGTTTGGGGGAGGTGGACCACAGATTATTGGATTTGTAGTACTTTAAAATGCTTGGGCAACCACAGACCACTGCGACCCTCATCCAATGACAGATCAAGACCAAACTTGGCACAGATAGCCCCCATGGCCAACTCAACACTCTGGCATGGTTTGGGGTAGGACGGATTACGAATGATGGGACTTGCAGTATCTTCACTCACATTCTGAGACCACTGTGACTCTCATCCAATGACTGATCAAAACCAAACTGGGCACACAGAGCCCCCATGACCCATTCTACATCCTGGTGTAGTTTCGAGGAGGACAGACCATGGATGATGGGACTTGAAGTACCTCCACTCACTTCCCGAGACCGCTTCAAACTTCATCAAATGACTGATCAAGACCAAACTTGGTATGCAGAGCCCCCATGACCCACTCTACATCCTGGTACTGTTTGGAGGAAGATGAACCATGGACGATGGGACTCACAGTACCTTCACTCACTTTCCAAGACCACTGTGACCCTCATCCAATGACTGATCAAGACCAACCTTGGCACACAATGGCAATCTCAAATAACCCGGCCAGCGCCAGGTCCCCAAGCTAGTATGTATAGATAGATAGACAGACAGACAGACAGACAGATCACCAAGATCCATTGTTATGTGAGCTAATCTGTATAACTTCTTTGGGAAGACATCAGGGGAAAACTTTCTCAAATCCAGGGGCCCTTCCACACAGCCCTATATCCCAGAATATCAAGGCTGAAAATCCCATAATATCTGCTTTGAACTGGGCTGAGTCCAGGTCAAACCAGAGGAGCAAGGTTTGTGAAGAAGAAAAAGAGGAACATTTGGGAAAGAAGGTGAGGGAATGAATGAAAGAAAAATGAGTCCTGGAATGGAAAAATGTTGGTGGGAATTATTTTTTTATGCTTAGAAGCCCAGGGCCTTTAAGCAGTCAAAGCCCTTTCAGAATGTTATATTTTTAGGCCTTAAAGGCAAGTCTTTCAAGTGCCTTGTATGGAAGGAAAGTGTTTGAAGGCTGGGGGTCTGGGCATGCATTATAACCCTCTTCAGTGACATTTTTTCTGTTGATTTTATTTTGTCTAGCCTTTTACGGTATATCATGGAGTAATATAGAATTTTGTACAATATTCTTTAGTTTGTGTTGCAGTGAATCTCACAATGTTGTAATCTCACCAAAGTTCATTCTGATTGGTACTCTTTTGTGCGTTGCCATTCTGTTGAGTAATCATTCAGGAGAAGAGACCAAGGACTAAATCATTTTCCAAGAAGATATACCCAAGGCTTCATAAGAAATGACCCACAGAGAAGTATGGAGAGACCAGATTACTTTTGGTCAGCTTCTTTCAGTCCCATTTCCTCATTCATTATGGGGGCGTTTTGTATGAAAATTTGAGATACATTTAATAGTAATTTTTTACACATTGCAATAAAATATAAATTTCATACATATCTTATCATAATACACAATGTGTATGTAATGTTTTATAGTTACCTGAAAACTATATCACAGAATTCAGAGGAATGTGGAACTAAATGCATGAGTGTGCTAAGGTCTACACAAATTTTGAGATATAAATCATATCAGACTAAATGAACTCCTTGGGCACACTACCCAAAGGTCATACACTGATTTATTAGTGTATGATTGAGTGAGCAAATGACTGAGTTTAACTGAGAGCAGGGGAAACTCTTAGCGGTAGAAAGAGAAAAGGTAGCATCTATTGCTGATGCTCAATCTTTGCAGATCTTCATGTTGAAGTAAATGTCTGAGAAAACCACAGCTTGTACAGTATAGAGCATGAAAGCCACTGCTGTGAGACATTAAAGACTAGCACATATAAGAAGACATGCTGGGAGGTAACATGTTTCATTTGACTCAAGTAGAGTTGCATTTGAGTGATCAAGACTTCACAGATAGGTTTTGCTCAGAAATATTCTATTTTTGACATTGAGAAAGCCAATATTTGTGAGATTGTTTGCTTTGGGTTTGCTTACAGCATTGGTCATTGACATGACTCATTCAGAGTCATTATGTTTTGCAGACATATCTCTCTAAAGTACCTGCCCTCTATTTAATGCATAAAATTAGACTACACAGGGCAATCTATTATGGAAAAGGAGGTGGAGAATAATTCTGCCTTGCCTTAGGATAGAAATCTAGATACCTTCTGTCAATCTGTCAACACTCCCCCATTTGGCTGGGAAAATATATTCCCATTCCTGTAGTAAGATACTCCTCCCATTTGTTCAACAAACTTCCAGCAAACTTGAGTTGCAATTTAAATTGTTTATAAGTATAAGCTCTCCTGCAGTGTTCCAGCAGACTTCCTTCATATTTAATCACTGCAGACACTTCAGTTACTCATTAAACTTTATTGTTTATGACACCACATTTTATTAATAGCTGTGATAAAACTTGTGCATATTCTTCACAAGTTAAAATTGAAGTGGTATTTGTCATTTGCTTAAGTACACTGACATTAACCAACTTTGAATTTGGTGTACCTTAATCCATACGGATATAATCTAATTATGACAGTTGCATATTGGAACAAAAGCTGATCCAGAGCTCAGTCAGAATCTGTTAGTGAATACTTCTTTTCTGAGATACAGCTATCAAGTCCAACCCTATAACAGGCAAGGTTACAATTCAACAAGCAGGGGTTCTGAGCATGGGCAGAGTATGGTTGCTTTGTAAATAATTTATTTCCTATATGGAAGGGGAAGCCACATATATAATAGAAAATAAGAATAGTGTGGAATGATACTAAGGGAACACCTGGATAGATCAGCAGCAGGAGGAGCTCAATCTAATGGAGGTTCCATCTCTCAAGGTCTGCCGTTTATCATCGACGCGGCAGCACGCTTTTTCTGCAGTAGCGCCTGTTATCTGGAATGCCCTTCCTGAGGAGACCCGATCAATAACTGATCTGCAGGCCTTCAGGAGGGCCTGTAAGACCTACCTTTTTCAACAGGCATTTAATCTTTAATGCTGCATAGTCCACTCTGGTCTAAAGCTGTTTTTATGTTTTAATTTTTACTGTGATTGTGTTGGTTGTTGTTGTAAACCACCCTGAGCCTTCTTGGGAAGGGTGGTATATAAATTGAAATAATAAATAAATAAATAAATAATAAAGAGCTGTTAGACAACTAAGGAGTGTCTCCCACCAACAGGCTAAGGAGAGTTTTTATTTATAATTTTTATATATAGTTCCCAACAGCCATTGTCACAATGAGAAGTGGGATCCAATTAAATCCAACAATGTCAGAAAAATATTTGTTGTACTGGTTAGAAAATTCTTAAAACATTGCAAAGTTTTAAGATGGTCCGCTGTTGACCATCAGACCTTTTTTTTACTACAGTTCCTATCAGCTGTAGTAAGTTTTGAGGGTTTTATGGGAACCCAAAGACCAAAATATACATGCAGCCATTGTTGCTTTCCACTATAATGGAGGAAAGTGGACAAGAAATCACATGATAGTAATACTATGATAGTAAGCTATTGGGATCAGGGTGAAGATGATATGGCTATAAATTTGGACTACTTTTCTTCTTCTCCCTCAGATTAAGTTTGAAATAGTACAGAGCAGGTGTAGAATACATAAGAAAATGGCACACACCAAAATTAACTGTTCAGTGTATCTTTGCAAGCATGCTTCAAAAGGCATTGTCTGCAATAGCTACCCATCTAAGAGTCACAATTGCTAACCAATATAGTACCTACTATATTGGGATTCTATGCTTTTTGTTGTTTAGGCTTACTGTGTGTATGTATGTGTGGTTGCTGTTTTTGCCACAGTTTTGCTTTTCAATAGCATACATTATGTTTTAATAAACAGGATAACAATGAGATAAAACATATAACTCTAGGAGTTTCCCTATAATCTGCTAAAAGCACAGAAAGTGACACACAAAAATCATCATGTGCTTGTCTGTGTCTTTCATCTTGCTCCAACAAGAGTTGAGGAGAGGCTGAGGTTGTTGAGAGACTGTGAGGTTATAAAAAAAATAATCTTCCCCTAACCTTTACCCTCACTGCCATAGTTACTCAGTAACAATTGCTCATCAACATGGAGGAAATACTTCAAAGTTACTTCATCTCCTACAAGTGAGATGGAGTGAAATTTATAGAAATCATCATTTACACAAATTTGCATCAATTAAATGTGTTTGGAAATGACTGCATGGTATATGATTGAGGTAATATTGTGAACCTAGAGGCGATACAGTAGGCCGTGTCTAACCACTGAGGCTTTGATTCATGATCTAATGTTGAGTAAAGGAGGCCCTCGGTTCCCTAACTGCATAATGGAGATTATCCGAAGACTTCTGACAACAACCCATAAATCTGTAGAGATTACACTTTCTTCAAATTCTCCAGCTAATTGATTCCAACTCAGAAAATGATTGAAGGTACCTTACTGGTTCAGTGGACTTACTGGCGATATGCCTTCTCTTACAAACATCCAGTATTGAACTAGCAAATGGATTCAGTATGTATTCTGTAGATGTTTTAAGATATTCTAGTGAAGATCAGTTCTATCTGTTCATAAGAAAATTCCAATTGAATCTATGGTTTTTTGTCATCTTCCAATATAAATGTCAAAATGTTTCCACTGAAATGCATCAAAATAATTTGCTAAGAATAGACCCTCAGAGTGTCTTGGAAAAGATGTGCTACGTGTTGTCTTCACTATCCTAAGAAGTTTGAAGGGGCTTGCCTACCCCATATGTTGCCTCTCCCATATCAGCAGTATTCAGTGTCCAAGGACTAATTTCTGTTAAAATAAGGAGAACTTTGCACACTCATAGTTTGCAGAAAGCACCATATTTCCAAAAACATTATGGCTTCTATTGTCTTAGCAACCCTAATTCCCACATTTTTTCCAAGAATTCTTTCATTTGTTCTTTAGCTGAGAGCAAATCCCAATAGATGTGATAATGCCATTACATTCTGCACATAAAGATCAATGGATATAAGCATAGGGCTATATTTTTGTTTCCCAGACAATTGCATTTTGAACTTGTTGCTCTGCTACTATCATAATAATGCATCAGCCATCAAGTTTTCTTTCCAACGTAAATATATTGGTGTTTTACACAGAGGGTTCCAAGAACATCTATTATTTCCCAATAGTAAAGGAATACAGAAGGATCTGCAAAGAGAATAAAGAGAATAAGAGACTACAGAAGGAACATAATTTAAGAAAATTAATTAGCTTCTTGGGAAAAACCATTCTTCAATTTATAGGGATAGGCTCAATAGGAAAGACTTAAGGCTTGATATAGAAAAATAATTTTACACATGTATATATAAACCTCCCCCTCTCTAACTTCTATGTGTATAGAGACAGATGAAAAATAAAGATTTATTTGTCTCTCTGTAACATTCTGAAATTCTGGATCAGAACTATGCCACATATGCCACCCATCCCCAAAGCTCACCTGCCCTACCTCCACCAACACAGATAGATAAGGAGCTGGAGGGTGACAGAAACCATCCAGCTATGTTCCTATATCTGACATACAGTTGCAGAGTATCTTCTGAGGTGCTCTGGAGGTTCCAGAGAGTGACAGCCCAACTATACATCCTGTGGTAAGAACATACCATATTAACTTAAGACTGACGTGCCAAATTAAGTCGTTAGAGTTATGATGTGCATTAGATTCCATGGTGCATTAGATATAATCACGTAGAAGCACATCAAACACAAACATGAAGTGACCAAAGAGTGATGGATGCCATCTAGAGCTTTTTCCATACAGAAATATCAATTTGAACTGAATTGGGCCCAAAGAAGGCTTCTCCAAGAGCAACTCAGAAGCAAAATGAACTAGATTTTGGTTCCCCTTCCTTCTGCTCCTCATCCCACCCAAGCAGCAGGTCAGAGCTGCAGCCCTTTTAAATTGAGCTGCTCCTTGAAGCTGTGGCATGCTTGCATGAAGTCAGGCAGCCTCTCTTCCCATCCCTCGGCAATGGCAACCATGATGGCGGGCTTGCAACGGGATTCTGCTGGTGACTGGCAGAACTTTTAAGGCTTCCAGCCAGCTCATCTCTGCTATATTGGGAGCACTCCAACCAAGTAGCAGTGATGTACCAAGTGCCCAGATCAGGTAGCTAAGCCAATGACAGCTGTGAGCAGAGAAAGCAGGAAGGGGTACTGGGGTCCATTGGGTTCATGGTGGGGTGTGTGGGGTGGAATGGGATGGAATGGGATGGGTCTCAAGGGCCAGCTCAGTCAACCCGTAACAGCTCTCTGGAGGCCAGAGCTCTGCTGAAAGGGCTCTCAGACCCAGCAATTTTAATTTTGGTTTCAATGTTTTGAGAATTGGGGTGCATATTAGATTAAATTGCACATTAGATTTGAGTAAATATGATATTTGAGTAAATATGTGACCATATCATAGTAAATATACGACCAGACCATCTCCTTTCTCCACTGGTCAATGAATTGACATGGTTGAGGGAGGAGACTGCAGCACAAAAAAGGCATGTGGGTGGCATTTGAACATTGTTAGTAAGCAACCACAACAAAGATGACTTATGTAGACATATGTTGGCTTTTGTTGTTGTTGTGTGCCTGTCACCTTTACACAGAGGGTGCAGTGAAGTGATCTGCTTCCTTTCCACTCAGTGACATTTGTCCAATGATAGGGGGTCAATGGTGGGCAAAAAAAGTAAACATTCCTGCTTTAATTCTTTCCTTGCCTGCCACTGTCATCCTTCCCAAACTGCTATCTTCTAGGCAACAAAGCAAAAATATATTTGGAGGGTTTGTCTGTCTGTCTTTCTATCTGTGTGTATACACACACATACACATCCTAAGCAAAACTTTCTTTTCCCTCGTTCACTCCTTGATCTATGTTCACCCGGGTATCGTTCTTGCAGGGGATGCGATGTGATTCAGAGTGTGGTTCCTTTAGCATGCAGTAATCAATGATTGCGGCCACTGGAAAGGTTAATTTCATTTCTCAGTTCTCTTGGAGTGTACAAAATAGGAACAGTATTGCTCAATTATGTTTCCTACCTCTCTGAACCAATGATTGCTCCAAGGTACCTCACAAAAAAGGTACTCGGTGTCAATACATTTACCCAGTTTTCCCCAATCTGGTAAACTCAAGATGTACACAAATTCCAGAAGGCCACAAATCCCAGAAGTCTCCAAATTCGGAGCACACCACATTAGAGAGATCTACATTAACCACATACTGTAACACATTCTACTAACTGACTGTTCTCCAGATCTTGGTAAATTCTTCTTTTTTTTTTGCTTTGCCTTCTAGGAATGCCTTGGGGATGATTTTAAGAAATGTTATTACACTGCATACATACACACAATATTTTTGCAGACTTCCTTTTCAGGGGCTCTTGCTATTCAACTGTGTTTTCTAATGCGCTTGCATGCAAACACACATATGTAAACACACATGAATTTAAATGCATAAACACAGACACAAATTGAGCACAAAAACACTTCATTTCCATAGTATGACTCCCCACTCTTTCTCTCCACCTATGTCCGTGATTATTGGGATGTTGTCATAGCTGATTTAGTCACTTATTTACTTACTTATTTACAGGTGCCCTATTTCACTCTATGCTCAGGATTTGCTAATAATTATCTAAGAACACAACAATTTATTTTGTTTATAAAGTCCTTGCAAATCAGCACTTTCAGCTAACTCACTTTTTGTTCATTTACTACCACAATAAATAATACCGACTAAAAATAGTGTCCACAAAATAACTGCCTGCTCAGAATCCTAATAGACCTTAGTACGAAATTGATACAGAATCCTAATAGATCTTACTATGAAACTGATGCGGTCCTATACAATGTTCATTTAAGATGTAATTTTATACTGACTTATTTGGGAATAAATCCCATTGAACTTCTGTCCTTATTGCTTCTATTCTCTTCACAAACTTTGTAAGATTTTCCCAGATTCAATTCCAAGCATTTCCAGGTGGAGTTGGAAAAGTCCTGTCTAAAATTCTGGAGAGCTGTTATTGTCGACAATAGTAGTTTAGCTAGACCAGTGATCTGATTCAGTATAATGGAGCTCCCTATATTCTAGAATAGTCTTCCTTTCCGCATTTGCCAAATATTTCTCATTAAACCTCATTTCCCTTCTACTCCTTACTATCTGCATGATGCCTGATGATGCCTGATATATGGGACTTTTCTTTAAACCTTCAAACTCGGCTATGACTTCCCTCTCTCACTTAAGTTCCATTTTAATTCTTTTCCTATCTTTAGCATATACCGTTTATAGATTTCCTTTAGACTATACATCCATTTGTTCCGAGCTTATATAGTGAGCAGCACATTTTCCTTCCCCTTCAAAATCCTTTTCCCAACTTATTTTTTAAAAACTGATTATATATAGGTTATGAATAGCAGGGATTTGTGTGTGTGTGTGTGGGGGGGGGTAATGGATGTATGGTACGCAGTATACCTTAGATGTGTTTACCAATATAAAATGATGATAATGATGGTGGAGGCCTGTTCAAAAAACTATATTTTCTTCTGAAACTGACAAAGCAGTTGCATTGTTGGTTGCAGTAGCATTGGGGAGGGGTGTGTGTGTCTATAATTCACTTAGTTTTGCACTGCAAGATATCCTTGGAGTACAATGTATCCCTTCTTTGAAAGTAATATGGCAGCTGTATTGATTACTACTTTGTGTGCGTTTAAAATACATTTACTGAATGCTGTTTGGCTACCCAGCCTGACAACATTTCTGCCCCTCTTTGCATGTAGAGGCAGCACATTTATCTGGATTCATATTATAGAAACACATTGCTTTTTGCTCTATACTTTGTCTTTACCTTGAATGCAGAGAGGAAATTTCACAAGAATTCAAAAGTGAGCAAAGAAAGAGGGAGGGGGGTCTCTCTTATCAGAGAGCGTCAGGTAGTAAAACCTACTTCAGTGGATCTGCGAAGATGAAAGAGAGCTGCAAACTCTCTGATATTAAGCATGGAACTACAAAGACAATCTGGAAATGACAAAATAGTTCTGCTTACCTTCACTGGGTTGTAAGTACCCTCGTATGGCTGCTTATAATGTATTTATTTTGTGCCTTGGGACACAATTCACCAGCTGTGGCTCACAGTAATATTTCCACAACTTTTTGGCTGTTCAGGAACAGGAATTATATTTAGAGCACATCTCGCTGGATCTTGAAATATCTCTAATTTTCTTATTGGGCCAGGACCAGAGGGAATTACATAAAAGTGCTGAAGACAACTGGATTTACACATGCTGATGGCTGGGATTAATTTTGCATTTGTCATTTGAACTTGCCAGCAGTTCCTTAAAGTTTGATTTCCAGTGGGAGCCGTAAATCACAATAGGGTTTAATGGGTATTCACTATAACAACAACACATTATTCAGCGAGAAATTTTATACAGCCCCTGCTTTTCTTTTTCTGTCTTTTAAAAAACAGACATCTACAAGTCCTTTTTTATAAAACTGCTCAGGTTTGTCCTGTAAATCTGCTCAGTTTTGGGCTCAAAATAGAGTTTGCAGGTGTGATGTCTAATAATCTCTCCCAAACTCATTAATTGTAAGAATAGTAATGATCCTCCTCCTCTTTGATTCTGTTTGTTCTCAGTTCCGATTATTCCTGATTCTGCATTTTTATTTGCCAATGTATTTTCTCCTATAGTTAATGCATCCTGACATGGGCAACTCAAATTAATGAAAGATTCACACAGTGAATAGGATGACATGACAACAGTAGATATCTGGTAATGTGATGTGCTCATTAAAGAGTGAGTCACTTGGTTGGTTCTGGTAATCATGTTTCAGCTTAGTGCGGTAAGATATGAACAAGCCTTTCTGGGCCATTGGCAAATTAACTAGAAATGCTTAAGTTTCCTATGTAACTAGGTAACAGTGGTAAAATGTCTGAATAAGGGAGGATATTGGGGCAGCTTCAAGCCGTTGTTTAATATGCTGTTGTTCATATTCTGTTCTGGTCCATAAAAATATTTGTATATTTATTATTTGTATGCCACTCTATCTCCTCAAGGGGACTCAGGGCAGTTTCCAGCATAGGTAAAGCATTCAGTTACCAACACAAAATCATACAGAATAACCATAATACTATTAAACAGTCATTCATATTTGTTGCATCGGGCAAAATTCAACTACCAATGGCCAGAATTTCAGAGTGGGCCTAGACAACAGTGAGAGGGCTGGGGTAGTGCAATGAAGTAATATGGGGGAGTGGGTAACGTGCAAAGCAGGATCCTAACCGATGGTCAGTGTTGGACCTGGGGTTAATCATTTCCAAGGCCTGTTGAACAGCTATAGGAGGGCTGGGCCAATGGGGAAGCATAGAGCCAGGGAAGTGGGTAAAGTGCAGAGCAGGGTCCTAACTGATGGTCAGAGTAGGACCTGGGGCTACTTATAATATATAGGAGGACTGGGCCAGTGGGAAAGCATAGGACCAGGGAAGTGGGTAAAGTGCAGAGCAGGGTCTTAACTAATGGCCAGTGTAGGGCCTGGGGCTACTCATTTCCAAGGCCTCTGAATAGCTATAAGAGGACTGGGCCAGGGCTAGTACAATGCGGTAGCATAGGGCCAGGGAAGTGGGTAAAGTGCAGAGCAGGGATCTAACTGATGACCAGGGTAGGGCCTCACTTGTGGAAAGAGAGAAATGAAGGGAGTTAATTAGAATAGTTGCTTGTTTAGACTACAATAGCTCAGATGCACTCAGCCTCTCTAGCAGAACTTTTTAGCCATTGGCTGGCTGGGAGATTTATAGAGATAATTTTTCCAAAGGTTGATCAATAATAGGCTTGTTCATAGTTTATTAAGCTACAGTACTATCATTGAAAGTGAGATAGAGTGGAATGCGTAGATAGTAGGCATGGTTTAGAACCCAAAAATAGCAAATCAAAAATCTAATGGGGGATTTTTTTTGATTAGTAATAGGAAGACTTACAAAAAATTTCCAAAAATTTCTAAAATGTAACTTAATTACTAACGAAATTCGTTAGTAGTTCGTATGCCAGCGCATGCGCATTCCAGATGGTTTTGGCCTACAACTCCCAGAAATCCTAACAGCTGGTAAATTGGCTGGGATTTCTGAGAGTTGTAGGCCAAAACTTGAATAAATCACACTGAATTCTAGATGGGACTCTCCAAATAGGAAGGAGGGAGGGAAAGAGGGAGGGAGGGAGTGGGTATTCTATTCTTGGAAGCAGCAAAAGAAAAGGAGGAGGAGCCCCCCCCCCTCACTCCTCACTGCATCTCTCTTACCCCGATCCCGAGGGAGCGAGGGCCCAAGTTTGCCCAGGCTGGTCATATACCTACATTCTATGCACATGCAATAATACAGCAGTAATAACAATGGGTATAAGAAGAGGTAAAATTCAAACCGAAGTATTCTGACTGGTCCCTGCCTCATGCGGTGCAAACGGCCTCTTCTCTGTGAGCCCGGGAAATTAGCCCGGGAAAAGCCAGCGTTTTCTGCTTGGGTGCACACACATACATATTCTTTGGGGGATTTGCTGCAGAATCTTCTCTATGAGGCCGGGATTCTGCAGCAACCCCCCAAGAATATGTATGTGTGTGCTCCCAAGCAGCACGCTGGCTTTTTTCCCGGGCTAATTTCCGGGCTAATAAGAGAAGAGCCCATTTGCACCGCATGAGGAGAGACCAGTCAGAATACTTCAGTTTGAATTTTACCTCTTGTTATTGTTATTACTGCTGTATTATTGCATGTGCATGGAATGTAGGTATGACAAGTTGGATTACTTATAATATTAGGCACTTACAGTAGCATTCATTCTATTATACATTAGGTTGGTTTCTCACCCCAATACTCTTTGATGCTTTAGATCCTGGCAGGGCAGGAGAGGCAGGGAAGCCTGGAAAAAATGTAAACAGAGAGGTTTACTCAGAAGTAAATCCACAAAGGAGGGCCCTTCATCCAAAGTGCCCTCCTTTGCAGATTTACTTCTGAGTAATCCTCTCTGTTTACATTTTTTCCAGGCTTCCTTCCAGCCGAAAGAAGGAGCGAGTTTAGGGCTTGCCTTGCCATAATACTTATTGGCAAGGGAGGCGGGAGGGTGGTGAGAGAGAAGGAGGGTGCCCCCCCTTATGCCCCCCTTACGACCTAATAACGACACTTAAGAAAATCCTGGCCCCCGAAGTTCTAAAAAGAAAGTCCACTTCCTGGTTGGCGTTCCAGGTGCAGAAATACTCGAAAGTAGCATTTCTTACCTATTGCAACAGCTAATTTTACCCTTCCAGTTAATTAAACTGATACTCTGATTGTCCACATGCTTATAAGGAATTAATTTCCTAATCCCATTTCTTTGATAAAGACTATTACCTTAACTAGTGTTCATGGCAGGGACATACGTAATTTTATAAAAGTGCATTCTCAGTACAATTTTGTACAGGGAGGGAATTATTGACTCCAATTATAATCTCACACCGCAGTTCAGGAGCTTCAGCTGATACGGAGCAAAGGTGCCCCAGGCTGATGCTGAAGGCTACGCAATTAAGGCATACAGAACCAATTCTGTGTGGTTTTTGCTGTATTTCTGGACCCAATTTGAAGTGCTATTGCCACCTATAAAGGTCTTGGGACAAATTTATTTTAAGTACTGGTGCCTGCAACCCATAACAACATCCTAGGATTGTAAGATTATCCACAGAGGCCTTTTTACCTGACCATCATTAAGCTTGATTAGAATGGAAGGCAAAGGAAATGGTTGCTGTCTCTCTTGCCTTTCTCGTTTGCCTGTCATGCCCCCACTCCTTTTGCCTTTTGCCAGCCAGCAAAGACATTTTCCGTTAAGCAAGCCTTTAATGTTTACATAAGAAGTAGCGTTAGAATGTAGGAATTTTTATTAATGTAAATTTTAAAATCATTTTAATTAAAATTTATTTTTTAAAAATAAGTAGCGTTATTTTATTGGGAATGTTTTATTTATCTTTGAAAACTTTTGCATGTTTCTAATTGATTTTGAAATTTTATATGTTGTGATTTTATTTGTTCTTAAATTTTATTGCAAATGTTTTAAATTTTTTCTGTTTTGGAAACCACTTTGGGTCCTACTCTGGGAAAAAGTCAGCATATAAACCAAACAAACAAACAAAGTAAGTTTACTCTTCTTTGGTAGCACCAAACTTGGGAAAAACATACTCAGCAATATGTGGCTTTCTCTCCCAGACTTTGTTTATAAAATTGAACTTTACAAACTGGCTGTTGCAAGCTGCTATTAAGTATGTCAATTTGGATTTTAAATGTGCAATATTTCAATTAACAGTTGTTATATGCTATTGTTTTACTTTTATTGATTTATCTCTTTAGCTAAGGGCTGTCTTCATGTGGTGTGAGTAGGAAGTTATTTATGTATGCACATGTGCACACAATTGCGCGTGCACACACAGAGATGGGATGGACTTAGTTTGCCCCTTTCCCAGAAGTCTTGTGATAGAGACAAGAGTTATTTGTGGTCATCACTGAGGCTAAACCTACACTGCCCTATGGTCCCTTCTACACTGCCATATAATTCAGATTATCTAAGTAGATAATTCACATTATCTGTTTTGAGCTGGATTATATGAGTCTACACTGTCATATAATCCAGTTCAAAGTAGATAATCTGTATTTTATATGGCAGTATAAAGGGGGCCTAAATCCCAAGATCCAATCCCAGATTATCTTCTTATCCCAGATTATCTGGCAGTGTAGACTCATATAATCCAGTTCCAGATAATCTGGGATCAGATCCTGAGAGACAGGACAGTGTAGATACAGCCTAAGAGACTGGAGGAACCCTTCCTCCTCACCTAGCATTTACATGTGAGCATAGGCCATTCAGCAATACTGCTAGTGGCTCTGTTTTTTTAAATGCTGGGTGCTTTATATAGATTTTGATGGTTGCATTTTACCATTAATGGCATGGAGACAGTGCTGACACGTGGGTGGGGGCAAGTATATGGCAGCAGAGGCAGTGTGTAACTGGGGCAGATGTGTACTCCATGGGCCATGAGCTGTGAGTTGTTGTCTATCATTGTAGCACTGAAACAAATTGCTATTTTTATACATTAGAAGGTACATAATCAGAAATAGTTGTACCCTCAATTCGCTTGTGATACAATAAATAAATATCAGAAACAGTAAGGTTTAGAAGCTGCAAATGAGATATATCCACTTTAAGTATATTGTACAGTGGAAGAAACATTACGTACTCACCAGCCACTTTCTATTCTTCTGTCTTAATCCTGTTCAATTTTGTGCTAATTTAGCTTGTTAAATTGATTCTTTGTAGTGTTTTAATGGAGATGTGATGTGATTATACAAGCTAGATCCCAGGGGTGGTCTGCATATACAAGATCCATGTGCATAAAAGGGAATGTCACTCTATGGGGAGAGGCGTATTTAGCACACCCAGCTAATAGCAGTTTGCTTGCACAAGCTAATTATTTAAGTGCTCCTGAAACTAATTCCTTCCATGCAACATTTAAGTCAGAAAGCATTGGTAGGAGATTGTGCTTCTTCAGAAGAAGGACTGAACACCCCCCTCACTCTGCACAAAAGTCATCATTATCAGTGTGCAGTGCCCCTTCCACAGCTGAATAAAATCCAACATTACCTGCTTTGAACTGGGATATATGGCAGTGTGGACTCAGATAACCCAGTTCAAAACAGATATTGTGGTATTTTCAGCCTTGAACCTGGAGAGTGGCATGAGCTCCCACTGTTAGCCCCAGCTGCTGCCAACCTAGCCATTTGAAAACATGCAAATATGAGTAGATCAATAGGTACCGCTCTGGCGGGAAGGTAATGGCGCTCCATGCAGTCATGCTGGTCACGTGACCTTGGAGGTGTCTACAGACAACGCCGGCTCTTTAGCTTAGAAATGGAGATGAACATCAACCCCCAGAGTCGGACACAACTGGACTTAATGTCAGGGGAAAACCTTTAACTTTTTATTTTGGGTTACATGGCTGTGTGGAAGGGCCCCTGGTGACCTCAGGAGTGGTGCTGTTGAAAGCATGCTCCAGAAATTTCTCAAAACAATGTAGCCTGATGTCTCTTGTTATAATGAAGTCAACAGATAACATTATGTTGGAAGGCTGTTCATTGCCATGTATGAACTGAAGGTAAATAACCATTAGTAGGCCATAGCATTATTGGACCCACCAGTTACATTTTATGTTCTCTTGTGCTCATGCATTTAACTGTCAGCTGAGGATAATAAATACATCTGACAAACATAGTTCTTGTTTACATGGCACAATAAATGAGTTGTCATCTTTATAAGGCTACAGGATTATGGGAATCATATGCCAGATATTTTATTATGCAAATACATTTTTAAAAGCTGTACCAATTGGCTGTTAGTTGCAGAGGATTAGTTAATATATATTATGGCAGAATACCAGCCACATTTGCAGAGCCAAGTTGAATTTAGTTTAAATTTCCTTCCTAGCACTTCTACTTATAATAACACTCTCAGCCATTTGTTTGTTCTGTATAACTCCATTTTTGGTGGAGATCTGTAATAAAATGGGAACCAGTAGTTTCCACCATGGAAAGACTGCTTTGATTTCATTATTACTGTTCATGGCAATATTTGCTTAAGCTTCTTCTCTAGGTGTTAGCCAATTTTCTGCACTTATCCTAGGAATGAAGGGACCAATCCCATATGGTGAAATGGAGGTAATAATGACAGAGTCCTTTGTCAGTGCATAATAATTGAGGACCTTTCTGAGTTGGTACAAATATTAATTGATCTCACTACTGCCTTACCAGAGGAGTAGCGCCTTGAAGGCATTGTTGTTGTTTTGCCCAAGCAAGGGTTGATTTACTTCAGAGATGGGGAACATTTTACCCTTCAGATGTTAAACTGCAATTCCTCACCATTGGCTATGGGCTACGGTTGATGGGACATCTGGAGAGCGACCAGTGGGTTATGTGTACACAATGTTTCTCTTAGCCAGAATTGGAGTGATTTATTTCAAATATTCTAGAAATTGGATTCATAAACTTGCCCTTTCCAGTGATTTCAGACCTCAGGAACTGTGTCTATCAAGTCTAATATAGAGATAGAAATTATATGTGTCTCCAGATGTTGGTCTTCCAACTCCAAGTATTCTTCCTTTCTGACTAAATAGGGTAACTGGAAACTGCAATCAAACATTGTCTGTTGCCTGATGGACTACAACATTCCCATCTCTGTCTAATGCTTCTACTGTTTAATGCTGGGTTAGAAGGCTGGTAACAAAGCTTCAGCAACCTGCAGAACTACCTTGTCTGAATTGTTGAGTGACAAGAATATCAAAATGGCCTCTTTTGCATTTCCTGTTGCAGAAGTTCACCAAAGTCCTTAGGCACAATAACACAGCTGAGTGTCATGCACATGAAAAATGACATCGGTTGTTTTATTGCTCTCATTTTATTGAAATACATTTGTGATTTATATTACATATTATGTGTTATGACATGGTTTTCACAATGAATTTGAACAAATGAATTACAAGATCACCGATGTAGAGGCTAAGTTGCCTGATATATCCAGCTGCTATACTAGTTTCATTAAAAGGAGCAGACTGCAAAACTCAAGAGCACAAAACAGAAGGTAGCATGTGTGAAAATGGAAGCCAGCAAAGAAAATTAAAAAGTCCAAAAAAGGCTAAGCCTACCATTTTTAATTGTGTTGTTGTTTGTTTAGAAAGTTTGAGACAAACAATTACATATTCATTTTCTGTGCAGTTGGTTTCCTTCTTGTAAAATCATTTCTGGAAACTGGATATCAAGTGAGAGAAGATGGAGAAGGAAAGGCTTAACCACTGGACATGTTCCCCCTCAAAATCAGCATCAGGCTTCACCTCCCACTGAACTGAACCATCATTTAAATTACAGGCAAGGAGCAGTTTTTGTCTTGAAAATTCCACTAAACTCTTTTCCTGGGAGATCAACACAACCAACTATCATACCTTGAAAATACTTCAAATGCTCATATATGATTCCTGCACCAGTACTTATGGATTCACCACTGCACATGATGCTGCCAGAGCAAGCAAGCTGCGGTTGTTAAAGGGAAGTTGGAGATAAAGACAGGAAATTTGAGGAAGCCGCAAGAGACACAAGAACAAAATTAATGTTTACTCTGTTCCTCCATTTTCGTCTAGCCTACCTTTATTTTCCTTGTTTATGCAAATCAAGTAGATTTGTTAGATTTTGAGTGACATTGCTTTAGAAGAATTTAGATGAATCATTTTGACAATTTTGCTAAATCATGATGTGACTCTCTCTCAAAACAGAACCACGGTTTGCAACTGATTTTACCTTTTCTTCTTCTTCAGAATTCCATTAAACTTTGATCAGGTGTTCCTTAATAATAAAATACAGCCGACAGTACTGTGATTGGATACAAATAGGAAATCAATCAACTTCTTCTCCAGTTCAGCAGCCTTCACTTTCAGGCCAAGCTTCTGAGCTCTGTTCATTGAGAGGGAAACAAACTGCACTTTGAACGATAGACAGATTTAGATCAATAGGTGCGTGCATGTTCTGCTCTTTTTTGTATTTAAATTGCCCTTTGATCAGTATATATCAATAGGCACGTTCAATACCAAAGTATACGATCTGGAACAACAAGTCTGCAAGCTCCATATTTGCAAAACATTAAATCATTTTTAAGGACTGTGCATGGTAAACAAACAACTGAAATGGCATGCTTCAGAAAACTACAAGAGCTATGGGAGATTTCATACTTGGATGGGAGATTGGGTGTCTTTAAAATGATCCACAACTTCGTCCAGATATCCCCTTCCACAGCTCAAGGTAATTCTCCAACTCAAATGGACAGTAAAATGACTTTTGAGCAAACCTTTTTAGTTTGAACATTGTATTTAAAGTTTCCAAATACTTTAAAATTTACAAACAGTCAGGTATCTGCATGTGTATGTGTATGTACATGATAATAGAAATTAGTGAATCAAGATTAAAGAACTAAGAAAATGGGAGCATCCATTCTTTCTTTCAGTGGCTATATAACACAATACTGTAATTATTTTAACCCTTGCAACAACATTCCATTCTCATTATTTCTCAATGAACTGGAAATATGTCCTTCTTTCCTGAATTAATATGTCTGACCTTAAAATAGCATCCAGCCTTTTTCTATCATTCTGTTGAGCAATTAAACCATTACATCTATTCTCATAAGTAGTATTCAATTTTCCCATCCTTAATATTAGTACCTTTTTATAGCATGGTTATATAATTAAAATTTTATCAATTAATTGCATCTTACAACACAACTGTCTATTTATTTCATCTTTAAGATCCGATATTTCTATCCAATTTTATTTAATATTTATTTATTTATTTATTTGCAGCATTTCTATGCCGCCTTTCTCAGCCTGAAGGCTACTCATAGCGGCTTACACTGGCAAAATTCGATGCCACAATGAACATAAACAAAATTAAAACAAAAATAAAACATTTGACACACATTATAAAAACCCTGTAAAAAGCATTACAACCATAAAACAGCAGTAACTTATTAGCTCATTTTCCAAGGACATTGTAAAACTGTTCCATCTTCATTCTTTCCTGGGTTCCATATTCATCCATTACACATTTTAAAAGTCATAGCCAGATCCAGTTTTAAATGTCATATATTCTATACCCAGATTTCATAAACTAACTTCACCCAACTTTCAACTTCAACCTAACTTTGTTTTGTATTTTAATTCTTACCTTTCTCCATACCCATACTAACAATGATCTTCCCACACACAGTCTTCTATCAACCTTTCATCTTGTTATTCTATCCATCTTCTTTCAGTTTTCTATTTTAAAGTAATCATTCTGGAAAATTATACATCCTGTTTTTATCTTCATTTCATCTCAATTTTCAATTCTTTTCTCCTCAATCTTACAAACTAATCCTTTCATTAAACCCACTTGGGTGTGTTTACTCATGAGATCCAAGGAGAGTTTTGCTTGTGAGTAAACACAAAACAAATGGGATGCTAAGCCACAAATACAGCTGATCAGATCTGATGGATCTGGTGTACTCTAATTCCACAACCTGCTTTCTTAAAATTCTTGAATAAAATTCAGAATTATAAATGTGAAGAATTATTCTGACAAAAATGGTGGAATGTAAACCTCGTTAACTGCCGTCTTTTGTAAACAAGTAAGTTAAATTTGTCCTATAAGATCAAGACTTAAATAGATACTGATGGTGAATGTACTTAAAGAAATATAACAAAGGATATAGTGTGTGTGTGTTCATGGATGGACTGGCTTTTCCCTCAATTATATGATTGAACTGAGCTTACTGAGAAGAAATTACGTTGAGGGAAACTGAAGACATTATCTTTCTGAAGATGATAAGATGAGCTGTCACTGGAGGGTGCTGAAGGAACAGTTGGAGACCTCACTTTCTGACTTTTAATTGTATGATTGCTGGATTGAAGAAAGATAAAGGTTTCTCAAGTTTTGTATAGGCACTGTTTTTGGAGATTCGGTTGCTAATAAAGAACTCCCAAATATGATGAAGAGATTGAGAGCTGATGTGAGAGAAGACCTGAGACAGGAGACTATTGGAATTTAAAAACCGAAGACCAGACTGCCGGAGGACAAAATGCAAGGGACAGGGAAGAAAGACGGGCTTAAGCTGGTTGTGTACTTGTGCAGAAAAGAGAACGAAGGTGGAGTTGTGGTCTTCAGTTATGTTATGCATAAGCTGAACCACATTAAGGTATTAAGAAAATGACTTCATTCTGGACTCCTTACTTACACCTTCCAAAAGACGGCCCTAATCTGTATTCACTTGTCGATGTGAGGACTTGATTAGTTTGAAGTCTGGGACATGACATGAATGAAGTCAGTTAATCAGATTAATATCTTCATGTGTCCTTTTTCCTGGTTTATTCCACTCGTTTTCTTTCTTTCTTGTCTTTAAAATATACTACATTGGATTAGATCATGACATTGTAACAGCTTTTTGTTGCTTCTTAATTGCACTGAAATGATAATATTGTGGATGTGGATGCTCCCTTTAAGATAACTGATGGGGTGGAGGTCTGCCCTGTTTTATTGAAGTAAATCTTCTCTAACTCAAATAAAATGAGATGAAAGACGCTTTAATGTGCCATAGACCTGATGCATACATATTACCAAGATGTGTTGAGTAAAATGTAAAAAGGGGGTTTGTGAGAGAGAGAGAGAGAGAGAGAGAGAGAGAGAGAGAGAGAATGTTCAGATGTAGAGAAAAGGCATTGAATAGAAACATCAGAGATTTTCATTATTGTTGAAGGCATTGGAGTAATTCATTTTTCATATTGTAAGGTGAATTTAAAAGGAAAGAATGATGCCTATTGATCTCAAATTTCAATATGGTTGCATATTATTGGGTGGATTTATAACAGGAGCTACTATTATTGTTTTTTTCAAGGTTGCAAATCTGCTTTTAAGTAAATGTTGCTTACAAAACCATTTACTACAATAGTAGTTGAAGTGAAAGTTGTCAGCAGCATACCCAGTGATGTCCTATCCATATGTGCAATTTGTTCTAAAACAGACAATAATAGGAATTCCACTTCTCTATCTGGAACATTGCATGCCATTTTTTCTCAATAAAGAGAAGTAGCAGGTATCTGGAATTTATATACACAGAAAGAAATGGTTCATGTCAGTAATGCAGGTGAACCGATTTACTCAATTCAAATATCTGAAGCTGTGGAAAATACTCTAGTGAAACTCGCACCGTTCAGATATGTTGCTATGTGAAAGATAATTGAAAACTAGAGATGCATATGCAAGATGAAGTATGTGATGAAAGCTACTAAAATCAAACACACACACCAGGCTTCCTGGTGCATTTTAACTGCCACATCTTGGAAAAGTTGGAGGGATGGGAATTTCAATTTCTGGTTTGTAGTCCCAAAATATCTATACCAAATTGTGCTTTGCCTTCCCCAGTCTAAAAGAAGAAAGAAGTATCTTCGTGCCACTAAATAGAGCATAGAATAATAGAATACTAGAGTTGGAACAGACTGCATGGGCTATCTAATCCAACCCCCCTGGCATGCAGGAAAATCACAATCAAAGCACCCCTGACTGATAGCCATCCTGCCTTCAAGGAAGGAGCTTCCATCACACTCTGAAGCAGCAAGTTCCACTGTTGAACAGCTCTCACAGTCAGGAAGTTCTTCCTCATCTTCAGGTGGAATCTTCTTTCCAGTAATTTGAGCCCATTGCTCCGAATTGGGAGCAGAAAATAAATCTGCTCCCTCTTTCTTATGACATCCTCTCAAATATTTAAACATGTTGATTGGTGGTCATGTCGCCTTTCAACCTTCTCTTCTGCCGGGTAAACAGACACAGTTATTTAAGCCTCTCCTTGTAGGACATGGTCTCCAGATCATTTTAAGTGCCCTCCTCTGTGCAGATTCCAGCTTGTCAGTAGCTCTCTTAAATTATGGTGCCCAGAATGAAACACAGTATTCCAGGAGAGCAGAATAGAAGGGCATCATGACTTCCCTCGATCTGGACACTATACTCCTTTTAATACAGGCCAAAATCCAATTAGCTTTTTTAGCTGCTGCATCACAAGATGTTGAACAGCACTAGGCCTAGGACAGAACCCCGCAGCACTACTAGTCACTTCATTCCAGGATGAAGAGGAGCCATTGCTGAGCACCCTTTGGGTTCAGTCAATTAACCATTTACAGATCCACCTAACAGTAACATTGCCTATGGCTAGCCCACATTTGACTAGTTTGTTGGCAAGAAGATCATGGAGAACCTTGTCAAACGCCTTTCTGAAATTAAGTTATGCTACATCCACAGCATTCCCTATATCTACCAAACTTGTAACAATACACACATCTGTACATACACACATCTACACATACACACGCATATACATATACAAACACACACATATACATAAGTACATACACAATATACATATACACATAAAATAAGCACACACATGTACACAAACACATGTATGCACGCATAGACACACATATATACATACATACACACACACACACACACACAAAACACATATATACAGACTGGGCCACAGGAAAGAGGAAAAGATGGAAGAGGGGAGAACAGGAAATAAAAAGTGAAAGAAGGAAGGAAACAGGGAGGGAAGAAAGGAGATGAAGAAGTAAAGAGAGGGGGAAGGAAGGAAGGAAGGAAGGAAGGAAGGAAGGAAGGAAGGAAAGAGAGAAGGAAGGATGACACCAAAGAGTGAAAGAAGGAATGACAGAAAGAGTCAGAGAGGGAAGAAAGGAGAGAAGGGGGAAGGGGAAGAAAAAGGGGGGAAAGGATTAGGTAGGTACCTCTCTTTCAAAATACTCCAGATATCTACCTCTACTTTGAAAATTCTTCCTTAATGTTATCAACCAGAGGCAAAATTACCATCTGTCAGGAGTCATTTGATTGTGCTTACCCACCATGTGGGTAGAAGGGGTTAGCTACAGACTATGGCACAGCAACGTGTGCACGGGTACAGCTAGTATTATATAGACATGCACTTGAATATCATTACTTCTGATATCTTTGATCTAACACCATTGAAGAATTTAATTCATTTTCTTGTTTTATTATACCCTATTTTTCTTCTAGTATAAAACTCAACATGGGCAGCTCACAATATACCATATTTTTCGGACCATAAGACACAGTTTTTTCCTCCCAAAGTAGGAAGAAAAATTAGCTGCGTCTTATGGAGCGAATACACTAACATGGAGGGGGGGAGGCGCTGGAGCAGAGGGGGGGCCGCGATGTACTTACGCTATATTCGCGCCCCCTCCGGCGGCTCCTGCCCCTGCCCATACTCTCGCCGCCATGTCGCTGCATCCAGCCGGCGTGGTGAGGAACGGGGCGGAAGACGGGACTCGTGGGGCGGCCTCGCCACTCACGAACCCGAGGAGGAGGGGGGAGGCCACGAGGGCGGCCCCCACGGCGACGCAGCGGCAGCCGTAGCAGCAGCCGCAGCAGCGGAAGGGCCCGAAGCCAGAGGCGCTTCTTCCTGACGTCAGGAAGAAGCGCCTCTGCCGAGGAGGAAGGGGAGGAGGCCGCGTGCTGTAAGAACGCCCTAAAGAGAGGCCGCAGGGAGGGAGGGAAGGAGGAAGAGTTCCCTCCCTCCTCAGGCCTCTCTTTAGGGCCTCCTTACAGCGCGCGCCCTTCCTCCTCGGCACAGGCGCGACAGTGACGTCAGGAAGAAGCCTCTGACGAGGGGGAAGCCCTCGCCGGCTGCGCTAAGAATGCTGTAGCGCAGCCGGCGAGGGCTTCCCCTCGTCAGAGGCGCGACGAACTGACGTCACTTCGTCGCGCCTCTGACGAGGAGGAAGCCCTCGCTGGCTGCGCGCTAAGAACGCTGTAAGCGCACAGCCGGCGAGGGCTTCCCCTCCAGAGGCGCGACGAACTGACGTCACTTCGTCGCGCCTCTGACAAGGAAGCACTCGCCGGCTGCGCGCTAAGAACGCTGTAACCGCACAGCCGGCGAGGGCTTCCCCCTCGTCAGAGGCGCGACGAACTGACGTCACTTCGTCGCGCCTGTGCCGAGGAGGAAGGGAAGCGGCGGCTGTAAGGGAGGCCCTAAAGAGAGGCCGGAGGGAGGAGGGAACTCTTCCTCCTTCCCTCCCTCCCTGCAGCCTCTCTTTCGGGCGTTCTTGCGCGAGGCCTCCTCCCTTCCTCCGGCGGAGGCGCTCTTCCTGACGTCAGGAAGAAGCGCCTCTGGCTTCGGGCCCTTCCGCTGCTGCTGCTGCTGCGGCTGCTGCTACGGCTGCCGCTGCGTCCCCCATGGGGGCCGCCCTCGTGGCTTCCCTCCTCCTCGGGTTCGTGAGTGGCGAGGCCGCCCCACGAGTCCGTCTTCCGCCCCGTTCCTCCGCGCCGCCGGCTGGATGCAGCGACACGGCGGCGAGAGTATGGGCATGGGCAGGAGCCGCGGGAGCCGCGGAGGCGCGAATATAGCGTAAGTACATCGCGCCCCCCTCTGCTCAGCGCCTCCCCCTCCATGTTAGTGTAGCCAGCCCCCAATTTTTTTTCCAATTTTGTCCCTCAAAAATCAAGGTGCGTCTTATCATCAGGTGCGTCTTATGGTGCGAAAAATACGGTAGTTACAAAAATATAGTTAAGTCCCACTCATAATAGTAAAGAGCTATATTCAAACAGTAAAACATTAAAATCAGTAAATGAAGTATGATATTGAAAACAGTATAATTTAAAAGTATTTCAAATGTATGCATGAGTCTAAATGTACAGTACACAAAATGATTAAAGAACCTTCTGTAGAAACAAGTAAATAGACAAAAGCCTTTAAAAATAAAATAAAAACTTTGTCTTTATGTAGAAGGGGAGGGAATGAACCATAGGGTCTCTCTACACAGCCACAAAATGCAATTCAAAGCAGCATAAACATATGCCGGTTCTGAGCTGCATTGAAAATCGCAGGGGACATCATTCAAGCAGGAGGGAGGACTAAGGAAAATGGGACCAAGAATGTAGTCCTGGGTCAAAACTAATAAATCGAGGGCAGATATAATTCTTACAAGTATAGATACAAAAGGTATGAGCCAATGTGATGCAGTGGTTTGAGTGTTGGAGTAGGACACTTGGTCTCAGTGTTTGAATTCACATTGGATTTACAGATCCACTGAACAGGTGCCTGGTGACCTCGGGGAAGTCACATTCTCTCAGCCTGAGGTGAGAAAAAGGAAAACAAATGCTGCCAATAAAACCATGTGATAGGTTCACTTTAGTTTTATCCTGAATCCGAAATGGCTTGAAGGCACACAGAAACAAAAGCAGAGCTCATTTCTTTGTATGCCCATCCAGAAAGTATTTCAATATTAATTATCCTTCTGTTTCAAAGAGTGGAACTGTTGGAGTTCAGCCTGTGATTGTGTCTAATGATCAGGGTACTCTGGATGTTGGGTATGACAATGATGTTTCTAATGATGAGGTTGCCCTAGATGCAGAGAATGACAATGAGATTCCTGTTCAAAGTGTCTTTTCTGAGGAGAATGTTCCTAAAGGGTTTGGAGATGATGGTATGGTCCCTGGAAGAGGGCCTGAATTGCTACCAGAGAATTCCCAGGAATTTGAGCCTGAGAAAAGCTCGGCACCTGGCCCAACTGCAAAAATTAATGGGCCAGTAGATAGAAGGCATATTTTCAGTCAGCACAAGCAAACAAACCAATCTCTCAGGCATTCTGCCAGAGAGAGATTGATAACCGAGTCAAGGCTGAAATGAAATCAATTCCTGGCTGCTTGGGACATAGAGTAGATTAGGGGATAAAAGTGCCAAGTACAGAATCTATAGTCAGACAAAGCAACGTTGAAAGTGAGTCAAGACGTCTTTCCTGGTCCTTGGAAGCCTTGCCTTGGATAGATTCATGTGTTAAGTGTCGTGTTTGATTTCATGATTCAGGTTTTGGAGTTTTACCCTGGAAGTTTCTGTATTTGCTTTTCATGAACTCTGATGGACTAATTTCCTGGACTATTTGTTTCTGCTTATCTTTCTACCCAATTGGACTTACCTATTTTTATGGAATGTGGGGTTTTTTTACTGCTACCACTTTTTAATTATCTTCAATAAACTGCTTGCATTTTTACTCAGCTGAGTGGTGTTTAAAGTCAGAGGGCTTTCCTGGCCTGGAGTGCAACAGGAGCTTTCAAAGTTGAAATACTTTTAAATTCCTTCTAATCACCAACCAGTGATCAGCAATAACAGGAGGATTTCCCAATACCAGGTGGGGTTCCTCATCTTTGTCCTTTTGGGGCAGGGTGGACAGACAAGTATGTCCTAGTTCACAGTATCGGAAATGGGTGATATACACATTATTGTGATGGACTCTGTGTAATGAATTTACTTCTGCAGGCATTATTGGACCAATAATTGCTTCCCACATATGGAAACCTATACATATGTTAATTACATTTACTGGATCAGTTTGGCAGAGAATTGTGCATATTTCTGCATTATTTACACATTTAAGTTAGATATATCATTTATAAAACAACCAGATAATATATTTTTCATCTAGTTATTTATAAAATGGGCTGAAAGAAACCTACTCTGTTTTTCATTTTTCTTTACTTTTTTAAAGGGCAGAACACAGAATAAGTAGCCATATTTAGTAGCATCAATGCCAAATAAACCAATCATTTTGTTGAAAACATCCATCTTAATGTTGTGCATTTTGTCAAGTGAAAGGGAGAGAAAAATCAACCCATAGTTAAATGCGAATGCAAAAGAAACCTTTTCCTCGCTCATTATTGCAAAGTTGGCAATTCAGTCTTACTGACCCAACAGAATTAAATCATACTGATGCCTTGTGTTTGTTAAAGGGGGATAAAGTGGAATAATTGGGTTTCTCTCTTTTGGAGGTTCTTTGACTTTCTGCATGTGCATGAAAAAATATTACATTAATCAGCACAAATAATTTTTGGTGAGGATCTTAAAAGTCTAAAAGAGTTTAAATGGCTTTTTAATACATTCTAATAATGAGCTCAGATAGGCAATGAGGAATGCCCATTTGTGCTTGGCTGTAGTCCTTTCTTGCATGAGAAGTCAAGAGGACCAAAAGGACTCCAACAGCCCCTGGAGCCAAAAGATGTGGAGAGCCAAATGCTTCTCAACCCCTGCCGTGTATCTAGTTTATGCATGCCTCAAGCTGCAGCGAAAGCTTGATAATCCTTCTTTGAAGCCGATCTGACTAAATTTATAGGAGCCATTTTATCGCAAGTTTGAAAGTTCATATTCATTTCCTTCCCTCCCTCTCCATTCTAACCAGGGCTGTTCAAGCTTCTGGCATATTGCTGTGTCTGCTGTGCCTGTTCATGAGGTGGCTGCAATTCTCTTAATTCCATACCTGGAATATTGTCTCCCATCTACATTAAAGATACTGAATTCTTTAGTTCTATTTGTGTTTAATTCTGTTTTAATGGCTGTATATTTTAAATTGTATATTAATGCTTTTGTCAAGCTGCTTTCAGTCCCCTTTGGGGAGACAAAACGGTATATAGATTAATAATAATAATAATAATAATAATGCCTGTAACAAAGAACTGGTGGGATCACAAGCCTGAAAAGGTTACAGAAAATGAACACTTCAAACTACTCTGGGACTTCCGAATTTGGTCTGACATAGTTTTGGAGCACAATAATCCTCACAATCGTGTTAAAAAACCAAGTATGGATCGTCAATGTTGCAATCCCAGGCGACAGCAGAATTGAAGAGAAACAACTGGAAAAGCTGACATGATATGAGGATTTAAAGATCAAACTCCAATGACTCTGGCACGAGCCAGTAAAGGTGGTCCCAGTGGTGATCGGCACACTGGGTGCAGTGCTTAAAGACCTTGGCCTGCACTTAAACACAATCGGTGCTGACAAAATTACCATCTGTCAGCTGCAAAAGGCCACCCTACTGGGATCTGTATGCATTATTCGCCAATACATCACACAGTCCTAGACACTTGGGAAGTGTCTGATGTGTGATCCAATACAACAGCCAGCAGAGTGATCTTGTTAGCTGTGTACTAATTTTGTTGTGTTTCAAATAATAATAATAATAGTAATAGTAATAACAATATTACAAATTCCCATTTTTTGATGATAAGGAAATAATAGAAGAGAGCAACTTGGTGTGAGAATAGCTCCTGAAAGGAATCTCTGAAATTCACGGTGATGCAATGGGTTAAACCCTTGTGCTAACAAGACTAGTCTACCTACAGGTTGGTAGTTTGAATCCGGTGAGCGGGATAAGGTCCCATCTGTTGAGCTCTAGCTTTTCATGCAGGGACATGAGAGAAGCCTCCTACAGGATGGTAAAACATCAATCATCTGGGCGTCCCCTGGGCAACATTCTTGCAGATGTCCAATTCTCTCACACCAGAAGCGACTTGCAGTTTCTCAAGTTGCTTCTGACACAAAAAAGGGGTGACTCCTAGGTCTAGTTAATAACCTGGAAGGCTAGCCAGAGGGTGCAAGCCCCAAGCCACATGACTCCTGGTGAGGGCAAAACCCCAAGGACAGGAGATTTTTCCCCAACTTCAAGATCACAGGTTACACAGGAGCAGTTCCAAATTCTCATCCTACATAAAATCTGCCAGAAGGTGTATTGCTGGCTCATATCTCCCCCACATCACTTGGCAAGGAGACCTGTTTGGGATGCTACCCATAACCAATTGTCCAGTGTAGGGTAAGTAAAAAAAGCATTAATGGGGGCAGGGTGAGAGAGATTCCTACCTGGGCCTGGATCAAAGGATCTAAAGAGGGATACAATGAAGTGGAACCATTTAATAAAGGCAGGTTGAGCCCTGTCCATTCTCTCCACTGGCCTGGCATGTGGTGCCAGGACTTATTTTTTGCTAGGTTCAGCCCTTGAGAGAGCAGAAAAGTTATTTTTCTTGTCTTTATTGCTGTATAGTGGGGGAAATCAAAATGTCTAGCATACATGTGGGGAGGGTTTTCTTGTCCATCCCAGCTATGTCTCCTTATAATTTTCACTAAGACCAAGTGAAATCCCTCTTGCACATTCATCCCTTTAGCTTGTACTTCTTTTCTGAGGCTCTCACATTTTCCAGCAAACTTTCTGGGGATATATGTGCCTAGAAAAACACTTCCTCTCATAGCCGGATCATACAAAAATGATGTCTGTATGAAAGCTTGTATCAAAGTACATTTGTTAGGCTTTAGGTTGCTACAAGATGCTTTCTTTTCTTGTTTTTCTCTCTCCAATATCCTCTTGGTATTGCTTATTCGTAAGGCTAGCAGTTTGGCAAACTTTTAATTCCTCCTGCCCACCCTTGTAGGTTTCAAGGTGCCCAATTTATCTCTCCTTTCCTAAAGACTTCAAGCTATAAAATTTATCTAGCCATTTATCCGGCCATATTTTGGGGAAAACAAACATGATCAAAGATAAGCCCATAGCAAAGCCTGGCCATTTTGAGTTTCGTCTCTCTGGCATTGCTACTGTTGTTGTTTTTAATCTCAAAGACACTCTTTTTGATCAGTGCTGTGCTTTGATTATGTATTATGTCCTCTTCTGCAAAAGAGGGGGAAAGGACAGCAAAGGTATTCTGTAAAACAATGCCAGTCTTTCTTTTTCATTTTACCAGTATGCTGTTGTTGCTCAAAGGGACTTGCAAGGCTACTGCGCAAAGGCTAAAGTGTGTGGTTGTGGCATATTGACTGATGGGGCAAAAATGCCCGTAAAGTATGTTCAGTCAGGTAAAATTCAGTGGAAACATGCTATATTAAGAGCACTGTTCTGTTTTGTGTGCTCAGTTGCTCAGTCCATCTCCTGCCCAGCATGAGCAGAGTCTATAAACTTGCTGAAACTGCATCATAATTTGGATCTCTCTGCAGGAAGACAAATTCATATCATCATATGGCTTCAAACCTCTGTGTGTGTGTGTGTGTGTGTGTGTGTGTGTGTATCAAACTTATGTAGCTGCCCAGCATTGTCTTCTTTTAGGTTGATAGTGATAGTCTACAGATAATTGAAAGGATCAGATGTATACAAGGGGAGCATAGGGAACATAACAGTAAGTTGGGAAGTACACAGGAGAATGATACAAAGCCATACTACCTAAGTCTCGTTCTCATGTTAATTGGAGCTGAGTTATTTCAGAGTGTAGGTGGCAAATAATTGCATGACTATTTCCAAACTCAGAGAAAATGAAGACAGCAATGAGTTAAATAGGCAATTTTCTTTCAGCTGCAAACAAAGGCTTCAAAGGCCACACAGTTTTCAAGCTTATTTGCAGTTTGGGAGTCATTCTGTGCCAAACTCATATGTGGTTAATTTGTGCAGAAGATAACATATTCTGTGTGGCAATAGTTTTTGTTGAACAGAAAAGTATGCTTCCTGTGGGGGAAAAAATGCTGCTTTCAGTGCAAATCGACCATGTGGAAATTTTGCATGAATGTCCTCACAACGGAAATATTTTCTGCATGGTAAATCATTTTCTCTACATAGAAATAACATTATCGTGCAGAAATAATATTTTCCGCACTGAACAAGGCATTTCTTGTGCAGAAAATATTGTCTTCTGTCCAAAATAACCGTATGTGAATTTTCCACAGAAACAGTCCTGAAAAGCAAGGATTGTTGTCAGTTCAGGATTTTTGTCAGGATTTATTCAATCTTTGGGGAGGAAAACATATTTTGAACTCTTTTTTAAAACAAAAAAATTTAAATATTCTTTCAACTCTTATCCACATTAGAAGTGCGCAGTTTTGTAAATTTTACTATCACAGGAAATAATGTGGTCCAGCAACATCTGGAGGCCTTTGCTTTGCTTATTCCCTCTTTCAAAGAAGCATACAGGTGCTAGAAACTTCTAGCCCATGGCACAAAACAAGTATTGTGTCTGCAATCTTCCAATAATTATTAAAGTAATTAGCTCAGTGTTAAAGCACAAAAAGAGTGAAGCTCCTATTGTTACATGATATAGCAGTCATAATGTAGCCCAGTTATTCCATAGGTAAATAGACTTAGTTACACATCACTTGTTCTTTATACATGGATTCCATCCATGCTGAGGCTTGGGCCCCATCTAAAGTGCCCTGTAATGCAGTTTGAATCACCCTATATGACTGGTATGGGCAAACTAAAGCTCAGGGACTTGATGTGCCCCCCTGGGCACTTACCTCAGGCCCACCTCATTTTTCCTGTCCACTTGGCCCATCGTGTCCTTATGCCAAAAAGATGTGGAAGGAATGCACACAGCAGATGACAGCCACTGTGTGCCTCGCCCCCCACCTGGCGACATGTGCCCGTGTACCTTTCTGTTATCCGCCCCGAGCCTGCTGGGAGGAGCGGAATACAAAAGTGAACAATAAATAAATAAATAAATAAATAAATAAATAAGGATGGTGCAAGTGGCCCCGTCCTTATGCTGGGAGGATGGCTCAGGGAAGGCACGCAATGGCTGGGAGGCCTCCGGAGCAATCTCAGCCGCCATCTGTCTCTCCCTCTTCTTGGCACAAAGCCAAGAGGACAGCCCAAGGATTGGGGGAGGAGGATCGAGAAGATCTGGGCAGTTGCCACGTGCATTGCCTTCCTCCCGGCATAAGGATGGGGAGCGAGCAGCGTGTGCCCAGCCGTCCTCTCTCCTGGCCCAGCCAGTTTGCCCACTATAATAATAATACACTTTATTTATATTCCGCCCTTCTCACCCCGAAGGGGACTCAGGGCGGATTACAGTACACATACAAGCAGACAATCCCTGCCATTTTTGTATTTGACATATAGCACATACAACATATAGTAGGAGGATCTTCCAGTTGAGCCACAGGTTCTTCCTGGTTCTTTCCAGTTGTGTCACCAGATGCTGTTGCTCCATTGTGCCACAGGGGGTGCTGTTGCTTCATCCTCCTATGACGAAGAGCTTGCCAGCCCATGGTTAGGCAATCAGTCTTCCTTATTTATTGGCGTTATAAAAGTCCTCCCCCATAAAGTGGTCCCTAATTTCTCTACTCACAGCTAGACCTGTTTTTGATGCTTAGGTAAACAGAGGCAGGGCTGACAGCTGGCTGCCCAAGCCAGCCCGGGGTCTCGAACCTGTAACGTTCAGTTGATAAGATCTTTTAGCAGCTGCTGTTACCGCTGTGCTAAACCTCCGGCCCATGGTCAGTGTAGACTCATAACGTAGTTCAATTAGGTTTCTACAGTTTCAAACTGCATTATATGGCACTGTAGGTGTGTCCTTTTAATTAATTTATTTTTTATTGCTGACACAGGTAGAATAATATCACAAATCCATCACCATTTTCAAATATTGAAGTACATATTGAATACATATCAAATATAGTTTACATAGTGTTCTCATCTATTCCACCTTTATCTCCCACTTGTGTCTATCGATTTTACACCCCTCTCCTCCCCCCCCGGAACACTACTTGTCTTCATTCAAACCTTAATTTAATTGAACAATTGTGTAAAGAGAATAGTTCAGCTCTTTATATCTTTCTTTTCTTTTGACTTTTTAAAATCAGTCTTCCCCATTTCTGAACCCAGGTCTTCTTGATCCAGCATGCTGTATATTTGGCTCTTCTTTCAGGGATGCAGTCCTGCAGCATATAATCTGCTAGGTAGCCATTCAATTTTTTAACTTCCCACTTTCTATGGTCTTTCCACCCCAAGGCCATAGTTGCTTGGGTGGCTACTATCATGTATTTTATAAATTTTCCCCAAGCTTTGATGTTTTTGTTGGGTGTGTCCTGTGATACAGGTTATTACCTCAGTGACTTGGCCTTAGTGTGCCACTGCGTTAATGAGCCATTTACCTCAAACTCCAGCTTTGCCGACAATACTACTGTCTGACTTTCAATAAGACAAAATGGACAGATCATCTCACTGAGAAGAGTGTTTAAGTGTCTCTGTCTGATATTTCCGCCAGTCTACAGCAAAAGGCTTACGTATGCATCATGGTTTCTTTATTTAATAATGACCGGATGACCATTTTTCCCGAACAAATGATTTTTAAATCTCTCCGAGGGCCTGGCTTACTTCCGAAATAAGCAAGGCTCTTCCTTAAGCCAGTGGATGTTCTTTTAATGAGTGGCTTCTTGTCAGGGATCATTCCTGCCAACTTGCTGCATAAAATAACAGGTTGCTGTGAGTTTCTCAAACAGACTCTCTTTTGAAATGGTTGAGGCACCATACTACTCTCGGATGCACAAAACAGACACTCATTTGAACTGAACTGGGCGGGGTGGGGGGATGATGACATTAAATGACAGATTTTCTCTCTGTCTCATTCTTTTGTTTATTTATTTATTTCAGTTGCTTGTCTGTTCTTTAACAAGTAGTGTGAGTCTTGTGTACAATATGCTATATCAATTCACATCAAGGCAAAAGAGAGGAAAGCAATACAGCTGATCATTAGCTTGAAAATGGCTTAAGCGGGGAAAGCAGCAGAAGCAAAGCGGGGCAGGTCAACCTGCAAGCTGAGATCAGGGTCAGGAGACATCTGTGTGCGACACGGCATCCCACAGAAACCAGGCTTTGCTGAGAGACCTCCTGCCATCCCTCCCAACAGGGCATCCAAAAGAGGCACCAATGGAAATCAAAATGACAAGTTCAAAACAAAAGCATGCTAATGCTCTCCTCCCTCCTGCCCTATTCCCCCTTTCTTTTCTTGAAAGGCTGCCTCTTTTACCAAATGCAGCTTTATTAATGCCAAGGTTTGACAAGCAAGGACGCTTTATGAATATGGCTGTCTGAGACTACAGCCCCCAATTGCTTTCAACTAAGAGATGGAATTGACTCTTCAGAGAACTTAAAACTGAAAATCCTACCATCAGAGGAACGTGTTAAGTAGCTTTGTCATTAAAGTGTTTCTCCATTACCTGACCAAAACACACACACACACACACACACACACACACAGAGCTCACCCTATTTGTATTATGGAATGCTAGAGGTAATGTTATAATCAATTTGGCAGAAGAAATAGCAATAATTGTACTTGTTGCAGGGTTCATTACTGTCTTATGCAGAAGCCAATAGTGTTTCTATACTATTACATATCTAACAATGTGATAGAAACCCAGGTGACATGTGTCACTTTAAAAGGTTGTCAAATGCCAGCTAAAGGATGGCTGCCCATGTCAGGTGTACTAATCTGCCAGAGATACCTATCTTAATGGCAAAGCACAAACTCTGCATGCTCCAAGTGGCAGCTTCAATCTAGCGCATATTTTCTTAAAGGAACGGGGCAGTTAATGTGAAAGATCCAAAGCTTAGTCAAGTATGTTAACTTTATGGATCATGGTACTATTCCATTATCTGGGCGGACTACAAAAGGAGGCCTAGGCAGAGAAGGATAGTTAATTTTATTGGGGGGAGGGAGTTGAAGGAGGAAAACCATGTTACCATTTAAATTACCTCCCTCCTTTTCCCGTATCATAAATTATGGTTGTTTTGATGACTGCAACATGGGTAAGGGGAATAACAGGAAAACAGGGAGAAATGGTTTAACTCCTTCAACCCTCTTTCCCCATAACATGGAATTTCCTTCTCTGTCTAGCATCTCCTTGTGGTCTCCGCCCAGGTAACACAACAGTACCTGGCTAAACCACTGAGCTGCTGAACTTGCTGACCGAAAGGTTGGTGGTTTGAATCTGGGTAGCAGGGTGAGCTGCTGCTGTTAGGCCAGCTTCTGCCAACCTAGCAGTTCGAAAATATGCAGATGTGAGTAGATCAATAGGTACCGCCTTGGAGGGAAGGTAACGTCGCCTCTTCGGCTTAGAAATTGAGATGAGCACCAATCCTCAGAGTCAGACACAACTAGACAAAGGGCCCTTCCACACAGCCCTATATCCTAGAATATCAAGGCAGAAAATCCCACATTATCTGAGTGTGGACTCAGATAACCCAGTTCAAAGCAGATATTGTGGGATTTTCTGCCTTGATATTCTGGGATATAAGGCTGTGTGGAAGGACCATTAATGTCAGGGGAAAACTTTTCCTTTTTCTTTATGTGGATCACAACTCAAGAGATGGAAGGAATGTTCCTAAGGAAGGAATGTTCCTAAATGTTCTCATTCTCCAATTCTCTTTATTGTCATCCTTGGGTGGAGTGGAGGAGTTAGTCCTTGGTAGATTGTTTGTCTCTGCTTGAAAAGACCATTTGTTTTCTTTTTCATTGGCATCAGCAACAAAAAGAGAGAAAAATATTGCGTGCCAAAATGTTTTATAAAAGAACACTCATTTTTTGCACCTTAAAATAGCTCAATCGCCACAAAATTGCTGTAGAATAGGACAATTGATGAAGTTGGCCCTCCAACTCCCAAATAGCTGATCTTCAGCTAAAAATGAAACTGAAAGTGATATGATATTAATTCTAATTCTCTTGAGATGTGCCATATGGTTCCATCTTCACTACAATGAACTCGTGATTCTGAGGACTTTTTCAAGTTCCGCTATATTACACTGTCTATATGCATATTTATTCAAAGATTTTAAATATAAAGCAGTGTTTCTTAAATCTGGAGTCTGAGGGTCGAATGAAAAGTAATGCCTCCACCTTTGTTACTTGTGTTTGGATGGGAATATTTTAATAAATCAAATACTGAAATAATCCCTAGAATGTGCTCTTTAACTACCACTATTCACTTTTCCACATAATCACCAGACAATTTCTGCCAACAATGAAAAGGTCGACACTCTGTTTTGGGTACCCATTGTGCACAGATTTTCTGATAGCCAAGCAAAGCAATAATGTGACCCACATGTTCTTGTGAAATGCTGATTATGCTTGAAATTTCTCTCTGCGTGATACGACAATCGTCCTGAATCAATCTGTCAACCTTTTGCTTGTGAAACTTGGTTACTGTCACAAGACGTCCAACTCTTTGTTTGTCACGCAAGTCAGGTATTCCCACCTCAACATCTTTAAACTTACTCGCCCAACGACGCACAGAACTCACATCAACAGAATCACCATAAACAGTTTACATTGTCTGATGAATCTCCTTTGGGGTGACACCTTCTGCTGTCAAGAATTCAATGACTGCACGTTGCTTAAGTCGCATTGACTGACTGTCTATGCAGGGTTTCATACTTCGCACTTTAACAACACAACCATTCAATGCTAAGGTTTCCCACCAAAATGGAGCTATAGAGGAGGGTCTACTGAACAAGCCAGTACCTGCCGCATACCAGTACTGCCATTTGTTGAGGAGTTACGAAGGTGGAGGCATTACTTTTCATTCAACCCTCAATGTGTGAGCTTTCCTGAGCTTTCTGCTCATATCTGGAACTTGCAACCCAGCTGTAGCCAGTGAGCGTCCTGAGATACTTGCTCAAAGTGCTAATCCAGATACTAATCTTGGTATCAGAACCAGAAGAGAAATAGACTAGGAAACTCTCTAATCTCATAACACTGTACAGCAGAAACATTATAAGAAAGAAGGATCAGCTTTTGCAGTCCTCCTCTACCCAAATCCATGCTGGGAAGGCTGCTGGGCATTGAGACTACACTGTTTTAAAATAGCTTTATAATTTTCTAGTATTCCCTATAATCCATCCAAATCAAAACATTCTTATCTGTGATAAGTTTAAATTAAAACTGTGTGCAAAAACCCCTACATCTATCCTAGGAAAATGAACTCCCTAAGTTAATGCAGATTTGTTCAGAGCTTTGAACTATGAGTAATGAATCTTTCAGACAGTTTATTCAAGCAGAACTGAAATGGAATCTACTTAAATGCATCCAGCAGTTGAGCTAAAACTTCCTAACTTGAATACCTTTAAAATTCTTGGAAAGTTTAATTGGTTACGTCTGTAGGAAAATGTTGTTTGACTTTTATAAGAAGATTATGGAAATGCCCAGAGTAAGAATATGAGTGAAACTATCTTCTTTCAGGATACTTTCAATCGATCAATTGCTTTTAAACTGTTTAATTGCTTTATTAAATGATTGATGTCAATATAATTGCTATTTTTCAGCCATTTAATGATGATAGGTTTTCAAACTAAATAAAGCAGACAATTTATTTGTCATGAGGTATCTTAGATATTTTTAAAAGAACAGTATCTACAGTAAACCATTTTTTCAAGGAGAAATTCTTGCTAAAGTGTGTGTAAATCCGAATGTAATTCCAGATTAAATGACTGTGGTGATTAACCAGTATTGACTAATGATTTTATCCTTAGTTTGAAAGATTTTTAATCCTAGAATTCTTATATGTGGTGATACATCAATATCACAGAAAAGATTTACATTCTCTTTATTCCCATGGACACATGAGATTTAAGCAAGTGAAGAATTCAATAGGTTTTTAAAAGGGCTAAAGGAACAATGTCCATACTACAAGTTAAAGTTTGGGACCTGACCCCAAATGAGGTCCCCTTAGCTTGTCTGGGAACAGTAAACCTAGTGGCTGTTTTAGACCTTTACATGAATCTATTAGCAAGAACATGCAGTGTTTAGAGTGGACTCTGCAGAAAATGCTTCAGCTGTACTTCATGAAAAGAAAAATCAACCTGTTTAGCAAGCCTCACAAATGTTGATTTATTACCAGTAAATATTTATTATAATAATAAACATTATTATTAATATTAATAATAAAACATTATTTGTATTCTGCCCTATCTTCCCAAGGGGACTCGGGGCGGATTCCTATTGCACCTCAGCTAAAGTTCACCTTGCTCAAGCACTCACCAGGAAACCAAGTGTAGTAATAAACAGTTTATTGTTAAAGCAAACACAGTAAAAGAGTAAAAAAAATCTGAATATGTAAAGCTAGAAAGAGTCCCAAAGCTAGAGATAATCTCCAATGCAAAGGTTAAAGCATGAACATTAATCCAACGTGCATGGACAAAACATGAGCTTGATTAATCCAAAAGAAAAGGAATAAAACATGAGCTTGAGTAGTCCAAGAAACAAAGAACAAAACATGAGTTTGAGTCCATGGTAAAATCCCCAAGACTAGTAGCAAAACTTGACTAGAAAATTTGGTTTGAAGATAAGATAGGACCAGGAGCAAGGCAGGAGCTTCTTGCTCTATTTGTGTTGCCCTCCTGGTCACCTGGCAAACCTCCCTTGATAAACCACACGTTCAGCTGAGGTACAACAGGTTTATTTAGAATAACTGGGTAAAGGAAAGAGGCTAGAAGTCAGCTAAGGTGCCCTTAAAGTGGCACCGGTGAAATAGCAGCAAGTGTTCTTGGAAGCAGCAATGAATATAGAACCAAGGCAATCCGGGTTCAAGCAGGATACAAGGCAAGGTCTTTCTGTAGCAATCAGGAACAAAGCAGCAAAGCAAACTGAGGCCCAAGCGGGCCGAGTTCAAGCAGCCAGCGAGCTGGCAGGTAACAGCTTAGCAGGAAGGCCGCAAGGCCCGTTCAGGAATCCATGATCATGAAGATGTGATCGTTGGCTCGAGATGGCTAGCCTTGCTCTGATCAGACGGTCCAAACCCTTTGATCTGTCCAACATACTTGCGTCGCACTTCATGGTTCTCATGATGGGATGCAGCTGCTGTTTGGTAAACCTCAGAAACAAAGTATGTAAGCCAAGTAGTGCCCACATCTGTGGAAGGGAGTTTATCCCACTGCTGGTCTCCACTGGCTCCACTTATCGCTGGGAGTAACAACTGCGGCCTTGACTGTATCACCCAGGCTGCAATGTACAGAATTCACTTGGGAAACACAGACAGGCCTGGAGGATTTTTGCTGTCATCATGGCTGCACTTTGGTTCAGGGGAAACCAAGGAAACTGAGGCTTGTGGCATGACAATTTGCTACATTGCTTGATCTGAGACCTGAGAGCTATTATTTCCCTAATTGAGGAGAGCAATGCATGAAAGCATTATGTTGGCCTTGAGGAGTCTCTCTTGGCCTATGCCTCCTTTTCCCATGGCTCAGATTGCACCTGGAATTCTTCCCCCGCAGGAGCAGCCTTGAATCTCTGTCTAACCCCACTTCCTCTCTTCTCTGCCGGTCAGCTTCTGAAACAGTTTTGTTTTCACAAAGAGAATCAACCAAATCCCCTTTCATTCTCCCAACTGGGGAATCACCATCCTGTTCCAACATCCCATCCTCCAGAAGCATCAGGCCCTGCAGGCCCTGCACCCCCAAGCCCCTCATCATCATTCCCAGCTGGCTGAACTACAACAATTCCAACATAACAATGGCAAACATTCAATGCCTACATAAAACACACAATACTAACATAATACCCCAGAAAACCCCACTTATGAAAGTAACATTAAAACCTAACATCAAGTTAAAGCCTTACATGACTGCTTGATCATGTTTGATTTTATACCTATTATATATACATATATATCCTGAGTTGTGTAAACATTTATAGGGTGCAAAGGGGCACAGTGGAAAAGGTTTAAGAAACCCTAATCTAGGTCAGTGATTCTTTTGACCAATGGTCAGAGATTCTGACAAGTAAAATTTTTAAAAAATGGATGAAAGATTGGGAACCACTGATCTAAGCTCTGCAAACCTGCCTTATACTTAGCTAGGCTTTTGCTCTTGTGCCACATCACTACAGTTAGTTTCTGAACTCTCTGCTGTTGACCAAGCATTCTAACTCTTGATGTACCTAGCCTGCAAGCATTCATGTGCAATCATAGATCCAGAACCATTTTAAAGTGAGGAGGTGTTCAAGATTGGCAAATAAGTTGTTAGAGCTTTCCCCCACCTGTGGGTTCATATTTATAAACAGTAAAAAAAATTAACCTAGAAGACACTGCATTAAAATAAGAACAAAAATTAAAGATAATGATAATGACAATGATTGCATATCAACTGAATACCATCTTTCAATGACATCATTCATCAGTGAATGTCACCATTCAATGTCATGACTTCAATTACACTGTATTATTTCCAGAAAGTAGCAATGATGTGGAAGAACAATTGATAAAAGTTAAGGAAGAAAGAAATGGAGGGTTACAGTTGAATAGTAATAAAAGACAAAAAGAGGTAATTTTCTCAACTTAAAAGTGAGTGATAAAGGTATCAAAATAAAGACTTTTATCACTTGACTTAATCAACAAATAAAATTCTGTAGATACAGATATAGAGTCATTGTGGTACAGTAGCTTGGGTGTTGGACAAAGAATTTGTCAGACCAGGGTTTAAATTTCTATTCAGCTATGGAAATCTACTGGAAGACATTGGACAAGTTAAACACTCTGAGCCTCAGTGGAAGGAAAAGACAAACCTCTTCTAAACAAATCTTTTCAGGAAAACTGCATGACAAATTCATCTTAGAGTCAGCATAAGTTGGAAATAATTTCAAGGCATACCACAACACAATGATGGCAACAAAGATTTAATGTTCAGTACCCGATTCATGATGATCCATGCCATCATATTTCCAATATCTATGTATGTTTGTGAAATCTTTACAAGTAAAGAAAGCTGATGCCAAAGAGATAAATACATGGGTCTAAGAGCAAATTAAACCTCAAGAGTCACTAAAAATCAAATGGCTGCGCTGAGGCTGTCATACTTTGGACACATTCTGAATTAACACAAATCATTGGAACACACTAATATCCAGTAAAGCAGAAGATAGTAGGGAAAAAGAAAAACTACATTACAGATGAATTGATTCAATAAAGGAAACCATGTCTCACAATGCAGGGTCTCGGCCCAGCCCCTTCATCACACACACAGAGACGGTAATCAGCTAACTATTTATTGAATAATAAAAACAGGTGAAAAGAGTAATTGTCCTTAATAGTATCAAAAAGTTCAATCAAAAATGGTAAAGAGTTCGTAGATAAATCCAAAGGCAAAACTAGGCAAAAGCTCCGCAAAAGTGACGCGGATCAATGCAAACTTGGTCCGTGGCAATTCAAACAAGGCAAAGTTCAGGGAAACAAGGCCCAAGAGACTTCTTGGCAAGGCACGAGCCTGAATCCTGGCTCCGTGGATCTTCACTCGCTTCACTCCCTTCAAATCAGAAGTGGCCGAGCAACTGAGGATCCGTTCCCACGGATCCTATACTTAATTCCCTTGGTGAGACCCCCAACGCTCTAGGCTGCAGCGCCAATCTGTACTACGGGACCTAGCGCTCCTCTGGCGCTCTAGGCTTTGGTGCCATTCCCTCCTGCTGGACTCAATGCTCTGTCTCCTATCAAAGCTCCGTCCTTGCCTCCCAGCACCTGGGTCGCTATCTTCATGAGAGCCAGACTCCCTTTCAGCTTCCATGGGCTCATCCTCCGCTGTTTCCCTGATCCTTTCCTGCGACCTGTAACCACCTGGTTTCTCATACTGATTATCAGAATCAGCACTTTCAGTGTCAGCCTGACTTTCCCAGCTTTCATACCCATCGGGCCAGCCATCATCCCATTCCAAGCTCTCTGTGGGAGAAGAAGGCCCAGCTACCTCATCATCCCCTTCCTCCATGTCCACCTCAGCTGCAATGGGCCCTAACGCAATCGGGACCCCCGGGGCCGCCCCCTGCCCCCCAGGCACGAAAGAGAACTGGGTTGCTACACCATGGCCCTGATTTTTTTTACACTAGAGAAAGATGGCAGGTTATTGAATATCTTAGATAACCTCTCATGTATAGGATTGGAATAAATTGAACCTAACATGATGGCAAATTGAAGCAATGATAGGAATTACAGTGAAAACAGTTGATAAAATATTTACCTTGTAGGCAATGAAAAGATTATAAATGAACTATTATAAAATTAATTAGCTCATATAATCAACTTACCAAGCAAAGGGGAAATATTAAGCTACTATTCCAGGCATGGGCAAACTTGAGACCTCCAGGTGTTTTGGATTTCACAATCCCACAATTCCTAACAGCCTACCAGCTGTTAAGATTTGTGGGAGTTAAAGTTCAAAACACATGGAGGGCTGTAGTTTGCCCATGTCTGCTCTATTCAGTGAATGTAAAGATGACACACGAAGTCCCCTGGCACACTCTACTTGCTAGTGCAGTGCTTTCTCTGTTTGTGTCTCATCCAATAACAGCCTCATGATTCCATATAAATAAATATGATATTGGAAATATATTCATAATGCTGAGCATTTCATTAATACCAAGTCAGCTGTCATGAGATTTTATACTTAAGTGAAAATGCAAAAAGCTGTTTTTGTTTTTTAGATATTGGTGGTTTTTTGCACAAAAAAGAGAGAGTATTTTGCATATCATCCAAAAGATAGTGCTTATGTAAAATGCAATTTTTACCAAAGTATACAAATTGAATTTCCCTTTAAAAGCATTCAATGAGAGCAGTCATTTTCCTTTTCTAAAAAAATTCAAGCACTCTTATAATTGCATCCAACAAGGAGAAAAATCATGAGAATTTACATTCTTCGGTGCAAGAGTGAAATATGCCAAAATTGATTTCCTTAGCATCATGCAAACTCTCTACATGGGTTTAAAAGCAGTTTTGATACGTATTTGCAAATGAAAATACCACAAGCAGACACCTGAAAGAGATTTGATGGTTTTGGTGTGCACCCCTCTGCATTGTTTAAAATATCAATTATCATGAAGCAGTTATGACATGTTAGAAATGTGGTGTTTATGAAGAGTAACACATCTTTTGAAACCCAATAAGGATTTTTGCCTGTCTTCCCCACCCTTTTGGTTCCCAAGTCAGAAAGATATGTTTGCCACACCAACTCGAAAGCATTTTCTAGCGAGAAATATTGTGTTGAATTTCACTTGCAAATACTCAGCGTGGGAGAGGATAGATGGATAAGGTTTAATGCAGATTTGTTTCCCCCAATGTCAGTTTTTCAGAATTACTTCTTATGTCATGACATTGAGCTTGAAAGAAAAGAAATCTTCTTTTATCCTTTTATTTAAGAATAAGTATTCTGCTTTGCTATTATGATCAGGTTCATGACAACATTTCACAGTTCCTAATAGTTGCCTTAAATAGTCAAACCTTTTTCAAAACAGCTTTGTTCTACCTCCTATTATCAAAAAAAGGTTCGCTTTTCAATTTTCACTTTGGTATTTGTCTAAATAAAATACAGTTATTAACATCACTGCAGATTTCAGTGACAATAAACCAGAAAAATACAACTAAAAACAAGTTTTCCCATATAATTTATTCTGGCATATTTTACATTATTTCTTTGGTTTCTGGAGTAAGGAGGAGAGGTTTTCAGTTAGCTATTGATTATATTGCAGTAAGCTTTTTGAAGTAATCTTTCCCACATAAAGTAGTAAGTTTTTAACAAAGTAAAATTTACAATATAATGTAAGCTTCACAAATAACAGTTTTGTGATTTTTCTTCATCTGTACATTTCAGAGTTTATTCCCAGTTTGGGTATTATTGTAGGGCAAAACTTGTGGAAAATCAGTCTTCTGTTGTTATGTCCTAAGCTTGCCTTTCTTTTTGCTAAAAGAAGCCCCCACCTTCCTCCACAAACCTGCTCATAATAATAGCAAACAGGAGGTATGGCTGAAAAAGTGATGTCATATCAGCTGTGTTTGTCAAGTTATTTTCAAACTGAATATTTATCCTATTGCCAGATGTCACAAACTAATATTTATAGGCCAACAGCAATAAATTTCCTTGTTGAATCCATTGCAACAACCTTCTGAATGCCATCCCAGACAATTGCTATCAAGTTTTGCTAAGGCAGTTTGGTGGAGGTAGAAATATGAATAACATTTTAAAATGTAATTTAGTTAAGATATCATCTCATCCTATTTCCTGTAGAATCATGTATAAGGTAAAGGTTTCTCCTGACATTAAGTCTAGCCGTGTCTGAATCTGGGGGGTAGTGCTCATCTCCATTTCTAAGCTGAAGAGCCGACATTGTCCATAGATGCCTCCAAGGTCATGTGGCCAGCATTACCTTCTCGCAAAAGTGGTACCTATTGATCTACTCACATTTGCATGCTTTTGAGTTGTTCGGTTGGCAGAATCTGGGACTAACGGTGGGATCTCACCCTGCTCCCCTGATTGGAACCACTAATCTTTTAGTCAGCAAGTTCAACAGCTAAGCAGTTCAACCCACTGCACCACCAGGGGCTCCAGAATCATATATAGAATTACCATATTTTCCCCAAATGGTCTGGTATTGCTCAGACTCGACCTAATTCATCTAGTGCCTGTTTTCTCAAACCACTGTCCAGCATTTTTTTTAAGTGATGTGATGCAAAATTTGTTGGCAGATGATTTCCATATCAATAGGATAAATCTGCTTTGTTGTTCATTTGTTCAGTCGCTTCTGACTCTTCGTGATCTCATGAACCAGCCCACACCAGAGCTCCCTGTTGGCCGTCACCACCCCCATCTCCTTCAAGCTCAAGCCAGTCACTTCAAGGATGCCATCCATCTTGCCCTTGGTTGGCCCCTCTTCCTTTTTCCTTCCTTTTTCCTTCCATTTTCCCCAGCATCATTGTCTTCTCTAAGCTTTCCTGTCTTCTCATTATGTGGCCAAAATACTTAATCCTTACCTCTAATATCCTTCCCTCCAATGAGCAGCCAGGCTTTATTTCCTGAAGTATGGACTGGTTGGATCTTCTTGCAGTCCAAGACACTCTCAGAACTTTCCTCCAACACCACAGTTCAAAAGCATCTATCTTCCTTCGCTCAGCCTTGCCTAAGGTCCAGCTCTCACATTCATATGTGACTATGGGGAATACCATTGATTTTGCTAACACTGCTTTAGACAAGGGTAATGTCCATGTCAAGAATGCAGTGTGACTCTGCTGGGATTTATGTAAGACTTTAAAGAAGCAATCCAAGGCTCTGAACAGGTTTTTGGAGTAGGGACCAGCACCTTCAACAATTCCAATAAAATTTAGTGTGGATTAACTCTCACCCTGACTTAGAAGCTGCCCCACTTTTAGGATTATCCGAAACATTAAAGGAGCTGTCCAAGATCCAGAAGCCATTTGGAAGAAGGGAGAAACCCAATGAAGTTTTCAGATGCTACAGGCCTTAGGAGCACATAGGAGTTGTTTCGATGTGATAAAGTAAAAAAAAAAATCAAAGATAATGAAAAAAAGCATTGTTCTTACCCTGGCTTTTAGGGTGACTGAGTATAGATTGAGGAATATATCTGTCTTTTGAAATGCTTCTTGTAAAAGTAATTACTTGTCACTGATGTCTAATCATTTTCACCTCCTCATTTTTCCTTCTTGCTGGTGACACTTGTTTTTCTTAAGGCAGGAACTTTACAAGGAAACAGCAATATAAAGTCTGGGAAGTATTTGCAGTATCTTACTTGCACTATCACGTCTCCTGTTCTCACTACTAACACCATCTTGTTTCTAAGCCTCTTCTAGCATTTATGTGGCTGCTACCATCATCTCAATAATTTCAGTAATTTTCATGTGCAACCCTGCATTGGAGAGGTCACACTCCATTTTTCTGAGGTGACATGATTCAGGCGTCTCTGAAGTGTGCAGTTCTGTGCTCCCCGTGTACCAGGCTTCTAGTTACAGGGATCCAAGTATCACAAGCAGAAATAATAATAATAATAATAGGATCATAAACCTGCAAAGGTAGTGAAAAATGAACACGCAAAAATACTGTGGGACTTTTAGTATTTGTCCAGACTGACAAAGTTTTGGAACACAATACACCAGACATCAAGATTGTGGAAAAGAAAAAAGTTTGGATTATTGATGTCACCATACCAGGTGACAGTCGCATTGAGAAAAAAACAACAGGAAAATCTCAGCCATTATCAAGACCTCAAAATCAAACTGCAAAGGCTCTGGCATAAACCAGTCCAGGGTGGTCCCAGTGGTCGTGAGCACACTGGGTGTCGTGCCAAAAGATCTCAGCTGGCATTTGGAAACAATAAATATTGACAAAGTCACGATCTGTCAACTGCAAAAGGCCACCTTACTTGGATCTGCGTGCATCAATCAAAAATATATCACACAGTCCTAAATGCTTGGAAAATATTCGACTTATCTCGTTTGCTGTGTCATACTGTGTTTTTTGTCAGAATAATAATAATAGTTTCCTGCATCTTATCACAGCGCAAGGTGGGATACAACATTTTATGTGAGTAAAATAATAATAATAATAACAACAACAATAAACTTTATTTGTATCCCACTCTATCTCTCCGAAGAAACTCAAGGTGGATTCCAACATAACAATGGCAAACATAAAACACACAATACTAACATAAAATCCCAGAAAAACCCCACATATAAAAGTAACATTAAAGTGTAACATCAATTTAAGACCTAACATCAGTAAGTTAAACCTGACATCAGTAAGTTAAACTACATGTAATCAGACCAAATTCTATAATAACATAAATCTAAACAAAACATCCACATTAGTGTACAATAGCCAGCAAGAGTTCACAAAAAAGTGTGGGTTGGTTATGTACATAGTCAAATGAGGTCATTGGGCTGGTGTGGACCAGAAAAGCCAAAATACACATAGTTGATGCCGGTAATTCACTGTGTCCCCCAATAGGTACTAGGTGGACCCCTTTAACCCATCTTAAGAACTCACAATAACATCCTATTTAGAATTTATTCTGAGCCATTTTGTAAGCGTTAAACCTACATTAACCCACAGTGATTACCATTATGGGGTGGGGGGAGGGAAGATACATGGCACTGCTTAAGGCCATCCCATGCCATCTGGAAGCACTTAACCCCCTGATAAAATATAGCAACCATTCAAGTGACTCTGAAAATCCTTTCATCATTATAATGGAGAGTATAAAACCTATTTTTCCTCTTTGTTCTCACATCAGGCTTTTTTTTTATAAAGAAACTTAAGATCCTGAAGCCCTACAGAAATGGTAAACAGGAACACAGTGTAGGGCATCAAAATCCAAAGGGTGAACAGGAACATAATTTAGGTCTTTAAAACTGACTGCACTCAACAGGATCACATTTCCTATTTCAAAAAACAACATTTAACACTGCAATGTGCCTACGTGTCAGAAGTATTCTCTGTGGAATGTAGCGAGGCTTAATGCACATGTAAGTGTGCATAAGATCACAGCCCTAAATGGTGATTTTCACAACTGTCACTCTTAAGAGGTTTGGAACTTCAGTCCCTCTCATCCCCAGTCGACATGTCCAGGGGTCAGGAATGCTTTGGAGTGTAGTTCAAAACCTTTGGAGGCCATCCAGTTAGAGAGAAATGGCCAGTGGAGAAAAGAAAAAAATCAACCCCAAATCAGCCTTGCATTCAGCATGACAACAGTTAGCTAGGACTGAATTATCACCCACTGAAACTCCAGCAAGAGCAACTCTCGAAAGAGGATAATGATTTCACCATGAATTACAGCTAAGCAGTTCAATGGAAACTTCATGGTGTTTGGTTTAGCAGGTGCCACTGGAAAAAAGAGAGAATGTGTTAGCATTAGTTTAATCTGTCCCTACCTGCTATTTCTTGTTATTCAGTTATTTCCCAGTCATTTCATTATAATCGTGCTCCCACTTCAAAATCAAGTTAATAGTGCAGAACATTCAAGAACTTTTCCCTGGCTCTTCTCAGTTTAATAAATTATTAGAAATATAGGTTTTGAAATGACCTGAGATATCAAGATCTATCAAGATCTCTACATCAAGCAAATCATCTATCTATCTATCTATCTATCTATCTATCTATCTATCTATGAAATCATATGCATTAGATTTAAAATACAGTTGTGTTTTAGGATGTACTAAAAGGCTATGTGTGTATATATGGCCTGAAAAAAAGAAAGCTGTTATTCCTTTGTTACAATACTCATATCCCGCCCTTTACTTTTGAAAGGCTCCCAATGCAGTTTCCAAATAATCAATTTGTCAGGTACCTGCTTTCATACTTAGTACCTAAATAAGACAGAACACTCAAGGAAAGGGATTAAGTTTATCAGATGTTAGCTATTATCCTTCTTTCTCAGAGGGCAGAGCAATGACAGCTGGCATATGGAGGCAAGGGCCCTTACCAGCCACTAGAGCTGGGTATGATGGAGCTGTTCCTAGCTTATCTTCTGACCCTCATAGGCCACATCAATGTCACTTGGAATATGGAAGATCTTTCTTCAGCCATTATGGGTCCATCCAGGCTACTCTTCTCTCTCAAAGGCCACAACAATTGCAGTTGGAACACATTTTCTCTTCCAGTGCAACTAAGACATGATGGAGATGTTCCTTGCTGTTCTCTCTCTCAGTGGCCAAAGCAATGGCAGTTAGAATGTCAATACCAAACTTAGACCAAGATTTTCTACTGTGATCTGTCAGACTCTCAACAAATTATGTCTTTGTTTTCTATCTGGCTATGATGCATAACCAGATAGTTCTCCAGTGCCCACACATGCATGAGAGTATATCCACACACACTTTCCAGCATTAGAGAGGGCTGTTAGAGCAAAACCATGAGTTCTGTGGGGCAGGAGATAGTCAAGAGTGTAACAAAACATCATTCATCATAAACATTAGTGCATATATCATTAACAAGGCACCAGCCATTACAGACAGCCCCCGAGTTTTAAACATCCAACTTACAAATGACTCATAGTTAAGAACGGGGGTGAGACAACAGGGAGTGAGAAAAATCTACCCCTAGGAAGGGAAATTCATTCCTGAAGGAGTTAACATGGGGAAAAGAGGTCTCCAGGGAAGCTTTATCACTCATCCTTGTTTCCACAACATGCCACATTTTTCAAAATTCAGTTATCAGAGTTATCACAGAGACAGAAAGTGAGGAGAAATCTTCTGAATAGGGGTGCAAAACTAATGCTGCAAGGGTGTTAACCCTTTCCTAGGTTAAAGCATATAGATAGGTAGATAGATAGAGATACACACACACACACACACACACAAACACACACATTTGGATGACGCCACATTTAAAAATGTACCCCTGCTGACATACAAACAATTTCAACTTAAGGACAAACCTACGTAACTTATCTTGCTTGTAACTTGGGGACTGCCTGTATTTGTTTATCAAAACAGAAATATTATATCATAGAAGGAAATCTGGGTCCCTCTTACTGACATCCACTTTATATTCATTGGTGTTCTCATATATGCTACCATCATTGTGGGGTTTTCTTAGAGTGCAAGAGGAATAGCAATTGAATTGATCTTCGCTGGTGTAATCATTTCATTTAAATTAGGCCTATACAGCAGGTTCTTCCTTTGAGAGTTTAACCAAAAAGTTTTTTTAAGAGTTAATAGCAAAGGCCTTGAAGAACCTCTGCTCAAAGCCCAAGAAACACAAGTGGTATTAAATTAACTTGCGGCAGGCTTGGGCCATAAATCTTCTGTTTTAAATGGCATGGGAAATATAAGCATGTGATCATTGTCCTCTCACAGGAACTCAGCTATGACAGGTAGGACTGAAACAACCCACAGATAACTAATTCATACCATGTTGGCCCAAATTAAAACATTAAAATTTTATAGATATAATCATATAATGAAAAATGTTCCTTTTCAGCCCTTGGAAGTCAGAGACTTCTCCTTGCTACAGCTATTGATTTAGGCTGCTGTGGTTTTTATTTTATTTCTCCTTCATTTTTATGGAGAAGGAACTTTTAGACAAGTCAGGGGATGTGAAATATTAAAGTGGACAGAGCACAGGGAAATAAGCTCTGGTGAAGAAATTGGCTTGAGCAAAGGCCTAAACATGGGCCTAATTGGTCTATTCCATCTCTTCGTCCACTGACATGATGACAACTGTTCTGAAATTTATTTCCAAGCAGACACACAAATAAATAACATCTGTGAGACGGGTGCCCATGTATGACAGAGAAGCCAGATCTCTGAAGAATAGAGTCAAATAAAACATGCTATTCTGAGTGTTCGACGTCCTCATATTTCAAACTTGCATTCAAGCTAGAGAGCTATGTTTTTCTGGATGGCTGCTTAACTGCTTTTCGGTGAAGCTCAATGTAAGAGAAAAGAGTAAAGTGTCATCAGGTTTGAAATTCTGTACTATGGAACAGAAACAATATATTTGCTATCACATTTGGGTAGTAAAGTGTGTCAGGGAATAGATTCGATTTTGCCTTCACATAGTAAATTGCGTTAGAAGACATATTCTACCGAAATTTCTATAGCAGGGCAGGGAACATATGGCTCTCTGAGTGCTATTGGAGTGCCACTCCCATTAGCCTATGATAGCAGTGGTTGGAAGCTGTATTATCACAAAATACAGAGGTCTGCATTTTGTCCACCTTCGAGGCATAATAATAACTGTATACATCTTTGTCTGAGAATCTAGATTATTGCATGAAAATAATCCATTGTGGTTTGTTTCCAAAATGAGTTCTATCGGGGCTTTTTCACTTGAGACGAGATTTCCCTTTAGGTGATCCCTTCTTATTTAAATGGTCTGTTATTTTACAAATGCTTTTGCAAGGAGATATCTTTCTGCGAATTTGTCACACAGACCAATGTTGTCAACTCAGCAGCTGGTAGTTAATGAAGAAAATTGTGAAAAGACAACACAAGCACAAGGTTGCTGTTTATTTTCCAATTAGCAGACAGGCTGTTGACAATACTTTTCAATTCACAGTCTGTTTATAAGTCCTTCCAGATGATTAGATTCTTTGTGAACATGCTGTTCTTCTCTGTATACTTGTACTATCTACTTTCAGACATCTAGTATGGACTATACATGGGCTACATCTTTCTGTCACTGCCTTGTATCTTAATTATAATGCGGTGGTTTGCACAATTTCTTTTTAGATTTCCTTTTATAATTCATTGTTTTGTCCTCTCTGTTCCTCTACAGTTTCTTCCTTTTCTTTCGTATGGTGAGAGCTACAACCACATTATTTCCTACTGAAATTAGACATATGTGATTCTTTCTTTTTAAAAATGCCAGTTTACCAACTGTTAGGATTTCTGGGAGGAATAATCATAATAACAACAACAACAAACTTTATTTTTGTACCTCATCTCCATCTCCCCAAAGGGACTTGGGGCAGCTTACATGGGGACAAGCACAAACAACATGATTAAAATATAGCACATTAAAATATATAATGGCAACAGAAAACAACAACAACATTATAGCATAAATATAAACACAAACATCAACCAATAACCAATGAGCTCTGCAATAACAATCAGTTTCTGGGTACGGGTGGGTGGACTGCTGCAAAAACAATTATGAGGATAGGGTTGATGAATAAAGTGCATAGATCCTATGGCAACAATGGCGATAGGGGGCAATATAAGAATAAAGCGTTATAAATTTAACTGCAGAACAATAGTAAAGTATAAAGACAAGATTTTGGGTGTATGCTATCTGGGCGATTGTCTAGTCAAAGGGCACAGTGGAATAATCATGTATTTTAATCTCTGTGGAAGATGGACAGGGTGGGTGCTAGCCTAATCTCCCTGGGGCCAAAACATCTGTGGACTCACAAGTTGAGAATGACTGTCCTGAAAGTATCAAGGTTGTGCATCCCTTATCCAAAATTCCAAAATCTGAAATAATCCAAAACTGCCCACATGGGTGGCTAAGATACTGACTCCCTTGCTTTCTTTTCTGATGGTTCAAATTTATTTCATACACAACATTGTTATTATATAAAATTACCTTCATGCTGTGTGTCCATGAACAATAAAATAATTTTGTGTTTAGAATTGGATCTCATCGCCAATATTTTTGTAAGTATATGCAAATACAGGTATTCTAACCCCCACCCTACCCCACACCCCCAAAAATCCAAAGTCCTGGTCCCAAGCATTTCAAATAAGGGATACTCATGATATGCTTCTTATGCTTCTTGTTTCATACCGTGAAAAGAGGGGAGGACAACTTGGAATGCTAGAAACTAAGGTTATTTCATAATAATTGTATCTGGATGATGTAGAGTCAGTTATACCTCTCTCAGTAAAACAGCAAGGCCGTAATCAGTAGAAATCAGATAAATGTAGACATATTTGATATAGCCTGTGCTGTGGCCTGTGTTTTATCTGTAGGTGCTGATTTAATTTATAGGTAGGTTAGGCCTTTAATAGGATCAAAAAGAATGTTTTCCCAATGTTACTTCTTCTTTTCCACTGAGGCATATATATCCCTACCAACTATGCACAACAGCACATACCTAACCAAGTGAATTCTATTTTATACCATAATTAATATTTTTTTTACAATTTTGCTAAATTGTTTTGTATGAATGAATAAGTGTTATTGTTCTAGCCATAGGCCATGACAAATTAAGTGCACATATTAATGACATCCAAAGTACACATTTATTTATTTATTTTTATTTATTTATTCAATTTTATATACCGCTCTTCCCTGCAGGCTCGGGGCGGTTTACAAACAATCAGTTAAAATACACATAAAATACACAAAATACATAAAATACATATAAAACATTAAATCAGATAAGGACATGGTCACAATATAAAACTTCAGTATAAAGATTAAAACTCATTAAAACTGGAATTGTTTTGTATGTGTTTTATCTGCAGCAGAGTAATATAGCTGCTTGTCTGGATTTTTTCCCCAATAGCTGTGGATGGATATAGCAGTAAATAAAGCTTTCATGGTCATTAGTTTAGGGTCCAGTAACCTTTGATGAGTCAAAAATCAAAGCAAAAGCTTACAGTCGGCACATAGCTATCTGAAAGAGGAGAGGAGAAGACATGGGTTAGCCTGAAGCTTGCCCCTAGCTCATTCATGCAATGATATAGACAGTCTTATTTCTAAAATTAGTCTAAATATAGCAGACACGGGTTAAATCTTATGTAGTATAGTATAAGATCACAAATGCATTACACCCATTCATTTATGTGTCTCCTACAATATGGAATTTACAGCAGTGAGTTCTAATATTTATTAGGAGTGAAATCAGAGAGAGCTTTACACTTTTGGGACAGAGATCTAAATAGCCATTACCTATAATCAGATGCCTTTATTCCCAGGTTAGGGGAAGTATGTTCAAAGCACAGCTCATATATTGCAGAATGTTTGTCTGCCTTTTCAATATAGTTGGATGTTCTGTATAAGTAATAAGCCTTGTGTTTATGGTCCAATTGTTTCTTCATTCTGCACACTGTTCGGTTCCTTTTAAGCAACACACTTATCACAACCATGCAGCACTTCACTTTTCCTAAATATCTCATCAGATCTTGCAAGCAAAGCATTTCAAACCTGGTCAATACTTGGATAAGAGATCCTCGAGGGAAATGCAGGATGCTTTTTTGGAAACAGTTCAATAGGTGACATTCTTTTAAAGTCAGCAGAGAACCCGTCATCTAGTCTGGTGACAGACGCCTCATATGAGCACACTGTCCTCCTTACATTCCTGCCACATCATATTGCTTATGATGACAAACAGTTTTAGCTTGAAAGCTGAGAACAATCTGAGAATGGCACTCTTCTGGTATTCAACAATGTGTTCTTCAAGGTAAAAGGTGAAACATACACAAAGCTAACAAGCATACTTTGGAACATGTTGTTAGGAGAAGCAGATTGATTTTTTTTCATCCCCCATCATCACCAGTTTGTAGTTCTAAGATCATATTTCCATACATCCTTCTAACCCTGCCTTCACAGACAATGCATCATCATCATTATTATTATCACTCTGCTGGCTTTTGTATTGGATCACACGTCGGACACTTCCCAAGTGTTTAGGACTGTGTGATGACTTGGCAAATAATGCATGCAGATCCCAGTAAGGTGGCTTTTTGCAGCTAACAGATGGTAATTTTTTCAGCGCTGATTGTGTTTAAGTGCAGGCCAAGGTCTTTAGGCACTGCACCCCGTGTGCCGATCACCACGGGGACCACATTTACTGGCTTGTACCAAAGTCTTTGCAGTTTGATCTTTAAATCCTTATATTGTGTCAGCTTTTCCAGTTATTTCTCTTCAATCCTGCTGTTGCTTGGGATTGTAACATTGACTATCCATACTTGGTTTTTTAACACGATTGTGAGGAGTATTGTGCTCCAAAACTCTGTCGGTCCAAATTTGGAAGTCCCAGAGTAGTTTGACGTGTTCATTTTCTGTAACTTTTTCAGACTTGTGGTCCCACTATCGCAGGCAGATGGTATTTGTGGCACAAGTTCCAATGAATCGTTTGAGCAACGGTGTTATGCCTCCGCTTGTAGTCTGTCTGTACGATCTTCTTGCATCAGCTGAGGATGTGATCTATTGTTTCATCTGCTTCCTTGCAGAGTCTACAATTGGGATCTGTCATTGACTTTTCAATTTGGGCTTTAATAGCATTTGTTCTTATGGCTTGTTCTTGGGCTGCCAGGATCAGGCCCTCCATCTGCTTTTTCAAAGTTCCATTTGTGAGCACCATCCATGTTTTCTCATTGTCATTTTTTGCTCTCAATTTTTCCCAGGAACTGTCCATGGAGAATCTTCTTTTGCCAGTTTTCTCTTCTGCTCTTCATTGTATTTTTACAGTATTCCCTCTTTGTCTTTTGCACTTGAAGCAGTTTTCTACTATTGACTTCCATCAATGTTGGTTCTTGACTGCATTTCACATAATTTGCCAGTGCATGTTTCTCTTCTTCTATCATCTCTGCCTCTTGATTTTCTGGGCAGGTAAAGTCTGTCGACATCACTACGCGGGTGTAATGAGTAGTGGATTGTCATCAGTTCTCTTGTTTTTCTGTCATGCAGCTCTGCTTGTGTCCAGTTCATAATTCTAGCAGTGTATCTGATGACAGGGATTGCCCAGGTGTTAATAGCCTTGATTGTATTTCCACCATTTAATTTGCATTATTATTATTAATAATAATTATTATTATTAGTGCAATTGCACCACCCCAGCACTTAAAAGCAGAACACAAAGGCTATAAAATATAAAAGAAAAAAGCTGGCTAGTTTGGGAATAGCAAAAGGGAGTGGGGAGAAGAAGATAATCCCACCCTGTGACATCACTTTACTGTTAGCATATTGGCACAGAAACAGAAAGGACCCATCGCACCAAGATAGATGTTGGGAATGTTGCAGAATTGGGAACTATAGACAGGTTTTACTCATCAATAGCAAGGGATGGGATAATAATGGGGAGGATGCAGACATGGCACCATGCTGGTTTGCTTTACGCAATAAAGTTCATAGCATTAGGTTTCACCTGGATATTGGTAGCAGGTAGAAATCCAAGCAACAGTTCTGTACTCATGGATAGGGAGACGCAATAAGTCTATGCCTATTTTACCTAAAAATATGAACAAAAATATAAAAATATGAATATAAAAATATAAAAATATGAATATAAAAAATATAAAAATATGAATAAAGCCCGACTGTTCATTGGAAGGAAGAATATTAGAGGCAAAAATGAAGTACTTTGGCCACATGATGAAAGCTTAGAGAAGACAATGATGCTGGAGAAAATGGAAGGAAAAACAAAGAGGGGCCGACCAAGGGCAAGGTGGATGGATGCTATCCTTGAAGTGACTGGCTTGGCTCTGAAGGAGCTGGGGAAGGTGACGGCCGACAGGGAGCTCTAGCGTGGGCTGGTCCATGAGGTCACGAAAAGTTGGAAGCGACTGAATGAATAAACAACATGAATAAGTGTTCCAAAATCCAATTTATTCCTTCCTTCCTGGGATCTCTGATATTGGCTGTAGTATACTTCCTATACTGCAAAAATTTAGAAAATAGTAACTTCAATAGGGATCTTCTTAGAGAAAGTATACTGCTTCAATAGACATTTCTGAGTATTCAGGTCTTTTGAAAAAGTCACTCATTTATCTAATCCCTTATTCTTGAGGTATTAAAACCTCAAGTCTTCCAACAGGTGTCCTTGCTCCTTTAAAGGCAGTTGTATAAAAGGAAATCAGATGACTACACACTTCATCTATAGTGTTAATATTAAAACACTGTTTTTAGTGTCTGTCATTTCTACCTCTACATTTTCATTTCTAGCATACCATTTGTTATGCTTTTAATTTTTCTTCCATGTAGATCTCTTTTATGTTTTGTATTTGCTCTCCTTGGCAGAGTCATTGAGCACAGGAAATATGCTGTCTGCAAAATGCCAAAAACACTTTCTTCTTTGAGGTCTAGTAATAGGTAACTGGAAGGTTATAGGAAATGATCTGTACTCTATGCTTTCCCTACTCATATATAGGGTTTTGATTTTATTTGAAATGAAAGGCGTAACTACAGGTCTGAAAACTAATAGAATTTCAGCATTTACTTGAAGATCCATAGCCTTTGGGTTAGATTGTGTGTCAGTCAGCAGACAGCTTGTAGAATGAAGAATACTTTAATACAAAAATGAAAAGATTTCTGTTAGACGCATACCAGGTACAAGATATGAAGAATGGTTCTTGTGGATTATCATTAGAAATATTTTCCACTCTGTCTGAGTCCTGAAGAAGTCACAGGAAGAAAATCCATCCAGATAATACTGGCTTGTGAACCACAAGAAAAAAATCCAATTTTTCAGTATAAAACTCTTGCTTCTTGAAAATATTTAGTTTTTGAAAAAGCAAGTACTTGCAGGCTCTGTTTGTGGAACTAGTACCACATCTTGTTTTAAAAGTGCTACTTCAGTCATAACTGATAGTTATTGGCTAATTGACTGATGGGCTCGTGCTATTACTTATTCATTTATAGAATTTATATGCTGCTTTCTACCAATGTGGGATCCAAGGCAAATCACAAACAATGCAACAAAATTAACTAAATACATAGTAATGGAATTAAACACAATTGAAACACTGCCATATTAAAACCATTCACTAAATAATATAAAATTGTGTTAAAAACAGACAAAAGTTAAAACTAGAGTACCCACTCACAGCCTTAAAAGGGCTGCCTGAAAAAAAATACCTATTAAAACCCTCTCTTAAACAAGAAGGTATTTGCCTGCCAGGAAAGTGAGTACAGAGAGGGGGAAGAACCAACTGTTCTTTATCAAATTAGACTTCAAGGTGGTATACAAAATTGTAGACCATGAATTATTCTTAAAAATAATAGAGTGCAATCAAATGTTAACAGAAACAGGGCAAAATATAGTCTAGGAAAGAAATACAAGACCAATTGAATGGTTCTATACACAGAAAGGCCAAGCAAGTATATCTCTCTAGAACAGTGGTTCTCAACCTTTCTAATGCCGTGACCCCTAAATCCAGTTCCTTATGTTGTGGTGACCCCCAACCATAAAATTATTTCCGTTGCTACTTATTTTATTACTAATTATTTAATTATTTAATATTAAATGCAATTATTTATCAAGTATGCTGCTATGGCTGAGTTCTCTGGCTGAATCAGTCTGCAGTGCCTTTCATGTTCCTTGATTCATGTTTTGGGAAATGCTGCTTTTGGCTATCCCTGTGTAGACTTGTGCACAGCTGCATGGTATACGGTAGACTCCTGCAGAGGTCCTGCAGATCCTCTCACCTCTACAGGAGTCCACCGTATACCATGCAGCTGTGGACAAATCTACATAGGGACCGCCAAACACAGCACCCAAACATGAATCAAGGAACATGAAACGCACAACAGACTAATTCAACCAGAGAAGTCAGCCATAGCAGAGAACTTGATTAGCCAACTTGGACACAGCATATTATTTGAGAATACAGAAATGCTCAGCCACTCTAACAACCACCATGTCAGACAACACAGAGAAGCCACATGAAGTACATGGAAATTTTGAACAGAAAGGAGGAAAGCATGAACATGAACAAAATCGGGCTACCAGTATTAAAAACTGTAAAATCAGGACAGTGAAAAAAACCCACTCTGAAAACAGGGGAATTCCAGACATGAAACAAGCAAGGCCAGCTAACATCACCCCCAGGCAGGAATCTGCCAGGCCTTGAAGCTGCAAAGCTTTGCAATGCTAATCAAGGTGATTAATTCCAACATTAACACTTGCTTCCAACAGACAAGAGTTTTTTCCCCACCCTGGACACCATTCCACAGAAATATAAACCTCCCTTGCCTAGTTTCCAACAGATCCCAACAATCTCTGAGGATGCCTGCCATAGGAGTGAGCAGAATATCAGGAGAGAATGCTTCTGGAACATGGCCAGGCAGCCTGGAAAACTCACAGCAAACCCAGTAATATAAATATCGGATATATATGGTGTATTTCCATTGTTACAAATTTAGTATAATTAAAGCATAGTGATTAATCACAAAAACTATACTTAGGCCCTCCAGGTGTCTGGACTTCAACTCCCATAATTCCTAGCAGCGGGTAAGCAGTTAGGAGTTGTGGGAGTTGAAGTCCAAAACACCCGGAGGGCCCAAGTTTGCCCAGGCCTGGGCTAAGGTCACCTGGAGAGGCACCCCCTCCTCTTTCAACTCTGGGGCGCTCCTTCCTCATTCCTTCCTCCCAAAAACAAAAGCACAAAACGAAGGAGGAAGAGGAAAAAGAGGAGGAGGGGGCAGCAAAAGCAGCTGGGTGCTGCTCTACTCCACGAATGCCATTGGGAGCACGGAGCCAGCAGCAGCCTCCCTCCTTCCCTCCCTTTCTCTCCCTCCCCCCAACACACGGGTGGATGGATGGATGGCTGCAGAGTAGACACCGGGGCTGCAACCTGGGTTTAGGAAGCGGGGGGGGGGGGGAGGAACGGGCTGAAGCAAGGAAGGGGAAAAGGAAGGAAGCAAGGAGAAAGGGGGTGGGGGAGAGAGAAGAAAGGGAAGGAATTTAATGGGAGGAAGGAAATACTGCGCCCTGGGGAAAAACAAAAGGGGCATTTGTCGTCGGGGGATAAGGAAGGGAGGACAATGTTCCAAAGAAAACTTTGCCCAAACGCTGCAGGCCCCCCCCACACCTTAAAAACAAAACAAACCCACCTGGGAAGCAGAATGGGACTCAACCGAGCCGCAACTCTTAATCCATACATAAAAACCGTCAGGAGAAAATGCTACTGAATGAAACATGGCCATATAGCCTGAAAAACTCACAGCAACCCAGCCAGGTCTCTGCCCTGAGGGTTTCAGGAAAGAGGAGCAGAGAGGAAGTCCACAGGACTTGAAAGTAACGGGGCACAGTGCACCAGCACCTTCCTTCTCTCCCTCCTGCTCCTGGGGAGACCCTCCATTGTTGCATTGGGCTCCAGTCCCCGTGGCCTGCCTGCAGGGAGGAAGGAGCAATGGGCCCTTCACTCCCCCCCCAACACACACACACTGACTTTTCGCGCAGTTTTTTTTTTGGTGCTTTGCCTGCCCCGCAGCCTGCAGGGAGGAGGGCTCCTTCGCTCCCTCCCTCCCTCGGCACCTAAAGGCCATTTTCTGCCCATGCCCATGCAAGCTGCCGGCTTGGCTTCTTCCTTTGTCGCCTTCGCCTCCCACACGCCCTTGCCGGCCGGTGGGAGCGCGAGGGAGGCGACGCACAAGGCCTTGCGCGAAGGAGCCCCGCTGAGCTCGGAGGGGGCGAGGAGGGCCTTTGCTGCTAAGCTTCTCCTCTTCCTGACTTCCTGCAGCCCTGTGGGAACAGGAGGTGGAGGAGCTGACCTGGACTGCCTGGCACATGGGCTGGCAGCCATTGTGAGGAGGCAAAAGGGGCGGGGCCAACCGAGGCACCTTCGCGACCCCCAGAAAATGGCCCTGCGACCCCCCTGGGGGTCGCGACCCCCAGGTTGAGAACCACTGCTCTAGAAGGAGCATGGCAAAGTTGGGGTACCACCACCGAGAATGTCTTATATTTTGTACTTCTATGATCCAATGAGCACTGGGACTTCATTTGGAGTAGGATCTTAGAAGAAGATTTTAGCAGAAGATCTTAAGACATGGGCAGATTGATTTAAGAAGAGAGATTCCTTCAGGCATGGTTCGGCATACCCAAAAGTGAAATTGCATCACCTCCAGTGGTGATGTGACCTCCAACGATGGGGGATACACTGACTTCACTGTGGTTGCCCACTGCAATATATTGTAGAAGTACCTAAATTGACTTTATTATTATACTAACTTGGGTATTCAGTGTTGCCCAGGTTATTAGAAGAAGTCATTTTTTTAATTTAACAAAATTTGTGGGTGAACTATTTATTTATTTATTTATTTATTTCTTCGATTTTATATTCCGCTCCTCCCTGCAGGCTCGGGGCGGGTAACAATGGAGTATACATGGGCGACATGTCCTCAACATGCAGCCCTACAATTACATAAAAACAAATTAAAAACACAGTCCGACGATTCCAAATACAAGGGGCATACTGGAATGCCTAAGGGAATGCTAGTCCAAAGAGGGCGGTCTTACAGGCCCTTCTGAAGGGTACCAGTTCTAGGATGGCCCGGGTACTGTCCGGCAGAGAGTTCCATAGGGCTGGAGCTGCCGCGGAGAAAGCTCTCTGACGAGTCGCGGATAGGTGGCAGGAGCGGACTGGTGGTATAGTCAGTAGGTTCTGTTCCTCTGATCGCAGTGATCTCGGGGGCAAATACGGGGTAAGGCGGTCCCTCAGGTACGCAGGCCCTAGACCGTGCAAGGCCTTAAAGGTTAATACCAACACCTTGAAGACAATTCGGTACTCAATAGGAAGCCAGTGCAGCTGCCGGAGGATGGGCGTGATGTGCTCTCTCACCGACGAGCCCGTCAGCAAGCGAGCAGCGGCATTCTGCACTAGCTTGAGTTTCGGATTGTCGACAAGGGAAGGCCGACGAGAGGGCGTTACAGTAGTCTAGTCTCGAGATGACCGTCGCTTGGATCACCGTAGCCAGGTCATTCCTGGACAGGTAGGGTGCCAGTCGCCTAGCCTGCCGTAGGTGATAGAAGGACCCCCTGCAGACCGCGGCGACCTGAGCCTCCATGGTCAGCAGGGAGTCCAACTGCACACCCAAGCTCTTAACCGAAGATGACGGGCTAAGTTGCCCGCCGTCCAGGGTAGGCAACCGGCACCCACCCAGCCCAGGGCGACCGGGCCATAGGATCTCCGTCTTCGACGGGTTCACCTTCAGCCGGCTGGCGCGCAGCCAACCAGTCACGGCTTCTAGGCATCGATGGAAACAATCGGGTACGGTATCCGGCCTGCCGTCCATTCTCAGCAGAAGCTGGGTGTCATCCGCATACTGATAACACTCCAGACCAAAGTCGCGGGCCAGCTGGGCCAGGGGTCGCATATAAACGTTGAATAATAAGGGGAGAGGATGGCCCCTGGGGACCCCACAGTTAGCGGGGACCTCCCGAGACCTCCCACCCCCTCCACACGTTGTCCCCGGCCCCGGAGGAAGGAGGCCACCCATTGAAGTGCGGTCCCCCACTCCGGGGCCGGCTAAACGGTGGGTCAACAGTGCATGATCTACCGTATCAAACGCTGCTGTCAGATCTAACAGGACAAGCAGGGCTGACCCGCCCTGGTCCAGCTGGCGGCGGTTGGTCTGTAATGGCGACAAGCACGGTCTCCGTCCCATGCCCAATACGGAAGCCGGACTGGTAGGGATCAAGTCCAGCTGTGTCATCTAAGAACCGCTGCAGCTGATCCGCTGCTGCCCTCTCAATTACTTTGCCCAAAAGGGCAGATTGGACACTGGCCTGTAATTGGAGGGAGCCGAAGGGTCTAAATTCGGCTTCTTCAGCAGCGGTCTTACCATAGCCTCTTTCAATCCCCGGAAGACTCCTTGCTCAAGGGAGCTATTTATGATCGTGCCCAGGGGCCTCGTAGCCCCTCCCGGCAAGATCTAATAAGCCAGGAGGGGCACGGGTCGAGGGAGCAAGTAGTTGGCCTAGCTGCAGACAGTAACTTATCAACAGCTGCTGCGTCCAGTTTCTGAAACCGGGTGAAGGCGGACCCGCCGAGTGGCGGCGGGGTCTCGAGCTCACTAACCGTATCAACCGTGGCTGGAATGTCCCGGCGGAGATTCGAAATCTTGTCAGTAAAGTAGTTCTGGAAAGCCTCAGCTGTTGGAGCCAAACCCCTATCATTTGGGACAGTTGGGATTGTTGTCATAGACCGATTATCCTAAAAGTTGAGCTGGGCGTGAACTAGCTGACTCTATCAAGGAGGTATAGTAGACTTTTTTGCCTCCTTGATAGCTCGCTCATAGGCCTCTTTAAATAGCTTATAAGCCGATTTCGATGCTCCGTCACGGAGACTCCGCCACACGTCCTCTAGCTGTCTCCTCCTCCGTTTCATCGCCCGCAGCTCCTCGGTGTACCATGGCGAGCGATTTCTACGGGGGATGAGAGAGCGTCTGGGGGCGATCTCGTCTAGGGCAGTGGCAAGACTGGAATTCCAGGATTCCACCAGCCCATCGACCGAGTCGCAGGGGAGTTCCCAGTCCCTTAGAGCATTCAGGAACCTAGTGGGTTCCATAAGTCTCTTCGGGCGAACCAAAATAGGTTCCGCACCCTTACCGGGAGGGGGGGACCACATCCAATCGGACTTCCAGGACACTGTGATCCGACCATGGAACCTCCATAACGGAGGTTAGGGTCACTTGAATTCCGGCGGCGAAGATCAGATCTAATGTATGTCCGGCGCAGTGCGTGGGGCCGGTCCTACACAGTGAGAGTCCTAGTGCCTCCATGGTGGACACCAGGTCCATGGCTGCTGTCGATGGGGAGGTGGTGTCGGCGTGGACATTGAAGTCCCCCAAGACAATGAGCTTAGGGAACCTCAATGCCCACTCCGCAACCACCTCCAGCAGCTTAGGTAGACTTCCTGCCGGTGCGTTGGGTGCACGGTACACCAGCAGGAAGGCTACACTCTCACCAAGATCCCACGCCAGGCCCACACACTCCACCCCGGGGATGTTCGCCGTCGGAATTGTCCTGGAATTAAACTTGTCTCGACTGAGAATGGCCACCCCTCCCCCCCGCCCCTCTGTCCTCGTCTGACTACTGGCCACAAACCCAGGTGATGTTAATTCGTGCAAGATGACATCGTCGCCCTCTTGTAGCCATGTCTCCGTGAGACAGGCTATATCGGCCTCCCTCTCTAAGAGGAGGTCCCTGATGGTTCCGGACTTGTTGCGCACGGACCTGGTGTTGGCCAGTATCAGAGTTGGAGGAGAGGTAACTCTGGGCTCCCCAACTGCGTGCCTGGGGATAGCACGTAGGTCAGAGGGCGGCCGAGCCTCCCTTCGGCTCCCCCGCCCTCTCTCATGAGGCCTACGGCTACCGTCCCAGTACCCCTACCCGAGATCACGCGTATAGCCCGCCCCTGCACTCCTTCGTCCGATGACTGGACTAAGTGTCCGGCCTCCTGCTCCCCCTCTGAAAAGGAGGGGGGTGCTGCTGTAGTCCCTCAGTGCGCAGGCCAGAGGGGTCAGAAGACTGAATGGGGGGGAGCTACGGCGCCGATCGACTCCCTGCGGCTCCTGTTGTTGAACCCTGCTCCCCAAAAGGTCCTGGGCCTATGTCTCCCACCCTCGGGCTTGGTGCGAGCCACTGAGGGGGGAGGCCTGGTGTTGTCAAAAGCCTGGTTGTTAGCAAGGTCTCTCCTCGGGTCCGAAGGTTGCCCAAGAGAGGGTTGCCCTAGAGACAGTCTTTGCCTGGGGGCTGGTCTCGTCTCAATAGGGGCTCTCCTAACCTGCGAGGGGGTTCCTGGTCCTCTGGCCTGATCATCGCAGTCAGTCAGTTTTGAAGCACCTCCTGTTGAATGCCTCCGTTGACCCAGGGAGCCCAGTATCAAAAACTGGGTCCTCTCCTGGAGGTTGGAGGCTGACATTAATGTTGGTGGTAATGAAGATGGTCTTCCGGCGCCTAGGTGGTGCTGTTGCTCTCCTCCCTCCTGGTCCACAGCCCCCTCCACTCCGGAGGCAAGTGCTGTTGATGTTGGTGGTAATGAAGTTGATGTTGGTGGTAATGAAGATGGTCTTCCGGCGCCTAGGTGGTGCTGTTGCTCTCCTCCCTCCTGATCAACAGCCCCCTCCACTCCGGAGGCAAGTGCCGACGATGGACTTCCTTCGCGCCGCCTACATCGGCGGCGGCGCTTCCGGCGGTGTCTCCATTTTGTCCCGCCTCCTTCCGAAGGGTGGGGGGCTGGCGAGGGGTCCTGCCTCACTTCCTTCGGCGCCTCAGACTCGTCCGTCTTCATGTCAGTCAGGTCAGTGGGTGGGTCTTCTGCTGGAGGGGCGGTCGCACCAAGGCTCCTTTTCCGGCGCCGGCGCTGGTGACGCGTGCGCCTGCGCCTTAGATCTTCTCCAGCCGGCTGCGGTGGGGGGGGGTACAGCATGGCCTCCCTGAGCGTCCTCAAGGCCGCGCGCCATCTTGCCTTCCCCCCTCAGTTCCTCCAGCTCTCTCCTAGCAGAGAGCGCGAGAGAGGCGCGTCTCGGTCGGGGGAGCGTCCAGTGCTCCAGCACCCGGTCGATATCAAATGATGTCTCAGCTGCCAGCCCCGTCTCAGCTCCCGGGGCTGGGCGCTGGATGGGACAGGGCACCACCGATCTCCGGCACGGTGACCACGGGCAGAGCCCATCCATCCCTCCGGCCTCCAGCTCACCCATCCGAGGTAGGGCATCGTTGGACACGATCGTCCGTCGGTCCGTTGGCTGGTGTTCCATCTGGACATCCCAAGAGTGGTCCCAAAGGTAGTCCGGGGGGGCCCCGGGGCTCGAGGCCCGGCTGGAGACCCCCTCTTCCTCCCCACCCGGTACAAGGGGCGGGGGGTGGCCATCCGCAGTGGTAGTGTCCTCCGAGGTGCCAAATATGGCATACTGTAGGTGTTCCCCAAACTCTCTGAGTCTGACTTCCAGCAGGCCGAACTCCCTCCAGAGCTCGTCCAGGGGCAGAGGTCCAATAGAAGTAGGGCCTACAGCTCTCCGGTGGTCTTGCTCCTGCTGGAGTAAGGACCAGGGTGGAGGGGGCGAGGGGGGGGCCATCACGGGGCCTCTCTGTGTCCTCAAGTCAGCCTCCAGCCTCAGGCAATAGTTGTAGAAAGCCTCGTCATCGTCCTCATGGACCTCCATCAGCTCAGGCTCGTCGCGTAGAGGACCCACACCGACCCCTAATGGGGCACGGGGGTCAACTCTCGCCGAGGATAGTCTTTCCCCTGCATTTGGGGTGGTCTCGAATATCGTAGGAGCAGATAACGGTGGGCACCGGCGGAGCGCTCCTGCAAGCTGCTCCTGCACCGGCGCCATTTTCTTCTTTCTTTAGAAAGAAGAAAATTCACATCATGCCAGGTTAACCCCCTGAAACTCCATCAATACTTAAAGTTTGTCATGTTGGACAAGTTTTCTCTAGATGCAGCATCAGTGGAGCTCAGTATGCTCTCCAGCTGCAGTATGAATTACAACTCCCACCATGGTGGGTCATTCCCGTCAGACTCCTTCAGTACGGTCATGGGGGTTCTGTGTGCCAAGTTAGGCCCAGATCCATAATCAGTGGGGTTCGGCGTGCTCTTTGATATCAGGTGAATTATAAATCCCAGTACCTACAGATAACAAATGTCAAGGCCAATTCCACCCCAAATCCACCAGTATTCAAATTTTGGCATATCGGGTATGCATGCCAAATTTGGCACAGATCCATTGTTGTTTGCATTCACAGTGCTTTCTGGATGTAGGTGAACTATAATTCCTATAAATAAATGTGAATTTTCCCCAAAGCCCTCCTGTATTTTTGTTGGGCATGAGGGTTCTGTGTGCCAAGTTAGGTCCAGGGCCATCGTTGGTGGGGTTCAGAGTGCTCTTTGATTGCAGGTGAACTATAAATTCTAGTACCTACTATGGCTATAAATCAAGGTGAATTACCCCCAATCTCTCCAGTATGGGGGTTCTGTATGCCAAATGTGGTCCAGGTCCATTGTCAGTGGGAGTCACAGTGCTCTGACTTGATGCAGGGTGAACTACAATTTCCATCATGTAGAGTCAATCCCCAAACTCCTCCAGTATGTTTAGCTGCTGGTTATTTCTGCTCTGTTTGTTGCACAGACAGAGTTGAAAAGAGTAGGAAAGGGTTAAGGGAGAGACAGTGGGTGGGATCATGAAATTCCACATCAATGGAGAAAGTAAGAAACATGGGGATGCCTGCAGTGGATGAAACATGCAAAATCTAGGATGAAATTGTCCAAAATGAAAACATTATTCGGGTGGTGGGCAGTATGGTATTTAGGGAGGACATTGGCAGGGGTTGGGCTGCATGTTCATGGCGCTGAAATGTCATTGGAGAGGGGGGGGGGCTTTTGATGGCTCCTCAGCACTGTTGGTTAGATCTGTTTGTGAAAGTGGGTGCCTGTCTGTGGAATTAGGCACCCCAGCCACATGCACACATACATATTTTGACTTTTATTAGTTATATAGATTGGTAAAAATATTGATGGCTATTGTATTGAGTGAGTGTGAGAATTGGCTATGCCATTTACAGCTGGGCACACTAAAGCCATCAAAATAGTCATTATTATATCATTAAGTTCCTTTCCCATTGAAATTTTGCTGGATAGCCACCAAATTTTCAGTGGCAAACACTTATGTCTTTTAAAAGAAATTAAAATTGTATCAATTAAAAATTCTTGAAAGCACTGCGGACCTAAATATAGCTTGGGACAAGCCTCCAGGACATGGCTGCAGCTCTCCAAGAGCAGAAAGAAAAGTGATGACAGATGATCCATTGAGTTTTATCTTGGCAACATGGAAAATGGGTCCCCCACATCAGTGCTGTCCAACTTCTACTGGACCTAGGGCCTGACTTCCAGTCACTGATGACCTGGGGGGCCGCTCCGCCCTGCCCCCGCCCCTGCCCTCGGCCCCGTCCCCGCCCCACCCCCGGCCACGCCCCCAGCCCCTCCTCCTAAAGTGTCACGCCAGCCTCAGAAGCGGCGATTTCGCTTCTGAGGCTGGCATGACCCTTTAGGAGGGAGGGCAAAGCCAAGGGGAGCCCTCCATGGCTTCTCTCTCCCTCCAAAAGTGTCATGCCAGCCTCCTCCCCTGTTCTGCCTCTTCCACCGGTGCACCGATCAGGCGCCGGTGGGAGAGGCAGAACGGAGAAGGCAGGCCTAAAGAGGAGGAAGGCAAGCGCTTGCCTTCCTTCTCTTTAGGCAAGCCCCCTCCCCTGTTCTGCCTCTCCCACCGGCGCACCGATCAGGGTGCCCGTGGGAGAGGCAGAACGGAGAAGGCAGCCTAAAGAGGAGGAAGGCAAGTGCTTGCCTTCCTCCTCTTTAGGCCTGCCTTCTCCCTCCCTGGCTCCTCCTCCCTGCACCGCCCCTTGTCCCTCTCACCGGCGCCGATGCAAACCGGTTTGCATCGGCGCCGGCGAGAGAGGGAAGAAGAGGGCGGTGCAGGGAGGAGGAGCTGGCTCCCTTCCTTCTCCCTGCCCCGCCTCCTCCTCCTCCCCTCCCTCCCCCCCGCCCCTGCGATCTCGCAGCGGCGGCACGGAGAGAGGGACGGAGGGGGCGGTGCAGGGAGGAGGAGCTGGCTCACTTCCTCCTCCCTGCCCCACCTCCCCCTCCCCCCCAGCCGCCATTTTTAAAAAAGTTCTTTTAAATTTTTTTAAAATTTTTTTAAAAAATGGCGGCCGGGGGCATAGCGGGGGCCGTGTCCAACAGGCAGGGGGGCCATGTACGGCCCCGGGGCCGCCAGTTGGACAGCCCTGCCCCACATGAACGTGGTGTCCATGTTTTCCAGCAAAGGGAAGATGCTGGTGAGAATTGCTATTTCTTTCAGCCAAGATCCAATACCAAATGTTGTGTTGTCTTGTACAAAAAGGAAATGAGATGTGTAGGAGTAGTCCAAATGCATTGTATGCGTATTTTGTCATATGGCTCTCTTTGTGAGAGACACAATTACGTAGTTTCTACATAACTCAGTTCATATTCATGCTTAGGGAAATTCCTGCAAGGGAACATGCATTTAAACAAAAGCAGCCCATAAACTGAAACCAAGAGCCTTGAAGCCTAACACAGAAGCTTGCCACATTTTTTCCAGAAGGCACAATAATAGTTCAAGAAGGCAGTCAGACCACATTTGATCAAGAAACAATAGGTACGTTTGCATGCCTCTTGTCTATATATATATAGACAAGAAAACATTGTCTATATATTTTACTCCTATATTTAACAGGACAGGAGTAAACCAAAATACAAAACAATGTTTGTCACAACAAACAAAAATAACTGTTTGTGTGACTCTTACACAAACCAGGTCACCAGCTTTAGTTTCTTCAGGTGAGAAAAATTATTCCAGATAAACAGAGGCTGGCACAAATGTCAAAAGAAATTTATTCCTACCAAGTGAAAAGTATATCTGGCTCTGTCTTCTGCGTATTGCAAATCCGCAGCACACCTTGCCCCATCAGACACTGTTCAAAACCTCTTTATGGAAACTAAGGACATTTACACATCAGAAGCTTAAATTGACTTTTCCTTAAATCAGTCTGCAATGCAAATTGTGACACCTACATTGGAGAGAATGCAAAATCTCATTTCTCTTCTGTTCTTTCTCACATTAACATGTCAGAGCCTCCAAGGTCCCTAGGACAAAAGAGATACCTTTCAAAAGGAGGCAAAGGAGACAGCCAGGGAAGATGAGGAGACGTAACATATGAACTATGTTAGGTGGGTGAGTGTACTGAGCATGCATAATCAATGAGCAAGCCATCACAATGAAAGACGTAGGATGGATGTGGAAGGGCAGGTGAGTTGGAAGAGAAAAGACCTCAGGGTCCTGCTTCCACTCAGAGTTTTGATCCATAATGGAACTGGAGCTATACAGATTGTTATTGTAGTTATTTTCTGTCAAGTCAACTCCGACCTATGGCTATTCTATGAATGAAACACCTCCAAGACCCCTGCTCAGATCTTGCAAATTTTGGATCATAGCATCCTCAATTGAACAACTCCTGCAGCACAGTCTTCCTGTTTTCCTCCTGCCTTCCAGCATGATTACCTTTTCCAATAATTCACATCATCTTGTGATATATCCAAAGTATAGCACCCACAATTTGATCATCTTCATTTCCAAGGAGAACTCGGTCTTGATTTGCTTTACAGTCCACTCATTTATTTTGGCATGTTTTAGCACTCTTCAGTAAGGTAAGCTGGGGTATGTATTTAAAAGCTTAAAAGTCAAAATTGACCTTTAAGAACTCCAAAGTTCATTTCTGAGTCAGTGTGACATGAACTCAATTGCAACTACTAATTACCAATAGATTCCAATCTGCTCTTTCACTAAAACTTGCAGTCAGATTCAGGCACATTTTAATAGATGGTAGTCTTACATAGAGCAAAATTCTACACAGGCCAGCCCACATAGTATTTTATTAGTGAATTTGCTCATAGCTAATTGGCTCTAATCGTATGTATCTTACAATGTGTGTATGCGTGAGGGATGAGAGAAAGAAATGTTGTAACTCTTCTGTATTTGATTGTAGATCTTAGTAATCTACAAGCAATCAAATTGGTGGCTATTTACATGGTTGCTATTGTCATCTTCATTGGAATCTTAAGATCGTCCAGGGAGGCCCTACTCTCAGTTCCCCCCTTCTTCACAAACACATTTGGTGGAAATGACAGACAGGGCCATCTCGGTGGATTCCCCCGCCTGTGGAATGCTCTCCCTAGTAAAATTAGGTCAGCTGCATCCTTCCTCTCTTTCTGAAAGAAGCACAAAACATGGTTTTGGGACCAGGCATTCGAACAGTAGGTTTGGCAGTAATCATGTTTGAAATCTGACTATAACAGGCTTTGGATTGGGTTGTTGGTCATTAGATCAGACTTGGATTTGGCTATATGATTAATAATAGTGTTTTAAATGCATTTTAATCTAATGTTTTATCTATTGTATGAAGTATGTAATGTGTTTTTGTATGTTGTCAGCATCAAATTGCTGCCGTTGTAATCCACCCTGAGTCCCCTTCGGGGGTTGAGAAAAACAGGGTATAAATGTTGGAAATAAATAAATATTTGAATCTCAGCTTTTACTAAAAATTGAGGTGAGGACATGCTATAAATTAAAATGAGAATAATATCCAACTGGAACTCATATAAGATCAACACTGAAATAGAATAAAATAGAAACCTATCAGACTATTAAGCTATTAACTAATAAAATACATAATTAAAATAATAAAACACAATATAAATGGGTACATTTGATACAAAACTGGAACAGCTGAATCAGTATAGCACCCTTTGAATGATCATTTCATTAAAACTCTTCTATACTCACAAGTTCTTACAAAGTTCATATAGTATCGCGAGCATTTTGTAACTGGTATATTTCTTTTTGTTCTGTTGAATATTTGTGCAGTGGGATCTAGGTTTTAAGAGATGAATGTATTTAAAAATTACACTGAAAAATTTACACATATTTCCCCCTTTTTTGAGTAGGTGTTTTCATCATCTTTGTAATGCACTGCTTTGCATGACAACGTCCATGCTCTGCTCTTGGCTTCCATTTGTTGTTTTCTTTAACTGTATGTTTGAGAAACAAATTGAAGGATTATTTCTACAAGATGAAATCAATAAATAATTTATCAGTTGTTCCAGTTTGTGTAGTAAATTGTAATTATCACAATCCTTTTGTTGGCACAAGCTTATCAGGCAAACAGGATTTGAAAACTAAAAAAAAGCTACCTAAACAATAATGGGTTTACGTAATGTCAATTGTGATGCCCCTGCTTGCATCCCGTGTGACTGAATTGTTAATATTTAATCTGGTGTCTGCATTAGTGCTTCCCTTGACTACCTAGCAAAAACATTGAGTAATAAATTATGGGGAAACAGTTTTCACTTTGGAATTCAGCACACTTGATTGTGGTTCGAGAAGCTCTTTGAAGATATTTCACAAAAAACAGGCATTTTACTTTAGAGCGGAAAAAATTAAAAGCAAAGCCTAGGCTTAATTTAAAAGAAAAAAGATGAAGAAAAAGTAGATGTCCAAAGCCAACTTTGTTTTTCTGCCAGTTCAGTTCAGCATCCTAATTTTGAACATACAAAAAAATCACTTTCATGGCTGGCAGTTCTACAGAACGTCCAATATCGCTTTGAACAACACTACTAATACATACTGTAAAGACTTGTTCATAAGTCAGCCTCATGTGTAAATCGAGGACAGTTTTGGAAGCAAAAATTATGGATTTTAATATTACTCGTGGATAAGTTTAGGGTCATTCCAAGGAGAAGGGAAAGCACCAATGCTGCCTAAAGGGGCCAACTGTTGTTGGTTGCCTACCACTATCATTTTCCCACCTAGGAATTCAAAAAGGTCTGATATAATGCTAGATATTTATTACTTATGGTATTTTTACTTGCTGCCCTTTCTCATTGCTGCTGGCTTTCCTTCTGGGATGGACTAAGATCTTTAACTTCTAGCTTGCTCAATGTGAACCCAGTGAAGACGGAGATCCTATGGCTGGGTCACCCGGGCAGTGGGAATGTCCAGCTGCCTGCCCTGGATAGTGTGGCATTTTACCCATCATCTTCGGTAAAGAGCTTGGGAGTCCTTCTGGACCCTCTGCTCTCAATGGAGGCTCAAATCTCCGCTGTGAGCAGAGCAGCATTTTTCCACCTGCGCCAGGGTAGGCGCCTGGCACCCTACCTGTCCCGTAACAACTTGGCTACGGTGATCCAAGCCACAGTCATCTCAAGACTAGACTACTGTAACGCTGTCTACATTGGCCTGCCTTTGGTGATGATCTGAAAGCTCAGGCTAGTGCTGAACGCTGCAGCACGGCTGCTCGCGGGTGAACCAGTGGGAGGTCACATAACTCCAGTCCTCCAGCGGCTGCACTGGCTGCCAATTGAGCACCGGATCAGCTTCAAAGTGTTAGTTCTAACTTTTAAGGCTTTGCATGGTCTCGGGCTAGTGTACCTAAGGGATCGCCTCACTCCTTATAACCTCCAGAGAGTGTTATGCTCTGAGGAGCAACATCTCCTGGAGGTCCCTAGTGTGAAGAGCTACCGCCCGACTGCCACCAGGCGGAGGGCCTTTTCAGTCATTGCCCCCGCATTGTGGAACGCCCTCCTGCCTGAAACTCGGGCGCTGCAGGATCTGGTGCCTTTTTGTAAAGCCTGCAAAAATTTTCTCTTCAAACAAGCCTTTGAGCCATGTTTGTAATAGCTAATTTTGATATTGCTTTTAAATTGTTGTCATACTCTGTTCTTTTACCTATATGAACCACCCCGAGCCATTGGGAGTGGCAGTGTATAAATCGAAGTAATAAATAAATAAATAATAATGTGGAAAGGGGATGGTTTACTCATGACGAAGCAAGTGGAAGATCATTCTCTCCATCACCACCACTTTGCTCAGGCCACCTCCTATTTCACCCATTTCTGCTGATACAACTGCTGTAGAGCCCTATGCTCAAATTCCCATTCCAACTCCTCCAGCCCTAACAGTGACAACAAGAGCATACTTCTCATCTAGCTCTCAGTGGAAGAATCGCCGTGGTGGGCCTTAGAGCTAGTAGTAACAGTAATGTCCTTGTTAGCCTGGGAACTGGAGGTAGGATCCAAATAACAGAGGATTAGGGGACTTTCAGAGTCCCTTGGTGTTCCTTAAACTAGAGATTTGGAACATGGAAAGTCAACAATGTATTACTCCAAGTTATCTATTTAGATCTGCCCTTGTGGATTCTGGCCACTGTGAGCACAGTTCATCAGAATGAGGTAAGATCGGCTCTGTCCCTCCTGTCATTTAGGAAGAAATGGAAGTGGTGGTTCTGAGACCAGGCTTTTGGACAACAGACATAGATAGCACTTTGGACATGGAATTGAATATGGAATTGACTAGAATGGCTATTAATACCTTGTTTTTACTGTTTTAATGAATGTTTTACTTATTGTTTTAATTGTTATTATATTGCTTTGTTATATGTAGTGGCATTGAATTGCTGCCTAATGTAAGCTGTTGAGAAGGAACAGGATAGAAATACCGGAAATAAATAAATAAATAAATAAAATAAGTGCACAAACTGCTGAAGAGTGAGGAAGGTCTTTCTTTTAGAACATGTAATATATTCTCTCTCTTTTTTTGCTTCAACCTTAATATTCCATACATTAACATTCACAAAAATCTCCTGTCTCTCTGCTACTCCCTCCAGCATCACTTTATCTCCTCCTGAGGACTGTGGGAAAACTTTGCAGTGAAGTAGAAGATGATGCAGCGGGAGTGCCGATTGAAGGAGGAGTTGGTAGAAATTGCTTCCTTATGTGAACAGAGAAGGAAGCTAAGAACAAAGCCCCATGGGTTTTATATCCCTGGCTGTTTCATCCTCATGTGGATAACTGAATAATTTAAGTAGTTTCTTTCCACTGCTGGAAAAAATGAATGCAACTCTGTTGCAGTACTGCACAGGAACACTTATACTGCAGATAAAATATATCTTTTTTGTACTCAGAAAATGGGTTTCCTGCCCAGAAATCCTTTGCACAAAAACATGTTTTTCACATAACTGCTTTGCAACACTTCAGGACATCAAATACCAGGAGAAATGCATATTAGTCTCACTGGGCCATTATTCTTGAGGGGAGAGTGTTTGAATCCATTTTTAAAACCTGAAAAAAATAAATGCATTAATATTCTTTCCATCTCCATAAATCACTGTGTCTGATGTTTCTCACTGGTGTAGAAAACAATCCATGAAATAATTTTAAAGGCCACATCTATGACTGATGTCTAATAAATTAGGCCAGAATCTAATTGCCCTGAAGGGCGAAGTCTACCAAGAAATCTCTGAGGAAGTAAACTTCCAGTTCCATCCCTCTTTCTGTGCGTGTACCCTGAGTATCTTCTTTGGAGCTTTGTGAAGCATTTTAGAACCAAGTGTCAGTTATGTGTAAAAGTGTGGGGATTCAGAGAAGGACAATATCTCATTACAAAAATGCAAGGTCGTCACGGACATGAAGAAATTGCCTCCTTCAAGATCTACTAATAGGTTGTTTCCATAGTGTGGAACACATCTGGGTCTGTCCCAACATTTATCTTGCTAGTTTTAATTTTAGTCCACCCTTTGTCCATTAACAGAAAAAAGAGTGCATCAGTCTTGATATAACAATCTCTTTATAGATTTTTTAAAAAAAAATAGACTTCAGCAAACATACTCCAACAATGGAACATTTCACAAACCTGTATATTGCCCTAGTGCAGGTTAATCTGCTTAAAAGAAACCTGTGTCCATTCAATTCATTTTTAGAAGAAATAAAAGAGCCCCATTTTCCAGTATTACAACACGTGTCACTACTTCATTATGTTCTAATGCCTTTTAGTCATTTAAAGTATTGAGCTACTTAAACAAATTCATTGATGGATTCAGTGAGATAATTGGCTTTCTCTGACAGGGCTCAAGAATGATGGTCCCGTTGATCATTCAGGGCCAATTTTTTAGAAGAGTAAGAATTCAAATAACTTTTAAGAAAATGTTCTATTTCTAGTATTCTGGGTGGCAGTTCTGATGTCAGCAGAGATGACAAATCAGTTTCAGGTTTTAATTCAGACTTCAAAGGAGCTATCCAAGGTGCTAGAGGCCATCAGCAAAATAGGTCTTTTTCAAGTTCAGTTCCCATGCTGTGTATGGACCTTGTACATAGTTACTGAGTAACCACTGTGTTTGAGGCCTTGCTACAATAAATTCCTTTAAGATGGATTATTGACTAATTACAATGGCCAACCCTACATTATCTATTTAGTTCAAAATATGCAGTGCTGTCCAGTAAATCTGGATTGGTCTAGAAATGCTTCAAACTGAGGAAAACGAGAGTCACACACAGCTCCCAAACCCACTATGGTTAAATGGTCCATGGTCCAGCCAAGCTAAAATTGCATTGGCTCCACTGGATCATCATCTCACCTTCTGAGGCCCCTTCTACACTGCCATATAAAATCCAGATTATCTGCTGTGAACTGAAGTATATGGCAATGTAAACTCACATAATTCAGTTCAAAGTAGATAATGTGGATTGTCTGATTTGATAATCTGGATTATGTGACAGTGTAGAGGAGGCCCGAGTTGCCACTCTCAACCACTGTGAACTCCTAGCCTTCATAGGTATCCAATGCTGACATCATCAGAAATGACCAAGAAAAAGGAGAAAGGGGTTGAGTTCAAGTCTACCTTGGAGGACATGGCTCTTTCCCATATAGAGTACAACATAGTAGCTGTTCACTTACATGAATTCCATCAATGTTCTTTCTGGCTGACCCTTGGCAGACCAGATAAGTCATCAGATGGCAGGCATTTTATCCAGTCAGTGGAGCCAGGTCATATGCCAGGCCAATATTCTCCTACTGTCATCGGTAAAATTGTGTTTTTATTTCTGAATGTGGTGATTGACCTCTCCATCTATGACTCCCTTTCAGTACTGTAAACTGTAAGCTATGCTTCTATGTGGTCTAATCGCAGGGAACTTTATTTATAGAGAACTTTCAAAAGCTCTCATTGCAGTTCTAATACGCAGCTTTTCCTTGAATTTTTTTTGTTATTGCACATTTCCCAAATGCCTGGAGAAGTGGTCCATTAGAGTATGATTCAGAATAGTTTGTATGGCACAAAATTATTCATTTCAGAATAGAGCCTGGGAATTGTACATCTGAATGTTTCCTCTCATCATATGTTTTGAGGTGTTTAATGTGCAGAGGAAACATTTCAAGCCTGAAATTCTAGCTTTCTACATAATATAGGGCAAGACGGGGAATTTTCTCTAGCTTCCATATTCAAATTGTATGAATGGCATTTTGATCAAAAATGAACTGAAAAGAAATTTCCATCCATTTCAAGTACGGATAGACATATTCGTCAGGTTGGCTTCCCATTTGAATTTTGATAAATTCAGGCAAAAAAATAAACTAAAGCAAAATTCCAACTCATAGCTTGTCAAATTATCTGATGTGGAAGAGTGGCAGGTGTTTTTCTCTCTCTCAACATACCAGGAATCAGAACCATTTTTGTGCCATGTTATTCACATCCATAGTAATATTAATTTGACTCCCATTATTCCATAGCATTGACCCATGGCATTTTATGGTGGTGTCAAACTGTTTTAATTCTACACTGTAGCTGCGCCCTTTGAGAAGTATTCTTCTCACTCTTTCTTACATACATAGACAGAGAGCAACAGGGCAGAACACAATCTCAACTGATACAGCCCTGCAAAGGTTGTGTTTCTCCAGGTCTCCAGTAAGAAACAGTGACTATCACAAACTTTATGGCTCTATGATTATGATAAATGAAGCTGCCAGATTAAGAAGCAATATCTGCTGAGAAACTGAGTTACAAATACTTGGGTGGAGAGAGGCAGAAACCGTTCTCCTTCTTCTAATTCTTTTCTACTTTAAAAAAATAATCTGAGGAAAGTTATAGGAGCAGAAAAGATGCATGGCCATATATTAGCTGAGTCAATGGCTCCTCTGAAGGGAGTGACTGATGATTTGCATTAAAGCTCTCAGTTTCTACATTAGGATTCTAGCCTGCATTCTGCCTCTTTCACATTTCAGCTATCTATCCTGATTTCACCTCACTGTCCTTCAAAATTAGTTGATAATCTTTGTGTGTGTGTGTTTACATGTCTTTAAGATTGTGCATTTAAAGATATATTAATATATACCTGAATACATATGAATATGTACTTAATGAAATTGGGAGGCATATAAAGAAATGGTTTGGAAATTTCAGTGTTGGACTAATGGTGCACCTACACTGTAGAATTAATGCACCAGTTTAATTGTCATGGATGAATACTATGGAACCCTCAGAGTTGTAGTTTGATAAGGTCTTCAGCCTTCAGTGCCTTGCCAAAGTTCAGCTCCAAAAATCCCATAACATTGAGTTACAGCAGTTAAATTGGTTTCAAACAGCATTAAATCTACAGTGTATATTAACCCTAAAACTCTAGGAGACCAGGGATCAAATCAGCACTCAGTCATGGAAATCCATTAAGTAATTTTGGCCAAATCACACTCACTCGGCCTCAGAGAAGGCAATGGAAAACCTGCACTGAAGAAAAAAATTGCCAAAAACCCACCATACAATAGGTTTCCATCTGTCAGAGCTGATGTGAAGAGACAAAGCAGCAACAATTAAAAGAAATATATTAAAAACTGTCATTAGAGTTGCATGTGATCAGAGTTAAAGGGTTTCGATTGCATTAAGGCAGTTGTGATAAGATTTTCATTTTTGTTGTTATTAACTGTCATCAAGTTGACTTAGTCTTGTACAAGTGACCTCATGAATGAGAAGCTTTCAATTCACCCTGTCAATAACAGTCCTCTTCAGGTCTTGCAAACTCAAATTTCACTGACTTCTTTTTTTGAGTCTAGCTACCAGTCATGGGCCTTCTTCTTTTCCTACTACCTCCTATCTTGCCAAGCATAGTTTTATTTTCTAGTGAGTGCAATATGCCCTTCATATTGGACCAATAACTAGTGGCCACTAGTGGCTTCCGTGTCAGTAGGGCAATGAATCTGCTCTAGGTTTTAGTGTTAACCTTAAACGATCTATCCAAGGTGCTGGATCCTTTTTCCAAAATGGTCCTGCCACTTTGAATATCTCCTGTAAAGTTTGGACTGATGCCTGAAACAGCATGGGAGACATTATATGCCACTTATAATACCCAGCAGGAACGGCCTTTCTTGAGCTTCTGTCAAAAAACGCATTCTCTTTCATCTATTTCCCTCTGTAGATAAGGATTCTAAATCTGAAGAAAGCTTTCTGATGTAAGTATTCCACAATAGCTCTAGTAGTTTAGCTTTGGGATTTGAAAATTTATCACCTCATTCTGATTTATGCATTCAAGACTCAATCCAGAGAAGCCTATTTAGAGGAGACCTATTGTAATGAATAGGATTTGTTAGTCATAACAACATTAAGCTCAGCTGAATTCAGCGACTTTAGGTCGGATTAATGTTAGATTAACCTGGTGAAGAAAGGGTGCCATAGTCTGTTTTCCCACTGGATATGATACAATAAGACAATGAAAATAATCCTAAACAAACTACAGTGTTCCCTCACTACTTCGAGGTTCGTTTATTGCGGACTCACTGTTTTGTGGATTTCAAAAAATATTAATTTAAAATATATATCATGGTATTTTCGTTATTTTGTGGGGTTTTGCCGCCGCTGCTATCCGAGGCGCTTTCCCTCCTCAGTCCTCCTTCTCTCCCTCCAGCCTTGAAGGGCCTTTCCTTTCTTTCTTTCACTTTATTTTAAGTTCATAAAGACTAGTGTATAACTACTAAAATAATGTATAAATATTAAAATTAAAAGGGTATCCCTACATCGCGGTTTTCACTTATTGCGGGATGTCCTGGAACCCAACCCCAGCAATAAGTGAGGGAACACTTTAGTTTGATCTAGGATGTCTAGTCTAAACCTTTTTAGCACCCTGATTCTCTATTGCTTGCAGAAGAACAAAGTTTTATCCTGGATTCACTCTATTCAAAAAGAAAAGAATAGCAGTGCTTATTGTTACAGTAAAACCTCCCACATCGATAGAGAGGCCTGCAGGGGAGGCGAGGCCTGGCGCGGCTCCCTTCCCCCGCTGCCCGGATCAGAAAGGGAGCCGCGCCAGGCCTCCCCTCCCTCCCGTAGGCCTCTCCATTGCTGCCAGAGCCCGCCCGGATCAGCGTGGCTCTGGCGGCGATGGAGAGGCCTACGGGAGGGGGGGGGGGCGAGGCCTGGCGCAGCTCCCTTTCCGATCCGGGCGGCAGTGGAAGAGAGCCGCGCCAGTCCTTCCCCCCCCCCCGTAGGCCTCTCAATTGCTGCCAGAGCCATGCCAATCCTGGCGGCTCTGGTGGTGATGGAGAGGCCTACGGGAGGGGGGCAAGGCCTGGTGCAACTCCCTTTCCGATCCGGTCGGCGGTAGAAGAGAGCAGCCCCCCCCCGTAGGCCTCTCCATTGCTGCCGGAGCCACGCCGATCCGGGCTGGGCTCCGGCAGCGTTTGAGAGGCCTGCAGGGGAGGCAAGGCGCTCTTCCCACCTCTCTTTTGCCCGGATCTGCCATGGAGCCGGGTGAGAGAGGGGCGGGCGGAGAGGAAGGCTGCCCCCGTGGAGGAAAGTGTGTGTGTGCGCGCGCATGCTCACGCAAGGCGCACTGCGTGGAAGCTGGGTGTGCGCGTGAAGCGCGCACGCACATAAGGTAGGTGATCTTTTTGCCTTTGTTAATTGAAAGTAGCTCGCATGCTGGAAAAGTGTGAGCACCCCTGCTGTAGACAGAAAAATAACCTTTTCAGATTCTGATCTATGATCATGAGGACTACAGTTCCTCTTATCGACAGCTTTTTGGAAGTAGCAATTTATGTACTGTTTTTCTTTTGCTGTCATGGAACCATGGAAAGCTAGAGTTGGATCTCTGGGTCCATCTTGTCTAAAAAAAAACCAAAAACCTCTATCACAAAACTCTATCCGAAAAACAAAACTATATCACTGTTAAAGGTGTCCATCCAATCTTTGTTTAAAGACATCCAGAATTTAAAGTCTGTCCCTTTCCAAGGCAATCTATTGCACTGTCAGTTGTAGTACTAAGGTTTCCCCCAATGTTTGTTGGGATTTATTTTCTTGTAATTTAAATCCATTGGTTCTCATTCTCGTCTGAAGCAGTAGAAAGCAAGCTCACTTACCTTCATGACATCTCTTCAAACATTTAAAGATGACTATCATGCAATCCCATAGTCTTCCCTTCTCCAAACTAAACATACACTACTCATGAAGTCATTCCTCTTAAGACATTGTTTCCAGACTGTGCCGGATCTAGATAATCGGTGTCTACCAAGAACTCCTGGAGTTGCGAAGCCACCACTCGTTCCACGACTTTGCCCAAATAGGGGAGATTGGAAACTGGCCGATAGTTGACTAATTGAGTGGGGTCTAGTGATGGCTTTTTCAACAGTGGTTTTATAACAGCTTGTTTTAAGCTGGCTGGAATTTTGCCCTCCTGTAAGGAGGCATTAACCACCACCTTTACCCACTCTGCCAAACCCCCTCTGGCTTCTTTGATCAGCCAGGATGGGCAGGGGTCTAGGATGCATGTGGTAGGCCTCGCTTCCCCAAGGATCTTGTCCCCAACCTCAAGCTGAACCAATTGAAACAAATCCATTAAAACCTGACAAGCAGATGTCGTGTCACATAATCAGAGACTGCCATTAAAGTGGTATCGAAATCAGAATGGATCAGAGCAACTTTATCAGCAAAGAACCGAGCAAATTCTTCACAGCGAACCGCCAAGCCATCCGGGATCTCGCTCTGCGGTGGATTTAACAATCCTCTGACAACTCAGAACAATGCCATGGACAGTTCTTGGCAGAGCAACCTTGGCAGCTATAGATATTTTCTGTGCCACCTTTGTTGCCACTTCATAGGTCCTAAGATAGGAAACCAGATGAGCTTGGGCTGATCTGCCACACACCCTCGAGCCTCCTCTTTTTTTGCTTCATCACTGCCAGCTCCTCAGTAAACCAAGGAGCTGGTTTAGCTTGGTTACTCGAGAGGGGGCATTCTGGAGCGATCGTGTCAATAGCCCTTGTCATCTCCCTTGTCATTTATTTATTAAATGCATGTGCACACTGTTTGCTGCACAAATGTTGCTACATAAATTCTTATTGCTGTTGCAGTTTCTGAACATTTCAGATGTTTCTCTATTCTCCAGAGCTGCACAATTTTAGAAAGATGAGCAGAGTATCTCTGGAGATTTGTCTTTTTCCTGTTCATTTATTCACTTATTTAATTAACTTACTTCATGGGGAAAGAAAAAGAATGATGAATACAGTTCCGGGCATTTACCCATGAGAATATGCACCCTATTCAACAGCTAGCCTTGACACAGTTAAGAGCTAACTGGTATGCTTCTCCTGTGGTTGTGTACCATAGCTTTCAAGAAAATATGCTCTTAGCAACTGTACAGTGAGTGTCCTTCTCATTTTGAAGGGAAAAACAAGAGTGAAAAGAGTGCATGAGGAAAGAAGCCTAATTCATTTTCTCAAGGGATCCTGGATTAACCTGAGCTTTATTCAGTTTACATTCCCAACAAGACACGAAAAAGCAAGCATCGACTTGAATATATATTTGAAGAAAATATTACATTTGTAAGTGTGTGTGATGCTTTCACATCTTAATACAACTTTGAATACAGCCTTTAATACATGGATTACAAAGGATATTTGGGGGGGAAATCTTTCCTTTACAGTATATTAATACTGATAATTGTATGTACATCTAGCATAATTTTCTTTCAATGATGCTACTTGTAGTGTACATATTATCAGCACTGAGACAAGGTCAAATGAAACAGTATATGAAGAGTTCACATAATTGTGTCTTATCATGGATAAGAACATGACCGTTCATATGGTTTGAATTGCTTCCTTCCAGCAGAAGTAGCCAAGCAAGCCATGTTGCTTTACTACATGGTTTAGTGAATCATCTGGACACAAGTATAGCAGGGAAGCCGCTGCTCTGATCTGCTTATCTCTCTCAAAAAAAAAATAATAGAGAAAGGCTTTAGAAAATGATCCATTAAAAAAAGAGTTTAAAACAAATTGTGTATCTTCTCTGGTTTATTGGTGAGAACAAACAAAGCAGCAACTGTGCTCACGTTCAGACAACATATAAAAATATGGAACAGAGCTTTGTGGATCATTTAGCTGACCCCATTGTAAACAGGAGTAGTAGGGCAACATGCACCAACATGTTGCTCATAATCCATCAGCCAGGCTCCTCACAGTAACTAGCCTTATCACAGTTTGTGAACTGATCCGATATAGTGTAGGAGTTTCATTTACACTCCCAGCATTTCCCATATCCCATTTTGGATGGGCATAGTTACTGAATTTATATATTCTCCATATTATCCTACCAGAAACATTATCTGACATGCAGTATTATCCAGACTAGTGGATACTGGGTAAACAATCAGCATGCAAGCCACGTAAGTCAACCATGGTTAATATATACCCATTTTTACCCAGTTAGTTTATGGTGGCAGATTAGAGAGAGCCAGTTTACATATTACACCTCTTAATTTCTCAGTACCTTACAACAGTCATTTTAACAGAGTATATACTGAATACTGTTGGCCCTCCATATTTGAAGGTTTAAATGCTGATTTGATTTCTTGCAGATTTGATTAATATGTTTTCTCCAGGCATCTCCAGGTACTCCAGGGCAATGCTGAGGTTAACTTCTATTGGAAATTGGCCATAGAATTACACTAGAAGATCTAGGACTTCATAACATTCAGCTGGAGAAAATGAGGGAAAGCAGGGGAAAGGGTGGAGTTTCATGGGGTTCTGTCTTTAAATTAAACTGATGATTTTCCTACCCCCATTACACCGTCTCCTTACCTCCAATTTCTTTAAGATGCATCTGTTTGATTTGCCATCAAATGGTAGATTTATTTCCTCCCATTGTAGGATTTTGATTATATATCTTTTTTTTATTTTAAAAAAACAACAACATTGCCACGGATCATAGAAAGTGGTTTTAAATTAACCCTGATGTTTCCCCAAGCCTCTGCGCTGGCGATCATAGGAAGTGGTTTAAAATTTGGGAAAATGGGCATTTCTGCTCCTCCTACACACAACGCTATTGTTTTATTTACAAGCAGGCAACAGGGATTAACATCACATGGGAAATCTTTTACATTAACATCTACATGGAGAATTGAAAAAGAAGTCCATTGCCACTCAACTTAGGAATTGTCAGAAAAACCCACACTTTAGAAATGGTGAAATACCTAGAACCCACAGCTGAAGCTTGCATCATGTGTGAGCTGCCAATTCTTAAATGTATAGTAATGCTGATTTTATTGCATGGGATGAAGTCCCTAGAGATTCTTAGAGATATGTTCTCTCAGATTTAAAAAAAAGTTTTTTATTTGCATTATGTTTAATTTTTGCATGGGTCCTGTGTTTCTCAGCCCCATAAAAGTAGAGGGCTTACCATAATTGAAACAAATCTGGAAGCAGTATGAAAGTTCTATATGTAGTTCTATATCTGAGGTGCATTATTTTTTGTAAACAAGTTTCCCTTTGATACTGTACCTACAAATGGTAAGTACATGTGGACCTACATTGTTCTTTTGATTTGTCAGCAAAATTAGATACAAATATAGTCTTACATCTAAATACATTGTTAGAGCCAATACCTGCCAGGTGAAACAGTTCTCTATTATTGTTAAAGTATTATCTTTTGTTCTAAACTCCCTACAAAATTTATGTTTCAAACTTTGATTCAAAGGAAAATTACTTCAATCCTTTATTGTCCTCCATATAGTGCCAGAGGCAGAAGAAATTCCTTTTCCTTTAATAAGCCAACACCTGCTGAATACCACCTTCTACACAGCTATTAAAAGTGCAGGAAACCTGTCCAACTTTGTATTTGGCCATACTTATGAAGATTTGCAAGTCATTTGAATGCACGAAGTACATTTTCTAATAGCAATTACAGCATTCTGCATACTTTATCTGAAATAAGATGCGGATGCCCTCAGGAATACTTTTATTCAGTTCCATCCATGATTAATTGATACAATGTTTGGTTTGGTTCAAATAAATCCTCTTTTTAGTAATTATTATGCAGCATAAGTGTACTCCATAACAATGCTTTTTTTTACTTCATTCACTAAACTGGGATCTCTATGGACACTTGCTTAGGAGTAGGTCCATCCAACACAAAAAGACTTACTTCAGAGGAATATGCCTATGATTTTTGTCTATCATTTCAAACATGCAAAATGCTGACATGTGACCTTCTCAAACCTCACAACCTCTGAGGATGCCTTCCACAGATGCAGACGAAACGTCAGGAGAGAATGCTTCTAGAACATGGCCATACAGCCTGAAAACAACCCCAGTAAAGTCAACAACCCAGAGATAAATAAAAAGATGGGGAGATAAATAAAGAAGGCTATTTGTATTAAAGATATTTAGCACTGAAGTGGTAAGGGACTATGGTAGCACAGCAGTTAAAACCGCTACCTGCAGGAAAAACTGCTGACCAGAGGGTTAGCAGTGTGAAGCCACAAGTCAGTATGGGCTCCTTAGCTTCTGCCAACCTAGCAGTTCGAAACCGTGCAAAGCAGGTAGATCAATAGGTACCACCTAAAGCAAGAAGGTAAAAAGGCATCCCATGCAGACATGCCGGCAAAAAGATCTGAGATGTCTACGGACAGGAGGCTCCTTGGCATGGAAAATGGAACAAGAGCACCTCCCCAAGGCCAGAGCTGAGGATAGCTTCCAGGCGCTGGAGATGAAAAGGGGAAGACCTTTACCTTATCTATATATTGTATGATATTCGTTGTGTAGAAGACATGGAATGTTTGCCTTATATGTGTACTGTAATCTGCTCTGAATCCCTTCAAGGAGATACAGCGGAATATCAATAATAATAATTATTATTATTAAAGTCTCTATGTTGAAATAAGAAGCACAGACATCTTAAGTGTAAGCAAAAAGATAAAATTCCTATGCCACTGTACTTTAGTATTTATATTTAAAAATGCAGATGTTCCACAGCTATGGTAACAAATACATGAGGACCAACAGGAATGGCCTGAATTGAACCTCTGTTTTTCTCAAATCATTGTCTTTTTCTGTTCCCAGTTTCCCCATAAAATGCTAAACTTTTGCTTATTAGAAGGCAAACCATTTAAGATGGCTTCAACCTTCCTTTCTACAGAGAGAAAGAATATTTGAATTGATTTTAAATGTCAAGGAACCCTGATAAGCTGACTGAATCCTGGTCTAACAATAATCTTGGTGAATTTCATGTGAAATTTGCACAGAATAAGTGCTAAAGTGCAACTAGGCTTTGAAAAATGTGTTTATCATTGGAGGAAGAAAATTCTAAACTTACTCATCACTCTCTTTAGGAAAAACAAATGAGGAATTACATTCCTACTGTTTCCTTTGTGTTGTGCTTTTAAAGCAGGTCCCTGTTGCTATTCTTGATTTTTAAAAGGTAGTGCTCTCTGTCCCTGTCTCTTTTGCCCTTTCTGTTTGTTTCTCCTTCTTCCTCCTGTTTGAGCATTATGCATTTGTTCTAACCAGGTAAGTGCTCCGCTTCACTTACCTGGTTAAAATAATTGTATCCTCTTGTCACTTTAATTCATGAGTGAAGAGGGATGCATCAAAGTCAGGTCAAGGAATCGGAAACAAGGGAAATTGGAACCACATAGAGCAGAAACCAGTCCCTTGGCTTGGATTTGTGGTTAGTTGGTTGCTTTCTCCCTTTCTGCACAGCCTTGGGGAATTGAAACAAAAACCCACACTGTATTCAATACAAAAATGTCAACCCAACTTTATGTAAAAGAATAGCAAAAAATCTACAAAATGGCAACATTGAACTATTTCCACATGTTCTGGAGTTTATTGTGTCTGTCTTCTAAGCTATTTCAAATTCCCAATACTTTTGCAAGTTCTTAAAGATGCTGTTTGATATTTAACAATAACCATATTTATTTTTAGAATTTTTATAATATGCCTTCTTAAGAGTACTCAGAGGGCAAACTGAGAAAGGAAAAGAAAAATGCATTTTGAAGTCTTCCTTGGCGAAGGAAGTATTACTTGTGATTGTCAGACATTGAATTTAGGTGAAACTGTTTTGCTTGATATTGGTTTTCACAGTTCACATAGTTAAATAACATTTTATATGTTCTTTCCAGGATCTGCAGTTAAGGTATAAACTTGCTTTTAGCATTATATATAAAAACACAACTTTAAAAAGTCTGTGCTTCTCTTATTATTTGAAGCCAAGCAGGTGAGGGAACATTTCATAAGAGCTGAGCTGAATTACATCAAAGATCAATTTATCACCTCATCACACTTACAGTACCGTCCCGTCACACCCCACCCCCACCCCATCTTATGAGCAGCCACCATAAATTTACTGGGAGTCATGCCTGCCATCATCACTCTTGCCCCAAAACATGTGATGGGGTCTGTGGCAGTCTCCGTTCTGTTTCTGACCTTGCCATGAGGAAAAGGGGCATTCCAGTGGGTGACCCTTAGCAGCGAGCTGTCATCCCTCTTTACAGAAGTGCACAATAACTTCTTCCCATCGCAAATTTCTTTTAAAAAAATTATTAACGACAGATATAATGTAACAGAGGCATTGTAGAACACTGAACAGGCAGTTTTCCTTTGCTGATTTGTTCCAATTATAATATTGTACTTAGCAGAAAGCTATCGTGCCTGTTTACAAAAATGCATAATTACTCCTTCCTATGGAAATAATTGGTTTAAAATAGCATCTCCTTTTCAAATTGGAAATAGCAGCCTTCTCCAAGCCTCCACTAGTAATTTCTTTGTATATGATTCAGATACATAAGATATATGTATCTTTTGGCATGCAGCTTTCCCTGTATGTTTTGAGGTTGTGGGAGTGGCTGCAAACCACATGATCAGATGTGAGAGTTCTTAGACCTGAGACTCCATTTTACAGGACAGACTCCCTCACGGCAGCGTTTGACATGGTCGACCACAATCTTTTGACCCACCGCCTGGCCATGGCTGGAGTGAGGGGGACAGCCTTGAAATGGCTGGCCTCCTTCCTCCACCATCGGTCCCAGCGAGTGAGGAGGGGCGAGGTGGCCTCTGAGGGCTCTCCATTAGTTTGTGGGGTCCCAAAGGGGGCCATTCTCTCCCCTCTATTATTTAACATCTACATGCAGCCGCTTGCACAGCTGGTGCGGAGTTATGGGCTTGAGTGCCACCAGTACGCTGACGACACTCAGCTCATTCTGAGGATGGAAGGCAGGCCTGGATCCGTCCCCGATAATTTCCAACATTGCCTCGAAGCCGTTACTGGATGGCTGCGAGCCAGTAGGTTGAGGGTGAATCCAGCGAAGACAGAGATCTTGTGGCTGGTTCGTCCGGGCGGTGGGGATGTCCAGCTTCCAACCCTGGACGGTGTGGCGTTATGCCCATCGCCTTCTGTAAAGAGCCTGGGAGTTCACTTGGACTCCCAACTGACCATGGAGACCCAGGTCTCCATGGCCAGTAAATCTGCTTTTTTCCATCTCAGACAGGCAAGGCGGCTGGCCCCCTACCTATCCCGGAACGACCTAGCCACGGTGATCCAAGCCACGGTCATCTCGAGACTTGACTACTGTAACGCACTTTACGTTGGCCTTCCTCTGTCGGTGACCCGGAAGCTCAAGCTGGTGCAGAACACTGCCGCCCAGCTCCTGTCTGGCATGCCAGCTGGTTGCAGCATAACACCTACTTTGCAGGATCTGCACTGGCTTCCAATTGAGCACCGGATCACCTTCAAAGTGTTGGTGCTTACCTTTAAGGCCTTGCACGGCCTGGGGCCAGCGTATCTGAGGGACCGTCTTTCCCCTTACTGCCCTACGAGATCACTTCGGTCCAATAATACCAACCTGTTAGCCATTCCCTCAGCGAAGTCGGCCAAACTGACTGCTACTCGTAGGAGGGCGTTCTCAGTGATTGCGCCTACATTGTGGAACGCCCTTCCAGCTAAGACGCGTGCCATCCGAGACTTCTTACCTTTCAGGTGGGCTTGCAAGACCTATCTTTTCCAACAGGCCTTCGGCCTATAGGTCTACTAATGCATAGCCCGCCGATTTTGTAACTGTTGTAATTGGCCTTTATATTGTTTATATTGGCATGCCCTGCTGGCACACCAGGTTTTTAATGTATTGTTAGTTAGGTGCATTTTATGTGTTTTAATCTTGTTTTTTACCTGTGTTTTATATATGCTTGTTGTGAGCCGCCCCGAGCCTTTTTGGAGTGGCGGCCCAGAAATCCAATAAATAAATAAATAAATAAATTAGTCTCTCAGAAGGTAAATACGTTGCTGTTTGATTGTAAGAAAGATGCCCAGTGTTATCTGCACAGAGAAACCACTTCAAACTGAACAAATTATGTACCTGTATGCTGAATACATGAAGGTTGAGAGTAAACCAGATATATTACTTTTAACCAAATCTACTTTATTTTTGTCTCTTGGGGGCATGATATAGAAACAAGACGTTTTATGGGAGAGTAGATATGTTTTTGGGCATGAATAAAACATTTTTGTGCATTGGTATAATCTCTGTTCCTAACCTATTTGTCTCTGATCTGTTATCAGTCTAACAACTGGAAACCAAATTGTGGTTGTATACCACTGAAGAGCAGATGTTACTCAAACTAGTTTTTGGCTCTGCTCTGAAATATCATACTTTCACAAAAGGTTATGATTTTCAAATTGCTGTGAATGCCATTTTAGTACAAAAGGTTATGGAGATTCTGTTTTTCCAAAATTACAAAGGTCCAATAGATTTATATTGAAAGCAATGTTTTCAAACACGATTCCTGTCTCAAGGGTCCAATGGGTCTTCGATGCAGAACTATTGCATCCCATGGAAAGTGATTCTTGCAGATTTGCATGAAGAAAAAAGCTGGGGGCAGAAACCTATTGCCTTTGTGTGATGAAGAAGTTAGTGGGTGCTTACAGGGAAGCAATAAAATTCTGATGAGAGGAGAATGAATGAAAATGAGGGAGGAAGAAGTTCTGGAAGGTACAATCAGGTCCCCATCCTCTCCTTACTTAACTTAATGATGCCTCTCAATGCTGTCATCTGATAAGGTCCTTAGTCTTGTATTCTTCTGCATTAACTAACTATGTGCTATAGGAAACCCAGAGTGGGATGAGAATGTAATATTTATCTCCTGCTTATGTTCTCTGGGAACTGCTATTGAGATGCAAACCTGATAAAATACTGGATATTACATATAACTATCATGATGACTAACAGTCGTTGGTAGAGCATTCTCCTCTGTGAATTCATAGAATGTTCTTTTAAAACTCTCAGAGATGGTAGCAATTACAATGTGTTATTGTAATTAATTCCACTGTTTACCTATGCACTGAAAGATGTGCTGCCCTGAATTCAATATTTGGCATTTTTGGATGACTGGGCTGTAGCATTATGAAGGAAAGATATCCCCCATGCACCATGCCTAACTTTACATTTTTAAAAATCTGTTCTCCCTCTCTCTTACACACACACACACACACATAATTGATGACAGTCTTTGTTTCTCTTGAAAAAAGGAAAACATTGGACATAATTAATTAACCGATTTCTCATTCTAGAATTTGTATGAATATTTACCATTCAAAAACATACAGTTGTGAGAAAGTTTTTATAAATATCTCCCAGTGCTTGCACATAGTACATCTGCAGAATTTGTTTAATAGGATGACATCCATGTCAAAGCCACTGCATTCACTGGGCCTGAAATGATTAGGGAAATGCTTTTGAGGGGATGGCATAGTAGTGCTTTTCAGTGAGCAACTGACATGGAACAAGTCTTCATGACATGTAGATGAAGTCTTGGGCAAAAATGAAGCTTAGAAAAGTACAGTAGGGTCTCTCTTATCCAACCTTTGCTCATCCAATGTTCCATATCATCCAACGCAGTCTGCCTCCCATCTGGATCCACAGCTGTTTCAATACATTGCAATGTTTTGGTGCTAAATTCGTAAATACAATAATTACTATATAACATTACTGTGTATTGAACTGCTTTTTCTGTCAATTTGTTGTAAAACAAAAATTTTGGTGTGTACTTTGTAAAATCATAACATTTGACATTTAATAGGCTTTTCCTTAATCCCTCCTTATTATCCAACATTTTTGCTTATCCAACGTTCTGCTGGCTGATTTATGTTGAATAAGTGAGACTCTACTGTAACTTTTTTGAGCAATTTTCAGAATCCCTCCAGTTAAACTGGTCAAGTAGCCCTGCTATCTCAGGGCTCCTGAGAATAGTAGATTAAAGATTTTTTTCCTTCCACAATATTGAAACTTCTCTAGGCTAAGAAACATCACTGTTTGGGCTGTAGTGACCATGTTGGCCAGAGAATTCTGGGAATTATACACCAAGGAAGGTACTTTTCTAAATTTATCTCTGAAGTAAGTCATTTAACCATAGCTGCAGTTTCCTCAGACTTTTCTTAAGATCTGCTTTCATGATGTGATTACATTGCTTCTTCTGCTTTGGGAAGGTACTTTAGCTTTTTGCTAAATGAAAGGCTTTAGAGTCAGCTAAATTCATTCATTCACTTCTTTGTGGTGTTCCAAATCTCAAGAGAATAGGGAGAGAAAAAGCTTTTGAAAAAAATGTACACTATTTTCTTTTGTTATGTTGAGATACTTTCTTCAATAAATATAGAGTTTCATTTATTTCGGAACAGAATATCTCTGTTCTCAAACTCTGAGCTATTGTTGCTGGTAAAATGCCACTGTATATTGTGACAGCTATGCCTGTGGATCTTTGGCAAGTTAATCTTGACAAATCCGTATTTTCCTCATTGTTACAGTTTACTCCTCCTGTAATAGTTTCTTTTTCTAGTACATTTTAACTTTGTGTAAATTTGTGTTTGAGCTTTGGGGTTGGGGGGATTTCTTCGAGTAGACCAGCATTTTCTAGAAAGGGCCGTTTCTTCGTTGCCACTGAAACTACTGTGTTTTGTGTTTATATTATGTTTTGATAAGGCCAATTGGCTGATCAATAAAATTGTTTCATTTTGTTTCATTGCCACTGAAACACATGTTCATATGGCTGAAGGTTGGGCTGTAAACAATGAGATCAGAGGAAAATTAAATGCAGGAACTGCTGACAGTGGAATTCATAACAGGTTAACACATAATAATGAAATAATGATAAGAACCTGTTATCTTGATTAAAACCTCTGCTGATAAACTAGATCTTCCAAATGTAACATGATCATTTAAAGTTTCTTTCCTCTACAAGGAGTGCATCTACACTGTAGAATTAATACAGCTTGACACCACTTTAACTTGGTTGTTGTAGGTTTTCAGGGCAGTATGGCCATGTTCTAGAGGCATTATCTCCTGATGTTTTGCCTGCATCTATGGCAGGCACCCTCAGAGGTTGTGAGGTTTGTTGGAAACTAGGAAAATTGGGTTTATATATCTGTGGAATGTCCAGGGTGGGAGAAAGAGCTCTTGTCTGTTGGAGTTAGGTGTGAATCTTTCAATTGGCCACCTTGATTAGCACTTGATGGCAGTTTGGGTGGCGGCTTTCTACCCAATACTTGGTTTGGGTTTGTCCCTGATTTTGTATTGAAGATTCTCCCACACCCTAGAGACTACTTACCTGCATTGAATATAGACCGACTTGCAGTGTGGTTTTTGCTTGGAACATTGTTCGTAGATTGCATCATCACAACTACCTACCTGCTATGTGCCCTCCTCTCTGTTGATATATAATCACTTTGATATTACTTTGTACCTGGAGATTCGGTTGTCACTCTACTTTTTCACTACCAGCATATTACCATTTAGATATCATTTGGATATCATATATTTGGAATGTGTCCCCTGATCATAGTAGGATTACTTACTTACTTTTCCATCTGCTGGTTAAAGCAGTTTTTCTAAGGCTTGAATTTGAAGCCCGGAACAGACTGCTCATTCTCTGGAGAAACCCAAAAGAGGGTAACCCCTACACATTCGTGTACATATATGGGTTTTTTTGTTTCTAGCGATGTAAGTCTGTTATTGTGGTATATTTTCTCTAATGAATGATATATATTAACTGTTTTACACTGATATATGGTGTTTATATATATTACATTGATATACTGTAAATTATGCATGTTTTTTCTATTGTCATAGTTTGACTGTTTTTGCACCGATATTAATACCTTGTGAGACATTGAATTATTTTGATGCCAAGTAGGTATGTACTTGGTATACTATAACTTGTATACTTAGACCCTGTGTTTGTTGTGAGTTTTTAGGTGTGCCTAGTTTCTGCCTGGGGGAATTCTTTGTTGAGAGGTGATTAGCTTTAACTGTCATGGTTCAGTGCTACAGAATCATGGGAAATGTAGCTATACAAGATCTTTAGCCTTCTCTGCCAAAGATAGCTAGTGCCTCACCAAGGATTCCAAAGGATGGAGCCATGGTGATTCAAATGGTGTCAAACTTTATCAATTCTACAGTGTTGACTCCACTGTAGATGCACCCAAGGATTAATTTCATGTAGAGTAGGATTACTTTAAAATCAATTGTGATGAAGTGTTCAGAACAATTGAAATGTCATCCTGTTGGCTTTTAATATTCCCAGTTCCGATGTCAGGTGTGTGCCCATTTCACCTTTTGTCTTATTTGCATGGGTCAAGCAAAGATGTACCTGTAGCCTGAAGCAGTCTTGCTGTTTCTAACTATGCTATTTTGAGTAAACTAATGATAGTTGGCATTAGCAACAATAGGGTGGTGCTGTCAGTCCTTCCATATGTACAGCTAACAGTCCTCAAAATGAACCATCAGAACAGGAATCTGTGGTGAGATTGTGGTTTTTGGTACTCTTTCTGGAAATTGATTCCATGTTCAGTCTTCTTTCCTCAGATGCTTTATAATTTGACCAGAGCTTCGGTTCCTCGGCTATTACATATAAGGCCAGTGCAACCAGCAATTAGCACTCTTCGTCATTACCTCTCTCATCCTGCTATTTATTGGATCTGGTTCCTATGTCCAAGTCAGAATATGCTTTAGATCTAGAGTTCTGGGAAAATGAGGAGTCTGTAGCATTAGCCTAGGTGGCTCAAGAGGACTGGATATTATTGGTTGCTGGTCCATGTGGTTTAGCTTTGTCCACTGATCTGTACCTGCAGTAGTATTAGGATGGTGGAAGAAGAGATTGAGCCTTTCCAGTTAAACTTCTGCCTGCATTGGGTGACTACACCCTAGACTAGCCACTTCTTCATTCCTGAAAGAGACAACGCAGCACACACACATTTATTTGCAAGCCAGGATATTTTTCCTTAAAATATGCATTTGCATCATGCATATAATTGCTGTAATTTGCATCTTACCCTAGTGTGAAAGACTATGACCCAGTTATGATTTCACTTTAACTGTCATACAGTAATTCCATTCTGTAAGGAGAAATGCCTCAGTGAACTACAAACATAGGATAGTAAATAAATAAATAAATAAATTCCATAGGATATTGCCATGACAGTTATGGTGAAATATAGCACTATAATTATGTCATGCAAAAGAGCCCCAAACTACAAACCCTAGGATTCCTTAGGATATTGCTATGACAGTCAAATGAAATCATAGTGAACTGAATATGTAGCGTGAAAGGACCCTGGGTGATGTGAGAGGCGGCACAGTTTATTATTCACGCACTAATTGCTGATTGGAAGCTTCCAGTTTTGTGCTGTCTCTCTTTAGGGTTCTTTATGTTTAAAGTTAAATGAATTAAACAACACTTGTAGCGAGCTGTCCTGTGGAAAGGAGGCCACATGACTTCCTCCTGAGGCTTGCACTTTGAATCTGTTTCCAATAAAACTGCTTACTCTCCACCCCACATATTGTAGTTCTGCTGCAACATTAGAATTCAGTGTATTAAGTGGCCACTAGATTGTATGCTATGGATTCTGATTGGTCATGGGAGGGATTAATTTATTTTTGTCATGGCACATGTTTAGCACTAGTAATCCCCTTCAAATTTTCATTTTTTAAAATCATTTTAGATTATGCTCTTTTATTGCAGTGTTTGCTGTTAGAATTTGTGCTTTGGTTCAGGAAGGGGGATATGGCTTTGGGTCTTGGCTACGTTTTCCAGAGTTTGGGAATGCCCGAGAACTTTCTGAAGCTCCAGTCCTTCTCCATATTTTGCATCAGTGTTAATAGTTGGATTGTTTCCCATTCAGAAACTATCAGTACTGTTTACATTGCCATCATGCTTTCATTGCCGTGCCTCAGCAACGGCCACAGAGCTCCAAAGTACTCCTAGTCATTTCCCGTCATTGTTGCCAGTACTTGCACTAGTGTGACTCTGAGAGGGGAAGGGGAAAAGGAGGGATCATAAATGCCATCCCATGTCTCTGGGCTGTGAAGCAGGTCTGACTCCAATGGACAATGTGGATTTATTTCCTCCTGCCACTGCAGTGGCACAGAGGCTGGCTGTGCAGAATCTCCTGGGGCTGATCTGGAGTAGTCCACTCCAGCTCAGCCTTGGGATATATGGCCATGTAGGTGCACCCTTACTCATATTTTCAGTCACATCATACACATGCAGTTACATGGGCAGAAATGCATGGAAAAACAATTTCATTGCAACGCTGATAAGAACTTCTTTGAAGAAGGTACAGATATTTCCATTCAGGGTGAGCACATAATCCGACATATAGGTATTTTTGTGTGCCGTGAATGCAACCACTATTATAGATGTGCATGCCTCCCCCCCCCCCCTTATGGCTTGATTTTAATACAGTTTCTTATGGTGGAATGTCCTTAGAAGGAATTGTCTCATGAAAGTGGCCGGTGCTATCATAAGCAGTACTAGTATTATTACAGCTTTGAAGAGTGGCAGATCTATTGCTTATCCATTTCATAATATGTTTTTTGAGGATGCTGTCAATGATACTTAGAGGCTTTATTATCTTTTGGGGGAGTTTAAAATTGTTTTCACACTTCCAGCACAGCCTTCATTAGCTTGTCATAAACAAGTATTCGGTATTAGATTGCATTGTAAGGTGTTAAAAAAACATTCTACTTTTTGTTGCATTCCTTCAATAGTGGAATATCTTTAGAAGAAAGGTAAAGTAGAAAGTGGAATATTTGCTTTAAACTACAAAATTTGTATTCTGTCCAGATTTCCATTTCCCAGGGAAGATATCTCAGAATTTGATTGTCGGTTTCTATTTATCTTGCCATGAAGTGTATTGATGAGAGAACTAAAGTCAGATGCTGTTAAAACAAGACATAAAATAATGATTAATTCTTTTTATACATTCCACTTTGCTCCCAAGTATAGCAGTTCTTAGATGGTACTGTCAATAGAACACTTTCCAATAAACCTTCATTATCAGAAGAATCCACTTTCTTCATAGTATCTGGGGGAAATGCCTATTACCATCCTAAACTGGTAGCCTTAAAAGTCCATAGTAGCATATTTCTATCCCCAAGGATGGAAACTGGTTAAGATAATATCTTTAAATGTAGTTGTCCAAACGTGTCTCGTTCTATGAGCCAGCCAGAGCATTAAGATCTGCCAGGGAGGCCCTGCTCTCGGTCCCACCACCTTGGCAAACATGATTGGTAGGGTCGAGAGATAGGGCCTTCTCAAAACAACTAATAAGCCCTAAACACTTCCAGCCCAGCTTACCTGTCCAAATGTATCTCCCTCTATGATCCACCTCAGAGATTAAGATCTTCCGGGGAGACCCTGCTCTTGATTCCACCGCCTTTGCAAGCACGACTGGTGGGGGAGGGGGAGTCAGTGCTTTCTCAGTGGTGGCCCCTTAGCTATGGAATTCCCTCCCCAATGATATTAGATTCCCCCCTCCCTCCTTGTCTTTAGAAAAAAGTTAAGACCTCTCTCAGGGATCAGGCATTCAGGAATCATGCAACACATAATTGATATGCAGCAATATTAAGGATGACCGTGGTTTTAGGTATATTGTTTTGTTGATGAAGTGGCCTACCTGTAAGCTGCTCTGATTCCACTTTGGGGTGAGAAGAGCAGGGTATAAATATAGGAAGGAAAGAAATAAAGTGTGTCAAGCAGAAGCTGTGTACCAGGAACTATAAGTGTAATTAGGAGTAAGCATTCCAGGTGGCTGACAGAAATGCTTTTCTGAGTGTCCATTGAAACTGGAGCAGAGGGATAAATAAAGAGAAGGATCAAAGGAATGGTGCAAAGCTGGCAGTTGTAAGCACTACAGAAAATTTTAGCCTCCGTATGACTTTATTAAGAGTTTTCGCATCAAAATGAAGGACATCTGCAGTCTAATCTTTTACAGGTTTTCGTGGAGGTAAGCCTCATTGTGTTCAGTAGGACATTTCTTAATAGGATGGTGCAGGATTGTAGGAACAGCTACATTTTTAGAGGGGGTGAAGAAAGTAAAAATACATATTTAAGAATTTAGCACGAAACAGAACACAGCTTTAAAAATGAAACATGGCAATAACAGATGGATTATTTCAAGCTCAGTATGGTGGTAAGTACAAATTACCATATTTTATTAATCTTGAAATGTTCGCTTTGCAAATAAATTTAATAATTCTGAATGTCAAACATAGGAAAATGTATTTGTGAGATAGCACTAATATCTGAATGTGTTTAATTTATGGAGGCAATATTCATTAACTCATTGTTGAAGGTGTTAGTTCTTGACCTTGACCATGGGATTTGCAGAGAATGGCAAGGCAGTTTTCACAATTGAGATTTAAGGTTACATTTGGGTATAGATTCCTTCTAATGTGTTATTTTTGTCATTTCAAAGTTGCCTTCTGAATTTTTCTCTTCCCGATAGATACAAACCCAAATTATGATTTTTACCCAGGCGTGGTATGAGCCCAATACATCTCTCAGGTTGGGAAAAGATGTCCTAAAATGGATTGTCATTTTACAACCTATTCAGTTAAATTTTGTCACTATTCTGTGTCTCTAATCTTTTTGAATACTGACTACTAGAAGGCCTGAACAGGAGGATGCTATTTGGCTAATAACCTAGTTGTAAACTTCCCACAACATCAAGTTGCCCCCTGAGAAAAGAGTATAGAAGCAGATAGTTTCTAATACTCCAGTTACTATGGCATAGATAGTTTTCTCCATAATGGAGATCTTTATGTTCTTCACTTGCTAAAGTAAATTGGAATCTCTAAATCAGACTATTGTTTCTAAGCTAAAATTGATCCTGTCCATGCCAGTTATCTTTGTCCAATTCTTCTGATTTCTTCCATCCCACTTCTGCCCATGTACTGTGGGTCACTTGAATCTCTGATGAGATGTTTTCAAACAAGAACATCAATGAGAAAGAAGCTTCAAGGAATGTTTTCCTATTTGTACTGTACTGAAAGCAAGCCATGCCACAGATGCACCACCATACACATCAGCAGGTTCTCTGTTGGGATTGTAATAGCCCTAATTTCACGTACGCAGCTAGTAATCATGTGAATAGATAAGGCGCATCAGGACAGAATCTAGGAACATAGATCGAGGTTCAATCTACAGGATCTACCCTAATGAGTGTATCTATAATCACAAAGCTGCTCCCAGTTACAAACATCAGACTTAAAAATGACTTAAGAAGGGGGGCGAGACAACAGGAAGTGAGAGAAATCTACCTCTAGGAAGGGGAATTCACCCTTGAAAGAGTTATCATGGGGAAAAAGTGTCTGCACTGAAACTTTGTCACCAATCCTTGTTTCCACAACAAGACAAACTTTTCAATTCTCACAGGGACAGAAAGTGAGTGAAATCTTCTGAACAGGGGCACAGGCAGCAAACAAACACCACAGGGGTATTAACCCTTCCCTCTGCAATTCAGACCTTTTTTGGCTGGAGTTTCACTTAAAAATGTACTTGTTTCAACTACATACAGATTCAACTTAAGAACAAATCTTACATTGTGTGTAACTTGGGAACTGCCTGTAAAAGAAATATTGTCTAAGACAGTGGTTCTCAACCTGTTGTCCCCAGATGTTTTGGCCATCAACTCCCAGAAATCCTAACAGCTGGTAAACTGGCTGGGTTTTCTGGGAGTTGTAGTCCAAAACACCTGGTGACCCACAGGTTGAGAACCACTGCTCCAGTGCCTTACCAGACTACAAACCCCCAGGATTCCATAGGATGTTGCCATGACAGATAAAGTCCAATAAGCTTGCAGTGTGGATATGTCTCAGATCTACAAGCATCATATGACCATGTGTGTGCCTATGTGCTTCAAACTACCTGTCAACTTATGACAACTTATGCTTTTTTTGGACAATATATCCTTTACTCTCATTCCATCTTTTCTCTCCCCCATCCCTCCTCTGCCTTTCTTTTTTGTCCCAAAATGTTACTGTTGTTCTAATATAACTGGCCATACAGGCAGAGGGGTTCTAAGACTTGCAGCCCCACAATGTCATTTCCAATCTGTGATTAATTCATTTAGACCAGTGGCCTTCAATTCCCAGAAATCCTAACATCTGGTAAACTGGCTGGAATTTCTAGGAGTTGTAGCCCAAAACACCTGGGGATCCACAGATTGAGAACCACTGTTCTAAGCCGATAAAAGCAGCCCTTTTAGACTCATATTGGCGACATACTGAGGGCAATACATGTGCAAAGGAACTATCCAAGGTGCTGAACTCTATTGCTGTAAAAAAGATTCAACCCCTCAATAACTCCAGTCTGTCCTGGAGGGGTTAGTTTAGAAAGTGGTGCTTGGAAACTCCAGTTCAAGGATAATAACCTGGGACTATGGTATCTTTCAGCATCCCTCCTTGTCTATTATGGTATTTTATATACTAGTATATACATTAAACCTTTGGGAGACGTTAAAGGCTGAAGTAAAAAAGCTTTAGCTGTGTGGATATTGCTCTCTGGGTTTATTGATGTATTTTAATCATGTGTTTAATCTTTTCTTATGTTTTATATTATATTTCTGCTTGTATGTAAGTTTTGTTTCTGTTAGAGGCATCAAGTACCAGTTATGGCAGAAAGGCAGAATATTAAATAAATAAGACCAAAGAATTAGCATATGGGATTTCTTTACTAACTAATCCAGGGAGCGTGAGCATGCCAGCATAGATAGATAATGCAAAATAACATTTTTTGTTGATTTCTCAACCTGCCGAATGCTATTTTGTGTCATGCCACAGACAATGTGTTGGGTTTTTTTGAAAGCAAGTGCAATTTCTCAATGCAGTCTGCTGTGTCTTTTACAGAATCCAGTCAGGATCCTATCTCAGCACCGGTTGGTTTACCTTAATTCTGGCCATGGATGCTTGCTACAGAATACATGTCTATGGGATGATAAATGACACCTACTGCAAGTAAGATCACAGGAAATTATTTTCACGCATCTACAATTTGAATGCCTTGTCAAAATATCACAATTCATTTTAATGCCATAAATCCAAGAAATGGATTACGACAGCATTTCTCACAATGCACCCCCGTAATCTGTACTGATGTGGCACTTTATTGTCAGTGTATTTAGTCCCCAGGTGGCATGTGGTATTGATTAAATAAACGCATTTAGGAAAGTTGAATGCCAAATGTCACAAACCACGTTTAAAATCAAAGACTTTCTGCCAATGCGGAATGAAATGGGGAAACAGGAAACTTACCTGTTTGCTTTTGAACAAATTTATTTTCTCCCAGAATCCAGCAAACAGATGGGAATAATATGAACTGATTTGTCCTGATTCAGCTCAGCACATCCAGCCCTACAAGCAGACAGGCTTCTATTGATGTACTGTATTGCTTAGAAGATCAAGATGCATAAATCAGATGCATATTAAAATGCATATTGGAATGAACACCCAAGTGTGAATACTTTCAATTTGCATTGCATTGCTTTGTTTTGTACTGGATGCCATCATCATTTGGATACAATTTATCATGAGTGATGAAATACTTTTTTGGAAAAAAAGGGTGCTATTTCAAGTCAATTGTCTGAAGATAGCTGCCTGCAGTTAACCTATATACTCACGTATAGCCTAAGCCTGGAAAAGTTAATTTAAAAACCAACCCCAAAATATGGATTGACATATCGATTTATTATTTTATTTATTTATAGTATTTATATTCTGCCCTTCTCATCCCACAGGGGATTCAGGGCGGATTACAATGTACATATACATGGCAAACATTCAATGCCATAGACACACAACATATACAGGCAGACACCTAGAGGCTATTTAACTTTCCAGCTTTCATGAGAGTATTCTGGCCACCAGAGGAGCTGTCACTTCACTGTCCATTTGTGACACTGATGGAGTACTTCCTCATTCTTTGCTTGCTTGCTGGAGATTTTATGGCATCGTAAATTAGTTAAATTAGCCTTGCCATATAAGTGGTACCTAAATTTCCTACTTGATAGATGCAACTGTCTTTCGGGCTACAAAAGTTGACAGCAAGCTACACAATGGTTGGAAACTCACTCCGACCTGGGCTGGGTCTCATGACCTTTCAGTCATTAATAATCTTAAAGCAGCTGACTCCCAGTCAGCTGTGCCACAGTCCTGGTGCACTTAACTCTATCCCCAAAGGGAACCATATTCTTCTCTAAGTAGACTGGTGAAAAGAGAGAGCTTATTCAATCCCTGAAGAACTTTTTTTTTTATTCGCACTTGTTTGCTGCCCTTCCCAGCGGCTCGGGGCGGCTTACAACAAGTTATAAAAACAGTCAAACATTTAAAAAAAGTTAAAACCACAATTAAAACAACAGTTTAAAATATCACAATATGCCGCACATTCAAAAGGTGCAACATAAAAGGAGCACCAACCATTTCTACTTCTTCTACTATTTTGAATCCAACAGCCGGGGTAACTGTTCCCCCCTAAAGTGGCATTAGGTTCTTTGCCCTCATCACAGATTGACCCTTGATGTATACATGAGGTAGACATATACATAAGTATGTTTTTAAATTTCCCCCAAAATAAAAAATACCAAAATATATTGAAAGATCTCCCTGATTGGAAAAAAAGAGGATGTTTGTAGTTTGGTAATGACAGATCTAAATAACAGAGCAGATCCAGTCATTGGAATCTGTATTTTCAGCATTCTAGTCATAAGCCAGAGCCTGATGGGTTTACAACAGGGAGGTTTCAAAAAAAGCTTAGAATTATTTTGGGGCTGCAGCTCGCAGCAGCCCTCCCAATCATGGTGGCTGGAGGTTTCTCAGATTTGTAGGAGAAGCAGGAAACAAATCTCCTAGGCATCTGATTCATTTAATATTCACGAGCAGTAGAATGGATACTAACTGTGGAAACCACTATAAAGTGGTTGTTTGTAGGCATAATTCACACCACTGACTCCATGTAGCAAATGCCAGCTAAGGTGTCATTGTGTTCTGTACATTTCAGCTGTAAACATTTTCAAGCAATTCCATATTATATGACAACAAACCTTGATGATATACCCATGTGATAACCCATGTTTCCAATGTGATGCAGGTTGAGCATTCCTTATCTGGAATTCCAAAGATCAAAATACAAAAGTGTCTACATGGCTGACTGAGATAGTGACACCTTTGGTTTTTGATGGCTCAATGAACACAACCTTTGTTTCATGAAAAAGTTATTTTAAATTACAATGTATAAAGTAATCTTCAAGCCGTGAGTACAAGCTGCATATGAACCATGAATAAATGTTATCTTTAAACTTGGGTACCATATTTTATTATGTACATATATACAAATAAAAGTATTCCCAAAAATCCCAAACAATTCTGGTTCAAACCATTTCATATAAAGGATGCTCAACCCATTCATTTATGTTCAGAACTTGGGGGGCGGGGGCTGTTTGGATTATAGTTGCTATGGATAATCGTCTATGCTGATTCTCTGAGGAGTCAAAACAAGTGGACCCCACCACAAACTCTGATTGTATATGTGAAATGTGCTACATATCCTGAGTGTGATGCATAAAACTGTACAATTATAGGTTATGTTCAAAAGAGCTCTGTGACTATGTAGGCTTAATCTCCATTGTTATAGTCATGAATATGTTACTGCTTTTTTGACAGTACATCCTTTACTCTCAATTCCATCTTTTCTCTCCCCATCCCTCCCCTGCCTTTCTTTTTTATCCCAAAACTGTTATTGTACTTTTAATATAACTGGTCATACAGGCCGAGGGGTTATAGGACTTGCAGCCCCACAAAGTTATTTCCAACCTGTGATTAATTCATTTAGACCAGTGGTTCTCAACCTATGGGTCTCCAGAAGTTTTGGTCTTCAATTTCCAGAAATCCTAACAGCTGGTAAACTGGCTGGGGTTTCTGGATGTTGTAGCCCAAAACATCTGGGGACCCACAGGTTGAAACCACTGATTTAGACATTACCAGCAATGTATTTCATTTTAATAATTTTGTCTTTCCTCTAGGTCAGAAGGCTTTAGGAAGGTTCCTTATCACTACTATGAGCCTGGAAGAGATGAATGTGATGAGTACTTCCTACATGAAAACGCCCCTTATGGAGGCCACAGGTTTATCACAGAAAAAAAAGTGTTTGCAGAATGGGCTAAGAAGCATTCAATAATATTTACACATCCTAACTGGACATTGTCTTGATGTTGGTTGTCACAGTCCTCTATTAGTGGTGTCATATTCCATGCAAGGCATACCTTTGTTTACAGTGATGTTTGCAACTGACTTGACCTTCTGAACTTAGGCGCTGGCACAGAAAATAAACACATGATTCCATCCAGGACAAGATGAAAAACCTACCAACCTGCAGAAGACATATAAAATGCTTATTCTGCATTTTATGGTTAAGATAGAAAATGCATTTTACTTTTCAACGTGATTCTTTTTTAATTCTACATGAGAGCAGTACAGATTTAAAATGGGGGGAAACACAACCCTATTCAGACTCAATGTTCTAAATACTTGGGGAATATCTATAAATACTTGAATTTAGGCTGTAGGAACCAGCTCCATTTGTGATTTTGTTTTCTAAAGATGCATGTGTACAAATTCATCATGGAAAGATTAGAGATGGGCTAAGAAAGATTCCTGAACTCCACTTAATTTCAATATAAGAGGACTGTGTATGTCTGAAACACATACACCGATGCTTGATACAGATGCTGTGAATGACAACCTGCTTCCATAGCAGCGAAGAATTCAGATTTTGCCAATGATGTGTTCAGTCACCCTCTGTTTTTGGAGCAGAACCTTTATTAACTGCTGTACAAGATCTTCAGGAAGATCTGTAGGTATGATTGGAAATAGAGGCCCAGAACCTCATACCTCTCAGATGGTATTGGGCACCGAATCCTGTCTTGTCTAGAGTAATTTGGCTCAATTCTCTGCCTCAAATTCTCCATGTTTAAAAATGGAGATTGCACCTACCTCACAAGGGTGTTGGAATGCATCTGTAGTGCTTTTTAAATAAGTGATGTTTTATTTGTACTTCATATACCTATTCATGGAATTCTGACACGCTCCCTCTGTGTTTTGTACCTGAGGAGTACTGAACCCATGGTGTGAAATTTGTGCTTTCAAATACTGAATATCTTCACTCCTACTCCATGTTCATTGACTTCTTCTGAAGGTTTTTCTCACCAAATTATCCCTTCTGTGAATAGAGCTCTGGAATATTTCGTACTGGCCCATTTCTAACAAAAGTATCCATGAGTCCATCAACACCAGGACCTTACAAAACTTTGGATAATGGGGTTAGCAAGGTTTGTAATGAAGAAAAAGAACTAAAATACAGAGAGAAAGGCTTAAAAGGCATCAAATACAAATTGGAAAATGAGATTTCTGCTGTACTTTCAAACCATCAGAAGTACAGCAGAAGAACTTTACATTCAGACCAATTGTCCAAAGCTGAGAGTATAAATGATATATTGTTCTATATCATTGCAAAAGGGTCCTTGAAAATGGGACATCAGAATTAAAACACTGTAACAATACTGCTTAAACTTGAAACTACGTTCATTGACTCTTACAAATGTGGAACTGTCAAAGAGCCTGAACAGCCAGCAGACATTTTGCGTTGCTCAACTGAATCATGAAATGACAGTAGCAAAATCCTATTTTTACATGTAAGTATTTGTATAAGGATTGTATTTCATATTGTATATTTGTATATAGAGGTCTATATTTTATATGTTCACAGTGTATACATTTTCATTCCATCGTCAACATACTTAAGTGCCACCTTCCTTTAGAATGGGTTTGTGCACAACATACTGTTATATCACTTTACCACCAAGCAGGTATAATAGAGGTAAGCTCTCATTTTCCCCCTGTAGGTTCTTGCTTATCTCTTCTTTTTATTTATTGGCTTGTAACTACCTCACAACCAACACAGAAAAGTTCTTCTTTGTTCAGCAAGCAAGAGTTATGACAGAAAGTGTGCACAAACCTTGGAAGGAAAACATTGCTCACCAGCAGTGTGACTGAGTTTTCTACTTTTGTTATTGTTGCATGTTCCATATATTAGTCACTGTTCTTTCTTCTGAGACAGTTTTCTTGCTTGCGAATTCTAGAATTGTTCTCTATTTCTGTCTGCTGGTCTTTCCAGAGCATGGCATTATGTTCTTTGTTCCTCATTCAGCTCCACCTAGGTATGCCTTGCACTTGGTAGCAAGGCACTCAGAGCAAGAATACCATTAAGATAGCACACTAGGGTTTAGGAAAATAGAGGTAAATGTACAGAAGAAACATATATCTATTTTATACTGATTTGAGTTCATGACTATCAACTTATAGTTTGGTCAAGATCTTAAGAATGCTTTCACGGCCCCTTCTACATATAATCATATAATCCAGATTATCAAAGAACTGGATTATATAAATCTACGCTGCCATATAATCCAGTTCAAGGCGGATAATCTGGATTTTATGTATCCATGTAAGAGGGGCCTTTAAAAACTTGTTTGACCTTTCCTGAATGTCTTGGGATGACAGATTGACTGTTAAATCACCCTCAAGCCTATGGAGTGGATAATCCTTGAATCTGAAGTTTCCAAAGATCCAATTTGACATTTCAGTATTGAATCAGTAGTTCATTCATTGGTGCTCACAAAATAAATGGCATTTATAAAATAAAATCTATTTTGATGTTCTACAACTTTATCTAATTTTACGAGTTGTCTGATTTTCTATTTCATCTTATTTGGAAATTGACAACTTGCAGTCCTAGGATTGTACACAGCCTTTGGCCCAATTTTGTATTCGCATCCACCTGATTTCAAAATCCCTTTGAAGATTATTGGCTCCATCTTTCAGTAAGAGTATTTTATCCCTTCTTGTGTGGTTGAAAGGAGGTAGAGAGGGAGCAAGGGATGTCATGGAAATAGAAGATAGGGAGGGGAAGATGGGTTAGCGAAAAAGTTTGAGACACTACTGTAGGCCCTTGGTATCCACTGAGGTTTGGTTCTAGGACCCTGATGGAACCCTAAATCTATAGATCAGGGGTGCTCGAACTTTTTCAGCATGCGAGCTACTTATAAAACAACCAAGTCAAAATAATCTACCTACCCACTACAAAAATGTGAAACATATAACACAATATCTGCTTTGAACTGGATTTTCTGAGTCCACACTGCCATATAATCTGATTCAAAGCAGATAACATGGGATTTTATTCAACTGTGTGGAAAGGACCTCAGATAACCCAGGGCCGGCAGCACTTGGGTGGCGTTGGGAGCCTGCAGGGCGGGACTGAGCCTTCCTCTCGCCCTGCCTGCGATCTACCAGGACATCCTACGAGATCTACCAGTAGATCCGATCTACCTAATGAGCACCCCTGCTATAGATGCTCAAGTCCCAGTATGTAAAATGATGTCTCTTATATAAAATGGTAAAATCAAGATTTACTTTTTGAAATTTCTGTTAATTATTGAATCTGTTGCTTCAGAATCTATGGATATGGAGGACTTGACTATCAGTTTTGGCCACTCCCTTATTCCAATGGCTTCACCTTTATCACCTGGAAGCACGCACGCAGTACTCAACAGAGTACCCTCAAGTGAATGCAGCTGACCAAATAAAAAGGTTCCCCACTTGTGGATTAGTCATTGAAAAATGAGCAGAGAGACCACGTGTGCATCTTGGATCTTTCTTGTGGTTTAGTCAGTAATGTTATAATTGTAATTTTGTGATGTCTATAACTCTGTCCATTTACAAAATCCCATTCTGTTTTCTCAGTTTCATGACTTCAATTATATTTATAGCCCTGTGAAATGTGTGACTCACTATTTAGGTATGATTTGTGCCACAGGTCAGTGGGTTGCAGCATCATGATGGGTTTAGAAGTAACTACTATATATAGAACTTTCTACTATATATAATCACTTTTGGGAAATGAGAAACGTGTTCCTTTTAATAACTGAAACATAAATCACTTTGGGGGTCTTTGAACTGCAGTGATCACCAGTAATTCTTAAAAGTAACTTTTCAAGAAAGGGCTGTAGACTGCAGGGGAAAGAATCTGTTAGGAATATACCTAGGAAGAAGGCCCATTCAACATAGTGAGTTACCTCTGAGTAGGTACGCACAGGTCTTTTCTGTCAGGGATTAAAGTTGGAATTTAGTCACTTTGTTTTTTTGTTTTGCTTTGTTTAATGAAGAAATGGAAAAGATAAAGTAGGACATTGCCTTTTCCGTTTTCTATCCATGAGACAACCAAAACTAATTTAGGGCACTCTTACAATTTAAAGGAGAAAGCAATTTTAAGTGCAAGTGGACATTAGGGAGGGAAAAGAAAGAAACCAAATTATAGAAATTGAAAGTAGAAATATAAGAACTGGAAAAGAGAGATAAAAATAATAGAAAACTTTAAAACACAAATTGGACAGCATCGAGGCTAATCTGATACATACAGCGACATCAGCATTATACGTAAAACAAGTATTAGAATAATATTGGTTGAATTTTGTATGAAATTTGGGTATTTGTAAGTCAACTCACATATACAGAAAGTGAAATGGGCAAATCTGTAATGTCCAGATCTAGTAGAGGATGACTTTTACATTACTATGTACCAGTGCCTGAAATGTAACTATTATGCAATGGGACTGATACACAACACCTATGCACAATGGTGTTGCATTGGCACCAGTGACTATCAGGAAGCCAATACACATGTTTGCAATTCATTAAGAGGGTTTCTTAATGCATCTGCCACTTTGCTGAGAGTACATGAAATTGTGTTTAGTAAGAGGTGATACAGAATTCCAGCAGTTTTACTATAATATAGAAATATCCTTAGGAAATTATTAGTTCAATTGTTGCTTTAAAATAAAAATGTTATGAAGCAGAAGATATTGTTCACAATGAAATTTTAGATAAATACTGTATACTCAAAGCAAGCCTATCCAGTGAGACTTAAAACAGGGTTCTATAGATCAGTGGTTCTCAACCTGTGGGTCATGGTCCAGCAGTGGACCACGAACAAAAATCCAGTCCACAAACCTCCTTCCTCTGAATTATTTTATTTTATTTTCGCTCCTTTTCACATAGCTGGCCAGCCCCACCCCTTTTTGTACTAATGTTGGAGAGCGGTCCTTGGTCAAAATGGTCTCCGGTCAAGTGGGCCCTGGTCAAAAAAGGGCTGGGAACCACTGCTATAGATCAAGATTGTTGTTGAATAAGAACTGAAAGTTAATTGTTATTATAGGGAAATGACTATAATATTCTAATACATTGCTTTAATTGTAGATGCCAAGAAAGCATTTGATAGAAATGAGTGAGATTTCTTAAAGTACTGAACATTTTGGTTGTGGGATACACTTTAATGCATTGATTTATCAATTCTATTGTTTATATTTGTGAAGATTATGATGAATGGCCAGCTACCTGGGTGGGAAACATCTTCCCTAAATGGAGAGAGGTAGGAGAAGTTTGAAACTGCATTATATGAGCAGTGTAGAATTATATAATGCAGTGTAAATGGGACCATAGTTTTCAATGTGCTCTTTTGTTAGCTAAACTATGTACAAATACTATCAATACATTGGTACTATATATTAATACGTTTCTCCCATGTTAAATAATTCAAAGGCTAGTTAAATAATTCAAGCCATAGAGTTAATCTAGGAATCTCATATTTCTTAGAATAAATGTGGAACTTCCAATGAAAATAGGGATCAGAAATATGCCAAATAAAGGGAATTTGATCCTAGTAACCAGAGGTGGTATGGTTAAGAAGCTATTATTGAAATTTTGCATGCTCTTCAACTTTCTAATACTTCCAATTTCTATGCAGCAGAACAAATTCTAAGATATAAGAGCAAGTCTATGCATATGCTTCTCTTGAGAAGAGTAGTGTGTAACTATAGAGTTATAGCAATTTGATACCACTTTAATGGTCATGACTTTATCTTATGGGAACTAATTATATGATGACCATATTCTTCGCTTCTACTATGCTTCTATTCAGTATATCCACATACCTGTATTATGGTATGTATGCAAGAGAAAAGATGCAGGCTGGAAGACTTCAGCTTGTGAGAACTTTGAGGTCCAACCACAAAATAGTGGCTAAGAGATAACAACATGTCCTTGGAACTGAGGGACAGGAATGCCTCTGATCATAACTCACTCCAGTAGAATAATAACTGGGATTCAGAAATGCTTGGTGATTCACTAGAAATCATTCAGAATATTAATCTATAGATACCACTATAATTTCTGCTCAATCCTATGCTAAGGAAGACTGAAGCATCACAGTCTACTGGATGCTAAGAAACTGTTTCTTTTAAGATTTTTTTGTCATTTTAAAACACTTCCCATTTTAGCCTACTACAAAATAAGTGTAGTGTTTCTCAGTTTTCAGAAGATTATCTGTCACTAATATCAGTAACACACGCACATATATGAAAATGATTGCTCCGATATTTTACTATGTTACTTTGCTATGACCATTTTAGATTTCTGGACTCCAGACCAAAAAGTTGGTGATTCAAATCCAGGGAGCGGGGTGAGCTCCCGTCTGTCAGCTCCAGCTTCCCATGCAGGGACGTGAGAGAAGCCAAACGTCCCCTGGGCAATGTCCTTGCAGACAGCCAATTCTCTCACACAAGAAGTGACTTATAGTTTCTCAAGTCACTGCTGACATAAAAAAATAGCACTTACTGCAGTATTTTTAGTTTGTTGGGATAGTTCTAGGTCGGACTTTAGTTTATTGGAGTACTTAGAATTATTGCATTGAAACCTCTAGTCTATTCTATGAGCTAGAGCTCTATAGGAGAGAATTCTTGCCACCAAACTACAGGATTCTGAAAGCTGGAGCTATAATAGTTAAGGTGACATCAAAATGATTTGCCTCTGTAGAGACAGTCTTTGTCACAAACAAAGAAACTCAAAAAAGAAAATGCAGTGTATCTAACATCTCGGGCTGCTGCTGCTGACTTTTGTTTAAGTTGTTAACAAACCTCAAAGCTCACAAGTGAACCACAATTGCCATCAAGAGTTTGCAATACTAGGAAGGAAATGACTTGAGAGATGCTGGGATAATTTTAAATGGATTCGATAAAAAGGAGGGCAAGATTGCTTTTCTGCCTATCCCAGTAAGGACAAAAGGTAGTTGATTTATGCTGAGGAGCACCACATTGATGTAAACTCAAGTAATGAACATTTCCCCAAATTTCCTGGTGGAATTGTTGTAAGAGACAGTTCTATCTATAAGTTTTATATTTGCTTGAACTACGTTGGCTCCGCAACTGCTGAATCTGATTACTGTCTTTAAGGCGTCGTGTAATGTTTAGTGTTAGCGATGCTTGTTAAGGGGAGATATCATACTATTTTACACTAGCCAGTTATGAAACAATTACAGAATGCACCAGAGGTTTACATCAAAGCAGCATAAGAGAGGATATATATATATATATATATATAGAGAGAGAGAGAGAGAGAGAGAGAGAGAGAGAGAATGAATAAATTACAGAATGATTGGAAACCTTTAGCCCCTTTTAATGGATGGGAATGTGGTTGAATTGTAATGCCTCCAATGACCTGTTACTAAAAATATCCTGATGCAACAGTTTTTCTTTAAAAGCTACAGAAATGAATAAGGAAGGAAAGTAGCAGTTGAACTGTGAACACTGTGTAACTATGAATGAATTTTGCTGCCTTCCCATAGGCTTCTCATTCCAGCTGAAGGAAATCTGACGTTTAGAAATCTGACCCCAAACTTTTTTCACAGGGGAAGAAATGTATGCCAGAGCCCTTATACTAAATTAGTCCATCTTTAGCATAAATTCGGCATGGATTTCCATAGCATCTGAACAAAGAAGTGTGTTGTCGGTCTGTATGTGTGAGTGTGTATGTGTAATGATTTCATAGAACAATTGCTTTGTGAATGTGTTATTAATCTGCAGTAGAATGTGGAACAGGATAACATAGTATGATTGCAACAGGAGATTTTATTGCCTCCCTATCTTATTCCGGAAAGACTCAGTAGGTCTATTCTGCATAGTATATGTATGCATATGAGTTGCATATGCAAAATCACACATCCAGGGCTTCCTACGGAGACAAATTCTGATTCAAAAATACAGAATGTTTAATGCATTCTAGGGATGAATACTGTACAGCAAATGAGAGCTACACTCCTGGGGATCTATGATTGCAGGTTTCATACAGTGTCACCTGCTGCTCCTTAGAAAGAGCACAGAGCATAATATCTGAAGGAGAAAAGCATAGCTGGCCACATTCCTGGCTCCTGGTTTAAGGATCCTGGCGTAGTTTTTAAGGACCCTAAATCTCAGAATCAATATTGTGAAGGATGAACTTGAAGTTCTTTCCTGGCTTGATCTTGAAATGAATGCCGGTTAGCTACATTAGTGCATGTGCTTTTTGAAGCCTAGGTAAAGGAAAAGGTTTCCCCCTGACATTAAGTCCAGTCGTGTCTGACTCTGGGGATTGGTGCTCATCTCCATTTCTAAGCTGAAGAGCCGGTGTTGTCTGTAGACATCTCCAGGGTCATGTGGCCAGCATGACTGCATGGAGCATCGTTACCTTCCCGCAGGAGGAGTACCTATTGATCTACTCACATTTGCATGTTTTCGAACTGCTAGGCTGGCAGAAACTGGGGTTGACATTGGAAGCTCACACCACTCCCCGGATTCGAACCGGCGATCTTTTGGTCAACAAGTTTAGCAGCTCAGTTTAACCCACTGCACCACCGGAAGAAAGCAGGCTGCACACTGATGGAGGCTGCTTGGGGAAGTGCCCTTGTGTCTTTTACTTCTTTGCTTCCACCCATTCCAATAACAACAATAAAGACAATAGGAAATTATATTAATTGATTTTTCTTAAAATAAATGTATTCAATGTGTGATCGATGAGACAACAAACTACAGGGTTTACAAAGCTTTCGGAGCCCTTCCACACAGAATATCAAGACAAAAAATCTCACAATGTCTGCTTTGAACTGGGTTATCTTGAGTCCACACTGCCATATATTCCAGTTCAAAGCAGAAAATGTGGGATTTTATTCAGCTGTGTGGAAGGGGCCTTGCTCTCCCATTAGATAATTTGTCCCTTTCCTGCCCCACTCCTTTTCTGAATCACAGATTCAGAAGTTATGCATGTGCATAACTCAAAATTCACATTTCTAAAAAAATGTGCTCATATTTAATGAAATAATATGCAAGGCATAGATGGAAAAATAACTACTAAAATATGCACATATTTCCAAGTGAGGGGGAAAAGTCTTACTATCAGATACATAACAAGAAGAGATGAAGGGAAAATCAAGTGTGAGAGTTTTTCTCATCCTTGCTTTTGCTGGAAGCTAACCATGTCTTGCACAAGTTTATAGTCCTCAACAAAGAAATAGGCTGCTGAGATAGCTGGTAGGGAAAGCCCTTCCCTTATTTACTTTTGTTTGCCTCCTTTTCTCTCCTCTTTCTCTCCTCCTATTCCTTAGACTGATACCATTTTAAGAATATGCCTCCTGATTCAGTTTCCTGGTTCCATGGTAAGCCCCACACTTCCCTTTGTTCTTCTCCCGTGAGTGTGGGGAGACAAGATGTCTCTAGATCAGGCGTGGACAAATTTCAGCCCTCCGGGTGTTTTGGACTCATAAGAACATAAGAACATAAGAAGAGCCATGCTGAATCGGGCCTCAGCCCATCTAGTCCAGCATTCTGTATCACACAGTGGCCCACCAGTTGTACACAGGGATCTCTAGCAGAAAGGAGGGCAAAACCCTCACCTGCTCCCGACCCCCCCCAACCAGTACCCGGGGAAATCCTGCCTGCCTCCATCAACACAGAGGTGGCACTTGGATGTCCATTTCAGTAGCTACTGATTCCCTTGGTATCCATGAATCTGTCTAATCCTGCCTTGAAGCTGTCCAGGCTGACCGCTGTCACAACCTCCTCTGGAAGTGAGTTCCATAACCCAATGACCCTCTGGGTGAAGAAATATTTCCCTTTATTTGTCCTAACTTTCCTACCTTGGAGCTTTAGGGAGTGCCCCCTAGTCCTATGCTGAAAAGACCAAGGCGTTGCAACCTGATTTCGTAAGGGAGCTGCTCCATCCCTTGGATCATTCTTGTTGCCCTTTTCTGTACCTTTTCCAGTTCCGTTATATCCTTCTTGAGGTGCGGTGACCAGAATTGTACACAGTACTCCAGATGTGGCCTCACCATAGATTTGTAGAGAGGCAATACAACATTTGACGACCTATTTTCGATTCCCTTCCTGATCATGCCAAGCATAGAATTTGCTTTTTTTACTGCTGCTGCGCACTGGGTTGACATCTTCATTGAGCTGTCCACCAAAACCCCAAGATCCCTTTCCTGGTTTGTCTCGGAAAGCTTTGACCCCATCAATTGGTAGGTGTAGTTGGGGTTCTTTGCCCCGATGTGCATGACTTTACACTTGTTTAGGTTAAAATGCATTTGCCACTTTGTTGCCCATTCACTCAATTTGGAGAGATCTTTCTGGAGCTCTTTACAATCAGTTTCATTTTTAACTACCCTGAACAATTTAGTGTCGTCTGCAAACTTTGCTACCTCAGAATTTACTCCTACATCCAGGTCATTAATGAATAAATTAAAAAGTAATGGACCCAAAACTGAACCTTGGGGTACGCCACTTCTCACCTCTTTCCACCCAGAGAAATGTCCGTTTATTACCACCCTTTGTTTCCTACAGTTTAGCCAGGTTCCAATCCAGGACAAGACCTGTCCTCTGATTCCATGGCTGAAGAGCTTATTTAGGAGCCTTTGGTGAGGGACTTTGTCAAAAGCCTTTTGAAAGTCAAGGTAAACAATATCGACTGGGTCCCCTTTATCTATGTGTTTATTTACACCCTCAAAGAATTCTATCAAGTTAGTAAGACATGATTTGCCTTTGCAGAAACCATGTTGATTTTCCTTCAGCAATGCCTGTTCTTCTATGTGCTTAGTAATTTTTTCTTTAATAATGGTTTCCATCACTTTGCCTGGAACTGAGGTTAGACTAACTGGCCTATAATTTCCTGGATCACCCCTGGATCCTTTCTTGAAGATCGGAGTTACATTTGCCTCCCTCCAGTCCTCGAGTACAGTGCCTGATCTTAGAGAAAGGTTATATATTTTGGCTAGAATTTCAGCAATTTCACACTTGAGTTCCTTAAAAACTCTGGGGTGGATGCCATCTGGCCCTGGTGATTTGTTGACATTTAGTTTAGTAAGGCATGTGAGAACATCTTCCTTGTTTATCTCTATCTGGTTTAATTCATTTAATTCCCTCCCTGAAAAAACTGACTCAGCTGCAGGCATATGTTGTCTGTCCTCCTGTGTGAAAACGGAGGCAAAGAAGTCATTTAGCCGCTCGGCAATCTCCTTGTCTTCACTTATTGTCCCTTTCTTACCATTTTTAGTCAAGTGGCCCAACTGCTTTTCTAGTTGGGTTTCTACTTCTGATGTACTTAAAGAAGTTTTTGCTATTTTTTTAATATTCTTAGCTATATGTGCCTCAAAATCTCTCTTGGCTTTCCTGACGGTTGCTTTGCATTTAGTTTGCCAGAGCTTGTGTTCCTTTCTGTTCTCCTCAGTAGGAAGAGCCTTCCATTTCTTAAATGAGTTTTTCTTCTTTCCAATCACATCTTTTACTTCATTTGTAAGCCATGCCGATGTCCTCTTGGATTTTCCCGGCCTCTTTCTTATTTTAGGAATGCATTTTAGTTCGGCTTGTTTTAAAGTATTTTTTAAAAGTTTCCAAGCATTTTGGAGGGATGTGATTTTTTTACTGTTCCTTTTAGTTTGTTCTTTACTATTTTTCTCATTTTGGTGAAATTCCCTTTTTGAAAATTTAAGGTCTCTGTGTTAGTTTTCACTGACAGTTTGCTATCCAAACTTAAGTTGAAGGTTATTGTGTTGTGGTCACTGGTACCTATGGGCTCAGTTACAAGGACATCTTGAACGAGATTTTGTTCATTAGTTAGCACCAAGTCCAGGATCCCCTTTCCCCTGGTTGGTTCCATGACCATCTGCTCAAGGGAATAATCAGCTAGCATGTTGTAGCACAGCAGTTCTCGTTTGTGCCTGGAGGGCAGGGGTCAGGACCCGGGGTCCCATTAGCATTAGGGCCAGCAGTTCCAGAACTAGATTCAGAGGATGAGCTAGATGACTGGGGCGAAGGGCAGCTTTCCCCTGATGGGCCTCCTTCGCCCACAGAGAGCTTGGCATGGGAAGAAATGTTGTTTGGCCCCAGCGAAGACATAGATAACCAGGTGCAGATGGAAGACAGCGATTCTGGCAGCTATGAGCACCCGGGCGGGAGAGATTCTCAGGAGCCCGAAAGTGAAAACATGGAAGAAAGCAGCTGGGAAGTTTCCAGGGAGGAAAGCTCTCAGGGAGATAGCAACACAGCTGCTGAGAGACAAGGTCGAACCTTTGATAGGAGACAGAACATCGAGTCTAGTAGGAGGGGGTGGTCGAGGGCCCTAGACCGGCCGAGGTCCGTCAGCAGGGATTGGAGACGAAGAAGCCTAGAGCGTTGGGGACCTCGGCCGGAAGATTAAGTATAGGATCCGTGGGAACGAATCCTCAGTGCTCCGGCCACGTCTCATCTGAATAGGCGTGAAGCGGAGTGGGACCACGAAGCTAAGCTAGCCAGTGGTCATCAAGCCTTGCCTTGCCTTGCCTTGTTCCTGATCCGCCTGGTTGTGTGGAGCCTTGCCCTGTTTCCTGATCCGCATAGTTTTGCGGAGCCTTGCCAAGCTTTTAGCCTATTTGCCACGTTACCTTGGACATTGTTACTTCAAGCTTTTTGGATTACTTTTATATTCTATTGGACATTATCTTTTGAACTGTTTTTATATTCAATAAAGTAGTTAGCCTTCAGTCCGTCTCTGTGTGTGTGATTAAGGGGCCGGTCAAGTCCGTGCATCGTGACACATGTCGAGGAACCTTGTCTCTCTTTCATGCGTAGAACAAGAATTTAGCCAATCTATTCGGGATAGTTGAAGTCCCCATTATGACTAATTTATTGCTTTTTGAGGCCTGTTTAATTTCATTTTCCAGATAGCAGTCTGCCTCTGGAGTTTGGTTGGGAGGGCGATAGCAGATCCCTAATGCTAGATTAGTTTTTTGTCCTGGGATTTTTACCCAAATGTTTCTGTAGGTGAGTTTGAATTTTCTTGAAATTCTAATTCATGAGATTCTAGCTCTTCATTTATGTACAAGGCCACACCGCCACCGTTTTTCCCTCTCCTGTCTTTCCTGTACAGTTTATAACCTGGAATTTTTGTGTCCCAATTGTTTTCCTCTGTCCACCAGGTTTCTGTTATGCCAATAATATCAATATTTTTTTTTTGCCAAACATTCCAACTCTCCTATTTTTGTTCAAAGGCTTCTAGCGTTTGCGTACAGACATTTATATTTATTGCTTTGTTGCCCTTTCAACTTTGGCTGTTTATGAGAATTTGTAGAAGGCCTACCATGTCCTACCTCTTGAGTACTTTCTATCTTTTCTGTTGACTCGGCCATTTGCGCGTAAATTTCATCCTCCATACTTGGCGTTTCACCCTCTCGAACCGGAAGCTGCCCAGCTCCTGTCGACTTTCCCCTAGGAATCAGTTTAAAAGCTGCTCTGAAGCCTTTTTAATATTAATTGCCAGCAGTCTGGTTCCATTTTCATTCAGGTGTAACCCATCCCTTTTGTAAAGGTTTGGCTTTCCTGAAAATGGGCCCCAGGTCCTAACAAATCTAAACCCTTCCTCTCGACACCACTGCCTCATCCACGCATTGAAGCTCCGGAGCTCTGCTTGTCTGGCTGTCCCTGCGCGTGGAACCGGTAGAATTTCCGAGAATGCTACCTTTGAGGTCCTGGACCTTAATCTTCTACCTAGCAACCTAAATTTGGCTTCCAGGACCATCCGTTTGGCCTTCCCAATGTCATTGGTACTGACGTGTACCACGACTGCTGGCTCCACCCCGGCACTATCTACCAGCCTATCTAGATGCCTCATGATGTCCGCAACCTTTGCACCTGGCAGGCAATTTACCATGCGGTCATCACATCCATCACAAACCCAGCTTTCTATGTTCCTGACAATCGAATCACCCACTACAAGAAGCCCCCCTTCTACCACCCGTTGAGAAGTATCCTCGGTGCAAGAGGATATGGGCACATCCTCCGAGGAAGGGGTCCCAACTAAGGGAGCCGGTCCCTCTTCCTCAGACTGATGTCCTCCCTGCCCAAGACCCCCATTTTCCAAAGCAGCTGGAAGGCTGCTCAGAACGGAGTGGGATGCTCCTATTTCATCCCTGGAGATCTCTTCCTCCTGCCTCACTTCCTCTCTGTGCTTCTCCAGGTCTGCTACCTTGGCTTCAAGGGAAAGAACACGTTCCTGAGAGCCAGGAGCTCACTGCAGCGAATGCACACCCAAGACTTCTGCCCAGCAGGCAGATAGTCATACATGTGACACTCAATGCAAAACACTGGTAAGCCCCCCTCCCACTGCTGGCTGACTACCTCCATTTCTTGTTAATATGTTTTTATAATTTGACTCCTTTATTCTAGATAATTAGACTTTTTTTCTTTTTGTAGATTCACTGTTTGTTTTGGTCTTGATTAACTTTTTTTACAAGTCCAACTCCCACAATTCCTAACAGCCTACCGGAGGGCCAAAGTTTATCCGTGCCTGCTCTAGATAGTATTAGATAGCTAAACACTAACTTTCCTGCCTATATATGTAGTTCTTTCATTAAACTTTTTATGACTTTTAAAGCTTGATTCTGCTCCTGTAATTGCTTAAGCTCATTTGCTCTCTTCCCATGCTCAGAAGCTTCTGCTCTGCCGAATGCTTTGATGCTTTACTTTTTTGTGCTGCTGCTTAAGGTTTGAATCTCCCATCTCTGTCTTCAATTAGTAATTTGTTCATTAGATTACTTTTAAATGTGGGCATAAATTTGATGCCAAATGCATAGTTTGGAGAGGGAAGTGCAGGATAGAACATTTTTCACTTTTGAGATAACTGGAGCTCTAATCCCAGAAGTCTTAACTGACATTGGCAATGGTAAGGGATTGTGAAAAATGTAATCCAAAATATCTAGATGACCAAAGATATGATCCTATTTGAGGATTTACAGTGTTCCCTCACTTATTGCTGGGGTTAGGTTCTAGGACTTCCCGCAATAAGTGAAAAACCGCAATGTAGGGATATTCTATTTATTTTAATATTTATACATTATTTTAGTAGTTATGCACTATTTTAAGTCTTTATAAACTTAAAATAAAGGAAAGGAAAGGAAGGAAAGGCCCTTCAAGGCTGGAGGGAGGACTGAAGAGGGAAAACATCTTGGAGAGCAGCAGCGGCAAAACTGCACAAAACAGTGAAAATACCATGATATACTGTATATTTTAAATTAATATTTTTTGAAATCCACAAAACAGCAAGTCCGCAATAAGCGAACCGCGAAGTAGCGAGGGAATTCGATTGAATGTTGCCCAACCAGTATTCACTTACCAAGCATAAGTAGGAAATTTCCAAGCATGATATGAGGGCCACACCATTCCTTATTGCTAATTTTCAATATATAGCAGTGCAGATGCTTAAGGTTTATTCCTTAAGGTAGTTCTCAACCTGTGGGTTGGGGCCCAGCAGTGGGCTGCGAGAATGAAAATCCAGTCCGCGAACCTCCTTCCTCTTTCTTTTATTTATTTCTGTTCCTTTCCGCAGAGCCAACCAACCCTGCCCTTTTGGATACTAATGTAGAGTGTTCCCTGGTCAAAGTGGTCCCCAGTCAAAGTGGGCCCTAGTCAAGTGAGCTCTAGTCAAAGTGGGCCCTGGTCAAAAAAAGGTTGAGAACCACTGGTTTATTCTCAGAACAAAGGCAAAATATTGCTTCCTTTATTCCAAGACAGTGCCTCTCCCAAAGAAGTCTACTTAAGGTTTTGACTACATATTCCACACAAAGAAGAGCACATTTCTGCCCTTTTATTTGAATTTGTTTTGGATTGCAACCTAAGTATAGTCAGGGAGAACTGTGAAAAAACTATGAAACAAATGAGAAAGTATTGATGCTTATCAAAGAGGAATGGCTTTTAAACTTGGACAGGGAGAGGCCTCCTATAAATTATAAAGTGGACCTTTCTTAAGAAAATAAATCTCAAAAGACATTTACAAAACCAATCTTCAGTTAAAATATATATTATTTTACTGTTATCCTGTAGATTAAGCACTTTGATGATAAAAGTGTTCCAGCTATTCCAGCGTGGGTTAAAATGTTGTCTATTTTGCCCCATGAATTAATTAAAAGGCGTAACAGATGGACATGACTTTAAAAAAAAATCTTCCCTGCAGTTTGATGTCACAGCTTGAAGTGTTGCCTTTTCAGCAGATCTTTTTCTGCTCTTTTATTTCTTGAAGGATCCAAAGCTAATGTGACTTCTAAACATCCCGAAGATGGTCTTGATGAATAAATAGCTAGACTCTATTTGTTTCCTACCCTATCCCTGGTGCTCCACGAAGCCCTGCTCCCTGCTTTTATCTTCTTTCCATCTGTCCTTGCCTTTTTTCCAACACAGTGCTAAACAAATGTGAAACAGCAGCTGGAGAACTAATGGCATTTACCATGCATTAATATGATGTTTTCCAAGGAGAAGGTGCCTTATGATTGGTTGGCTCCTCTAATGTTAACCACGAAGCCATCTTTCCCTGGGGTGGTGTTGCCCTTTGCTGTAATTGCCTCACAAAATGTGGGAGATGTTGACCCCATACGTATATATAGCAGGTGCATCAGATTTAAACTGCAATGGAGCCAAAATTCCTTCCCTCCCTTGCCTTTCATCTCTGTAGTCCATCAAAACACAAAAGGTTGTTTGAGGCAGAAAGGGCAAAAATCCTAGTCTCTCTGATGGTGGACATCACAGTAGGTCCTTGGTATCTGCTGTGGTTTTGTTCCAAGACTTCCTGTGGATATGAAAATCCATGTATGCTTTCTTTTCTTGTTTTTGATATTGTTTTTGTCCTATCCTTAACATTAAAACCCACCCTTATGTTTTACTCCAACTCTTCTCCAGCACCAAAGTTAGATTCTTGGACCTTAGATCTAGGTACTTTAGATCTAGGTAAGGATGAAGCAGTGGTGATGGGGACAGATTAGAGGATGAAGTGAGCAGCGATAGACTTTAACTCACTCTTGCTCACATCTTCAGCATGCTTACAGCACATGCCATGATGTTTCCATCACATGTCTATATCAAAAGGATATCAAAAGGAAAGTTGGACAGACAGACATACAGACAATTTCAATCTAGAAAATCTTGAACATAACATGATATAACAAAATATTTATTTTTATTCCAGCTTTCTCCCACAGTGAACATTGTTTCTCTTTAATATGTGGAGCTATATTGTTGTCGTCATGTGCCTTCTAGTCATTTCCAACTTATTGTGACACTAAGGTGAATCTATTGTGGGGATTTGGGGGGGGGGGGGTGGATAAAAGTGTGTGACTCATCCAAGGTCGCCTAGTGGGTTTCTATGGCGGAGTGGGCTTCAGAGTCATCGTACTCAAAAACCACTACAACACGCTGGCTTTCTGTAGCTTTAACTGAATTGAGACAACGGGTGGTAAAGTCAGTTGAAAAGAATAAGGGAAGGATGATTGTGCTGTTTTACTGATACGCTGCAGGTCTGTGGCCTCTCCCATGCAAATACTTACTGTTCAACTCAAAGAGATTCATGTGACTTCAGAAAATTAGATTGCCCTCTTAGCTACACTGTGTAATAGTCATTTTAACTCTCATTAATCTCTGGGTTTTATTACTATCCCATTTTCTTTCTTTTGTGTATACATTATATATGCAACCCAATGTGTGTGTGTTTTAAATTGCTAATCTGCATTGTTAACAGAAATTATTTACAAGTCTCAATTATGTTCCTACATTTCTTTGAAGTTTTGATAGTGCTGACAGATGTATGCATAATAGATTTCCCTTTAGAGTTTCGAGTCACATTCCATCGGCATTTTAAAATGTATTATTGACATTTTGTCATTTGACTGTTTTCTGTCTGTATGTTATTTTGCCTTTCAGTTTCCATTTCAAGATTTTAATGAATTTTTGTTTGGTTTTTCATTTTATTTTTTAAAAAATGTGCCTGGGATGTTTTAAAGATTAAATAATAAAGGTTTACCATTTTGTGTCAGAAGTTTCCTGTTCTCTATAGCAATGTTATGAAGTACTTGGTGCTATTGTGTGCCTTCAAGCCCTCTTCTGACGACTCTAAGGCAAACATATCACAGTGTTTTCTTGGCAAGATATACTCAAAGGAAGTTGACATTTGCCTTCCTCTGATGCTAACAGAGTATGACTTTCCCAGGGTCACCCAGGGGTTTTCTATAGGGGCTGAGTAGGGGCATCAGCTTTGATCTCTAGACTCATAATCCAATGCTCAAACCACTATTACAAGGGTCTAAACCTCTTCCTCTACTCCAATGATCAAACAACTATCAAACAATGATCAGACAATTCCCTCAATGCAGAATGTATTAACAGTTATGTTGTGAGATTATTAATACTACTATGATACCTGGGATGATATTCCAAGGTCAAAAACAGAAGACTAAAAAAGTTAGGTTTGTGAATTGTGGCTCCTACAATCTTAGCCAACATAGTCTTAGCCACTATGGTGAGGGTTTCTGGTATTATAGTCCCAAGAAAAGTAAATTTACCAATCTTCCATCATTCCAACCTTTTTTTAAAATCAAGGACCACTTGAGCAGGGACCACTCTCCAACATTAGTACCAAAAGGGTTACAAATCAGATTTTGGTCAACTTTAGATTCAGTTTGGTTATTCGGGGTGCTGATTCAGAAAATTGTATTGGATAGACCACATCAGCTCTAGTTTCCGATACGGAACATATGCCATGTAATAGTCACCATCTGCTTGCTCACAGAAAACCATATTTAATAATCTAGAACAGATGTGGTCTATCCAATGCAACTTTTTGAATCAGCACCCAAAATAACCCCAGAAACAGACCTAAAAACTAAAACTCCAAGAAAAAATGTGGGGTTTTTTAATTGGTCTCTGTTATTATCCATAGATTTTGTTAATGCTCAGCACTATAAGAGAGTTTAATGAGCCCAGTCGCTCTCGTTGTGACGGTGTAGTAATGATGAGGCCATGGACCATATTTTCGTTTTTGTGGTCCACTGATGGTCCATGGATCACAGGTTGGGAACCACTGATATAACAGAATTTGCCCTCTAAGGTAACTTTGAAAAGCAATCTTAAAGTGTCTCCAATTTAATGAAAGAGAGCTGTTCTCAGAAACACCTCCCCAGCCACCAAACAAAACATCCCTGTCGTTTATGACATCGGAATTCCAACTCTATTGAAGGAAAATATAAAAATGGGTGTGAGTGGACTCAGAACCCCAATATCAGATCTGTGGCAGCTCTGAAGCTGGTGTGGATTCTTCAAAGCAAAAATGGTCAGGAAAAGAGGCAAACGTCAAGAACAATGCTGTCTCTCCCACTTCTTTCATGAAGCCAGCAACACTTTAAATTATGAGTGAATATTGTTGGTCACCTAGTGCACCCTAAGAACTATGCACTTTAAAAAGCTTGCTTTGCACTAAATATTTGTCACTGGGGAATGTTGCTTGAAGATCATGTTGCTGCAACTCATGTCCCATTTGTGGACTTCCTATGGTGGCCATGCTGAAGCTACTCAAGAAGGCAAATAGGATTGTTAATGTTCATAATAGTTTGGTAAATAATGAAGTTCCTTAGAAGAATTTAAGAATCCTGCATGTCACTTTATCAAAAAAAAAAGTCCACTCAATGGGGTTTTCATGCTTCTACTAAGAAGTGTATCACTCATTGGAATGCAGTTTTCCTATGCATTTACAATGACATTTGCATATATTTCATTCTTTGATGGAAGAATAGCGTAATGGCCATGCACTAAATGCTCAACAGTGAAGCTATTTCTGGTAACACAACTATGGGAACTATTCTTCCAAAAGAAAATATAGAATCCCAAATAAATAATATATAACAGTGTATTGACTGCTTTAATGCAATGTGAACCACTTTCTAGACATGCTTATGTATTACCACAACTCTGAGGATTCTTCAAGATCTAGTGTGCCAGTGAATCGTTGAGGAATATGGATTGTTTTTCAAAGTGTTTTCTCCAAGTTCTCTCCACAATCATTAGTGTATGAGCAAGAATGTGAGAAGACTAATCCTTTTCCAGCTCGGTCATATATTCACCATTTCCAAGTTCATCAGTGAGTTTGGTGACTTCTTCCCCATCAGTGCAGTTTCTGCACGCAAGTGAATAAATGTTGATATAGGCCATCATACCATATGGATCTACATATTATTTATATATACATATTATATATGTGTGTGTTTTTTGTATTGATGGGCATGGCCTCATGTAAGCTGCCCTGAGTCCCCTTGGGGAGATGGTGGCGGGGTATAAATAAAGTTTAATAATAATAAGAAGAAGAAGAAGAAGAAGAAGAAGAAGAAAGATTAATGAAATAATTATTGAAAGAAATTCAAGCTGGCAGAAAAGCAACCATCATACAAGCAGGCGCAGGGTTTCAAGTGCATGAATAATGGTCATACATTCAATCCTTCATTTTTAAAGTGTTGGTCCTGAACATTTTTGTGCTGTTCAGGAATTTGGGTACATTTTCTCATCTATCGTCCCACAAACTGTTTGACTGTAATTGCTCGGAACTCCAGACAGTATTGCAGTGATTTGTTTTATGGAGGGTATTTTCCTAGATAATAAGTGGAGACTCAATTTCTGAAACAGAGCATGAAGATCCAGTGATAGCATTTTCATCGTGCCAGTTTAATTGCCATGGCTACAGCCTATGGAATCATTATGTGAACTGTTCAGACTCCTCTGCCAGAGAATTGTAGTGCCAAATTTTGAAAACCCAAGATGCCATGGGAAGGGCCGTAGCCAGGATTTAATGTGGGATATAATGAGCATGGTGATCAGATCATGATATGAATAAACATAACAGTTTAAATAATGTACCAGTAAGGCCTTCTTGGAGAATTTCGGGGGGGGGGCTGAAGCCCCCTTAGCCCCCCCCCCCTGGCTACATGCCTGCCATGGGAGAACCATCGCAGTTAAACTGGTATCTAAGTGTTATAATTGTGTAGTGGATTTCTAATTCTTCCATATTCACTAATGCAGGATACTCTTGATATCCATAGTTTCAATTTCCCATGTTCCAAAAAAAACTTACCCTAGAAGTGTTGGGGCTCTCTAGGTCCGCCAATACTATTCTATGCATAGTCAATATACAGGATTCACTATTATCCACATATTAGATATCCATGGTGGCGTATTGGAACATATCCCTAATAAATATGGGGTGATACAGCATTACATCTTAACAATTGTGGCAGTATTGTCACCATCTTAAACAGTCAGCATATGTGCTAACCAGTTGAGAAGTATTCTACTGGTAATTCATGAGTGAGGCTGCAAAAGCAACAGGGGCTTTGCTTCTGATTAATATACCATAAGTTACTGGTTAGGTCCCAAAGGTTGAGTAAGCCTTCAGGGAGGGGCTGTACAAATTTCATTTCAGGAAGAGAAGCAGAGCTGGGAAGGAAGGAGCTATGATTGCTCTGGGGTAAAAATTATTCCCTTCTCCTCTTGATTTAGGAATTTAAGCTTCTACTTTCAGCAACCACTGATCCAGGGCCCTTCCACACAGCCCCATATTCCAGAATATCAAGGCAGAAAATCCCACATTATCTGAGTGTGGACTCAGATAATCCAGTTCAAAGCAGATATTGTGGGATTTCCTGCCTTAATATTCTGGAATATAGGACTGTGTGGAAGAGCTCCTACACATCTTGAAGAACTCTACAAGAAAGTCCCACATTGGTGCATCATTGGGTGTATGGAAAAACTGGGTATTTGGGGATATATTGTACTATCACTAGATGGTGTATCTGATTGAAATGTGTATATCTTTATAAACACTGTAATTGTGTATACAACCTTCCTCTATGATGTTATTTTATGTATTGTATCAGAAGAGAACCGAAGGTACAGTTGTAATGAATTTTTAAAAACATGATTTAAAAAATTGGCATTATACTAAATGTCCTTTGACCAGTAGCTGGCCACTTGGAGCGCCTCTGATGTTGCTATAAGGAGTTCTTCCATTGTGCATGTGGCAGTAATCAGACTGCATTGTAATAGGTGGTTTGTGGTTTGCTCTTCTCCACACTTGCATGTTGTGGACTCCACTTTGTGGTCCCATTTCTTAAGGTTGGCTCTGCATCTCATGGAGCCAGAGCGCAGTCTGTTCAGCACCTTCCAGTCTTCTTTGTGACAAAGGGGGAGTCTCTCATTCAGTATCAGCCATGGGTTGAGTTTCCAGGTTTTATCCTGCTGCTTTTGGACTCTTGCTTGATGATGTGTTCCTGCAAATATCTCTGCAGATCTTAGAAAACTATTTTGTGATTTAAGGCATTGGTGCGCTGGCTGATATCTGAACAGGGAATGAGATGGAGATGTCACTGCCTGGTCTTTTATGAGATGGCATCATAGAACACAATACATGCTTTACTTCAGTTGATACGGAATTCTATCCTTTCCATGGGGCTCTACTTCTGCAAAAAGTACCTGCTCAACTACCTAACAATATGTGAACTGACCCCAAATTAATTGATATTAAGACCGGTTGATGTCTACTGCTGAGGAACTGTGTCCAAACACTGCATGTGGACATGAGCCCAGAACAAAATATATTCACCTTTAAGATGGGAAATATAAGTTCACCAACAATAAGAGGAAAAAATGTTAGCATTTCTCCATAACACAAAAATATTACTATTTCTCCATGAGTCACATTTGTTTGAAAAGGAATGAGTTTGACAGTTTAATATAGTTAAAGATGCAAAATAATAAGATTGTCATTAACAACAGTCAAAGGCAGCACCGGTGTCCTTTCTTTTTTAATAGAAATTAATTCACAGAGATAATAAAATTCCATTGATATTTGGTTGTGGGTGCAGAACTATTTCTAATTGTCACACTGCCCAATTTTTATTAATCTATTATATATCCTGCCTTTATTCCAAAAGCTCAACAGTTGTGTGTGTATGAGGTTTCCGCATTTTATCATCAGAGCAGGCTTAGAGAAGTTTATCATTAATGCCACAATTAAGTTTTATGTCTGTGCATAAACTGGAACTGGACTGCATGCACCAAGTCTGGGGAGCCACATCCTGGAAGCATTTTATACAAGTGTGTATATATAGAAATAATTGTTTTTATAAGCTGCTGCAATAGTTTGGGATCTGAAGGGCTTTGAACTGCATCTTTACAAAATATTATCATTCTGGTGCAGCATTTTCTCAACTCTTTATCTTCTAAATGCTTTTGGACACACAGACCATGGGATTAATTATATATCGCAAGCAACAATTCATGAATATTTAACACTCTCATTTATTCTTAATGAAAAATTATGCATTTTGACAGTGTTATTTAATGTGTTTTAAAGAAATACTGCTCCTTGCTCTTCTCTCTCTCTCTCTCTCTCTCTCTCTCTCTCTCTCTCTCTCTGCTTGGATTCGAAAAATTGTATCAGAATGATAAGGTGGATAGATAGAGCAGCCTTCAAATATCACTACTTACATTATTGTGTTTTAGTTTTATTTAAATATCAGCACTGTTGGAGCAACGATATGGAACTTCTATGCTATCTGAGCATATACAGTTGGCCCAGTGAGCAATTTGGTTCTAGGACTCCCCATAGCACCAAAACCTGTGGATGATCAAGCCCTTACATAACATGCTGTACCACCTACTGTGTTTGCAAAAAAAATCACTCACATCTTCCTGTTACTTTACTAGATTGCTAATATCTAATGTAATGTAAATTAGGCTGGAGAGGGATTGACAGTCTGTGAATTGGCAGGGGGTGTGGATCCATGCTGGGACCTATGTTTGGTTTCCCACCATTTCAAAGATCCTCCCCCCCCCCCCCTTTCTAGAACAACTGTATTTACCTAAATGTCAGAGGAAGCAAATATCCATCATGATGACTCAAGGAACAGGAATGATAGAACAAAAGTGCTTTTCAGAATCAATTGCCATATATTGAAAAGCAATATAATTATCCCAATGGAGATTTGACCTTTCAGTCAGTTTAAAAAGCTTTCTTTCTAAACAGATTTCTCAGTGAACTAAGTAGTATTCCCTGAGTTAGTCTTCAGACAAGATGGTGATGAGATGCTAAGTGAAAATATCCTACAGTAAGTACACATGCAACATATTGGTTTTTAAAGTTTGTTCTCACATTATATAACAGTAAAAGTTTCCCCTTGACATTAAGTCTCAATTTCAAAGCCAAAGAGTTGCCATTGTCTGTAGACGCCTCCAAGGTCATGTGGCCAGCATGATTACATGGAACTCCATTATCTTCCTGCCAAAGCGGTACCTATTGATCTACTCACATTTGCATGTTTTTGAACTGCTAGGTTGGTAGAAGCTGGGACTAACAGCAGGAGCTCACCCTGCTCCCTGGATTATAACCACCAACATTTTGGTCAGCAAGTTCAACAGCTCAGCAGTTTAAGCCACTTCACCACTGGGGGCTCCCCCCCCTCTATATATATCCCCCACCTTATCTCCTCGAGGGGACTAAAATGCATGATATAATCAATAAAAATATTTCAATTGCTGTATTATGCCAATATCAGGTGTCATTAAGGGTATTTCTGGGTTTAAGGCATTTGTCAGGATACTTGTAAAAGTCTAATAAGAGGAGAAAATGTAAGGATGTATTATGGGTATTGTTTATTTCCATTATATGGACCCTATCTAAAACATTGTTATTAATTTTGCTAAAATCAACTGAATTGATTTTGAGATGGTTTATTGGAAAATTGGATTTTTCAAATATATATATTTATCTCTACATATTCCCGTATCCACAGAGGTATGGCTCACGACAGACAAACATACACAGATAATACCTATGTCCACAGATATAGGTATCTATGGTGTGTGTGTCATGGAACATCTCCCTAGTGGATATAGGGGTTTTACTTATTTCCATGTGACAATCCCCTTTTTGCTCTGTTGCTCCTCCTTTCGTTTAACTGAGTAGTGTGTTTACATGGAAATATTGGTATCCTGTGTAAATTTCAGGGTGACTGTACTTTATTCTATTATAAAGATTCCATAGACAAAAATGCTGTTCATTCCTACGAGACTACCCCTTCTACATAAAAAACCCCAAAATTCATAGAGAAGATGGAGTCGGATTTTAGCTAAGTACTCATAAAAATATTATCTTACAATGAAATTTCCATTCTCCTTGTGAAAGTGTTTAAGGCAAACACAGATGTATCTAATATCAACATCCCCAGGCTCTATATTGTGAAATAATGGGTATTTTGAAATGTGGATGGAATAAAGGCATTATGCCACCCCTTATTTGAGAAGAGGATGAGATTGAGATTGAGATGGAGGTGGTTGTGGTTGATTCCTTCCATTCCTTTGGTCTATTAAACTTTACAACTTAACCATAGGTATTATTATGAGCTCTCCATTAGCAGAGACAGATGCATACCTGTCAGCTGAGCACTGGCTTCATGGAAGTTGGTTGCAATGTTGTGAAATGGATGTAGCTGACATCTAGACTCAGAGAGCAGCTTTGGGAAGCTTCAGGGCCAAGAAGCAAACCTTGAGGTATTGAAGTAAACTAAAGTCTATCACCAGCTATTCCCTTCCAATTGCGATCCTGCCCTTTCCTGATGCACTTGGATGTTACAAAGTTAGCCACCAGGCAGCCAATCTGGTGCCAATTTGTGAAGGTAAACTATTTCCTACATGCAGCTGTACAATTTCAGAGAAAGCGTGCTCAGATCTCAATTATGTTTCCCAGGCTATTTGCTGCTGAAATCACTGCTCTCTGTGCTTCCATTTTGATAAGGAAGGAAAGCAATAAAAAAAAGAAATTCCAATCTTTAATACTTTTGCCATGGGGGAAATCTTGAATTTGTGGTGGGGAGGGTGGCTGATTATATGCATCACGAAACAAATGCATAATTAAACAGCAGCAACTCTCTCAACATAATCTACTCTTCTTCTGAGTGGCTGAAGGCATTGGTGTTCACCACTGCTAAGCATTAAAAAAATCCCCTCTTGCAATCAGCCTGGAAACTCACCAGATGAAAAGGGATTTGCTGAACAGACATAAAAGAAACCACTTATGCTCCCTAGTGCCACACCTCCGCATAAACCCAGAATAATATCTTATTAAAGAAGAACCTAAATATGAATTGAGGCAACAGACAATGAGATACATGGGGGTAAAGGATCCCATCTGTCCCATTGGTGAATATATCTTGCATGTAAGCTTGCACACAAAAAACCTATCAAAGTCGAGATTAAACTTGCCTTTCCATCCCATCACTTTGATGGTCTGAAGTTTGTCTGTGTGTCTTTCCTGCATATCCTCTAAGGGAAGATGGAAGAAAGATAGAGAGAGAAAGAGACAGGGGGAGGGAGGGAGGACAAAATTAATAAATATACTTCTTAATTATATATGCTGAAGTCAGAAAAAAATGCTGCCTCCTTGTTTTGCATTATAGACTTTGAGAAGGATAACTGACATATTCTATTCCCATGACGGCAAAAATATTTTTATTGCACAAAGTCAGATTGCTGTTGTTTTATACAAAGCAGATTGAAATGTATCTCTGAATTTGAAGGGAATGGGAGGTGCATATTCCAAATTAACAAACATGTATGCGTGGGAATAAAAATGAAAAGAGGAAGATATAGATTCATAGTCTATAGATCAGGGGTGCCCATACTTTTTAAGCATGCGAGCTACTGGTTTTTTAAAAAAGTGAAGAAGATCTGCCTTGCGCATGCGCACACAATCCGTGCGCCGCTGCTCCCATGTGCCGCTGCTCCTATGCGCTGCTCCTCCCATGCGCTGCTGCTCCTCCTGTAGGGCATTGCAGAGGGCAAGGGAGCCTTCGAGGGCTCCACCTCGCGTTTCCTCGTTCCCGCTGCTGGCTTCTCCCGTGGGACATTGCAGAGAGCGAGGAAGCGTGAGGCGGAGCCTTCCAAGGCTCCACCTTGCGCTTCCTTGTTCCCGCTGCTGGCTCCTCCCGCAGGGCATTGCGGGAACAAGGGAGCTCGAGGCAGAGGCTTCGCAGGCTGTGCCTCATGCTTCCTCCTTCCTGCAATGCCCCGTGGGCAGAAGAAGCACCATGGGAGTAGAGGCCAGCGGCGGGAGTGTGCGTGCGTGCGGGGTGTGCGTGCGCATTGCAGGAGCGCCCCATTCGGCTGGTGAGGCCCGAAGATCGACTGGAGGAGGGCAGAAGATCGACTAGTAGCTTGCGATCGACCTAATGAGCACCCCTGCTATAGATGAACACTGATGCAACAATATGAAAAATCCTGCTAGGGATCACTACATTTTGTACAGGAACACTTTTATAGATATTTGTATATAATTAATTCACATTCGCTTTATTTGCTAATCCCCAAAAGGCTGTTAATTGAAATGACAATGACTGAAGGAAAGCTCTGAACTAATTCCACTCCTAAATAATACATTTAGCTACCTTTTCTAAGAGGATATCAAGCATGTTTGCACCACAATGGGGGGGATCTATATTTTCCTAAGGGGGGAAAACACTTTGTAAAGCCCTCGATCTGAGCATAGAATCATAAAATCCTTGAGCTGGAAGAGACCTCGTGGCCATCCAGTCCAACCCTCTGCCAAGAAGCATAAAAGCACATTCAAAGCACCCCCAACAGATGGCCTCCAGCCTCTGTTTAAAAGCCTCCAAAGGAGGGGCCTCCACCACACTCCAGGGCAGAGAGTTCCACTGCTGAACAACTCCTCACACTCAGGACATTCTTCCTCATGTTCAGGTGGAATCTCCTTTCCTGTAGTTTGAAGCCATTGTTATGCATCCTAGTCTCCAGGGAAGCAGAAAACAAGTGTTCTTCCTCCTCCCTATGATTTCCCCTCTCATATTTATGCATGAGGGGAAGTCACAGGGGGAGGAGCAAGCTTGTTTTCTGCTGCAGTTGGTTGCAGTTGGTTGCACTGCTATTCCACTTTTCCCAGGCTCAGGAAACCTGGGGACAGGAGACTGCGCCTACCTTGCCTCCTTGATCTGTCCCTTTCCCTTACTATCTTGTTTATTCTGTCTTTCTCAGAAGGTCTACTCTGCCCTTATTTTGGGGTAAGGTCACCGACAACAACAGGTGGCCATTTGCACATAATTAAAAAAGAGATCTTTGTATGCTTGGTACTATCATTCGGCACCAGGTTAAGATGACTCATTCCTCACACATTGGATACACTTGTACAATTGCATTGTGATTATAGTATGATTGTACTTTACCACTGCTTGGCCATTATCGCTAGTATCGTTTGTTCCCTCAATTTACAGAAGTCATGACTCTATTTCATATGCATTCTTCATATGCCAGAAGGAGTGAATAAAAGTTTTGGAATATATAGAGGCCCTTGGAGGAAGATTCCCATTTCCCATTTCCTTTGGTGATGGAGATATTAAGCGACTGGAGCCACATCAGAAGAAGAATTTTGGTCAAAATTATGCAGGTACTAGCAATCTAGCAAATATCAGATTAATTGATTAAAGTTAAATGTCAAAATATAGAACTAAAAACATAACGTATATGCTCCATCTTTCCTTTGTTCAGGGTGAAATTAATAGATTCCCAAGAGATCTCTTATTTCATGCTGGCAAGATCCAGAACATTTATCTTCAGGAAAATTGCTTTATTAACATGTAGGACACATTTCAGCTTTGAGATTTGCAGGGATATTAGACATCCTGGGAACCCAACCCTGCACCATTAGATCATATGATTAACTGATAGCAGCAGCACTCTCATGGCAAGTAGGTGTGAGCATTGTCATTTCCCACAATGCCCCAGAGTATCTTATGCTGACATATCTGACATAGGGCTCATCTACATGAGTCACAAAATCCAAGGCTGTTCCAGAACACTGCTGTTTTGGATCAGCCCAGCTCACAGAACCAGAGTCCTGACTATCCCGTTAGATGAAGCCTGGTTTGTCTTCACTGATTGTTACCCTTTCCTAGGTTGTTATTTTCCTGCTGCAACAATTACCCAAAAACCTCCAAAGAGCTCAAGGCCTTAACCAGGTGCCTTTGCTAACATTCCCTAACATGCCTGCCCAACCTGGGAAAAGGAGGGGGGTCTCAAGGAAAAGGAAATGGTGGTATTGGGCCATATGGACACTAGATGGGTTCAAACTGGAACTGATCCAGATGTCCACACCATCACTCCAGAGTTTTGGCAAAGTTCTGGAGCATTCTCTGACTTCTTCTGCTAAATAGAATAAAATACGATTAACTGGTTGTACTTCACATTACAGGTTGGAAGTCCATATATGTTGTATGGGCATCCAAGAGAAACTTCTGAGCCAAAATGGGATTTCTGGCCAGTGCAGACAAGTCTATATTCTGCCTGGAGTCTCAATTGGCTAGCTTGGGAGTTATGAGGTTATATATCTGTGCTGGTGAGTCCTGGCAGGATGCTATGGGTGTCCTAGGATGTTGGATAGAGGTAGGCAAAATGCAACCTATCAGTCACATGCATCACCAGGGCCATTTTATGACCCTTCATTTTTGTAATCCAGACTAGCCCCGAATCCATTCTAGGGGGTGTGAATGGCATTCTCACTACATTTGGCCCTTCTTCGAGGTCCCAGGATAAAAAATAATAGCCACAACATTTTACCATTTTTTCTCCATGAGATGCTCCAAAATGTTGAATTGGATGTATGGGGTGCATTTTTACTACACTTTGTGGACTTTATGGGCCGCTTTTTTCTGGGGGATGGGGTGAGGCCCCTGTTTTAAGTAAAAATGTCCCCATAACTTCTAGAACAGTGGTTCCAAATCTTTGATCCTCCAGTTATTTTGGACTTTAACTCCCAGAAATCCCAGCCAGTTTACCAGCTGTTGGTAATGGTTGCAGCTGAAGTTCAAATTACCTGGAGGACCAAAGATTGGGGACCACTGTTCTAGAAGAATAGGGGGTATTTCTTTTTTTTTCAGAAGCCACCTAGGTTTCCAAACTTGCCCGTTGCTGATGTAGGCCCCAATTGTGGGACTTCAGATGGATCCCTCACATATGGTTGCCCCCAAAGCAAGAAGTCCTGGAATGCAATAAACTGTTGTCTTGAGTAAACTTCCTTGGTTTATATGTCCCTACACACAGGTGAAACAGCTGTTTGTTGACAAGGCTGCAATAATGGAAGGAACATCATTACGTTTATTATTCAATTAACATCTAGACCCCTGCATCTGACAATTAGTCACTGAACTGAAGCCAAGACAAAAGACACCCTAGTTAGTGTCCATTTTATGAAGTGAAATCTAATTAGTCAAATGTATGGAAGTCAATGAAAAATGCAACATGTCAGAAAACAGTATTCTAATGAAATATGCCCTTCTGGTGCACATTGCCCCGGTAATAGTCTTTTCCATTGACAACTCATTGGAAATACTAATAAGGTACTGAAAGGACTATAACCTATTTGACTATAAATGACAGTTTCTCTCATGGGGAGTTTTTAGACATGAATGAAGTCTCCTTGTGTCATTTCCTCCCAAATGTCTTAAGGAAACTACTTAATTATGACTCAGGGGACAGCTGGGGTGGCAGAGAGAACCTGTTTTATGTAAAAAGGGTATGAGACTGCATCAGAAATCTCTGGGCTCAAATGCATACCCCAGACATCGCAGAGATAGGTACAGAGGCCAGATGTTTCCAAATTAGAGCTAGATTGGGGATTGATCAGGGATATACAATTTAATTCATATTCAGTTTGGGAAATCAGCACATTTCTAAACTATTCCTTTGAATGACCTAAGATTTGATAATTATATTTTATTTGGAGTAAAACTGACTTTGATCTCCACATGCCATGAAAAATGTTGTATAGTTTCAACACATTCAAATTTACTTCTGTAAGTGCAGAGAAAACACAGTTATTTCCAGGCATTGTACTTGGTGAACAACACTGAATGTTCATTCAAAACTCACAAAAATATCTTAATATCGGAAGTGTGTGAACTTATTTGGAACTTTGAGGAAATTCCATCCCATGGGCTCTGACTGAGGTATTGGATCCTCTCCCTTCCACCACCACAATCATAATCTGGATTGGTACCCCTGGGTATTTCAATGGGAATCTTTTTGGCAGCACATGGAGAAGCATAAACCAGGCTGAGACATATACCATCCTGACCATCTGATGAAGCTTCATACATAGCCATTTTGTGCTCCATGGGAAGCAGGCAGGATAGAAGAAACACATGGCTACATCCCCATAGCCAGTAAGAAATCATGATATCACTAGTATAATGATTTTGCATCTAACTTTTAGGATTGAGCCAGTTGCATCAGTGATCCTACTAGTTTTCAGTGAAACAGGAAATAGCTGTGCAAGGGGGGCATCAGAGGATGTTCAGTAGGTCAGGATAGTGTAGGCCCACATCCAAATATACAATGCTACAATGACTCACACAGGATTATAAACAAGGTCTATGAAGTACAATCAATGCCTAGCTATGTGTGCTACATAGCCCCAATATAAGATCCCAGCCAATGTGTATATTCATGAAAATCAGTTGTAACTGCACAATGAAGTTATACTTAGGTTTTGCATTTATCACATTGTTTGAAACAAGGTTATATGAACATTTGACTACCAACTTACTTGGCCTTATGTAATAAGAGAGTCCTGTCCACATTCATCTGGAATGAAATGCCTTGGAACCCATGGAAGCTCACCTTGACTAGATACTTCCCGGGCTCTATTGCAGAGGACCATTGCCAAAATGCTCAAAACCAATATTGCACTCTGAGTATATAGGACGATTGGCTTATTAGAAACAGGCTAACATCATCAAAAGGTTGCCCAACTTATTCAAATGCAATGTTTCTACACATTATGAATGTTTTAAATGCTCCAATTAGACATCTATTCAAATTGTTTGTTACAAACTACTACTTACATTCTTATGCTAACCTTTGTATACAATTCTTAATATTCTGTCAGTATTTGAAATACTATTGCAAAGGTTTGATTGTGACACGAGGACATTAAAATAATAGTTTATAACTGAGATGTAGGTTGTATTCTAGAAGGAGGCACACATTGTAGTTATTTTACTTATTTAGTATTATGTTTCCATTAGACATTTTATCCTTCACAGGAAGCTGCTTTTTGTCCCATTCTGGGAGAAAAGTGATATATAAATTTGAAAGATAAAGTATACTGATGAAGGCAGAAATATGAACAAGAGTAGTATCAATGCTGCTTTAACCTTGCTATAAGCCACCTTCTGTCTCATATAAGGAGAATGGCAGGATTTTTTTAAAGTCCAACAAGGCTTGTACACGTTCTGTTGATCCCAAGGGCACATGGCAGAAAGGTGGGAAGTATAAAAAGCCACCAAAACAAAAGTACACAACACTACCAAAACAATAAAGAAGAAAATGATATTATGAAATCATAAATAAAATAAAACTTAGCATTTATTTTTGCTACTGCCTATTGTGTAGAATGCACTACACTGGTATGTACTCAAGGGAAATCCAAATCTGATGTAGCATTAAGACCTTTCCAATCAGCTACTAAATATCACTACTGTGACTCAGAGATCCAGCTGACAGAGCATTTATTCTACCAGTTAAATACTTGATGCTTGAAGAAAATAGTTGGAAAATTACATTTGGGGTGTCGGTTATATCTCAAGGGGAAGAGCTGTGGTATGAAATGGAAACTCTGTGCTATTAAATATGAAATTGGCCCTTTGCACTCTGAAATTTTAGTATGTTTATCAGGAGAATCCAGGGGAGTCTGCACATGAGGAAGGCACACTGAAACCAATGGGTAACGAAGGCATTTTGACTTTGCACACTCCGTTGGTCCATGGAGATGGAGACAAAATTTGTTAAGCCCAGAGAATGATGGAAAGCTCATTTTGTTAGACTGTATGTCTCCTAAGCACATCCATTTTTCAAAGTGAAAAATGTTGCCTAACTATAACAGGCTTTTAAATTAATCGGGAGACAAACTTGAGGAGTGTTTTCCCCCTTCCCTTTCCTTTTTAAAAAATTTGATTACTTTTGAAAAATAAATGCTTAGTCTCACGGCTCATGTAAACTAACAAAGCCCCACTGAAGAGAAAGAGGCATCTAGCCAAATACAGGAACATTTTATTGTGATTTTGGCTATTGACAGACAGATGAAGGGAAGGGAAACATGTGGAAAATCCAAAATTATAGTCAGGAATGAATTGCCTACAATGGTTTCTGGTTTTGGTATTGTTCAATTCAAAGACCTGATATTAAATCATAAAATTGCTCACGAATACACTCCATCACAATCACATTTGTTCTCTGGATGAATGATTATTTCAAAAAGGGGTGCATTAATTTTGTGCACAGCTGTGCAGATGCTCTTCAAAATTCATTGTCCTGTAATACACACACACACATACAAGGATGCCATTGGTTGTGTGTTCTGATTTGCCCATGATATATTCTTGCCATGACATATTTTTCATGAGCTCATATGATTGCTTTACCTATTTCTAAGGTTCATATATCAACAATGGAAATTGTTGTCCTTTTCTGTCTCAGGTTCCCTTCATAGCTGGCAGACTCAAGACTGAAGTGTTCATTTTATTTTTCTGGGATTGTTGAAGTTATTCATTTACTAGCTTCAAGCTGCAATTCTATACAAACCTGCCTGGTAGGAACCCTCACTGAACTCAGAAGGATTTCCAGAGCACACATATATAGAATTGTGCTGTTATATTTTTATTTCCAACTGGAGTCCTCAAAGTAGGGAACTTCATTTATGGATAGAAGAAAGATATATTCAAAACGAAAAAGCATCCCCACTAGAACTGAAGTCAGCATCTCATGTTCTGATATGCTACAGCCTACAGTGAGGTAAACAGATTTAATCATTTACGGCTACAATCCTATGTACTCTTTCTTGGGAGCAAGTCCCGCTGAACTCAGTCAAGTGGTTTCTGAATAAACACATACACTATTAAGCTGTGTGAACATACACCTAGCATTTGTATTTTCAATTAGTGCCTAGCTGAATTTCATTTAGTGCCACAGGAGCTCCACAAAGTGCTGTTCCTGTAGCTATGCTATTAGCTGGATTGATCCAATATGCTAAATGAAGTGCTTCTCTTTGCAGGGGGCTTCATGTGTCAGATAAATCGTCATACTGGTTTCTTGCCTTCCTTATTTGGTAGACTTTATTTTGATTGGATTCCCTTAAGGAAACTTGAGTTCCAACATGATCTTCTATGTCCTAAATAAATCTACAGAGCTAGTCGAGCACCTGAAAGCCATTTTTTTCTGGATCTCTCCTGGTTGTTTTATATTTTTACTTTATTGTCTCTTTCTCTCTGTGTGTGTATGTATATGTACCTACAAGTTGTGTGTTTCCTTATGGCAAACCCATGAATATCATAGGGATTTCTTAGGGAAGAAATCCTCAGAGATGGAAGTTTGACAGTTTCTTCCTCTGAGATATACCTTACAGCTCCTAGCATTCATTGATGGGCTTATATCCAGGTATAAACCAGGGCTGAGCTTTCTTATCCTCGAAGATCAAGTAAGTTCTGGGGCTTTTAAAGTTTGTAGGTCTCTATTGTGGCATTAAGTAAAGTAAAGGTTTCCCTTTGACATTAAGTCTAGTCATGTCTGACCCTGGGGGCTGGTGTTCATCTACATTTCTAAGCTGAAGAGCTGGCGTTGTCCATAGACACCTCTTAGGTCAAGGGTCGGGCATGACTGCATGGAGTGCTGTTACCTTCTCACCAAAGCAGTACCTATTGATCTACTCACATTTGCATGTTTTTGAACTACTAGTTTGGCAGAAGCTGGGGCTAACAGCGGGCGTTCACGCTGCTCCCTGGATTTGAACTACCAACCTTCCGGTCAGCAACTCAGCAGTTTAACCTGTTGCACCACCAAGGGCTCCATTGTGACATTACTTTGATATATATTTGTTCTTTGACTGCCTTGAATGCAAAGCAACAATATTGTGGGTAAAGCCTAAATTTGGGCATGGGAAATTTACAACTGTACACTTGTGTAATCTCTGTCACTTTCAATTTAAATGCTGTGACATGAGTTGAAAAATGGCTTGTCTCTTTAGAATTCATGTTCAAGCTGGTATTCAATGCATACGTATTTGGAAGTGAGCCCCAGTAGCAAGTAAACATCCAAAGGCCTAATTGTAGATGCTTCCTGTTCTTATCACATTTCTATCCTAAACATCATCAAAGAGTTTCCCAGTTTATCTTCATATTTCAATCATGAAAATTTAGATGCATACAGTGACTTGTCCAAAATCACCCAATGGCTTTAATGACAGAGCTGGAATATGGAACCTAAACTAGTCTATCAACCTAAACTAACACTATATTTATTGTAACACAGAACTGATTAATTTTCTTTTAACATTACAGTAGAAATAATATTTTAAAAGCCATATGCCATAAACCTATTGCTTGTCATCGAAATATTTTTGATATGCAGCAGTCGGGTTTTGTTATTGCTGTGATTATCAATCTCACAGTAGTAATTTCAGGTGGAGTTAGATGATTGAATAAGGAGGAAGCATTGTTATTTATGCCCGGCCACTCAATTGCTGCATGGCTTATGTGATTATTACTACACAAGTTAATAGTAAACGGTGCTGGTACCAGCAGACGAAATGAATGCAGCCACAGGTATGAGTAATATATTCAAGGTCAGAAAGGTTTGCATCTTGGTAACATGAGGAGTGGAAAGCCTTAAAAAATGCTTACAGGCCAGCTATCAATGTCACGACTGATGCTTGTTATGAAAATTAATCTGCCTAACAGTAAACTAGGGAAAGTGCCGTGAGCAGCACAAAACTATTTCTTTGAACAGCATATCAATGATACGTCAGACAACTTGAGACCTGAGCTTGAACCTTGAAACCAAGCTTGTCTCGATAAATGTTTCAGCTGTGTTCTGCTACTGCTCTGGAAGTGGGTGTGACAACTTCCATTTATCTCTGTTTCGGCAGAGAGCAGTATTCTTCTGAAGTATTCAAAACAAGCAAAATGAATGCTGATGGATGGGAACTTTGTAGTTGTATATGCATTTTTATTTCCTCTTGATTGTGTAGGCTGGCTTAGCTTGTTCTGAAGGATGTGTGTATGCATGAGCATTGGAAAGAAGACTGCATAAATATCAGCTGCCATTCATATTCATAGACACTCTATCAGTGAACCTTTGGACTGGCATCTTCAGGGAATTTGTCACAATCTACTTGAATCATAGTCTTATTCAGAAAAAATGGCATAACATTGATTAACTGACAGCCTTATGTGATGATTAAGAAATATGTTCAGGACTTGTAACTCTAATGAATCTCCTGTTTTATAGTTAAAGCTTTCTCTGGTAACATCTCATAATTGCGTCCTTAACTGTTCATGCATTCAGCTGTGGGAAGTTGCTGATCACATCACCTAAAATCACATCACCTAAAATCTCCAAACTATCTCACAGCACACTAATCATTTGTTTCCCACAGAAGCCTTCCCCCCTGAGATGACTGACTAAAAATGTCCCCTCTGTATGATAAATTCTCACAGATGATCACAGCAGCAGGAGAAATGGTGCCAATACAATAGAAACAAATGGAGACATCTCTGCGTTCCCTCGTTCACAATGTGACTGAGTCCTCCGCAAAATGCACTTAGATGCAGTGTATATTAAAGCTTTATATGATGTTTCTTCTCTCAGTTCCATATAGAACTTTTGCAATAAGAAATGTGTACTGCAATTTGACAGAAGAACAACATAAATAATATACAGTTAGCCCTTTGCATCAGTTGTGGTTTGGTTTCAAAACCACTCAGTGAGGAAGGGGGGGGGATACCAAAACGCATGGATACCAAAATCCATGGATTTTCAAATCAATTAGATATAATAATAATAATAATAATAATGACTCCATCTCCCCAAAAGGACTTGGGGCGGCTTACAGAGAGACAAGCCCAAGGATGATAAATAAAACAGACACAGTAAAAACAATAACAACAAATAAGAAAAAAACCTTTAAATCAAACAACATCATAAAAACAATACCCTTTCTGGCCAATTTGAAACTGGGTTCGGACTCAGACTAAGTGCAACGATTCCTTGGTAGAGCCAAGGGAAAGTTCAATAGTCAGAGGGCTGTGTTGCCGGGATAATGCCCTTGGCCATTAAAGTGTCATAAGTATAGGAAAGGGGCCAACTAGAGTGCCGGAGCTTAGATAAGGCCGGGATAATTCTCAAGTGAACTGCCTAGTCAAAGGCACAACGGAACAACCAAGTTTTTAATTCCTTGTGGAAAATGGAGATAAAATACTACAGAAAAATAGTGTCTCTTATATAAATGGCAAAATCTAGGTTTGCTTTGGGATATTTTAAAATAAAAAATCTCCAAGCTGTGGATAGTGAAATGTGTGAATAACCTCTATAATTATATAGCACTGGATGCTCAGCTTTGATTTACCAGTAGTACTTAGATGGGAAACTGCCAAGAAATGCCAGAGGCTGTATACCGCATTACATCGCATAATAGTCGCCATCACTTAATAGTTACATAACCCTTTTGGGAAAAGCAAAATTGGTGTTTTCCTTTTCCTTGTGTAATAGTCACACTGCTCATTCACTCACTCCACAGCTACAGATGAAAGAGGAAGGGTGTGACTATTATGTGTTATTTTGTGGGAACACCAATGGCGAATCACTATGAAAACCCAATGAAATTCATAAGGTCACCATAAATTGACAATCAACTTGGAAATATGTACATGCACGTGCACACACACTCAAAACAGATGGTTAAAATAGGTTTAAATCGAATTATAGTCTAAGTCCCTTGATAAAAGTAATTACCTGTATTTCATCACATAATTGTCAAACTCTCCCCCCCCCCTCCGGGGGGGGTGCAACTATTCTGTGGGGAGCATTTTATGGAGCTACAGGGTTTCCATTGGCTGGCAGCTGAGGGAAACTCTGTGTCGCAAAGCCACCCGCATGCCTCCCAGGGAGGAAGAATTCCTAACTTTCAGTGCCAACATCCTCTTCATTCTGGTGACAATAACAGCTTATGCCTTTCCATGTCTTTCTTGGTTGATTCCTAATCTCTCTCTGGACAAAGGTGGCAAACTGTCTTTGAAGCAGGGCAAAAAGTGACAGTTCTTATCACACGACACTGTGCACAACCCTTTGCCTGTCTAGCATTTCTCTGCAAGAAATCCCTTCCAGAGTATTTACTTCAAGTTTTTGTTTCCTTTATTTATTTAATTTTAATCTAAACTTCACAGGCATTTTGAAGTTGCTTGTACAAAAATTTAAACTCTTAACAGAGCAGTTGAATTGTGTGAGAGCAGTTACATTGCTAAAAGGAAGTACGATTGTGGGATCATAGAGTGATACAATAGTGGGGGTGATTAGCCCAGTATGTTGCTATACAGCACAATCTCTTGGGGTAGCAGCCTTGTCTCATAAAGTCCTCTATGATCTTCTGAGATGAAGAACCTGGGGAGTTGTCTGGGTCACACAAAAATCCTACCCTATTTCCCTCTTTAAAGCCCTCTGCACAAAATCCAAGAAAAAAGTCTAAATGTTCATATTTGTTTTTCATGGCTACAATTCTTGTTAATTCTACAGCTGCTTCTTCATTTTGTGGATGCTACTTCAAAGACAACACCTACTCATTTCTAATCTCCCATAGCATGTTTCTGCCTTTTGAAACCAACTCATTTGCAGGGGTCTCTTAGAATGATTCCTTTTACTGGAAGCTATAAATCATTCCTGCAAGTGAAATTTAACTAATATTCTTTATTAATGATAAATGGGTAGATAGCTAAAACCTGATTACAGCAGCAAGGATATTTTTCTTTTCTTCTCCCCCGCCCAACAGCTCTCATTTCAAAGCAGAAAACCTGAGGCCATGTTTATTTACTACTCTGAGCACAATCTATTCCCAGCAGATGACAATGAAGGCTAGCATCCTACTTTAATGGAAATGTTAAAGGCATATTTTGTTTTCATTATTATTTGGCCTCCTGGATTTTTCTGTTTGTTGCTTATTTCTGATACACGTATCATTACATTATGCCTCTTAAATATACTTTGGGCTCAATATCCAAAAGGACAAGACTATTCTGAATACATAAAAAGGCTGTAAACAGTTTGGGTCCAGGCTATTTGTCTAATCGCATCTCCCTATACAGACCATCCCGTGCACTGTGGTCAACGGAGGAGGCCCTCCTCTCAGTCCCACCCCCATCTCAAGCTTGGCTGGTGGGAACGAGAGAGGGGTACTTTTCCATGATCACGCTGTCTCTAGAATTCCCTCCCTAAAGAAGTAAAAGTGCCCCCCCCCTCCTCTCCTTTAAGAAACTTCTAAAAATGCACCTATGCACTTTAGTGTATGGAGAGGAGGACTAAGACACATTAACTACTTTGGAATGCTGGCTAGCTCCCACTTGTACTATATGGCTGCCATGTTACATTTCAAATGAATACTGGCACCAGCCATTTTTAATGTAACTGAATTTTAAATTGCTTTTAGTTAACTAAGTCTTATTGGATTGTTTTGTTTTGTTTTTCATCACAGTGCTTAATTCTTTGTCGTAAGCTCACTATTATTACTGTTGCTTTATTGTGTACTCACCTGAGGCATTGAATGCTTGCCTTTATATGTGTAAACTGCCCTGAGTCCCTTTGGGGAGAGAAGGCGGTCTAGAAATAAAGTGTGTTGTTGTTATTATTATTATTATTTTTATTATTACATATCCTTCCAGAAAAATCTATTGCATAGATTTCAGTTGGCAGCATAAATATAGCTTATTACACTTTCTAAAAAATATGGCCATGTCACTTGCCTTGGGAAACAAGAGGACCTTTCCACAGATCACATGGCACTACCATCTGATTTACCATTGTGGGTACATTCAGCTGCAAGTCACAATCAACCCTAGTACCCTGACTATGCAAGATTTATCTAACACAGTCATACTTTGTATTTTAAAATGTGATTGGTAGTCATGTGCCTTCTCGTTATTTCTGACTTGTGGCAACCTTATCATGACTTTTATAGGTCAGATCTGTTCAGAAGGTGTTTGCTATTACCTTCTTCTCAGACTGAGAGAGTGTTACTTTCCCATGATCACTCAGTGGATTTCCATGGCCAAATGACAGTTCAAAGCCTGGATTTCCAGAGCACTTTTCTAATATTTAAATATCCCATGCTGGCTCTCATTTTTAGAAGATTTAATGTTAAAAAGGTTGGAGCAGAATTAACAGGATGGAGAAAGGTATTATATGATTACACTGGAAATTCATCAGGGCTAGGAGGATCATTAAACATTGAGAATTTCCTCTAAGAGGATGCCTGCCACAGATGCAGGTGGAACGTCAGGAGAGAATGCTTCTAGAACATGGCCATATAGCCCGAAAACCCCACAACAACCCAGTGATTCCAGCCGTGAATGGCTTAGACAGTACGTTGATCTGAGATGGTTTTAAACAATTGATTTTAAAGTGTTTATGTATATTTATAGTTTATTTTATGTTCCGGCATCGAATGTTTGCTATATATATATATGTTGTGCTCCACCCTGAGTCCCCTTCAGGGTGAGAAGGGTGGAATATAAATGCTTTAAATAAATAATAAATTGTGTGTGTGTGTGTATTCATATTCTTGATTTTATCTGTGATGCCTAAAGCAATGATCCAGAACCTTGTTGCATTGTCCCCCATTTTCCCTAATATGTTCATCCTAGACATGTCAAAACAAATTCAGCCTTTGGAAGAGAATATTATTCAATTCATTTGTAACTTTTTGCAATTGCTGATAAGGTTGTTCAGATGGAGAAACAACCATTTGAGATACAAATATTTCTTTGAATTTCAAGTCTTTTTTATAAGAAGAATACACACTGATTCTATGCAGAATGATGTGCTTCCCATTCAATAGTGTAGGAACTTTCAGAACCTTCATTTATTTTAAAATATTCTATCAGATGTGCTGACATTTGAGCTCTAAACTGTTCCTCGTTGAGAAGCAAAATATTAAAATGCCAGAGACTAAAAGGTTTAAGAGCATCAGAAAAGTACAATTCCAGACAAATCAGAGTATGGTCTGCTATTATCAAGGATTCAATTTTGCATGTGTTCATATTACTAACCAAAGATGCCGTTTTTTAAAAAAAAATCGATTAGAAACAATTATGCTAGACCAGAGAGATAAAAGTACATTCCCAATCTCTTGGGTGTACAGTTCTCCATACATCAATTAAGCCATATTCATTCATATATGCCAGCAAAGTAGCTCTCACCATAGATTGTTTCCCTGGCAGAGGTGTATTTCCACCTAGAAAAGGAGCCAGAATTTCATTAAAATCACCACTGTGGAAAGCCTTAATCAAATAGCTGGTGTGGAACCCTGAAGTTGGTCTGGGATTGGACCAGGTTTTAAGATTCTGCTGCCTCAGCCAATTGAAATATCTTAATTTCCTCATCCACAAAGACACTGAATATAGATAATACTTAATGTAATACTTCAATGTTAATAGGCTTGCTAGCATTTTGGCTTTAGCAAACTGCCTTCTCTGATAACATATCCGTTTTGTATACTTAGGAAATATCCTAATGGTATCTGATTTCTAGGCTTTCCTGTCATGGCCAAAGGAAAATTGGCCATGACAGGAAAGAGAAGAACACTTCTCCCACCTGCCCTGCCCTTCTTCCCAGCCGTACTGCTACCATGAGCATACCCTCTTGCTTCATATGAGCATACAATCCCACCATCACAGAAAGTTAGCATCATGATGCAACCATATGTTCCTTGTGTAGGAGTATATAGAAAATAAGATGTCATATTACAGAAAATAAGACTCAGTGAAGAGGTCAAGGCCACTGATGAGTGGGGACACTCCGCCCGCTTGGCAGCAGCCTTGTCCTCTTTCCCAAGTCTGCTGCTTGCCGCCTCAGAGGCCATCAGTTTGCCCAAGGGGACTCTGAGGCAGCAAGCAGCAGACTTGGTGAAGAGGACGGGGCCACTGCTGAGTGGGGATGCTCCGCCCACTTGGCAGTGGCCTCTTCCTCTTCAGCGAGTCCACTGCTTGCCGCCTCGGAGGCCCCTTGGGCTCTGTTGACTGCACTGCCAGGTTGCACAGAGGCTTCAGCCCAGCCTGGCAATGCCATCAACTTGCCCAAGGGGCCTCTGAGGCGGCAAGCAGCAGACTCAGCAAAGAGGACGAGGCCACTGATGAGTGGGCAGAGGCAAGCCCCAGGGTAAGGCCTAGTGCCTGGTTCCCCCTCACCTCCTCCTCTTCCTCCTCCCCCCCCCAGCTTTCCCCGGGTTATTGTAGACCCGTGAAACAGCGTGTCCACAATAAGCAAACCGCAATATAGCAAGGGAGCACAGTATTATTATTCTTATTATTAATAATAATATTATATTGACACAAAACCCCAGTATGTCACAGCAAATGAGATCTATATGCTTGATTACGTATCAAAAAATCACAAGTTGAACACTTCCCAAGTGTCTCGGACTGTGTGATTTATTTCCGAATAATGCGCGCAGATCCAAGTAAGGTGGCCTTTTGCAGTTGACAGATTGTGATTTTGTCAATGTTTATTGTTTCCAAATGCCGGCTGAGATCTTTTGGCACAGCACCCAGTATGCCAGTGACTACTGGGACCACATGTATTGGTTTATGCCAGAGCCTTTGCAGTTGGATTTTGAGGTCTTGATTTTATTTTTATACAATAACAACTTACAATGTAAACAAAACACAAAACAGTGAACATTTTACATACACATAGCCCACCACCAAGGCCTGAACAGGTATCCTTTTCTTCACCATCTCTATATATAAAAATTTCTTTGCCTATTTTTGACCTGAAAAACTTTCCCCCATAATCTCTTTGCCAACATTTCCCTTCCAGTTCCTGCCAGATTAATTTAGGTTCCGAGAGCTGCCTAAACACTCCCTTTATAAGGTGTGCCTGGTAGGTTTTTAGTTCTGGTATTCCTAGTCCCCCTAATTTCTGAGAAATATACCATAAGCCTCTCGGTAGCCTGGATCTTCTAGTTCCATTACAAAAATTCATTGACTATTTTCTGCCATTTTTTTAAGATCAACCTCCGGCAGTTTAATAGGTAACATATTACAGAGGAAGTTAAATTTAGATAATATTTTCATTTTAAAAATTGCTATTCTGCCAAACCATGAGAGATTAATTTTTTTTAATTCTAGCAGTCTTTCTTGAATTTCCCTAAATAGTCTTATCAAAATTTTAAAAAAATAACTCTGAGTAATTGACAGGTATTGTGACTCCCAAGTACTTAATTTTGTTTCTAATCTTAACCTTAAATTGATCAATTATTTTCTCATTGTCTTTTCTCTCCAGGTTTATTGTCATTACCTCCGTTTTCTTCCAATAAATTATTAGGCCTGTTATTTTTCCAAACTGTTTTAAATGTTGATTTATCCGGTCTAGTGCCTTATCTGGATTTCTGACTATCAAAAGTGTGTCATCCGCAAATAAGCTAATTTTGATTTTGTTTTCCACTCCCATTCCCTGTATTTCTTTATCCTTCCTGATTGCAGAGGACAATAATTCCATAACTAATATAAATAATACCGGAGAAAGAGGGCAGCCTTGCTTTACTCCTTGCATGATACTAAAGGGTTCAGTACTTGAATCATTAGTTATGACTTTAGCCCTATTTTCTGAATATATTTGTTCTATTATATGTTGGAACCCCTCTCCAAAACCATTTTTTAAAATTAATTATTTCAACACTGTCCAATCTATTGAGTCAAAGGCTTTATATATATCTAGTGCGATAATGCCTACTTTAGCTTTCTCATTTTTAGCATTCTCTATAATGTTTATCAATCTGCGGACCAAGTCAGACATTTGCCTGCCCTTAACAAACCCACATTAGTCTGGGCTAATATAATCTTCTATGAATTTTTTAAATATATTTGCCAAAATTGCCGTAAATTTTTTTGCATCTTGGTTCATTAGAGAAATAGGGCGATAAGAGTCTAATAGTAATTTATCTTTACTCGGCTTGGGTATTAGTCTTATACTAGTATATTTCCATGAATTTGGTATGGGTTTTCCCTTCAATATTTCATTGAACAATCTCTGTAATTTGGGTACTAGAAATTCTATATAAGTTTTATAAATTTCAGCTGGAATACCATCTTCACCCGGTGATTTACCTTTCCTTAATTTGTTAATTGTGTCTTTAATTTCCTCTTGTGATATAGATTTCCCCATTTCCTTACTATGTGTTTCTCTTAGTTTCTTACCTAAGTTTTGTTCCAGATATTTGTCCAGCTCATCCACTTCTGTATTTCTATACATATTAGAGTAGAAATCCTATATTGCTTTGATTTTGTTTACCATTCTGGCACATACAATACCATTGCTATGCTTGATACATCCAATCTCCCTTTTTAGTTTTTTAGTCTGTGCTATTTTTGCCAGCAGTTTTGAGCTTTTATTAAAAAAATATTCAAAAAAATATCTGTTTGTATACATCATATCTTTTTTTAACTTTTTCTATATCTTTAGCCTCCAACTCTTTCTTTAATCTTGTAATATTATTTATAATCATCAGATCCTTTGTTAACAAATACATTGATTCCAGTTTTTTTATTTCTCCTATCAGTTGGTTCTCTCGTTCTCTTTCCTGTTTCTTCAGTATGGCCGAATATTTACTAAACAATCCTCTTCAAACTGCTTTCATTGCATCCCAGAGTACCTCATATGAAGGGGGTTCCCTTGCATTCAACTCCCAAATTTCTGCCCATTCTCTTAAAATATTTTCCCTTATAGACTTGTTGTTAATAATCTTTATATCCATCCACGTTCTTTTTAGGGGCTCATAATCAGTTTGATAATCTAATATCATATTCACATCTCGATGGTCACTTATAGAATTTAAATTTACATAGACTTCTTTAACGTATTTTACTAGGGGTGGTGTTATGAATATATAGTGCTTTTGTTTAGTTGATTAACAATTATAACTTAAAGAAGGTACTGAGAATAATGAAAGGGAATGAAAAGCTGTATACATATTATTGAGTAGTGCACAAGGTGTTCATTAGGATTTTGAGGTCTTGATAACGGCTGAGCTTTTCCTGTTGTTCTTCCTCAATGTGGCTGTCACCCAGTATGGCGACATCAATAATCCAGAGGTTTTTTCTTTTCCACAATCATGATGTCTGGTGTATTGTGTTTCAAAACTTTGTCAGCCTGGATTCGAAAGTCCCACAGTATTTTTGCATATTCATTTTCCACTAGCTTTGCGGGTTTATGATCCTATTATTATTATTGGCAGATAAATTAAACCATCAAAACACCTGTGATATAGGATCTTTTGCTTACAAAAATGAAAAATCCCATTGCATCCCCAAATTTCTGCAAACCATTTCGTTTGGTTGCTTTTCCCATTGCCTTTATTACTTTGTGGTCTGCATTCACTTGCAAATCTTTCCTTTTTATAAGGCAGGTATAATATATAAACAGGTGAAGGAATATCTGGAAATATATTGCCTTTAAAGAGTAAGATTCATTATTTCTAAGCTGCGATGTCTGGACATCAAAAAACTTTCTGGAGAGAGAGAGAGAGAGAGAGAGAGAGAGATTCTCTCCTGCCAGAGTACACAGAATGCATTGTCTCTCTCTAATAACCACTTTTAAGCATGCCTCTGTATTACTTTTTTCCACAGCTGTATTGCAATAAGCCTTTGAGTAATTGCCAGTTCTTTTCTCTAATAGGTTCATTATTCTTTTGCCATAATTGCAGCCATTAAACGACCAATTGTTAAATTTCTACTCCCACATTTACTTAGCGCTACATTTTATAATGGGGTATATCATTATGGTACCCTGGTGGCCACAGCAATTGTTCAAAGTATTTCTAAAAAGTCAATGAGATCCATTTGAAATATGTTGAGATTTCTGATTTCCCAGTCATCTCTCTCCTCCTTTCTCTTCTAGTTCCACTTCTCGGTATAGTTGTCTTTTTTTGTATCCATTCCTAAGATAGCAACTATATTTAGGCAGGTTTTTTTTTACTGAAAACATAAGAAACTGACCTATTAGAAGGATATAGTGCTATGATTTAAATATTTCTAAAGCACCACTTTCTTAAGTTTAGGTAAGGATTCACATATAACAGGGTGATAGAGCAAAGATTTAACCAAAGAAATTAACACTTATGGTTTAATGGTATTTCGAAGGCTTTGATTTATCTTTTCTCACGTTGAATTTGCTGGGCTTTCATCTACACAGTAAAAGTCATCTAGCTGCTGGTGTTAGTTACAGTCACAGTCACAAAACGATCCATTTTATGCCTCTTGCAATGTTGTTCAGGATTCTGAGGCAAGCTGAATAGCTTCTGTCAAGTCTTGATACTTGGAGGGGTGATTGGTGGGCTTTTAAGTATCGCAATAACAAATACGTTTTAAGGAAGTGGTAAAGACACTTGAAACAATTTGTTTACAATTATTAGCATGGCTATTCTTTGTTGCTGGTAATAATTTCAGCCACATTTAATGGCACTGAAATAGCATTGCTGCAATAGCTTTGTACATTATCTCTTTGGATGCATCTTCATTCATCTATACATATTGCAGCTTCCATACATTTTTTAAAAAAAATGAAGATTTCATCTACGTGCAAATAATGCAGAATCCCAAAGTAATTTTATACAGTACAGTGGACTCTCCATATAATGTTTATGAAGTGTTGATAGAATGGTAACTTCTACACTGGACTCTTATAAGGCCACTCTTAAGGTGAAAGAAGAAAGTGCAAAAGCTGGGTTTCAGTTAAACATCAAAAAATCAAGATTATGGCAACCAGAGTGATTGATAGCTGGCAATAGAGGGAGAAAACATGGAGGCAGTGACAGACTTTGTTTTTCTAGGTGCAAAGATTACTGCAGTCATAGACTGCAGCCAGGAAATAAGAAGACGTTTACTTCTTAGAAAGAGAGCAGTAGCCAATCTCAATAAAATAGTGAAAAGTAGATGCATCACACTGGCAACGGAGATCCACATAGTTAAAGCAATGGTATTCCCCATAGTGACCTAAGGATGTGAGAGCTGGACCATAAGGAAGGCCGAACGAAGGAAGATAGATGCTTTTGAACTGTGGTGTTGGGGGAAAATTCTGAGAGTGCCTTGGACCGCGAAAAGATCCAACCAGTCCATACTTCAGGAAATAAATCCCAACTGTTCACTGGAGGGAAGGCTATTAGAGGCAAAGATGAATTATTTTGGCCACATATTGAGAAGACAGGATAGCTTAGAGAAGACAATGATGCTGGGAAAATGGAAGGAAAAAGGAAGAGGGGCCGACCAAGGGCAAAATGAAAGGAAGTTATCCTTGAAGTGACTAGCTTGACCTTGAAGGAGCAAGGGGTGGCTATGGCTGACGGGGAGCTCTGCCGTGGGCTGGTCCAGAAGGTCATGAAGGGTTGGAAGCAATAAACAACAAGGCCACTCTTTGGCCTGTTTCAGGGAATACAGACAGTGCAGAACATGGTATATTAGTTAGGTGCATTAGTGGGATTTCTTGCCATATAACTTCTTGGCATAAACATTTTATTTTGGCCACAATTAAAACTAGCAAGCCAGAGGAACTTTTGAATTAGACATACATTTTAATCGCTTTTCTGACATCCTGTGGAATCCTAGGACTTGTGGTTTCCAGAGGTACTAGAGCTGTCTGGATGAGAACTGTAAGTATGCTTTCCTAACCAACTCCAAAGGATGGAACTATGGCAATTAAAGTGGAATATAGCACTATAGTTGGGTAGTGTGAAAGGGCCCCAGGTTCAAATTATTAATATTGGTTTCTTAGCCCCAGAATGGGAAACTGCACCAAAAGCAAGGGTTAAACTTGGTCCCCATCCTATCCCAAGGAAACAGCACTGGTTCCGAGCCTCCTTTCACAAGCTGAATAAAATCCCACATTATCTGCTTTGAACTGGAATATATGGCAGTGTAGATTCAGAAAACCCAGTTCAAACCAGATTTTGTGGGGTTTTCTGCCTTGATATTCTGGGTTATATGGCTGTGTGAAAGGACCCTGAGTAAGTTTTATCTGCAGGATGTTCAGTCATTTTTCCCATTTGGTAGTGGTTTGATGTTATAGGTGAGGCAAGTAAACCCAAAAGATTTTTAAATCTTGCCTGCGGAAGATATTAACCTTTATGGTTTGGAATTTATGACTGAATCATTGTTTCTCACTATCTTTATGCTGAATGGGGTAGAAAGGCGAAAATCATTTTTAGGCTCCCAGTTAGTGCTGCTGTGATAACGACTATGTTGTCATTTACCAAGCCACAGAGGATGGAAATGGTGCTTAGAACCTTGTTGACACCAGGGTTACTTGATTTCTCCCATTTTCATGGGTCAGTTTTCATAGGTCACATTTCGGGGAGAAGACAAAGATGCAAACTCTCCAGTCTTCAGAGGTTCGGCTCCAGTCAGGAGGAAAAGACTGTGTTCATCAATAGCAGAGTGGTGTTGCCCTGGAACTGGAGCTGTTTGCATCGAAGTCCGATCACATTTGAATTGATGATCCCAGCATCATCACCATAAATCTCTTTCATCTCATTGAACGTCTCCTTTGGTGTGCAGCCTTTCAAGTAAAGGAACTTGATGACTGCTCTGTATTCCACTGGGTCCATTATGAAATCTCACACCACTTCATCACCTATAAAATTAAGACCGTTATCAGTTCTGAGTTGTAAAATGGCACGTAACCTATAGAGCAGACCTGTGCATCTTGCGACCCACTAAGGGCCGGCATACATAAGCCCACAATCAAATATAATATTTTACTATGCTGATCCATACAATCAAATATAATCTTTTACTAAGCCCACAATCAAATCCCTAAGGGGAAATGCAGGGAGGGGAATACAAGGCTTCTTCCTGAAGAGAGGGCGAACTCCCATTGGGGTGGCTACATGTTGAAGAAGCAAAGGACGTGAAGAAGCAGGCAGACAGACAAGCAGAGCAGAGGAAGGGGTAGGGGGGCCGCAGAAGAGGAGGCGGCCAGGAGCAAGACCGTTATCAGTTCTGAGTTGTAAAATGGCACGTAACCTATAGAGCAGACCTGCATCTTCGCCCCCATGTGCCGCATCCTCCTGACCTGCCCGCGGCTCCCTCAAGGCTTCTTCCTGAAGAGAGGGAGGCGAACTCCCATTGGGGTGGCTACATGTTGAAGAAGCAAACTTGAAGAAGCAGGCAGACAGACAAGCAGAGCGGAGGGGAAGGGAGGGGGGAGAAGAGGAGGCGGCCAGGAGCAAGCGCTGCCGCAGAGCATGCGCCCTCTTCCCTCCCTTCTCTTCTTGTCCTCCTCCCTCTTGCCTCTTTTCCCTTCTCTTCTTCTGTTTCCTGTCTTCCCTCCCTGTTTCCTTCTTTCCCTCCCTCCCTCCCTCCCTCTCTCTTTCCTTCCTCTTTCTCCCTCCCTCTCTCAACCCTTCCCCTTTCCACCACATGAATGCAAGAGGGAAGGAGGGGGAGTGCAGCATGGGAGAGGGGGCGGGGCCAGAGGAGGAAAGGGGTGGGGACGAGGCCGGAGCACGGGGGCGCTTCCATTCCCTCCCCGGCTTCCTCTGTTTATGTCGCCCTCCTCGTCTTCCTCCTCTTCTCTTCTGCCTCTTTGGGCATATTGAGGATTCGTGCCAAGTTTGGTCCTGATCCATCATTATTTGAGTCCACAGTGCTCTCTGGATGTAGGTGAACTACAACTTCCAAACTCAAGGTAAATGCCCAGCAAACTCTTTCAGTACTTTCTGTTGGTCTCATGAGAGTAGAGTGTGCCAAGTTTGGTTCAAGATGGCTGAATGGCCATCTGTGAGGAATGCTTTGATTGTGTTTTTCCCTTATGGCAGAAGGAGGTTGGACTGGATGGCCCTTGGAGGTCTCCTCCTACTCTAGGAACCTGTTGTTGTTGTTATTATTAGCAGAGGCTGAATTAATATTATCATTATTATTATGAATAAATTCAGGGGCTTATTATACTCACATTTAGTTGAATTCAGTCTTAAAATATATTATATGGCTCTCACTGAAATACATTTCCAAATATTTTGCTTTTATGGCTCTCTGAGTCAAAAAGGTTCCTGACCCCTGATACAATGAATCACAAATGATACAAATGTTCACATTTTGTTAGCCACTGTTTTGTAAAATTTTAGTGAATAAATGTCTTTTTTCCTATGACAACCTTTCTTTTTCATTGCTCATAACATATACTCTTATCAATCTTATTAATATATCAAAAATGCAATGTAGTGCCTTTTTATTTTATTAAAGAAATTCAATTGATATTATGTAGAATGTAGTTCAGCCTTTAGGTGCGGCCCTCCATAATATTTTTTGGCTCTCGTGTGGCCCCTTAGAAAAAATAATTGTCCACCCCTGCTATAGAGACTTATATCATTACACATGTGCAGTTTCAGCGTCCTGTAATAAATAGAAGTGGGCCAGGGGAAATCTTTAATGAACACCCCTCATACCACTCTTTGGCAAAGAAGCCTAAAGACCTTGTAAAACTACAACTCCTGTAGTCCCATAGCCAAAACTACAACTCCTGTAATCCCATAGTCAAACTGCATTAACTCTCCATTGCAGATGCACCCATTGTGGCATCTGGGCTCACCCTCCAGTCTGCTCTGCACCCACTTTCTGTCTAGAAACAAACAGATTGCTTTAAATATTCCATATCACATCTCGCCAAGCAGATGAGAAGGAAGAATTATCTCATTTTCCTTCAATATGAGAACAGACCTTTAAGATTTCTGTCTTAATTTGCAAACAGGAAAATAAATTATGTGTGTGTGAGAGAGAGATACAGTAATTATTTTGAAAGATACCACTGCATATACCATTTCCCCCCCTTGTTTATTATTAGCTGTTTATTATAGAAACTAAATATACAATTTCCTGGTGTCTCAATATAAATTTAACAAGAATGCCCTTGAAATCACTTATCTCAGGAAATGCCTAGGAATGCCAGATGAATGCCATAAACTTTAATCACATGATAGTTCATTTTTAGAACTGCATATTTCAGATTGAACCTCCTCCATTCTCATCATTAGATCAGTTCTAGTTATTACTATTGTTAGTCAGCCTTAATGAGCATTTGATATAAAAATCAGGCTAACATGGTGCTTATGATCAAAGAGAATTCTGACTAATGAATGTGTTAATAGAAATAATTTATCTATAGCTCTCTTTCTTGCCCATGCTGGCTACTCACATAAAGATAGCAAGGCATGCCCACATAAATATAAGGAGCACAAGATCCATCACTGAAAATGTATTTTCTGTGTGAAAAGAGCAGTCAGCCTTTGTCAAATGGCTGAGATTTGGCCACTGCAGGAACTATTCTGGGAAGCCTTCATAAATATCATGGACACATTGAAAGAAATTTGGAGGACAAAGTGAATCTTCACTAACAGAGCTTGCAAAAGCTACCTGTTAGGACAGTGGTTCTCGACCTTCCAAATGCCGCAACCCCTTAATGCAGTTCCTTATGTTGTGGTGACCCCCAACCATAACATTATTTTTGTTGCTACAGTACAGTCTTGCTTATCCAACATAAACGAGCCGACAGAACATTGGAGAAGCGAAAATGTTGGATAATAAGGAGGGATTAAGGAAAAGCCTATTAAACGTCAAATTACATTATGATTTTACAAATTAAGTACCGAAACATCATGTTTTACAACAAATCGACAGAAAAAGCAGTTTGATACATGGTAATGTTATGTAGTAACTACTGTATTTACAAATATAGCACCAAGACATCGCAATGTATTGAAACAGCTGTGGATCTGGGTGGGAGGCAGACTGCGTTGGATGAGCGAAGGTTGGATAAGCAAGACTCTACTGTACTTCATAACTGTAATTTTGCTACCATTATGAATCGTAATGTAAATATCTGATATGAAGGGTTTATTTTCATTCATTGGACCACATTTGGCACAAATACGCAATACACCCAAATTTGAATACTCGTGGGGTTTGGGGGTATTGATTTTGTCATTTGGGAGTTCTAGTTGCTGGGATTTATAGTTAACCTACACTCAAAGAGCACTCTGAACTCACCAACAATGGAATTGAACCAAACTTGGCACACAAAACCTCCCATGACTAACAGAAAATACTGGAAGGGTTCGGTGGACATTGACCTGGAGGTTTTGCGTTTTAGTTCACCTACAACCAGAGAGCACTGTGGACTCAAACAATGACGCATCTGGACCAACATGGCATGAATAGTCAATATGCCCAAATGTGAACACTGTTGGAGTTTGGGGGAAATAGACCTTGACATTTGGGAGTTGTAGTTGCTGGGATTTATAGTTCATCTACAATCAAAGAGCATTCGGAACCCCACCAACAACAGAATTGGGCCAAACTTCCCACACAGAGCCTCCATGACAAGAGAAAATACTGTGTTTTCTGATGGACTTTGGTGACCCCTCTGACACCCCCTCACGAACCGCCTAGGGGTCTTGAGGCCCAGGGTGAGAAATGCTGTGTGAGAGCTACAGCTATCATGATCCTGATCCAGAATGGCCATGCTGTTTTGGAGATTACAGTTGAAAATAAAGTACTTTTCCTAAATTCTGTTCATTAGTAGAGATTAAGCGGAAGGGAGGCACTGATCCCTCAACTCTCAAATTAAAGCATCATTTGATAATGCTAAGGTTGTTAGAATAAAAACTTAAGATGGCTCCTGTGCCTTTAAGAGTCATGTAGAAAATGGATTCTCAGCCAGTGTTGCTTATCATCTGGTTACATGGCTGGTGGAATTCCTACAGCTATATAACCCTTAAAGGTACAGGAACTGTTTCCAGTTATTCATCTACTAGCCTTAAAAGTCATGTAATAAGTATGCTTGCTAATGCCTACAAAGGTTTAGAATATTTGGGAACTGTCAATCTTTCTTTCTTAAAAGAGATAGCCCAGAGGTTAAAAAACAATTCAGTGGGAATCGAAAGAAAATGTGTTAGCAGGAGGTTGCGTCTATCTGATAACTATTTGCATTCACAAAGCGTGTTGGCCCATTTTCTTCCTAAATAGAGAGAATTTGCTTTGACCTGTAGGCTATAATTCCTGGTTTGCTCTGAATAGATTTTGTTATGAAAGAAGGACAGTTTTAACCTGCTTAGAAGCATGTGTATCTCTCACCTGACTTCTAAACCTCCTCCAGATAAGATACAACCAAATTGTGCTGAACTTCAACATACACACATACACACACTTTTCTTTGAAGACACCCCAAGGACGAACGAACAGCTCCTGTCTCTCATCAGAATGCCGAATGTTAGATTCAATTTCCAAAACTATTCCTCAACCTAAGGCAAAGAGTTGACATGGCAGGTAATAGAATCGCACATTTGGGTGGTTGTAATTTAGATAACTTCCATCAGTTCCTTGTGCTATTTATACGTAAAGGGAAACCTTTGCATTTAAAAATGTCAGATGACTGGAAACAGCTTACAAACATCAGAAGGAATTAAAAAGCGCATTTAACACTCAGGAGCAGAGAGGCAGCTGAGGCCGCCAACTAGATGTCACTCGGGCAAAAAAGAAATCATTACTGTTTCTACTGGTCATGGTTGTTGCAATTATGATAATAATGTGTTAGTATTATCACTCACTGAAGTAATTGTACCACGGTTCCCACTTTCATTCATGTTCTTGTATATTTTTCCTTTGCTGCTAGTGTCTGCACCTTTTTTTCATTCACTTTAATTCATTCTCTCAAATATCCTGCATACTTAAGGGGGGCAAACCATTTATGTTCCCTTTGCTATTGATCATTATTTTGTCTCCCTTCTTTCTTTTGGAAATAGCCCCTGTCATTGTGTCATTAATGGTCTGGCAGGGCAATCCATATCCAGTTGGCCTTCCGTATCCATGGACACTGTATACAGAGATTCAAACATCCACAGCTTGAAAATCTTCTTTAAAAATTCCCAAAAGCAAACCTTGACTTTGAGATTTTATATAAGGGATGCCATTTTATTTATTTATTTATTTATTTACAATATTTATATACCGCCTTTCTCACCCCTGGGGGGACTCAAAGCGGTTCACACATAAAATGGCAAAATTCAATGCCTTACATTGGGCACTGATGCAATGCCAATACAAACAATTACAATAGTAAAACTACAATAAAACATAAGTCATAATTAAAACAATACATCAACAAGCATTAAAACAATAAAACAGTCTCGTCAGTCGAATCACCGTTCCAGTCAATGTCCCTCTAAACTGCTACATGCATCTACTGTCCAAAGGCCTGGTCCCAGAACCATTATTTTATTTTATTTTTCTACAGCATTGTATACAATGGAGCTTGAGCATCCACAAATTTTGGTTTACTTGAGTCAAATGCCTGGAACCAAATACAGTGTTCCCTTGCTACTTTGCATTTCGCTTATTGCAGACTCGCTGTATTGCGGATTTCAAAAAAATATTAATTTCAAATATTTATCATGGTATTTTTGCTGTTTTGTGGGGTTTTGCCACCACTGCTCTCCAAGGCCCTTTCCCTCCTCAGTCCTCTCTCCCTCCCTCCAGCCTTGAAGGGACTTTTCTTCCTTTCCTTCACTTTATTTTCAGTTTATAAAGACTTAAAATAGTGTATAAATATTAAAATAAATAAAGTATCCCTACATCGCGGTTTTTCACTTATGCCGGGAGGTCCTGGAACCTAACCCCAGCAATAAGTAAGAGAACACTGTACCATCTCAGTACCTTAGAAGCCTGTGGCCTCTACTTTCTCTTCTGTTAAATAACAAGGTGATATTTTAATCTAATGGCACAGCGGGTTAAACCGCTGAGCTGCTGAACTTTCTGTCTGAAAGATTGGCAGCTCGAATCCAGGGAGTGGAGTGCACTCCTGCTGTTAGCCCCAGCTTCTGAATGTAATAAGGAGAATCGTGAGTCTGAATCCTATTTATTACACCCAGCTAGAGCAGACCCATTGAATCAGCTATGGAATGGTGAGTCAACACAAAGGTGACTCCTATTAATTCAATAGGTCTACTCTAGCTGAATAGATCTACTCTAGCCCCCAGTGGTGCAGCAGGTTAAATGCTGAGCTGCTGAACTTGCTAATCAAAAGGTTTGCGGTTCGAATCTAGGGAGCGGAGGTGAGCTCCCACTGTTAGCCCCAGCTTCTACTAACCGAGCTGTTTGAAAACACACAAATGTGAGTAGATCAATAGGTACAACTTCAGAGGGAAGGTAACAGCGCTTCATGAAGTCATGCTGGCCACATGACCTAGGAGGTGTCTATGGACAGCGCCGGCTCTTCGGCTTAGAAATGGAGATGAGCGCCAACCTCCAGAGTTGGACACGACTAGACTTAATGTCAAGGGGAAACCTTTACATTTACTTTTTTATGTACAGACTTATCTAGGGCTTTCAATCCAAGCTTTGAGAGGGAATTTCAAATATATTTTAATTCATATATTTGAGTTCACGTAATCACAGTCCATGCCGCGGTGACATACCTGTGGATTTTTCTTGCATCTATGCACAAATAGCTTAATGTTCCATTCCTTCTTTTGTCTTCAGAGGCACATACTAGCTTTCTATGATCATAGAGGTTTTGGTAGATCTACTAAGAATGCCGGAATGAGTTGCTCTGATTGTTGATTGGGGGAATATAAAATGAGGAGGAAAAATAGCACATATATTCCAGAACAGTGTAATTTAATTAGTTGTTGGACACACTTTTTATTGTTAGAACAAATGTTGTTATTTGCAATGCACCTAATGTTGAAACTACACCCCCCCCCCACACACACACACACACACATACCCTGTTCTAAAGTTCACATGTCATTTCCTTTAGTAAATAGAATTTAGACAAGAAATGATGCATAGTTAAGAAAAATAAATGGTCATAAATGTCCTTAAACATGGCCTGCAATTTAGCTTCGGATATCCCATTGTGATGATGGGCTTGCAGGCAGTAAACCTGTTCAAACTCATATCCAGAATAATTTATCAACACATCATCTGATAAAAACTATGAATGTGAGCATATTGCTGTTTGTTCTTTAACCTTTTTCCTGACGCTATTTCTAAATCCTTTTATTCAAGAAGAGAGATTTCCTCTTCTTTAAGCACAAGACTGGCTGCTATCGCATGATTACTCTTTTATATATTGTACAAATATTTCATGAAGCTTTATTCCAATCAAGTCTCTGTTGCAATATCATATTCGATGTCTTCTGGCATCACCACTTTGATCATAGTTCACAATTTTACATGACTTGTCAGGACAAAGATTCCTACTTTCTTGAATAATCCTTTAGTCACTGAAACATTGGTGATCACTGTGGAGGCCAGACAATTATAATGCTGGCAAAGGAGTGAGAAATAGGTCTACTTCCCCAAAGCCCAAAATTTTAGACAAATCTGAGTTACTTACTTTCATTTTCACATTATCAACTCTTGACATGACACTGGTTTTGCTTGACTTGAATTTTTAAAGTGCAAAAATATCCTTTGGAAACCGCATTTTTTTCTTGGACTTTCACACCAATTTTTGGTTCTCTTTAATATCTCCGTAGACTAAAGCTCCAGCCACCACATCATAGCATGAATCTTGCTGTGTAGAGTTTTCCTATATAGTTTTCATATATAAATAATTGGACAACCGCCCTGGAAAGCACAGTTCAAATAACCGACTTAGCCATGGAAACCCACTGGGTGGCAAGTCACCCTCTCTCAGGCTCAGAGGCAAACAACAAAAACCATCCCGAACAAATCCGGCCAAAGAAATGTTGAGATAGCTCCACCTTAGGATTCCCATAAGTCAGAAATGACTTGAAGGCAGACAACAACGGCTAAGAAATTCCCTTAGGTAAAGGTTAAGCTTTCCCCTTGACATTAAGTCTAGTTGTGTCCGACTCTGGATGGTGATGCTCATCTCCATTTCTAAGCCAAAGAGCCAGAGTTGTCTGTAGACACCTCCAAGGTCATGTGGCTAGGATATCTGAATGGAGCACCATTACCTTCCCGCTGAAGTGGTACCTATTAATCTACTCGCATTTGTATGTTTTTGAACTCCTGGGTTGGCAAAAGCTGGGGCTAACAACTGGTGCTCACCCCATCTGTGAATTTGAACCGCTAAACTTTTGGTCGGCAAGTTCTGCAGCTTAGCAGTGTAACCCTCTGCGCTACCATGCCCCCTAAGAAATTCCCTTAAATTCCCTAAAAACTGATAAACTTCATGCCAAAATGAAAACATATATATGCATACCATAAGGTGACTTGTTGCCTTTTTTCAGTAATACTGCTTTATGGCAGGGCATATTTCAGATAAAGCAGTTTAATTACATTATATCTGTACATGATAAAGGTTATTTATCCTTCTATCTAGAGGCAGATATGGTGCAGTAGTTTGAGTGTTGGACCAACCAAGGAGATCAAGATTTGCCTTCCCATTCAGCCCTGGAAAACTACTGAGTGACCTTGAGGAAGTCATACTCTCTTGGCCTAAAATGAAAGCAACAACAAACAATGTTGTAATGATGTCGATTATTTGTGTGTAAATGTTGTGTGACATATGTTAAATGTATGTTGTTTTGTGTAGTTCGGGGGAATATTCTATGGATTGTTGCTGTGGGTGAAACAGAGGGGAGGCTTGGCAGAAGCTTTGAAGAGCTGTCGCCATGGCAACCAGGGCTAGAGGCTTTTAGAATGTTCAAGGTTTGAATTTTACAGTTGGTAAAGAGCGGTTGGAAGCCAACTGCCACATGAGAGGGGGAGGAGTTCTGTTTTGAGTTAGTTGGTCTTAAGGTCTGCAAGAGAGCAGTCCAGTTTTATGGGTGTAGAGACCCTAGTTAAAGTTGGAAGAGTCCAGGGGTTTATAGAGGTTTAGTGGAAACCCTATAATATATCCCCATTGTGTTTTGTGTAACAGAATAAGTTTGTGCCTCTGAGGAAGTATAAAACCAACCAAGATTTGTACCCATTTGTGTCATAATAAATTGTTTGCATCTTAAAAGGAAAACACCTCTCCTAATTCTTTTATTGAATGTATGTAGAAATCTTACTCAGAATCGGTTTTTAAGGCACATATCAACACCACCACCAACAAATCAAGAAATGTGTAGCTTTAATTGGTTCAGTAAGACTGGTTGTTTCATTTATACAAAAATAACCTTTTTTACAAATGTAATGTTTCCATTGTCAATCTGTGGAAGTGATTTTATTGATTGCATACCACTCGGAGATATACTGATACAGGACAGGCTAGAAATACTTCAAGCATCCAACTAACCAACCAATAAATTAGAATAATTACAAATTCAATGTTTGCAGTAAAGAACGATTTAACTGATCATAGTGTTTCTCATCATGTTTGCAAAATCTGCATACAATATTTCTAGAATGACTGATAACAGAGTTTTACTACATGATATAAATCATTTCCACTGTACATTTCATGCTGCAATTATAGCTTTATGTAGAATACATATTTATTTTCCTTGTTATGTACCAATATAGAGTTATAGGCAGCAGTTTTAATGTGTTTTGTTTTGTTTTGTATCAGGGAAAAATTCAGGAACAGCATCCGTTCACTGTAGTTGCCCAGTAGGCAGAGATAACTGGTGGATGCTTTTAAATTTTTTCTGTTTAATCAAGGGATAAATAGGTTTCATAATATAGTTAAGAGCTTTGCGCTTCGGAAAGTAATTGCAATGCTGTGGAAATTGATAATATGGCTGGCAGATAATATAAAGGCGCAAATGTTAGAAGTCCCAGCAAGGTGCTTGCATATATGTGTACATATAATATATAATTTCAGATAATGTGTGCAAAAAAATTGGCCACATATTTTAGCCATGTCAAATACTTGGCTAATTTTGTTGTGCCATGCTGTGACAACCACAGTGCAGATTGCAGGAATCTAATTGCACACATCCTTTTGTGCCAACTCCAAAGTGAAAGCCATAGTACGACATGAAGCAAATTACTTAACTTTTCTTTTTGTACATCACATTTTCCCCCAGGTGTGCTTAGAAACAGACTAGAATTAGGGAGATCATCAGATATATTCTATTCTGCTCTATGCATCATCAGGAACATATTGTCAATTTTGTTCGTTACTGGGAGGGGGGGAAGTCTCAGAAAGAATACATCTTAATTTGTCTTGTTACACAATATGAATCGCTTTCAACTGGAGGAAAAAATGATATTTGTCTTTGTAATATTCAGACATTGACTAATTCCTTTTTGTGACTTGTAAGTAGAATATCTCCATCTTTGAAGACTATATACAACGTAATAGTGGGTCTGCCCTTGTTTGTACTGGTCATTTTACCATTTCATCACATTAGGCAGGGAAGAGTGTTGTAGATGAGCCCTTGAGTGGTCCTGAAAGTGTGGACTTGGAAGCTGGGAGGGGAAAACGGGTTACCCATGAGCAAGACTCAGATGAAGGGCAACAAAGGAAAAGGATCCGGCAAATACTTGGGGACTCCATTGATGAGGACTCTTTTGAGGGTTTCTCTGGGGATGATGGGCCTATCAGTGGGGAACCAATTATGGGAAGTGTGGCTGGTAATTCTGAGGATATTTCCGGTGGGATGGACTGGACTAGAATGCAGGAGATGCGCGATGCTTGTGCAGAAACAACAAGTAGTGATATGTTTAGGGGGCTTCTCAGGGATGAGAATTGGAGTTCTGAGGATCAGGCTTCATCCTGGGGGGAGTTAAGTCTTGACAGGAGATGGCGAGATTGGAGAGGGAGGCAAGGGGCTACACCTGTGACTGCCTTTGCAGCTGAAAGCACTAACGAGAGGGTGTTGGCTAGTTCCAGTTCTTTGCAGTTGGCAAAGTGTTGCTGGGTGGCCGTGTCTTGCTTTTTATGCGGTGCTGTGTTTCCTGGTTCCTGTGAACCTGTGTTCCTATGGACTCTCTTTTGGACCTGCTTTTGACAACATGTTTGCTGCTTTCCTGTTCTTCAACCTCAGACTTTGCTGACGCTTCTGTGCTCTTCGTTTTCCCTTTGTTGCATGCATTTTTTGGGAATAATCCAGGTTTTCTGGAGATTTAATCCAGATTAAATGTGTTTTTGACTAATTTGGTCTTTTTAATGTTATTTTGCTCATTTAACACTGCAACAAGTGTTTTGGGGACAATTCTTTATTTTTAAAATAAACTCTACTTGTTTACTATCTGGTCTGGCCCTTTAAGGCTTTCTCTGTTGTGACAAAGTGTGTGGTAGAGGAAAGCAGATAAGACCTCAGTCTTATTCAATTTTTTTAATTAAACTGATGTTTTCTCATCACACAGTTTCCTTTCAGTATTCTTTCACGCAACAGAGATTTGGCCCTGCCAACCATCTCTCTCCCTACTCACCATCCCTCTCCATGCTCCCTGTTGAAAACCAGGAGGAAGGGAGAGAGAGAAAGCAGTGATGCTCCCTTCCCCCCTCTCTTGGCTGCCCCATAGAGAAGTGTGTGGACTTTGGAAAAGTATAATTTCCAGGACTGCATAGTATGGAGCTATGGTATTTAAAGTGGGGTCCAAGAGCATTTATTCCATAGTGTAAATGCATCAAGAGAAGGGTCTGGACTTTGGGAAGCTATAACTCCCAGAAGGACCCCATTGCATGGAGCCATGGCATTTAAAGTGGGGTGCAAGGGCATTCATTCCATAGTGTAAATGTACCAAGAGAAGGTTATGGACCTTGGGAAACTATAGCTCCCAGGACGGCACAGCATAATCATCATCACCACCACCACCACCATCATCCTTCTCTCCCATCTTTCCCATGTAACACAAGGCACATACATATCATGGAGGGAAGGGAAGGGCCTGGAAAGAGTAATTTTAGAAAAGAAATTGTTCTGGCAAAGTGAAAACTCGATGAGCAAAAGATAATGCTTCCCTAACAAGGGTACTTTTGGCTCCTCCTGCAATTTCCCCTTCCACAAATTGGGGAAACATTTCATTGTAAACCTGGGAGCAACTAATGTCATCACATTACAGAAACGGCCACACATCCAGACGATTTTTAAAAATATCCACTTCCCCACCACCTCATGAAACGTTTTAAAGAATGCTGGCCCTCACACTTAAAATAGGCAAATAATGCTCTATCCTACCCTTGTAGCCGAACTAAAGTGATGACAAGAGTGGCTTCCTGGATTTTAAGTGTAGCACTCAATGGAATTAAGTAAACGTGAGGAAGTGGTTAATGTCATTATATGATAGGTGGTCCCATCCCCCCCGCATATTAATGTTTATTCATACTTGTATCTTTTTTCTCTCTTTTAAGTGCACACCAGCCCATCGGCTATGGCTTATCAAATGTAAGCCAGTTTGGAGCACATCTTAATAATCTTGAACAGCTGTATTATGCAGTAAATATTTTGCTGCCTTTTTTGGCTAGTGCTCTCTAGCAGAAGTGGTCTCTAAATGAAAAGTAAGCTCCTGTTTATTGCCACATGTCATCTAAAAGCAGTGGCTCAATAGGAAAAAAATAGATATTTTCTGAAGACAAAAAGGTTTTCGGTGATGAAAGTTGTTGCCACAAAACTTACAAAAGTGTAAAGGCCAGTGTTCTTGATGCTTCGTACATGGATTTGTTTTCCTTTTGCAGTTTTGATGATGGTATCATACCTTGGATGAGTACATTTCTTCTAAAGGTGGTGATCATGATTCTCTTAGCTTACTTTGATAACAATCTATAAAAGATGCAAAACACAAAGGTGGAGGAAATGAAGCAAAGGAAACACTGTTATCTGGAACATGTTGGTAATCAGTGTCTGTTTGAAATACAATAGGAATATATGGGATTAAATTATTTGGATTCCACTACACTATTAGTAGTGTTGAGATCAAATAAAGCAGATAGGAGGAAATGCTGTATTCAGGCTACAATTACAATAATTCTCATTAACATAATCATACATAATATATTATGAAATCGTGACATTTCAGTGTAGCAGCCCTTTCACCAAATCCCATAGTCAATGGAATTTCAGCATAAGAATGTACTTTAAAAAAAACAACGTGTAAAATAGAATTGCTACCAACACAAATATACATTGTAGAATAAAGCATTATTAATATATTTCTAACATAGGAGCCCCCGGTGGCGCAATGGGTTAAACCCTTGTGCTGGCAAGACTGCTGACCAACACATCGACAGTTCGAATCCAGGGAACAGGTTCAGTTCCTGTATGTCTGCTCCAGTTTCCCATGGGGGGGGGGGGCATAAGAGAAGCCTCCCACAGGATGGTAAAACATCTGAGTGTCTCCTGGACAATGTCCTTACAGATGGCCAATTCTCTTACACCAGAAGTGATTTCCAGTTTCTCAAGTCACTCCTAACAGAAAAAAAATTACATTGGCATGTATTAAAATGAGCAATAATGTGCTCTAATGAAAGAAATAATACATGAGGCATTTTGTCACTTAATTTCTGGTAGTTAATCCATTTTCAAAAATGTGGTAAATACATTGGTACCTTAAAAGTCTTGCTACTAAGTGGTTCATATAACTGTAATAAAGAAACAGATAAATGTTTGTAAAAGGCAACTAAAATGATCAAGGGTCTGGAGCACAAGCCCTATGAGGAGCGGCTTAAAGAGCTGGGCATGTTTAGCTGTGGAAGAGAAGACTGGGAGGAGACATGATGAGGGCCATGTATAAATATGTAAGGGGAAGTCATGAGGAGGAGGGAGTAAGCTTGTGTGTGTGTGTGTGTGTGTGTGTGTGTGTGTGTGTGAAATAAGGCTTGGGCAAGCTTTTGGACACAGGGGCCCCACTGTATTTAAAAATTTGATAGACTGGCCAGGCCAGTGGCAAATGGGTGGAGAGTGTTTGTGTGAACTTATTGGGAAAAAAACCAGGGGCCTCAGTACACCATTGGTTAATAAAAGTGATGGAAAGTATGAACATGGAGAAATTGACGCAGTTATTGTCAAAATACCAAGGGAGACCAAAGCAAAGTACAGATTGGCAATTGTTGACTCAAGAGAGAAAAAAACATTGAAAATATAGAACAATTTAGTGTTGGAGAGGAATTATCCCAGAAAGGATGAAATGAAAGGAGATGCCAAATTGGGGGGGAGGGGGGAGAGAGAAAAGAGACTGAGAATAAATATAACTACTATGAAGAATATCAGAAGCCAATGGATTCCCCCACACACACACACACACACACACACACACCGCATTTCTCTTTCCCTGTCTACACTTTTCCTTTATTTCCTTGTTCCTCCCCTATATTCCCTTTTCCCTTTCTTCCTAGAACCCAATGATTCTCTCACCTTACCCACCCTTATCACAGTTTCTTTTTAATATAGTGCCTTAATTTTACCTAATAAAATTATATACCGTATTTTTCGCACCATAAGACGCAGTTTTTTTCCTCCCAAAGTGGGAAGAAAAATCAGCTCCCTTATGGAGCCAGGCCATGGAGGAGCAGAGGGAGGGCGGCATATACTTACCCTGTCGCTGCCTCTCCTCTTCTGTGGTCCGTTGCGGGGCGGAGGGACCCTGGTGCACTCCCTCTGCCTCCTTTCCTTTCCCCTCCCACCTTTTCTTCGCTCGAGGAAAGGTGAGAGGGAAAGGAAGGGAGCCAGGGGAGGAGTCAGCCAGCGCCAGAGCTGACGCGACCCTGGTGCACTCCCTCTGCCGCCTTTCCTTTCCCTCCCACCTTTCTTCGCTCGAGGAAGGGTCAGAGGAAAGGAAGGAGCCAGGGAGGAGTCAGCCAGCGCCGCGTCAGAGCTGACACACGACCCTGGTGCACTCCCCTCTGCCTCCTTTCCTTTCCCTCCCACCTTTTCTTCGCTCGAGGAAAGGTGAGAGGGAAAGGAAGGGAGCCAGGGGAGGAGTCAGCCAGCGCCGCGTCAGAGCTGACGCGACCCTGGTGCACTCCCCTCTGACTCCTTTCCTTTCCCTCCCACCTTTTCTTCGCTCGAGCCAGGGGAGGAGTCAGCCAGATGCACCTGCTGATAAGATTTACCTAGATTTTAGAACTGTTATATTTTTTCCTATTTTGATCTAAAATCTAGGTGCGTCTTATCAGCAGGTGCGTCTTATGGAGCGAAAAATATGGTATATAAAAAACCCAAGGGGTCATGCAGTCCAACTCCCTTCCACCATGGAGAAAAACCACAATCAAAGCACCCCCTGAGCAGTGGGAGGGAAATGGTTTGGAAGCAAAGTGGGTGGGGAAGGTCTGGTGGTGAGGAAAAAAGAGTAAATATTGTATTGCTTTCTTTCCTCTCTCCCTCTCCCCTTTTTGCACTGTGTGAATTAGTTCACACACTCTCCATCCATCTACCACTGACCTGGTCCATGCTGGATATAAATATAAGATAAGATAAAAATTGGGGAGCTCCACGAGAAATTTTTGCTTCAAAAAGGTCTCTGTGACTGTAAAAGTTTGAGAACCCCTGGACTAGAAAATAAAGAAAACTGTTTGTAGAAATAATTAATTATAAATTTAAAAAATCCAAAGGGGAGAGAAAAGGCCCCCCTCAGAATGAACCCTAAACAGACTCAAAAAAGGAATCCTAAGGTTCTGGGCAAATTAAAAACAAAAGGCTACTGCATATCGCATGCAAAATGATTCAAGAATGGATACATTTGCTTCAAAAATGCCCCCACAGCTGAAAAAAATTGTGAACTCCTGCTCTCGTCCTCTATGCCAGTGTTTCCCAACCTTTTTTGAGCTGCAGCATACTTTTTACAGTTACAAAATCCTGGGGCACACCACCAACCAAAATAACACAAAATGACACTCAAACACAGTAATACATATAGTTAATATGTTTTTAAATGTATTTATACACTCAGTGTGAAACCTGGGCCTGTTTCGATGAACACAACATAGATATCCTGGCAGGAATGGAAGAAAGACACACACGAAGGTCTTGCTCAACAGCTGGGAGTTATCGTTCACCCGCAATCAAAGAGCATTCTGAACTCCACCAAAGATGGAATGGAATCAAACTTCCCACACAGAACTACCATAACCAAGAGAAAATACTATAAGAGTTTGGTGGGCATTGACCTTGAGTTTTGGAGTTGTAGTTCACCTATATCCAGAGAGCACTGTGGAGAGGAGGAAGGAAGACATGGGGTGAGTCTGCGCAGTAGCACCCGCACAGGTCACGTCTTCCTCCCTCCCCCCTCCCGCAGAAGCGGCAGCGTGAGCAAAGTGAGGCAAAGCAAGCAGAGCGAGGCTGGGAAGAAGGGAGTCCGAGTGGAGACGAAAAAGTGTTCGGTAGGAGGGGGAGGAAAGGTTATTGAAGGTTCCAATTTCCAACGGCACACCTGATGATCGCTCACAGCACACTAGTGTGCCACGGCACACTGGTTGGGAAACACTGCTCTATGCAGCCACAGTTAGCCAGGAAACATCTGCCAGATATGCCTTTCTTGATATTCACTTGTTTGTTCTCATCCAAGTTCACCACTTTTAGAGTCCCACTCGGACTCAGCCGATTCTCAGAGATATATGAACTCACAGAATCACTCACGACCATGCAGCTAACCCAGAGCTTCTTGAACTCGCTTGTGACCTGGAGGCAGGGTTTGAATCCTTGAAGCTTTGGCTTGCACCCTGTAGTCCTACTGAGAAATGTAATTTTCCCAAGTAAGAATTTTGCAGGTTTGATGATACTGAACAATAGGAGAGCTGAGGGATTTTAGTAACATCAGTGGAAGCACATTGATGCCTGAGGTAGATTAAAAAAAATTACGAAGGAGTGTGCAAATCATACTACTCCCAGGCAGTCCCTGAGGTGATGTGTCTTCTGCTGTGAAAGAACGAGGAGGTGCTGTAGGAAGCTAAAGTGCCTCTTGTGTGAAAGTGTGTGTGTGCCATCAAGTCTCCTGTCAAAAGTGCATTAAAAATGAGACTCTGAGTCTTTGAGACAGCAAGCATATGAAGCTGATAATATGACACCCTTGCTTGCTTATCACATAGTTAGCACTGCATTATACAAATCAGTTGCGCACTACGTTCTGTGAGCTTCGGAGTTCCAGCATTTATGCTATGAAATACAATTTCTTCAATATTGGAGATCTATGAGAGATTGTAATGTTTGTATATATTTTGATCTTCTGGATCTATGCATTGAAATGAAGCTAGACTGATATACTAGTCAGGAAAGAGACGGCAGTTCCTTCCTTCCATCTCTTCTCTTTTCTGCTTGCAAAAAAATTTAAAATAAAATAAACATCCAAGATTTTCTCATAACGCTATCTGTCGCAATTCCAGCATAACATGAGCTGAGATATGAAGTATAATCTTCAAGATTAAGCAAAGAGGCCTTGCCTCAGCAAAGTTAATAACTACAGATATAATGCCTTTCCAAATGGTGTGTAGTGATGCAAAATTACTTGCTGGTAATAAAAATATGAAACAGAAAGTTGTAGTGAATATCTCCCACCAATGACTCGGATTGTCAGTTTCCCCAATAGATGATGCGGTATATAGACTGAAATATTCTGTTAGCAAAGACTGCAGGGCACAAATGCTGGCTGGCTCAACTCCTACAGTGTGTCCTGAGTGAATCAAAAGGAAACAGAGAGCCCTGTAGTACTTTTAAAGACTAACACATTTATCATGGCATAACCTTTTGTGGACTAGAGCCTACTTCCTCAGATGCATGAAATATTATCCCCACTTGGCATGTTGGTTGTAGAGGGAATAAAGCATTATAAGCAGGGAGGTTGGAATGAACTGAAAGGCTGAGGGATATAGCTGTGACAACTGCATTAAAATGTAAGTCTGGAGTCCTATATAAACTTACCTAGAAAGAAGTATCATTATACTGGGCAGAAATCACTTCAGTCTGGAAAGGAACAGGATTGCAGTGTTGACTATACTAAATATTTTGGTTATTAAGATGCCCTTAAAACCCTTTACAATAAAAACAAAAACTAATAGGAGAGTACAACCCACAAAATCTTAGATTTATCATGGAAATGTAAAACCACAGATTGGAAGCTGAGCAGGCCTCCATTTCTTGGTGTCGTTGCTCACTTTTGAAAGAAGGGGGAAGTGCCCCCTTGAGCAAAAAAAGCTTAAATATAACAAAAAGGCCCTCTCGAGCCTACTTTATCAAGTTAGAATTTATGCCCCTTTGTTTAAGTAGGGCGGATCCTCACAGATCTTTCTTTAGGATGCCATACACCACCACATGAAAGCCCCCTTTAGGGGTTCCTCTACTAAAATGTATATATCATTAAATCTGTCCAATATTGATTCCCTGAAGTAATGAATGCAGGGTGGGTTTTTTTAATCATCTATATATATAAAAATGTAACATCCATTATTATAAGCATATAGGCAACAAAACCACACAAGGTAGACACACAAAACTAGCCCACATACACACACACCCCTGCTCGCTATGTTTCCAGCTAAAAAACCCCCCAAAAATTAAAGACAACACACACAAAAACCCGAAAAACATTTGGGACTACAATTACCATAACCCACTGCGCCAGACAACAAAATGGCACCTACGCTCCTCTCCTCCCCCCTCCCAAACTGAAAATAACCACCTGCCACGCACGGAGGAGGGGAAGGAGGAGCAGGCCGAGCCGGTAGTGGGGCTGGAGCCGCCATCGCAGCCTTTTCCTTCCACTCCGGGGGTAGCCACCGGAGTGAGGAAGGCCCAGGCAGCAGCGGAGCCGGCGAGGAGGAGGAGGCGGAGGAGGAAGGAGGCAGAGGAGGAGGCAGAGGAGGAGGAAGAAGCAGCAGCAGCGCATGTCGCCGCCTCCTCCTCCTCCCTGACCGGCCTTCTCCCTCACCGCCAGAACCGCCGGTGAAAACAGTGGGCCTGCACGGCCTAAGCGCCAGCGATGAAGTCCCGGCCTGGGAGTGAGAACTCGACCTGGCCCGGGCATGGCGAAAGCCCGAGGAGAGCCCTTCCGAGGCTACCCAGGAGGGCCCCGCTGCGTGCCTTCCTGGTCTGGCTGGAAGAGGCCGCAGCACGGCTCTGCCGAGGAGAGCCCTTCCGCCTCGGGGGAAAATGGCCTCTTCCACCCGGGCCACGAAGGCACTCAGCGGGGGCCTCCCGGGCAGCCTCGGAAGGGCTCTCCTCGGGCTTCCGCCATGCCCGGGAGAGATGATCAGCAAAACCAAGTGGTCTTGTCCTGAACTTTTCAATGTCTTATAAAACAAAAGCAACGCCTTAAAGCTTAATGTCTTTCAGCGCCTGAATCATATGTGCATAGGAGGTCCCAGGCAATGATTTGTCTAGGGTATTCTATACTTCTTGCAGAAGAAGCCAGAAGAAGCCAAATGATAATCCGATACAGAGAAAACTGGAGTAGTGCAATATTGAGATTACCAGACCTATGTCCAAGCTTTTCATGTTCAGGAATGGTAATAGCAGCTGTACTGGCAATACTAGTTAGCAACAATTTACAAAGCAACAATGATGATAAAACAAATGCCCTCAGGTCACCAAACTAATTAACATTTGTAATGGGATTTTTAAAAACTTGTTCTTTTCGGCCACACTCAACAGTTTAAGACTTGGATAAATAGTAGCTTCAAGCCTCCATTGTAGTTTATTTTTTCAAGACTAGTCACTTTAAGGTCAGTCACAAAGGGTCCCTGGCAGATGATGTATTTTTCTACAAGTTTCTGAACTGGCTTTTTCAATTCATTTAGAAACGCAACTAACTTTCTGTTAAGAATTCTTTGCCAAAAGAATGAATATCTGACTTTATCAAAAATCACTGTTTGATCTGACTTTGGTGTATTCAGTTGTAAATCTTCTATCCAACTTGAGTACCTGAATCAATAAATCCAGTCAATTCTTTCTATATTTATTATTGAAGAAATTATTTAACAGGGTTTATTCGAAGTGAGATTTCCACTAGGATTTGTGCAAATCCTTGAATGGTAAGCAGATATGTTTGCTTTTAAAATTATATTGTTCTCATGTCTTGTCCTGACCATTGAGAAGTATCTCATGGGAAATGTCAGATACCTGAGAATGTCTTGGAGCCAAACTACATGTTAAGTTAAATATTTAACATGCAAGTTTGCTGGAGTTTTGAAATTTTAATACTAAGTGGAGGGATTTCATTGGGACCATGACACATGGAAAGGATTAGCATATCCTACAACAAAAGTCATACTCCACAATATTGTTTGACCATCTTTGATGTTATTTGGGCTTTGAAGAATGTTTAGTGAATCTTTGACTACTTTTCACCAAAACGTTGGTAATTGCTTCGAGTTCTGCACCATTGTTTATCATTGCGCTTAAGTAGTGATTAGCATTACTAATTTCAGTACACCCACATTAATACTCAACAAGAATGAATTTTGCATACGTCAATCTTTGTGCCAGCAAATTCCCTTTAATGCGTGAATTTTCTTTCCTCTGTTTCCTTTCCGTCTGCCTTCTAATCATACTGAATGTCAATCATTTTAGTCATCACAATTCCTTTTGATGCTATTGTAATACTAATCTCAAAATGTCACTGGTGTAGACCAAATAATAGTTCTTTGAATGTTTCAGAAATGCCTTAGCCATGAGCTGAGTTATCCCAAATTGCCAAACTAATGTGGATTTTAAAGGATAAACCAACTGAATATTATCATAGGTGATATGGAACCGATTTCCCAAATATCCAGTAGAATAATAAGAAAAGCCATGTTCCTAACTTTGCAGAAATCAATAATCTTGTTGAAGGAGCATCCAATGCAAGTCCAGCTTGGGACTTGAAGTTGTTCTAGAAGAGTTAACCTCTTGCATAGTAGATGGACAAGGCATACGGTGAAATGTCTTTTTTCTAAATTTCACCAATACAGATGTATTTAACCAATAATTACATTTCTGAATCTGTGTCTTCAAATTAATTTATGCCAATCTTATGTAACTCAGTGCCTGCTTTTCTCCATTTCCCTTTGTGCGATACCTCTTTTTTTGGCACTGCATAAATGATTATCCCACTGAGTGGTGCTTATATAAAATGGGTAAACGAGAGTGAAAGTGAAAAGGAAGCAGATTGTGAATATTAAACATCACTGTGATCATTGCTGTTTCATATTTAACCTCTATTTCTGTGATAAATTTCACCACAGGGCTTTGAAACAACTTCTAGTCAGTTAATACTATATTGTTCCTGTTTCCTTTTGCTACTTCCATGTGCATCTGAGCATCAGGTCAATTAAGTTTGGATTAAATTCTATGCAATTTTGGCTATTAAAATTTTCAATAGATTTCACTTGAACCTGCCAATTGAGAAGATTTTTTTTTTACTTTTCTATCCCAGGACCTTACGAATTTCATTTGGAAGTATTAGTTTGGATAGTGATGGAACAATAGTAGAAGTAACTGAAGAAATTGGCACTCTTTTGCTGCCCTATTAAATAAGTTTTGCACTGTTATGAGGTCAAAAATTCTTCTTTGGCATTCAGAAGTAGAAAGACTCTCCTTGGCCAAGCTGCTCGCTGAAAGGAGTCTTCCAAATCATACCCAAGGTTGAAGAAATGGGAAGGGATTCCTCAAACTATGGAAGGACTATGCATCTCAGAGGGAAAAGAAATATGTTTGTTAGAAATATGTTTGTCAGCATCTAAAAATAGTACTGTATGCTATTTTGAGCCTGGGTAGTTCTAGATTTCAATTGTGTTCATCAGGGCTGTAGCCAAGGGGGGAGGAGGTAGGGATTCAACACCCCCTGGAATTTTTCAGGTTAAAAAACCCTGCTTTACTCATGAATTCTAACTGGTTAACAAAATCCTCATGCTAAGTCTATGAGAAGCAAAAATTTAAAAAGTCCCTCCGGAATTGCAAGCACTATCTCAAGCAAATTTTGGCAATTTATTCACAGTCATTATTTGTAGCAATCGCTGATATAGTGGACGTAACCAAATTGACAAAGCCTAAAGCATGGGAGTGATTTGAAGCCCCCCATGAAGGAGATGAGAAAATTGATTTAATTAAGCCTATATAAAATATAGAATGAAACGTACTATTTAAATTATTTTGTGTTATGGAACTACTTCTCATGATTCACTAAAAAAAATATCCCTCCCCCCCCCAAAAAAAATTCTGGCTACGATCCTGGTGTTCATTATTTCCAATTTGCTTCTGAGGTCATGGCAACATCTCAGGCCCTCAGGTGGTCATTGAAGAGATACCCAGAGCACCTCTCTCTTTTTCTACTCTACTCAAAGGAAGAAGTTGGAAACCCTGGCCTGAATTCTATTGATAGATCCAACAAGTGTAGATCCAGAAAATCTAGGGGATTTAGCTGAATTGTGACATATTATTCAAGAATTGATTTAGTTGGGACTTTTATGCTGCCTTGGGTATTCTGGAAACTGGAAACTGCATTCTGTAGTTCCCAAAAGCTACCTTTCCCCTGACCAAAAGATCCCTTTTTATGCAAGAAATGAAAACATGAGAAGGTAAAAGAAAGAAGTGGGGCAAGCTGTATCTGCCAAGCTTACTTTGACACAAAAAATACATCCTGTTTGGCTATTTTTTTCATGTTGGGGTTCTTCGGGATATTTTTATTTCTTTATGATTTTTAAAGCCAGCTGCATTGTTCACTTTGGTAGGTAGCAATTTAGCACACACACACACACACACACACACACACACACTATAATATAATATAATATAATATAATATAATATAATATAATATAATATAATATAATATAATATAATATAATATATGCATAAGCAATTCTTTGTTTTCTTCAAAATATTTCAAAGAGGAGAGAAAACCAATCTCATAAAAATATGAAACAGAACTTACTATGTACTCCAGTACTATATAAAACCTGCTGTTGTATAATGTAGGTGGCACTATAATACAGGTGGCATGTCAGCTTCCACACTAATAATCCTTCAAATAAAGAAGTAGACCAGCAATGCTCTCAATATGATAAGTTTCCATTTGTTCCTACTTTTTGTTCAAGACCCTTAAGCAATTTCAAACCCCCATGATAACACAGTTATTTAAGATAACTGTAATTAATCTTGTACACAGTATTTTAAATAAGAAATGCTTTGCTAAAGTCATCTTGTTTAGCCATTACATTTTATATTTTCAAGTGGCGTTTTTAAAACAGAGCCAATTAAATGTGCACAATTTTTAAACAAAAACAAAATGACTCTTTAAGGGTGCGTCTGGATTAATTATACATGTATCCAGATTGCACATTATTGCCATGTATAAATATGTGAGGGGAAGGAGGGAGCAGGCTGTTTTCTGCTGCCCTGGAGACTAGGACACAGAATAATGGCTTCAAACTACAGGAAAGGAGATTCCACCTGAACATGAGAGCAGCAGCACTTAAAATTAGACAGATGACGATTGACCCTGCAAGTCAACACCCTATTGGGAATGTAGTTAGAACAACATGTTACAGATGAAATGCTACTAGACAAACAATTTGCCCCCCTCCCCTTTAAAATACAGTTAACATTAACACATAATATACATTCACTTAAGTTAAAAACAGTGTTCCGTCCACAACATGAGCATTGAGCCATATCCATCAATTTGCCATTACAATTCCAATCCAAAGTGCTGCATTGTGCTAATGTGTAAAAGCCTGGTCCCACAGCCAAGATCTCACTTTTTCCTGAATGCCAGGAGGGATGGGGTTGATTGTATGTCACTTGGAAGCGCATTCCACAGACGGGGAGCCACCACCGAGAAGGCCCTATCTCTCGTCCCCAAATTACGAGGTGGGATGTAGCGGCAGATGCATTCGGACAAGTAAGCTGGGCCAGAACGGTATAGAGCTTTAAAGGTCAAAACCAGCACTTTGAATTGAGCTCGGAAGTGGACAGGCAGCCCAGTAGAGCTGACACAACAAGGGGGGTGGTATGCTCCCTGTATGTAGCTCCAGTTAGTAACCTGGCTGCCACCCGTTAGACCAGTTACAATTTCCAAACTGTCTTCAAAGGCAGCCCCACATAGAGTGCGTTGCAGTAATCTATTCGGGATGTGACCAGAGCGTGGACAACCGTAGCCAGATCAGACTTCCCAAGGTACGGGCGCAGCTGGCGTACGAGTCTTAACTGTGCAAAAGCTCCCCTGGCCACTGCCGAGACCTGGGGTTCCAGGCTCAGCGATGAATCCAGGATCTTCTCAGCAACTTCTTATACCAGTTCCTTGGGTCTGTATAAAATCTGAAAGATTAGGAACAAAATCTGAGACTTTTCAGATAGCCTGGATGTGCCCTTGAGTCTATCTTATTGTAGGATTTTATTTACATTTACCCACAGAGGTCACTGAAAAACTAAGAATATTATCCTGTCACTTTGCCCTCCATTTAAAAGATTCAGATTATGACAACACATCAGTAATTTTCTTGGTAGGAGAAGGTACAATTTTTCAAGTGCTATCTTTGCAAATAACGTGTTCAGAAATTATTCCTCTTTAAGAGTTAGTACAACTATGCAAAGATAAAACAGACAGTTCTGTGTAATTGGTATGACACAGTCTAATATTCCATAGCTACAGTGTCATGGTTTAAGTCAGTGCTTTAAAAATGTATTTTATCACATTGTTTTGTAAATTAGTTAACACAGAGTATATTTGACTCCTAATTAAGTCATTGGTTATCATCTTTAATTTAGATGTGTAATGAATAGTCGAGTGGCCAACCTGTCACTCACTGGTAATCCATATGTTCTGTCTGTAAAAAGTTCTAATTGATGCTTGGGTTTCTCTAAGTGCAAAGCTGAGAGATCCCTGGGTTTCCATGTGTCTCAGAGAAGGCCTTGTTTGTGAGATTTGCTTCAAAACAGAGTCAATCAATCAAAACTTTATTACGGTCACAGACCAGCACAAAGCGGGCACAAGCTCCCTAAGAGGAGAAGGACAACTCCCCAGTAAACAGTTATTTAAAATCAGACTAGAAATCAGTGTAAAATATATTTTAAAAGACAGGATATTGTTGCCTTACGGTGTCAATCATCACCCGTCTGATATTAAGGGCAGCAGCACAGAACTTAGCAACACTGTAAGTCATTGCAGTGCTAAAGTCCGAAAGCAGCAGGGTGGAATAACATCTTTCACTGCGCCCCGGGTACTTTAAAAGCCATGGTCCAATGAGATTGGATCTAAGATCTCTGTAGAACATGCATTGAAGAAGCACGTGCTCAGTTATTTCCACATGACCAGACCCACAGGGGCATAGTCTCTGCTTGAAGGGGGTCTTCTGATACCTCCCCTCCAATACAGCCGATGGGAGAAAACAGAGTCAAGTTGACCAATGATCAGTAAAGAGCAGATTCATAAGTGGCCTAATGGTCTTATTTACATTGTACATTTATACTACTCTGACATCTCTGCCACCATCTGTCCTGTAGAAAAAGGCCCAATGGGACCTATTTATTTATTCATTTATTTAAAACTTTAATATCCCGATCTTCTCTACTTCCGTAGAGGGACTCCAACCAGCTAGAATTAGTAGTTTGGAAATTTGTAAAGATTTTTTTACTCCTGTTCTCAAGGAGGTGGTTTAGACTCTATGAAACAAACTTTTTGTGGATTCGCTGTTTTGCGGGTGTATGCCTCCTGGCAACAATAGAATGTGGAAGGGGGTTTCACCCTCCTCCTCGGGAGAGAGACAGCCAATCATAAAAAGAGAGAGAATGGAGATACAAAGTGGTATGTAAATCACAGCCTTATAGCCCATTCCTAGCTTGCAAAAAAAAGGTGCACAGTGCTTTTAAATCTCTCCTGCCTCACCTTTGGAATGGGCGCCCTCCCTCCCTCCCAACCTCCATATATATATATATATATATATATATATATATATATATACACACACACACACACACACACACACACACAGAGTATATATATGGAGAGAGAGCACGCGCGCATTCCAAGGGTGAGGCAGAAGCGAGGAGAGATTTACAGGCACCTTCGCTGATGTTCACTTTTTGCAGATGGCCCTGGAACACAACACCCGCAATAAGTGGGGCAACACTGTAATTGCTGCCATTGATTTAACCCTCCTCCTTGATGAATAATCCAATGGGAGATCACTTGGGGGAGGGGTGGAAAACCCTTGTGCAAATGCAGACTAAGCAAAAAGGCACGTGAAAGGGGAGTGTAAACGATGGAGAGTTTAGCAAGAAAGCTTTATTCTAAGCAAGGAACTGACACTGGCAAAAAGAAATATCTTACATGAAGGCAAGTCCCTTCAGTCATACTTTAGAGAAGTTAACAAAATTGCAAAACAATCTAGATAATATTTAGCCAGATGTTAAAAGAAATATAATTTCCCTAATGCAAGTAACAGTCCCTAGCTGCTCATGACTACATCTGATCCTGTGCATCTGAAATGTTCTTGAGAACTGGGGCATTTTGCCTGTCCAGTCTATAGCCAACTGCATCCTCCTTTGTCCTCTCTGTCTAACCTTGTGGTCCCCTAAGGCTTATATAACTTATCTTCAGAAGAATTTTGAAGCTTTGTCCAGTGGCCACTGTCAGTGGGCAATTGATCTCTGCCTTTATGAAGCTGACCTCCCAATGAATGCAACTAAATTCAAGACCTTGTTCACCCTTCATGTGTAGGGAAGAGGCTATTCCCTAAAGTCTATCAACCAGATAATGGGAGATCCTATTATTCCACAACACACCTAAAATGATGTGTCAGAGAACTCAAAGGATCTTTGTGGCATGGAACAGAACTCTTTAGGAAAGTTGTTTCATTTTAATACAAGTATCAGCATATATGTTATACTTTTCCAATTAATCTTAATATCTTATTACTAGCTTATATTATCAAACCATAATTTCCTCTAAAACATATCTCCACAAGGAAAGAACTATACATCCCAATATGCCGTAAGAGAGAGCTATGGTTGTTAAAATGGTATTAGATTGAATTAACAAAGTTGTTTTGTTATACTCCGTAAGTGAATTTGTTGTCAGGATGTTAATTTAGGAGCTGACAGCATAGAAATACTTGCAGTTAATGGATAGGAAATGATAACAGCCTCTATCTAAATTTTCCCAAATATTTATACTGCCAGTGAGTATCAAACATATGCCAATACTGATTAGATTATTGGCTGAGAACTTTCAGTCAAAAGTAGATTTCACTTTTGTTTAGTATATGCCTGTTGTGAGGCATGCAGTGATTCAACAATCCTGTTATTGGATCTCATCATTGTTCTATTCACCCCGCATTCTGATTATAAAAAAGCTTGAATTACACCTGCAATCCTTAGTGCAGCTGTCTTTCCTTCTCCATCAAGCACTCTTGCTCTGAAAAAATATGCTGAAAACAGCACAATTGTTCCTGTTCTACTTCCTGAAGGAAGCTTCTTCATTGATCAGAGGGCTCTTGACAAAAATCTTATTTTTCATCTTTGAGTGATCAAACTTTAAAAGATGATGTATATGCCTTAGCATCTCACAAGTCAGGCAAGGCTAACTTGCTCGTCCAAAAGATAGTGAGACTTGTCTGTAAATATTGCACCTTTTCTTCCCGAAAGAGTAAACTCCTTTGTCTTGATGAAATTTCATGATTACAGAATTATTCTTTCTTGGAATCTGTAATTTAATATTGCACATTTGTGTAAATGGTGTTGATGGCATTAGATGGAGCTGCCGCTTATAATTGAAGGTGGGGACATAGCTGTTAAAATCCAGAAATCAATGGAGGGGGCTTGTTTTTTTTTTTTTTACAGAATCCTCTAAAGCAGCATTTCTCAATCTGGGGGGTTGCGACCCCTGGGGGGTCACGGGGGGGGGGTTTCAGAGGGGTTGCCAAAGACCATCAGAAATACATTTATTTCTTAAGAATCCCTTTGGCAGAGAAGTCTGAAGATCTCTCTGCCTGTTCTTCTCTTCCTTTTTGGAAACAGTTGGCGAATCCTCTTTCCAAAATCCTCTGCTGTGATTGGCTGGTCTCACAGCCAAGGGGAAAGCTGTTTCTGAGACTCCAAGTGAGGAGGGGAGAGCATGTCTGCTCGGTGCATGGCAGCATGGTGTGCACGTGCAGGCAAGGGAGAACATGTGAGGCTGGAGAGAGGCTTGGGCCAGTGAGTCCCTTCAAGACATGAGGGTTCTGTGTGGGAAGTTTGGCCCAATGCTATCATTGGTGGGGTTCAGAATGCTCTTTTATTGTAGGTAATCTATAAATCCCAGAAACTACAACTCCCAAATGACAAAATCAATCCCCCCAACCCCACCAGTATTAAAATTTGGCCATATAAAGTATTTTTGCCAAATTTCGCCCAGTGAATGAAAATACATTCTGCATATCAGATATTTACATTACGAGTCATAACAGTAGCAAAATTACAATTATGAAGTAGCAATGAAAATAATGTTATGGTTGGGGGTCACCACAACATGAGGAACTGTATTAAGGGGTCGTGGCATGAGTACGGTTGAGAAACACAGCCCTAAAGTATATAAGCAATATGATTGTTTACATTGGGGAAAGCATCTTGGAAATTTATTAGAAATTCTACTCAGCAGGCAAGAGAGATTTCAATCATTTGCCTCTATTTTGATCCTCATATGGTGTTGTATGTTCTTTCAGACATAGGTCTGCATACTTTGAGATCCAGGAAGCTGAACTCCTTAAGTATACCCCTTGTTTGTGTTCTGCTTTAAAGTCCATGAAAATGGAAAATACCAGTGGGCAGCATTATCCACAAAAGGAATGTTAATTTTTAAGCAATGCTAAAATAGTATCTCTTGCTGAGCAATCCTATATTCATGACAGAATGCCATTGCCAGATTTGTGTGTATTTCTATAATATTTACTTGTCTGCTATAGGGGTTTTTTTCCAATTTGAAACTTTATAGTTGGACTCCAACTTTGAGATATTTTTTCACAGTACTTTTCATTACATTTTTGATAAATAGAAATTTTGAGCTGAAGAGGAAGAACTAAAGCTTGTTTGTTTGATTGTTTTACCCCCTGTACAGAAAAACAATCTTGCAATACATGTAAAATTGAAGCATCATTATTATGGGGATACTAGGTGCTATACTGTGGTATTGCTGTTCTACCAATTTTAAAAGCATCTTGTTTGGACATATGTGACAATAAATAATTCTGTCAAGACCATGGACAGCTCAGTGGGAAAATATATCTCATATCTAGTATTAAGGAATAACTGAGATTGAAAATCAAATATTTGATGGCAAAGGGAGAAGTAATGCCTGCCTTCAAATTGTATCACCTTCAAAAACATACTATTTCAACCCTGTGGTTTCTGAGACAATTTCTCAGGGGCCGTGGGAATAACTATAAATTGTCCCTTCTGGGGACAGAGAAATAAACTCCATTTTCAGACATCCAATCTCATGCCCCCTTTTAGGCCTTATGGAAGCTTCTGTATCTCTCATTACTCTGATGTTGGAGAGAAGCTAATAGATGTATGCCATTGGGATGTCAAGAGAAGATCTATGGATCTGGCACTCTCAAATCTGTGGATGTGAAATAACTTGTGGATCTGTTAATCTGATGGAACCCAAATCACAGACTCAAGCTATCCTTTAATGCACCCTTGTCCAGCAGTTTCTGACACCGATTAATTCCCTCCCATAGAATTGGTTAAAGCAAAGGTTTTTCACCAGAGGTCAGTGGGAAGTTTTAGGGGATCCCTGAATTGAAAAAAAATGTTTTTCTTTATTTTCTTTGACCTCTAACTGAAGTCTAGTATATCCTTATCTTATGAATGCATGTAATGAATTACAGTAGTTTTCTTCATTTCATACCACATGACAGTTGTTGCTGTAACCCGTCTCGAGAGGCGGGTAAGAACTAAAATAACAATATTCTATTGTCTTCCCGGTGGTTGGCCATGAGAAACACTTTGAAGCAGAAAGACTCCTAATGCATTTTATGCTCCTATAACTTTTTGTGCTCTTGTTATACCTGCTAAAATCCTTCACCTGGAATAGTTGCCATTTCAAGGGGAAACACCAAGTACCGTGTCTAATTCTGCCTCCCTGAGCTTTTTCCACTGCTCAGAACTGCTTCTCTAGAAGAGGCAGAACTACCACAAACTTTTCCTTATGAGTGAGTCAACTTCTCAAAATACCAATAGTTTACATTTCATATATCTCCATATCCCTCTCAACCATTAGCTTCCAGTAGAAAAATATCAATAGGTTCTTCTGGTTAATTTACATACAATATCCTGAGTCAACAACAAGGTATCAGCCATGACTTCATATTTTTGCTAGTCTTTGATAAGTACTATAGTGCAATATATTACTTAATCACTAGGTGGAGTGGAACAGTTTCTCTGGACAGGTTCAGATTTGAGAAAATGAAGTATATACAATCCTATATGTATTATAATAAAACTTTGGCAACATCTTTTTATTTCACCAGCCTGTTCAGACTGATCCTTTACCAATCACATTCAGAAAATAATAACTATTAGGATATTTTAGAAAGATGGTTTGTATCCCTTTAACAAAGGAATTTCCACCTGTAAATTCAAGAACATTATTAAATTGTGCACTAACATTGTTTATGATCCAGTATATCTCATCATTACTGAAAAAAGAAGGGGAGGTTACAGCTACAAATTATTTTAAGTTAATGAACATTTTAATAGATATAGTGAATACAAATTAATGAACCTGAAAGCCACATTCTATACCTTTTCTCGGTTAAGCAGCAATATGGCACAAAGGGCAGAAGAATGTGTCAATTTATACTTTCAGAATAGTTGGGTTTTTAAGAAGCAGAGACAACATTCCCTGGCATCCAAAACACTAAACATAGATGTTCCACATTCCCAAAGAGGAGTTTCTTCTTCTAAAGGTCAGAAACCTCTGGATTTGTATTTATGTTTTTATTACCTTTGTCATAATCATTTTTTAAAGAAAAGCTGTTCTATAAGAGACAATAGCTGCAAATATAAACATATCTATTGAGATGAAAATCCAGTTCAACAGAGCATGACTTACACTCAAGCACAGATACATATAATTATGCTGTAAATCTATCATCTGTATCTTCCATTTACTGGGCAGAAAGGGGTTATCACTCTTTTACAGAGTGATACACAAATGTTTTATTTAGTGGATTTCTTTGAGGTTTCACATGCAGTTTCTGATCCAGGTGTGAAGTCTAATCCCATGAGGAACAGAGATACTGGTAGCCTGCCATAGGTCTTCAGAAGTTCATCTCAGTCACAAAATGTAAATTATTTATACAGGCAAGGGTGAGTCATTTGTGCCTTTTCCATAAGTTTGGAGTGCACATCAACCCTAGGAAGCCACATGGTTGTCATCCCTTCTATAAGTGAATATAATGGAGGACCATGCTTTGAAAGCAGATGTAACTGCTAACTACTTGACTACTGACATATTCTTCAGCTGGTGAAGAGCATGGAGATAAATCCTATAAAAACTGAATATTTGCTTGCTTATGCCATGGGTACTCTTTGGGACGCTTCCTTCTTTTCTTATAAAGCAGAAAATAAAACAATTTCACATTAGGTGTACATGAATTTACAAAATCAAAGGAATACAGAGTCAGGGTTTAAGTCAGTTCATCTTATAGTTTGAGACTGTCAGCAGTTTTCATTTATTAGTTTTTAATTGTTTTGAAAAGCTGGTCTGCCTTGAAGCACCAGAAGCAATTAACTCACAGCATATGCTAATGGCACGACACTTTAGAAAAAGGTTGCAGGGAAACTCAGAAGTTTCCAAAATAATCACAGCAAGCAGATTGCAAAACAACATCAACATAGGCACTGTACGCCCATTTTCAGCTATGATTTCACTTAACTGCTATCAACAGCTATAAATTCTTAGAAATAAAGGTGCTCCTAGCGGAGCACTTGATATTTCCTAAAACCATAATGGTATGATCTAATTAGCATGAGACAATTGGGTAGAAAGAAATATAGTGTTCAGCCAGGGTAGATTACGCCAGCTCATGTGGTCTGGTGAATAGGGAATCGGGGCTGGTGCATAATGGAGACACATTTACAGCTATATACTTCAGTCAACAAAGTTGGCGTGTTCCTAGTTTTTACTTGTTTAATAGAAAATTTGGCACCAGAGGCGGAATGAACAGGGAAAATATAAGGAAACGTGTCTACACCACAAAAATAAAGAGCAGTTCAACATGCTCCAGAACAGCATTTCTCAACCTGGGAGTTAGGACCCCTGGGGAGGGGGTCACGAGGGGGTTTCAGAGGGGTCACCAAAGACCACCAGAAAACATAGGAACCTCTTTGGCAGAGAGGGCTGAAGATCTGTCTGCCTGTCCTTCTCTTCTTTCTTAGAAACAGATGGCAAATCCTCCCAACAAAAGTCTTCCTTCACTGTGATTGGCTGGCCTCTCAGCCAAGGGGAGAGCTGTTTCTGAGACTCCAAGTGGGCAGGGGAGGGAAGAGCAGGCATACTCAGTGCATGGCAGCATGGTGCACATGCACGGGCAAGGGAAAGTGTGTGAGGTGGGAGGGAGGCTTGCACCAGCGAGTCCCTTCAAGGCATGGGGTTTTGTGTGGGAAGTTTGACCCAATTCTATTGTTGGTGGGGTTCAGAATGCTCTTTGATTGTAGGTGAACCATAAATCCCAGCAACTACAACTCCCAAATGTCAAGGTATATTTTCCCCAAACTCCACCAGAGTTCACATTTGGGTATATTGAGTTCTCGTGCCAAGTTTGGTCCACATCTATCATTGTTAGAGGATTTAGGTGAACTACAACTCCAAACCTCAAGGTCAATGCCCACCAAACCCTTCCAGTATTTTCTGTTGGTCATGGCATTTTTGTGTGCGGTGTTTAGTTTAATTCCATCATTGGTGGAATTCTAAATGCTCTTTGATTGTAGGTTAACTATAAATCCCAGCTACTACAACTCCCAAATGACAAAATCAATTCCCCCACAACCCCACCATTATTCAAATTTGGGCTTATCAAATTTGGTCCAGTAACTGAAAATACACCCTGCATATCAGATATTTGCATTACGATTCATAACAGCACCAAGGTTAGAGTTATGAAGTATCTGTGAACATAAAATTATGTTCATAGATACTTCATAACTGAGGAACTGTATTAAAGTTCCAGTTGCTCCGGAGCACTTTTTAAATCTGCATCTAACAATATACACATGTGAAATGTAACAACCAGACAAGCCTTGAATTCTGAGCCTTCTGGAGATCATTTGAGGATGTCTTTCAAAATGTATTGAGGGATGGCAGTTTACTCTCATGAGTCTCCACTTTTCTTATGATTCCCATTTTGTGATCAAACATTTATTTTTTGAAACATGTTTAAAGATCGCTGGTGGGGCAGGCTTATCTCTGCTTTACCTGTCTGCTTTCCTATTAATCCATGCTCAGCTGGCACTAGCCATGTGATAACCTGTTACAGGCACATACAATAGGTCCTTGGCATCAAAATGAAAAGATGCTAAAATCCCATTATATACTATGGTCTATTTAAAAAAAAATCCATGGATATGGTTATAGTATGATCAACCAGAGTGGAATCCCATTCTTTCCCAGCTCAAGCTTAATTTATTGCATTGTTTACCTACCTACCTACCTACCTACTTACTTACTTACTTACTTACTTACTTACTTACTTACTTACTTAGGCAATCCCTTGTAGCCCGAGGATAATGGTCCTCCAAGTGTAGTTTCTTGGCAGTGGGTCCGTCGGTGGCTGTGGAGCCCTATCTTGACCTCCATGTTGTCCTGCAGTGAGGACATTGGTTTCCAGCACTGAAAGTCTGCATTATGCCATCGTCCCAGTGTTGATAATGCTAAAAATCTTCAAGTTAGATAGAAGAAAAGGAAGAAATGGAAGCTGGAGGGGTGTAAAGAGGCTTTGTAAAAAGGGCTTTATTGTTATCTGGCATGTCTGTATTTAGTAATAGTTGAAATCCTGAAATCACTTTCCTGACAATAAGCACAGTTTGAGAGCTAGGTACCACAGGAGTGGTACTAGTTTAAGGTCATAAGTGCATAGCATAAAAGGACAGCTCTTTTCTGTAGTCCTTAACTGTAAAATCCATGTACTAATTAAATACAAATGTGTGTGTGCAGAGTAGTCTCTAAGGAGTTGTACCTCAATTTGAACCTTTCCGGCACCAGTACATTATGGACAAAAAAAAGTAATGAGCATACGCATCCCTTTCTTTAGGATAAAATATAGGTTTTCCTTTTCTGGTTTACGCTCCATGCCAGATTTTCTGTTGTTCAAAGCTTGCAAAGCCGGTGTCATTGTCTATGTAGCTGTAACTGGCATTTCTTGACAGGGTGCATAAATATCTTGAAAGATCAGGTTTGCCCTCTTGCTAATCATTATGCGCTGGTCTTCTTGACAGGGGTGCAGGTCTGTGTGGGTGGAGATTGCAGCTGTCATTCTTTGTTAATGCTGATCGGGTTGTAGCAAGCAGCTGAGTAGTTGTTTCGTTCAGTATGTTCTTCATCATCTGTTCTCCCCTGATATAGTTGTAACAAGCAAGTGACTTTGTTGTTTCTTTCAGCAGGTTCTTCATCTTCCCAACTGCCAGCTTTCAGCACTTGAAAAATGCTTTTAAGGACCACCACTTATACATAGTTTGGCACATGGCTCTATGTTATGGCCACATGGGCGGAAACGCAATCTGGTACACCACGTACTTTGAAGGAGAGCTCAAAAAGGAAAACAACATTCTGGAACTTTTCTGCATGAAAAGTAATTGGCAGACTTGTTTACTTAAGATGAGAACCATTTAGATTTTAAAAACATGTTAAGGCAATCTTCTTGACAACACCCTCAAATAATTCAACAGAAAAGCAGTTTTTACCAATTAAATATTTATTAATTTGGTTTGTATTGTACTTTTTCTCCCAAATAATGGAACTCATGGGGGTTGCAACAAGTCCATAAGTGAATAGAAGCATATTTTTAAAGCACATTTTAAAAAAACCTGTCCGGTATGGCAGAGGTCAGTTGCTAGAGGTCTATAGCTGAATTCTAAGTCTTCTTTACTTCCTGGCAGGAGGTCAACAGAGAGAACCAACCTAATCTTCAGAACCAGAAACAGACACCATGAAAACTCTCTCTTGTATCCACACTAATAGCCTCATCACACACTAGAGCAGTGGTTCTCAACCTTCGTAATGCCGTGACCCCTTAATCCAGTTCCTCATGTTGTGGTGACCCCCAACCACAAATTTCTTTTTGTTGCTACTTCATAACTGTAATTTTGCTACTGTTATGCATCATAATGTATATATCTTATATGCAGGATATATCTTCATTCACTGGACCAAATTTGACACAAATACCTGATACAACCAAATTTGAATACTGGTGGGGTTGGGAGGGATTGATATTGTCATTTGGGAGTTGCAGTTACTAGGATTTATAGCGTATTAACTTTGTTAAAAAAAAGATTTATAGTTCACCTGCAATCAAAGAGCATTCTGAACACCAATAAAATTTGGCCAAGCTTCCCACATAGAACCCCCATGACCAACAGAAAATACTTGAGGCACTGGGCTGATGGGAAGGCGCCTCTACTCACTTTTTAGAGGTGCCTTCCCATCAGCCCAGCGCCTCCTTCTGGCAGCTAAAACCAAAGTATAAATAACTATAACAATAATTATTATTATCTGGGATTCACAAAGGGCCCTTCCACACAGCCCTATATCCCAGAATATCAAGGCAGAAAATCCCACATTATCTGAGTGTGGACTCAGATAACCCAGTTCAAAGCAGATACTGCACACATGCACACAATTGTGCAACTGGCCTTTCCCTAGAAATGCAATAGAATCACAGAGGCCCTTTCCACACAGCTGAATAAAATCTCACAGTATCTGCTTTGAACTGCATTATATGGCAGTGTGGACTGAGATAATGTGGTTCAAAGAAGCTATTGTGGATTATCTGCCTTGATATTCTGGGATATATATGGCTGTGTGGAAGGGCCCAGAATAGAAAGAGACCCCAAAGCCTATCCACTCCCACCTTCTTCCATGCAGAAAATTACAATCAAAGCACCCTCAACAAATGGCCATCCAGGCTTGAAAACCACCATAGGAGACAGGCTCCAAGGGCTGTCAAACAGAAAGTTCCTTCTAATATTTAAGTTGAATCTCTTGACCCATTGTTTGAATACATTGCGTCCTAGGGCCCTTCCACACAGCACATAACCCAGAATATCAAGGCAGAAAATCCCACAATATCTGCTTTGAATTGGGTTACCTAAGGGCCCTTCCACCCACTGAATAAAACCCCACATTTCCTGCTTTGAGCTGTAATATATGGCAGTTTGGACTCAGATAACCCAGTACAAAGCAGATATTGTTGATTTTGTCTTGATATTCTGGGTTATATGGCTGTGTGGAAGGGCCCCGAGTCTATACTGCTATATATTCCAGTTGGAAGCAGAAAATATGGTTTTTTTATTCAGCTGTGTGGATGGAAGAAGGGCCCTAGTACCCAAAGCACCAGAAAACTAGCCTGCCCTCTCCTCAATGTGATGTCCTTTCATATTTAAACATGACTACTATCATTCCCCCGTCTCTCAACCTTATTTTCTATACAAACTAAACGTCCCCAGCCCCATAGTAAAAAGAAAAACAGGCAAACTGTTCCGGAGGCTTTCCTGCGCTGGGAAAGGCACTCAAGGAGGAGGAGGGGGAGGAAGGCAGCTCGGCTCCCTGCCTCTTCCAGAAAAGAAAGCGACACTAAAACAAGGCAGAGGGAAGGAGAGAAGGGGAGGGCCAGGACAACAGCGAGTGCCTCACTCACTCCCCAAAGGAAAGAAAGAGTCCCCTGCTCTGAAATCCTAAAAGGAAAGAAAGGGCTCTCCCTCCCCTCTGAAGAAGAGGGAGAAATGAACCCTCAGGAGAAACCCAAAAAGCGACGCTTTTCCCGCTCTCCTTTTTGGGTCCCTCCTCGCAAAGCATTGGGGACACTCAGTCAGCAACCCCACAAGGACACAAAAAACACACCGACAGACTCCTCCTCCTCCTGAAGCACCTCCAACACTACACCACTTCCTCACACAGCAACACAAACTCTAATCCAGGAACTCCTTCAAAGAGCAGCCGCACAAAAGCCATCCAACACCCACAGCTGCAAACTTCCATCAGGCAAAGTCCTCAGGCGCCACCAACATACATGGACCCCAGCCAGTCCCAGGCACGCAGGAACTTTTGGAGCCACACAAAACTCCCCCTCCAGCCTGAAAGTGTCCCCAACCACGCAAAAGAGGAAAAGCAGCCCAGTCCCTCTTGAACAGGGGCCTGACCTCCACGCCCCTTGGAGGGAGCAACCCAGGCTCCAGCGCCTCACTCGCTCACTCCACGTGCAGCAGCAGGAGAGCCACTGCCTGAAGTAAATAAAGCAGCTGCACGCCGATCACGCCGAGGAGGCCAGTGGCTCCAGCTGAGGGGTCAGTCAGTATGGCGCGGAGGGCAGGTGGAGGAGGCAACCAGAAGGAAGGAAAAGAGGATGCCGAGGGACCTCCCACCGGGCAGTGAAGCGGCTGGGAGAAGGGAAAGTGCCTCTGAAAAGTAAGAGCAGGCACCTTCCCATCACCCGGCAGGCAGCAAGAGCCAGCACCAGGGGTCCGGCAGTCGTCCCGGAAGGGGAGGGGCCAAGGGAGGCGGCCCCGCGACCCCTCGAAAATGGCCCCGCGACCCCCCTGGGGGTCGCGACCCCCAGGTTGAGAACCACTGCACTAGAGCATGGAGCCACTTTAAATCTGGTTTCTGCCTCCTGCAGAATTCTGGGATTTGTAGTTTAATGAGGCCCAGGACCTGTTTGGCTGAGCATTTTAATGGCCCTTCCTTAAACCACAAGCCCCAGAATTCTGCAAGAAGCAGAAACTGAGTTTAAAGTGGATCCGTGCTCTAGTGTGATGAGGTTGTTATTAATGTGCCTCAGAAAGTGGTCGACATTACCCTTCTGAAGTCTTCAAGGCCTGAATATGTTTGCACAGGATTCTATGGTCCTTCAGCAAGTCTGGACCAAATCCACTTAAAGCTTTATAGGTCACAACCAGGACTTTGAATCATACTCGGAAACAAACTGGTTGCTAGAAATGCTTGTGTAATGACGGAGTGATATGATCTTTGTAAGTTGCTTCAGTCATCAGTCTGGCTGCAGTATTTAGGACCAACTGAAGGAAGCAGACATATTTAAAAGTTTCATTACATAAAAAGTTATAATAATTTAAAAGTGATATAACTAAAATATGCACCCCCATGGCCAGAGGTAACTTTTCCCCAACTCTCAGTGGGTAACATAGGGAAATTAGTTACCTATATCCCCCTGGAGAGTGTGCCTCATCTACATAGTGTAGCGTGTTTATGTGCACCTTCAAGTCACATGATCCCTTCTGGCAACCCATGAATTTTATATAGTTTTCTTAGGCAAGTAACAAGCAAACTACTCTGAAGTGATTTGCCAGTTCCTTCCTCTGAAATATAGTCTACAATACCTGGTATTCACTGATGGTTTTCAAACTAAGGACAAACCAAGGCTGAGTCCGCTTAGTTTCCAAGGTCAAATGGGATCTGGGTGGCTTTAGGGTATTTAGTGTAGTGTACTGCTGCCTTCTGGGGACCCATCCAGCTAAAATATCTCATTATGATTTTTTTTGCTAGCATAGTGTGTCAAGGCAGGATCACATAACTTGGGCAGACCCACAGGAAGTTGCACAGATTGCCAAAATATATAGAGAGAAAATCGGAAATAGCTGGAGGTCCAGTTTAAACCAGTTAACAGTTAAGTATCTTTCCATGTTTAATAAAATTCCATAATGTTGGGAAATTAGTAAAACAACAACAAACTTTATTTATATCCCACCCCATCTCCTTGTGGGGACTCAGGATGGTTTACAAAATTAAAAGGCAAATGTTCATTGCCATACAATACAATAAATTAAGCAATACACATAAATAGTATAAAACATTCAATAGTATAAATCAATAACATAGAAGACCAATAAAACACATTAAACAACTTCAATAAATGTTGTTTCAGTAATGAAATTGTCTTTCAGTAATGAAATTACAGCTTGTGGTTTGGAGTAAAGAGGGCGTCACATTTTAACAGATGTATTTTAGGGGTGTTGTGGATAGGGACTGACACAGTTAATTCTAGCATCACCATTTGATTTGGCTGGCTGGCTATGGCAGAAAGATTGCCTCAAGTTCCATACCTTTTGCCCTCCCATCCCCCGAATGAAGGAAACTTGAGACAATAACCACACGACAACAATTCTTTGGGTCAAATTGGGCAAAACTTTATTTGCCTATTTAATTCACCTCACTAGCCTGAAAGGGTGTCAGGGATCCAATTTCATCAACAGCAACCACAACTGATCAAATTTGTGGGCGAACACCAATATTGCCTGATTAATCAACCAGGACAACTTAATGAGGGAAATGAGTAAGAGGCCCATTCTCCCACAGCGGAGAAGAGCCTCTTCTCATCCCAGGGCCATAAACTCAACTTCACCCACTAACCATAACTTTGGGTGCATACATAACTAACTGGCCCTCACCCTGATGGGGTGCCTCGGTGTACACCGAATATGGCATTTCCCTCTAATTACGGCCACAGACTGGAGGTAGGTGTCCACCTTACCTCCATCCCCCCCCTATCTTCTAACACCCTTTCCAACGAAAGGCTAATATCCTCCAAAAATAACTGGTTGCCCTCATCGGACAAGTGGATGCCATCGTCCCTAAAAACAATTTGGTTGGCAGGATGGATGAACCTATGTCCTATGTAGGACCCATTACCTGCCGTAACCACATTACGCATGGCCCTATTCACCCTCTTACGGGCCCTCTCCAACAATTTGGGGTCCGCACCCCCACGCCAAGACATCCGTGGCGTAATTTCCGACCACATCACATGCACTCCAGGCCATGTTCTCCAAATTTCAAAAATGTCGGCTCTCGCTTGAAAAAACAGGGCCTTGCCGGTGAGCAAGCCCAAATCATTACCACCGAGGTGGATAATGATCACATCAGGGGGGAACACACCCCTGCCATGAAACAACATGGGACACAGCCCATTCCACTGCAGACCGCGTCTGCCCATCCATTGCACATTTGCAACAGCACTTAAGCCCAGATGTTGGCCAAAGGGGGAATTGAGAGCATGCTGCTCGGCCCAATAGATGTAACTATGGCCGCAGATCAGCACTCTCCTCATCCTCTCCGACCGTTCTGGACCTGCAACGATAGAAAAACAGAAACTATCAAACGGGCTTATAGTTTAACATTGCGAACATAACCCCTGTAAGCCCCGGAACGCCACCTCCCCAAAGACATGATAGTTCCTACATCATATCCCATTGCGGCTGCCGACGAGGCTGCTCCAATTCTAAACGAATGGGCACCAAATTGTTTGCCCTCTAAGCCTAGCAGCTTCAAGGCCCTTTTAGTAACCGCCCAAAATTGATATTTGGATAATGGCGTCCCATCCCGATGGCAATACAGGTAACTCGCAGCCGGACCCCGGAGTGCAAGGTAGCGCGTCATGGCCAACACCGGACAAAGTTCTACATCACTGGCTCTACCAAGCCTGACCAATGAGCCCTTGGCAGTTTGATCAGTCTTTGACGACCTGACCGTTATTTCCAACATATTACCGTCCAATTTAATGTCAGACACCAAGAATGCTCGTTGTGACGAGTCGGCTTTGGATGACGCCACCAACTCACTCACTCTAAAAGCGCCAAAAAAGGCGTTCAAGGCAGCCGAGTGGAATAAAGCCTGCTCGTACTGGGCATCGCATACAGAGGCCCACTGGTGCCCAAGCCCTTTTAAAATGCCTGGCGTCAAAGGCTCCCTTGTGTCAACAACCCTGCCACTTTGCTTAGACCACCCTGCCATTAGTTTGTGTAGGCGGAAGTCGTTTGTTGGGTCAGACATGCCCTGCGCTTTAAACCAGTAGGCCAGCGCTGACAATTTTACCCGGATTGAATGTACGGCCAATCCCCTTCTTTTGTTATAAATGCAAAACTGCGCTACATGGTCATAGGGCACGGGAAAGGACTTAGGCAAACCGTAGTACTCCCTGAAATCCACGAATTTCCTGACGGCCCTGAAGTATCCCCTCCGCGAACTGGGAGCTAACGCCAGCGACATGCCGACAGCTACCTCGTCACTCCAGCCTGCCAAAGATGGTCTGGAATGCATCTTGGGCATTCGTCTGCGGTGGGCGCTAGCAGCCTGAAGCGCTCCATCTGCATACGAGACAAAGCGTCGGCCAATGAGTTATCTAGCCCCGCAATGTGAAATGCTCGGAAAAGAATGTTCAACTTTAAACAATGAAGCGTAAACAAACGCAAGGCACCCATAACCCTCGCTGATCTAGACGTAAGGTTATTGATAACCTGCACGGTTGACATATTGTCACACCAGAAGTGAACGGAGGAGTTGGTAAACCTATCAGCCCAGATGTGAACAGCTACCAAAATTGGGAAAAATTCCAGGAATGTGAAGTCGGCCGTGATGCCCAAAGCATGTCAATTACTGGGCCACCGTTCAGCGCACCACTGACCATCAAAGAACACTCCAAACCCCAAAGAGCCTGACGCATCCGATGCCACCTGCACTGCATTTTTTAAGAGCAGGTTCTGGCGCCAGAATGAAATACCATTAAAATTTTTGATGAAACTTAGCCAAATTTGTAAATCTGCCTTAATGGCCCATGTCACCCTAATGTGGTGATGTGGTGCGACTGTGCCGGATATAGCGTCGCACAGTCTCCGCAGGAAAGCCCTGCCTGGAGCCACCACCTTACACGCAAAATTTAAATGACCAATCAATTCCTGGAATTCTCTCAGCGTGGCCTTACTCTTAAGCAAAAATTGCTCTAACCTATACGTCAGGTCAACCACCTTAGCAGGCGGCAACCTGGAATGCTGGTTAACAGTATCCAACTCAACTCCTAGGAATGTCAACACTGGACCCGGCCCCTCGGTCTTTTCGTTGGCCAATGGCACACCCAGATGTTGTGTCAAGCTCTAAAGGCGCCCAAAGAGTGCCTCACAGTCCCCTGACCCAAACCTTCCCACAAAAAGGAAGTCATCCAGGTAGTGGACAACCCCTTGAAGGCCGGATTCAGTCCTAACCGCCCACTCCAAAATGTACTAAACGCCTCGGCGGCGGCGCACGAAACCGAGCAGCCCATAGGCAACGCCCGGTCAATATAAAACGACCTTTAAATCGAAACCCAGGAGGTCAAAGTCCTCCGGGTGGACCGGAGCAGCCGAAAGGCAGACTTAATGTCGCACTTAGCCAATTCAGCTCCCGGACCGTAACGTTTTACTAGTCGCACCGCTGCATCGAAAGACGTGTAGTGCACTGAGCAAAGTTCATCCGGTATCGCGTCATTCACCGAGCTGCCCCGTGGGTAGGACAGATGATGAATGAGGCGATACTCACCTGGGGCCTTTTTTTGGAACAATACCCAACGGGGAAACTCTCAACTGGGGAATGGGAGGAGAAATAAATGGGCCTAAAACCCTCCCTTCCTCTAACTCCTTATTAATCTTACTCTGTACCACGGCCTCCATACCAACTAAAGATTTAAAGTTAGAAGACAAATGTGGCACCCTGGGACCTTGGGCTGGGATGCGAAAACCGAAGGTAAAGCCGCAGCGCAAATACTCTTCGGATAAGTCTTCAGCCAGTGTCCCAGCGGACCCAATTTAACTGGGCTGGGGCCCTTTTGGAACGGGAGACTGGGCCCCTCCCTTTTACCATATTCTCCCTCACGAGGGTTCCCTTTACCTGACTTGCCCCTGATGCAGTACTTGGCCGAATGATTCCCGGCACATATGGCACAGGCATGTGAAAATTTGCAGAACTTCCTTCCGCACACCCCTTGGCCAGAGAACTCCCAACAAAACAGCTTTTTCCCCTGGGACTGCCCAGCCTGGGGCGCTTGCCGAAAGGGCGGCCCCGCCTTAGAGGTATGCACTAAGTGCCCACTATCCGCGGGCTCCCCCGGGACGGCCCTCGCTGCATTCATCACCTGCAGCCACAACTGGTTGTCAATTAAATCCCAACGTTTCGTTGGGTCCAGCGCCGCCAGGGACCGAAAACGCCTGTCGTACTCTAACCAGGCGTTCCCTACAAACCTCATGTGCGCCCCATAAATCAGATTCTGATACTTGAAAAGGGCTCTAGCCCTATAAGGATGTGCCTCTGCCAAAATACCTGCATAGATCGTATAACATGCAAGCCAATTTTCCCAATTATGTTCGACCTTCCTTTTTCTTCAGCCTATCCTTTCCTTCATCATCTAGTTCATCCTTTTCTTTCTTTTTCTAATTCCCTGTAGAACAGGGTAAACAAATCCACAAACTCATTCCTCAAGATTCGCTCTACCGTTTTTGAAGCCAAATGTGCACCCAGCTCGGCATTAGCTGCTGGGGCAAGAATGGGCACTGTCCACTTATCAGTGCCCCAGTATTGGCTCGACTCCCCAGTCCTCGCTGCCTCCAATGACACGGCTGCCACCGGGTTCAACGGTGCCGATGCTGCGGACACCGAGGCACAGTCCTGCGACACTGTAGCCCCATGCTCGGTCTGAGCCGCCGATTCCACCAAACAGCTTGAAGGGGTAACTATCTCCCGCACTCGACCCTGGAGATGACGCGGTAACCTGCAGCCTGGGGGACCCCACCCTCACCTGAGAGCTGTCCCATGGCCACACTGGCCCTGCATCCCTACCTGCCATAGCCGACGAACCCAGGGTCTCGGATGGTAACGCCGCCGGCGTGGATGCCATGACCGGCGCTGAAGTGGACGCCAGCCCTGGAGCGGAAGATGGAGCCGCCTGACTCTCCACCACCTGGTCGCCTCCCGGCCCCACCGCCGCCTGGGACACCTCCGGCAAAGCCTGGACTGCAGCATTGATCGCCAAACCGCCAGCAACCTGCCCCGCTTCTAAAAAGGCAACCCAATACAAAATGCTTTTAAAGAGCAGCTCCCTGCTCGCCCCCCGTGCCGGTCTCAGCACGGCAGCCTGCACCTGCAACCCCCTTCCTCTCTCCAGCCCCTCGACCCTAGCCAACAGGAGCCATCCTATGGAAAAAAACACCAACACCCACCATGAATAACACTGCTTGGAGTACCTCCCTCCCCCAATCCGCTCCCCCGTCCACAGCGATTGCTATCCCGCTGGCGTTCCAGTTCTTACCGCCGCATAGGAAACAAACCAGGCGTGTTGGAAGGGGAGAATTTTCGAACTAGCTGTCTCCCCTGCACCGCAGCACAGACCCATGCTGCCAAGATGGCTGCCCAACTCCACCTATCGCCATGGCCCCTAAAATGGCTGCCTCCCAGCTTGCCTGGCCACAAAATGGCTGCCAAAATGTGAGTCACAAGAACGCCAACACAACAAATGCTTTTCACCAATTCTATATTGTAGGTATATTAATTTTCAGTCATCATATCAACACGGTAGCAGTGGAAACAAAATAAGTAATTGCCAACTTGTATCTTCCAAGTAAGTCTTCCCTAGGAGTCAAGGTCACTGGGTTGTCCAAATACAAACAAATTCCAATAAAAAATCAATAATATATAGTTCATATGGTGGTCAACCCAGATTGGTCGACGTCTAGCCGTTTCCCCTTATATGGCCCTGGGACCCTCAGACCAATGCTCCAACAATCAAGTTTCAATGTGATCCGAATATGTCTATAAAGTAAAACATTGCCATCATATATCTATACATAACAGTCATAGGCTAATAAACAACGTTCAACGGGAACTAACAGAAGTATAGGCTGTAAATACATACCAAATATTATATCCATAATTCTTAAGGTAAATACCATCAACAATCTTGCCGGATAGGGAATGAAACTAAAGGCACTCATTATATGCTCTAGTAAACTGTATGCTAAACATAGGTAATTCACAGCAGGACTTCACCAATAGTTAAGCATCATTAAGGCCTGATTGCCTCATGCTGGGTTTCATTGTTGCTTCTGTTCCCAGTTTGACAATCCAAAAGCCTCCCGTTGCAAAAGCTTGGTCTTAATGTCAGTGAATGGGGTCCGTTTGATCCTTTCCAAAACTAATACTTTAAAGTCCTCACAGTGGTGTTTCTCTCTGAAATGACAGTATAGTATTGAACTTTCATTTTTTGTGCGGAAGCGTGAGCGGTGTTCCGAAATTCTTGTCCTGAGTTCCCTTCCTGTCTCACCTATATAAAGTCTATTGCAGCCACATTTTAGACAATATACAATATACTTATGGTAACTCCGTTATGTGGGCTAGTAATCGAATCTTGTGTATCTGTGTTTACAAATAGAGCATGCTCTTTTTGTAAACACATAGATACACAAGATTCGATTATTAGCCCACATAACGGAGTTACCATAAGGTTACGCACATGGGCAACCTGTGCCAGTAAGAATCTAGTATATTGTCTAAAATGTGGCTGCAATAGACTTTATATAGGTGAGACAGGAAGGGAACTCAGGACAAGAATTTCGGAACACCGCCACGCTTCCGCACAAAAAATGAAAGTTCAATACTATACTGTCATTTCAGAGAGAAACACCACTGTGAGGACTTTAAAGTATTAGTTTTGGAAAGGATCAAACTGACCCCATTCACTGACATTAAGACCAAGCTTTTGCAACGGGAGGCTTTTTTTGGATTGTCAAACTGGGAACAGAAGCAACAATGAAACCCAGCATGAGGCAATCAGGCCTTAATGATCGCTTAACTATTGGTGAAGTCCTGCTGTGAATTACCTATGTTTAGCATACAGTTTACTAGAGCATATAATGAGTGCCTTTTAGTTTCATTCCCTATCCGGCAAGATTGTTGATGGTATTTACCTTAAGAATTATGGATATAATATTTGGTATGTATTTAAGGCCTATACTTCTGTTAGTTCCCGTTGAACGTTGTTTATTAGCCTATGACTGTTATGTATAGATATATGATGGCAATGTTTTACTTTTATAGACATATTCGGATCACATTGGAAACTTGATTGTTGGAGCATTGGTCTGAGGGTCCCGACGAAGCTATAAGGGCGGAAACGGCTAGACCGTCGACCAATCTGGGTTGACCACCATATGAACTATATATTATTGATTTATTATTGGAATTTGTTTGGATTTGGACAACCCAGAGACCTTGACTCCTAGGGAAGACTTACTTGGAAGATACAAGTTGGCAATTACCTTTATTTTGTTTCCACTGCTACCGTGTTGATATGATGACTGAAAATTAATATACCTACAGTATAGAATTGGTGAAAAGCATTTGTTGTGTTGGCGTTCTTGTGACTCGCATTTTGGAATACGCCGAGAACTAACGCACCTTACTTTCACAAAATGGCTGCCACCCAGCTTCCACCCAAAATGGCCGCCCCTGTAGTCCAAGACTCAGCCATGCGGCCAAAATGGCTGCCGTACTCCCAGTCTGTCTTCATGCTCCCAAAATGGCTGCCGCCCAGCCAGCCGTGCCGTGCGGCCAAGATGGCTGCCGAAACCCACAGCCTCCCAATCTGTACCAACTTAACAGTGCACAAAATGGCCGATTAAAGGACCCAGTCCCTAAAATGGCCGCTGCTCCCAAAATGAGCCTCAGTCACCCCCACTGAGCAGCTATCCAAAATGGCCACCCCTTGTTCTTCTTGCTAAGCAGTACTGCAACCAGCCTTACATATTGAGCCATGCGGCCAAAATGGCAGCCGACAGGGTAAAACTCCCCACCACTGTGGAAGCAGCCTGCAAGCCTTTACCTTTCCAACTCCCCAAATCCCATATCTCTTTTCTTGTATCTCTCTTTCCCACTCTATATATATAGATATATGATTATTATGCTTGCTAGCAACCCCCTCCCATTATTATTTCTGGGTGCTATAAAAATGGCACTAAGGGCAGGGCCTATACAAGCTGCCTGTCCTTAAGAGGCCACCCATGCTGTGAGGCCCATCTAGCTGCCCTTCTACATCCCTATAAAGCACTACACCCCCCATGAGGAGCGGCCTGAAATTTTTCCAGGACCACACCAAAAACAGGGAATAATTGGGAGGGGCGGGGTTGCGAAACCGGCATTCTTGGAGCCATAAAAAGGGGGGGGCAAAGGCGGAAAGAGACAGGCAGCAAGCCCGGAAAGAAGCCACCAGGTAAGAGCGAGCGGCCGCGGAAGCCCGACTCAACCGTCCCCTTGCAAGGGGGTGAAGGAAGAAGCCTCCTCCCCCCAGGGCCCCCTCTACAGACCTTCCGATCCACTGCCTGCCTGAATCGCCTGAGTTCTCCGATCCCCGTTGCGCACAAAAGCACTCAGGCCCTGCACGCTTCCGTGTCCGCGGGCGGCTTCTCCTATTTCTTGCCTTTCAGGCCTGAATACCTTCGCTACCAGCGAACAGGAAAAAACAGGCCAAAAACCAGAGCTCTTGGCCTGCGTCTGTTCACCAAGGCAATCAGGCTCAGAATGGCCCGATGGGGCTTGGCCTCCTAGAGGCCACGCCCCCGCCTTGAAGGTTCCATGGAACCTTCCATCTCCCCTCGGAGTCGGGGGGCAAATGCCTCTCCCCCCAGCAAGCTGGGGTGAAAGGTTCTTCTCATCACTCAAAATGCCTATGTGAGAGAAAGAGGATTTTCATATACAAGGATTGGAACTTTAATAGTGGCAACTATTTATTTACATATAATTCAAAAGTGATACATGCCATCAAGTTTTACAGCCCTTCAGTATAGTCGCCAGCATTGTGTACAACCCATTTCCAACGATGTGGAAGTCGTAGGACACCTGTTGCAGTGCCTGTTCTGTTGATAGTTCGAATGGAGCAGTCTGCTCCCACAAGAATCTCTGAAATAGTTCTGAAGTAAATGCCATGAAGTGGTTCCTTCATTTTAGGAATTAAGTCAAAGTCGCAAGGGCTTAAGTCTGGGGAGTATAGTGGATGGTACAGCACTTTCCAGCACCATCAATCGAGCTTGCGTTGCATGTGGCCAAGCATTGTCATGCAAAATGATAGGGGCATTCTGCAGAAAGTGTTGCCGTTTTTTTCTCAAAGCTAGTCTGTGACGATGTTCCATCAATGAGCAGTAATACTGCGCATTGATGGACTGATGTGGGGGAAAGATATGTGTTAGGATGACACCATCACAGTCATACACAAGAATCGCTATAACTTTCACATTGCTGAGGTTCTGACGAAATTTCAAACTTCGTGGTGACCCGTAATGATGCCATCCATTCAACTGACATTTCAGTTCTGGCTGGTACAATCTGGCCAAGTCTCATCCAGCACAATGATACAGTGTAAGAAAGCCTCTCCTTTGCACTCATAGCGCTCCAAGTGGGTACGAGCAGCATCATATCATAGTCATTTCTGCATTTCCGTCAAATGATGTGGAACCAATCGTGAAGCAATTTTTCTCATGCCCAAGTGTTCCTTCAGAATGTGGAGCACAGTTGTATGTGCAAATCCTGTGTTTCGGGCGAGCTCACTAATCATATCTCATTGATCACTGTCTACGAGTGTGGCAACAGCATTCACTTCTGCTTCGCTGAACACTAGGATGACCTGGCCGATGCATGTCTGCCACATTTTGGCATCCTTCGTAGAAGGCTTTTACCTACCTTGCCACTGTTCTGTAAGGCAATGCAGATTCCCCGCAAGCCTCTTGAAGACCTTGATGACACTGTCATGCTGTATGACCTCTGGCACATTCAATCTTTATCCAACTCCATTGTTCTTGTTTCAAAAACATCATGACAACACTTACTTTAGGCCGCAAGCTTATACGAGGCTCAGTTCGTCACGTTACTCCACATGCGCATGACGTAGGAAGAGTGAGTCTTTTTGCTCAGAGGTAAGGCACATATGTAACTAACATGTGGTACATGCAACATTCTTTGGTTTTGTTGCATGGCGTCTTTACACCAGTGTTGCCACTATTAAAGTTCCAACCCTCGTATGATTCTATGAGTGTTTGGGGAAAGAGGCAAAGAGACACTGATTTGAGGATGTGGATCTATCCACTGTTGGCATGCAATTCCTAAGATGTGTGCCCATCAACAGTTGGGCTCTCGAACTAAGAAAAGCTTACAATTTCTGAAATATAACACCATCACCATTAGATCCATTAATATCAAATGTTCAAAGGTTTTTTGGGGGGAGGGGGGAATCTAGAACAAAGCAAATATTCAAACTTTATATACATATAAACATAAGTGTGTGTATGGGGAGGCTTTATCGCGAGATTCCATTGTCCCGCACCATTTGTGTAATTGGGGAGTAGTTGCAACTTACAGGCATAGTGGACCTCACCATTCCCTTGCTGCTGACATGCACAACTGTGACATTTTGGCAGTGCAAGGTTCTATGTCAACACCTCCAGGCAAGTGGCATAACACTACCCTCCTGTTGTACTGCTACCCTTATTTATGCTGGAATTGATTTTAACTGGGGGTTTTAAATTGGTCTTATTGTATTTTATTGCATTTTATGTGTTTTATCTATTAACTCTGTAAACTGCTCTGGGCTCCAGAGAGAGCGGTATATTAAGTCGAACCAATAAATAAATAAATAATAAATAAATATTATTATTATTGTAATTTCAGAATATCAACAAACAACAATTAGAAACTGATCAGAGGAAAGGAATGACATTGTTTGAAAGATGTCCAAACTATCTGCATAGGCAATATCACTAAAAATTCTGGATAAAAGGAAACTTCACAATTCTGCAAAGTGAGAGTTAAAAAGCAAGAGAAGAGTGGGAGAGGAGACCATTCCACCTCCTGATGTCATGGCATGGAAGCACCCACAATCATAGCACCAGGGAAATTGCAGCACTGTGGCATGATCAAAAACTATTGATAGATTCTACCCATGAGTAGCTGGGGATGGCATCATCATGGGGAGGTAGCAGACCGCCTACAGATATTGATGTTCGGTCCTGTTTCTGTGCTGGTTAGCCAACTCCCATGAGATAAAGTCCAGAGAGGGGGGGATTATGGGATGCCTCTGATGTGCTACATATTTACCTATTTAATATTGTTGTGTTTCTATCCTGCCTGTCTCCTAATATATGACCTCTAAATTGCAAGTCTCCCCCATGGTTGCAGTATAATAACAGTATCAATAACTTACAAGTGGTATGTTGTAATACTGGAGAGAGAGAGAATAATGGTGGCTGGTAGCTCCCCTGTTAGTAAATCCAAAAATTAAAGATGATATCTGAGATGCTAAAGTTATTTAGTGCCTCTTTTGAAGACTGAGAGCAAAGCTTGTTGTGGATTCACTGTTCCACTGTCATGGAAACCACCGTCAGCCACTGGGGACAGCAGAAGAAAGTCACAGTTATTTGTAGCAAGTCTGGCACATTCAGTATTTGGCTCTGTTATTGTGAACTATTTGAAAAGGTTAGAAGATGTGTGGCATTAAGAGAAAGATGCAAATAACAGGAGCTTAACTGACAGGTTTTTATTATTTGATTCAAAAATGTGTCAAACCTATTATTATTTCCTACAGAGAGAGAAAGCATACACAAACTTGCAATGTGTATTTTACTGTCTCATGCACAGATTGTGTTCTGTATACACATTAACAAATGTTCGGTTGGCAAATATATGGGAATTTAATTAGCATGTGTTAGTGGTGCATTATGCAAGACTCTCAAACAAAAATATGACAAGCAACTTTCTGCATTTTAGTGGAAAACCTTTCAGCCATCCATTGAACAAAACATACATTTATTAGACTCCTTTACATTTAACACGCTCTATAAAATAATTCAGAACATTTGTCATTATTTTGAACAGAATTGCCTCCTACTCCACGGACTCCACGAACACGCACATACCTTGATCCAGTAGGAAATCAAGACTGGACACCTAAACTGGATTTTTTTAAAATGTATTTTTAATGTTTTTATTGTTCTTCCTAAACAACTATACATAACCACGATTACCATGCCTTTTGTCCCTTTTCATTCCCTTCTCCCTCCCCACTCCCACCCCTCCCTCTTCCCTGTTGACAATGAAGTCCTTTTTTCTCCGTTACATGAGCCTTCTTTCGATTCTTTCAATTTTTTTCTTCCAGCTTTCATCATCTGGTTTAACGACCTGTAACCATCTTTTAAATGGAGTCCAAATTTCTTTAATTTTCTTCTGTTTGTCTGACCATGTCTTTTTGCTTCTTATGATGTCCATAATATCTAGTTGTATTTGGTCCCACACATATTCATACCGTTTTTCAAGTGTCCATTTCTTTTTTCTTTCCAACCCCAAGCTATTACTGCATGTGCTGCTCTAAATATAATCATCATTAATTCCTGGTCTTATTCCTATTATATTCCTATTATCAAAATATCAATATTCCTATTATCAAAATTTGCACATTTATATCAAATTTTATTTTAGTATGTAATTCTACCTGGTCTAGAATTTGACTCCAGAATTTTTGTATCTCTTCACACTCCCACCATAGATGTGAATACCATGCCTCCCGACTTCCACAATGCCAACATTTGGGATTTAATCCCTGAATCATATCTGCCAGCTGAATTGGTGTTCTATACCATTTCGTTATTATTTTCAGTTCTAATTCCTTGTGTTTTTCTATTTCACCTAAACTGGATTTCAAACAAAAGTTACATATTATTTCAGTTGAACTGAACTGAGACTGAAGAGCAGTGTCATCTGGTCCCAAAGGAAGACCATTACAATTTAAAGCCATGTAATAACCGCTTGAGCATCAGATTATGTTTCTAGATACCAGAATTTGAATGCATGCTCAGTTACAGAAACCTAAACACACACTCCCAGGGCCTGTCCGGACAGGGCTTTTATTGCGGGAACTCCTGCAATAAAGAAGGGGCTGTCTAGACAACATTCTGGAAAACCCTGATTTGTAGCGAATCTTGGAAGGCGCAGGATAAATGCACAATTTCCAGGTCTGGGCTGCAGAATACTCCCATGGTTTACCAGGCTAAATAAACCCGGTGAAGAGTGAGAATACCCACCCCCTCCCCCAAGCCCCTAGATCCCTTAGAAAACTAAGAAAAACATATGTGCCCTCCACTAGAAGCCCCAGCAAGCTCTCCCAGCACGTAAAAATGACGCGCCACGAGAGAGCTCGCCAGAAATCCCAGCCAGTTTAGCATCTGAAAGAGATTCTGGGATTTGAAGTCCAAAAGACCTGAAGAAGTACTGCTTTTAATGATTGTGTCATCTTTTATTCCCTTCACCTTTGTCCTTCATGTGTTCTGTGTACATACATATAGTGATATAAAATGTCATTATACAACCATTGCTCACCTCTCTGGGGGCTTCCATGTGGTAGGAATCTTCTGTCTCCCACTTGTACTGTTCCATAATGGTATCTTCTGTGGTCAGTATCCTCTGTGAGAATGGCTGGACCATTTCAAAAAGAAAATTCCTTTTGTCCTATCTTTATTCCTTTCCTGTCATCCTACTCTCCATTGCGGACCTATTTATACTATTCATTTGGGAAGCCTGTTTATCCTATGTCTCAGCAGGTTTCATCCTGCAATCCCAAAAAGCTCTTGTAGGAAGTAGAAGAGGGAGGCCATAATACAAAGACAGGCACATTTGTTAAATCACTTCCCTTTTTTCATGGTGTGGCTTTGCGGGACACCAACCTCCCCCCTTTCCTTAATGGAAGGAATTCGTACATTTGTGGTTCTGTGCTAGTTGATTAATCTGCAATGACTTCAGATGCAAAAGATGAATACAGCTAATACTACTAGTCTGATTTATGTTGATTTAAATTAAAGATTTGAACTTATTGAAACAGCAGTACGATATCTTATCCAATTGAAAGACAAATTATAGGAATATTTTAGGTAAGGTGCTTTTAGTCAGCCATATCTCTCAGCAGTATTTAAAGGACTCCAATTCAAAACAAAGCATTTATCAATGGAAATGCATTCTCAGATATAACTCAGTGCTTTGAAATCTATATAATTTGGATTTACTATGCAGAGTTGCCAATCTAAAAGGCCTTTACCCAGCATCATTTTGTTAACCATTCCCTTCTCTTTGCCTATTGATGGAGACGTAACCAACAGTGACTAGAGCACAAAGCTGGTGAAACAGAAAGCTAGAAAGAAATAACAGAGCATTTTATGTGAACCAGGAATTTTGGACCGGGGGGGGGGGTGCAACAAAAATGTATTTGTCAGAAAGAGTTAGTTCTAAGACTTACTGCAGATGGCAACAATAAATTGAAGGCTTATCTCAGGATGCCAGAGCTGGCGTGCTATTCTGCCAACTACTCTCAGGAAACAAGAGGAAAAAAAGTATATTTCCTAAAAGGAGATTACAAAGCTGGAAGATACCCAGCTACCTATTCTCTTTCCCATCTACATGCAACTGTCACTACAAAACAAACAGAAGTATTGCAAAGAAATACAAATTAGGTCTCTCTGGAGAACTAGTGTTAGCCACAGGGCCCCAAGGAAGCAGATGTGATTTGACTTGTATAAATATATATATCTTAATCACTTGGAGCTGAACCACTAAAATAAACTAGCTGAACAAGAAAACAAGAGAAAGGAAAGGTGCCTCTGCCTCCCACTGCCTACAGCAATATGGATTTGATAGATGAATCCTCTGCTCATTTTTATTCTGAACTAAGTCTGGCTCTCCAATGCCATCAATATCATCAGTGCTGTTACCGCAACTGCTGACTGAAGTTGATGCAATAAGTATTAATTAGATCACTCTGTCCTTTTGCAAAAGCAAAACTAGATCTGCAGATTTTCCTGGAGTTTACTTGAATCCACTTTCGCGTATACTGTATATATTTGAATATAAGCCAACCTCATGTATAAGTTGAGGGCAGGTTTGGGGGCCAAAATTCTGGATTGTGATGTGATATGATGTAAGCAAAGGTTCACTCTAGAAAGGGGAGAAAACATCAATGTTGCCTAGTGGGCAAGCTGCTCTAGATTGCCACTGTAATTTCTTCACCCTAACATTTAAAAGGAGCAGATGTGACACCTTTTCTAGAGAGAGTAGGAGAGTCTGTGCTTCTTTTAGGTTCTTTCAGGGAAGACTAAGCTCTCACCTTTTGCTTCTCTACCTAGAAGTGTCAATGGTAAAAGTTAAGGTACAGTACCTACATTCATAGAATCATAGATGGAAGAGACCTCATGGGCCATCCAGTCCAACTCCCCTGCCAAGAAGCAGGAAAATTGCATTCAAAGCACCCCTGAAAAATAGCCATCCAGCCTCTGTTTAAAAGCCTTCAAAGAAGGAGCTTCCACCACACTCCAGGGCAGGGAGTTCCACTGCTGAACAGCTCTCTCTCTCACCATTAGGAAGTTCTTCCTAATGTTCAGGTGGAATCTCCTTTCTTGTAGTTTGAAGCCATTATTTTGCGTCCTAATCTCCAGGGCAGCAGAAAACAAGCCTGATCCCTCCTCCCTATGACTTCTCATGTCTCCTTGCAGCCTTCTCTTCTGCAGACTAAACATGCCCAGCTCTTTAAGTTGTTCCTCATAGGACTTGTTCTCCAGACCCTTGATCATTTTAGTTGCACTTCTCTGGATACATTCCAGCTTGTCAACATTTCCCTTCAATTGTAGTGCCCAGAACTGGACACAGTGTGAATCTAGGGGTGGTCTGACCATGGCAGAATAGAGGGCTAGCATGATTTTTCTGGATCTAGACACTAGACTCCTGTTTATGCAGGCCAAAATCCCATTGGCTTTTTTTAAGCTACTGCATGACATTGTTGGCTCATGTTTAACGTATTGTCCACGAGGCGTCCAAGATCTTTTTCACACATACTTCTGTCGAGCCAGGCGTCCCCCATTCAGTATCTTTGCATTTCATTTTTTTCTGCCTAAGTGGAGTGTTGAACTTCATTTTGTTAGTTTTGGCCAAACAGCTCTCTAATCTGTTAAGATCATTTTGAATTCTGCTCCTGTCTTCTGGAGTATTGGCTATCCCTCCCAATTTGCTGTCGTCTGCAAACTTTATGATAATGCCTTCTAATCCTTCATCTAAGTCAGGTATCCTCAAACTGCAGCCCTCCAGCTGTTTGAACCTCCAACTCCCAGCATTCCTGACCATTGAACAATATGGAAAAGGTTTCTGGGAACTGGAGGCTGAAACAGCTGGAGGGCCACAGTTTGAGGATGCCTGATCTAAATCATGAATAAAGATGTTGAACAGCACCCGGCCAAAGACGGAACCCTGCAGCACTCCACTCATGACTTCTTTCCTAGATGAAGAAGACGCATTGGTGAGCATCCTTTGGGTTCATTTGCTTAACCAATTACAGATCCAGCTAACTGTAGTTTTTCCTAGCCCACATATGACTAACAGATAGCTGACCCAGGTTTTGGGGTTGCTTTTTTTAAAAAACCAAAATTCTAGATATATACATGAGTATATGCAGTAATTCTAAAAGTGCCACAAAACAGTTATCTTCTCAATATGAAATATTCAGCACTCCTACATGCTTTCACAAACAGACATGCAATGGGATGTTCCCAAATACAGTATCAATGTTCAAGTTAAGAGTTCAGCAAAGATGTATTGGAGGTGGGGGGAGATTTTGAGTTCATTCCACAGACCAAAGTATTCCCCTCTCACCCTTCAACTCTAGTATACATTCTCCATGTAGATTATTCAGATGAGTGCCTTACATCTCAAAAGCAGCAAGTGTATAATCTCCTAAGGATATAAACTGTGTATTGAAGTTAATTGATGTGAAGTTCATTTTCTGCTCATTTTAGGGACTAGGAAATGTTTTTCTTATGACATAGTTGAACTATGACTGAACAACAAAATGTTATCTTACTGGACTGCCCAACAGTCCAGCGCTAAAAGATTTGCCTTAATTTCTACAACAAAATTGAGATCATAATGGAATCATAATAATTCAAAATTGCATTAAGTATAAAACCTGTGGTGACAAATAAAATCTATATATCCCTTGACTCCTAATATCTTCAGAAGATTCCTAATAGCAAATATTAATCCTCTGTAGTGACATGGATGGATACATATTTATAATTATAAAAAATAGACATTTTGGCTTAGTGTTCAAAATTAATTATTGCAGGGAAATCAGTATTCCATAAGGGAATTGCATTTGGACATCAGAGTTCATTCATCTTGCATTTCCATTTGCCCTTGTTTAATTTTATTTAGTTAGTTATTTTTGTATTTAAATTATTATCACTTAATGAAAATATCCCCCCGCCAAAATCAAAAAAGTCTCAATGCACAGACAAGACACAAATACACTTGTAATGTATCAAAACTGCATCAAAATGTGCATGGCCCTTCTGCAAGTCCCAAAATACCAACATCTGAGGGACAATGACAATTGGTCATTCTGTTTTTCTGGGCGGCAGAATACGAGAATAATCAGTAGTATTCTGACATTGGTTTAGTGTTTTTGTCCCTCACCCTACCCCCCCCCCGAGAACTGGTATTCAAATGTTTAATTTTAGTTGCAGACAGGAATTTTAGCATACTCACATTGGTTTTCACTGACATGTTTTATCATTATCTCTCTAAGTGCATTGTATTTGGGCACATAAGCAAAACACCATTAACAGAGCAAAAATTATCTTCATACTTCATGCTTTAACAGGAAAACTCATTTAGAATTTACATTCAGCGTGTTCTTGATACACAGGAGATACAGCTGGGCTTTGCCCAAGTGAAAAAAACCCATCTTGGTCAATGCTTTATAGCATTTATTAAGTCTGCTTTTTAATTATTACTCTGTAACGTGCAAAAATCGGAATAAACACATTTCAGCTCCATATACGAACTTGCTAGAATAACAAGATCTACAAGAGAGGGCTCTTGATCCCACAATTCATAGGCTCACTTCGTACAGGCATGGGGGTGGACCTTTGGGGGAGGGATATGCCAATCTACTAGAATTCCCTTCCATGGGAGACAAGGCTGGTACCCTCCTTGTTCAACTTTCATTAGAAGGCAAAAGTCATTTTATTAGTTTGTATGTTTTCCTGGTGGTGCAGTGGGTTAAACCAAAACATTGGCGGTTTGAATCTGGGGAGCAGGGTGAGCTCCCACTGATAGCCCCAGCTTCTGCCAACTGAGCATTTCAAAAACATGCAAATGTGAGTAGGTCAATAGGTATGGCTTCTGCAGGAAGGTAACGGCACTCCATGCAGTCATGCTGGCCACATGACCTTGGAGGTGTCTATGGACAACGCTGGCTCTTTGGTTTAAAAATGGAGATGAGTGTCACCCTCCAGAGTTGGGCACAACTAGACTTAATGTCAGGGGAAACCTTTACCTTTACTTATGCATACCATATAACTCATGTATGGGTCAACTTCATGTATAAGTTGAAGGCAGGTTTTGGAGCCAAAATTATGGATTTCAACATGTCCTGTGGATAATTTGAGGATAATTCTGCAGAAAGAGGAAAGAGCCAGTATTGCCTCCCAGGACTAGTCATTACTAGCCACTGTGCTAATAATTTTCCTACATTCAAAAAAAAAAGCCAGAAGCATCACTACAATAGATAGAGCAGAGGAATGTTATGCTGCTTTCAGGGTCTTCCAGGATGAACCTTAAACTCTTGCTTTTTGCCACTCTACATGGAGTTGATTCCTTTTTTAATATAAGAGTCAAGTTAACAGTACCTACATTGACACATGGATAAGTTGACCTAATGTTTGATTAAAATTTTCAACTTATACATGAGTATATACAGTCATTATTTTTAAACTTTTGTATAGCTTTTAATTCATTTTATACTGTTTTAAATCTGACTATTTCAACTGTTTTTAAATGGTATTGTCAGGTTTTAACTGATGATGATGATAAATCTTGATTTGTATCCCGCTTTTCTCCCACAAAGGGACCAAAAGCGGCCTACAACATATGAAAAGCAATACAAGTCCAAAACAATCAGCATATATAACACATAAAACCATCTATATAATAAAAATAAGCATACATTGTTGTTGTCTTGTCGGATTCTCTTATGAGTCGCCTTATCTCCCATTTTAGGAGAAAGGTAGCAAATAACTCAAACATGAAAAGGAGGAGAAAGAGGAACTACTATTACTATAGTAAGTTGTATATAGAGCGGGTGGAACTCATTTTCATAAAGAAAGAAGGACATATGGTATCAGCATTATGCAGTGTTATAGTTGCAATCCTATTTTATATTATGTAGAACAGAATGGCCATCACTTAAATTGCATACATTCATCATAACTAGGAGTGAGAGACCCAAATTGGACTTTTGGGTTGAGGCTGTCTAGATAACACATAGTAGACACTTCCTTGGCTAAAACACCAGGTTGAATGAAAAAGGCATAGACACTTGATAGGGATGTTCTCTGTCCAGCTTCATTCCTACTTTGTTCTGAAAACAAGAGATGCCAATAATAAAAGTAAAGGTAAAAGTCTCCCCTGACATAAAGTCCAGTCGAGTCTGACTCGGGGGGGGGGGGTGCTCATCTTATTTTCTAAGCCGAAGAGGCGGCATTGTCCATAGACACCTCCTAGGTCATGTGGCCAGCATGACTACATGGAGTGCCGTTACCTTCCCGCCGGAGTGGTATCTTTATATCGACTCACATTTGCATGTTTTCAAACTTCTAGGTTGGCAGAAGCTGGACCTAACAGCAGGAGCTCACTCCACTCCCCGGAATTGAACTGCCAACCTTTCTGTCAACAAGTTCAGCAGCGCAGCGGTTTAACCCGCTGCACCACCAGGGGGGCCATGCTGATAATAATAGCGGTAGCAAAAACAACAATTGTTGTTTTGCAAAGTATTACTGCAGCTGTGACCACTTTTGCTCTTTATCAGCTGCTCCTGCATTGAAGGCATTGTTGAAGATAAGAATAATTAACTGTACAACATGGAAAGCAGAGAAAGACTTACAAGCAGCCCACAGCTATTTTCCTTCATCTCCAAGATCTTTGATTTGGTACTTTATTCCTCCTATGGCTGGAGGGTTGTCTTACATTTGTAATTATCTCCCAAATAAACCATTGCATCTCATATGGAAAGGAACACTATTAAAATAAGTGTTTTGGTCCTTAGAACCTGCCACCATGGCAGCTACATTTATTCTTGTTGAAAATGTTTTACTTACAACAGCTAAGAGACCACCACAGCTGGTTGTATTTGGCCAGCCTGCTTTAGATATAAAAGCCCAAAAAAACCCACAATAGTGTGTCATTAGTATGCATCTTTACTCAGAAAACTGTCACTGATGCAATACGTTTACGGCAAATGTTAGAACTTCCATCATAGTAAAAAGAGTAACTGCCATTCAATTCGGAGAAATGCTTTCTCAGCGTCAAAAGATGCTATTACCACAGGGCTGGCATCATTTTTCATCTTAAAGAGGACATTAAATAAGCACAGCAAATTCGCACAGGCGAACTTTCTGCACTAAACATAAAATAAAACCCCATGTTGTTCAGGATGAATTATTTTAATACTTATGCTTCGGCTCAATTGGCCAATAACTTTTCCAATTTATTAAAGCTGACATTTTGAAGCAAAATGGGTTTATATTACCCACAGTCCTGCAGACTTTAGTCTAATCTTAATATTGTTGCAATCAGTTGAACAATGCAGTAGCTGGGCACATCTGTTGGTCAGAACCCAGTTTGCATAACCCGATACTACAAAGTCAGGAAGAGGGGAAAGAAAACTTTCAGTGTAGCCTTTCCTGAAAGCTCAAGCTCTCTGTCAACATGACAAGTAAATGTAATGAAATATGTAAAGTGGAAAAACAAACACTTTGCCTGGTCAAAGCATTGTCGCCATCACCATTGTTGTCACCATCACCTTCATCTCCGCTGCCACCATGTTATTTGATTAGGCTTAGCAATTGCATAAGACGATGTAGCAAAGTCTATAGGTAAAATCACTACATTTTGAAAAAGTATCTTTTATGGATAACAAAATTAGCATCCTTATAACATCTTAATTTAGGGATCTGAGATAGTGTAACGTACTCAAGGTCATCCAGTGGTTTTCCATAGCTGAGCAAGGACTTGAACTCTGATTTCCCAGAGTTCTAATCCAACACTCAAATCATTACATTGTATTAGTTCTCATAGTTTACCTAGTTATTGGGGAAAATTATTTATCAGATGTGGCTGGAATTTAGATACCACATGATTATTTAAATTGAGAAAAAGGTTCCTTACTCGGATGCCTACAAAACTCTGTATATCAAGAGCACCCCCCCCCCCCAAATTTGGAGAGGCCATAGGGATTCAGACAGATGACCTGAAAATCACACTAGATCCTCTTTCTCACCCTTTGCCCATTCACAAGTTAAGTATGCACAATCAGTACATATTTTGTGATCCGCACCCTTACAATGACAGGGAGCAGCACACTGCCAGGTCTCTTGCCTCACAAAGGACTCAAACATGACCTCAAGCTGCCTCCATCACCCTTCATCCTTATCTTACGATCTATCAGGATGCCCAGCCATGCATTGTCCAACATCTCAGAAACTCCTAAAACCTATGTCACTATGTAAACCCATCAAGTACCCATTTCCCCCAAATCTAGTCCACATGCCTCTCAGCCTACCAGAAGACAGGGCTGTGGTGCAGCTAGTTAGTAAGCAGCTGCATTAAATCACTACTGACTGAGAGGTTATGAATTCGAAGCCAGCTCAGGTCAGAGTAAGCTCCCGACCATTAATAGCCTAGCTTGTTGTTGACCTATGCAGCCTGAAAGACAGTTGCTTCTGTCAAGTAGGAAATTTAGGTGCTGCTTTATGCAGGGGGGCTAATTTAACTATTTTATGACACCATAAAACTTTCCAGCAGTATGTGTAAGAATGAGGAAGCATTCCATCAAGGACTCAGTGTCCCAAATGAACGATGAAGCAGCAGCTCCCCCTGTGGCTGGAATTGAGCATACCCTCATGAAGCCAGAAAACTGGAATGTTAAATTGCCACTGGTCTATATATGTTGTATGTCTATGGCACTGAATATTTGCCATGTCTCTGTTCATTGTAATCCACCCTGAGTCCCCTGCGGGGTGGGAAGGGCAGAATCTTGGCTTTTCTTCGCGAACGAAGATTCAGGAAGGACTCATCCCACGCTTTCTACAAACGCGTTGATGATTCGGAGGTTGGATGTGTCCTTTGAGCCTGTGCAATGGACCTTTCTGGTGGAGCGCAGTGTGCACAGAACTGGCCTCACCCTTTAAACCAAAGGTTCGTCTGCCGGGGCCTAGCAAGCTTAGGATGGTGGCAGCGAGGTCCTCAGGTTGTAGGTTTGGTTCGGGTTTCCTTCTCTTATATGATTGACCTTACAGGGTTAGACGAGCACCATCTGCTCGGGTTTGAAATCAGAGTTTTCCTTCTCCTATGATGGTTGCCAAAAGGCTAGAGAGCCCATCCTGCCCTTTGACGCTGCTTGTGACCTGTCTGGCATAGCTCACAACTTAATTCGGGTATGCAAGCTTCTCCCCCACAACAAGGGGGTACCAATGGAGAGGGAAGGACAGAATATACTGTAAATAAATAAAATAATCTCCAAAGGGCGGATATCAATGGACAGCAGACAGCTTCAAATACAACCAGTGACAGTTTATTAAAATTCCCACTAGACCGCTTGACAACCAATAATCAAGGTTTACTGACATTTAGACAATCAGCAGCCAGGAATGGATGAGCCCCTTTGCCCAATGGCAGCACAATCATCTCTGTGTGTCTTGTTATCAAATGTGTATGCTTTTCTTTATAGTATCCAAGCTTGTACCTTGAAAGGACACTGGATTTGGGAACTATTTGCCCCCAATATTCACTCCAATGAGAGCTGAATGAATCAATTTCTCTCCCTGCTTTCAACTCCTATGAAGTTTATTGGAGCTGATTGGGAGCTATAGCATGCTGGGAGGACCCAAGATTTCGGACAACAAGAGTATGCATGTAATCCCATCATAATTTGTTTTCCTAGATGCACAATGAACCCTATGCCCATGTAGCTAGTAACCTTGGTTTCACGTATCTGGATCCAGCAAAATGTGTCCGGTCTAGGAATTTTCTAGGTCCTCCTGTGAGTTTATGGTAAACTTCAGTAGGGTTAGCTATTAACTACAGCTACCTGTTTCCATGGTAAATTCAAAAACGTATCCCCACAGATACGGCAGTCATTCTATTTTTATTTTACTCTTTCTATTTCCTGTTTGCAGATATGCATGGTATGCCTATGGATACAAAACAGCTCCAGGCATGCATAAGAGAGGTTCATCAACAGATGTTGAATGACCTCAAGATTTGAAGGAGCAGAAAATTGGGGAAGGAATCATTTGAAGTGGTGCCTTTCATTAGAAGGACTGAGCTGATTATTGCAAGAAAAAAATGGAAAATGGCAAAGAAAGAGAACTGAGAAATGTGACTGACTAGAACATGGGACATAAGAAGTCTTTACTCCAAAATATTTCTGTACTTAAAATACTATAAATGTACTTAATGACTTTCCAAGTTTCAAGATGTCAGGGAAAAAATGAAGGGAAATCAACATCTGAAAATAAAATAAAAAGAAGCACAGGGACCCAAACAGTGATCCAAAAGAAAACATATTAGAAACTGTCTCATTGTATTCACCAAGTCCCAAGCAAAAGCTTAAACACTATTTCCATATGATCTGGAGAAGGAGATGATACATTTCCTCTTCCTTCCCCGGCACTTTGGCAGAATTATGTCAAACTGATAAGTGCACACAGCCATGCCTTGCTCTTGGGAAACTATTGTTTCTGTTCTGAAAGAAATGAATGCTTTTGAGACAGTACACTTCACTTCAGTACACTCCTAATATTTTGTTGTGTGGCTTTTTTGTGTGTTTTGAACCCGGTGAGAAATGCAAATTCAAGAATTTCCTTGTTTGTAGACATAACATCCCAGGACTCCATTGAATCCCATCCTTTTATCTTACTAAATCCCTGTTATGTGATTCCAAATTTCAGATGCTCCAGGACACACCATAGAGTTTTCAGTCCCCCTCCCTTCTATGGCAGAAATTGTACCGTTCATCCATAAGCCTTTTCTAAATAGTATTGTTGCCCTTTTGGCCTTCTGCGATAACATCAAATACCTCTTTTGGGAGGGGGGGAGAATCCATGGCAACCCCCTAAACTCTTGCTATCATACGTAAGATATCCTATATTTATTCATATTCATTCCTTGCAACCTTCTGTATCTTCTCCCCTCAACCCACTCAATGCTGCATTTTCTAGGGCTGATAAACAATGCAGCGAAGAACTTCTTTGTTCCACATCAAGCACATTTTTAAAATACCAAAAAGCACAGTACAATGTCTTCAGAATTTGAAAACGCTGCAATTAAAAAAAACCCACCTTAATGCTTACTCTTCCTGATCCCTGTCTTTTTGTTTAGCTCCTTTGTGCTATTTCTAATCAACACAATATATTTACAATTCATTTTATTAGGGGTCTTTGATTATTTCATTTCCCAAAAGCATAAGATAGTTTTATTTAATAACATGGGTAGGGAAATATTCAAATTTTTAGATCATCGAAATGAAGATTTGACACAGTACTCTAAAAAGGGAAATGTTGCTGTTGTTGCACACTTGCAATTATGTTATTATGCCCATACCTTGGGAAGTCTGACTTGGCCACGGTGGTCCACGCTCTGGTTACATGCCTTATAGATTACTGCAACGCTCTCTATGTGCGGTTGCCTTTGAAGACTGTTTGGAAGCTGTAACTGGTCCAACGGACAGCAGCCAGGTTGATAACAGGAGCAGCATTCGGAGAGCGTACAACTCCTTTGTTGTGCCAGCTCCACTGGCTGCCAGTTTGCTACCGGGCACAATTCAAAGTGCTGGCTTTAGCCTTTAAAGCCCTAAATGGTTCTGGTCCAATGTACCTGTCTGAATGCATATCTCCCTATGAATGATTGAGATGTTTAAGATCATCCGGAGAGGCCCTGCTCTCGGTCCCGCCCTCTTCGCAGGCGCGATTGGCGGGGACGAGACAGGGCCTTTTCAGTGGTGGCTCCTCAGCTTTGAAACACCTTCCCTAGTGACATCAGATCGGCCCCCTCCCTCCTGACATTTCGTAAGGAAGTCAAGACCTGGCTGTTTGAGCAGATATTTGCTGATGAAAGAGAACGATTTAATTAGATCTATGGAATTATGACTATGTGACGGAAAGTGATTTCAACATGACGCTGAGAACTGTAATTGTATGTTTTTAATTGCTATAGTTATTGTTTTGGTCGTGTTTTGATTGGAGGACAGATATTTCCTTGTGTAAACCACCTCGAATCGCCTTCGGGCTGAGAGGGGCAGTATAGAAATGTGGTAAATAAATAATTTATTGTAGGATTTTCTTGGCAAGATTTGTTCAGAGTAGATTTACATTGCCCTTCTCAGACTTGCCTGAGTTCATCCAGAGGGTTTTCACAGGTGAGCAGGGATTCTAACTGAGCAGACAGACCTGCACATTCAGGTCTGTCAATCAAAAACAGACCAGGAGGAAAAGGGTTCTCACCAGGTACCAGTTCATGGCCATCTTCCACAGATCTCTTAAGGACCTGCGCCTTCCGTATGCAGAGTTTGAGGGACACTCCTTCCAAATCAGAGCAGCCAACATGGCGGCTGCAGGTGGAGTTCCAGTGGATGTCATTAAGTCCATGGGGGCTATACCTTGTACATCCATCCAGGCCTTCTCCTTGAAGGAATGGGGACTGCCGGGTGCTCTCTTGTTTACCCCCACAAGGCTGCAGCATCAGGCAAGACGATGGAGTAGCAGCAGAAGACACAGAGTTCGCACAGACATGGAGGGCAGATCACCGGGCAGCATACACGGAGGCACACCGTGGATTGTGACACTACTGGACTGAGCGTCAGATCTCACTGTGGAGTGAAGGGCTGAGGGATGCATGGCGGACACCCTGTGGACTACCCACAGTGGTACCGGACTCTGCAGGGACTGTTGGGGACTTGGTTTTTAAGGTCATTGTAGGAATATCAGGTGCAATGAGAGTTGTTGGTCACAGATGAGCAGTGTTGGTGTCAGGGGGAATAGGGGCTTTTTGTGGCATGTGGCATGGGACCTGGATCTGGCTTGCGTATCCACCCTCATTGGAGTGGGCTGCCTGATCCCCGAATCCAAGACCCATGCATCCTGAGTCTCTTCTGTAAGCAATAAACAACATGGCCATGCAGTCCAACAAACCTACAACAACCCAATAAACAAGTTGTCGTCATTTATTATCCCAACTCAGTGTGTGTCTCATAATTGGGTTTGCTGGCGGGAGGCTCTAGTCCTGCAGGGCCATGCAACTGAGCAGGGGAAGTTACCATGGCTAAATCAGAGATGGGAATCAAGTGCCCATATGTATTTCTAGTCAGATATAGCAATTCCCAGTATTTCTCATCATTGGCCATGGTGGCTTGGGGTGCGTTTGTGGAACTCAATCAATTTGATAGCCCTTTAGCTTCAAGGCTGAATGTGCTGGGATCATGAGATTTGTACTTTTACAAGGCTGATGCTTCACTAAACTACAAACCCAAGAATTCCATGGCTGTTAAAGTGGTGCCCAACTGCATTAATTCTAAAGTGTAGACACACCTCAAGCTTGCTGAGAATTGACAACCAACAACATATGTATAGCCTGGCCATTTCCGCCCAGCTAGAATAGACCATCTGACTTAAATGCTAAATAGAAATTTAACACTTTTATGTAACCCCCACTAGATCACTGGGTGCATTTTATTGGATTTAGGTGACTCCAAACTATTGCAGACTTGGACAGGATAGATTCTTGCATGAAGCACAGCCACCACTAGGGTTGCCATATGAATAGGGGACAGGCACCTAAAAATAGGGAAATTTTCACAAAAATAAGGAACACTTCATAAAAACTTGAAAATCACCATTTGTTTTTCAAGTATTTATGTAGTGTCTCTTCTTTTTGTGAAAATTTCCCTATTTTTAGGTGCCTGTCTCTTATTCATATGGCAACCCTAGCCACCACTGATAACAAGTTCTCATGACAGCTCCTTGCTGCAACCATGGCTAATTTCAAGAACCCTCACAGATAACATGAGATGTGATTGACGGCTGTGACAAATTCCCTACCTGGTAGGCTAGGTAAAGCCTAGGAAAAGTAGGCCAAAGAAATTGGCAGCCATTTTAGATAGTTGCCTGGGGGCATCCATCTTAGCTCTCATTTCTAAAAGGGGGTGTGCCTAAGGAGTGCTCTGCATTGCCTGCAATTCCTTTTGTTTATATGGCGTGCCTAAGGAGCAGCCTGGAGAGAAATGAGGGGAGTTAGGATTGGCTGGTAGAGAAGGGGCGGAGCCTAACTTGGAAAAAGAAAAAATGCCTTGAAGAGGAGGTGTTTTTAAAATCTGATAGATAGTTGGTGTTTGGGTGTCAGAGAGAAGCAGTTCTTTGGAGGGTGTGTAAGAGAGCAGTTGAGGGAGTCAGTGTTAGAGAGAAGTAGCCTGAAAATTGGTCAGGTAGCTAGCAGAGTCAGCTAGTGTAGAAGATTCTACATCTATCAGGGAGATAGTGGGTAGAAGAGAGGAGTGGAGATAAATCCAGGGAAGGACTATCTGTAGTGGAGTTAAGATTTGCCAGGCAGAGAAGAAATCCTGTCAGTAAATTCTTGGAGGGAGGGAGGAGTGGGGTTTTATAACAAAGATTTAAATTTCTTAAAGGAACCATATGCTTTCATGCCAAAATTTCTGAATCATTAAGCTTAATACCTATTTTGTAAGTTCCCTTAAATAAACTTCATTGTGTTATTGTTCAACACATCTGCCTCATGTGTGTCTCTGTCAAAGAAGTCTTAAATCAGTTCCCTGCAGCAATCAAGAGTCTAATGGTGGCAGCGTACATTTTGAAAAAGTCCAGAGCATTCTTGCCTAAGTTACCAAAGGGCTTAATATTGCTAATAATTGTGATGGTGGTCAGTGGTTTTTCAAAAGGTTTCCCGGCCAGAAGATTGTTCCAGCTCAGTGCAGCTTTTGATTTCTATTTAAACAATCGCACATTCCATTAAATTTGGGGGCACAGCGGTTGGGATTTCTTAATACACAATCTACCCTTAACTTATTATAATTGTGACAGTTTTAGGGGATTTGTCAGCGTTTAAAATCCCCTTGCCTTGATAATTTTGGTGAGCAGCGACGGGTTTAAAATACCCACTTTGTTATAACGACTATCTAGAAATATCCATCAATCAAGATTCATAAAAAGGATTTAGAAAGGCATGAAATGTAAGTATGATTATGCAGATAAAATGGTTCAGTTGAAGCTGACCTTGAATATATACTGTACTCAAATTGACATTTTCCAATACTCTTTTGTTTATTGTCTTTAGATCTAATACGTATTTCATGAGATTGTTTGTTGACTATTTGATGGTTCCATGATGGTTTGGAGTTTGGTGATTCTACTCCCAAGTATTTATGAAAACATATCTTCCACACAACATAGTCATATTTTGTGATATAATGGAGGTACATAAGTAGGGATGTTGAGAGACCCAGAGCAGTTCATAACAATAAACAAAGGAATGATGCATGGAGGATAGTCCATGAAAAACATACACTTTATAAATAAGATTTATAATGATGCAAATGCTTATTTCATAAATTACTGCACGACAATAACTGGATGATGATATTCACTTCTATACTGCTGTTCTCTCAAGGGGGCCAACAACAGCACTGGGAATGTGGCACAGCTGGCTAAGTGTCAGCTGCCTAAGATCTCTCTGACCAGTAGGTCATAAGTTTAAGGCCTGCCCAGGTCAAGGTGGGTGCTCAACCTTTAAGTGTAGCCTGCTGTTGACCTTTGCAGCCCGAAAGACAGTTGCATCTGTCAAGTAGGAGATAAAGGTACCACATTAAGTGGGGAGGCAAATTTTGACTGATTTATGAGGCCACTAAAGAACTCCAGGAACGCTGAGGAATGCGGAAGGAACAACAAAGGACGCTGGGGACGCTGAGAGATGAGGAGTGTGTCAGCTCCCCCTGGTGGCCAGAGTTTGTCTCTGTTTGTCTATATGTTGTGTTTGTGGAAACGGCAGGGATTGTCTGCTAAGTATGTGTACCTGTAATCCACTCTGAGTCCCCTTCGGGGTGAGAAGAACAGAATATAAAATAAAATAAATAAATAAATAAATGTATGTAAAAAAATTCAGATTAAGACTATGCAAAAGCTTCTATAGAATTATAAATTTACCAATTTAAAAAATAGACAAAGCCAAAAACATTAAACTTAAGTAAAAAGCCAACCCTATAAACAGAATTACACAGTATTAAAAGCCCAGTCCGATCAAATTCCAAAAGCCTGATGGTATGTTTGATGCTGACCTAAATCTAGTTTGGTAGATTCCAGTATAACTATCCACACCTTCAAACTGCCAGACCATCAAATGCTAATTAAGGTGGCCAATTGAAACATTCACACCAATTTTCCTAGTTCCAACAGACCTCACAACCTCTGAGGATGCTTGCCACAGATGCAGGCAAAATGTCAGGAGAGAACGCTTCTAGAACATGGCCATATAGCCCGAAAAACCTACAACAACCCATATTAAAATGATATGACGAAGTGCTGAGAAACAAAGATAGTTTAAATTGAAGACTTTTGATAAAGAGGAAATCAGGAAACTACTTATGTGATGCCACAAACTGAATTATGTCATACACCACATTAGGGACACTGAATATAATGAGAATCATGAGCCTGAATCCTATTAGTTACACCCAGCTAAAATGGACCCATTGAATCAGCTATGGAATGGTGAGTCAACACATAGGTAACTCCTATTAATTCAATAGGTGTACTCTATCTGAATAGGTTTACTCCGGTGGTTAAACTGCTGAGCTGCTGAACTTGTTAATCAAAAGGTTGGCGGTTCCAATCCATGGAGCGGGGGTGAGCTCCCACTGTTAGCTCCAGCTTCTGCCAACCTAGCAGTTCGAAAACATGCAAATGTGAGTAGGTCAATAGGTACCACTCTGATGCTACATGCAGTCATGGCAGCCACATGACCTTGGAGGCAACTATGGACAACACTGGCTCTTTGGCTTAGAATTGGAGATGAGCATCACCCCCCAGAGTTGGACAAATCTAAACTTAATGTCAAGGGGAAAACTTTACCTTTTTACTCTAGCTGAAACTAATCAATATAATTCAGGTCACCATTAATATATTATCTTCACTACTTTCTACTACCTAAACTAAATTCATCTGAATAATTTATTGAAAATAGATATTATTTATCTCCACAATATAATAAACATATTCAAGAGCAGATGTACTGATTTCTCTCTCTCCATAAATCAGGGAATCACATTCGTGAAACGATTAAAAAGATAGGGTTGGGTTTTTTTTTTACAAAATCCATATACACAGACCAAAAAAGCAAGAAAAAGTAGCTACTAGGCTGATTTTGAGACATTTGATGTGTCTTTGATGTGCCCCTGCTTGGATTTCACTGTAACAGATTCACTTGTTGTCAGTGTTGTGGCTCAGCCTGTCATCGTAAGTGATGTTTGCATTTGTGTAAGAAACAACAGTAGAAATCCCTCTGGGCTATCCTCAAGTACACAAGGCTCTAGAAAATGCACCATAATATATTGTTATCTTTAAGTCCTTCCTCATACTTTATTAATGCCTTCTTCTCTGCATATTAGTTAGATGAGCCTATCTACTTATTGCTAATTTGTTTTACAGTGCCGCATTGTTCTGCCATATTTCTTAGCCAGAGAAGATAAAACAAATGCAGGCTGTAAATCTGCTAAAAACAGAGCAGAGTCCCATTTAGAATTACTTCTTTGGTATACTATACAACATCCATCGGCGAGCACTTTTGAAACAGCTACACCACCATTTCGAAAAAAAATGAAACATTTCACCATTACTTTCTGTAGTGTTCCATTAAAGCCAAGTCTCACAACAGCGGTCTTTGAGGTTTTGTACTCTAGCTCACATTAGTCACAGCTAGTTTGAACACCAAAATATTTGGGGAGCAAAAACTTGCCCACTCTTGCTCTAGGGCAGTGCTTCTCAACTTTCCTAATGCTGCGACCCTTTAATACAGTTCCTCATGTTGTGGTGACCCCCAACCATAAAATTATTTTCGTTGTTACTACATAACTAATTGTGCTACTGTTATGTAAATATCTGATTGGTAGGATGCAGGATGGCAGGATGCATTTTCATTGGCACAAATACCTGATACGCCCAAATCTGAATATTGGTGGGGTTTGGGGAGGGGATTGATTTTTGCTATTTGGAAGTTGTAGTTGCTGGGATTTATAGTTCACCTCCAATCAAATAACATTCTGAACTCCACCAATGATGGAATTGAACCAAACTTTGCATGCAGAACTCCCATGACCAACAGAAAATACTGGAGGGCTTTGGTTGGCATTGACCTTGAGTTTTGGAGTTGTAGTTCACCTACATCCAGAGAGCACTGTGGACTCAAACAATAATGGATCTGGACCAAACTTGGCATGAATACTTAATGTGCCCAAATCTGAACACTGGTGGAGTTTGGGAAAAAGAGTCCTTGACATTTGGGAGTTTTAGTTGCTGGGGTTTATAATTCACCTACAATCAAAGAGCATTCTAAACTCAGCCCACAATGAATCTTCACCACCTGCATGGCCAACATTGCATACTAGTGGAGTTGGCGGGGGCTGTTTTGGAATTATGGGAGTTGTAGTTCACCAACACTCAAAAAGAACTCTGTACCAAACTGGTGATGGAACTTGTAAACTTGCCACACAGAACTTTTCTCAGAAACAGCCCTCCCCTTGGGTCCCCTCATCGCAGTAGATGAGGGCTTTTGGTGGGAGGATTTGTTGTCAGTTTTCAAAATCCCCCCCCCCCCAAAGGTCAAGCAGAGAGATTTTCAGCCTTTTCTGACAAAGGGGTTCCTAAGACCATCAGAAATATGTGTTTTCTGATTATATTTGGTGACCCCTCTGAAAGCCCCTTTCACACACACACCCCCAGGTCCCGACCCACAGATTGAATAACCCTGCTCTAGGGAGACCTTTTTTTTCTACTAAAAAATAAAGTATTTAAAATGGAAAATTATACATAATCTACATTTCATGGTTCAAAATGTTCAGAGACACAAGTGTTTCTTTGTTCTTAAAATGCACAGGATATTATTGTGTTAAATCAAATCAAATATGATATATACATATTTGATAAGGTATCCAATTTACATAGGATACCTTATCTGGACAATTTATTCTGTACCACTTGAAAAAAATTGCTCTCTGATGGCCAATGTCTTTGTTTACTGTATTCAGAATAAGTAGAAACTCATGAAGAAAATGTACCCAAATGGCTGAATCAGCAGATCTAGTCTTGTTCCCCCACCACCACCACGCATTTTCATTTGCAATTCCTTCTTCTCTGCAATATTTCATTCTTGAGCTGTTTGCTTCTGTCAGAAGTTCAAAGACAGCCCAATTTCATAAAAGGGAGATCTTATTGATTGATCCAACATATTGTTTTCTCCCTCTTTTGACCAGTTCTTGAAGCACATTCCCAATTTTGAAAATCATTTCATGAGTCAGTGTGCAGTTGGGGGGGGGGGGGGCGGGAAGAATCCATAAAATGAGCTCATTACAATGCTGGTTGCTGATTTTTTTTCTCTCCCTTTGGTTCTTTGCAATGCAAAACTAATTTCACCAGCCCTTTATCTCTCAACAAAAAGGAGAAGTTTGTTTCATGCATGCATAAAATATACAACATACAGAACACACATAGTTGTGAACGCTATGCGTCATAGTTCTCTTATATTTTATGACCTCTTTACTCATTAACCTCCTTGCCACCAAAGTTTAAACCTTTTTCCTTGCAATATCTAAAACACACAATTTCTTACATGTCACAAAATCAATTCAGCTTGAAAGTGCTTCCTCATTTATCCATACTGTCACCTTTCTCAAACAGAGAATGGTAGGCTATATTGTGCTACCTTGAAGTATGGAGTTGGGTGGGCAGCATCCTGAAGTTTGAGTGGCATACTTCCTTCTTGCTGCTCTTAGACAGCTGTCCAATTTAAAACTGGAGTGGTCTTTTATTCAAAACCCATCTTCTTCACCAAATAGGTGATGTAGGGAATAATATTTTACTTTATCTGAGCTATTTCAAAGCCATTTTCCAATAAAGATATTCTAAAAACGTCCCTATTCACTTTAGCATATGGAGAGGAGGAGGATTAGGACTGCTGGCTGTAATGATACGTCTTAAATGTAACACCATTGTCAGCCATTTTTAATGTAATGTCTCATAATTTGTTTTTAGGGTGTACATTGCAATGCTCATTTACATTTTAGTTTTTCTGTCTTAATGGATTGTTTTTTAATTTTATTTTGCTGCTTAATTCATTGTTGTAAATATTCTGTGGTTACTCTTTATTATTTTGTATTATTTGATCTGTTTTCATTTATTTTGAGGCATTGAATGTTTGCCTTTTTACATGTAAACTGCCCTGAGTCCCTGAGGGCAGTCTAGAAATAAATGTGAATTATTTATCATTACATTGAAAAACAAATACCTGCATCTAAAACAAATGTTAAAGGTTTGTGTTTTTAAAACTAAGCCCCAAGAAGCTTAGCCTATCTAATTCCATCCCCTTACTCCTCCCAAGTTGTGCAGTCCTGTCATAAATTGTGATTTATATGTTTTTAACTGTTTTTTTTAATAATTTTATATTGTTCTGCTGATTGTTTTAATTGTATTTTTATGAATGTATAGCATCAAATTGTTTCCAATCTGTAACCCACCCTGAGTCACCTTAGGGCTGAGAAAGATGGGCTAGAAATACAATACATAACTAACTAACTAAATAATAAAGTCTTCTTAAAATATAGGTTGCCTACTTGAAAGGACATTTCCCGTGCTGTGTGTGCTAAGGTCCTCAGTTTGGAACCTGCTTTTTAAAAAATCATTGGCAAAGGTGTGCAGCTCTTTGGTTAGGTGATGAGATGAATGCAGGTTGACATGTTGTATGTCAGAAAGAGTAGGCCAGAATAGAAACTCTTCTTCAATCTGCACCTGAGCACATTGTTTTGGGAGAAAGCCCAGAATGCATTAGTTTTTCCCGTAGACCAGGTATGGGCAAACTTTTTAGCGAGGGGGCTGCATGTCTGGCCATACAGAGCATGCTGGGGGGCTGGTGAAGCCAATGTTTGGTGATGGGGGAGGCTAGAGGGCAGTTGGTGGGGGGGTAGAAGGCTATTGGGCTGTTTATGTGGGGGAAAGCCTGGGAAGGAGGTCTTGACTCACAGCTCTGCATTGTGCAAGTCTCCCGGGAGAGCTTATCTGTAAGAAAGCAAAGGTCAATTATGGCTTTTAAACAACTCATTGAAACAGGACTGTTTGATCCCAACAATCTCATTGACTTTGTACTCTCTACTTACTGAATGAGGCCAAAAGTCAAAGCCAGGAGTTGTAACAATGCAGTCACTGCTGCTACCTCCACTCACCAGCAAATCAGTGACTGTGTAGAAGCCTGCTGGCTCAATCCAACTGATCAGAGACAAAACTCTCACAACAAAAGAAAAGTCTTATCCAGGACCAAAAATAAACCAGATTGAGATAGTTAAGTATGACCTTTCTAAGAACGCAACCACTTTTCTCTCTTAGCAAACTGATGTTAAAACCCACATGCAGCAACTGCTTAAAGGTATTTGTTCATAGCTTCAACAAGCAGCCAGTCAATGATCCAACACAAGTTTCGCCAATGGAGTCCCAGTGTTTAGGAATGCTGCCCTGCAAGACTGAATGAAAAGGCCCCAGACCAGCTTTTAAACAAGACATTGTAATGTGTATATTTGATAAACACAGTTGACATTGTGCTCTCTAGTTTCTGAATGAGGTCAAAAATCAGAACCAGGAGTTGCAACAATGCAGTCAATGCAACATCCACTCACCAATAATTCAGTAACTCTGAAGAAGCCCGCTAGCTCAGTCCAACTGATCAGGGAGACCACTCTGTCAAAAAGAAAGAAATGTCTCCTTCAGGACCCTTAAAAGGGGGAAGAAACCAAGTTAAGTCCTTCTAAGATCTAACCTTACCTTCTCTCCCAACAAACTATAATCAAAAGCCACATTGAGCAGTTACCTAGATGTCATGATTATAAGCGCTGATGACCAGATATTATAACATATATAAAGCTTAAAAAGCGAGGAAGAAGGGAGTCACATCTGACTTATTCCACGTGAACACTGTATCAGAAAGAAAGAAGAGTTTCCTGCAGGAACAAAAAAGAAACTTTGTGCTTTTCCTGCATGGCAGGGGGTTGGACTAGATGGCCCATATGGTCTCTTCTGACTCTATTATCCCATGATTCTATTAACTTGTTTCTTTGCAAAAAAAATTTCACCAAATATGGTCAACTTACAGCTGCAGGCTGGGTTTTCCCCCCCACTTGTCAGCCAATCAGAGCTTTCTGCAAAGTTTGCTCTGCAGGAAGAGGGGAAGAGCCCCAGGCTCAGCCTCTATGGGGAGTAGCAGTTGGAGAGAACATACTTTTTAAGTTCTGTTCTTCTCTGTGTGTTGACTTTAACTTCTAGCCTTTTGGATATTGATTCTGTGACTTCTTTTTAATTTTGTATTGAATATGAATATGTATGTAGGATATCACAATTCATAATCACATCACTGAAAAGTCAGAAGAAATAAACAGGCAATGATTTTGCATTAAATTCTCGTTCATTTTGGTATATCCTATTCCCTTGACCTATCAATTTCCATACATATCTACTACTTATATCAATCGGTTTTACACCCCTCCTCCCCCTCCCTCTCATCCTCTGGAAACAGCTGTATCTCTATTTTCATTATTATTGTCATTGATTGATCTTGAAGATAGTCTGTTGTCGTTACTTATATTTCCTTTTTCCTTTGACTCTGATTATCAGAGTTTTCCATTTTCAATCCCAGGTCTCATTGGGATGACCATTTGTGTATTTGATTCTCCTTTCAGAAATATAGTCTTGAAGCATATAATCCAATAATATTCTAACAATTTTTATTTTCCCATTTTCTTTCTTCTTTCCAGCCTAGGGCAACAATTGCCTGGGCAGCTTCTGTCTCATTACCTTGCACTTCACAGAGCCAAGGAAGGAATGTATACAGACTGTCTGACAGGTAAATGATGGTTTGACCCTTTCCTTTTGTCAATGTGTTATTCATGAATTAGCTATAGAGTGTTCTATTTTGATTGTATGTCAACTAACACTTGGTTACCTGTCAGTGAATAGCCAAAAGTAAGTTCAGTGGGCCCCTGCAGAACCAGCCACCAGGTCTACAGAAGAGGCTTTTGGGGTTTGGGTCTTCACCAAGAGGACTGCAGGCTGGCAGAAAGAGGCAGCAATGAGAGACTCCCACGGTTTGATGTTTTCACCCACTCTTTTTTTAGTAATCAAGGTAAGTTATTTCTACTGTCAAAAAAGGGGGGGAAACACTTTAAAATGTAAATGTAAAAATGTAAATCAGCAACAGCAGCAGTAGCAGCAGTTTAGCAGATCAGAAGCTTTTGAGCATAGCAGTAGAGAAAATGAACTTCAGCAATTCAGGACCAGAATCAAACTTTAAAAGTTACGCATGACTTTATTCAAAGAAGTACAGTGTTCCCTCGATACTTCACAGTTCGCTTATTGCGGACTTGCTGTTTTGCAGATTTCAAAAAATATTAATTCAAAATATATATCATGGTATTTTCACTGTTTTGTGGTGTTTTGCTGCCGCCGCTCTCCAGGGCACTTTCCCTTGTCAGTCCTCCCTCCCTCCAGCCTTGAAGAACCTTTCCTTCCTTTCCTTCACTTTATTTTAAGTTTATAAAGACTTAAAATAGCGTATAACTACTAAAATAATGTGTAAATATTAAAATAGAGTATCCATACATCATAGTTTTTCACTCATTTCGGGAGGTCCTGGAACCTAACCCCAGTAATAAGTGAGGGAACACTGTATATTACTATATAGGAAAGTTAGGGGCCTAGCTATCTAAGGGCCCTTCCAGAAAGGTCTTTTATCCCAGGATCTGATCCCAGGTTATCTCATAGTGCGGACTCCTATAATCCAGTTTAAAGCAGAAAACCTGGGATCAGATCCTGGGATAGAGGGCCTGTGTGGAAGGGCCCTAATTATCTAGCTCTCTGAAGCAGACATTTTGTCTCTCTCCATGCTCACAGGAGGAGAAGAAAATGGACAACTAAGGGGCTTGCCATGTGATTAAGGAGGAGTGTCCCTGAGAAGTATCAATCTAATGATCAGGAGAGAGCAAAAGGTAGAGGGAAATGGGGGGAGGGCTTTCTCTGCCAGCTAAATCAGCTGCCTGTGTACTTGTTGAGGACTATAAACTTGTGTGAGATGTGCACAAAATGTTGTATTGCAGGGCTGCCCAGGAAGTCCATCGCAATCGACCAGTCGATCCCGGGACCCAAGGAGGTAGATCCCAGCCGGACCGCTTCTCAGAGGGGGGCAGAGCCAGGCCGTGCCAAGCCCCGCCCCTCCCCCAGCTTCGGCACTCCCAGCAGCTGGTTCAGGTTTGAGGAGGGCAGGGCCAAGCCAGCCTTGTGCTAGCTATGCCACCACTGGCTTGGCATTGCCACCCTCAAGCCTGGAGAAGCTGCTGGGAGCTCCAAAGCCAGAGGGGAGGGGGCTGAGCTTGGCACGGCCTGGCTCCACCCCCTCTGGCCAAGCCCCCCCCCCGCCCCCTCCCCTTTTCAGCCTTGAGGAGGTAAGTAGATCTTACTTAGTTTTAATATAAGTAGCTCACATGCTGAAAAAGTGTGGGCACCCCTGTTGTATTGCTTCCACATTTTGTTATAAATTAATTGAAGCTGTAAGTCTTAATGTTATGGTGTGTTTCAACTCAGTTACATGTCTATATCCCATCCTTTGTTCCTTGCATTTGCTCTCCACTGTGGGCACAAATATCAGTCCTCCAATCTTGTAAAAGTGATGGCTGAAAGAAGAGAAAGAAAATAATGCTTTGAAAAAATGCAAGATGCAGCTTTGAAGTTCTTCCTCCTCTCTTTTTGAAATGTCACTGGGAAAGCATCTGTAGCTTGGTGATACTGGTGAACTCCAACCCACCCCTATCTATTCATCAGTGCTTCAAGGCACAAATCAGCCCTGTGCAGGGGCAGGGGAAATAGCCAGCAAAGAGACTTCTTATATAAGCAACATTCAACCAAAGGAATATATTTCCTCTCTCGAATATTACCATCCATATTTTTATGTGACAATTAAAATGTGGTTCACCATAGGAGGGTGCAAAATAGTTAAACGTTTAAGAGTAAGGTCTAGGTTTACAAAATGAAGAGGGTGAAGTTGAACAGCTGTGATCTCTGCATGGCAATGGCTTGAAGGCATGCTGAATGCAGCGGACAGATGCTAACAGGCTGACTCTGGGGTTATTATGGAGAAAGCATTTGCATGCTCAGAAACTGAAACCTCAATCACGCAATAAGAGTATTGCAGGCAATATGTCCAGCCACTAAGGAGAATCACATTATCATCAAATGTACATACTTCATGAGACTGTGTAAGGGATAATATGGTATTTATTAGGCATGGTTTCGAACCCAAAAAATGGCGATTCTAAAATCAAATGGGGGGGGGGGGATTTATTTTTTTTTGATTAGTAAAAGAAAGACTTACAAAAAAAATTCCAAAAATTTCTAAAATGTAACTTAATTACTAACGAAATTCGTTAGTAGTTCGTATGCCAGCGCATGCGCATTCCAGATGGTTTTGGCCTACAACTCCCAGAAATCCTAACAGCTGGTAAATTGGCTGGGATTTCTGGGAGTTGTAGGCCAAAACTTGAATAAATCACACTGAATTCTAGATGGGACTCTCCAAATAGGAAGGAGGGAGGGAGGGAGCGGGTATTCTATTCTTGGAAGCAGCAAAAGAAAAGGAGGAGGAGCCCCCCCCCTCGCTCCTCGCTGCCTCTCTCTCACCCCGATCCCGAGGAGCGAGGGCCCAAGTTTGCCCAGGCTGGTCATATACCTACATTCCATGCACATGCAATAATACAGCAGTAATAACAATGGGTATAAGAAGAGGTAAAATTCAAACCGATATTCTGACTGGTCCCTCCTCATGCGGTGCAAACGGCTCTTCTCTGTGAGCCCGGGAAAAGCCAGCGTTTTCTGCTTGGGTGCACACACATACATATTCTTTGGGGCGGATTTGCTGCAGAATCTTCTCTATGTGCCCGGGATTCTGCAGCAAATCCCCCCCCCCCCCCCAGAATATGTATGTGTGTGCACCCAAGCAGAAAACGCTGGCTTTTCCCGGGCTAATAGAGAAGAGCCCGTTTGCACCGCATGAGGCATGGACCAGTCAGAATACTTCGGTTTGAATTTTACCTCTTGTTATTGTTATTACTGCTGTATTCTTGCATGTGCATGGAATGTAGGTATGACCAGTTGGATTACTTATAATATTAGGCACTTACAGTAGCATTCATTCTATTATACATTAGGTTGGTTTATCACCCCAATACTCTTTGATGCTTTAGATCCTGGCAGGCAGGAGAGGCAGGGAAGCCTGGAAAAAATGTAAACAGAGAGGTTTACTCAGAAAATCCACAAGGAGGGCACTTCATCCAAAGTGCCCTCCTTTGCAGATTTACTCTGAGTAATCCTCTCTGTTTACATTTTTTCCGGGCTTCCAGCCGAAAGAAGGAGCGAGTTTAGGGCTTGCCTTGCCATAATACTTATTGGCAAGGGAGGCGGGAGGATGGTGAGAGAGATGGAGGGTGCCCCCTTACGACCTAATAACGACACTTAAGAAAATCCTGGCCCCGAAGTTCTATAAAGAAAGTCCACTTCCTGGTTGGCGTTCCAGGTGCGGAAATACTCAAAAGTAGCATTTCTTACGAATTTCTTACGAATCATTTCATTTTCATAACTTTTTTCTCATGCCTAGTATTTATATACATGCAGTCCCCAAGTTACAAACATCTGATTTACAAATGACTCATAGTTAAGAACGGGGGTGAGACAACAGGAAGTGAAGGAAATCTACCCCTCGGAAGGGAAATTCACTCCAGAGAGAGTTGTGATGGGGAAAGAGGGCTCCACTGAAGCTTTATTACCAGGCCTTGTTTCCACAGAATGCCAAAGTTTTCAAAATCCTATTATCACAGGGACAGAAAGTAGGGTGAAATCTTCTGAACAGGGGCACAGACAGTAAAACAAGCAACCACAGAAGCATTGAAATTGTTTCAAGGTGTTTATCCACGTTCTCACTCCTCAATGGTCTTTAAGTGGTTTAGGAACATACACCCATCTGTATTAAAGTGTTTGTCCTATGTTGCATGAACAATGGACAGATTGCTCTTGTGCTATAAAGAGATAATAATTTTCCCCCTCTCTATTTCTCAAAAACATGTTCCCATCTACCTTATGGGATTAAAAACAAAATCAACTCCACACTTAACTTTATACCATTGCTCTCCTCAATGCCCTGTTTTTGGAGTCCACTCTCCCCCATTATATAATGGCCTCTCACAACCCATATTTATATTTATTTATTTATTTATTTATTTATTTATTTATTATTCGGTCTTGTATGCTGCCACTCCCCGAGGGCTCGGAGCGGCTCACAGTCCAAATAAAATAACATAAAACAGAGATAAAAATCAATTTAAACTAAATCAGAGTTTCAAATTTCAACAATCAAATGCCAGCCGAAATAGATAGGTTTTGCATGCCCTGCGGAAAGATGGCAAACCTCGCATAGGGTAGGAGTAAGGCAGGGCGCTGTGCGGCCTGGTCAACCTGGGCCAGGGCCGCAGCATTGGCTGGAGTAGGCCCCGGGCTCTGCGATGGCACAGTGGTTGCTAGGCGACGGCGAGGGCAACGTCACCTCGGGGGTCATCTCCAAGGCAAAGAGGTGCGCTGGTGGGAGGTAGCTGCCCATGGCTAGCTAGCTATATATAACTAGCCAGATTTGGCAAAGAACCTGCTCCTCTTATCTCACCCTGTGTTTTGAACATTTTATCCTGTGCATGTGGCCCGCCTTGTCATTTGAGATTTGAGATACATATTTGTATATTGTTTTTATTTATATGTTTGTATTTTTATTGTGTTGTTGCTGATGTTTTGATTTCTACTTATTGTCATTTGTTGTCTGAGCTTGGCCTCATGTAAGCGGCCCCAAGTCCCCATCGGGGAGATGGTGATGGGGTATAAATAAAGATTATTATTATTATTATTATTATTATAAAACTCATTTAAAATGTAGCAATGGAGAAGAATTTTCACCAAAAAGATGAATAGACAAACAAACTTGAGCTCTCACAGGAAGTCAAAATGATGAAACTGAGGCTATCATACTCTTGTCACATCATGAGAGGACATGACTTATTGTCAAGGGTGATAACAGTAGGAAAAGTGGAAGGCAGTAAGAACAGAGGAAGACCATATAATAGATGGATAGGATCAATAAAGGAAGCCACAAATTTGACTTCACAAGACCTGAGCAGGGCTGTTGATCACTGGGAATCTTGGAGGTCTCTCATTAATGGCTCATCATACATTGAAAGCAGCTACATGGCACATAGCAAACAACATTCAGTTGGGCAAGGGGGAACAGTGAATGGCATTAAAATGTTTGTGGGGAAAGAAATGTCTTTGCCATTGTAGGAGACATAAATTATAATATGACATACACCTACTAATACAAGAATGTGCAAAATGTGTTAAAATTGGCCTAGATATAAAATATGATCACTGGCCATAAATTATTTGCATACAGGATACTGGGCACAGTTCAGAAAAGCAACTCATTATTTTCAGTGTCCACTGCATTTAAAAAAGACATTACAGCTGTTATGATTCACTTTATACTGAAACCAGCAAAGTTAGATGAACTCTTAAAAATGCTTTATTGACTTTTTTCCCCAAGTCAATTAAGTGTTTATGAACTTGGCCTATACTGCTACTTCCTGCAAATTAGATTATTACGAGGAATGTATCTGTTCACTTTTCCATGCACACACATATGTGTATACCATTAAATATTCCTTGTCTTGGTTTTTTTTTTAAAAAAAATCATTTTTGTGAAGTGAATTGGCTCTTTTCCAGCTTATTTATATCTATCCCTTGAAACACCAGATCTATACATAAAACCTGCAGCATGTACGTTGCATTCTTTATTTGTAAAGGCACCATTTGGGCTGCCAAGGATTATATCTATGACCATGATAGCAATCTAATTAAATATCTGAGAATCTGGCAACTGGACATGATTCAAGGCAAGCTCAGCATTAAATTACACAAAATTTAGCTGAGCCACTTAATCAATAGGCTCCGCAACTAGCTCTAGCTCGCTATCACCCCAACTCATAAGCTTGATGTCTTCGTTAGACATACTGTATAACAGATGTCCAACGTAAAGCTATGAGCCTTAATCATAAATATGATGCTTGAATCTGGCATGGGATAGTACAGGGAAAATGTCTCAGTTGCCAGCAAATTGCTTGCTCATGATGGAAGGGGAAATACTTTTCAACAGCTGAGCCGTCTTCTGTCTGCTATTGCAGAAAATCTTCAAGCACCCCCACTAATTTGCTTTCGGTGATTCATCAAACTGGCCCTTTGTTTCACTAATCTGAGAGTCAAGTGATAACACACGATAAGAAGTTGCCAGAACCTGATAACAGTCTTTTCATGTTGTGTCTCCTGTCTGGTGGTGCTGTTCAGACCTAGAGCACAAACGGAAAAAAGCAGCAAAACTATTTTCATTACCAGCGGTCTTCATAATAAGATGACACGTGTTCACTATTGAAATGCCGAAGTATCATAGTACACATCCACTAATCCATTTGACATTTCAAAAACAGTGTGAACTGCATTGCCCGTTCCTTTGTTATCCCATCCTAACCTGAGTTGCCCAGCTCCATCTTTACTCATGCATGGTCCATTCCTATACCACTTTTCTCACTTCTTGGGGGGGGGGGGGGGGCAGGACTCAATAATAAAACTATAATAATAAAACTTTATTTATAGACTACCCTCTCTCCCCGGAGGGACTCAGGGTAGTTTACAAACATTCAAAGCCCAGACAAATGCAAAAAGCAATTACAATAATGCAATCTAATAAACATAATAATGACAATGAACTTATTGTATACAAATTGACGCCAAAGAGAAACACAAGATACAAATAATCACATAGAAACAGGTTACACTAATCACATACTCAACCTCAAACCATCCAAAATGATTTAAAAAAACCAATTAAAATAAATGGGAAAGCAGTGTAAAACATAATAAATGGCAAAAAAAATCAATGTCACACATAATATAAAAGCAATGCATAACATACCTAAATCAATAACATATAACTATGAATTAAAACCATTTAAAAACTATATAAAACCATTAAACATGAACATAAAATAGAAGACATTTTACCCATTGCACTAGTCCTGTGGTTGTCACTTAGCTGCTTCAGTAGTACTATCACTCTCTAACGTCTGCTTGCACAGACAGGTTTTGAGTTAATTTCTGAACATCAGGAGGGAGGGGGCTGATCTAATCTCATGAGGGGCCACCACTGAGAAGGCCTTCTCTCGTCCCCACCAGCCACACTTGCAACGACAGCGAGATCAAGAGCAGGACCTCCCCAGCTGATCTTAATGCTCTAAAATGGCTCATAAAGAGAGATGTGTTCAGTTAGGTAAGGTGGACAAGAACCGTTTAGGGATTTATAGACTAAAGCCAGCACTTTTGACTTGTGCTTGGTAGCAGAATGGCAGTCAGTGGAGCTGACGCAAGAGGGGGTGGTATGCTCCCTGTATGCCACTCCAGTAAGAAACTTGGCTGCTAAACACAACAACGGGGCGGGTTGCTGAAACCTGAAACGCTAACCCAAAGAGGGATATAATATATTGAATATATCTAGTAATCAGGTAAGTAAAGATATGCACTATGTATCTCAACGTGATTAACCATGTAGATAAAGATATATTTATATATAATACTAGCTTGGGGACCCGGCGGTGCCCGGGTCATTTGAGAAGTGTAGCAGGATGTAGAGTGGGTCATGGGGGCTGTGTGTGGCAAGTTTGGTCTGTATTGGTGAATGGATGAGGGTTGCATTGTTTTGAGGAAGTGAGTGAAGGTACTTCAAGTCCCAACATCTGTGGTCTGTCTCACACAAAACTGCACCAGGATGTAGAGTGGGTCATGAGGGCTCTGTTTGTCAGGTTTGGTCTTGATCAGTCATTGGATTAGGTTTGTAGCAGTCTTGGAAAGAGAGGGAAGGTACTGCAAGTCCCATCATCCATGTTCTGCCCCCCTCCAAACTTCAGTAGGATGTAGAGTGGGTCACTGGGGCTCTGTGTGCCAAGTGTGGTCTTTATCGGTGTTTGTTGGGGGCCGCAGTGGTCTGTGGGAACAGAGGGGTGTGAAAGTACTACAAATCACATCATCCATGGTCCACCCTCCTGCAAACTGCAGCAGGATGTAGAGTGGGTCATGGGGGCTCTATGTGCCAAGTTTGGTTGTGATCAGTCATTGGATGGGGGTCGCAGCGGTCTTGGGAAGTGAGTGTAGGTACTTCAAGTCCCATCATCCCTGGTCTGTCCTTCTCGAACCTGCAGCAGGATGTAGAGTGGGTCATGGGGGCTGTGTGTGCCAAGTTTGGTCTCGATCAGTAATTGGATAAGGGTTGCAGTGGACTTGGGAAGTGAGTAGAGGTACTTCAAGTCCCATCATCCATGGTCCACCCTCCTCCAAACTGCACCAGGAGATAGAGTTGGTCATGGGGGTTGTGTGTGCCAAGTGTGGTCTGTATTGGTCCTTTTTGGTGGCCTCAGTGGTCTGTGGGAACAAAAGTGTTAGAAAGTACTACAAATCCCATAATCCGTGGGTCATGTCCCCAAACCGTACCGGGACGTAAAGGGGGTTAGGGGGGTTATGTGTGCCAAGTTTGGTGCAGGTCCATCACCCGCGCTGGTCGCTGTGGCCTGTGAAAGTGGCTGCCAATCAGAACGCTGCCACATTTCTGCCCTTCCGCCCTCCGCACACATACAAACATTCCGTTTTATTAAGGTATACAGATGTGTCCCAATATTTAAATCTCAAATTAGTCATAATACACAGCTTGCAAAGTACACATCACAATTGAAAAGGTCACTACCCCAGGTGGGGTTCCTACCTGCGACGATACTAAAGAGTTGTATTAGTCCATGGGATGGTGGAGAATGTCCCGAAATATCACACACATGTGAAATCCCAAATATACCGTCCCTTATATGTATATTATTAGTGTCCATATTCTCGCTGGGAGGATTGGCAGATGTATAATCCGCTTCGTGAAATAAATGCTGTGGAATGCCAGTAAAATCCAACGGAAGGCTGGTATCAATAACTCTGGATCCACCACCATGAGATATCCCATATATATCCCTGTCATAGGAAATTTTCAACTGGTCAACATGTTGTGGTGGTTCCCAAAGGCCCAAACTCCTAAGCTATGAACCTGTGTCTTCAGAGGGACTGTAACCCCGTCCAGCACGGGCTGTAACCCTATACCCTGTTCAGCCTTACAAATGAGCTTCTGTCTTGTCTGGATCCAATTTCAATGTGTTCGCCCTCATCCATAGCTGCCAAGCACCGGTTCAAGATGGTCCCTTGTCCATCTTCCTTTCCCATCTTCCTACCTGCTTCTCCAGATATCTTTTTCACAAGCCAAACTTCTATATATAACTTGCCTGGAAGTAGGTATCACTAAACTCAGCAGGGATTGCCTCTCAATAGACATTATACTGGACTGCAGTGTGATTGTGTTAATATACTAGAGATAGCATTTGTTCCACTGTTGGTCCATGAATGAATTAGTGAAGATGAAAAATGGAAGCTGGCTTCAATTTCAGCCTTGAAAATACACGCACGCATCATTTGTAACCATGGATGAGCTAGCCTGCTGATAATTTTCTCCTTAATGTAATATTTAATACTGGATAGCTACAGGTTGCATATCATGCTATTTATTACTGTTATGGTTTTCTCAGAATACTTCGGGGAGAACTTTGTAAACAACAAAAAGGTGAATATTATTTTTAAAGGGTATCGCGCGGCCACGTAGGAAGCTAACCTGAAGGGTACACATTGGAACATGGAATCCCCGAAGCATGAAATGCGCATGGTTTAAGTTAATTTATCAAGGTTTATACCAAATTAAATCTGCATCATTAATACTGCATAAGCGAGGGAAAGAAAATATGACACTAATAAAAAAACACAAAAGGGACATTTCCTTTGAACAGGGGTAAGTATTATCGAAAAACAGGAAAATGGAAACATTTTAAAGATTATGATATATGACAGGGCATGCGGTGGCAAGAAAGAAAACTACAAACGGTCAGAAGGATGCGATACATAGTGGTTTTATTCACAGATTTGAGGTGCTACGCCAGACATGGGCAAACTTCGGACCTTCCAGGTGTTTTGGATTTCAACTCCCACAATGTCGAACAACCTCAGGCTTAAATACGAGTTAGTTGAGGGAACTAGGAAAGGGCTTGTGGGAGTTGAAATCCAAAACACCTGGGGGCCGAAGTTTGCCCATGCCTAGGCCATACAACATTTGAAACTGCAGTTATGAATGGAGAAGATACTTTTCCCATAAAAATAATGTTAGGCTGTTGCTTGGAAAGCCCACTAACCGTGCAATGTCAATGAGGATGATGATCTATGACCAGCGCAATTCCTGGCTGTTGTATCCCTACAGGTGTCCCGATCCTCAAACACTCTGCTTCATTTGGAAAAATGCTCAACTCGCAGAGCTCAGGCGGTGTCGTATTTCAGTGTCAATGTTGACTTTTGTGGAGAGGTGACTGCTAAGGGAGCAGAAATAGTCAACATTTTCTAATGTTACACCATTAAGAAGCCCTTGGTGGTGCAGTGGGTTAAACCCTTATGCCGGCAGGACTGAAGACCGACAGGTCGCAGCTTCGAATCTAGAGTGAGTGCGGATGAGCTCCCTCTATCAGCTCCAGCTCCCCATGCGGGGACATGAGAGAAGCCTCCCACAAGGATGGCAAAACATCAAAACATCCAGGCATCCCTTGGGCAACATACTTGCAGACAGCCAATTCTTTCACAACAGAAGTGACTTGCAGTTTCTCAAGTTGCTTCTGACACGAAAGCAACAACAACAATTAAGCTGTATTTCTGGGATTGCAGAAGGATTGGCTGGTGACTGCTGGAAGAGCACTTTGGTTTTCTCTATGTTCAATGAGAGGCTGAGCTTCTTGTATGCTTCTGCAAGGGTGTTTAGAGTGGTTTGTACGCCTTCTTCTGAATGTGCACAAACTATGTTATCATTGGCATATTGGAGTTTTATAACAGATGGTGTTACCTTGGTTTTGGCTTTCAGTCTGCTGAGGTTAAATAGCTTGCCAACTGTCCAATAGACTATTTCCATTCCGGTGGGCTTAATAGTCCTGATATATATATATATATATATATATATATATATATATATTCCAGTTCAAAGCAGAAAATGTGGGATTTTATACAGCTGTGTGGAAGGGATCTCAGAAGCATGTCACTTTCAGCTTCATAGGAGTTCAACTGAGCAAAAATCTTCAGAAAGAAAGAAGAGGGGGTGATTGTTAACGTCCAGAGAATAAACGCCATTGAGCATTTTGCCAGAATAAAAGAAAATGATACAGCCAAAGAGAATGATGATATACCATAACACTATTATTTCAAAGCATGGGATCCTCTCACCTCTGCAGGAGTCTACCATATACCATGCAGTTGTGCACAAGTCTACATAGGGACCACCAAACATGAATCAAGGAACATGAAAGGCACTGCAGACTACTTCAACCAGAGAAGACAGCCATAGCAGAGCACCTGATGAACCAACCTGGACACAGCATATTATTTGAGAACACAGAAATGCTGGACCACTCTCACAACTATCATGTCAGGCTACACAGAGAAGCCATTGAAATCCACAAGCATGTGGACAATTTCAACAGAAACCATGAAAATGAACAAAATCTGGCTACCAGCATTTAAAAAAACCTCTAAACTCATAATAGTAAATAAAGAACAACACTCAAAAACGGGAATTCCAGACAAGAAACAATCAGGAGCACCTCTCAACAAAGGTTCTGTTGGCTTGCTCCTGGGCTGCAAGATTTGTATTTTTATTCAGTAGCCCACTTGTTGATGGATGTCCAGAATCAGCAGCATCCACCGTGGTCCTTTTTATCCTGGGCGACGACCGAGCCAGTATAGACTTTGTTTTGGTTTTTCTCTCCATAATGCTAATGGGTTAGGTGCTCTTAGTTCCACTTCTCAGCTGAGACCTCTCTGACTTGGGTGGAACCTGCTGGTAGTTAGTTACACTACCGCCAGCACAGCTCTCAGCATCCTTGGAGCAGTTAAGCCCCCCATCACGACAAGGTGGCAACCAATCGGGGGGCACAATACACCAGACATCACAATTGTGGGGGAAAAAAAAGTCTGGATTTTTGATGTTGCCATACCGAGTGACAGCCGCACTGAGGAAAAACAACAGGAAAAGCTCAGCTGTTATCAAGACCTCAAAATCAAACTGCAAAGGCTCTGGCAGAAACCAGTACAGGTGGTCCCAGTGGTCATTGGCACACTGGATCTCAGCCAGTGTGCCAATAAACATTGACAAAATCACGATCTGTCAACTGCAAAAGGCCACCTTACTTGGATCTGCGTGCATCATTCGGAAATACATCACATAATCCCAGTCGCTTGGGAAGTGGTCGACTTGTGATTTTGTGATACGAAATCCAGCATATAGATCTCGTTCGCTGTGACATACTGTGGTGTCAGTAAAATAATAATGATGATAATAATAATAAACTCTATTTATATATCGCTCTATCTCCCTGGGGGGACTCAGGGTGGTTTCCAAGCAACAACATCAAAACATACAGAGTCCCAACATGAACAAAATAAACAGTAATGCTAATCAAGGTGGCCAATTGAAACACTCACACATAGCTCCAACCAGGGCTGTACCCAGGATTTTGATTGGGGGGGGGGGTGAGTGTGAGTGAGAGAGGGTCTACCCTAGCAAACCATTTGCATCGTTATCCCAATACCCCCATGCATATGGGATATATTGAGCATGATGATCAGATCATGATATGAATAAACATCACAGTTTAAATAATGTGCCAGTAAGGCCTTCTCGTGGAATGGGGGGGGGGCTAAAGCCCCCCAAGCCCCCCCCTTGCTACATACCACCCTGAGAATTGGGGGGGGGGCTGAAGCCCCTCAAGCTCCCCCTTGCTACATACCACCCTGAGAATTGGGGGGGGGGGGGCTGAAGCCCCTCAAGCTCCCCCTGGCTACATACCACCCTGAGAATTTGGGGGCTGGCCCCTCAAGCTCCCCCTGGCTACATACCACCCTGAGAATTTGGGGGCTGAAGCCCCTCAAGCTCCCCTGGCTACATACCACCCTGAGAATTGGGGGCTGAAGCCACTCAAGCTCCCCTGGCTACATACCACCCTGAGAATTGGGGGGCCAGCCCCTCAAGCTCCCTGGCTACATACCACCCTGAGAATTTGGGGTGGGGGTGGGGGGCTGAAGCCCCTCAAGCTCCCCCCTGGCTACATACCACCCTGAGAATTGGGGGGCTGAAAGCCACTCAAGCTCCCCCTGGCTACATACCACCCTGAGAATTTGGGAGGGGCTGACGCCCCTCAAGCTCCCCCTGGCTACATACCACCCTGAGAATTTGGGGGCTGAAGCCCCTCAAGCTCCCCCTGGCTACATACCACCCTGAGAATTGGGGGGGGGGCTGAAGCCACTCAAGCTCCCCCTGGCTACATACCACCCTGAGAATTGGGGGGGGGGGCTGAAGCCCCTCAAGCTCCCCCTGGCTACATACCACCCTGAGAATTTTTTTTGGGGGCTGAAACCCCTCAAGCTCCCTGGCTACATACCACCCTGAGAATTGGGGGGCTGAAGCCCTCAAGCTCCCCTGGCTACATACCACCCTGAGAATTTGGGGGCTGAGCCCCTCAAGCTCCCACTGGCTACATACCACCCTGAGAATTTGGGGGCTGAAGCCCTCAAGCTCCCCTGGCTACATACCACCCTGAGAATTTGGGGGCTGAAGCCCCTCAAGCTCCCCTGGCTACATACCACCCTGAGAATTTGGGGGGGCTGAGCCCTCAAGCTCCCTGGCTACATACCACCCTGAGAATTTGGGGGGGCTGAGGCCCTCAAGCTCCCCCTGCTACATACCACCCTGAGAACTGGGGGGCCCCCTCAAGCTCCCCCTTGCTACATACCACCCTGAGAAGTGGGGGGGGGGCGGCAGCCCCTCAAGCTCCCCCTGGCTACATACCACCCTGAGAATTTGGGGGGGGGGGCTGAAGCCCCTCAAGCTCCCCCTGGCTACATACCACCCTGAGAATTTGGGGGCTGAAGCCCCTCAAGCTCCCCCTGGCTACATACCACCCTGAGAATTTGGGGGGGGGCTGAAGCCCCTCAAGCTCCCCCTGGCTACATACCACCCTGAGAATTTGGGGGGGGGGCTGAGGCCCCTCAAGCTCCCCCTGGCTACATACCACCCTGAGAATTGGGGGGGGGCCTGAAGCCCCTCAAGCTCCCCCTGGCTACATACCACCCTGAGAATTTGGGGGGGAGCTGAAGCCCCTCAAGCTCCTCCTGGCTACATGCCTGGCTCCAACAGACAAGAGTTCTTTCTCCCCCCCTGGACTTTCCACAGATATATAAACCCAATTTACTAGTTTCCAACAGACCTCACAACCTCTGAGGATGCCTGCCATAGATGCAGGCGAAACGTCAGGAGAGAATGCTTCTAGAAAACCCCTGCAACACAGCCCAGTGATTCCAGCCATGAAAGCCTTCGACAATACATGTCATTTCGGTTGATGAGGAGACCACCCACTGATTGAAGATGACAGGATCCATGTTACTTCCTGCAAGTAACATGGATCGGGGATAAAAAGAAGAACCAGCGGTAGGTCGGCTTTGGAGTCGAAAGAGGAGAGTCAAGGGAGCGGGAGGGGCTTTAGGACCCAGGGCGCGTCGCCAGGAGGCGGGAGTTGTGCAGCTCACTGGGAGACTCTAAAAGGGTCCAGTTTTAATTCTGCCTCTAATCTCTGCCGCGGCCGCGCTTCCTCCCAACAGCAAGCTCAAGGTTGGGATCGGATTCCTATTTCTCCTTGCCTCTCGCACAAGGAAGGAACCATGCCGGGGGCGCCTTGGCAATGGAAACCCTAGAGGAGGAGGAGGAGGGAGAAGAGGCAAAAGTGGCTTCGGGGGCTCACTGAGGCGTGCCATAGAAAAGGAGGCGCACGAAAATGAAGGCGCTGGTGGTAAGTCAAGGGGTCGCCACCTGGCTGGGAGAAAGCGAGCCCAAGTTCAGCTTGGGTATGGATCCAGGAAGGGAGGGAGGGAGGCAACTTTCCAGCCTCCTTTTGGGCGGAAGGTGAGGAAGCTTGGGTGGAAGGGTGGCGGCGGGGGAAAGGGGCAAGCCAGGCGGAATCAAGACGCCGGAGAAGACGAGGAAAGGCTGGAAGGGGGCAGAGAGAGAGAGAGGTCCCAAAGTGGAATTATGGTCGCCAAAGGGAAAGGAGAGAGAGGAGAGGAAACAAGAGGGTCGTCCCTTGAGCTGCCAACCGCACTTCCCAACAAGGCGCCTTTGCAAGGAACCAAAGGGCTTCTCTCGCTTTGAATTGAAATTTGGCTATTATCATCATAAATATCACCATCCCGCTTTTCTCTCCTAAAGAACCCACACTTCCCCTTCCATCAGAACCTCTTTTCCTGCCTTGTTGTGAGTTTTCCGGGCTGTCTGGCCATGTTCCAGAAGCATTCTCTCCTGACGTTTCGCCCACATCTATGACAGGCATCCTCAAAGGTTGTGACATTTTGCAATTGTCCACCTTGATTAGCACTGAATGTCTTCGCAGTTTCAAGGTGAAGCTTTTGACTGCTTGGGGGAATTCTTTGTTGAGAGGTGATTAGCTGTCCCCGATTATTTCTTGTCTGGAGTTCCCCTTTTTGGAGTGTTCTTCTTCCAGGATCCCTTGGCAGTCAATCCAAGGGGCGTTGAAATGCATTCATTCCACCAAGTAGGCACCAACCCTGGCACATTATACACATCCCTGAAGCGCTTGTTGGAAACTATGAAGGTGGGATTTATATATCTCTGGAATGTCCAGAGTGAGAGAAGGAACTCTTGTCTGTCTGAGGCAAGTGTGAAAGTTGCAATTGGCCAGCTTGATTAGCATTGAATGGCCTTGCAGCTTCAAAGACTGGCTGCTTTCAGCCCGTGGGAATCCTTTGTTGGGAAGTGTTCGCTGGACCCTGATTGTTTCCTGTAGAATTCCCATTCGCTTGCGCACTCTCTCCTTCTCAAACCCTCCTTTCCCGCACATGTCTGCTTTCCCTTTGGTGACCATGATTAATTAATTAATTAATTACTATATTTCTATACCGCCCCTCTCAGCCTGAAGGCGACTCGAGGCAGTTTACATATTTACTTATTTTATTTATTTATTTACGACATTTATATGCAATCAATGCCCACAAGATAAAATACAATCAAAACAATAATATAACCATATAAAATAAACAATTAGCAGTTAAAACCATAAAATACAATTCTCAGCGTCTCATCATTAAAATCATTTTCCGTCGCATCGTCTTATCATTCCATAAGTCTCAATTAAACAGTTAGACTGCCTCTGCAAATGTCTGCTCGAATAGCCAGGTCTTAACTCTCTTTTGAAATGTTAGGAGGGAGGAGGCCGATCTAATGTCCCTAAGGAGGGCGTTCCATAGCCAAGGGGCCACCACTGAGAAGGCCCTGTCTCTTGTCCCAGCCAATCAGCTCTTCAAAGAAATCGGGACCGAGAGCAGGGCCTCTCCGGACAATCTTAAACACCTAGATGGTTCATAGGAAGAGATGCGTTCGGACAGGTAAGCTGGGCCAGAACTGTTCCACTTTGGGACTTCTCTCTCCCTCCCCTTCCACCCTTTCCCCCAGGCTGAAAGCAGCCGGGTTTTGAAGCTGTAAGGCCATTCAGTGCTAATCAAGACGGCCAGTTGCAACATTGACACTTGCCTCAGACAGACAAGAGTTTGTTCTCCCACCCTGGACATTCCACAGATACTTAAATCCCACTTGCCTAGTTTCCAGCAGAGCTCCGAGGATGCCTGCCATAGACGTCAGGAGAGAATGCTTCGGGAACACGGCCAGACAGCCCGGAAAACTCACAACAACCCAGTGATTCTGGCCATGAAAACCTTCGTCAATACTCTTTTCCTGCCTTTTCAATTGAATATTTTCCTCTTAGTTGCCTACTAGTACTCATCGAAGGTTGACAGCAGAAGTGTTGGAAGTCTACTGCTCAAGTCCACAGTCCTCAATGAGGAACAGCTAGTTAGCTTTAGAATAGGCTGGGGGAGTCCGTCCCGTCCCCCCCCCAGCTCCTGAATGTCAATTGGAATGAGTCTATTCCTTCTCTCTCTCTACGCACATCCTGATTGGTGGTGTAGAATGGATTTTTTTTCATGTCAGGAGTGACTTGAGAAACTGCAAGTTGCTTCTGGTGTAAGAGCTGTCTGCAAGGACGTTGCTCAGTGGATGCTCGAATGTTTTACCATCCTGCAGGAGGCTTTTCTCTTATCCCATGAGAAGCTGGAGCTGACAGATGGGAGCTCACCCCACTCCCTGGATTCAGATCGCCAACCTTTTGGTCAGCAGTCCTGCCGGCACAAGGGTTTAACCTTTTCTTTTCGATTGAATGTTTTCCTGTTAGCTCCCTTGTCCAGGTGGCAATAGTAGTAGGTTGATACCAGAAAGAAGCCTTCAAAGGGGGAATAAGAAAGAGGGAAACTATCCAGAGAATGGAAGACAAAGATCAAGGAAACCAGGCCTCTTTCACACAGCTGAATAAAATTCCACTGTGAGTTTTCCGGGCTGTCTGGCCATGTTCCAGAAGCATTCTTTCCTGACGTTTCACCCATATCTACGGCAGGCATCCTCAGAGGTTGTGAGGTCTGTTGGAAACTAGGCAAGTGAGGTTTATATATCTGTGGAATGTCCAGGGTGGGAGAAAGAACTCCTGAGGCAAGTGTGAAAGTTTCCATTAGCATTGAATGGTCTTGTAGCTTCAAAGCCTGGCTGGTTGCTGCCGGGGGGAAAGGGTGGAAGGAGAGGAAGAGAGAGGTCCCAAAGTGGAATTATGGTTGCCAGAGGGAAAGGAGGGGAATCCTTTGTTAGGTGTTAACTGACCCCAATTGATTTTTGTCTGGATTTCTTCTGTTTTTTGAATGTTGTTCTTTATTTACTGTCATGATAGCCTAGCAGCTTCAAAGCATGGCTGTTTCCTTCCCAAGGGAATCCTTGGTTTAAAATCCCACATTCTCTGCTTTGAACTGAATTATATGGCAGTGTGGGCTCAGATAACCCACACCTTGATAATCTGGCCCTTAGATAAAGGAAATGGGGTTCTGTTCTGAAATGCCAGTTTGTAGCAGGGGAAAGAAGGGCACCCCTACATCGTGGAATGAATATCATTTGACAGCCCTTTTTTTGAATGCTTATGGGATGAGTTGTAAATCAATAGGATAATCACTGATTAGAATCAATACTTATGGGATCAGTTGTAAAACCGTAACTTCCAGGATCTGTGTTGTTGTAATCTTTTCGGGCCGTCTGGCCATGTTCTAGAGAAGCATTCTCTCCTGACGTTTCGCCCACATCTATGGCTGGCATCCTCAGAGGTTGAGGGGTCTGTTGGAAGCTAGGAAAATGGGGTTTATCTATCTGTGGAATGATGTCCAGGGTGGGAGAAAGACCTCTTGTGTGTTGGAAGCAAGTGTGAATGTTGCAATTGGCCACCTTGATTAGCATTGAATGTCTTGGCAGTTTCAAGGTGAGGTTTTTTTTACTGCTTGGGGGAATTCTTTGTTGAGAGGTGATTAGCTGTCCCCGGTTATTTCTTGTCTGGAGTTCCCCTGTTTTGGAGTGTTCTTCTTCCAGGATCCCTTGACAGTCAATCCAAGGGGCGTCGAAATGTATTCATTCCACCTTGTAGGCGCCAGCCCTGGCACGTTATACACATCCCTGAAGCGCTTGTTGGAAACTATGCAAGTGGGATTTATATATCTGTGGAATAATGTCCAGGGTAGGAGAAAGACCTCTTGTGTGTTGGAAGCAAGTGTGAATGTTGCAATTGGCCACCTTGATTAGCATTGAATGTCTTGGCAGTTTCAAGGTGAGGTTTTTGAGTCTGCTTGGGGGAATTCTTTGTTGAGAGGTGATTAGCTGTCCCCGGTTATTTCTTGTCTGGAGTTCCCCTGTTTTGGAGTGTTCTTCCAGGATCCCTTGGCAGTCAATCGAAGGGGCGTCGAAGGGCATTCAATCCAACCCTGGCACATTATACACACACCCCTGAAGCGCTTGTGCCTATCTAACAGCAAGGACGGGAGGGAGGGAGAAGCCATTGGGCCAGGCGGGGCGCGCGCGCACCTGAGGGATTGGCGGGAGGGGCGGGGTGAAGGTGCGAGGAGGCGGCAACAGCGGGGGGCTATGCGAGGGGAGGGAAGTGGGGAAAGGCCTCCTGTCCCTTTAATGATTGACGGGGCCGCTTGCGCGCGCGCCCCGTCTCCTCCACGCGGCCCCTTTCTAGCTCGCCGTCCCTCTCAGTGTGTCTCCTTGTCCCCCTTGCAGCGACATGGGCTGGCGGTGTCTTTTGCGCTCACCACCATGTGCACTAGCTTGTTGCTCTTGTACGGCAGCATCGGAGGAAGCGGAGGGATCGGAGGGAGCGGTGGGGGAGAAGGCCAGAAAGAGCCAAGCCAGCAGCAGCAGCAGCAGGTGGCGGTGACAGCCAGCCAGAAGCCTGCCAGCCCTTTGCAGCTGAGCAGCAGCAGCAGCAGCAGCAGCAGCAGCCCCAGCAGCGCGCGACGCCCACCCGGGCTCTCCGCCCGCCCACTGGAAGGCTACATCAGCGTCCTCGACCACAAGGTGAGCTGAGCGCGAGGACCCGCCGCGCGCTCCGGGGCGGGGCCTGACGCGCCATTGGCTGCCAGGCGCTTGATTGACACCTGCGCCTCTCCTCCCACAGACGCTTACAGGTTGTACAAAAAGCAGGGATGGGCAAACTTGGAGCCCAAGGCAACATACAATTAAAAACAGAACAATCACATATTAAAATAGCATAAAAACAGCGCAAACAATAATAAACAAGCATCAAAAGCAACAACAGACTCAAGGTGGATAGAAATGTATAGGAATAGTATAGAAATAGAGCAATTAAACAGCATCCATTCAGCTTAACTTAAAAATTTAGTAATGAAATATAGGAATTGGGATTCAGATCATCTGTCACGGGAGTCGTCAATCGAATGCACAATGAAACACCCACGTCTTTAGTTCCTTACGGAATGTGGATAGGGAGGGTGCTAGCCTAATCTCCCTGGGGAGGGAGTTCCAGAGACGAGGGGCCGCCACCGAGAATGCCCTTTCTCTCGTCCTCACCAGCCACGCCTGAGATAGGGGCGGGAGCGAGAGAAGAGCATCCCCGGAAGATCTTAAGGACCGTGTGGGAATGTAGGGGAGGATGTGGTCACGAAGATAGGCAGGCCCTGAACAGTTTAGAGCAGGCCTGGGCAAACTTCGGCCCTCCAGGTGTTTTGGACTCCAACTCCCACAATTCCTAACAGCCTACTGGCTGTTAGGAATTGTGGGAGTTGGAGTCCAAAACACCTGGAGGGCCAAAGTTTGCCCAGGCCTGGTTTAGAGCTTTATAGGTAATAACCTGCACCTTGAATTGGGACTGGAAACTTCTCGGTAGCCAGTGGAGCTGTTAGGAATGGTGGGACTTGAAGTCCAAAACACCTGGAAGGGCCCAAGTTTGCCCATGCCTGATAAAGAATCATAGAGTTGGAAGGTCCATCTAGTCCAACTCCCCTGCCATGCCGGAATAATTTATTTAATTTTTATTCCGTATCAAAAGCATTGCATAAATTAGTATAAAACTGGTAAAAAAATAGAAGGTGTGCAGGCGTCTAAATATCTTTTGACCTAAAACGGGCAACAGCAACGGCATTGTCTGTAGCCTCCAACAATTCTTCCTCTGTACATGTGGCAGGGCACAGTGGACAAGCATACAGATGTGGAGTTGTCTGCTCTGCCCCACAGTCACACAAGGTATGAGATTCTTTTAGGTAGTGCCATTTTGCCAGGTTGTCTTTGGATCTGCCCACTCTGCTTCTGAGTCGATTCAGGGACTTCCAACTTGCCTAGTCGTTGTTTTGCCCCTGGAGGAAGACCCTGGGGGGGGGGGGGCATCCAGTTGGTATTTCCTGGTTTAGCTGCCCAAAGGGATACCCTTGCTGTTGCAGGGGGGACGCCAAAAGGAGTGGTAGTTCTCATAAAGCTTTTCCTTGATTTGGGAGGAGGCTGGTAGCCATGTAGTGGGTGGCTTTCACCTTATTTCTCTCACATTTAGCAGCAACTTCCCGTCGCACATCAGGAGGGGCAGCTAGCTTATAGACTTTATCAACGGGTGTAGGAATAATAATAATAATACTTTATTTATATTCTGCTCTATTTCCCCAAAGGGACTCGGAGTGGATTCCAAACATAAAAGGCAAACATTCAATGCTCAAATACAACAACAATACATCCATACTAACAAAATATATACAGCCCAACATATAAATACGAATTATAACTTAACAAACTGAAATTAAATAAAAAGCACAGCCTTTTATAACAGACATAAGACAAAACATCAAATGGAAACAATAATTCCCCAGTTCCTTGGGGAAAATCGATTAATCAATGATCAAGATTAATTGAGCTGGTGGGGTGAGCAGGGCACGAATATGGATGGCAACTATTAATCAGAGATATACTAGTAGTATTACCAACTACTATTCCTCCTCCTCGTAAGCCAGTGAGCAAAGGTATGTCTTGAGCTGTTTTTTGAAAGTGGTGGGGGGCATCTTTAACTCCTTAGTTAAAGGTGGGGGGCAGCCACGGAGAAGGCCCTTTCTCTTGTTTGCACCAACTGTACTTGGGACGGGTGGAACTGAGAGGAGGACCTATAGCAGGAGGTGTGGTTTGTCTAATAGTCTGGACCTAACACTCAATCAAAGCAACCCCCTGACAGATGGCCATCCAGCCTCTCCCTCCGTAGAAGGAGATTACACCATGCTCCCAGGCAGCACAGTATTATTATTAGTAGTAGTAGTATTACTATTTTTATTCATACCCCATATACTCCGCCTCCATCTCCCTGAAGGGACTCAGAGCGGCTTATAAAGGGACATGCCCAACAAAACAGGTTAAAACAAACATCGAAAAACAAGCAATATCAAACATCAATAAACATAAAACCAGATAGCATTATCAAAACAATTAAAAAGCAATATCATAGCTGAGCCAATAAAGTGGTTTATTGTTCAGTTCATAATTACTAAGAGCAATTAATCCTAAATAGAGCCAGGGAAAGGGCAACAAGTGGAAGGCTGGGCTAGGAGGCAAATGTACGTAGGCTATTAAAGTGTTAGAAGTGCCAAAAAGGGACCATGTTAAAGTGCAGGAGCGGGATAGGCCTGGAAATTCTGTGGTGAACCTGCCATCTGCAAGGATGTTGCCTATGGGACGCCTGGATGTTTTTTATGTTTTTGACTATTTCAGATTTCAGTATTAATGTCAAAAATACGTAGTATGATTTTACATAGGATTTGTGCTACATTAGAACAGTAAAGACAAATATCACTTAAGTAAAATAAACATTAAATATTAAATAACCAAAAAATAAAATAAGGTATAAACACTAAACTAATCTGGGAATCTGCTATTGCAACACACCCAATGAAGTGGTTTAAAAACAGTATAACAAGATTAGGATGTGGTCAGGAAAGCCAAGAGAGATTTTGAGGCACACATAGCAAAGAATATTTTAAAAAATAACAAAAACTTCTTTAAGTACATCAGAAGCAGGAACCCAACTAGAAAAGCAGTTGGGCCACTCGACGACAATGGTCAGAAAGGGAAAATCAGTGAAGACAAAGAGATTGCTGAGCGGCTAAATGACTTCTTTGCCTCCGTTTTCACACAGGAGGACAGACAACATATGCCTGCAGCTGAGTCAGTTTTTTCAGGGAGGGAATTAAAAGAATTAAAACAGATAGAGATAAACAAGGAGGATGTTCTCACATGCCTTACTAAACTAAATGTCAACAAATCACCAGGTCCAGACGGCATCCACCCCAGAGTTCTTAAGGAACTCAAGTGTGAAATTGCTGAACTTCTAGCTGAGATATATAACCTTTCTCTAAGATCAGGCACTGTACCCGAGGACTGGAGGGAGGCAAATGTAACACCGATCTTCAAGAAAGGATCCAGAGGTGATCCAGAAAATTATAGACCAGTCAGTTTAACCTCAGTTCCAGGCAAAGTGATGGAAACCATTATTAAAGAAAAATTACTAGGCACATAGAAGAACAGGCATTGCTGAAAGAAAATCAACATGGTTTCTGCAAAGACAAATCATGTCTTACTAACTTGTTAGAATTCTTTGAGGGTGTAAATAAACACATAGATAAAGGGGACCCAATTGATATTGTTTACCTTGACTTTCAAAAGGCTTTTGACAAAGTCCCTCACCAAAGGCTCCTAAACAAGCTCTTCAGCCATGGAATCAGAGGACAGGTCTTGTCCTGGATTGGAACCTGGCTAAACTGTAGGAAACAAAGGGTGGTAATAAATGGACATTTCTCTGGGTGGAAAGAGGTGAGAAGTGGCGTACCCCAAGGTTCAGTTTTGGGTCCGTTACTTTTTAATTTATTCATTAATGATCTGGATGTAGGAGTAAATTCTGAGGTAGCAAAGTTTGCAGACGACACTAAATTGTTCAGGGTAGTTAAAAATGAAACTGATTGTAAAGAGCTCCAGAAAGATCTCTCGAAATTGAGTGAATGGGCAACAAAGTGGCAAATGCATTTTAACCTAAACAAGTGTAAAGTCATGCACATTAGGGCAAAGAACCCCAACTACACCTACAAATTGATGGGGTCAAAGCTTTCCGAGACAAACCAGGAAAGGGATCTTGGGGTTTTGGTGGACAGCTCAATGAAGATGTCAACCCAGTGCGCAGCAGCAGTGAAAAAGCAAATTCTATGCTAGGCATGATCAGAAAGGGAATCAAAAATAGGTCAGCAAATGTTGTATTACCTCTCTACAAATCTATGGTAAGGCCACATTTGGAGTACTGTGTACAATTCTGGTCTCCGCACCTTAAGAAGGATATAACGGAACTGGAAAAGGTACAGAAAAGGGCAACAAGAATGATCCAAGGGATGGAGCCGCTCCCTTATGAAACCAGGTTGCAACGCCTTGGTCTTTTCAGCCTTGAAAGACGGCGTCTAAGAGGTGACTTGATCGAAGTGTATAAAAACATGCATGGGATAGAAAAGGTGAATAAAGAAAAATTATTTTCTTTGTCACAAAACACTAGGACTAGAGGGCACTCCTGAAGCTCCAAGGTAGGAAAATTAGAACTAATAAAGGGAAATATTTCTTCACCCAGAGGGTCATTGGGTTATGGAATTTACTTCCAGAAGAGGTTGTGACAGCTGTCAGCCTGAACAACTTCAAGGCAGGATTAGACAGATTCATGGATACCAAGTGTATTGGTAGTTACTGAAAAGGACATTCAAGTGCCACCTCGGAGTTGGTTGAGGTAGGCAGGATTTCCCTGGGTACTGGTTGTGGGGGGTCGGGAGCAGGTCAGGGTTTTGCCCTCCCTTCTGCTCGAGATCCCCGTGTACAACTGGTGGGCCACTGTGTGATACAGAATGCTGGACTAGATGGGCTGAGGTCTGATTCAGCATGGCTCTTCTTATGTTCTTATGTTTACCAAATAGTATGTGTCTGAATAAAAAGTGACTCCATTGCCTGACAACTCTTACCCGCAATCTCTTTTCCTGCTATTTGAATCTATTGCTCCCTGTCCTAATCTTCTGGATTTTTACAGATTTTGGAATGCTTATATTTGCTAATATGTCCAGACTATTAATCATTACCATGGAGAAGGGTGAATTAATGAGATATATTGGAGTGCTTCCACACTGTGGAATTAATGCAATTTGATGCCACTTGTAATTCCCATGGCTCCATGCTGTGTAATCCTTGGAATTATAGCTTGGGGAGCACCAGCATACTTTGTTTGTCAGAAAAGATCACAACAACGAAGGGTGGCAGATAAAGTGGTTTCAAGCTGCATTAATTCTACCGTGTAGTGCAACCTTGGATATGGGATCCAAGTCTAAACACAACATTCATGTTTCATAGACATCTCATTCACAGAGCCCACTTTTATACAATATTTTATCACATTTTTTTCTGTATGTGACAAAGTTTGTGCACATTGGACTATCAGAAAGCAAAGGTGTCACTCATCTCAGCCATGCATATGGACAGTTTGAGATTTTAGTGTATTTTGGATTTCAGAATTCCTGATCAGGGATGCTCAATCTGTAAAATGATATGAAAATGAAACAATGATCCACTGAGACCTCATGTCTGTAGACTTTGGAGAAAACCATGTGGGATTGGAGGGCACTGTATTGTTTTTTAAAGGCAAAGTCATGTTTGTTTTTAAAGTGTTGAACAGCAGAGTGGATGTATGTGTTTTAAAGCTTTGCTAGTCTGGATACTCACTAGTCCACAATAAATTATCTCGTCACCTCATCACTTTGCTGCCCAATGGAATTTCACAAAGGAAACATGGCATCTCTCCCCTTGCTTGTCTGAAGGGGTTTCAATAGGAGTTCTGTTGGTCTTTGTCCTTCTCTTAAAGGTCCATGGGCAGGCTTTAGATGTTCTGGCCAGTAGTCTTTCCTCATTCTCTTTTAGAGTGAAAGGAGTGAAAGGCATCTGTAGATTAAAAACAGTATTTTTCATGTTATCTGGTATGAAGTGTTGGAATTCAACCCCACACTTCCCAAGTCTCAAGTCCTCAATGAGGAGCAGTTAGTTGTTTAGTATAGGCTGAGGGAATTCCCTTCCGCCATGTCTCCTGTATGACAGTTGAAATATATCTAATTTCTTCTCTCATCTCTGTTTATGCTCTCATTTTTATTGGTTGTTTGAAATGGATACGGTGTCCCCTCGCTACTTTGCGGTTCACATTTAACAGACTCACTGTTTTGCGAATTAAAAAAATATTAATTTAAAATAAATATCATGGTTTTTCACTGTTCTGTGGGTTTTTGCCACCACCGCTCTCCGAGGCGCTTTCCCTCCTTAGTCCTTCCTCCAGCCTTGAAGGGCCTTTCCTTCACTTTATTTTAAGTGTTTAAAGACTTAAAATAGTGTATACCTGCTAATATAATGTATAAATATTGAAATAAATAGAGCGTCCATACTTCGCGGATTTTCGCTTATCGTGGGAGGTCCTGGAATGTACTTTTCTACTGCAAGCCTTTTTAAATCTGACTTCTTACACGTTAGTATGGAAAGTACGAGTTGTGTTGTGTGCTTTGAGATCTCTCTCTCTCTCTCTCTCTGCTTATGTGTCAGGAGAGATGTAGCGATTGAGTTTTCCCTCTCTTGAAACCTTAGAAGAGATGGGCGTTAGAGTAGCTCAGACTCAGTTCTTGATTATTAAGAAATGAGTTATTTCTTATTATTGTAAATAAACCTTTTGTAATTTTTAAAGATTGGACTCTGCATGTTTGCCTCCAAAGGTCCTACTTCTTTACAGCCACATCACATGGCACTTCACGCTCTGCTCGCTAATGAGCTGAATGCTCAACTTTTTGTATCCTGTTTATGTTTTTGGATGCTCTGCTAATTTTATGGTAGTTTCCCCTAACATGAGGAACTGGCAGTTATAAGTCCAGTGTACTAACTGACTAGAGTTGTTTGTTTTGGTCCTGGAAATTTGCTAAGGATTGGCCAAGGGACCACCACTTTAAAAGTAACCCTGCTAAATGTTAGTGCATCTGTGATAGATGCCTTCTTGCCTCTTAGCAAAGTTTGCAATGTTTACAGCTCCAAGGATCCTGGAGAACATACACATAGGGTACAAAGTGCAATGGATGTTTTGTTTTCCTGTCTTTTTATAAAGCCTGTGTGTGAGAATTAAGACTTCTTCATAATGGCTTGGATGAATGATGCTGAAGAGGTGATGTTATATAAACACAATCACTTTACAACAGCTGCTTCTGAACAGAGAGAAAATTTGATTGCCTGGGTAAGTTCAGAATAGCACTCTTGTCATTAATAACATTTAGTACAGCCAAGCCGATACTTTCAGGGTAGAATACAGGGTCTGTGACTTGAAGGCATGACAACAGCAAATAGTATTTGAACAGAAGGTGAGCAGAAAGATGATATTTATTAATGCAGGAACTGGTGTGGAAAGCTTTCTTGTGATTGTCAGGGTATGATTTGAAATAAATTGTTCTGTGTGAAAAACAGCATGATGTACATGATGCAGACTGGTAGTGGTTGTTTGCCTTCAATTCATTTCTGACTCAGTGTGATCCTGAGGCAAAATTGTCATGGGGTTTTCTTGGCAAGGATTGTTCAGAGGGTGTTTGCCTTTGGCATCCTCAAAGACTGGGGGAGTGTGACTTGCCCAAGGTCAAGTCGATTTCTATGGCTCAGCAGCCTCTTGGTGTCCTACTCAGACCTCTATACCCTGCTGGAAGAGTACCACTTCATGAAAAAAGATCCCAGACAATGAATCATTAGCATGCGATGGAGAGGGATTTTCATCTAGCCTGCTCCCTGAAGTATTAGCTGTCTACTGCAAAAAGTTGGCTGCCTTTTCCTTTCCTTTTCACATTGAAACACGTGCAGCCTGAAGTGAGTCATTCCATTCAGGAAAGACTAGAGCTGGTGTCAGTAATATGTGGCCCTTCGGGAGCTGATCTTTGAAGATCTCACCATGATCACGATTCCTCTTATCTCACCATTGGTAACTATAGCAAGAGCTGAAGAGATTTCAAATGCAACAAGATGCAGAAGGACACTGATCTATCATTCCTGGATTAGTGCATGTTTCACTTAAGGATAATAGGCAAGGGGATTTGCCTTGAAAGTTAAACACTATCGTAATAATGGCTATATAATCAACTTTGTTTCATGTTTATATCAAAAGAGCCTATATATATATATATATATATATATATAAAATTTATTGATAGCATTTATATCCCGTCTCTTCTCAACCCCTAAAGGGGGACTCAGGACGGCTTACACAGGCAGCAATTTAATGCCATCATATAGACAGTTAAAACCATCATACATAATCATTAATCATTAAAATGCAAAATACATAAATTACATACAAAATTAATTAAAACAGTATAAAACATTGATCATCAATAAAAAACAAATCATTGTATAAACATCCTTATCAGTCCATTTCGCGTAAGTGCTGCTTTATGTCTCTCCATGTAGTAATGCTGGCCACATGACCTTGGAGGTATCTTTGGACAATGCCGGCTCTTTGGCTTAGAAATGGAGATGAGCACCACCCCCCAGTGTCAGACATGACTAGACTTAATGTCAATGAGAAACCTTTACTTTACCTTAGTAGAGGGAAGATTTCAGTTACTTATTTTTCTCTCACTATTTATTGTCTTTAAGGATGGTAAAACGTCAGTTTTGTAATACTTTAAAGATGGCAAGAAAATTAGTCATTAATGTCCCCATAATCCACTACAGTTAGATGAACCGATACTGGGAAAATATATTCATCACAAATCTCACAGTAGGGACCAATAGGGACTGAAATACAGCTGGAAGAAACTGCAAAGGAAGTATTGCACATAAACATACAGGCGCCTTGAAAGCTTTAATAGCATTTTGCCTACTATTCATTCAGATTGGTACTGCTATTCAATTTTGTCTAAAATTGGGTCTCAAAAAAGTAAGAGAAATTGCTGTCAGAAAACTCTTGAATACAACTGGCTAACGTCAATGGCATAATGCCAATTCTCCATGAAAAGTGTGTGAAAAAAGAATAGCAGTTCCAGATAAAAAAAGGATGTGGAAACAACTGATTAATATTTATAAGTATGTGTGTGCACTGTACAATGATAGGTGGATCTACAGAAGAATGTGGGGAATGATTCAGAGTTTGCATCATACTTTCAACTGATCGCTAATTATATACACTATAGTTTCTCTGATTAGAGTAAGGATAGTTTTCATGAGTCCGAACAATATTTCAGAAGTAACCAGAAGTTTGCTTCCATTTTTTAATGAAAATCTATAGCCTTGATATTCATTGTTATAATCCAACAAAAGCAGAGTTACTCATTCAATATATATAGACGTTTGTATGTATTAACAGAGAGGTAACTTAATAAAATTGATGCTATTTTGAAAACAAAACTAAAAATAATGCTTATCATTTGCAAGGAAATAAGATGTACAGAGTTGAGGTGGAAAAGATGGTATATTATTATACTAAAAACATTCACCAATAAATACATAAATCTGGCTATTCCTCAATAAACACTGGTTATGCTTGTTAAACCCATCTATCTACTAATGATTCAGTCTCTGCGAAAAGTAGCTTTTCTATAGAAATAATTGGGGGAAAATTGCCAAACAAAAATGCATTTTTTTCAGACTAGAACCATACCAAGAAAATTTCTGAATTCTTAAAATAAGTAGTTCCTGAGAACATCCTGGTCAGTGCATTAGATTTAATTGAATCATAGTGTTGAAAGTATCTGCCTGTGTACATGTTCATAGAAATGAACCAGAGAACAGGACAGTTAATTAAATGTTTGATGAAGAGTCATTCTGCAAATGGTTCTGTACCTCCATAATCACCAGTATAGTAAAACATAGTTGGGAACATAATTACTTTGCGTGACTCAAGGAGAAATGTTACTGGAATTTGAGGACAAAGAAAATACAATTCATTCTGTTCCAAAGAGACTCATTTATAATAGATAGAACTTATAGTTGGAGATATATTGAAAATTGCTGCTTTGCATGCAAGGTTTGGTGCAAAGGAAGGTCATTATTTTCTGGCATATAAGACTACTTTTTAACCCAATACAATCTTCTCAAAAGTCAGGGGTCGTCTTATACGCAGGAGTAGCCTGATACGCCGGGAGTCGTCTTATAGAGCGGGTGCTGAAACTTTCAATCGGGATTGGAGAATCTGTGGTTGCCGCATATTGTGGGGGGAGCTCAAAAATGGCAGCGGCCATGTCCCTGCCGTATGCAGCGACTATATGAAAGCATTAAGGGCGACGCTGTACGAGTACGATAGAAGAAAATTCATTCGTCAGGATTCATGGACTTAATGCAGTCCCGATGGTGAGGTGAAGGGGTGCCTCACCAGGAAGGTGTAAGTGAAGGGTGAAGTAAGCTGCAGGTGTCCAGGGCTCCCGGGGTATGGAAAAAAGAGATAGAGTGGCTCTGGGCCCAGAAAGACACACCTCTTTTACCTGTCTGGCCTGCCCTTGTATCCTATTACTGTATCTCCTCCTCTGCCTCTCAGATCTCGCTTCTGAAGACTGCAGTGAAGCGGTGCAGGTGTGCATGTGCGAGATCTGAGAGGCAGAGAAGGAGGTGTGTGTTGGAAGATGGGTAGTCTTATACGGTGAGTATATCCCAAACTCTATATTTTAACTGGAAAAGTTGAGGGCCGTCTTATACGGCCAGTCATCTTATATGCTGGAAAATATGGTACTTAGTAAATCATAGAATACATCTAATGCATAACTGAAACTTCACATCAGCCTATAGGCTGTGTAGGCCATGGATGATACGTGCCACCCATCTACTTCTTGTCTCTCATGGCCTTTCCACACAGCCAAATAACCCAGAATATCAAGGCACATGATCCACAATATCTGCTTTGAACTGTATTATCTTGAGTCCACACTGCCATGTAATCCAGTTCAATGTGGATTTTATACACTTGTATTGAAGGGGCTACAGTCTTCTCCTGCATCCTTCTGATTAAAAATGTTCATCGTATTTGTAAGAATCTTAGTTCACGACATAAAACACTTTTCTTTGATGTAAATCCTGATAAGCGGTTTCCAAGATATGAAGAAGACTCCTATATTAGCTTCACAAATGATTTTTGCTGACTTACAGAGTGCTATTTTTCTAGTCTACCTCAATCTCTTCACTTTCCAAGTTCCCAAGTCAGAGGGCCTTAATAAAGTTCCCCAGATATCTAGGACGCTTAAATGTTGTGGTGATGTTACACAGATATATTCAATAGCCCTGCCAACTAACTATTGAAGAATTTTAGTCTTCAATTACAAGTGGTAGCATTCATTAAAACATTCTTAAAATAAAAATGACTTGAATGGGATGCTTTTAATTAATGAAGGGAATTTTCCTGATAAATTAATATTTAACAGAAGGAAAACAACTACTTCCAAATAATGTATTCTGAATTGGTTGGGTGGGAGTTATGAATCGGTAATGTTATGACATTTGTAATAGTTTTAGAATGAATTCAATTTAAATTTAAATAAGTATTAATTATAGAAACTATTAATATAGTAAGGTTAATACAGTGATTTGGGTGAATTAATACTTTGATAGATGTAGTTATAATGGATATGCTTGAAGCGTAGCAAGGCTCCGCAAACCGATGCGGATCAGGAAACAGGACAAGGTTTCGCAATCCAATGCGAATCAGGAACCAGGGCAAGGTGCCGCAACCACTGCGGCTCAGGAAACAAGGCAAAGGCAAGGCAAGGCTTGATGACCACTGTTAGCTTGTGGTCTCACTCCGCTTCGCGCCTATTCAGTATAGACGTGGCCGGAGAACTGAGGATCAGTTCCCACGGGGCGTACTTAATCCCTCGGCCGGGACCCCGACGATCTAGGGCCCGCGCCTCCAGTCTCTACTTTCCGAACGGTGACGGTCTAGGGACAGATGCCAGCTCCTCCTGCCCTCCTCTATGTCCCTGCGCCTGTTATGAGAACGGCCCCGCTCTTCCAGCCTAGTATCGCTATCTTCCTGAGAAACAGCCTCCCCCCGAACTTTCCCAGCCGCTGGCCTCCATCGGCTGCTCGGCCAGCTCCTGGGAACCTCGGCCGTTTGGGAATTCATAACTATCTCCGCTATCTGCTTCGCTGCCTCCCATCTCCACCTGGTCCGCTCCGTCCCCGGGAGAATGCTCCCATTCGAAATCCCAGGCTAAACTCTCTGCAGGTGGACTGTGCAAAGGCACGGCTGACCAATCTTGCTCTGGGCCTTCCAACTCATCCTCCGAGTCCCTTTCAGCCTGTGCGGGTCCCAATGCCAACGGGACCCCCCGGTGCGTCACCCCTCCCCCGCGGCCCGGGCGGACCCATGGGTGCTACAGGATATAATACTAACATTATTTGAAAAGTTAATACAATGATTGGGAGTTTCCCTACTGTATTTCTGCCTTGTGATGATGATGATGACGTTGATGATGATAATAATACTTTATTTATACCTCACCACCATCTCCTATAGGAACATGGGGCAGCTTACAAAATAGCACACAAAAATATCATACATAAAATGCACAATACAGAAAAGTAAAAACATCAACATGAAAACAATAATAACATTACATAAACCAGGTATTTCTTTTTCCTTTTCTTTTCTCCTTTGGCTTTACTTCGCGAACGAAGATTCAGGAAGAACTCATCCCACGCTTTCTATAAGCGCGTTGGATATGTCCTTCGAGCCTGTGCAATGGGTTTTTCTGGTGGAGCACAGCGTGCACAGGCCTCACCCTTTAAACCAAAGGTTTATCTCCCGGGGCCTAGCAAGCTTGGACGGTGGCAGCGAAATCCTCAGGTCATAGATTTGGTTTGAGTTTCCTTCTCTTAGATGGTTGACCTTACAGGGTTAGACGAGCACCATTTGCCCGGGTTTGAAATTAGAGTTTTCCTTCTCCTAGGATGGTTGCCAAAAAGCTAGAGAGCCCATCCTGCCCATTGAAGCTCTTTGTCACACCCTTCATTTGTGGCCTGTCTGGCATGAGAGGCCCTACCGGTGGCAATTATGCCACCACCAGCATAGCTCACAACTTAATTAGGGTACGCAAGCCTCTCCCCCACAACAAGGGGGTGTCAACGGAGAGGATAAACCAGGTATATGAATTGGATAAAACAACCTTTATTAAAATAGAGCCCCCCTGGTGGTGCAGCGGGTTAAACCGCTAAGCTGCTGAATTTGCCCACCAAAAGGTCGGCGGTTACAATCCAGGGAGTGGGGTGAGCTCCCGCTGTTAGGCCCAGCTTCTGCCAACCGAGTAGTTTGAAATCATGCAAATGTGAGTAGATCACTTAGTACCGCTTCCATGGGAAGGTAATGGCGCTCCATCCAGTGCAGTCATGCTGGCCACATGACCTAGGAGGTGTCTACAGACAACACCAGTTCTTCGGCTTAGAAATGGAGATGAGCACCATCCCCCAGAGTCAGACACGACTAGACTTGATGTCAGGGGAAACCTTTATCTGTATTAAAATAGAATCAGTCATAAGATCCAAATAATCAATATAGCTCTAAGCCCTACCATCCCATTAGCACCTTATATCTTTCATGTAAGACAAGGTCCCTTTTTGGTGTGCTGCTCTCAGCCACTTGATAAACTAGAAATAGAGCCTCTGGAATGGTTGAGCATTCTCACCCCAACTTTACATCAAACCATTTCACGTTGCCAGAAAGTGAAGCTTTTCAAATGCTCAAGGGACATATCATTGTTGAGTCTGATCTTGGAAGATTGACCAGATTAGGCAAGGTTAGTACTTGGATGGATGATTTGCAAGGAATACCAAGTGGTATGGGCTATATTTCAGAAGAAGGCAATGGCAAACCATCTCTGAGTCTTGTTTTCCTATGAAAACCCTATGAAATTCTCAGAGTCAACATGAATTGACAGGTGACTTGCCACATGTTAATGAAACATATTATATATAAGAAATATACTAGAAGAACCCCTTCTTTCGCAAACATGTTTGGGAGGAGAAATCTTTGGGTAGTTTAAGTGCTATAATTAAATTTGGTTAGACCCAACTACAGTCGACCTTTTGCATCTGCAGGATTTAGGCAAAGATCCTAAGGCAGAATGGAAGAACCTTTTGGCTTCCCGGTGCTTAGACTAGAATGCCCATTGACCACACTTGGTTGGAGCTATGGAATTTGAGGCCAAGGCATCCAAAGTTCCAGGTGTTCTCCAACTCTGACTTCAGTTGGCTAATTTGTAATGACTTTTTAATCCAATAGTCTGTTCATAGGCTTCTCTTCTATGTAAATAATCTCCCCTTTTGGCTCTTTGATAATGATATACCTATGTTTATTTGACAAGTGTTAGTTGCATTAAAATTTGAAATGAATATAATGTTCTGTAGAGTGAAGTTGGTCAAACAATCATGGATAAATTTGGCTGGTTATTTTGTGCAAAATTGAAACATTTACAGTGAATCTTACTCACTAGATCTTTTTTCCTGGGATTCTTTCCCTGGGATGTGTGTGTTGGTCTGCAATTTAAGTATCAATTTCTCTACAGATGAATTTTTGAGGGTATTTTAATGAATGTGACATTTTATTTTTTCAAAGAGCCAAAACAAGACAAATTGTTGGAAAACTATTGCTTGAAGGAGGGATACACTGAGAATGTTCGCAGCAAAAGTGCTGGTTTAGTACTTGGCTTGTGTATATGCGTAAACAGAGCACAGTAGGGCTATAGACTTGGAAGATATCGCAGTTATTTTCTTACAGATAGCAACAAATACATATCACACATGATTCTGGATATTGCGGCATATCCATACTAAATTATTACATCTGTATTAATTGCATAGACAATTATTCTGTTTGAGGCCAGTTCTTCACAGATATCATTGTAAATAGTATGGGTTTTATTAAAAGTAGTGTTAAATTCCTGATAAATGAATTTAACATAAAATAACTCTGAAATTGAAATTGCATGGATCAGATAGTTAAACAGAGTTTTCATTAATGAAGGTGTGATGACTTGGGCTAATAAACTGAGAGGCTTTAATCACTTTGAACGCTGCCACCAACCTAAAAGTACATTTTAGGATTTTCTTTTTAAATAATATTTCAGCTAGGCTCCTTTCTAATACACAAACGGAGGGGATTCTGAGGTAAAAATCTTTCCACCTTTCCTGGAATGGCGGGAACTCGGGAACTGGCACACTCAGATGTAAAGAGGCACAATGGAGGCTTTTCTTAAAAGTTAACAAACAAACTTTTATTAACTTAACAGGCTTTTGAAAGGCACAGAGCATAATGGTTTTCAAGTGAGGCACAATAGCGTAATGGATAACAGAAATGTACTAGAGCGTGTTGGTTACTATAGATTACTTTCTTAGATCTTAGTTACAACACTAGACAGTTCTAAACTTGTCTATCTAACCTTCCTCACTCTAATGCCACTGACTAGTAGTGAGTAGTTGTCCACTAGCTAAACTAGTAACTCCCTGAGCTAACACTCAGTCTTTCTAGAAGCACCCTAGCTACTAACTCTCTTCCCTAGAGTTATCCTGTAGCTGGCTTCCTCAGAGAAGTGAGCTAATCTCTAAGCCCTAGAGATCCCCAAAAAGCCTGTGACTGACTGCCTGTCAGCTATCACACAGCACTTTTCCAGTCAGCTTTCAAGACAACTGTCTCTCTCTGACTGCTCACTCTCAGCTCTGTCAAGAGACTCCTCTTTCTCTCTCTGAGTTCTGACAAGAGACTGCTAAATAAGCTACACTCTTTCCCTCCTAAGCAGCTCGGCTCCTCCCCTCAGCTCTGAGCCAATCTCAGGCACCTCTCTCCCCCCCTCCCAGAGAAGGTTCCAAGCCACTCCCCCTTTCCTGGCCACCCTGTTTAACCATGGATGCCAAACTACTATGCTGGTCTCGGCCTAGCACAGAATGGGTGAGTCCTCACAGAAGGCATCTGGGTTTAAATGTCATTGCTGTTGTTCTTATTTCATTATATTTATATATGTATATGCTACTCTTCTCTAAGACTTGGACTCAAAGCAGATGCTTTGGATTATAATTCCAATCATACCTTGCCCACTAAAAGTTAACCCCCAAATCAATTGCTGAATAAATCAGCATTTATGTGAACCCCACTACTTCTTTATAGCTATTCTAGTTATAAAGTTGGAAATAGGATATAAGTATTAAATCTCCTTTTGTCTTGGTCAATTAAACTGAGCAAACCCTACATTTAAATTTTTAATTCAGCATGACTGATTTGCTGAAGCAAATGACTAAAATTACTTAGGGGTTGGACGTGGGTGAGTCTATCAGCCAAAAAAACCCAGACACTGCTGACAGTGGATTTCCCCAAATCTGTGCATCTCCTGCCCCACACTTCCCAAATTATATTCTGAAGTGGTATCCCACTTGGAGTAATGTTGGGGTTTTGGGTATGTTGTAACCATATAATCACATGATCCACCCATCACCTAGGCTTGTTCAGGTGTTAACTGTGCATATAGGTGTGTTCACTTTGCTCGCAGCAGTATTAGCTATTTCAGATGGAGAAAGGGTTCATTTTATTCCAATTGTTCTGGTTTAAACTTTCAGTATGCATTAAGTGATGGCATTTTGTGCGTATTACAAAGAAATGAAACAACGAATGAAAAAAGGTATCTTTTGCTGCATACCAGATTGCTAGTTTCTTTGCAAACACGTCGGTCTTGACTTAGCACCAACTCTGTTTATTATCTATTGAAGTTCTCTATCCATTATTGCTGTTCATTATATATGAATCATCTCAGCATGGTGTGCATTTAACATTCTATGCTGCTATGCATTTACTGTAGGAAAAAACTGGCCAGGATCTAATGGTGTACCTCCCCCGGATCCCACCAAAATAGGCAACACCTACAGGCCTCCTCCTGAATCCAAGAAACCTTTTGCGGGGGGCTAGGAATCCTTTTATAATAGGTTTTGGTGTCACAATGTACTGCAATTGGAAAGAAAGTCCCAATTTCACTAGCATTGGACAGAGAAGTACACTTTTAGAATTTAGTCTTTGTGCCCTCTCCTATTTATTGGTGGTATGTCAGTAAAATGGGCCTGAGCCCAAGGGAAAAAATGAGTATAATAGGTAAACTGAAATGCTACTTAATTAAGGTTAAGTGATGTGGCTGAAGTTATATTCACAATAAAGTATTGCGGCCAGAAATATGGATTCCATTTCTCAAAACAGAAATAGATGTATCAATTGCAGTCTGTGGAACAAGCCAATATGTGGCATTCTGAAATCAAAAAGGGAATTTGGGCCAAGGCACAGTAGACGCAACATAACTAACAGCAGCAAGATGATGTATTAGTGTCAGAGTACTCCAACATAGGAGCAAAGGTGATCTCAGAGGTCCTTCATAATGTAAAGTTGGTCCCCATATTTCTTTTACTGCTACGTGAAAAGAATTTTTTATCTCCCGCCTAGCTGCTAGGGTGAAGAGTTCTCTTTTTCCTCCAGCAGCAATAACGTGTATCATCAAAAAAGTAGAGCAACGCTATATATGCGAACTAATCGGGTAGTTACAGCTACTCAGCCTCTGGCATTATCCAAGGCATAATGTTATCCTACATAAATTCATAATCTTTAGTGTGGCTCACTCATCACCCACACCTGCTCACAAGTGTGAGAACATGCTAGTTACTGGAAATATAAAGATCAAAAGGTTTGAATTGCCTCAAAAAATTGAAGACTTGGCAGATGCATCAGAATTGCCGGAAATGTGTCTTGCATTATTATTAGCAAGGTGTTCTTTCTCAGCGTGGTATGAATGCCTTTTCTTTCATTCCGTATATCACAGGTAAGAGTTGAAATAAATTGAAGGGCATTCTGGCCTGTTGTTTAATCTCGTCTTGTGGCCCAACGGCCTTTTGCTTAATGTGAACTTCAGCTATGCGTTTCTTTTTGTGACTGCCCTTCCACTTTAATCTGCTCTGTGTTGCTCAGCTACACATAAAGATAATGGCATGGCATCCATGCAACAAAGGTGGCATTGATATTAAAGGCCGTGGTGTATTAATTTAGCTCCTAATTAGTGTAATCAACTCAACTGAGCTTTGGTGCTGACATAAGCTGATGTGACAGCCCAAAGGTCACTCTCAAGGTAAGGCTGAAAGCTAGTACTGTCTTTTGCCTGTACCCTGAGAACGGTCCCTATGTTTATTATTTTCTCTTCTGCCTGTTTGATTAGGGAATCTTCTTACAAAAAGTAGTGCAATTGGTGTTTTAAACACCAGCAGTCTTGAATACGAGGGTTGAATGAAAAGTAATGCCTCCACCTTCGTAACTCAACAGATGGCAGTACTGGTATGCGACAGGTACTGGTTTGTTCAGTAGTCTCTCATCTACAGTTCCATTTTGGCAGGAAGCCTTAGCATTGAATGGTTGTGTTGTTAAAGTGCAAAGTATGGGACCCTGCGCAGACAGTCGGTCAATGCAACTTAAGCAACAACATTGAATTCTTGTCAGCAGAAGGTGTCATCCCAAAGGAGATTCACCAGAGAATGCAAGCTGTTTATGGTGATTGCGTTGATGTGAGTACTGTGCATCGTTGGGCGAGTAAGTTTAAAGATGTTGAGGTGAGAACATCTGACTTGCATGACAAAGAGTTGGACGTCCTATGACAGCAACCACTGAGTTTCACAAGCAAAAGGTTGACAGATTGATTCAGGACGATCGTTGTCTAATTCAGAGAGAAATTTCAAGCATAATCGGCATTTCTCAAGAACATTTGGGCCACATTATTGCTTTACTTGGCTATCGGAAGATCTGTGCATGATGGGTACCCAGGATGCTGACCCCTGAAATGAAAGTGCACAGACTTCTTCCGTGACGGATTCAGAAAATGTGTTCATCATTGGCAGAAATGTATCCAATTGTCTGGTGATTATGTGGAAAAGTGAATAGTGGTAGTTAAAGAGCACATTCTAAGGATTATTTCTGCATTTGATTTATTAAAATATTCCCATCCAAACAATATTACATCCATTTGTAATGTTGAGGCACTGGATTGTGTTTGGAAAAAAGGGTGCGCACTCATTCTTTGTTGTTGTTGTTGTTGTTCGAGTCTACTAGGCAGCATAGATGAAGTTCTTTGGTATCTGAAGGGTAGGAGTGCATTGAGAGGTTCTTCTTTGAAGGCAGGGGAGATTTCATGGCGGCACCCTATAGCAATGTATACAGAGGGGAAAATCTCACAGCTGTACAACCCACTTCTCTGAATTTGGTGTATATACAGATAATGTTATACACAATTCTTTGTAATGCAAATCTGTACAAAGAAAATGCAGAATGCAAGTAGCGAGGATGGGTTTAAGTAGACATAAAATCTCCTCTTTAATAACCAAGATGGCTAACCGCATGAGTTAGGACTTTTTCACTTCTCGTTGCTCTTTGAAAGCACCAGAGCAATTGAAGATGTGTCCAAAACAATGTTTACTGTTTGGTAAGAAATAGTTTACAAGATTGAGATGATAATTGCTTGAAGAAAATGGTGAACTTGTGAATATGCCTTACATACTTTTTCTTCTAGATTCTAAAAAGTGCCTTTCCATCCATGTCAATGTAACCTCCAGTCTGTACTCTATTCAACTGTGTTATTAGTATATGTTAGATTTGCTATGGCTTTAGTACCCATAAAATAAATATTTTGCAACACCTATCCTCTGCCTTATGTTAAATTTGAATAAATTTTGCCCTTTGGTTACGGGAAGGTCAGGAGTAGATGAAACAGTTGTAATAACATTGCATAGCATGTTAGTTGCTACATTTTCTCTAAGGGAAAATAAAATTCTGCACTGAAGCATAGCTGAAATGTATACTTCTGTGCGTGAGGTACACTGTACTTAGGGACCTTTAGGGAATAGTGTTGTACTTGGAAAATTGTTTAGTGAGAAATAATCAGGTAGAAAACAACACAGTGCTTCTTAGAGATGGCATTTTTTATTAGGAACATGTTCCCTTTCTGGTACTCCAAATAGTGATAAAACATTTTGCCCTGTTGCTTGAAGCTATAAAGTGAATTTCTCAACTTTTTTTCTATCCCAATGTCTTTCTTAATGCCACCACCCCAGCCACGTGCCTAATTCTGTTATCTTTGCATACGCCTTCCTTCTGTTTCTTTAAATGTCTTACTTCATCAACAGCATACCACATAATCTTGTTGTTAAATCTGTGTTTATAATTAACCTCAGCAGGCAGGATAAAGTGTGTGCGTGCATGCATGCACACACAGAGTTGGACCATGACCTACTGGTGAGGGTTTACTTTCACTCCAATTTTTCTAGATTTTGGAAAACTGGTATTTGCATATACATACATAAGGCGATATCTTGGGGATGGGACCCAAATCTAAACAAAATTCATGTATGTTTCATAGATACCTTATACATATAGCCTGAAGGTGTTTATTAAATATTTTAACATTTTTTTTGGTTTTGTGTACATTGAACCATCAGAAAGCAAAGGTGTTTCATCTACCCTTGGAGACCGTTTTGGAGTATTTCAGTTTTCAGAATTACAGACAAAGGATGCCTAACCTGTATCATCCAGAATGTAAACTAAATCCAGAACACTAAGCATTTAGGGTACACATGGGGCAAGATAGGAGGGAGGCTTGAAACTAAAAATGAGACAAGCAAGATACTTGTATCTCCCTTTATGATCCACTTCATAGACTGAGATCTTCTGGGGAGGTCCTGCTCTCAGTCCCACCTCCTTTGCAAGTGTGACTGGAGGGGAAGAGAGACGGCTTTCTCAGTGGTGGCCCCTTGTCTATGGAACTCCCCCCTAGTGAAATTAGATCATCCTCCTCCCTTCTGACCTTCAGGAAGAAAGTAAAAACGTGGTAATGTGACCAAGCTTAGCAAGCTTTTTTAGTACAACAAAAGAACAAAGAACAGTGAACGAACCAATGGAACAACTTTGGATTACGATTCTGGATAGCATGATTTTAATAACTGGTTTTAAATTGTGTTGTTTTAATGTTTGGTTTTAATGTAATGTTTATTGTATTGTATGTTTATGTTTTGGCATCGAATTGCCTAATTTGTAAAGTTGTTCTGAGCCCACTTTGGGGTAGAGAAGGGTGGGATATAAATGAAATAAATAAATAAATTCTTTTAAAACAAAAACATCTGATAACGAAGGTGGTTTTAGTTGGCCCATCATAGCACGTAATGTCTAGAACTTTCTAGTAAGTTGGTAATACTTTCTCTCTCTCGTGCAGACCTAATTAGAGAAAAATCTACCCGCTACTATGCCTCATTGTGGCCTTAATCAAACCAAAGCAAGATATTATAGGTACAGGACTTAGGCTGTTGAGGAATGATGTTGCTAAAAACTCAGAGAAAACTAGCTTTTATGACAGTAACCTACAAAGCAAAAACTGTAGACTCCATAAAATGAACTGTCACGGTCTGATGGGTTGTGTTTGTCATAGTAAAGGAATAGACAAAATGCAGTATTTACAAGACGTTGCTAGAACACAGTTTCCTGCAATCATCACGTTTGGCTGTGTTAACTAGAAATGTTGAGAACTTCAGTCCAGCAATATCTGTAACTATGCTTTGATGGTTGCACCATTTTGGGTGACAAATCTCACAAGCCACATACCTTGGAACTGCAATTTCATTTCATGAACCTTTGATTCTAAGATCTTAGAGGTCTATCTACACAGACCTTCGAGCTGTAGCACTCCAGGTCAGTGCTGGGGAGTCTGTCTCAGTGGCTTGGGGGGGAGGGGGCGCTCTGCATGGCATGGCACTGAGTCTGTCCGGTGGCAGAAAGATGTTTGCATGGCCCATCGGAGCCAAACCTGGCCACTCTTACCCTCCACCTTGTGTCCTTGGCTTACTTGTGATCAATAGGTGTGAAATTCCTAGTTGTTTTTGTTACTCATTGCTTGTAGTGATGTTGACCTGAGCGATGCAGGAGAGGGGAGCCAGGAAAGGAGGAGGAGGAGGATCCCTTCTTCAATCATTCTGGAATTCCAGCAACAATATGCACCCTGTGACACTATACGCGCTGAATTCCAACCACCAGTATTTTCATGTCTGGTGATTGCCACTAAGCCAAGGACACAATGGGATGGTGTGTGCCATTACCTGTCCGCAGGCCTCCCAAACCATGAGAAAGTGGGATGACAATGTAAACTGTCATGGCCAGTTCCAAATCAGAGCTGGGCTAATTGTTTTCACTGCCACAAAGTGCAGGTGAGCTCCAGAGCATCCTTCAACTTTGTTTAACATTGGACAAGTTCACATTAACTGGCCTTGAAAGGCATTAGGGTGAATCGGCCTCCTGCATCATGTGGACACCACAAAGTCCCTTCATCTCATTTTTGCCTGTGTAAATGGGCCCTTAGTACCATGTCTCTGGTTTATGACTCAGCAGACTGATGATGGACTCAAACCTGGGTTACATTTAAAATTGACTACTATATATGCAGATGTAGAACTTGGAATATACCTCTATCAATCCTAACCCAGTGTAGTCACATTCATCGTTGTTTAGTTGATTCTGGATGCTACAGTCACAAAAACATAACAGCCAGAATTCTGCATCAGCTACTTCGTTAAGGATACTTAACTACCAATAAATAACTTGTTCTACTTGGACTCCCCCAACCCCAAATGCGTGATAGAAACATCATTCACTCAGACTCCAGTTGCAGACAGAATGAATCTTCTTCCCATGCACTTGGCACCTAGTAAATTATGTCAGAGTGAGAGTTGCAAAGTAGCAATAGTATCACAATCCTAATCAAGTAGCAATATGAAACAGTTACAGAAGTGTAAGTCTGTGTAACTTTTTATATTTATGATCACTATGTAGTAATTGTTCTCATAATCATAACCCTCTCAAACCTACTTTCCTGGCTATCAACTTCATAGGGAGAAGAAGATCCATTCTGCAAATGATTGGCACGTGGATATACTTACCTAAGTAGCTGATACAGGATTTCGACCAACTATTCTGATCTCTGGCTACATGGATGAAACCTTGCACTGTCACTCCCCTGATGTGATCTCATTTGAATAACTGTATGAGTTTCACTTGATTAGTTGATTACACCTGACTACGAATAATACCAATATTTTCAAAGAAAATAGCTTGCTTTGATTTAGATGATGCATGGATGGTTTGTAGGAGACATGGTGATAGCTCAAACGAGACATTTACTTGTCAATATTTATAAATGCTGACATATATATATATATATATATATATATATATATATAACTTTCCACCTAACCAAGGAGCTTAATCAGTTTTTTATTAATGCATCAGACTAGTTAATTGACAAAGCATTGCAGCTTCAATGAAAGCAGGTTGTTGTAGGACAAATAGATAAAAAGGATTGTGTATACCGGATATCTCAATGCACGAAATTAAAACTGGTAGTAGCTAGATCAGAGCTGATATTCTTGCTTTTGCATGAATTTTAAAGGTTAGCTTTATTGTATTGTAACAAGTAATGAACTGCCAGATTTTAAATCCTTTGAAATGGAATGGATGACTGACAGAAATATAAACTTTTAATGCCAATGTGCCACACATGGATATTTCTATTGTATCACAATACAAAAGAAGGGCTGGCTCTTGTTAAAGTATATCCCACCAAGTATATTTTGCATTGGCTTATTGAATTTGGCTTTATTTTCTGCCGCTTCCACAGCTTTTTGCTCTTTATGCATGAACATGTTATATCTTATTTATGTTCCAGTAAGTAAAAAACAATGTTCCAAAGAATGATTCATATTTTAACTTTTTTTTTGCCTTGATAATCTTTGAGAAGCCAGTAACAGATGGAAAAGGAAGATTAATGCCACTTGAAAGCTTCAGACTTAGATGTAAAGGAGGTTACATTAAACACTGTCTCAGAAGCTCTTTACAGACACTTTTAAAAATTGTTTAGAGCACTGATGTGAAATCTAAGGGTGGAAAAGGTAACAATGTTAGAGCATTATTTAAGGTAAGTTTTGATGGATGCAATATGAAATGTTTTGTTACGTTTGGATGTAATTGCTGACAAAGACTGTTTTATTTTTGTGTAACAAGAGCTGTAGCAGACTTTTCTAAGTATGTTTTTAAAGTAAGGAAAATATTATTTCAATAGCTATAATATTTACAACTTAGTTCTGTGGATCTATTTATAAATTGCCATTTCTCTGTCTTCTGAAGTGGATCTTTCAAAGACTGTATTATACTGTACTTATTAAACTTATTCTGTAATGCACATATGATGTTTTATATGCCTTAAGGGTAAAGTTAAGCTTCTTTTTCAAGCACATTACTATGGTTAGGGTGATAATCTTCTGCTGTCACAGCCTGGCTTGCTATGGTTTTGGCCTAAACAGATGCAAGTGCAAATAAATTAAAATGGATCAAACTCTTAGATATTTATGTTTTACCATACGCCTGGATAACAAAGAATAAAAAGGGGGCAGTGTATTAAACATTCTCTTTAAGAAGGCTGGAGCTTATACTTTGCTCCATTGTAATTATCTTTACATCTTCATGTTTAAGAAGAGGAAGATCAATTTGCAAGGGGAGAAATCCATGAAAATAAGATGTACTCTTGGGGACAGGAAAATCATAACACATTCTGCTTTTCCCTAATTAAAATTCCATAGAGTTTTCTCCAGCATGGTTCCTGTTTTATTGCAACAGTAATTACTCTTACTTTTTTCCCCTTCCAAATTGCACATTAAGTTACCAAGCAAGAATGTTCTATAGCTTTTTCAACAAGGCAATATGTTTTAAAAATTGCCATCTGCCCCTCCCAAATTATTGGACGAGTTAGAGACAAAATGTTTGATATAGATTTAAGCATTAAACTGTTAGTGTTTATATAGGGTAAAATATAGTGATATTTAAAAATGCCTTCATAAACCTATGCATATTGCATATTTAAGGCTCAAGTGGGTAAATATAATAATCTTATTTGTAATGGCCCATAACTTTAACATCTTGTCTATGCCAGATTTTTCAGTGAATGGAGTCCCCAGCGGCTCAGTGGGTTAAACCCTTGTGCTAGCAAAACTAGTGACTGACAGGTTGGAGGTTCAAATCCAGGAAGAGCTCCCTTTTTTCTCCCCATGTGGAGACATGAGAGAAGCATCTCACAAGGATGGGAAAACATCAAAAACATCCAGGAGTTGTTTCTCAAGTTGCTCCTGACACGGGGAAAAAACCCTGGAATACTGGAAGCATAGGAACAATTCTAAGCATCTTCCCTCTACAGAAGTTCAGTGTATGGAAGAGAGAGAATTCATTCAGTTTCTTACAATCCATGCTGCTGAATATATAGGGATGGATTGATGAGTCCAATATGTGCCCAAATCACAATGTATACAAATCACAGTAGAGCCTAAGGATCACTGTGTGATCTGATGTGACGTATGCATGCACAGAAGGCAATTAATTACCTGATCCTTCTTCTCATATACAAGCAAAAAAAGAGCATGGTGGAATATACCAGTAACTGTTTTGCTTTACCTGATATTGTAAACTACGTGTGCCATCCCTATAGGAATATTTGGTACCAACATAAAAGAGAGTGTAGTGAAGCCAGTGCAATATGAGTTTGTGATAGGAAGAGAATAAAATAAAGGATGCTTTTGTAATGTAAAACAACATTTATTGTTTCAGAAAAATTATATTGGGATAGGAAATGGGATAGACAAAATAAAATTATGGTACCTAAACGTTAGTGTTTGCTCTTGTGTGTAAATCTTGGCTGGTGTAGGAGCCCATTGGACACTTCCTTCCCAGACAAAGGAAGAGAAAGTATTAAGGAAGAAGTAAGGCAAAAAGAAAGCAATAAAAGACTTTATATAATTCAAATAAAAAACATGTAAGGAAAAGGGTGGGCAAATTCTCTATAGTTCACTTTCTCATTCATCATACCTTGTTGCTTCTAACAATTCCCTGTTGGGAGAAAGGTAGGAATATAAATCTAATCATAAAATTAAATGCTAGGTGAGGAGGAAGGCATGCTGCATATAAAACCTGCTGAGGCCCCATCTACACATGCTGTAAAATCCACAATTTCATTTATATTCCGCCCTTCTCACCCCGCAGGGGACTCAGGGCGGATTACAGTGTACACATTACATTTAGACACACAAACACACCAGACAGAGGCAATTGAACACCTGGCCACCAGGGGGAGCTGTTGCACTCCTTCATTCCTCAGCGTGTTTTCTGGAGATGTTTTTATGGCCTTGTAAATTACCGTACTTTTCACACCATAAGGCGCACCTGCTGATAAGACGCACCTAGATTATAAAGGTGGGGAGGGTGGCTAGAAAACGCATCCCCCTAATGCATGCTGTAATGTGCAGCTGCATCAAAAATGTGTTTTTAAAAAGTCAGGTGCAAGTCCAAAATTAGTGATAAAATGCACTGCCACCAGTTAGTGGTTGGACACTGCAGAGTAGAAATACAGGAGCAACATGCCCAGCACAGTGCCACTGCTGGACTATCTGGATGCAGGATCCAGATGTGGTGCTCTCAGGAAGGTAAACAAACAGCTCCCCCACCCTCCCTGAGAGAAAATCGCTTCCCTCCCCCCCTCCTTTTTTTATTAGTTGGAGTTTCATCCGATGGTCAGCACATTTATCCCAACCGGGTTAGAAAAAAGTTTTTCTGTAGGATCGATTCAGCATGAAGGGAGACTTGTGGACCCCACCAGAGCTTTTTCAATGTTCCTGGAGTGCATGTGGGGACTCTCTAGAGTGGAACTGGATTTCTTTAATCCACATTCTGATCTGGATTATGTGCCTGTGTAGAAGCAGCCTGAGTGGAGGGAATAGGTGTGCATTGGGTTTAGTTGTGGGAATATATCCCAGGTGTACTAAGTAAGAGATGACATCTTTAAAAGCAATCAAGAGTGTCTCTTAGTTTCCTCATTTAGCACAATGAGGAAATAATGAAGTGGTGAAATAGATTTTTCAGTATGCTTGAGCTATTACATCACTCTGGCTCTCAGTTTAAAACATACAATATAGAAGTGTAAAAAAAACCAGGAATTTTTTTTCAAATAGAGAAGAAGAAGAGGAAGAAGAAGTAATAGTAGTGGTGGGGGTGGTGTGATCCAATACAACAGCCAGCATAGTGATCTCTTTTTTTGTGCGTACTAATAATAAGTTTTCTTCATATCCAGCATCCTCTCCCGGAATGGACTCAGGGCAGCTTACAGCAAGTAACAGTTAAAATAATACAAAAAAAGCACATAGATCAAATTTGCATAATTTAAAATAGAACCATTGCAGTTATTGAAAAAATGTAAGAACATAACATAATTTATGATTCCTGGATTAGAGTTGTTGCATCAATACTCTCCCAGGACCAGAGAGATTGTTTCACTCTATGGAAGACCCCATGTGATGTAATAGTGGAGGAGCCTGGTTATTCCATTAAGGATGTTAATAAAGTAACAATCACAACTGGGGGGAAAAATCAAGCCTACATATACACATAACACACTTTTCAAGACAGTGCCTGAGGGTCAGAGAAAGGGGATCTGGGAATCTAATGCAGAGGCAGCATATAGATTTAATTTAATTTATTTATTTTGTTGTTTCTTCATGTCAGGAGTGACTTGAGAAACTGCAAGTCGCTTCTAATGTGGGAGAATTGGCCATCTGCAAGGACACTGCCCGGGAACACCCGGATGTTGTGGTGTTTTACTATCCTTGTAGGAGGCTTCTCTCATGTCCCCGCATGGGAAGCTTGAGCTGACAGAGGGAGCTTTCCCTGAATTCGAATCGCTGATCTGTCGGTCAACAATCCTGCCGGCACAAAAGTTTAACTCATTGTGCCACCAGGGGCTCCAACGTATGAATAAATCCCATTGATTCAATGAGTCTGCCTTACATATGAATAACAGGATTTAGGTCAATGCTTGAACCAATATTTATTTATTTATTTATTTACTTCATTTATATTCCGCCCTTCTCACCCCGCAGGGGACTCAGGGCGGATTACAGTGTACACATTACATTTAGACACACAAACACACCAGACAGAGGCAATTGAACACCTGGCCACCATGGGGTGCTGTTGCACTCCTTCTTTCCTCCGCTTGTTTTCTGGAGTTGTTTTTATGGCCTTGTAAATTACCGTATTTTTCAAACCATAAGGCGCATCTGCTGATAAGACGCACCTAGATTTTAGAGATGGAAAATTGGGGGAAAAAATTGGGGCTGTCTACTATATGGGACACTAATATGGAGGGGAAGGCGCTGGAGCAGAGGGGGCGGCAATATACTCACACTATATTCACGGGCCCGGCGGCTCGGGCGGCTCCGGCTGCGCCCGCGCATGGCCAGGCTCCTGCTGCCGTGTCGCCACAGCCAGTCGGTGGCGCGGAGGAACGGGGGCGAAAAGAGGGACTCACGGGGCGGGAGGGAGGGAGGGAGGAGGGAAGAGGCCGCAGCACCTCCGCAGGGCTCCCTCCCTCAGGCGAGGCCTTCCTCCTCTTCCTCCTCGGCAGAGGCGCGACGGAGTGATGTCACAAAGATGCGCCTCTGTCTTCGGCCCTTCCGGGGCGCTGCTGCTGCTACTGCTGCATCTCCGGAAGGGCCCGAGACAGAGGCGCATCTTCGTGACATCAGTCCGTCGCGCCTCTGTCGAGGAGAAGAGGAGGAGCCTCGCCGAGGGAGGGAGCCCTGCGGCGCGCTGCGGCCTCTTCCTCCTTCCCTCCCTCCCTCCCGCCCGTGAGTCCCCTCTTCCGCCCCCGTTCCTCCCGCCGCCGACTGGCTGCGGCGACACGGCAGCGGAGTCTGGCATCTTGCGGCGCAGCCGGGAGCCGCCGGGGGCGCAAATATAGCATGAGTATATCGCCGCCCCTCTGCTCCAGCGCCTCCCCCCCTCCCTGCCTGCATCTTCTCTCCATAAGACGCGGCTCATTTTTCTTCCTACTTTGGGAGGAAAAAAACTGCGTCTTATGGTGCGAAAAATACGGTAGTTCAATTTAGCCTTCCCACTAAGTGATACCTTAATTTCCTACTTGACAGATGCAGCTGTCTTTTGGGTTGCAAACGTTGACAACAGGCTACACAATAGGTTGAGAGCCCACCTTGATCCGGGTAGGCCTCGAACTCATGACCTTCTGGTCAGTAGAGATCTTATGCAGCTGACACCCAGCCAGCTGCGCCACATTCCCGGTGCAATATCCAGAGCAATTGGTTATATCTTTATGCCTGCATTCTCCTTGGCCACATTGGTTCCATTATTTGACAGTATGAAGACTGAAAAGTGCTACAGGAGTCATTTTGATCTTCCATGTCTTTGTCTTTTACATGTCTCTTTTTATTTAAAAAGAACTTTGTTCCTGCTTAACACCCATATTGTCAACTGTACAAAACATTTTATTTTCCTGCTGCACAAAATGTGTCCAGTTGCACCTTAAAATAATACCTACTCAGAAGCAGGTTCTTTCTCAACCCAGGTGTTCTACATACATTTTCCTCCCCCTCCCCTCCATGTCATACTCAAATTCGCCTTCTAGCAGTAGGTCACAGCCACCCTGGATGGATATTAGAGGTGAATTTATAGTGCAGATTATTTTGCATTTTCTTCTCTCGATGCTTGTTCAGACTTAATTTCCCACGCCTTCGAAGCTGAGAGTTCATACATGGTTGCTTGCATTCAGTGCTGGACTTTCATCGCAGGAGTAACACATAGCTGTAACACGAAGTGAATAGTGTCAGGTTTCTTGCAGGCTGCGGAGGGACCATGGAATCCCAGCACTTTCATTCTTCAACCTAGTGCCAGGCTGCAACCCTGGAGGTTTAGTAAAAGGTCAGTGCTTTCCTTCATAAGCCACTGACCTTTCTTCTTGATTATCTTTGTGAATTGCTGCTGTCTTTGGGTTAATAGAACTTAGTAATCAAAGAGGTGAGATGGGGAGCTAGCTGGTATAGAAGTGACAGTTTGGTTAGACATGTGGCGAACACAGGGAAAGAGAGAGCAGCATTGACATTAAAGGGGTGTAAACAACAATATCCCACACTGGGAAATTCAAAGGAGGGTGCACTGTATTGTGCCACAGAAGTATTCAGCTTCTCTGAGAGTTTGCCAGAGATAAATATAACCTCTCCTAGTAAATATTATTATATTGGGATTGCCTTATGCTGTCCCCAAGCTTGTAGGCAAAATATTCTGCATATTCAGTAAGAGGTATTCATTTATTGGGCGTTTATGTCTGAGGATAGCTGAAGAATTTTTTTATAGCCATACTCTTCAGAGTATTAGATAATTTGCTTGAGTTATTAAAGAGAAAGGAATTTGCATCAGGAAAAGGAAAAATCAGAAATAAATTGCCTTGCTTTGGTTTAGGAAGGTGCTCTGTCAGACATTTAGAAGAATTTTAATTATTCTGCCCCAGATTTTCTTTTCTGGTCAGGTTCCACAGAATTTGGATCCAACAGCTAGCCCTTCACAGCTTGCATCTTAAAGTGCCAATAGGACTTGCTTGTTTCCCCCAGTCCTTGGACACTTGATTTTTATGGGCAAATGAGGCAAACCCATATGGCAGGGGTTGGGATCGTATAGTCCTCCAGATGTTACTGGATTGCATCTCTTATCAGCTCTATTCTGCAAAGACAGTTGTGAGGAGTGCCATTGGACTTCAACAACATTTTGATTCCCACCCCTACCATGAAAGGATGGTGCCTTACTGATCCTTCTGGCATGGGACTGGGTATCTTTTGCCATTCCAGTTTTGAAACTGGGCGAAGGCTTGAGAACTACACACCCAAGGGCTGAATCCCAAGGAGAAGTGGTGGCGCATAACAAAAAAACCCATAAAATAAATATAAACTATTTTTTATGTATGCGTTTTATATAAATGTCATTATTAAATTGTTTTAAATCAGTGTTTCCCAACCTTCCTAATGCCAGTTCCTCATGTTTTGGTGACCCCTCCAGCCATAAAGTTATTTTCGTTCCTAACTGTAATTTTGCTACTGTTATGAATCATAATGTAAATATCTGATAAGCAGGATGTATTTTCATTCATTGGAGCAATTTTGGCACAAATTCTCAATACGCTAAAATTTGAATACTGTTGGAGTTGGGGGTTGAGTTTGTAATTTTGGAGTTGTAGTTGCTGGGATTTATAGTTCACCTACAATCAAGGAGCCTTCTGAACCCCATCAATGATGGAATTGAACCAAATTTGGCACACAGAACTCCCATGACCAACAGCAAATACGAGAAGGGTTTGATGGACATTCATCTTGGGTTTTGGATTTGTAGTTCACCTACATCCAGAGAGCACTGTGGACTCAAAACAATGATGGATCTGGACCAAACTTGGCACTCAATATTCCTCAAATGTGAACAATGGTGGAGTTGGGAGAAAATAGACCTTGACTTTTGGGAGTTGTAATTGCCGAGATTTATAGTTCACCTGCAATCAAAGAGCCTCTTGAATTCCACCAATGATAGTATTCCCACACTTCTCACACAGAACCCCCATGACCAACAGAAAATACTGGAGAGATTTGGGAGGAATTGACAGTAATTTAGGGGAGAGCGTGCCTGCTCTTGCCTCCCTGCTTGGAGTCTCAGAAACAGCCCTCCCCTTGGCTGAGAGACCAGCCAATCACAGTGGAGGAGGGCTTTTGGTGGGAGGATTTGCCCTCTGTTTCCAAAAAGAAAGAGAAGAACAGGTGGAGAGATCTTCAGCCTTCTCTGCCAAAAGGGTTCCTAAGGTCATCAGAAATATGTGTTTTCTGATGGTCTTTGGTGACCCCTCTGAAATCCCCTTGTGACCCCCCCCCCCAGGGGTCTGGCCCCCCAGGTTGAGAAACACTGTTTTAAATGACTGTTTTAAATCAGTGCACATTTTAAAATTTATAATGTACTAGCTGTACCCGGCCACGCTTTGCTGTGGCTGACTGTGGTGGTTTCCAAAGTGAAGTCCTGAGAAAGTAGTGGTATTAGACTCAGTTGGAAGGGACTCCCACAGGTCATCTAGTCCAGCCCCCTCCTTTATGACAGGCAAAAATATAGAATTACTATGATATTATTATATATTATTATTATTATTGGACACAGTTGGGACTCCCAAAGGTCATGTAGTCCAGCCCCCTCCTTTATGCCAGGCAGGAATATAGAGTTATTATTTTATTATTATCCATTATTATTATTACTATTATTATTGGACTCAGTTGGAAGGGACTTCCAAAGGTCATCTAGTCAGCCCCTCCTTTTTCCAGGCAGGAATATAGAGTTACTATTTTATAATTATACATTATTATTATTAATAATATTATTATTATTACACTCAGTTGGAAGGGACTCCTAAAGCTCATCTAGTCCAGCTCCCTCCTTTATGGCAGGTAGGAATATAGAGGGTGTTTTTTATTATACATTATTATTATTATTCTCAGGTGGGACTTCCAAAGCCCATCTCGGGCAGCTCCCTGCTTTATGCCAGGCAGGAATATAGTTATTTTATTATTATCCATTATTATTATTATTATTACTATTATTATTGGACTCAGTTGGAAGGAACTCCCAAAGGTCATGTAGTCCTGCTCCCTCCTTTATGGCAGGCAGGAATATAGAGTAATTATTTTTTATTGTTATATGTTGTTATTATTATTATCAGTTGGGACTTCCAAAGCTCATCTATAATCCTCTGAGCATGCACAGAGTTCCTTTGGGAGCCAGAGCATGTGCAGAGTTCCTTTCCCCTTTTGAGGCATTGCAGTCCTCTGAGGAGGTCCATTATGACCTCCAGATCCTTTCTTTTTGGGTGTCTATAATCCTTTGGGAGTCTGAGCATGTGCAGAGTACCTCTGAGCATTCGCAGGGTTCCTTCCCTAATCCTCTGGGCATACAAAGAGTTGTCTTGGGCACCTAAACATCAGAGCGTGTGAAGTTTCCCTTACCCGGTCCCTGTTTCCCTCTGAGCATGGGCAGAGTTCCTTTGAGGAGGCTGGGGGAGGGGCTGAGGCTGTTAAGAATGGTGGGAGGGCTGTCCTAGAGCCAAGCCTGTGCTGGTTCCTTCCCTTGCAGGGTCTCACCTCGTGTAGTGACCTCGTCCAGCCATTCCGAGACCACCCCCCCCCCCAGGCCTGCTTTTGAGGCTGGCATCTGTGTCGCAGGGGATCCTGGGAATGTAGTTCCCCGGGGGTTTTTGGCTGTTGAGTTTTGTGTGTGTGTGTGTGTGTGTGTGTGTGTGTGTGGTTTTGAGGGCTAAACACACATTATTTTATTTTATATGGGTCTGGGGAGTTCTGTGTGCTATGTTTGGTTCAAATCCATTGCTGGGGGATTTCAGAGATGTTGGGAGTCCCAAGCTGCTGGAGGGAAGGAGGGCCGAAGTTGGGCCAGGCATGCTGTGGAAGGTCTTCCTCCCCGTCCTCTCCTCCTCCTCCTTGGCAGTGTGGGAAGGGAGGAAGGAGGAAAGGGAAGAGGTGAACTCTGCTTACCCCTAAGTGTCTTCCTTCCTTCCTTCGCTGTTATGCTAGGTGGCGAGGGGGAGGAGGGAAGGGGTGTGCAGGTGCTGCACAGCACCACTTCCTGCTTGTCGTTCCTCCTCTCCTCCCTCCCTCCCTCTCTTCTCCCTCTCTCCCTCATCGTTCAGCTGTTTCCTTTCCCTCTGTGTTTCTCCAGGGAAAGGAAACAACTGAAGGTTTTTTTCCCCCTTTTCCTTTCGCCTCCCACATGGAAAGAGGCAAAGCGTCCCTCCCCTTTCCCCCTCCTCCTTCTCCTCCTCCTCCTCTCCGCTTGTGCAGGCCGCGGGGGCTTGAAGGAGCACGGCGCAGGCAGGAGCAGCAGCGAGGCCTGCCCGCCTCCTACCCTCTGGGCTCTTCTCCCGCCCAGCCGGAAACAGCTGGTCCAGGCCCCAAGGAGGCGGAGGCGGGAGAGGGAGGGCGGTCTGGCTCTGGGAGGAGGAGGCAGCGGCGACATGGCGGCTTCCTTCTTCCTTGCTGTTGCTGCTTCCTCCTCCTCGCCACCGCTGCCAGGGCCTTCCTTGGGGTGCCGGCGGGGGCTTTGAATTTTTCTTTTGCACGGGCTTCATTTGGTCGGGCCGCTGCGCTTTGTCTCTTGAACGTTCTAAATGTTCGCGCTGGCAGCGGAGAGGCCGGGGTGGGAGTTGCGCTGGCAGTTTTTGGGGGATCGTTTTTTGGGGTGTTGAGAGGTACGTAGGTTCAGTTTTTTTGGCGTTGTCTGTACCTCATGGAATGGTGCATTCAGTTGTCAAGTTTGGTGGTTGTGGGAGCCATAGTTTCGTTGTCTATATACGACATTAAACGGACTGAACAAAAATATATATGGAGATTGTCTTTATTGAGATATTTTACTGTGTAGTAAGCCACCTTATGTCCTAGCTGTGGGAGAAGGTGGGTTATTCATGACAAAATAATGAATACATTTCAGCACTCATTATTAATAAAAGAGTCCATTCAAATCAATGTAATTATAAATAAATAAAATAAATAAAATTATGAATATATAAAAACATAAAGTTAAAGGTTTGTTTTTTAAAAACAAAAATCATAAACAAGCATAAGCTGACAGTTTCATGCATGTATTGGATGTTGCTAATACTATTTACTTGGCTCTTCGTGTTGCGTTTTTCGGCACTTAACTTCTATTCTTCAAGTCTTCAGGATAGGTTGCATTTAACATCTGAACAAATAAATGAAATTCCTAAAGGGGCTGTTGGGAAACCATAGAAAATTGAATACTATCAACACCTTCATCTTATGGGAAATTTACCATCTCCCATACAGAACACTTATTTCTCTGTCTTAAGCAATTTGCTCAAGCATTCCTCTACGTCTAACTTCTCGGTGGGGATGTTTATGTGTGTTGAATCTTCACTGAATAGAGGACACAGTTCTATTAAAGCAATGTTTGTCATAAGGAAGTGGTCTGTTATAAAATGAAGGGACATTTTGGATAATTGTGAGTTACAATTTAATATGTAAACCACTGTTATCTAAATGAAAATAGTGAGAGAAGTCAAGGTGGGCAATTGCAACATTCACACTTGCCTCAAACAGTCAAGAGGTCTTTCTTCCACCCGGGACATTCTACAGGTATATAAACCGCACTTATCTAGTTTCCAACAGACCTCTCAACCTCTGAGGATGCCTGCCATAGATGTGGGTAAAAGGTCAGAAGATAATGCTTCTGGAACATGGCCATACAGCCTGGAAAACACACAGCAACTCAGTGATTCCGGCCATGAAAGCCTTCGATAACACAGGAGTCTGATAGTTGCTAGGTAGACTTGGACCAGTTGTTCTCGTGAGATAAAAATAAAATGGCTATATTTGGTTGGTAGGCTTTACCCATCCACATCAAGGAAATAATAAAATTGATTCTTGTATTTTAAGGGGGAAATTTCTGTTTATATGCCTCATGGAGCATATATTTGGTAAAAAATCTTATTTAGAGAAGAAACTTAACTTTTAAAAAATGAAACCCCAATAAATAAATTGATTAATTAGGCAAAGGTTTTCCCCTGACATTAAATCTATTTGTGTCCAACTCTGAGGGTTGGTGCTCATCTCCATTTCTAAGCTGAAGAGCCAGCATTATCCATAGGCACCTCCCAGGTCATGTGGCCAGCATGACTTCATGGAGTGCTGTTACCTTCCTGATAGAGCAGTACCTATTCATCTACTCATATTTGCATGTTTTCAAACTGCTAAGTTGGCAGAAGCTGGGGCTAACAGTGGGAGCTCACCCCACTTCCAGGTTTCAAACCTGTGACCTTTTGGTCAGTAAGTTCAGCAGCTCAGCACTTTAACCCACCAGGGGCTCCAATTGATTATTTATGTTTTGTAAAAAAGCACAGTTTTTATAGATTCATTCTTACTTTCCCCACTTCATAAGCAATAAACATCGTGACTTTCAGAACTGAGCTGAGATTTGAACTGTGGCCACCATCTGACCTTTTTAAAGTCAATGTACTTTCACTGGATTTATTTCTCTGCATTCATAGTTTGTGCTTCGGTATTACTACTGTCATATTACATGAATTTTTTCATCTCTTTCGCAAAGTGTTATAATGGATTTTTTGTGATTTTCTTCTCCTGCTTATAGGTGATTTAGCCATTGATCTTATCAAGAGCTTAGCTAAATCTTGTCAAATCTACTGGATATTACATTTACTGTACTATATTGGTACATTTTTGACTGAATTTTCCTCTCAAGTATTAGTAGTTTAATAAATTTTGCACAGTTTATATTTTAGTGTATTTATAAAGAGTAATTCCATTTCCATCATAAAATCTCATGTGAACAAATCAACCATTTGAAAGTAGCGATAGTTGATGCTGTTTAACTATTGCAACAAAGGTCCATCAAACATGTCCAGTCCTCAACATGCAATATTTTATATAGCATGTTAAGATCTCTTAGGAGTTTTAAAGGCAAATATTTTACATACATAAAATAACACATACATGGATGAATTTTCTATGAGGTCTGAGAAAAGACATCAGATTGGACTAAACAGGCTTGTTAGAATAAGCTTGTTTTTAATATGTGTTGAAAATTAGAAATAGATGCAACATGTCAAAATACTCAAAAAGTGGCATTGTTCAAAATGTCCTGCTTTGAATAGCTGCCAAGTGGACATCTGAAGCATGTGGACTTGCTTGTCCAGATGATTTCAAGGATTGAATGGATATATGAGGAAAAAGACCCAGATCTCCAGTTGATATATGTATGGCCATGCTATAGAAATATATTCTTTTTGTATGTTCAAAATCAAGACTGTCTTGTAAAAGAACAAACCTAATTCTTCTTGGACATTGATGTGAAACAGTTTTAAAAGTCAGATCATCAGAAACTTTTACTCAGGTAAGGAAAACAATGGCCATCAAAGCTTCATCATGAATCTGTGATCTTCAGATGTGGTTGGCTGCAATTCACCCCATTTTCAGTCCACGCCATCACGTTTACTGGGAATGATGGAAGTTGTGTTCCAACACATTGGGAGGATGCCCCATTTGAGAAAGTTGTCCTGGTTTACCCTGGACAGTCAACTATAAGGAGGGAGGTGATTCAGGCAAAAGGAAATCCTCTGAAGCCAGGCAAAGGAAGCTTATAAAGAGGCTTTGTCACCTTTAAGGAAAAAAAGGTATAATTTAATCACACAATAAGCTAGTTAACTAAAGTGTTAAAGTCCTATTGTAGGTAAAGCCATTGTATTTTTAACATGTCTTAGATTAAGTAAATCCTATGCTTTACTTTGATTGAAAAAAATATCTGTTCAACATGCAGTTGACTGAATGGCAGTACATCTTTATCATGCTAAAATGTATCAACGATCTTTTAAAATAGTTTTAGGTAGATAATTGAGAATATATGGAGAAATATTGAGCTGAATGAAAGCTAAGGCAAAAGTATATCTTCTTGTAATGGCATTTTTGGCATTTTCATCGTATGTGAGTTGGGGATTGAAAGCAATTCCTTTTATCTTCTGTTTCTATGGTGCTGTTATTAACTGTGTGTGTTTGTGTGCAATGTGTCTTCAAAATGTCAGTTGACTTATAGAAGGCCCGTTGATTTTATATGGTTTTATTTGACAAGGATTACTTAGAGGTGGTTTTACCAGTTCCCGTCTCTGAAATATAGCCTACAATATCTGATACACATTGGCAGCTGCCCATCCAAGAACTAACCTGAGCTGACCCTGCTTAGCATCAAAGATCAGATAAGGTCTAGTGCCTTTAGGATATTTAGATCATTATTATTATCTACAGCTTTTCATTATTCTATTTATTGCCCTGCCATCATTTCTTTCTTCTTCCCTACCCTAGTATAAAACAAATTGAATCAGCCTTTAGTTCATCTTTTCTCTCCCCCTCATCACTTAATTAACTCCTAGTCAATTAGTACAAATGAATTATTCTCAATCACAGCCCAGAAAATTATTTCCATCAAAATTATTAGCCCTATCAGTTAGCCTGTTCACCCCCCTCCAAAATTTGCTTTATGTGCTTGATCGTGCAAACTTTAAAACAGCATGAAATCTCTTGAAGTTATTCCTCGTTCCCAACAACAGGAGCAATGATGATAAGGACAAACCTGGGGGATGATAAGGACAAACGATCTGGTCAAAAGGGATTGGGAGCAGGATTGCTAAGGCCTGCACTCCACGTGGCCAGTGTAATATTCTGAACGATCAAAATACAGAGAAAGCTGCTTTCACATGAGAAGCAAGTGGTATTAACTGTTCTTTCAGAAATGTCAGAAATACTGCTGTGTGCTAGGGATTTTTCCCCAGACATTATATTGAATATGTGGAGGTTGGGCATCAGCTAGCCTTTCTCACGCACACACATTCAGTCTGAATATTACTATTGTGTGTTTGGATTTCAGAGACTTTATAAGGAGATCCTAGAGGTAAAGAAGTGATAGAGAATTCCAGTGTTACTTTTATTTATATTGCCTAAATCTGAAGTTTCATATCAGTGTATTGCATGGATATCAAAGGTCATTGGTGTGTGTTGGGGTGGAGGAACAAGCACTGATTGAAGGAAGGAGTTGTAAATACACCCATTTGGTTGATTGTTTCATCATTCAATTTCAGAGAGTTACAGCTACTCAAATCCAGCAGGAAGCCTGAGCTCCACAGCTAGCCATTTATGACATTGGGTGACTTTCACAATGACAATAAAATCTGATCAAGTTTGGAAATTGCCTGAAACATTTTATTATCAGCAAGCTTATGGGCCCATGTGGCTTGCAATCCCAGCAGCAACCTTTCTCTTGGGCTAGTGTTTCAGTCAGCACCCTGTCTTTAAGAACTGAGTAAAATCCCTCTTAGTCTCGATATATAATCCTCTTAAAGTTGTTTTGCCCATATAGGAATTAAGTAGAAAATGGTTTGTAGATTCTTACACTCTTTTGAAGTTGCATTTCTGTTTCTCATGATGGAGAGATGTTCTGTGTTCAGACTTTTTTAAAAAAACAAACCCAAAACAAAACAAATCCCTTTAATGCCTTTTATCAGAAGTAGTGTTGTCTTTATTCACAGCATACTGAAAATGTAGTTTGTTCAGGGGAGAGTTCTGAAAGGCAATCGTCTTTATCTTAATTTGAATTGTTTCCAATAATCTTGTTTTCACTCTTGGTTAATCTTGACAGAATGTGATTATAAAGTATGATTTACAGTACATAATGGAAATCAATGTGACTTTGGGAGGGGGGAATCCAACCTGAAGAAAAAAAATAAAATAAAAAAGTACAAGAAAATAAGAACATTTGTTCATTAGTATTCATGTCATGTTGAACGTAATGCATTAGCTGTTTAATATAATTTATCAGATATGGTACATTGAAACCTGTTAAAATCAATGAGAAATGAGTATAAGACTGTTCGTTGTGCTCATTTTGTTACCATTTTCTTCTCATTTGAGTTGTGAGCTGCAGGAGCTTTATTGCCAGCTATTCACTTTGCATTCATTGTTGCCATTTTTACTAAAGAGGAGATGATTTCTTGGACAGAGTGGTGTTTGTCTCAATATAGGTTCGAATAAATTTGCATAGATACTGAAAGTTGGTGTATGCAGACTGTGGAAGTATAAAACCTCATCCTGTACATAGTTAAGGGAAGTATACTTAAAAGATCATTCAAGGCACATGTAAAATAAAACAAACATAGTATTTATTACCTAATTTGACTTATTTGACACTCCCGGTAGTCTGCCACCAACCTAATGGGTCATTAGGATTTACTTTCTCTAATAAAATGAAGTGTCTGTAGCGTTAGCCTTTACAACCACCCACCCACCCACCAAGAATGTAAACTGAGGAGACCGAAAGATGACGGAGGCTTCTTTAAAAGTTAATAAACAAAAGTATTTATTAACAAGAACGAGGCTATTAAATAGGCACAGATCGTATTGGTTCTACTCAGAGGCAACTAGCGTACAAAACAATGATAGAAGTGGTTACAAAACAATATAAGTGCTAGAGCGTAGAGGTTTCTGACTAAAAAGGCTATTAATACTTCTTGAGATGGTACGTTCAGTTCCACAGACAGTACTGAGACTTGTCTCCCAACTCCCAACGAATAGTTCCACTAGATGGTTGTTGTACTAAAGTTCTGGAACATCTAATCACCTAGATCGTTCCCTGAGTCTGGCTACTACTGGGTTACTCGTAACCCACACAGTCTAAGAGGCCCACTACCTGTCACTCTATCTCCAGAGATGACCAGGTATCCCAACTGCCTATCACAAGAACAGTTCTAAATGGCACTCTTCCACAAGCGTTCCCACTAGAATGACTACTGGCCCTAAGGGCGGTCAGAACTGAGTCTTGACTCCCACTAGTCCAGCCTATTCCTACGTGGTGGTTGCTTAGGACAGACTGTCAGTCTCTATTGCCAAGGCTCTGGTGATACTCCCCCAGAAACCTTGCTCAAGACTGCCTCAGGCTTAGATGCCGAATCTACAGCCTGACTCTAAACAGCAGAGGCTGGAGATGTGCGTCTGCACAGCCTCGCTCTAAACTCTAGACTCCAGACTGAAACATTCTTTGACAGGACTTTCTACTCTGTCAGCTCCAACTCCTCCCCCTCTATACTCTAGCCAATCACAGCCTCTTCACTGTAACTAGGCACAAGCCTGCAAGGCCACGCCCCCTTGCTCTGGCTTCCCTTCCCTTAATGGTTGCTGGCTGCAGCCACCTCTCCAAGATGGATGCCAGCACAACCAAAACAGGATTTCTAAACCTCTTCTAAGCAGGCCTCGGCCCTGCTTAAGGCAGGTGAGTCCTTACAATGTGCAATTAAGCTTAATCAAAATTCCTTCAGTGAACCTGGTAACGACCTTTCCTTTGTAGTCATGTATACTTGAAGTGAAGTGGGCCTTAAGAAGCATTGCTAACAACAAGGCTGCAGGAGACAACGGGATCTCAGCTGAACTGTTCAAAATCTTGAAAGATGATGCTGTCAAACAAACTTCCTGGGAGATGAGCAATGTCCAATCTCGATAAAATAATTAAGAGAAGAGACATCACACTGGCAACAAAGATTCGTGTAGTCAAAGCAATGGTATTCCCTGTAGTAACCTACGGATGTGAGAGCTGGACCTTAGGGAAAGCTGAGCAAATAAAGATAGATGCTTTTAAACTGTGGTGTTGGAGGAAAGTTCTGAGAGTGCCTTGGACCGCGAGAAGATCCAACCAGTCCATACTTCAGGAAATAAAGCCCGACTGCTCACTGGAGGGAAGTATAGTAGAGGCAAAGATGATGTATTTTGGCCACATCATGAGAAGACAGGAAAGCTTAGAGAAGGGGAAATGGAAGGAAAGAGGAAGAGGGGCTGGCCAAGGGCAAGATGGATGGATGGTATCCTTGAAGAGACTGGCTTGACTCTGAAGGAGCTGGGGGAAGTGACGGCCGACAGGGAGCTCTGGCGTGGGCTGGTCCATGAGGTCATGAAAAGTCGGAAGCGACTGAACGAATGAACAACAATGACACAAGTTTCTTTCAACTAATCTCAAAGGAGCTAAAATATCCCTTTGTATGCTTGCTGTGTGAAATCATAAATGCAGAGGTATTTGAAAAGGCAGTTTCCCAGATAGGAACTTTTATAGTTAGTTTGCTAGAGCTAGAGTCTTTTCCAGGCCTTCCACTTCTAATGGCACCAAGAGTAGCTCTATCTTGTCTGGATTAAGTTTTGATTTGTTTGCCCTCATCCAGTCCTTAACTGATGCAGGCACTGGTTTGGGGTCAGGACAGTTTCCTTGGCATTAGGTGGAAAGGATGGTTGTCATCTGAATATAGGTGTCACTCAGCCAACTTTTCAAAACGAAATGTTACCGGAAATGTAATGTTTCCATCGCAGGAAATTGAAATGTTTTCAATCGCAGAAGGAAAATAATGTCCTTGCGTGGATGAAATACTTCACTGTATCAAAGGGTGTCCCATCTGTACAATTATTTCTTCAATGGCGTAGTTAAAAGTATGTTAGATACAAACTGTACAAGTTCCCCAGTTTTACAAAGTGGCTTCATTTCGGAAATAGGTCGAAGCAAGTTACACTGCAAGGTTGCTTCGTAATTCAAGGGTTACAGGTAAGGAACCGTCTGGACGCCTCACCCAGGATAGTTAGTTGGGCTTAGCTCTACCACCATATTCAGGCTCATCACTGTTTTGTAGAAAAACCAACCTTCTCCTACACTACGTTTGCAAATGGTCAGAACCAACTCTATACATGGACATTTTTTACCTTCTCCTTCCACTTCTTAATGTTAAATAGCTGTACTCCAAAACTCCAGATGACCTCTCCCAGTGGTTTCATGTATATGTTAAACTGCATAAGAGATGAAATGGAACCCCGAGAAACCACACAGGTCGATGGCCATGGGTTTGAACAGGAGTCCCCCAGCACTACCTTCTGGGTACAGCCCTCCAGAAAGAACCGGTGCCACTGTAAAACATTGTCTCTCAGTCCCATCCCAGCGAGATGACCCAGAGGGATACCATGGTCAATGGTATCGAAAGCGCCTGAGAACTAACGGGGACACATTCCCCCATCAACCTCTCTGCATAGGTCATCTACCAAGGCGACCACAGCTGTCTCTGTTCCATAGCCAGGCCTAAAACCAGTTTAAAATGGATCTAGATAATTTATTATTATTATTCAATTTATTATTCAAATTTATATACCGCTCCATTCCCTTAGGCTCGGGGCGGTTTACATAGATAAAAGCATAACAATTTCAATAAAACAATTTAACACTATATAATTAAAACGCTATAAAACTAGTTTGTCACAATACCAGAACACTAAAGATATAGGACAGTCTGTTGGGACCATTTTAATCTAGAAATCCCTGGAGTTGGAAGGCCACCACATGCTCCAAAATCTTTCTCAAAAAGGGAAGGTTGGACACTGGCTGATAGTTGTCCATTATAGAGGGGTTCAGGGATGGATTTTTAAATATAGGTCCTACAACTGACTTCTTTAGGCAAGTTGGAACTTTTCATTGTTCTAAGGAGGCATTGACCACCAACTTCACCCACTCTGCCAGCCCCCCCCCCCCCCTTGTTTGATCAACCAGGAAGGGCAAAGGATCTAGAATACATGTGGTAGCTCTCACCTCTCCAAGGATCCTGTCCACACGGCCAGCTGGGATCCGCATACTGGTTGGCTCAGGTGTGCTGTCTTGAACAGCCGTTGGCTTCTTGGTCTGGGCAGGAACTTTAATAAACGGATACTGATCAGTTTGAAGTTCTGTGGCTGTTGCTTGTTCCACCTCTAATGGGTGTGGGAAGGGATAGAATTTGGGTAAAGTTTGAGTTAATGGGTGCTAATGCTTCCAATCTTGTCTGTCTGGAGTGGGACAAGGGGAATTACCCGGTTTAACAGTGGGTGGCAAGAGTGTTGGCATGGATTGATGGATTCCCCAGAAGAGGGTCTGGCTGAGTGTTGGGTAACGTCCACCTGTATTGCCTTATAATGCTTTTAGCGACCATGTTTGATACCTTTTCATGGATGCCCCAACTTTTACATGCTCCACTCGCCAAAACCAGAAATGGATTGGGAAGATTAGAAAACAAAGAATTGGGTGGGGGGGGGTGCAAATTAGGTGATGCAGTGTGGCCACAAACAGTGGATGCATCCCACAGAATACACTTGATGCACCTCTACTCTAAAGGAAGGAATATAATGCACATTGTAAGTGATTTCTACAGGTTGTCATGACTCGTTAGATCAATTGCTTTCTTTGCCTGCAAAGACCATTATGTTTCCTGTGCGGTATTGATTTGTGAAAATCTGTGTTTTGGGGCATAGGGATACATCTTCTGTCTGACTTTTAAACTATTGGGTTTTGTCTGAGAGTTCAGAATAAACCCAATAAGCTAGAATGCCAGACAGTGAGAGAATTTAAGTTTGTATCTCCTGTAAGGGTGTTTATCTCTGCAACAGTCATAGAGCTGTTCTTTAGTTGACTGACCTGTATCCAAGGATCACACAAACACTTTACAAAAGCATGTTGCTTTAAGATGGAAAGACACCCACCGTTCAAAGACATCAGGAGGAAAATGAATTGTTAAGCTTTCTGTATACACACAGGAAGAGGTAGGAAAGAGAATACTGCATTATAAATGCTATTCTTTTTTGAGATCATTCTGTACTGTATGGGGTTACCGCTGATCACTCCTCAGGTACTTTCTTTTAATAGTCAGCCTTTCTCTGCTTGTTTTCTGCCCTGCCAAAATGCAAGGAAGGCGTTGCTTTTCAACCCATCTTGTGTCTTAACCTGTTTTTGATGTAAAGCATAAAGAAAAGCCAAAGAACCTCAACTTGCTTTTCTGTATCCTTTAAATATCAACAATCTGTCTAAGACATACTGGAAAAAATACTTGAATTTACAGACAACGCCTCCCCCAAGCGGTTCGGGATCATTATCATTTCGTTTGGAGTTTTTGTGTGATTAGGTACTATCTGTTCAACACATTAAAAGTAATGAATCTTTATTTTCTGTTGGGCTTTGAAATTGATCTCTGCACAAACATTTGCTGTGACCTATATTTTAATAAGTGTGAAGATAGAGGCAGTAATAGTTCCTACGTCCATGTTCTTACAAGCTTTGATGTGCCAGAAAAATTCAAATTAGTATTTTTATTTTGTTCGCAGTTTGCTTCTGAGATCTCAGTGCATCCTTTGGGACTCCTATCTCTGGTGGCTTTGCTTTTTCTTCTTCTTTTTTGCATGACATAGGGCGGGAACTTAAAGAGTATGTGTCACATGAAAGCAAAGGAAATTTAGTCTTCCCCCCTTCCTTTCTTCAACTTGTGTATATTGGGGGAGATAAAATATGAGCTTTAACTACCCCTCCTGTCCAAGTCTCGTTTCTGAACACAAAAAAGGCTGCACATGCACAAGACAAATATTTGTTGGTATAAATTAGGTCCAAGTTAGGTTCAAACTACATTTTCAGATAATTACATAAGAGTATGTCACATTGAAAGTGAGTACATTGGGGTTTAGAAGGAAATACCCTATCAAAGGAACAACGCTATTTTGAAATCGGTTTTAGCTCTCCCCCAACCCCTACTTGAAGTTGTGTGGTGTGTGGGATTCATAAAAGAAACAGCTTCTGAAAGAAGTTTAAACATCCTTTCTTGGTTCAGTGGTCAAGGGAAAGCAAGCTGTACACTGCAACATAACAAAAGTCAATTGCAGCATAATAGATAGTTTGAAACATGGTGTTGTGTACTTCTAAGTCATCTCTGACTTGTGGAAACCCTAAAGTGAGTCTACGAGCAGGGATTTGAATCCTGATCTTCAGAGTCCACTGATCAGACCATTATACTGGCATTTTCATTTGAAACATAGCCATAATTAAAATAACTTCTTGAAAAAGATGGGATAAGTCAATTGTAATAATGAATAACTTTTTTGAGAACTTTGCAGAATGATTGAACCTACAGCTTGTACTCCACTTACATAAGAGTAAGTTCCATTTAAACTTGAGGAGCTTCCTTCTGAGTATACATGTGTGCAAGTTCATTGTTAAGTTTATTGTAAAGTTCTCTCACTCAGAACGAGAGGTCTGTAGACTATGCTTTATGTTTGTTAGTCCTGCTTTCGTATAAATGTTGTTTATGGCTTTATTTTTGTGTTTATATGTTTTTGTGTTGTCAGGTATAAAGACCTTTATTAGTTAGAAAGTAGATTAGTAGAATTTCTTGAAAGTATAACTTTATTATGTGTTTATTATAGTAGCATTATGGTTTTTTCTATCAATAAAAATAAATAACAAAAAAGTATATTGTAAAGTCCTATTACTTTACAATGGCTGTAAATTTGATTTAGTTTTGAGGATTTGGGGCATAATGGTTATGATAATATAAAAAGGTATAATTATCTAAGGGGAAATATATGTAACACATAAAGCTTTACTTTGACATCCCTAATGGATTCTAGCAAATTAAGTACTTTAGACATTCCAGATATAAACCCAACTAAATTCCTTTGCACCTGCTACTGAGGTTTCCTTCTTTATAGTGTTTCAGTGGAATAGGAGGGCATCAAATGGACAGCTATTTCTATTGCAAAAATGAATGGTGCATGCAAATTATTATTATTATTAACTTTATTTATACCCTGCCTTTCTGCCCGAGCGGACTCAAGGCGACTAAAAGTCACACACTTAAAACAAAGCAAATACCAACATTAGAAAACAATTAAATTGTACTGTGTATATTAGGTTAAAAATACAAACAAAGTACAATGTAAGACTGTGTTTAGCAAACCCTAAAAAACATGCTGAGTGTAAAAAGACTAAAGTAATCTATATTATCACAAAATGTGTATCAAGCATGAAATATAATCATTAACATATGAACAACTATACAGTCATAAACCAGGTTCGTCCAGTAACAGCATATAATCACACATATCAGTTAAACAGTCATAAATCTATATTGAGGAAGTAGAAAAGAGTCCATGCTGTGAGTTAAAGTCTCAATAAAGATAGGAAGTAATCAGCTAATGGTGGTAAGGTCCAAAGATTGAGAAAATAACACAATTAGAATGATCATAACTCACTACGTGGCAAAGTCTCCACTCTCTGTAGTATGCGGAGCTCCGGTAAGCGGGGGGCATGACTGATGCTCCTGACGTCAGTGCGTCTTCCCATGTAGTTGGGGAGATCTAGTATCCCAAGGGTTTTCAATGGATAATGATCCAAGCCAACATTTAGGCAGAATATCAAAGGTTTAGTCACTTGGTAGGCACAATATCACTCAAGCCGCTGAAGCTCCTGTGGTTTGTTTCAAAGATAAATAAAGAAAACAAGCCGTGGAGGTCAGCCGGCTGCCAGCGTTCCCCTCCAAAAAGTAAATACAAAATACAAGTAGCCGTATGGCAGTGCGTCAAATTGCCGAGATGGAGTAGGCAATGCAAATATCCCAATGAGGGGTAGAAAACAGCCAGCGATCATCCAAGAGGTCCTCAAGGAGGCTGCTGTAAAAGGGGCGAGCCCAGATGATGATAAGGAAGCCCACGCCTACTGGATGACAGTTGCGGATCCGACCCGTTTCGGACCTCTAGGGTCCTTCGTCAGGGCAGGTGGTCTCACAGTGACACCTGTGGCTTCATTCAATCACAAAATACATCTATATAAATCTTACTATTATGATCAGTGGCATCACAAATGAGTAGGACCATATGTTGGCTTGGATCATTATTCTAATTGTGTTATTTTCTCAATCTTTGGACCTTACCACCATTAGCAGGTTACAACCCATCTTTATTGAGACTTTAACTCACAACATGGACTCTTTTCTACTTCCTCAATATACATTTATGACTGTGTAACTGATATGTGTGATTATATGCTGTTACTGGACGAACTTGGTTTATGACTGTATAGTTGTGCATATGTTAGTGATTATATTTCATGCTTGATAAACATTTTGGGATAATATAGAATACTTTAGTCTTTCTTCACTCAGCATGTTTTTAAGGTTAAAAATACAGTCAAAATACAATACATACAATTAAATGTATTTTAAAACACCCACCCCACCCCCTCAGAAATCCAACCCACTGCATCCCCAGCAATGTGCCTCTTATCCTTCTCCAAATGACTGTTTGCAGAAAAATGTATTGACCTGTCTGAGAAAGCCAGCAGGGATGGGGCCATCCTGGTCTCTCTTGAAAGGGACTTCCACAGTCTGGGAGCAGCTAATGAAGAGGTCCTCTTTTGTGGGCCCACCAAATTGCTTGAGTGGGTGGTGGGACAGAGAGAAGGCCCTTCCCAGTTGACCATAAATGTCTACTAGGTTCATAGAAAGAGATATGGTTCTTCAGATAACCTGGACCGGAGCTGTATAGGGCTTTGTAGGTCAAACCAACACTTTGAATTGTGCCTGAAAATGTGTTGGCAGCCAGTGGAGCTGCTGCAACAGGAGAGTTGTTCACTCCCTGTAGCCAGCCTTCTGCAATCTGAAATGAAAAGTTGAAAATAACACGCTACAACGGGTGAACTCACCTGCCAAATACCAATTACATGACGATATAACTTTGCTGCCACCAATCTAAATGTATTGGTCTACAACTACACCATTCACTCTTTCCTGGCCCACTGACCACCGGAGTCAGTTCACAGAGCCACTCAAAAGTGGAGGGAAACTCCGACTTAAAGGGTGATGGCTGTTTTCCAGACAGACCCCCTTCTTATATTGAGGCACAGAAAGACACTGAATACTTGTGGTGAAGAATAAATAGACTTGTGAAGTTTACTTGAACTAGAACAAGAAAGCTTCTCAGATATTAGGAGAGGTTCAGACGCTTAGTGGTTTCAGAAGATTATCAAGCTGTTTCCTTAAAAGAAAATGGTTCTTTAACTTGTCTTCCACAGAGCTATGTTCACTCACAGGCTTTTCAAAATCCCTCAGTCCTTTCTTACAGAGGCTCCTAATATAGAAGTCCTCTGTCCTTTACAGGCGCTCTAAAAATACTGTAGCACTTCTCCCCAGAGGCTATTTTTAATTCCTCTAGAATAGATTACTGCTCTCACTGGCACCCTCTACCTTCTGTAGTTAGGCAACACTCTCTAACTCCCCCACCAATCAGGCATCATATAAGGAGCAGGCTGTTCCCTCCTCCTTTAGCTTGCATTGGCCTTTTCTCCCAGGGTCTAGACATTTTCTTACACACTAGCCTGGCAAAGTAGGCCCATTCCGTTACACAAGCATATGTAGTTAAGTAGCCAAATGCACTTGTTTTAAATATATAATTAATAATTTGTCTTAATGGAGTTTTAAGAAGAGCGCTGTCCATTTTAGTATACATGTACAGTAGTTACTTCTAATCAGTATAATGCATTTAAAAACAGTGGCATACAAAACACACAAGAACTGAGAACACAATTAATATTATAACACCTATTAATAGAACAAATGAGTAGCTGGCATTTTCTCAGTTTTTCATGAGACCTAATAATACATACCCGTGTTTCCCCGAAAGTAAGACAGCGTCTTACTTTCTTTTCCCCCCCAAAAGTCCCCTATGTCTTACTTTCGGGTACGTCTTATATAACCCAAGACGTACCCGCCGCCATGCCGCCACCGCCCGCCGCCCACGCACGCCGCCGAGGTGTGCGGCACACCTGCGGCACACCTCCGCGGCACACCTCTTCGCCAGGGCTCCAGGCAAGGGAGGGGGAAAGGAGCCAGGGGCGGGAGGAAGCAGCGACGCGTCACTGTGACGCTGCAATCGTCACCACGCCCCCCTGGCTCCTTTCCCTCTCCCTTGCTTGAGGAAAGGAGGGGAAAGGAGCCAAGGGGCGTGGTGAGGATCGCAGCGTCACAGTGACGCGCGTCCCTTCTCCCCCGCCCCTGGCTCTCTTCCTCCTCCCTTCCAAGGGTGGGAGAAGAGAGCCAGGGCGGGACGAAGCGATGACGCGTCACTGTGACGCTGTGATCCTCACCACGCCCTGGCTCCTTTCCCTCCCCTTCTTTCCTCAAGCAAGGGAGGGGGAAAGGAGCCAGGGGCGTGGTGACGATCGCAGCGTCACAGTGACGCGTCGCTGCTTCCTCCCGCCCCTGGCTCCTTTCCCCCTCCTTGCCTGGAGCCCTGGCGACGAGGTGTGCCGCGGCGGTGTGCCGCCGGGGGGCCGCGCCACACCTCCGGTTGTGGTGGCGGCGGGACGAGGTACGTCTTATATACGGGGTATGGCTTATATAAGCCGACCCCCCAGACACCCCCGATACGTCTTACAATCGGGGTGTCTTACTTTCGGGGAAACACGGTAGCACAAAGTTCAATTCCAGTTTTTGAACAGTCTCTTTGATAATGAAGTCTGTTAATGCAATCTGCATTCTTTTCAGTGGGACACATAAGACTTGAACAGATTTCAGTTTGGTTAATCTATGTTTGAATATCAGATTTGTAAAAATACACATTTCCTTTGCTTAATAATTAAATACAACACAAACAGTAAAGTTGCTTACTTTATCTGTAGGCAGAATAATTTCAGATCCACATTCCGCATGGTTTATATTGAGGCTTAATTGGACATCTTAGCATCCCAAGATCAAAGATAGTTGGACATGTCAAAGAGAAATAGAATTTATTTTAGATCTTTGTTACTTCAAGAGTTTTAAACAATGACACCAAATGTACATATTTTTTATCATAGACAAAAACAGTAGCTTGATTCAACAAGTTTATTGAAGGTCATGATACTTTTTTCTAAACATAAAATGCACAAACATTGGTTTTGCAGGTGTTTTTTGTTTAACACAATTTAGCAAGCCCCAACAGTAGGATAAAATATTTTCCATCCCTTTTGTGGTGAAAGTATTGTACAAAGAAGTTGGTACGAGTACTTGGATAAGATACAACTACTTCCCCTATTCAAATGCGGAAGGGCAGCAAGTTTACACTCACGTGATCTTATCCAGAAGGACCCAGGGCATATAGTAATGTCATGAGAAGTAAGGATGAGTGCAGAGAACACTCATAACAGAAGAGGGGTAAAAAAAAGGAGCAAGTGCTAGAAATGTGTTACTGATTCCTCAGAAAACATTTACCACATACTATGTATAGCAAATAGACATACAGGGCATGAAACAAGATGAATCCTAGCAAAGTCAAAACATGGAAATTTCTTGACATCACTAAGGAGAAGTATTCTTTGGATGACTGCTCCTGGAAGGTGAGCACTGATAAAGTCTGGAAGGAACTATAGCATCCAGTCTCAGATGCTGAGTCTTCAATACAGTGAGGAGTCTGACGAGAACTTGTTTACTAATAAAGTATTTGATGTTTGAAATGTCCATGGTTCAATATCTATGTGTAACCATTAATGCCATATAGATATTGAATAACATATGGGACAGGACAAGACATTGTGGGATAGTATACCATTGTGTTGGTAGACCATCAGACCATCATTGTATGTGGTCTTGGGTGCTCCTGGCTACAGTCCAAGGCCAGAAGCGTTACATTTTGGAATGTGCCTCCCTCCCCTGTGCCTATTCTAGCCAAGTGACCCAGAAAGATAACCATGGTCAATGATACCAATTACTGGCTGAAAGTCATAGGAGAATCAATAGGTCTACACTTTCCCACCCAATCCCTGCTGGAAGTCATGATCAAGGTGACCAAAGCATTCTCAGTCCACATATCTGTACTAAAATCCAACTGAAGTGATTTCAGATGAACAGTCAATAGAAGTGCTGGGTTTTGTACATCCACATTCTCCTCAATTATATTAGTTAATAAATACATATTGAAAAGGTGCTTACTGTTAATTAAAGCCTCTGGTTGGAGGTGCATTATTATCTATCTCCTCCCATTATCGCTCTTCTTAACCACAGTTGCAATGATTATCCCTCTTAACAACATTATCAGTATGAATCACATTGGTGGGGATTATTGTTGAATTTATTTTCCTATTTATAATGCGACTATAAATCAATAGAGTAAATTTAGAACTGTGTATATTAACAAGTGACTAGCAGAAAGCTAATGCAGCTTATAGGCAAAATATATTTTAAAATAGATTTGTAAAACCTTAGACCACATCTAAATAACATTTAAGCTATTTGGCAGCACTATATTATTTCTACTGCATTTAGCAAGTGTCTGAGTTTGGCTTCTTTCTCCTTTTGCCTCTCTGTCCCATACAAGTGAGGTTGCCAGCCAGCTGGAGATGAACAAATATCCAAGTTTCAGCGTAGTCCCTGAACAATTCTGGGCATGATTACATACACAGAGTGAAAATGGTTTTTTAGCTATGGCAATCCACTGCTCTCTTCAGTGTTTAGGTTGAGTGGCAGCTGCCATAAACTTAAAGACCTAAGCATGAGATAGGAAGGCAAAAGTAAACAGCCTTGGCAGTGTATAGAGAGACAGTGGTGGGGACAAGGGAAGTTGGCACAAATTACAAAGTCCTTACAGCATGGAAGTGGACCCAGTATGTCATTATGTTATGTATCTTTTTGCCTTTCCTGTTGAGATCATTATTTGTCGATTTTTTTTACATCTGTTGTAAAATAAGTGAATTTTTAAGGAAGTAATAATAGCATATGCAATCCTTTGTTACAAAACACAATAGATACAATATTTGATGGCATGTTCTTATTATAAGACAGGAGCCCCCAGTGGTGCAATGGGTTAAACCCTTGTGACGGCAGGACCCAGGGAGAGCAGGTTGAGCTCCTTCTGTCAGCTCCAGCTTTCCATGCAGGAACATGAGAGAAGCCTCCTGCAAGGATGGTAAAACATCAAACATCCAGGCATCCCCTGGGCAACGTCCTTGCAGACTGCCAATTCTCTCACACACTTGCAGTTTCTCAAGTCGCTCCTGACATGCAAATAATAAAATAAAATAAAAATTGTAAGACAGAACAGGAGTGAGATCCAAGTAAGGGAAATGGGGCAATTGGTGAGAAAATGGATGTAATAGCACCAATAAATAAGGGGACAAAAATAAGATAGGTGGTTGGACAATGTTAGCAGAAGCAGCAGGTAAAATTCAAGATCATCAATTCCAGTGGTGGTTGCTAGAAACAGGTTTGGAGGCTCTCAGCCTACTGTGGCCTTATTTTCCCAGAGTAACAGTGCTTTCTCCTCAATGGTCCAGATGAGGAGCTCTATACATTTTTCACTGACTTTTCTGCTTCTGAGGGCCATTGTTCAACATCACCTGGCTGGTCCAGATTGACTACTGGAAGGAATGTGACAATGCAAGGGGACAGCCTCTGGGAGTTAGTCAAAAGGGGAAACTGGGACAATAGTTGGGGAGGGGTGCTCAAATGACCTTGTGGAAATTAATGTATTTCTGGGGGAAGTGGCTAGAATTTAACCAGGTCCAGAATCTGAGGGGCCCTGAGAGAATATGGGAAGACAGGATGACCTTAAGGATGTGGACATATGGAAGAATAATTATGAGAAGTATCTTGGTTCACTCCTGGAGAAGACAAGCCAGAATTACCATGTGTCAAGAAAGCCAGTGAGAGAAAAACTAATGGATAAGGTAATCAACAACTAACTACAAGGAAGCAAGCATTATTTTTGATGTGATTTAAAGATATTTATTCAAAACATTCTGTCTTTTCATTTACCTTTGGGAGCAGAAAATAAGCCATTCCAATTATTCCCTCTAGAGTTACTGAAATATATGAGCACATTGGCCATTTTATTATAATTTATTTATTTATTTATTACATCAAACTTGTATACCGCCACTCCCCGTAGGCTCGGAGCGGTTTACATAAGTTTGAGTGCCCAGTGGCAACACCAAACAACACAGAAATACAGTGGACATGGAAAGCACACAAGGATAGGGAAAGGGAGGGGGGAGGGAAGAAGTCAACAGCTGTGCCTACTGAGACACCACCCCGCCATCAAAAGAAGGTAGGCGGGGAGGGCCCAGCAGGATCGCTGGCATTAGAGCACAAGCGGAAGACAGAGACCGACGTCTCTCCCTTGGGGGATCGTCTTTGGGGTCCTGATCCATTTGTGCAGTGTCCTCGCCGGCTTTCACAAGGGTCTGACAGGTCCTTTGGAGCTGCAACTGCCTGTGGCGGGAGCTCCAGAATGTCCTGGGTGAGAACGTCCTCCGAGGTCTTGCCGTCCTCGTTGTTGCATGTCCGTCTACCGGAGGGCCAACAGAAGCTCCGGTTCTGTCGTCCCGGGTCCTTTCAGCTCTCCGGCAGGGGAATGGGCCTGCTCTCGGGTCCGCAGTGCAGGGGATGGGAAATTCACCTTCGCTTCCGGCGGCGTCTCCTCCTCTTCCGGTGACCACGTTTCTCCCTGGCCAGGCCGCTGGTGGGAATAGAGTCCTCCGGGGGCGGGACCTCCGAGGCTTCCGGTGGGCTGCTGCATCCGGGTGCTGCCTCCTCTTCCCCAGGTTCCGACACATGGGGTGGCGGGGTGTCAACCAGGGAAGAGTCCTCCAGAGGCGGGACTTCCGGGGCATCCGGCAGGCCACTGCTTCCGGGTGTTGCTTCTTCCTTGGGTTTTGGCACATGGAGTGGCTGGGCGTCGTCAAGGACGCCCGCCATGTTGGGCCTCACCTCTTCCAAGATGCTCCCCCAGCTTCTCCCAACACGGCGGGGGCGTCTGGGAGCATCTCGAGGGGGGGCCAAGACGGCGTCAATGTCAAACTCGGTGGCCGACATGTCTACCAGTGCCGGCGGGCCTCCGAGAGCTAGCAGTAAGTCTTCAGGGATTCCCGCTGGTGCCTCAGTGGGGGGTGGGTGGGTGTACTGGGAATCGTCCCGTTCATCCTCGCTTGGTGTCGTCGTGGGGGCATTGTCCTCCGCGGCGGTTAGTACACCCCCTATGGCCTGGGTACTCGGTATCCGATCTTCGGTTTTTGGGCCCAGTAACTCTCGGTCGACCTCCAGAGCACTGGAGGGAAAGTCCCACGACTGGTCCCATGCGAACTCTTGGTCAGCGGGGGGAGGATCATCCAAGCTATTTGGCTTCAGGTCCAGGATGGAAAACTGGGCCGTAGGGATCCCCAGTGACTCTAGTAGGCCACCGAATCTGCTTCCAAACTCCCGGACATGGTCCATGAGCTTGGAGTATTCTGTCAGCAGTTCTGTGTAGGCGCGGAGATCGGGTTGGCCAGCGATGGAGTCCTGGCCTCCTCGTGGTGGCCTCCGTGGGGAACTGCTCCATGGGGCGCCACACGTCTCGAAGGACTGAGACTGCGGCCCGATAGGTTGCTTTGCCTTCAGGGGGGTCGTCAGGGATGGCAGGGGTAAGCTCTTGCTCAGCGATCTCCCACCAAACCTTCTCAGGAAGCGCGCACCTGAGGCCATTATCGGTCGGACTACCCAGCCATTCCTGGGCATCCTGGGCATCCTCCCCAGTAGCTCCGGTGGTAGTTCTGATCTTTTCCCCAACCAGATTGCATTTTCCGGGGTCTGCGGGTTACCAAAGGTGTCCCCCTGGGTCTGGCAATCGACCGCCGTCTCTTCCTGGTGGGAGTGGCGGGATCGGCCCGATATATCCAGAGAGTCGAAGAGGCCATGCCAGAGCTCACCCAAAGGGAGCTCCACAGCAGTCGCCATCTTGTCCGTATGACCCTCACTCACTTCCTGAGGCCACTCCGCCTTCAAGAGAGAGAGAGAGAGGGCGCGCAGGAAGCTCTTCCTTCCTCGAGGGATCCACCAGAGGGAGGGAGGGAGGGAGGCAGAGGCACAACTAGGCTGCAGCACCGAGACACATAATGATTATACAAGTGCTATGGTGTTTTAATTATTGCTGTATTGCATGCATATTTTTAAAAGGCCAATTGCATCCCATTTTAGAGCTGAAGCCAAAATGTTTTAAATACTCTTTAGTTGGTTTTCAAATTCAAAGCTTAATGGTTTTTATTCAATATTGTTCAGAAAGTGAGCTTTGTGTGAACAAGTTGCTACAGTTTTAAAAACAGCAGAGAATAATAAAGAGAATAATACTAAAGAGAATAATACTACAGTGGGTTGTTGTTTCTTTCTGTGTGTTTGTACAACACGATGGTGGCTGTGCATTTCACTGAGTATTTCTCCAACGTGTATGAGGACAGAATGCTGCAAGATGTTGGGAACACTGACCCGTAATTGTATCCATTTCCCAGCAGGATGTGCCTTCTCACCATCAGCCATTATTGGCTTCAATGAATGAACTGACTAGACATTTTTGGACTCCGTTCAAGCAGCACCATCAGTTGCATTGAATAGTTGCCAGCTTGAAGAATGGCCTACAATTACAAGTAAAGTCTCCAATCCCAAAAGATTCAAGAAGCTTGTGGCTAACATGGAGTGTAAATATACTCCCTTTGCTTAAAATTATATCTGGTTGATTACCTTGCTGACTTGGGAACGATCATGTTGAGTGATGAACTGCATGTTACGAAACTATTGTTTCATCTTCCCACAGTGAGGGTAGACTGCCTTGGTACATTTCAGAATAGTTCAAAAGAAAGTCCAAGTTTTCCATTAGAACAAGTGCTATTGAGATCTAAACGTTTGCAACCTTATATTCTCTTTTTGGATGGTCAAATACAGAAAAAGGTTGATGATGAATGCCTGAAGCTTGCAAAGTGGAGAAGAACCCAATATTTAAAAAAAGAAACCTCATCTTTTCCCTGCTTTTCGCATTTCATACAATAACATCACTTTAAAGTATGCAAATGTACTTAGTATATTCTGCATAGTAATAACTAATTTGTTTTGAAGTGCTGTTGTAGGCTTGGAGGAAAAGGAAGTAATTCAGCCTTACCCAGAGCTGCTTCTGTTTTTAGAAAATTGAGAAGAGCTTTCATATACTGATTAAATGAGGGTGGAATTCAGAGAACTTTATTTTACAAATAGCTAAAATGTAGCTATTGGAATTCAGCTTCTTGAGCACAATATAATTGAGCTTTCCTGTTTTGGAAAAGGAATATTGTGGTTAGTACTAGTGAAAAAGATTTGCAGAGCATTAGGCTCAGAACCAATGAGAACGAGAACTTTCGACTTCTTAGACAAGCAAAATCAACATAGACCCACTCACATATATATTCTCTTGCACTTGCTACTTTGATGCTTGAACTTGCCTGTACTATTCAGTAAACAAACAAAATGTCAACAAGTGACATGATTTTGCAAAAAAACAACAACAAGCAAACAAAAGAGCCAGTAATAACTATCCAGTATTTTGATGAGGATTGCAGAAAATGTCTGTCTCTGGACATTGAGTTAACCCAAATGTATCTGATAGAATTAACATTATTTTCAAGTGAATATGGTTTTTTTATATATAAAAAAATCCGAAACATTTTAAAAATATTGTGCCTATCTCCATTCCTTCACTGAAGGAAACACTAAAATTAAGAAAAATGAATTACTATGTAATACCATTATGTCATTTAATCTGCAATGGAAATGGTAATGGGTTTGTGCTTTAACCAGCTCTAAATTTTCCTTCCTGGAGTGAATTCTATGCCAAAGCAACAAAGTCTTTGTTAGCAGAATGTTTTAGAGTATGGATCATTTGAAATAAGTGCAATATACATAGTGCAATGCTTCTTATTTTTGGCTTGGGGGTGTCATTTCTTTTCAGGACAAGGAAGAACATATTCTTCCATCTTTGTCCTTGTTTGTTCTCATTCTGTGTCTTTGCAGTCAACACACACAAAGAGTACTACAGGAATTAGTTAGAAGTATTCATGAACATGGTGTCAGCAAGGACAGGCTCGAGCCTGCTGTTTTCTATGTGGCAGGCTGCAGAACAAGCCTTGCAGACAGAAGTAAAGGCTACAAACATCTTTACTGAGTAGATTTTGCAATGAAGGACTCCATCTTATTGTTTTGTGTATGCATTCCATTCTTTATAAGGCATGGCAATTCAACCTGAAAAAAATATCAAAAATATACTGTGGCTTGTCTCTATACTGCTATATGCTCTATGAATTGTAAGCTTCCACAGGATCATGACCTGCTGTGAGACCTGGGGCTTTATTGCACTAACCTGCTATTCTGCTATAGTCATGCTATCATTGATGGCAGATACATACAAGGTTGAGCACCTGTCTTCATTTGTGCATTTGCACTAGTTCAGTAATTCAGGGTCCCAAGATGGTACTTCTGCATAAGCTTGTAACCCAGCAGATCCATATTTTTAAAATAACATCATCTTCTCTGCACTATATATTTTCATATGTAGTGTAGGCTTACCACACATGATAGGTGTACACAAGGTGCCAGTCTCTGATCATACAAACTGAAAATAAATGAAGTGTAGTTTGAGAATATAAAACTAGATAGCTGAATGATTAATTAGTCAGCCAAACTGGTTTTTCAATTGTACATTTTCCTTAGCCAGGACTTCTTAACTCCTTGAGGTCATTGTCTCAAAACTTCTGTGTGAAAACTAAGGTATGTCTACAACAGGGGTGGGCAATTACCGGCCCTCCAGGTGTTTTGGACTTTAACTCCCAGAAATCCTAACAGCTGGTAAACTGGCTATGATTTCTGGGAGTTGAAGTCCAAAACACCTGGAGGGCCAGTAATTGCCCACCCCTGGTCTACAAGATACTTAACTTACTTATTTTTGGTTTCTGTGTTCTGGGACTGGTATGTTGTGTACCCTTACCATGTATCATAAGCCTAACTTTAGGTACATTGCAAATATATAGTGCCTGCTAAACTTTTCCATAGACAAATTACCTAATCCCACCTCCCCAAGCCTGTGTTGCTGTGTTGTAATGAGGTTGCTGCCCAGTGGGCCATCTGGAAGTTATCAGGTTATACACTGGAATTCTTATTCTTATCTCCGCCAATAAGGGAGAGGCCTTTGTACGATAGCAGAAAGCAGCACTTTTGTATGTTTTATGGTTTTATAGTGTGTACTATGGCATTGAATTGCTGCCTTGTAAGCTGCCCTGAGTCCCCCCCCCCCGGGGGGGGGGGTGTTTGTGTGTGAGAAGGGTGGGGTAGAAATAATTTAAATTAAAAAATAAATAATCTCTCCATTAGTCATGCCTATTAAGGATGCTACCTAGAGCCAGGTCTCAAAGTCTCCCATATGCAGTGTGGAGTAGGAAAAAAAGCAAGAACAGGAAAGCTGGGGGGGGGGGGGTGTACCTACCAGCCCCAAAGCAACCTGCAATGTTCACACTGCATTGGAGGTGGAGGGTAGACTGAGATTGAAGACAGAAGAGGTTATGGACAGGGCTTAAATAACCTCTGGCTTTGCACCCCATTCCAGGACCTCTGGCCGCTCCATCATAGATGTCATCAAAGGTGGCCTCTCCCTTATTGTCATGTGACACATATCTCCAAGGTCGGATTCCTCTTTGTTCTCCTTGGTTATCCAGGTAGAGTGTTTCCAAATCATGTCCCATATGCTTCTTTCTCAGTTTTATTCCATATCAAATCAAATCAATTTTATTCCATATCAAATCCTCGAGGCTTGGTCTGCTGTGATTATGGCTGACATCTATTTTTTTTATTTAAAAAACGGGTGCTAGCTGAAATTAAAATAGACAGATCTCAGAACATTTGATATGCAGCAATATATTTATTATTTATTATTTCCGGTATTTCTACCCCGTCTCTTCTCTACCCTCGAAGGGGGACTCGGGACTGCTTACATTTGGCAGCAATTTGATGCCGTTACATATTAACAATTAAAATACACTAACCCTTAAAATACATAAAACATTAATTAAAAACAGTACATGAAGTATTAAATAAACAATAAAACCGTATCCTCATCTGTGTCGCCTTACCAGTCCATTTCAAGTGCTAATTTATATCTGCTGTCCGAAAGCTTGGTCTCAGAACCATGATTTCAATTTCTTCCCGAAAGCCAGGAGGGATGGGGCCGATCGTATCTCATTTGGAAGCAGGGGGCCACGGGTGGGGGGCCACAGCCGAGAAGGCCCTGTCTCTCGTCCCCACCAGCTGCCTGTCTCTTGGAGACACAACTTGTTCCCTCCTCATCCTGTAGCTCATAGATGACTGAGAAATGAGCATGTAACGTAGGCCTATAAAAGACCCAACTCTTGTCCTTTAATACCTGTCACGAGGTTTCCAAATTCCTCTGTGAATTTTAATCTTGTGGGAACCTGGAACTCTTGCATGAAGTCTTCCTCTCACAAGACTTGAGGCAAGTTTTATATAGGCGTTATCTTATGTACGAACCAGTCTTGAGTTGATCAGGCAACATAACGGTATTTGAAAACCTAGTAAACTCAGGCCTGTTGGCACCAGCTAGCATTGTTGGGCAATTGATCCTCTAGTTCAGTGGTTCCCAACTTTTGGCCAGTTTACCAGCTGTTAGGAATTGCAAGAGCTGAAGTCCAAAACACCTGGAGGACCAAAGTTTGGGAATCACTGCTCTAGTTGTATAACTCATGTTGTGCTTTCTCTCCTTCACAGCTGTGTGAGATAGGCTGTGCATATCTGCTGCAACCAAACCTTTTTTATGCCAGGAAAAGAAGGAAAACAGAGGTGGGACTTCCCTGGGTTGGGCACATAACTGTAGTAAGGAACTACACTAACCTAAACCTTCCTGTCACTCTCCAGGAGTGGCTTCTTCCCCAACAATTTAAGAGGCATGCACCATCTCAGATGAAACTCCCAACAGCCTTCATTTCAGTAAAGTATTTTTGTTTTTGGATGGTATGACCTCAATATGTCACAGCAAAATTAAGTCCAAATTCTCCAGTTTAATATGCTTCCGGGAATTAAAACATAATTGCAATTGCCGAATAACTACACAATGCACAGAAATAATTGATTCAAATATATGTATATTCATTTAAGACTTTCAGCCTAGACATCACAAAATGAAATAGTTCAATTCTGACATGTGACTGATCAATCGCTATTCACTTCTAATGGTTAACAACGATGTCAACAGACAGCACATATATCCACAGATATAGTTGTTTGTACCTGACTGAGATACATTGGATATGCTACACGAGATATAATATAGTATATATCTTACTGGTTGCATATCTATATGAGATAGACAACCTCCCAATATTTATGATAATATAATATCTAGAAACAGACTGTTCAGAATACTCACTGTAATACAATAGAGCTGTGGCAAGGGTGTAATTGATTTCTACTCAAATCAGTGAAGCCAAAGTCTCCTTCAGCATATGCAAATTTGTATGGGATGGTTCATTATATAATTTATCTTCATTTGTGTTTTCTTAAAAGGAAACCACAGTGTTTATGGATGCCTGAACAAAAATATATCTAATAATGTTCAAAGATATTCAAGAATGTCTTTAGTACTTCACATTAATATCAAGCAATTATCTCCAGCTGTGATGAAATGGGGGTCAAGACTGGATTTAATGAACAAAGATGAGTGGCGTCTACTTGTTCAATGTACAAATGCAATGTTAGATTTGAAAGTAATGAACGGAAGAACAGCTTTCTGTGGAAAGTTTCAGTATAGTTTGCAAAACTGATTCTTTGTATATATGGATATGCTGGGGTTTTAATGTTTTTTTACTTTTATTTTTTTTAATTAGTTGAGATGATTCCCTAATGCATATTTAAAACTGAGTCCGATTGCTTCTGTTTGTTTGTATTTTTATCTTTATTTTTGCTTTTGTTTTCATTGTTTAATTTTTCCATCATGATGATATGTAATTATCAGTTAATGAAATGGTACTGAACGTCAATATACCAATTTGGTATTGTTCCATTATCCGGGTGGAGGCCACCAGGGGGCACTAGACAGAGAAGGATAGTCCATTTTTAAAGGGGGTGGGTGGGTTGAAGGAGGAAAGCAGTTTCCCCTTGTTTTTCTGTTCCCCCTACTCATGTCCCCGTTGTGGAAACAACCCTAGTTTATGATACAGGAATTGGGGAGGGGGAATAACTAGCAAAAATGTAGGAAATTGTTTTCCCCCTTCAACACCCCCCCCACCCCCCCAATAAAATGAACTAACCTTCTCTCTCTAGCACCCCCTTGGTGGCTGCTGCCCGGATAATGGACCAGTACCTTAAATTCCAACCTAGATAGACTGTAGATTGTAATAGGTATATTAAATCAATTGCTAAATTGTCATGCATAAGTCTCCTTGATTCATTAGATCTAGCCTAATTGGGCTGAGAAAACTAAAGGTTAATTCAAAGTAATGTTGAATCCAAACGAGTGTAACTGGAATTGAATAAGACTCATGTATCCATCTCATTCAAGGGATAGACCTCAATCCCCACTCCTACTTCTTTTATTAAGGTTAAGGAACCAACCTTTGATGAGACCAAAACAGGAATGTGGGACGTTGGGGAGCTTTTTTGCATGACATGTGATTCCAGCTTGTGAAAAGCACCTTTGGTTAATTTTTGTGCATTAATATGCCACTACTGAATACTGAAATGATGATTTTGTTTGAACTCTTATTATAAAAGAAAATTGATAAGGGAGCTCTGAAATGCCTTCCAAGGATGTAGAGATCTACAGTACCTCTTTACCAAAATAGATAAAATAGAGCACTTCCAGAGCTTATAATATTATAATATTTGGGGGGGTGCAACCCCTATTTTTCACTGAATTAATATAAAATTTGAGATTTCCCCAATGAACATTTTTACTGACCTCTAGTATTTTATATTACATTCAGGTGCTGACAATTTGAATTATAAACTAATACTATAAAAGAAAAGTCAGCTAAGCAAATCTGGGAAGCAAGCCCACTTTATGAAATAGTGCACACATTCAAATCCACTTTGATAAATACAACTGTTAATTGTTAACCTGCCAAAACTTAGAATTCTGGCTCTGAACGTAGCATACCGATATATGATTTGTGATCCCTTTTGCTTTCTAAATGGCTCTTTAAATTAGAATTCAATCTGGATTCATTCCATCTTTTTTATCACAATGGATTTTGTGAATCAGAAAGCAAAACTATTTCATCCTCTATTTATGTTTCTTTGTTTTATCCCATAGTGTGCTTAAGAAAGCTGATTTGCATCAAAATAATCCAGAGGGCAAAGTTTGGTTCAGAGCTGCTATATTTCCTGAAAAGCAATCTTCTGAAAACTCAGTAGAAGAATTGTGGATATCTGTGTGTTTTTCCAGGATGTTTTGTCTACTGCAGCTGAAAACAGAACAGAGAATCTAGGGGATTGTTCACAGTAGGAGTCCTATGCCAAGGACACATAAACAGCTAAGGACAGCGGGTAACACATTAATTTATTCTGAATAGCTTTTAACAAGGTGCATGTGTGCTATCCAAACATCTTACCCATTGAAGGCTAATGAAATTCTTGTGAGGGTTTCTGATATGAAAGGCTCCAGTTCCAAAAACCATTTTAAATCTGTGTCAGTCATGGGAATATCTGGCAGTCTTTGTATTGTAATAAACGAATTGTTAATTGTTACTCTGCTCACAGGTACTCACAAAATGCTGCTATTTCTGGCATCCTAAGATGATCCAATAGTCACTAGAGTATTATCTGGATTGCCCTTTCCTGTAAATGCAGCAATTTTGAGCTGGCGAAGCATTTATTAATCTGATGTATGCCTTTCCAGTGTCTAGAACTGATCACAGCTTCTCTTTTCTTCTTTCTGCTTCAGCGGTGACATTTCCCTTCCTCACACTCCTCCTTGACCCAGGCAGTCAGGGATCACATAGTTGATATGCTGATGGCATGCAGCCACATCTCCAAGTGGAGCCATGTGTCAATATCAGTAAAGGAATACAAAGGAGATTTTAAAGAGAAGCTAACGCTTGTTACACCGGCCATGGGGGCAATCCCAGCCAATCAAAACTCTTTTGCAGCCCATTTAGAGTAACTGCCAGAAATGGCAAACAAGGGACTCTTTTTTTACTGCTACTAGATATGTTCACAAAGGGCACTTTATTTTAGCTCAGCTTTAAAGATATACAGCTCAGATGTAGTTTCAAAGCATTTTCTGCCATATTTTTAGAGTTTTTCTATTGTATTCCTTCAGTTCATATCAGCAAGGACTTTTACTCTATTTGTGCAGTACAATCTGCACTCTGGAAGGAAGTTGCACTTGAAATGTATGCATATATTCTCATAATATATTATAAATAGTATGGCCACACAGTACTATTAAATAGTGCAATCAATTGCAACATAAGAGAATGCTGAGCCCCGCTGTCTTTGTTATGAAGCTACCAGAATTAGTATAAAGCAGTCTTTTTTGTATCCTAGAATATTTTGCCCTACTTTTAATTTTTTTAAAAAAAATCTTTTGATTTCCTGTTAGGTTTCTTAAGATAATAGCCCAAGGTCCAGTAAATAACATCCTAACCCAGATTTACCTCAAATGTCACTTCTTTCCCGATATCTGGTTATACCATTAAATGATGTGCAATTCTCTTTCCTGTAAATATATTGCTCACCTTGTCCAAATTCTATTATTTCCTTTGAAACTCTACTGATGTTTAACCCAGTAAGAAACTTGCCATGTTGACTGTGAGAGCTGTTCAGCAGCGGAACTCTCTGCCCCAGAATGTGGTGGAGGCTCCTTCTTGGGAGGCTTTTAAGCAGAGACTGGATGGCCATCTTTTGGGGTGCTTCCGATCCCAACACACAATAGACCTAGAAATCTCTAGAAATTTATCTTCTCTAGGAATTTACTAGGTCCTGAAGAATAACTCTATGATCATTTCTGGGTGATGCATACGCAGAGTTGGAGACCATAGCAAATTCCTAGGACCTCATCACACAGTATTTCAACTTGCCTTTTAGAAGCTTTCCAGATAGGATCTTACGGGTCTCACCACTTCCTAAGTAACCTGTGGGATCCCGTCAGAAAGATGTATGCACCCCATTGGTTTTGAAAGACGAGTGCCAATCAGCTTCACACATCCCTTTTTCTCCCACAGTGGGATTTTTAGGTATGATGGCACCCATATGCAGCTTGTTGGCAGCGCCGGCCAATATGCCAGAGACATGGCATTCTGTGGGTGTGTTTTGGATGTGGTCTACTCCAACCACTCCAGTCTCGTTTGAATTGACTGGCATTAGTCCTACCACCTCATCACATGTGGAATGGGGAAGCGTTGCTGAGGGCGGGGTGAAGGGCACTGGGATTGCCTGCTACCTTGCCAATTTGCCAAGGAGGGTGGTGAATCACTCTATGGAACCTCATCCGTGTGATGAAGTCTGTAAAGTGACAGTCAGAGAAAGTCCCTGAATAAAGCAATTAATTTTTTTTGCTCCCTCCCCTTTTGTCTTTAAATGTCAAAACTGTGCAACTACAGTGCTTCATAGCTCTCCACTTTCCAAAGAATGGAGTTTGATTTGGATGAGGCTTTGAGGATGTGGAGTCCTGCTAAATAAATACATAAATAAATAAATAAAGGGATCCAAGGAGGAGGGAGGAGGGACTAGGAAAGGTGAAAGACAGGGGATCTGAGAGAGAGAAAAGAAAGTGACGTAAGCACTTAAAACTACAGAATGGGTGGAGTCTGACATTGCCTGTGTGATGAGGATAGATGCAGGTTGATTGAAAAGATGGGGGGGGGGGTATACGTGAGCGGGTGAGTAGATTTGCTGTCTTGTTTTACTACAAGTTCAGTACTGAAAACAATGGGATAAGTTGCTTTCCACTTTATGTATGATAAGGACTCTAGACAAATCTTTTTCCCCCAGATGTGGGTACATAACATTGGCTTTTACAACAGCCCACCTTAAGATTCTTTTGCCAGTGGGTTTTGTGTTAGGTATAATCATAGTAGTAAACATAAGGTTCGCTTTTTTGCCATTTCAAATTATACTCATGCAATTTTGTGACTTCAATTTTTAGAAGCTCTTATTGCATTTATCTCTCCAGAATTTCACTTACAGACTGGATGAATGACCCTTCTTCAGTTGCCACCAGTGGCAGATGGTCCTTAATGGTATAAGGAATTGTCTTAAGTATGGGATTAGAACAACTGGTTATTGCACATGCCTTGGAGAAAGATTGGGTATACTGTTCAGGAATTTGGATTTCACTAGGCAAGTGAAAAAATAATTGACATTACATATCAGCAGTTGTGCAGCAAATATTAAATAATAGTATCAAATTAATTTATACTCTTAAATGAATCTATAGTTAATATTTCAGCCATGTTTTGGTGGTCATTTTATTGAGGAAAAAATTAATTACTTTCTCTTTGCGTGTTCCTTTGTAGTTGTAATTGTAATAGTTAAAGCATTGTATACCTTTCAGGGCAAATTTTTATAGTTTCATTTTTATTTAGTTGTGTAAGTCCATTAAGCGACTTAAGGTAAAAGTTGATAATCAATACCATAGTCTCACAATCTTAGCACACAATGGTAATTATGTGTCTGTGCCATACATTGGTGTAACTTTTCTAGATTTGCATGGTTCTAATCTGTGCTACCATAAACCAAACAGCACCAGTTCCTTTGGACCCAAGCCTAGAACAGCATAAGAAGTCCTTGCTATGTACTTAACTGTTACTACTTTTTTGGCATTCACCACACACCATTCTAGAGCCTCATTAGATGCTCTGTCTCTCTTTATCTTCAGAATAACAAACCTGAGTGCTGCCACAGTGGAAACTACTAGGCTTTTTATCCATTGTCCTTGACCATTGCAGCAGCTCTTAAGTTCAACTCTCCTGAGATCAAGATTCTGTTCTGTCTTCCATAGGAGTGCCAAAAAATAATTCCCCAAGATAACAGCCAGAAACTCAATTAAATTTAGATTAGCGAACAGAAGGATTTATTGGCTGTCTATGGGATGGTCAGAATGAAGGAAAATAAAAGATGGTAGATATTAAACTTCCTAAAGAGGGGTAACAGAGTATCCCGTTGCTAGCATTACTCTTTCGCTTATGAAATAATTGGGATATTTGTAGCTATTTCATTGCAGGACAGTGAAAGCATGGCTCTCCTACAGCCTAAAGCCATGTTTGTCTTTTTCTGTCACAACTGCAAACAGAATGACATGCCTTCTGGAGACTCTGTATGAGCCAGAGTAGCCTCTCTCCATGGGTAGAATTTGGTGACTTTGACACAAAGGTGTCAGCAATTGCAAAACATGTTTATTTTAGGTTTATGGCATACCAGATTTACAATTGCAAACCTTCTTTATCTGAAAAGTCCGAAGTTGTCAATGTTTTCATATTACATCTTCTTATAAACAGCTATTATCAGATTCAAATTAATTTCCCACTGTATTCTTTTTTGCTGTTATTCAAAATCTATTATCTTTCAATATATTTTCTTGAAATGGAAAAAAATTATCAAATAGCTGTGAGACAGTATTCGTGTCAATGTCTTCTATTACAGTGTGCTTAAACAGCTAGATCCTAGCTTTCATGTGCTGATTCTGGTTTGTTCTCGGTGCTTCTGTTGAGTTTTAACTATGCTTGCCATTCTTTGATCATGTACCGAAGACAAGGCCTCATTGAACACAGTAGAATTGCTTTTAGGTACACAGGCGCATACTGCAAAGTCTCAATATGTGAGAGCTTTGGGAGGGCAAAATGTTGGGATAAGCATTGGAAGTCAACAGCACTTCCTCAAAGATATGTCATTTCTATGTTCTGTCAAAGAATTAATGTCTAGCAGATGAACATAAGACATAGGACTGGAAGCCACTCATCACATGGGACAAAATTTCAAGTATAGTATGTGAGTTGGCTAGAATGATCATGTGCATAAAATGTTTTGGTTTCTCTCTTTAACATTGATGTATCATAACACATCTTTCCTGTGAGTGACATAATTGCTACTTATTCTTTGTTTTTTGACTCACATAATTCTAGGAATGTTTAAAAATGCTTACTTATGTGGTTTCATTTTACACACGCAACTAAGACACCCTACTGTTATTTCCAATCATAATATTATGTTTTCATAAAGCACATATAAGTCACATTTAGCTTTGGAAAGCGAATTTCTCCCCAACAGCACTCAAAACCCAGCCCAATTTTTTAAAAAAATATATTTGCATAATTAGAAAACCAACCTTTGGTGACTAACAGGATGGTTGTAGATATGATTGATTATCTGCTCTTTATTATTTAAACCCATGATAGAATAACTCCACTTGGTTTTTCAAAAACCACATTCATCCATCTAAGGTAGATGTAGGCATCCAACATCCTTCTGTGCTGGGACACCGCTCTCTAAAAAAATTGTGAAGGCTGAGATTCAGGTTTGTGCCTGCCGTTGCCCTGCTGAAGGTTCTACCTCCAAAACAGCTCTCATAGAAGTTTCATACTTTATAAAATAGTTGTTTCAGGCTTGTTCAAACCTTCAAGTGAATATCTGAAGGAGGAGACACCAGGCTCAATCTTGATTCACCCAAACACTCCATTTACTTATTGAACAGTAGAAAACAGTTTGGTGCTACACCCATATGTCATCATTTGAGAGGCGACATTTGCATCAGGTTTGGATTTTCAACATCTTTGGGCATTATGCTATGGCAGCATGCTCTTCATCACTGCTCCTTGTTGTTGTTGTTGTGGATTGCCTAATTAAACAGAAACTCAGCAAGGAAGACGTGGTGGTGCATGATGTTCCTTATCATCAGCATCATTATTGTTTGATTGCTTGTCTCCTTCTGGGTCAGAGAGAGAAGGCAGCCTAGTTAAGGTGTAGCAATATCAAGGAGAAATGACAGATTCGGGATTTCGTGATTGTGGCTTCCCGTGAGTTTCTGAGTTATTTCAGGTAATTAACATCCGCTCTAGTTTGTACAGTATTCAGGGGGTTTTTTGTGTCATGAGCTACTACAAGTCTGGTGTGAGAGAATTGGCTGTCTGCAAAGATGTTGCCCAGAGGTTGCCTGGATGTTTGATGTTTTCACCATCCTGTGGGAGGCTTCTCTCATGTCCCCTCATGGGAAGCTAGAGCTGAGATGGGAGCTCACCTTGCTCCCTGGATTTGAACCGCCAACCTGTCGGTTAACAGTCCCTCCAGCACAATGGTTTAACCCATTGCACCACCGGGGCTCCTACAGTACTTAATATATGTAGTTCATTCCAACATATTATTGTATCTAGCTATTGACATCTATTTCTCATGAAAATTATTTTAGAATTAATAAACTAACATTTCTGACTTTCCATGAATGTTAGAATGCTATTGTTTTCTTAAGTCTGACCTCAAGCTTATTCGATGTACAGTAGTAACGTACAAGCACTTTTTATTTTGGTGGGAAAGAGTTAAGAACAGTATTTGCAAACGTGTAAGACTTAATATGTGTTTACCTTTGGCTGAATTTTGCTTCCACACCATTTTGTTTTTTTAATAAATGACCAGATTTATGTATATGCCTGTCTGTCACATTTTGAGAATCACTTTTCCAATATGTCATTTCTTCATTTTTGAATGCCCTCTTTAAAGCACAAGGGCATTTTCGTGCTGTTCAGTTTATAACCAATTCCATTCTCAGTATTTTTATATTAATATTTACTTTTACTTTAATAGAATATGTAGTCTGAAATCTGCAAATCATTGTTCAGCGACAGCTGCTGTAGAGCTACAAAAGAAAGGTCTGGAAACAAGCTGTAGTATTACAATAATGTTATAGTCAACTCATTTTTTTTAAAGCAGTAGGAAACATAATTGAATGTTTGTGCCAGAGTTCTGTGTTCAGACACAGTTTCAATCATACAAGGTAAGAATAACTTGTGCTGCCACTATTACCTTAACATGGATGGTGTAACTGGACTCAACCAAAACAAATAATGCCTGCAAATCTAGGGCAGCCACTCAGAATTGCTTAGTAAGACATGAGAACTAAGAGATTTTCTCATTGGTCAGGTGCTATCATTTATATGGTTTTGTGGTGTGTGTATTAATGCTTTGCTAAATAGAGATTAAGAAGAAGCAATGGATCTCAAATGTATTTCTAAATTTTATATTCAAGTGCTATGTGCTATATTTCAGTTTGAACTCTGTTTACTCTCTGTTGCACCTCAGAACTCGGCCAACCCCCAGATCACACACACACACACAGGCAGATGCAATAATGTTCTTTTATTTAGAATAAAGGATAAAGACTAGTCCAAGGAAATAAGAATAAAGCAATCCAAAATAGTCCAATTTGAGTTCTGTAGCTGTAAGCCAAAGCGGCTTAAACCCCAAAGAAAGCAAAGTTCCAAAGCAAGTCAAACCGCTCCGGCGGTCAAACGTGGTACTTGAGGCAAACCACAGCGGCGGTCACTTGAACTTGAATCCGGACTGCTCCAGCAGCCGGCGTGAACTTGGAGACTTGGACGTGAGACTTGATCAAGCTAAACGTGGCTTCAGGTCTGACCAGAAGCCCGGGAGCACAGACTAATAAGGAAGCTAGTCTCGATGGGCCCATCTCACCCCCTTCCTTAGATTCCACGATTTCCTAGAAGCTCTGATGTTTGCCCTTCTATCAAACACCGGCTCGTTAGCAGGCCCAGCTGCACCGTTATCAGAGTGAGAAACAGGAAACTCCTCTTCTCCGGAATGCCCATCTGGGAAGGGAGTAGGAATTCTCTCTTGGGAACCAAGGCCACCAGACCTCTCATAGTCTGATGCAGAATCCTCTTCCATGGAATCCTCAGGAAACTTATCTGCAGTCCTATATCCTTCTAGCCATTCATCATCCCATTGCAAACTCTCGTTTGAAGACCCATACCCATCTGGCCGTTCATCATCTCCAAACTGCCCTTGATCAACTGGGATCTGATCCTGATCAGCTGGGACCTGATCCTGATCAGCTGGGACCCCCGGTGCCTGACTGACCACTGGGCTGACGAGGCTGGAGCACCACACTCTCCATGATTTCCAACCCTGAATTCAGGACCACTTTTAAATTGTTTCCTAGCATAACTGTATCTTTATCCTAAACTTCCATCATTCAGAGCTAATTTCAATTTTGCCCTTTTCTACTGTCACATCCCTAACAAGTGATCGTAGTTTGGCAGTTGACACATCCAGAATGTTCTGGACTTCCTTATATTTAGGTAACACTGATATTTGAGCAGTTAATTTATGCATGCTGGTGTTTTACTGTTATTTAGTTTCCTGTAGTGAAGACTATTAAGCAGAGCCCAACACATGTCTAGAAAATATAATTTTAGAAAAGGTTTAGAAGTTTAGAAGATATCATAGGCGATTTTTACAGAACATATATTTTAACAATTTAACCAAAAAAAGATATATAATTTTAATACAGTTTCCAGAATTATTTCTGCATGTGTGATCTTTATCAGTCATCTAGTGCAGTCTGCATTTGCAAGGTGAGCGAGAGAATGTAGTTATCTCAGTATTGGTTTAATCTCTTTCTTGGCCACTAAGGTTTTAGTTTTAGTTTTGCGAGTAGGGTGTCTGTGACTTGTGCATTTCATCTAGTGTTTTATATTTTTGGTTGTTTGTTGTTCTGTTCTTTGTTGAATAAAAATTACATTTTAAGAAATGTCACCAAAACAAGAACCAAGAGAGGAAAATGAGTAGTAATGGAAAGGGGCAGTACTACATGGTAGGATTAATATGTAATATTTAATAGATAATACATTGGATCAAGACATTGGGGTTATTTTTGCTCAGTCAGAATCCCATTGGGTGATCATGAGTATCATTATCTCTTAGGGTCCTCCCACACAGCCATACAATCCAAAATATCAAGGCATAAAATCCCACAATATCTGCTTTGAACTGGGTTATCTGAGTCCACACTCAGATAATGTGGGATTTCTTGCCTTGATATTTTGGGATATAGGGCTGTGTGGAAGGGCCCTAGGTCAAAGCAACTGTTTGAAGTTAAAATGCAGTAAATTCTATATAAACAGAGAAATTTTAAAATAAGGGTTGTGCAAAAATATTGATAAATATTATTTATTAGTATTGAAAAATGGTTACATTTTGCAATATAACATGTAGGATAAAAACAAGAAAAGTATGTCGGGTCTGTAATCTAAAAAAATATCTCTGGGTGTGGGTATGTGGGTGGAAGTCACAAATATTCACAAATTCATACATGCATTATATCCGATGACATCTGTAATATTTATTTATTTATTTATTTATTTATTTATTATTGAGGCTTCTATGCCGCCAACTCCCGGGGGCTCGCGGCAGCTCACAAGAGCCAATGGCATGACAACAAAAGGTTAAAACATAAAACAGTTAAAACAATAGCAATAACATTAAAACAACAGAGCAGCAGCAGATGCAGCAGTATAGCACATAAAAACACGCGGGCCTACTCACCGAAGGCCTGCCTAAACAACTGAGTTTTGCAGGCCCGTAAACGGGAGTAAGTCCTCAGGGCCCTGGTTCCCGGCCGGGAGGGCGTTCCATAGCGTGGGGACTATAACGGAGAACGCCCTCCGGCGGGTAGATGTCAGATGCGCCAACTTTATTGATGGTATTTCCAGGAGGTTGGCATCCTCAGACCGTAGTGATCTCGATGGGCAATATGGAGTGAGACGGTCCCTCAGATACGCTGGCCCCAGGCCGTGTAAGGCCTTAAAGGTAAGGACCAACACTTTGAAGGCGACCCGGTGCTCAATAGGCAGCCAGTGCAGATCCTGCAAGATTGGTGTTATATGGCAGTCTGCTGGAGCCCCAGACAGGAGCCGGGCGGCAGTGTTCTGCACCAGCTTGAGCTTCCGGATCGACGACATAGGAAGGCCAACGTGAGCGCATTACAGTAATCTAGCCTCGAGATCACCGTGGCTTGGATCACCGTGGCCAGGTCGCTCCGGGAGAGGTAGGGGGGCAGCCTCCTTGCCTGGCGGAGGTGGAAAAAAGCAGCCTTGCTGACCACAGAGACCTGGGCCTCCATGGTCAGCTGGGAGTCCAAGTGGTGAATGGTGAAACATAATTTACAGTCTGTGGAACAAGATCACATTTTCAGCTTGCATTTCAACCATGTACATTTTATAATAATAAAAAACAGGTTGCCAATGGTGTGTTTTGCTTGGTGATGCATTTGGCTGATCTCCAAAGTGACTAGAGATTAATAATTCCCTATTAGTAACTTTGGATCAAGGAGGAATGACCAGGTACTTATTTACTTTTCTAGGTCAGGTTCCTGATGACAGAGCTTAATGAATTTATGCAAACAAGAGCTGAAGTAGATTAATGTCTTCACCTAGGAGTGTCCAATCAAGTTATTTTAATTCATGGTTGAAACACTCCCTTTTCTTAAGGAACTGTCTGTGGTCGGTATTGAAGTACATGCTCTGCATGCATAAAATTGTGTTAATATCCTATATACCAATATACAAGTCTAAACATTTAAGTCAGGTTTTGTTTTTGTTTTTTTGCAAGACATACTTTTTAGTCACTATTGCAAGTAGTTGAGACAAAATTCTTTAGTGAATCTCAACATGAAGTGGAACTAAAAGCAGTGCAGAGAACGAGTGAGGGAAGCTGGAGGTGCTACAGTTATTTTGCAATGAAGTTTAATATTAATATATTTTATTAATATTTTATATGGGAAACAGCTCTCTAGGTATCAGACATTTAAAAATAGAGTTCTTCCATGCATACATTTTTGTTAAATAGCATATGCTGATTTCTTTAAATTAGCAGAAATATTCCAAATCAAGTAATTTCTTCATAAAGCTATGATTGTATTAGAATACAACATTTAAACCAAATGTATTAAACCTGATAACATTTTTAAGCACTATAAATTTTCTGGAAGATTTTCCATTTTTACTTTTCACATGAGAACTCAAATATGTCTCAAACTCAAATCATCTTGACTCCTTGTAAAAATCACTGGTCAAAATGCCCTTCATTCTGTGGAAATATAAACAATCATGTCAAAACATGTCAAATTTGTCTCCAATGCCTTCCAAGGACTTGGGGAAGGGTGCTGGGAAATTCTTGAAAGTCATTTGTTATGAAAGTTCTTTTTAAAAAGTTCTGGTTTGTTTTCATAAATGTGTGAGGAACTGGTGCTACTACTTTAAAACTGAGATTGTTGCCCACGTGCATCTGCTTATTCCTAGTTGCCATTCATGCCTAGATTGTGAACTGCCTGCAGTTTCCAAATAAAGTGCTTCTCATTTGTTATCGTAGGGATGTAAAGTTTGCAGATTACGATTCACTACTGTATTTGGCAGCAGAAAGTTGAGTAAAACTCTGTGCCTCATTCAACATTGTCCTTGGTCCTCTGTGTTAGGCTAATTTGTTCATGGGTGATAGCACTCAGAATAGTGGAAAGAGGAGGGGATAGAAATGTAGGTTTCCCCCATGTTGTACATATTATGTAGAATAAATTTTGAAATTAATCTGATTTTAGATTTTAGTCTCTTTCAGAGTAAGATAAAGTTTTTCAAACTTGGAGACTGTCTTGAACCAATTCCCATATGTGGTGGATGCTGTCATGTTTCCAGCATATGAATATCCCCATGACATTTCCCGTGTTTCTTAGAAGACATTTAATTGTATTGATTTGAGTCCTTGTGCTAAGTACATTGAAACTGGATTAGAAACCTGATATAGTTCCAAGGCTGTGTTTCTTAAAAGGCACTCAAAAGTAGAGTTTTAAGCAGAAGTTCTGAAGTCAAATTGAGCTAACTCACTTTACCTTAAGTAGACAAAATGCTACTGCTGTAAAATGTGAGTAAACGGAAAGAAATTAGGAGTGTTGTTCGCCAATATAATTATGGAGTGTCCATTTATTTATTTATTTATTTATTGTGTCAGAAGCTAATTAAAGGTACAGTTATCATGTATTTAAAAACACAAACGAAGTTTAAAATTTGGCACTAAATGTACTTTGACCAGAAGCTGGGCCCTTGGAGTGCCTCTGGTGTTGCTATGAGAAGGTCCTCCATTGTGCATGTGGCGGGGCTCAGGCTGCATTGTAATAGGTGGTCTATGGTTTGCTCTTCTTCACACTCGGATGTCATGGACTCCACTTTGTAGCCCCATTTCTGAAGATTGCCGCTGCATCTCGTGGCACCAGAGCACAGTCTGTTCAACGCCTTCCAAATTGCCCAGTTTTCTATGTACCCAGGGGGAAGTTTCTCATCCGGTATCAGCCATGGATTGAGGTTCCGGGTTTTTGCCTGCCACTTTTGGTGAAGTGTTTCTGCAAGTGTAGTTCATAGAAAGCTATTGCTTGATTTAAGGTGTTGGTATGCTGGCTGATATCTGAACAGAAGATGGGCTGGACTAAAAGGTACAGCCTTCAGGGGAGTTTTTGCAACCCTCATTCTTTCTACTCCATTTTTTTATGGTCAAAATATATATCAGCCTTCATGGAAACTCCAGAGTGACCCTGATATTTTTGATGGATCAGACTCCATGCAGGGTGATCCAGTGTCCACACGTCACAAAGATCCACAGCTGTTTTACAGCTCAGAGGCAGATCCCTACCCAAAACCTAGTGACAATACATGACTAAGGCCTCATCACAATAGAGCATGGATCCACTTTAAATCCAGTTTCTGCCTCCTACAGAATTCTTGGGCTTGTAGTTTAAGGGGGGGGGCGGGGACGACGACTTGAAACTGCTCAGCCAGGCAGGTCCTGGGCCTCACTAAACTACAAACCTTGAGGATTCTGCAGGAGGCAGAAACTGGATTTAATGTGGATCTATGCTTTGGTGTGATGACACTATAGGTGTCCTGTTGCAGTGGACCAGTAGCAATGTCATCAGCAAGACTCTGCCAGGGAGCAGCTATTGGATGGTGATGGCAGCAGCCTCCAGAAGGACAGAACATCAGACTACCTGGGCAACCATCTGAATAGCTTAGGGATACCCCCATGGCATAGCTGGGTCAGCTCTGGAGTAGAGTTCTCTGGAGTACTCTGCCTGGTATAAACTCAGCCTTAGAGCAACTAAGAGTAAAGTTTCCCTGGATTATATGTTGCAATTGAATCTTATTTGGTGATTTGTTTTGAACTGGCATGAAAGCCAGTGAGAAATGTGAAGAATGCAGGACAAAGGCATGACATTTAGATTTAAGCACCCTGAATGCTTTAGTTGAGATGGTATTGTTCTGGCAATACCGGTGGTTTTTTAGACTTGTAGACTGTAGGTGGAGGGGGCAAACATCCTCTTCTAAAGTTTTTAAGGAGTAATCTCTGAGACATTTCAAGTTTTTGTGTTTGTTCATTTGTTTTGTACTTTCCAAACAAAACCCAGCAGATAAACTAGTTCAACAAACTAAATTGTAATTATTTTGTTATATGCTTATAAATTAGGTTACACAAGCTTAATGCAAAGTTTTCTCTTCTTTGCCTTCCTTCTTGATAATCTTTATATGATGCCTCAAGGAGCATGCTAAATTTCTCAGCCTTCTATGCACAGTCTGAAAAATTGTGGTGCACCCTTTTTAGATAGCTATTCTTGTGCATTCTACGTTTCCATATTAAGATGCTGCTTCATGTTTCTTGCACTGTTGTGCCCTTGTGTATCATATAGAACATCCCTTCTGTGACAGTAGAAGCACATTTGTATTCATTAATGCATGTTTGATTCAACTGCACTATGTAGTTGTTGTTTTGATTGACATATTAGAGGGAATTGTTTAATACAAGATTGACAGTATTCTATAGGGAAGTGATGCTTAAGTACTGGATATTGGATGGAAGATGGACCAAGAGATCTATGATAACTTCAGTATATTAATAGCAAGGTCTTTGCTTCATTGCTTGAAAGCCTATTACTTCAACAAAAGTAATCTCTGATTATCCTGTGTTAATTTTAACATGCAAAAATGGTAAAATACTACCTTATCATACTTCACTGATTTTCTACAGAAAGAAAATTGCTGTTCAAGAAAATCCATTTAGAATTTTTCTTGAGCTGAAGATATCCTGTGAAATACCTGGATTTTTCTTTATCCACAGGATCCTGTTTTATCATCCTGCTAAGCAGTTGTCATTTTTATAGCATTTGATATGCAGCTTTAGCCAAATGAAAAACTGTCAGTAGTTATTAAAACCATTAGGCAAGAAAAGCAGTGCTAGTCATCTGAGGGATTAATGTGTAAAACTACTGAAGGATAAAATTTATTATAGATATTTATATATTGTTTTATAAAGAAATTGTGCATGCACAAAGTATGTGCTCTATGTCAGACTTAACATAAATCCCCCTTTTCCTATGTTGAAAACAAATTTGTTTAAAATACTTATTTGCCATTTATTTAATAGGCATCATTGAATATCCACTAAATATCCTGTATTTTAATACAGGCAACGTTCTTGTTGGAATTGTTTATTTCAGCAAGTTGAATAAATATTTAGAGGCAACCAGCAAGGTGTAGTGGTTTAAATATTGGACTATCGACCTCTTAATACGGAGTAAAGTTGGTGGCCGGCTGGCTCCCATCGGACAATGTCATGGAGCCGGCTGGCTCCCATCGGACAACATTGTGCCGGCTCTGTGGGTGAAGGAGGGCGGAACCAGTATGTTGCCATTGACTTTAATGGGGGGAAGCCGCATGCACCATGCACGCACCACACTCCCCCTCCTCAAATGGGATATGTTTTGTACTCACAAACTCACAACCTCTGAGGATGCTTGCCACAGATGCAGGCAAAACGTCAGGAAAGAATGCTTCTAGAACATGGCCATACAACCCGAAAAACCTACAACAACACAGTATATTTTGTACTGTTTTGCATTACAAATGGAGACTGCCCATAGCAGAGCTTGGAAGCAAATCAATTGGATTATGTGTTCTTAAAAGCAGGACTTGAAAGGTGATAAAAACAAATTGTAAAAGAATATTTTTTCTATTCACTGAAGAGCTCAAAATTATTATAACCATACAAATATATTATCATATTTGTTAGTCTCCTTCTGGATTTGTTTGAATCACATGCTCAAAGCAATTGTGTTTAATGCTGAATGAATCATGCTTATTAACATCACCAGGGGTTGTTCCTAAATTTATAGTCTTTACCATGAAATTTCAGGGCCTGGGACACTCCATACTTGGCAGCTGTACTAACCACAATTTGCTGGAAAGATGATAAAACATCAAACTCTGGTTAGTAATAATGGAAATGAACTCTGGTTTGCTGGTGGCAAAGCAGGAGGAGGAGAGGAAGGTAAAACAGACAAGATTGTTGTTTGGTGATGCAATGCTAAACAATAGTTTATAGTTTTTAGGCAAATTCATTAATTTCTGTGTTAGCTCACAACTTTGTCTAACACATTCATGAAATATAAGAAATGGAATAGCTAATTCAAGAAATTGAGTCACTCACAGTAGTTATTGAGTCAGATATATCCCACTGTTTAAATCAAATATATGTTGCATTATGTGCAGCTTATTTGGAGTTTCTGAATTTTACCTTTTCATTCCATACACAATTATATTTTGATGATAAGACATAATGACGATATAAGTAAACAGAAAGCAATCAAAGCTGCAGCTTCACAACGATTATCATTTTTGCCTTGAGGACATTGAACAGGCTATGAGATTCTCATACCTTAAACTCACTAGTGAGTCAAAAGATTTGGCAGATCAGTCAATAGAAGTCCCACATAAAGTAAATAAAAACTGATCACACTACTGTTCCTGTCAATAGTTGGGCCAGATGATGGATAGAATTATGTCTGGATCATTTCAAGTCATATCAGATAGACACTTTTCTTGTTGTGGTGTGTAATCCATACAAATCGGTGAAAGAGCATGTTCTTTCATATGAGTGAATGAATATTGTACCTTTAAATGCAGGTTGAAACTAATCCTCACTCCATAATTGATGCTTCTGGGTAGTCCTGTAATTGCCTAGCCTTGTCAGACTGTCCCCATGTGGCGGTGTGATTTTTAAACTGGGTGATCATTATAGATAATTTACTTTTCCATTTATTAGAAGTTCAGCTATAATATAGCAGGAGTCCTCACTTAGAGTTCTTGGAATATGTCAGACCTTGCCTTTTGGATAATCTCGTGGAATGTATTCCTTTTGGTGATTTACCGGCAATTAGTTAAAGGAGGCTTGGCAGATTTATTAAAGCCCTTCAAAGGGTGATGAATAAAGAATACATGATGACATTAAAAACAGGTTTTCTCCCTATACTTTTTCATTAATGGTAGAAAAAAGTTCATACTACATCAGATAATTCATCTGTTTAATAGTTCCTTGAGAGTGGAAAATACAATAGTTAAAAGTAAAGTGCTAGAAAAATGATGGTATGGCAGCAGCATACATTTAATCCTTGTGGGACATAGATTCTAATCTAGGTGTTCCTCTTAAGCTTTATTGCTCACAGTATGCTCTGTGTAAGAGCCTATTGCCTGTACGGTGGAAAAGTCCAATTCCTGGTGGTACATTTCCATTCTAAAAATAAGTCATACAGCAGCAAGGATCTTTTTGGGTGGTTATACAGGGGATCATAGTACTGCCTTATTTCCCAACTGCAGTGATTGACATCTTATTTTCAGACACGATTGAAAGTGTTACTGATGACCTTTAAAATTGTAAAGATACTACCTGTTCTGGCTTTCAGGCATCTCCTGTAATAGCCTCAGCTTCTTAAGGATCTCGTCACACTAGGACAGTTTCCCAAGCTGTGCACCTCCAGATGTTTTGGACTTCAGCTCCCACAATTCCTAACAGATGGTAAACAGACTGGGATTTCTGGGAGCTGAAGTCCAAAACACTTGGAGGAGCACAGTTTGAGAAGCACTGTATTAGGACATGGATCCACTTTAAATCCGGTTGTTGCCTCCTGCAGAATTCTGGGGCTTGTGTTTTAGGGGAGGGGGCTTTAAACTGCTTAGCCAGACAGGTCCTGGCCTCACTAAACTACAAACCCCAGAATTCTGCAGGAGGTAGCAACAGGATTTAAAGTGGATCCATGCTCTAGTGCAGTGGTTCTCAACCTGTGGGTCCCCAGGTATTTTGGTCTACAACTCCCAGAAATCCCAATCACTTTACCAGCTGTTAGGATTTCTGGAAGTTGAAGGCCAAAACATCTGGGCACCCACAAGTTGAGAACCACCACTCTAGTGTGATGAGGCACTAAGCCAGTGGTTCTCAACCTGTGGGTCCCCAGGTGTTTTGGTCTACAACTCCCAAAAATCCCAATCACTTTACCAGCTGTTAGAGTTTCTGGAAGTTGAAGGCCAAAACATCTGGGCACCCACAAGTTAAGAACCACCACTCTAGTGTGAAGCGGCACTAAGCCTGTGGTTCTCAACATGTGGGTCCACGGGTGTTTTGACCTACAACTCCCACAAATTCCAGCCAGTTTACCAGCTGTTAGGATTTCTGGGAGTTGAAGGCCAAAACTTCTGGGGACCCACGGGTTGAGAGCCATTGCACTAAGAGGTTAAAACTTAACTTGTGAGGTTTTTGTTTCCTTCTGACTAATTCCCCCCTTTTATTTCTGTCCATTTTGTCTTTCTTGGTGGATAATTTGTAGAATATGTTTATTACTGGTCCTATTAACATTTTCAAATTTTCTCTTATGGCATAATTCTGAGTTTAATTCAATATTGGGGAACCTTCAGCTTTCCAGATACTTTAGCCTCCACATCTCATCAGTTCCACATTCGCTGATCTTTGCTAGAAAAAGTAGCACAAGAGTATGATAGCTAAAGCTATATGAAATAGTCGTAACGTTAAATAACAGAAATATTTGTCAACAAAGTTAGTTCACTACGACTGTGGAATTATTCTATTGCTTCTTTCAGCGCCTCTTACAAACTTTTGAAAGATTAAAAAATCTAGAGAAAAATGCTTTAGGAAAAAATATAGTATACTATAACAAAGGAAGAGTCATCCAAGTGATAGAAATATGTTCCTACTTGCTAGGAGCAAGAAACAACAATAAAGAGATGGACAAGATGAGTTCTTTGGTGTTCACATCACTGAGAGCAGCAGGGTTTTGAAACAGCACAAAATACATTGCAGAATAGATAAAAATAAAGAATGATACAAAAAAACTAGGTTTTTTTAAAAGACCAGATCTCTTGTTGAACAAATAATTGATACAGATTTTATCCGAGCGGACAATGGGGATGCAGTTAAATTGGATACAGTTAAAACTTTACCCTTAATAAAGTGACACTGTATTCTGAAAGAGTTCTGGTGAGAGGTATGCTTGTGCTAGTACAAAACAATATTTATAAAATGCTACTGTATTGGAGAACTGGGTAGACTGTCTATGTCACTGATTCAGGTACTATTTTGCTAATCATTGTCTAAAATTTATTGAAAAATAGGGAATGTGCTCTGGACAAGACTGAGCTTTTTGTGTTCAAAATAAAGGCTATTCAGGTCAGGTGGGATAATTGGAAAACTCGGTTCAGGTTTACACATCATATTTTGTGGAGTGCCAATTCATCCACTAATGAAATGAAATCTATGAATAATAAGAACAGATTCTTAACTGTGTGAAATGCAAGGTCAGCTTTAGAAATTATATCGCTTGCCCTTCTTTATTCCTGAAGGCAACAGGCTACCTCAAAGGGCAAAGGGAATGCCCCATAGAATCACAGAATCTTAAGAGGTGGAAAGGTGTGCTATGACCATATAGTCAATCCATAAGATATTCTTAAAGTTTAGGTGGAATCTCCTCTGTTATCATTTGAATCCCTTGGTTCAAATGTGCCAGTCTTGGGACGTTATCCTATGTGTCTGTGTGAGGAGGAGAGTGTCATATTACCATGGCATTTAGTCGTGTAGCATTACAAAGCACATTATTCCGTTTGACATTCCTTATCACTTGTTCTTTCTTGCCTTTTCTCCTGAAATCATCCATTTTCAGATTTATCACACAAGCGAGTGCAGTTCCCACCCACCCTTTTTTCCCAGAAAAAAAACCTTGGAAAAAAGCTTTGGGGATATTGGACTTTTCCCTCCAGTCCTGCTGCTCTGGGGTAGAACTGAGGCACTGATGTTAAAGAGACACCACTTGGCGTATACTGGACTTTCCTCCTAATCACCGGGAATGTGGCGCAGCTGGCTAAGTGTCAGCTGCATAAGATCTCTCTGACCAGTAGGTCATGAGTTCGAGGCCTGCCCAGGTCGAGGTGGGTGCTCGACCTTAAGTGTAGCTGCTGTCGACCTTTGCAGCCCGAAAGACAGTTGCATCTGTCAAGTAGGTGGCGGCTCGGACGCACAATTGTAATTCGGGACCAATGTTGTTTTTATGTTGTATTTTATTGTACGGTGACATGGATGCTACATGTCAGCCGAGTTTTATTATGTCATCCGCCCCGAGCCTGCAGGGAGGAGCGGAATACAAGAAGGAACAAATAAATAAATAAATAAATAAATAAAAATAAAAGGTACCATATTAAGTGGGGAGGCAAATTTTGACTGAACTATGAGGCCATTAAAGAACTCCAGGAACTCTGAAGGAATGTGGAAGAACAACAAGGGACACTGGAAACAGTGAGAGATGAGGAGTGCATCAGCTCCCCCTGGTGGCCAGAGTTTGCCTCTGTTTCTTTATATGTATGTTTGTGAAACAGCAGGAATTGTCTGCTAAAGTATGTGTACTGTAATCCGCTCTGAGTCCCCTTCGGGGAGAGAAGAACGGAATATAAATAAAGTAAATGAATAAATAATCTCAGTGCTCTCCATTGCACAAGTCCGAAACTTAATAAGCTAGCAGGGCAGACAGGAAAAAAACAAATATATTCTGAAATTTTGGTATTTTGAATGATTGAATTAATTTTTTTTAATTACTTGGCCAGGCTCATGAAGCAGAATTTTGGATGAGAAATGTCAATGCTTGGTAGGGGACTGTCCACAGAAACATCTCTTACTCCATGTCAGTGAAGTGATTCAACATGGGCAAATTTGACAATTCTCTTCCAATGTGTTTTTTGCTGTTTTCTCCAGTTATATATCGATTTCTGAACTGAGAAGATGCCTTCCCCCATTTTCAAGGACTTCTGAGACATTTTTCTAACGATTTATGACGGGCACAGACATGAAGTCTTGCTGTGGCTTGGGAGGGGCTCCATCATACATCTTTATCTGTCTGATTTCAAAATGTCTAGAATCGAGGGGGGCAGCATGGGATAATGTCCTTTCCTTCTAGCATGTTACCACCACTACTTGCCTCCTAGTATTTTGTGGCTGGTGCAAACACTCAACTTTACTTAAGAGTAGCTCAGTCCTGATAAAAAGCTATTGCCCACTATTGGGGTTTACCATGTGTACGTTGCTATAATAAGTCTAAAAAAATTGGGGTCAACTTATCCACAGTTCACTACTTTAACTTCAAAGAAGGAACCACCCCCTTCTTTGTAAAAAGACTAAAACAAAACTCTAGACAGAAGAAGCCCACTCTACTCTCTTTGCTATGTATCATGTCTGGTATTTTTGAATGCCTGAGCAGGAAAATGATGCAGATGTTTGGCACTTCCTCTCAGAGAAGAGGATAATTCCTGGTTTTTTTATTTTTAAAAACCCAAAAAACAATGAATTAATATTGTACATTAACTGTTATTTTTTAAAAAGAACAATGTCCTTCTCTGAATAGAGTGGCAAAAGGCCTTTTTGAATGCCTGGGTGGGAAAGTTGGTGTTTTCCCTTTCTGCAAAATGACTTTGACTTAACCATGGGCCATATCAAAATCCATAATTTTAGCCCATGATTGAGAATAACATATACATGAGTATATACGGTAGTTTTTTTCATGCTTGTCAGTAAGTACTCTTGTTTGCTTCCTGTTTTCTTGAGCCTTAATTCATCTTGTGTCAAATGTAGTTAAAAATGAAGCAGTGCCCAAAGTTATAAGAACACTCTTGTAAAGAGAACATTTATTTCTATTGTTTACCAAATGTATGCCATGCATTTTGATTTAAAAGCTCTCAAGGGTGCTTCTACTGCTCCCTTTAAAACAGCCTAAACAGTAAAACCTATACAGTGATAAATGAACAGGGTGATTATTACTTCATACAGGGAAGAGTGCCTGGGGAAAAATTCCACAGTTTAGGCAGTGCAGGTTGAGTGTCCTTTATCCAAAATACTTGCAACAGAAATCTTTGGACTTCAGAATTTAGGGCAGGAGTTGAAATACCTGTATTTGCATATACTGTACATGAAATTAATTTACCGTAACTATAGAGTTGGCCAAAAATCACAAAGCCGTCTGATACTTTAATAACTTCTTGAAAATGTTTTTTGAAAAGATTTTGTATGTAACGTAATATCCTGTATATATCAGGCATGGTTAAACTTTGGTCCTCCAGGTGTTTTGGACTTCAACTCCCAGAAATCCCAGCTAGTTTACTGGCTGTTAGAAATTGTGGGAAATGAAGTCCAAATACCCGGAGGGCCGAAGTTTGGCCATGTGTGCTGTATATGATGCTATGGTATTGTAAAGTAAGAAAAAATAAAGGAATTATTAAATATTAAAATCCCTTTGTGACGTTTGGGTCATCATGTACAAACAGAAAGATTCAGCACTTTTTCACCTCAAACATTATCTGTAAAGAGGCTTCCAAAATGATGAAGGGAGTGAAGATACTCTTCGAAAATCAAAGTTCAATGTTTGGAACATTTTAGCTTAATAAAAAATGTGAGTTAGAAAATAATGATCATATGATCAATATATATAACAATGTATGAGGCCCATAAAATAGTAGTTTCCAAACTCCAGGGGTTTTGGACTTCAGCCTCCAGATACATTTATAGGATGCTGGATGGTCAAGGATTCTGAGAGTTGACATTGAAAACATCTGGAGCACCAAAGTTAGGGAACCACTGCCCTAAAGGCACCAGATCTCAGACGCTAAACCGTGTCATCCCTGGGTAGTCCTTGGATGGGAGACCACCAATGCATACCAAGTGCTAAGGGTTGTATTTCACAGGAAGGAAGTGGCAAAACTTCTTTGAGGATTCCTTTCATAAGAAAACTCTGACATTCATGGAGTTACCCTTGGGGTTAGATTGAATGGCATCTATGGTCTCTTCCAACTCTATGATTCTGTGGTTCTAAGTCAACAGACAACTTGAGGGGACATAAAGACACACACATGAAATGATCCAAAATGTGAAGAAAGTGGATAGTTGTTTGCACCTTGTAGGTCTAAAACTGAGTGTCATCTAATGTGGATGAAAATTCAGGACACACAAGAGGAAATTCATACTTCACACAGTTCTGCAATTTATTTAACGTGTCAGGAGCAAACAATTTTGGGAACCGATCCTATACTAGCTAGTTCTTTGTGCTGATCCAAAAGCAGTTTGTGTGTTTCCTCAGGACAGTGCCTTTCCAATTCTGGGTGAGAGAACTGAACTGTAAGATTTCTGCATACTTAAGTGACAATTGGTAGCTTTATTGCATCCCAGTGCTATTTATTTGAGCTACAGAACACAAGTACCGTTTTTGATGTAATGTGAATGTCTATTTCCAGTTTTTTAAAGATAAACATTAGGCTATAACCATTTCTTCAGAGCCTATATACAGTTCATGAGATTCTCTCTCTTGTATATCAGCTCATCTTCATCTGCATGATGCATTTCTCTCTCAATCCCCCCCCCCCCCCCACACACACACACACTTCTCTTTTCCTCTCATTGCAAGAATTCTTTTCTCTTCTCTGATTGCTTTTCCTCCTTAGACCATTACTCTTGGTTGATAGCTTCAGGTTATCACTATATCCTATCTCCCTCTCCAATAAGCTCATGATTGATACTAATCTTCCTCGTGGGACACATTTATAGGATGCTAGATGGAAACTAGTCCCTAAATCTTAGCATTATATCTACTGACAATTTACAAGGTTACACCCTACATTATCATCAGGTGGTTGGGATGGAGGGAGAGAAGCATCACAGCACTACTATCATGCTGCTGGCTTACAAAAGTTTGTTGAGAAACAACATTGAACACTGTGAAAGCCACCCACTGTATGGCTGTCAGTCTCCTCTCAACAGACTTAAATCAAGGAAAATTTTCATGAGAACCACCACCCCTCTTAATGTTCATCCAGCAACAGCAATAATATTTCTATGGGCAGAAAAATCAGGCATTTCCAACAGGATGGCTCCCTATGAGGATCTTATTCCAGGGGCAAACCAAGAATGGGCAACTTGGAAGACCCTGAACAGATTCAGAAGTGGCAGATGAAAAGACAATCTGGCAAAATGGCACTGCCTAGAAGAATCCTCCACCTTGTGAGATTGTGGAGCAGTACAAACAACTCAGCGTCTGTATGCTTGCCCACAATGCCCTGTGTCATGCACAGAGGAAGAATGTTTAAAGCTACAGGCAATGTGGTAGCTGCTTGTGCTCTCTTTATTTCATCAGTTTTATACTTATTTATTTAAGCATTGCTTTTGACATGAAATAAAAAAATTAAAGTTTGTTTCATACTACAATGTTTTCTATTCTATTTTGTATGTCATTGTGTATCCAAATGCGGCTAAGATCTTGCATTGGAATATGTGCATGTTATCACCTAGCTATTTGTCTCTGTAGCTATGTCTCTCAGTGCAACAACCAAAATAACAAAAAAAATTGGTAATAGTACGGTTCTTCCAACATGATCATTTGTGTGGGGCGGATGTGAGTGAAATCAGTCTAGCTATTTTCCTGTAGGTAGACATACTGCAAGAGGCATATTCAGAATTTCCTGGCATTATTACAAAGCATCTACAAATGACATCTTTGCAATGTATGCAGTAGGGCTGGTTGAACCATAAAAAAATTGTTTCTAAACTTGGGGGGGCCGCTGTTGTTTCAAAATAGAAAGTATTCTGAAAATTTTTGGGGAAATTTCAAAATTGATTTGTATTGAATTACAAAATTCGTTATTATTTCGTTATTGGTGTTATGCATGCGCAGTGCGCAGGGTATGCCTGCCTCAACGCCCCCTTGCCATCTCAAAATCAACCCGCGATATCTCTAACGCTGGCTGATTCTCAGCCGGCGAGGAGGGATGGAGTGCATGCCCTCCACTCTCTCCTGCCAGCTGAGAAGCAACGCGGGTTAAAGAGAACCTGTGTTGGTCGTCAGCTGACAGGAGGGAGTGAAGGCGCTGCCCTCCACTTTCTCCTGAAAGCTGAGAAGCAACGCGGGTTAAAGAGAACCTGTGTTGGTCGTCAGCTGACAGGAGGGAGTGAAGGCGCTGCCCTCCACTCTCTCCTGCCAGCTGAGAAGCAACGCGGGTTAAAGAGAACCTGTGTTGGTCGTCAGCTGACAGGAGGGAGTGAAGGCGCTGCCCTCCACTTTCTCCTGAAAGCTGATAAGCAACGTGGGTTAAAGATAAGAAAGGGCAGAAATAAAAACAATATAACGCGCCCTTTATGGAAATGGTGGACCTGGTTTCGATTTAGAAACATCACTTCTGGGTTGCTGGCCGCGAGTCAAATTAGGGCCTAAATTGATTTTAATACGAAATAATAACGGTTTTCTAAGGATAACGACCGGAGATATCCACCCCTAGCATGCAGCTACAAGAAAATAGTTGGGTGTATCTCCCTTCTTCTCTTTTCATTGAAATGGCTGTGTTGCAGAGCTGTGCTGCTTAGAAAATGAGTTTCTTTACGGGAATTTTTCAGGGGCAGAGCAGAATTCCAATCTATGCAATGACTATAAAAGTGAGATATGGTGGGCTTAATCTGACTGATGGATCCCTGGGTATTTTGAAGTAGATCTGCAAGGCAAATTTTATAGATCTACTTCAAAACTACCAGGCCAACTTCACCACAGCAACTACAGAAAGGTTGACAACATCTGGAGGACTACATGATTCCTGACCCTTGACCAAATGCTCAGTTCTGTCACTGAAAACAAATTCTGGATTTAAGGTGCATAATAAAGGGCCTCCTTTTGACCTCCCCCTCCCTGCCACTAATTTACACTTGCCTTTGGAATTGTATGTGGATGAATGGATGGATAGATAGACACATTTCAACAGCATAGAAGCCAGAAATATATGTCTACGAATTCCCTACATCTTGTCAAATAACAGTGCTAATTTATGGAACTATGTATTATATTGGTTATTTTCATTCTGTTATATTCATCATTGTCTGTACTTACTGTAAGTATATCATCTTTTATCCTGCTACTTTCCCTCTAAATTGTTCCTTTGTTGATGTTAGTTTATCATTATTTCAGAATTATTGAAATCTTTTAAAGATATGTTTTGCTTTGACAAACTGCTAATTTTAAATAAAATGTTCACACAAAACATCTATCAGATTACAGAATTATGGAACCACTTTAATTGCCATGGCAACATCCTATGGAATTCTGGGGTTTGCAGTTCAGGGAGGATTCCATACGATGTTACCATGGCATACAGTGGATATAGTGCTATAATTGTCTAGTCTGAAGGGTCTCATAAATCAAGCTTCCCTTCCCATAATTATGTGTCTGAACCCAATAAGAGTGATCTGCACAGTGCTGACACTGTGGTTTTTATCACTCTATGACTCCATCACAGCCCCACTAATCTGGCTAAATGCAAATGGTGACAAGAAATTGGACCAATGATTGATACATACGATTATAGGTGTATAAAGACTATTTTTTCTTACCTGATCTACATGGTCTATCTTCCCCTCATCTTTGCGACGACTTCCCCCCACCCCATGCTTTGGACACAGTTTTCTTTCCAGACTTGTGTATGTATTTCCGAAGTGGAACTTCATTTTAATTATTCTAATGTGAGCTTTAACTAACAAGCAAACCCTTGAAAAGGAATTAATGTAGCAGAAACCCCTTTCCCTTAAGTGGATGACTTTTCCTTGCTTAACAATACTTTAAAAATAAATAAATTGTGGCATGGAAAGCTTTATAGAGCATGCTTATTACTTCATCACTTTGAGATAATGGTTATGCTCTATAACTGGTTCAAACTGGTCAGCAGTATAATAAGCTGTGTCTTCAGAAGGTGTTGTAATATAGATTCGGTGCCCTAAGGCATTCCCAGAAAAGGGAAAATCAAGAAAGAAAGTGATCTACGCATTTATTGTTGCATTATGAAATCAGTGTCCAGTTGCGCAATCATGTTAATTGATATTCAGCACTAAACGAGCAGCAGGTCTTATTTTAGCATTTGCATATTCTTAATTTGCAGCTGGAAAAACACAAAGGAGCCTGAGAACTTAGCTACATATTTTATCTCTTCAAAACAGACATGAAGCTTTAAAAAAAAAAGCTCTGCATTTTTATATCAGGATTAGTGTTTAGGAAAAAAAACATTCTTTCTAGCATCTTATGTTTAGTCTGTTAGTGATGACAAATGTGATCTGCAGAAAAGTTAGTTTTTAATAGCAAAATCTTAGAATCCACAAAATAAAAGAGAAGTATGATTGACTGATGAAAGGAAAATTCTGCTCCTCGAAGCCTATGCCCTCCAGAGTGTGCAATGGAGTATTTTTCTGAGGTGTTCCCCCAGTGTTTCTGACCCGCATCCGAGTTGGTTTTCCACTGTGAGCCGTTATCAACAAAGCACCTGATTGTTACAAGAATGCTGATAGATTTTAAATCTTCTCATCATATCTGCCATTATGAAAGGATCATAGGAAGGTTTGTGATTGCAGCTTAAGAAGAATAAGTAGCAGCCTATTAAAAAGGCATTCATTTTCATGTCTCTTATGCAACATTAACTGAAAATGCCATCAATTATCAGTTTTCTCACGGGAAAGAAGTAAAAAGGTGGTTATATACCTGTGTGTGTATCAGATTTCTAGTCTCTATTTCAATAACAAGCATGTTTGAAGATAGCTGACAATACCTTTCTTTTTAAAAAGCATTTACTGTAAATGAGACTGTTAGAACAAAATAGCAAGATGAACTTGCAACATGAAACTGATATTAGTGGAAGGAAATGTCTTGGAAATGTTTACCTGATACGGAAGAATATTTTAACCCAGTGTTTCTTAACCTGGGGTTGGGATCCGGGGGGTGGGGGCATGAGGGGTTTCAGAGGGGTCTCCAAAGGCTATTAGAAAACACATATTTCTGATGGTCTTAGGAACCCCTTTGGCAGAGCTAGGCTGAAGACCTCTCCGCCTGTCCTTCTCTTCCTTTTTGGAAACAAATGGTGAATCCTCCCACCAAAAGCCCTCCTCTGCTGTGTGGGGAGGGCTGTATCTGAGACTCCAAGCAGAGAGGGGAGAGCAGGCATTCTCAGCGCATGGCAGCATGGTGCCCATATGTGGGCAAGGGAGAATGTGTGAGGCTGGAAGGAGGCTTGCACCAGTGAGTCCCTTCAAGACATGGGGTTCTGTGTGGAAAGTTTGGTGCATTTCTATCATTAGTGGGGTTCAGAATTCTCTTTGATTGTAGGTGAACTATAAATCTAGCAGCTACAACTCCCAAATGACAAAATCAACCCCACCCCACAATTATTCAAATGTGGGCATATTGGGTATTTGTGAACCAATGTTCTAACCACTATATCAGACTGTGTGAGAATTTCAGGCTTTAAATCCTTTGGGGTTTCTACCTCCAAGAAAGGTTAAACTTTTTCATTTGGTCAGTTTTACCTAAAAGTTTTTCTAGATGTTGCAGCACACAGACTTTCTGATAAATTCATTATTCATCACCTAAGAAAGGGGCCTGTAGCTTCACATAATACATAGCCCGAATCCCCCCCAAAAGTTATTTTATTACTTCTAATGGAGTTTAAATGTTGCTGTCCTTTGTCTCAGTCTTCACAAGGCCAACAGTGGCCTCTGGCTGCATTGAGGTCCTTCCAAAACAACTGTACTACAACAGAAACAAAGTCTGATACAAAAGGAAAGTCTGTGACTCTAACACGGTCAAATTTCTTCACTTATTTAAATGTTTCAGTAGATCTTGGTCATCCAATAAAGGCAATTTTTCCTTTGTATGGATTTTGTATTTTGTTGTATTTTGCTGCATGGCCAAAACAGTTGCCTCTTAATATGTAAACTAAGAAGACCTGGATTCACATTTCACATTGACCCTGAAATATTTAGGTAACGTTGGCTAACATTTCATTCTAACGTACCTTACTGGGCAGTTGTGAATATAAAATGGGATTGAAAACAATGGTTCCTTCTTGTCCCCATGGCATTTAATACCCAGATAAAACTACTGAGAGGAAATCCACTGTGTGTAGTGGGGTTTTGCTGTTTCCAATATTATGATGTCACACATCTCTTGTGTTTGCTCTTCAGCTATGTCCGCTATTCAATAATAGCTTTCCTGTTTTGGATTCCTGAATCAAATGCTTTTTGATACCATAGACTTATCACAATTTCATCAACTAAGAATTCACTTTTTTTTTCTTTTCCAATATGGACCAAATATTCTATCTAGTCTTCTGCACTACTTAAGCCAGGGATGCATATTGATCCAAACCTTAGAAAGATGACCTTGGGCGATCAGCAAGTATAACTCCTTGAAGGAAGATAAATTCTGTTTTGAATATTTTTACCTGAAGGACATAGGATAGTTATTTTGGTCTCTTCATTATGGCACAAAGAAAACCTCTGATTGAGTTTACAACAGAATTGAATTTTATGTGATTTTTTTTGCCATTTGCTGCAGTGTGTCTCAAAGCAATTCCTCCCATTTTAAAAGCATGCCAATTTGCAGTTCATAAGAGAGCAGATTGACAATTTAGGAAATGCACATCTTGACTCATTCACAAAAAGCTCTTATTTTTGTGGGAAAAAGAGACAGGAGTACAACTAAGACCGATCTATGCTCAGTTAAGTTAGCAAGGACTTTAAAGATATTATTCAAGATAAATTGCCCTGTATTAATGCAAACAATTGTAAAATCCTTAAGAAGATTGTAAAAAAGTAACTTTTTTCAAGACAGCTGTATACTTTGTGATAGTAATGCATTCCCATGTTTTCTCTGTTACTCCTTTTCCACAATGTATCCTTCCTCCTCAACTGTGATAGTTTCACAGGATGTTTTGATGTCTTTCTAGCAAGACTAGCTTTCCAGCAATCTAGCTGGTACATAAAGGAGATTTTGAGAAGAGAGGAGGAAGGCTGACCCTCTGCCATTTTTCTCAGAGGCTGGGGGTTTCCTTCTCATTCTCTTCCCACTCATACTATTTGCCATCTCAGTGATCAGCCTAAAAACATAACATAATTCTTTATTGATTGGTCAATAGTGATCAGCATAGAAATAGAGGAATGATTATAACTCATCCTGGTGCTTTGGCATGTAAATCCTTTATCTCTTTAGCATATGTATATTTTCTGCTTCCAATGTGGAAATCGTTTACAACAGTTTGCAAACAATAGAGCACTATCTGTAGGGAGAGTTCTGCAAGACAAGGCTTGAAACACATTAATCATCTAATGCAATGTTTCTCAACCTGTGAGTACTCAGATGTTTTGGCCCACAACTTCCGAAATCCCAGCCCATTTACCAGCTGTTAGGATTTCTGGGAGTTGAAGGCCAAAACATCTGAGGACCCACAGGTTGAGAACCATTAATCTAATAGATGGGAGAAGCCAAGATGAGCAAGTAACTTCTTAATCAAAGTGCATGCATGCCTAATATATCCAGAATGTGGGTATCAATGTAGAGAAGGTCCAGTGCCATATCGCTATCACATGAAAATGTGTACAAAGAGACTTGGACAAGTCCCTTCCCTTTATTGTGGTCCAACAGGTAGCCAAATTCATCACATTTGCCTTTAAAGTAAAGGTCTCCCCTGACATTAAGTCTAGTCATGTCCGACTCTGGGGGTGGTTCTCATTTCCATTTCTAAGCTCAAGAACTGTTGTTGTCCGTAGACATTTCCAAGGTCATGTGGCCAGCATGACTGCATGGAGCACCGTTACCTTCCTGCCAAAGTGTTATCTATTGATCTCACATTTGCATGTTTTCGAACTGCTAGGTTGGCAGAAGCTGGGCCTAGCAGCAGGAGCTCACCCCGCTCCCTGGATTCAAACCACCAATGTTTCAACCAGGAAGTTCAGCTGCTCAGCGGTTTAACTCGCTGTGCCACCAGGGGGACCCTACATCTGCCTTTATGCAATATTAATTGCACAGAAAAGAATGACTGGATCAAGTTTACTAGCTAAGCCCTGCACACCTGGCTTCACATGTAGGAACATCCACAAATGGAATCTTGCTGTAAAATAATAAGCTAGTTAATTTGGAGGCTTTGTAATATATTTTTCCAAGGAACTGTGCTCAGCTGAACCGCTTTAGAGACATTCCTTTCCAATGAAGTTCCACTTTCCCTTTTAAGTGCAGAGCACCTTGGAAGGGCTGTGCTAGTAAAGATGTCTAAGTGAGGCTGAAGAGGTCTCTCAGGATTATGTGTGGTTCTAAAGAAGATACCTAAGAAATTAAAGTTGGCATTCAATTTAGTAAGAAAAGCTGGCTTATTCAAAGGCATTGTCTTTCGTTTGTTTATACTGAGTACAACTTTTATCTGATATCATCAGCTTCTCACATCAATCCATCATTCAGTCGTAAACACCCCACAAGATCAATCAGTCTTGATTAATTAATCTACTCTGATCAGTTCCATCCCCAGGCTTTTTAGACAAATTAAGCCCAATTGCTTCACAACTTTGATTGCTTTCCTGTTTGATGATCTTCAAACCATGTTCTAAAGGTGCATTTCCATGATGCTGTGATGAAATAGGCTTGTTTTTCAAATAATTACAAACTTACTTTTATTAACGGTTGTATGCTTGTTTGTGTCGTAACTGAAATACTAATATTCCTCCTCTTGTGCCAGATTATGGTAAACAGGGCTCTTCTGTTCAAAGGATATAAAGGCCAACATCCTGTTAATGTTATCTATATGGATCATTGAGGATTACACTACCATGTGCACTTTTTCCTAACCTAGCAAAGGGAGGTACCCTGTATCTCGTTCTGCAAGCCGCTTGTCTGGTGAGCATTATCATCCAAGGAGGCTACTAGGTACACCTAGACTCCTCAGCTATTTCAGCTGCTCTTCAGCATTGAGGGACAATGTATGAGCCTTACATTAAGCCAGAAGCCACACCATCCTTGATATATGCCCAGCGGCTAGGGACCTCCTTGAAGCTCATGAGAAGGGAAACGGAGCTGCACTTATACCAATTGTTGCTGTACACTGGGGAAAGCAGCCAGGCACAGGGAACAGTCTCCCCATTTCTTCTAAGTACGCTGGTGAAAATTTATATCTTGCAATGTTCTCAAAAGCTTAACCTTGCCAGCAGCAGGATGTCCATGCAATCATAGATTGGTAGTTTAATGAGTCAAAAACTGGATCTTTTCAACTGGTCTGGAAACTAATTAAAAGGCAATGCAGATGTTTATTTGCAGCTAATGTGCTCATTAGCGCACTCTGTCCAACAGCTGCTAAAGGTAAAGGTTTCCCCTGACATCAAGTCTAGTCATGTCCAACTCTGGGGGTTGGTGCTTATCTCCATTTCAAAGCCAAAGAGCCAGCATTGTCTGTAGACCAGGGGTGGGCAATTACCGGCCCTCCAGGTGTTTTGAACTTCAACTCCCAGAAATCCTAACAGCTGGTAAACTGGCTAGGATTTCTGGGAGTTGAAGTCCAAAACTCCTGGAGGGCCAGTAATTGCCCACCCCTGCTGTAGACACTTCCAAGGTCATGTGGCCGGCATGACTGATTGGAGCGGTATGTATTGATCTACTCACATTTGCACCTTTTCGAACTGCTAGGTTGGCAGAAGCTGGGGCTTACTCTGCTCCCTGGATTCATACTACCAGTGTAGAAAACTTAGTGCCATCTATATGTTTTGTGCCACAATTTCCATAATCCCTAACCACTGACCATATTGGTTAGGATCTGTGGGAGCTGTCACCAAAAACATCTGGATGTTACAAGGTTCCTCATCCATAGTTTAGTGTTTACATCGCCTATAATTTGTCACATCAGTGAACAGATAGTGGGCATTCCTTAAAGCAGTTATGAATGCATAACCACCTTAGTCATGTAGTGTTTCCCAGTTTGGCATCCCAATCTTAATTCACCAGGCAGCAGCTGCTATGATGATAGAGTCTCATCCCCCAGTGATGGGGAAGCAGTTGCCTGACATTTCCACCCCCTCCTATGAGTGATCTCTAGTGTGACAATCAGAAACATGACTTCCTCACACTGGAGATTCCTCCCATGTAGCGTGTGTGAAAATATCAGTTAGCTGCTTCCTACCTGACAGTAAAACAGAACCCTATCTCTCTCAATGGCTGCTTCCCCGTAAGTGAGGATTAGGGGCCTAAGTATTCTTTAAACCAGTGAGGAAGCATGAATATGAACCAGTTACAGATGTGGATCTGTAGGTTACACATTTGTAACTTTAGCCCTTCAGAGTCTCCACAAAGTTATGTGTTATAACTGGGTAGGCAAAAAGTAAGGAGGAGATTGTTTAGGACAAAAAAATGCTGTTATACAATTATGCCAGCTCCTGTAAATAGTTGTGCAAGTTAGATTTTTCTTCACCTGATGCACTCTTCATCGTGCTTTTCCAAGTATAATAATACTCCTATTTCGTACCTTTCTACCTTTTGGGTACACGATTTATCAGTGTGGAATGTGTGGATATAAAGGGAAAAGTATGTAAATACTGTACAAAAAGGTGAGTATTTAATCCTCAGCAATAGCTCCCTCGGAAATATAAGAATGGTTATTTATGACTTTATTTATTTAGCCTGGATCAGTGAGAATGTTCAGACTGAAAGCCTACCGTGTTAGCATGTACATTATTTAATTCAGTGTAATACTTTAAAAAAATAGCCATGCAAATATTAAATATTTCTATACAATAGTATTCATTTATGTAGTTTTATGTTTAAACTAATGTTTAAATTATAATTCTAGACACTCTGTGTATATATACATATGTGTGTGTCTTTTAAATGGTGTATTAAAAATAAAAGAGTTCCTATTAGTAATTGTCCAGAGAGGATATGTCTCCGTGTTTTCTACTCCATAAAGCAAAAACAGCCATCATTGCTAATTTATGACATGTACACTGTTTTTATAAATAGATTCATACATTTATGTTCCTCATGCTAAATAAAATTATATGTCACTGTGCTGACTTCAGCTCTTTTTCTGTGAAGCAAAGTAAAGGGACACATGAAATTAATATATGGAGACATGCTATCTTTGTGTCTAATGACACATAGATAATTCACTGCCACAGGAAACCATGGAAGCTAATTTCATAAGGTATTAAAACCTGTCTGTCATACACTGAATATAGTCAGTACCTTTTAATGCTGAATATGTAGCAGGAGCTTTCTTGTCAGTGGCATACCCAAAGGACAGTGATTTGTGTCACTTGGAATTGTGTTTTCAGTATCAGGGCACAAACAACCTCTTGATCTTTCAAGTTAATAAGGCTCAGATGTAGCCTGGTTTCCCTACTTAGCTGCTTGTGGGTTGTAGAGTGATATCTGGTGGCAATGCCATGTTATTCCCTGAGATTGAAGATTTCTGCCTTTTGGTTTTGCACCCTTTAGAGCAGGGGTCCTCAAACTAAGGCCCGGGGGCTGGATACGGTCCTCCAAGGTCATTTACCCGGCCGTCACTCAGGGTCAACCTAAGTCTGAAATGACTTGAAGCTCACAACAACAAAAACAACAATCCTATCTCATCAGCCAAAAGCATACCCACACTTCCCATTGAAATACTAATAAGTTTACATTTGTTAAAATTGTTCATTTTAATTATTGTATTGTTTTAAGTGCACTACAAATAAGATATGTGCAGTGTGCATAGGAATTCATTCATGTTTTCCCCCAAATTATAATCTGACCCTCCAACAGTTTGAGAGACTGTTTAAAAGGTTTGAGGACCCCTGCTTTAGAATGCCTGTTCATATCTCATGGTTGTTGCAGGGGAAGGTGGACCATTGCTAACACAGGGGCAGGGGTGGAGGGGAATACCAGGGTTCAGGAAGCATTGCATTGTTCTCTGAATAAAGTATTTACTATGAGGGGTTTTTTTCATGTCAGGAACTGCATCAAAAACTGCGAGTTGCTTCTGATGTGAGAGAATTCTGATGTGGATGTTTGCCATCCTATCGAAGGCTTCTCTCATGTCCCTGCATGAAAAATTGGAGCTGACAAATGGGAGCTCACCACGCTCCCTGGATTAGAACTGCTGACCTTTTGGTCAACATTCCTGTCAGCATAAGGGTTTAACCCATTGTGCCACTGGGGGCTAGACTCTTCCAGTCCGGCTTCCATTCAGGGCATGGGACGGAGACGGTTTTGGTAGCCATCACAGATAAGCTACATTGCCAGCTCGATCAGGGCAGATCGGTGCTGCTTGTGTTATTGGACCTCACAGCAGCGTTTGGTACTGTCGATTATTATCTTTTGACACACCGCCTTGCCGGGGCTGGGGTGAGGGGGACAGTCCTGAAATGGCTGTCTTCCTTCCTCTGGAACCAGCTACAGCAAGTGAAGAGGGGTGAGGTTGTCTCCGGGGGTGCCCCCCTACTTTGTGGGGTGCCCCAGGGGGCAATCCTCTCCCTTCTGTTGTTTAACATCTATGTGCGACCACTTGCTCGACTGGTACGTAGCTTCGGGCTGGAGTGTCACCAATATGCGGACGACACCCAGCTCGTTCTGGGGATGGAAGGCCGACCTGATTCCATACCCGATAATTTCCATTGCTGCCTTGAAGCCGTTACTGGATGGCTGCGAGCCAGTAGGTTGAAGGTGAATCCGGCTGAGACGGAGATCTTGTGGCTGGGTCGTCCAGGCACTGGAGAGGTTCGGCTTCCAACCCTGGACAGCGCGACGCTATGTCCGGTGTCACACTAGACTCTCAACTGTCGATGGAGACACATATCTCCACCGTCAATAGAGTAGCGTTTTTTCATCTCCGCCAGGCAAGGAAGCTGACCCTCTACCTGTCCCGCCACGACCTAGCCACAGTGGTCAAAGCCACGGTCATCTCAAGGTTGGACTATGTAATGCTCTCTACATTGGCCTTCCTTTGACGGTGATCCGGAATCTTAAGCTGGTGCAGAAAACGGCAGCTCGGCTGCAGGCAGGCGTTCCAACATGCTGCCACATCACTCCCATCCTACACAAACTGCACTGGCTCCCAGTGGAGTACCAGATTACCTTCAAAGTGCTGGTATTGACCTTTAAGGCCTTGAATGGTCTGGGGCCAGTGTACTTAAGGGACCGCCTTGCCCTATATTGTCCCACCAGACCACTGCGTTCAGAGTCACACAATCTCCTTGTAATCCCAAGTGGCAAGACCTTTCATTTGACTTCAACACGGAGGAGAGCTTTCTGTGTTATCGCTCCAACACTTTGGAATGCGCTCCCTCCAGAAGTTTGTGCCCTGTCTAGCTTGCAGGTGTTCCGGAGGGCCTGCAAGACCTTATTGTTCAAGCAGGCGTTCGGCCCTTAAAACTGCAGGCCCTCTGACAGTTATAACTGTAGGCCCTTCATGCCTGCTACTATGCGTATCGGGTTGTTTGTATTGCTTTTATGATTTTTAATGTATTTTGTATATGCTGTTTTTAAATGTGTTTTATTGTGTGTAAGTCGCCCTGAGCCGGATGGGAGTGGCGACGGATAAATCCAAATAAATGAATAAATATTTACTGTGGGGCAATGGTGGCTGTGCCAATAGCACTTTCGGTTCACTTCTCAGCCAAAATTTTGGAGTTCTGGAATCAGTTGAGGATCTACAAAGAAAGCCTTAGGGGACAGTGTGCAAGCATTAAGGTTTTATGATTTCTGTCCCTACTCTAGAATAAGTTGACTGCCAGCCACTACTCTAGATTCAACTATGACTTTCCATTGTATTCATGTTTCATGGATTTAATCAAATTTGTTTACACAAGCTACATTGATTCTTAGGAAGAGAGGACAGAGAAAGGGTTCAGAGACACTAGAATCCTACCATTTCTGTTCATAGCCTATTCTGAATTTCCTTTTGTTTTAATTCTTGGAGGATTGTGATACTGAGACGTCTCTTTCTCCTGCAGCCTTTGAAAATGCACTGTGCGAGCTGTGCCCTAGTTACAAGCTCTGGACACCTTTTGCGAAGCCGACAAGGCAGTAAGATTGACCAGACAGAGTGCGTAATACGAATGAATGATGCACCCACGCGGGGTTTTGGGAAAGACGTTGGAAACAAGACAAGCCTGCGGGTCATAGCTCACTCCAGTATCCAGAGAATTTTGAGAAATCGCAATGAACTTTTAAATATGAGCCAAGGGACGGTATTTATATTCTGGGGTCCCAGCATCTACATGAGAAGAGATGGCAAAGGATTAATTTATAATAATTTGCAACTGATGAACCAGATACTACCTCAGTTGAAAGTATACATGATATCACGGCACAAGATGCTTCAGTTTGATGATCTCTTCAAACGGGAAACTGGAAAAGACAGGTAAGAAAACAACTATCAGAATATATTGAAGACCCATTTTCTGCAGTTCAGTTGAATGTGTAGTATATCTAAGGTATGCATTCATTTTCAGGGGATCATACTACATCCTTGTCTTGCAACGTGTAAATTTTTTTATTCTATTTTTGTAAAACAATCAGGGTTAACTTTTACAATGTAAATGACAACTAGGCAATCAAAGAATGCAATTTTATGTCATCTTTTAACAATAAAAACTTATGTACAGTATATGCTAAATACATCCAGTTTACAGGATTCCAGAGCAGCATAGGAAACGGTTGGCATTGAGTCTCAATCTCACTTCAGGTAACACATCTGAAAGCAGGTTTTTACTGGTCTTGAAAAATCAAAATTGATGGCTTTTGCTTTACGAAGCCAGTGCTGCCATTCTGTGAATTATAATGACTACTTATTGAATATAAGCATTCTTGGAACATTGCAGCAGTAAAGCTTCTTGTAAAACAAATACACATTATTCATAGATTAGGTGCTTCTGAAATGCTCATCCTCCACTTCCAACTGGGGAAAGGCAAGTTATTATCATACTTACCTCCTTTATGAGCCCATTTATGACTTATAAACAGATCTTCAAATCAGTGTTTTTTTAAATAAGTGACCCTCTATATGTATAATACGTTCCTATATTCAGTGTTGGAAATTAGATTTCCCCCTCACCCCCAATGAAAAAAGAGACATTTATTTTTATTTCTTGTACATTCATTATAGTGTTTCATACTAAAATCTGATGACAGCACAAGTACCACTTAACACATTTATGTATAAATTAAGAGCTCACTTTGGGGAAGAATAAATCTAATACAAAGTTACATGCACTTTTCATTTCAATGCTCCATTATCCTCAATTGAAGTTCTGTGGAGAATTACTGATAAGTAAAAGCATGTATTCTACAACATAGGTTGCTGTATACTTTGGAGAACCATTTCACTATAAAATATTATTTATTCCTATTGTTGTTTCTTAAATAATTTCAGACAAAAACCACAAGTGCTAAGACAATAGCTGGTGGACATTACAGTATTAAACTTGCATTCACTGGCTTAGGACTTCATCCCACAAGGAGAGGGTGGGTGACAAATCGTCTTCTTTGTGTGGGTTTCATGAGGTTCTGCCTTTAAAGAAGATGGAGAATTTACTCACCCTCATCACACAGGAACACCTCCTCCCCTTTCTAGTTCACTCATTGGAAGGATACCAGCACATTTTTAAAAAACAGACATCCTTTTGGAAACACCACTTTCCATAGTCTCATTCCCCTCAAGCCCCTACACTAAAGGAGACAGAGGCATCATTCCCTTTGGGAAGCAAACACCACTTTCCATGGGCTTGTTCCATTAAAGCCCCTACACTAAAGGAGTCAGGCACACTTTTTAAAATACTTCTTTCAGTGGGAACCACACTGTCTTTAAATTACAAATGGAAAGAGAAAGATTATTGGCAAACCGCCTACATGAACACCCACACTGAAATGTCACAAAGTAATCCGGATAAATCGACTAATTCCCATCCAAATCACATGTGCAGGGAAAAAGTCAATTTTTTGCCTGTTTTTGAAATCAAATGTCATCTTCCGTGTGAAGATCATTTGGATCTATGTTCAGGATAAACATGGTTTAAAAGGAGTGCTGGTGCCAAGCTCTTGCTCTTTGTCTCCTGCCATATTCTGGCTTTGGTGCAAAGGTCTGTTCAGCCAAAATTCCCCATTATATTCAAAACCAAAACCATTTTGATGAGATTAATTCATTCATTCACACTGCTCATCAGAATCAGAATTATCAAACAAAAGCTCTATTTAAAAGCCAGGTCTTAAGTGCCTGTGCAAAGGATCACAGATCGCGCATGGCTCTCAGATAAGGGGGCAGAGAGTTCCATAGAACAGTAGCAGTAATAGAAAAGGCCCTGTGTCTCGTACTATCAAGACGTACTTCTCTGGGACCTGGTACATACAAAAGATTTCGTTGAGTGGGGCGAGGCGACGGTTGATGGTAGAGAGAAGAGAGGCGATTTCTGAGTTATGCTGTCCCCTGGCCATACAAGGTTTTAAAAGTTAGGACCAGCGTCTTGTACAGGGCCCGATATTCCGTTGGGAGCCAATGGAGATGTCGCAGCGTAGGAGTTATATGGCATTTCATCGGTGATTTAGCAAGTAGCCTGGCTGCTGCATTCTGGATGATCCGAATTTTCCGGGTCGTTAACCAAGGGAGGCCGACGTACAAGGCATTGCAATAGTCCAGCCTAGATGTAACCGTGGCATGGATGACTGTTGCTAAGGCCTCACTTGAAAGGTAAGGAGCCAACTGCCTTGCCTGGCGAAGATAGAAAAAGGCCTGCTTGCTAACAGCAGTGATTTGGGACTCCATGGTTAGTTGTGTGTCTAAGACCACATCCAAACTCTTAACAGTAGCAGATGGAGATAGGGGAGCACCATCAAAGGTGGGCAGATGTTGCAGCACACCTATTATGTTAGGTAACAAACCAGAATTTCAAAAGCTGGAATGATTAAAGCATACAATGTTCTGAGCAAGAATGTCACAAAGTTATGTGTGAACAAAAGGTTTGTTTGACTCTCTAAATAATCTTTACCATATTTTTTCCATTGATTGATGACAATGAGGTAGCTATTCTTATATTGCGCAATAAACTGGTACACAGTTGTCATTATTGATCATATTGTATACACTCTTTGCAAGAAAGGGATGCAGTGTTCCATCACTTATCGCGGGTGTTACATTCCAGAACCACCTGCGAAAAGTGAAAATCTGCAAAGTAAGGACATTATATATGTATATTGAGTTCCGAGGGTGAGGCAGAAGCAAGGAGAGATTTAAAGGCACCACGTACTTTTTTTTGCTAGCTGTCTCTGCTTTGCTTTGCAGACTCTCTTGATTGGCTGCCTCTCTCCCAAGGGGGAGGGTGAAACCCCCTTCCACACTCCATCGTTTCCACTTTGAGCAATGGCAACCATTCATAAACTGGGAGGCAAAAACCCAAAAAGCAGGTTTTGCCAAAAGCGAACCGCGAAATAGGGAGAGAACACTGTATTTTATAGGATACATACTATTCCCTTCCCATACATTCCACCTGAAATTACCATACACACATATCATACATGTAAAACATTTTATGCCACATATGATCACTCAAGATGGTAATGTAGATAACAGCTAGATTTTGCCTATTAATCAAGAAAGTCACACAAAATTGAATGTACTATCCCTATGCCACTGGAAAAGCTGAATATGGAATTTGAGTGATTATTAGATCCTTACATAAATGTGTAAGTACTGCATCCTTACAGTCAGTCAACAACTAGGAATAAACCCTAAGGTGGAGAAACTGCAATAATTAGAGGCAGGCCAGCAATTATACTCCCAGTACTTGGGAAGATCCACATAACAAGCTGCACAAGCTGTTAGTGCTGGAAGTGGAGAGCTCAAAATGAAAGTGGGCTGCTGTGAGTTCACACAGATGAGCACTGAGCATACTTTTATGTAAGCGTCTTTATCTCTCAGGCTATACTTTCTATCTTTTAATGAAATAGTGGCTGACGCAGGATGCACTGTCTATTAATGAACAAAACTTTTCTTCCTTGGTTTGTGTCAAGTTATTTTATTCAAGAAAAACACAAAATAACAGATTTTAGACATATTAAACTACCAGGATTACACAGTTATGTAGTATACGCTACAACTGAACAACTACTAAAATAAATAAAGAATAAACTAATAATACTTACAATATTAAAACTTTATTTATACCCCGCCATCATCTCCCAAAGGGACTCGGGACAGCTCACAAAGCACTCAAAGGTGCAAACACATAAATACAACAATAATACAAAAGCAATAACAACCAACATAACATCATACCCCTCCCCGTTAAGATCAATAAAATTCAACCATAGCTGCCTATAGAAAGCAATCAATATGCTAAAGTGGAAAGTGAAATAATCTCTAGGTCCTCTAATATGTTCATGAAGGATTTTGAAACATGGTCAAAGGCTAGTCTAAAAAGCCATATCTTCCATTGTGTACAGAAGGGTTGGAGAGTGGGGGCTAGCCTAATCTCTCTTGAGAGGGCATTCCAAAGCTGGGGGGCCACCACCGAGAAGGCCCTCTTGTTTCCACCAACCGTGCTTGAGGTGGAGGTGGGTCCAGGAGGAGGGCCTCCTCAGCAGATCTCAGAGCCCGCTACAAATGATGGATATTATCATTTATTAATCTACTCCTTTTAAATTATAATGTGATTACACTTCTGCTTCTCCTAATTCATTATTACCAAACTTGATAAATGCCCCTAATGTTGCAACAAGTCCTAAAATTTCCTAAAGCATCTATCGGGGGTGCTTTGAATGTGATTTTCCCTCTTCTTGGCAGGGAGTTGGACTGGATGGCTCACAAGGTCTCTTCCAACTCTATGATTCAATGGTTCTAGTCAAAGATTTATCCTATATTGACATAGTCAATTTGTCCATCTCTTGTATTTCAGAATCCTGGTTAACACTTTCTTCTATTGTTCCAATTTAATTTATGTATTTATATTTTGAGCGCACTTGTTTCTCCTCTATTTTATATTTAAACTGCAACTTATATCTTTAACGATCAAATGATTAGCACCTAAGCATAAAATTTCAAATGCTGATTTAGCTGTCTTAAATTCAAATATTTTTGCCCATCTCAAATTGTTCAGTTGTTTGTCAGAAGGTAAACTATTGCACTAAATAACTCATGGTACAGCTCAATTGATTGTTATCTAATATTAACAATTTTCTGTTAAAGTAATTTCTCTTCATGCAGAGAGCACTTTAAAAGCAACTCTGAATGAAATCTATTCTTCTACCTATTCCAAACAACATACAGTCGATATCTCTCTATGAAGTTAAAAGTTGAGTTTGCTTTTATTTTATCATACTAAAAATGATATGTAGCCCAAATTTCAATTCCAGCCCTTCTAGTTGCAGTAATATTTTGTTTTTCAATATTTTGTCTCATCCATCTGGACTGTATCTTCCTCATCATCCCTTGCGTTTTCTTCTCCACTTTTGGTTTCCTCTTCTCTTTCCCTCTGATGAGCTTTGAAACTATCTCCATACTTCTTCAAAACTTCTCTTGCTCTTTGTACTGTATTTCATGTGAATCCCTTTTGATCGAACCTGAGAGAGACTTATTTCAGTTTCTCTCATCTACATGGAATATCCTTTGCCTTCATCTTTTGTGTCTTCACAATTCTGAGTTATAGCAGCTATTAACCATGAATTCTCAACTTGTACAAATAATGTTGCTGTAGAAGCAAATCATGCGTTTGAGATCTAACAAAATTAACCACCATGTCTCTGGGCAAAATTTTCTGTCTGTCCATATGAGGATTCAGTCTGTCAATTTTTATCTGGAACTTCAAAAAAAAAAAAACCCAGCAAGTGCTTAAATTATTTTAGCATGAATATTTTTACCATGTTGTCTTGGCAAACCATGCACTCTTGTGGATTTCTCCTCCCTTTGAGGTCTAAAAGCACCGCTGCATCTAGAAATTCTTCCTTGCCATGCTTTGATTTATCTACAGTCACCTCCAACTTCATAATCTTATCTTCCAGTTTCTGACTCACTTGGGTTAACTCCCTAGTCTGCTTCTTCAAAGAGTTACGAATGTCTCATGTCAGCAGTGAAATCCCTCTTCATCACTTTCATATTATCAATAAATTGGGATATTTCCACTGATTTAGTGGGTTCATCCACAGATGTGTAGGACAATGGCTTGTTGTGGGTTATATCTTGAAAATCATTTAACTTTTTGGTATATCCCATAACAAGCAATTGTCCTACACAGCTTTGATAGTTGCCAGCAATTTTTAGAGTAACTGGAATTTTCCCTTGCAGAAATGCTTCTTGTATATATGATGGTGCCGCAATACTGTTTCTGTCTGCCTCTTGCTGTCTACTTTTAACAATTCAAACTTTCATTTCCTGTTGGTCTTCCTTGTGGAAACCCTTCTTTGTTATGGCTGTATCTAAGGAAAGCAATCTTTATTTACCATGTAAGCTATTGTTAGCAATCAATAAACCTTTTTAAGCTTTAATAGCATTTCTTACAACTCTTAAGTATTACTATTCAGTCAATGTAATGGCGAGTTCTCCTGTTAACACATGTAGCCGTGATTTTGCTCTTTTTCATTTTAAGTTTAATTCACACCTGTGCTCCTTCATTTTCCCAATTCTCTAAGCAAAAGCCCCCCCCCCCTTCGCCAAAGTTGCGGGCCTGGCGGCTGGGGAGGCCTTCCTCCGGCTTCCCCCCCCCCCCTGTCCTTACCTTTCGGCCTACTGGCGGCTTGCTAGGCCGCCGGTAGGCCCGTGGTCGCCCTGGCGGCCGTGTGGGGCCGCCAGGTTTCTTCCGGGGGGGAGGGTCTTGGGCCTTCCTCTGGCTTCCCCCCTCCTTACCTTTGGGCCTACCGGCGGCTTGCTAGGCCGCCGGTAGGCCCGTGGTTGCCCTGGCGGCCACGTGGGGCCGCCCGGTTTCTTCCCGGGGGGGAGAGGGCCTCGGTTCCCCTCTGGCTCCGCCCACCCCCCCATCCTTTGGAGGGCGGGCCTGCTGGCGTGGGATGCCGCAGGCCGTGCCGCAGGCCACGTGGGGGCCGGCGGTTTCTTCCCGGGGGGGGGGGGGAGAGGGCCGCGGTTCCACTCTGGCTCCACCCACCCCATCCTTTGAATGGCGGGCCTGCTGGCTTGGGATGCCGCAGGCCGGGTCGCTCCGGCGGCCACGTGCGCCGCCCGGAGTTTGTATGGGGGAGAGGCCTCGGCCCTCCCGGCTCCCCCCCTTTTTCTTTGAATGGCGGGCCTGCCGGCTTGGGATGCCGCAGGCCCGTGCCGCAGGCCACGTGGGGGCCGCCGGGATCTTCCCGGGGGGGGGGGGGAGGGCCTCGGTTCCCCTCTGGCTCCACCCACCCCCCCATCCTTTGAATGGCGGGCCTGCGGCTTGGGATGCCGCAGGCCAGGGGTCGCGCCGGCGGCCACGTGCGCCGCCGGTGTGCGTATGGGGGGGGAGAGGGCCTCGGCCCCCTCCGGCTCCCCCCCTTTTTCTTTGAATGGCGGGCCTGCCGGCTCGGGATGCCGCAGGCCCGTGCCGCAGGCCACGTGGGGGCCGCCGGTTTCTTCCCGGGGGGGGGGTGAGGGCCTCGGTTCCCCTCTGGCTCCACCCACCCCCCCATCCTTTGAATGGCGGGCCTGCTGGCTTGGGATGCCGCAGGCCCGGGGTCGCTCCGGCGGCCACGTGCGCCGCCGGAGTTTGTATGGGGGGGGGAGAGGGCCTCGGCCCCCTCCGGCTCCCCCCCCTTTTTCTTTGAATGGCGGGCCTGCTGGCTTGGGATGCCGCAGGCCCGGGGTCGCTCCGGCGGCCACGTGCGCCGCCGGAGTTCTTCTGGGGGGGAGAGGGCCTTGGGTCCCCCTACGGCTCCCCCCACCCCCTTTCTTTGAATTGCGGGCCTGGCGGCTTGGGAGGCCGCAGGCGCGGGATTGCTCCGGCGGCCACGTGCGCCGCCGGAGTTCGGCTGGGGGAGGGCCTCGGCGCCCCCTCCGGCTCCCCCCCCCCTCTGGATCTGGGCCTGGCGGGAGGCTAGGCCGCCGCCAGGCCCGGTGCTGTCGGGCGGCCAAGTGGGGCCGCCGATCCACCTTCGGGGGAGAGGGCCCTGCTTCCCCTCTGCCCCCGCTCTCTGGGCCTGGCGGGAGGCTAGGCCGCTGCCGGGCTCGGTGCTGTCGGGCGGCCGCTGAGCCGCCTAGGGGGGGGGAGAGGGCCCTGCTTCCCCCTCCACCCCCCCCGCTCTTTGGATCCGGGCCTGGTGAGAGGCTAGGCCGCCGCCAGGCCCGGTGCTACCGGGCGGCCACGTGGGGCCGCCGAGCCACCTTCGGGGGTGGGGAGAGGGCCCTGCTTCCCCCTCCGACCCCCCCCCGCTCCTTGGATCCAGGCCTGGCGGGAGGGTAGGCCGCCGCCACGTGGGGGGGGGAGAGGGCCCTGCTTCCCCCTCCCCCCCATTCTTTTGATGGGGCCTGGTGGGAGGCGAGGCCACCGCAATGCCCGGCGCTGCTGGACGGCCACATGGGCCGCCGATCCGCCTCCGGCATGTTCCGACAATGTATCCGACACGAGATACATCGCCAGACGACCTAGGGAAATTGCCCAGTATTTGCTTTGAGGTCATGAGTTTGAGGTCCCGAGTTCGGGGACGCATGGCCAGACGACCTAGGAAAATTGCTCAATATTTGCTTTGAGGTCATGAGTTCGAGGCACGAGTGTGAGGCCACGAGTTCGGGGCCGCACGGGAGATGCATAGCTCCGCACAGGCAATGAAGCTGAACGGCTCGCATGGTAGTGCGCTGCACGTCCCATCGGTTGTGGCAGCAACATACTTGCATGGAGACGTTTATCCTTTTCAGGATGGCACCATGGATGAACTTTGGGCTCTTCCAGCGCCCCCCTCCCTTCTTCCCTCCGCGGGGCTGGCGGCGGGAAAAGCCGCAGCGCGGGGAAAGCCGCGGGCGGCCACGTGAGGGCGGATTTATGGGGAAAGGGGCCTTAGGTCTCCCTCCAATGCCCCCCCCTTCTTCCTTTTACAGGCCGGGCGGCGGGGGAAGCAAATTTATAGAAAGTACATAATATATATATACGTATAGAATATTACTACGCGCTGCAGGGGCAAGTCCAGAAGCAATCTCTGCTGACATTTCGCCCACATCCTGGTGGGCGTCTCCGGAGGTTGGGGAGTCTGTTGGTAATTAGGAGGATTGGGTCTATATATTAGGAGGGTTCTATCCGAGGAGGACGAACTATTGCCTACTTGAGACGAGTATGAATATCGCAATTGATCAAATTGACTAGCATTGAATAGCCTGGCAGCTGCAATGCTTGGCTGCTTCCTGCCTGTAGATCCTTTGTGGGGTCACCCGGTCCACCCCCTGCCATGCAGCAGGAACAATTGCACCCTAGCAGGGGGCATCCAGCTTCTGTTTTAAAATAATAGTAATAATATAACAAAATATATAGTACCATTTGGTGCCAAGGCAGGAGCTTCCTCCGCACCCTGGGGCAGAGAGTTCCACTGTAGAACGGCTCTCGTGGTTGGAAAGTGCTTCATAATGTTTGCTGGAGCTCTCTTTCTTGTAGTTTAAAGCCATTGTCCCATATCCTATTCCACAGGGCAGCACGTTATGGGTTGCTCCCTCATGGCTATGATTCCTCCAGCTTTCTTCTTTTCAGGCAGCACGTTATGGGTTGCTCCCTCATGGCTGTGATTCCTTCCAGCTTTTTTCTTTTCAGGCAAGACATGCCCAGCCCTTTAAGCCGCTCCTCACAGGGCTTGTTCTCCAGCCCCTGGTCACCTTTCACTGCACACTTTCCACCCGTTCAAAGAAGTCTAGGAGGCTGGGGGAAACACAACACTAGGGACACCACATCTAGCTGCCTTCCCCCCAGGCTGCTGCCCTCTGCTTTCACCAGTTAAGGCCCCCCGGGGGCACGGTGAGTTAATGAATTGGGGGCTGCAGAACTGGCTAACCGAGCGCGCAGGTTCATATCTGGGGAACGAGGCGAGCGCACGCTATTAGCTCCTGTTCCGATCACCTAGCAGCTCCATAGCAGGTACTCGCGAGCGGATCAATAGGCGCCGCTCCGAAGGGGGGGCGAGGGCGCTACATGCAGTCAAACCCGCCACCTGCCCTGGTAGGTGCCTATGCACCTCGCTGGCTCTGCCTCGCACCTCTTTCCCGGGGAACCACTGTCGCACAGTGCCACTTGCCTAGTTTATTGTCGCACAGTGCCACTTGCGCACCTCAGGCTCGGAGTCTGGGGGTCTCTTAGGGACCATACCTTAGGCATAAGGCGACGGTCATCGCTTTTGAGGTACGTAGGGCGTGCCTAGATTCTCAGCACATGGACTCCGCTGGGCTGCAATTTTCAGTCGTAGGGTTTCTCTTTGCGTTGCCCTTATTTATAGGGCATGACGTCTCATTCTAAGGCACCAACAATAGCATTCCTTAGGCCATAGCAGCAACATATCCGTCAGCCTCCATGGGAATCATGCAATTGTCCCATATCCTGCCAGTGCCTCTTTCCCTTCCAGGGGCATCCAGGTGCCCCCCCCCCTCATACTAAATGTTCTTGTCCAGTTGCAGTTCTGTGTTGCAGGCTCCACGCACAGGCACAACCCAAGGGTCACTCAGGCAGGAAGCCGAGGAGCAGCTACGACCGCTGAATGAGACCGCTGAATGGAAGGAGCTTCCACCACACCACAAGGCGGAGAGTTCCTCTCCAGAACGGGATGGCAGAGGGCGGGGAGCTTATAACGCCCAGGTGGTATCTTCTTTCCTTTCCTGTTTCATGGCTCCCTTTCACACAAGTGTACATAGATATCATGTCTTCTCCTCTACATTTTCTACTGCAATCCATGCATTTCCGGCAATCACGCGAGGCAGTTTTGCAGCTTTGGTGAGTGGCTGCAGAGTTGGGTCACGCAGGTGAGGCGAATTGCTTTAAGAGCGCAAGAAGGTCGCTTGTACAAGACACTCTCTCAGCCCTTGTTAGTGGCTGCAGAGTTTGGTCATTCAGGGATGAGACTTGCCTAAAGCCACAAGGTCAATTATACACGACACTCTCTCAGCCCTTGTTAGTGGTTGCAGAGTTTGGTCATTCAGGGAGGCGAGTGGCTTAAGACCACAAGGTCAATTATACACGACACTCTCGCAGCTCTTGTTACTGGTTGCAGAGTTTGGGCATGCAGGGATGCAATTCGCTTAAGACTACAGGACCATCTCAGCTCTGGTTAGTGGCTTCGGAATTTGGTCAGCCAGGGATGCGATTTCCTTAAGACCACAAGGTCAATTATACACGACACTCTCGCAGCTCTTGTTACTGGTTGCAGAGTTTGGGCGTGCAGGGATGCAATTCGCTTAAGACCACAGGACCATCTCAGCTCTGGTTAGTGGCTGCGGAGTTTGGTCAGCCAGGGACGCGATTTCCTTAAGACCATAAGGTCAAGGGTGCGAGGCACTCGCTCAGCCTGTTGGTGGCTGCAAAGCTTGGTCAGTCTCGGTGAGGAGCTGCAGGGACGGGGAGTAAGACGGATTCCCAAAAAGGGTAGCTTGAAAGTTCACATCCACAGCCTTTGGGGGGGTTCCGGATTTTGGAAATGCACGAGATTCTTCTTCAAGCAACGGGAGGGCTACGTGAGGGATTCCGGTGGAACTGAGGACAATAGATGACCGCTAACTCACGGCCATAGCACGTTGCTCTGAGCCCGGGGGCCCGCTCTCGGGCTATCCCTTCTGCGGCCAGGAAGGAACGCCCCCCCCCCTTCAGAATAACAGGATAGACTGTGACGGGCAAATGTCTCCTGGGGCACGGTAGACTGGAGACGCATTCTTATCGGATTTGCGCAGTGTCCGCAGCTGCCGCAACGGCTAGGAGGCCGAGGCAGGTAAGTCCTTGGGAAGTAACAGTTGGCGCGTACAAAGGCTACACGCGCGCGGCGTGGTTATGTCTTTTTATTGTTCCAGGTCATGCCAGGCTTCAGCAGAGGCGGCGAGTCTTAGTGTCCGGATGCAGCTACAGCAGGCAAGCAGACGAAGAGGCACTCAAGACTCCCTATGGCCAGCATTTGGGCCTCGCCTCCATTCCCTCCATTGCCGCTGAGGATGGAGAGGTAGACGCGGTCTACGCTGGGATGGTTAGCTCCCCTTGTTCCGGAATCCCAGGAGCAGGTAGCCTCCTGATGGGCACTTGGCTAGGAGGGCCCCGGGCTTCGCGTCGCAGGGTCCGCCATCACACCGCATTGTGGTCGGGTGGCAGGGATGTAGAGATGCCGGAGAGGGCACAGAGGCGAGCGAAACGGGCCATCCGCACAGTTGGACGTGGCCCCGGGTTCACTTCGTCATCCGCACAGTTGGACGTGGCCCCGGGTTCACTTCGTATGGTCCACCATCACAGGTGGTCTGATGGGGGGACGCGAAGATGCTGGAGAGAGCACGGAAACGAGTGAACCGGGCCACGCATTGTTGCCGTTGATACCAGGAGCAGGCGCCCTCCTGATGTGTTGGACGTGGCCCCGGGTTCACTTCGTATGGTCCGCCATCACAACACCTCACAAGTGGTCGGATGGGGGGACGCGAAGATGCTGGAGAGAGCACGGCAACGAGTGAACCGGGCCACGCGTCGTTGCCGTTGATACCAGGAGCAGGCGTCCTCCTGATGTGTTGGTGATCCAGACGCGGCGTGGGCAGGACGCGGCGTGGGCAGGACTAAGATGGTATCTAATGAAATAATGACACTAAGGACGATAATAATTTTTTCCTTTTTCCGTTGATACCAGGAGCAGGCTTCCTCCTGATGTGTTGGTGATCCAGACGCTGCTTGGGCTGGACTGAGTTGGTATCTAATAAAATGCATAAACACATGATAATAATAATTGGGGCAGGCATGGCCCCGGCGTCACATCATATGGCCCGCCACCACACCACGTTACAGGTGGGCTGGTGCGGGAGATGTGAGTGATATCCGAACCAGGTGGGTGAGTCCCATCGGGGTCCCGCAGGTACTTCTGGAGCTTACTCCTTGTAACTTAGACATTTCTCGGAGGCGGGCAACCTTCAATCACTATCAGAATTACAGAGCGCTTTCATGGGGTGTTAGAAGACTTGGTGGGGGAATGGGAGGCAAGATAGACATCTGCCCCCAATCCGTGGCGGAAAATAGGTAGGGAAACTCCCATATCTTGGTGTGCTACTAAAGCACCCCCCGTTAGGGGTGAAGGCCATCATGTTAATACTCAACCAAAGATCAAGTTGATCGGGAAGGTTCGGGTAAATGGCCTGGAATGGGAGGAGGCTGGTCTCGATATCTGGGGGACCAGACCTCGCTCTCATTTCCCCTAACGGGTTGCCTTGGCTGGACGTCAAGGAATCCAGTTGTTTCGCCTGCAAATTAACTACGTAACCAGGTAGGGTGGCTACCTGAATTGGATACACCAAATTCCTGACACCCCTTGAGTTAAGGTTAAGGACAAGTAAATAGGTAACAACGCAAATAAATGTTGCCCAATTTGAACCCAACCACTGTTGTCGTGTGTCTTATTTCGGGGGTGGCAAGGCAAATGTAGCCGTGATTTTGCTCTTTTTCATTTTAAGTTTAATTCACACCTGTGCTCCTTCATTTTCCCAATTCTCTAAGCAAAAGCTTTTGAGTAGAAACAAAACCCAAAGGGATTCGGGTATCCATCAGCCAGGAGCTTGTGAATAGACATTTCTTCAAGATCTCTCTATTAAAGTAGGGGTTTTTTTGCATCACATTAGCTGCTTACACAACAACCAGATACAGTGAGTCTTCATTCATAGTCCCCTCTGTCTTGCCAAGACAAAGACCCAACAGTACACTAGAGACATGAATTGAACCAATGTGAACCAATTCTAGGGGGTCACCACCGTCCAAAGTATCTGCAGGTGGTGATTTTCCTCTTGGGAGCTTTCTGGGGGCTACCAGCCTGGTTTTATTTATCATGTCAGAAGTGAATTGAGAGTACAGTTATAATGTATAAAAAACCAAACAAAGTTTTTAAAAAATAGCATTATGCTAAATTCCGTTTGACCAGAAGCTGGTCACTTGGAGTAGTCTTTATATGTCCAGTTCTGAATTTATTGTCATTCTTTCTCTACAGTATAGTTACCCACATGTCCATTTTACAGACAGATTGGGGAAGAGGTAAACAGCCAGTGAGTCAAAGTCCAATAGTGATTTCAATCTGCATCACCCTAGTTTGAATCTCTATGCCAACATTTTTCAACCTGAGGATCGGGACCCCCGAAGGGGTCATGAGGGGGCACCAGAGGGGGTGCCAGAGACCATCAGAACAATATTTTATGTTGGTCATGGGGGTTCTGCATGGGAAGTTTGGCCCAATTCTATCGTTTGTGGGGTTCCCAATGCTCTTTGATTGTAGATGAACTTTGAATCCCAGCAACTACAACTCCCAAATGTCAATTTTCCCTAAATTCCACCAGTGTTCACATTTGAGCATATTGAGTATTTGTGCCAGGTTTCATCCAGATCCATCATTGTTTGAGTCCACAGTGCTCTCTGAATGTAGGTGAACTTAAACTCCCAAACTCAAGGACAATATCCACGAAACCCTTCCAGTATTTTCTGTTGGTCATGGGAGTTGTGTGCCACATTTGATTCAATTCCATCATTATTTATTTATTTATTTATTTGGTTTTATATTCCGTTCCTCCCTGCAGGCTCGGGGCGGAGCCTGAATGCTCACTGAGTGTAGGTTAACTATAAGTCTGTCACACCTCAAGGGCCTCAGGCATCAGTTTTGCTTGAGCAAGACTTCAGCCATGTCGGCTGCAAGGAACTTTCTAAGCCAGCTTGTTTCACTCCAGAGCTATCCCCTGGGCCGCTTTGCCTTTCCCGTGTGAATCAGGTACTGAATGCATAGCATGGATAGGCCAAGGTTATTCAAACGAGCCTCCCCTGATAAGCGGAGTGCCTCGAAGATGCTTCGAGTCCGGCTCCCTTTTGCCAGCTGCAAGTTGCTAACGAGCTATGCATTCCAGAGAGGCTGAGGTAGCAAAACATATAGACAATCATCAATCATGGAACTTTGACACTCGACGCACTAGATCAAAGCCAGTGAACCCTATAACTGCCCAGAGATACCCAATGGGGGTATCTCGTACCAACTTCGCGTTTGGAGTATGCTTCTGTGAGAGAGGCCGCGTTCAGGCCTTCCTGAAGCCTGTGCCAGCCAGCCAGCATCGGGCTGCCTTGTTCCTGCTCACTGCCACGTTCCTGTGTTGTTCCTGCAAAAGACTTAACCAGCTACTGAACTTTATTGATTCAAGAATACCTTCCCTGCCATCTTAAACCGACTGGGAACCTTTAAGAGACTTTCCTTTGCATCTGGCTTGTTTCCTGATCCCATCCGCTTGGATTCCTGTTGCTGCGGGATTATATGCTCACCGTTGACTCCTGTTAATTGCTGCTATTTGGAGGCTCTATAGAATTGCCTCCAAACACTTTCCTATACCTTTTTATTCTCAATAAAACCCGTTGTACCTCAGCTGCTGTGTGGTTTATTCAGGGAGGTCAAGTCCCAAGGGCCTAGCGGGCAACAAAATCTTAGCAACTACAACTCCCAAATGACAAAATCCCCACAACCCCACCATTATTCGAATTTGGGCTTATCCGGTATTTGTGCCAAATTTGGTCCAGTGAATGAATATGCATCATGCATATCCAATATTTATATTACAATTCATAATAGTAGCAAAATTAGTTATGAAGTAGCAATGAAAATAATTTTATGATTGGGGGTCACCACAATATGAGGAATTGTTTTAAGGGGTCGTGGCATGAGGAAGGTTGAGAATCACTGCTCTGTACCAACCTATAGAAGAAGATTCAGAGCCACCCTAACCATACCCTTCCCCTTTTTATGCTCAGAAGTATGCCTTATTCAGGAGATAGGCGAATATAACATTGTTTACGTTTTCAGCTTATTGATTTGCCCTGCAGTAAATGTAGCTTTCAGATTTGAGTAGAAGGGAAACAATTTTCAGACTTTAGTGTGGAGTAACACTAAGTCCCAAAACAAGCCAAAAGTACATGATATCAAAAGGGAGAGTGATACCTGGGTGGACAGATACCTGTTTCTTTACATACTTTGAGAACCTTCTCAGCCACATAAAAGTGCATTAGGACCTGTTTTTTTTTCTGGTGAGGGATAAATGGACCACAAAAGAAGAGTTTTAGTTTGGAGGCTGCTTTTGTGGCTCATGGGCTATGCCTTGCCCACCTTTATGTATATACTTGTAGGGCAGGTAAGCGCTTTCATTTAAATATAGTAATGAATAATATTGAAATTAGGCATTTAGAGTGAGCATGTGACCTACATGAAATATTTCAATGGAGAAAGACAGAATTATCTGAGGATAATTAAAAGAGATTAAGGAGAAGAAAAGATAGTGACCTAAAGCTCCAAGGTAGGAAAGTTAGGACTAATAAAGGGAAATATTTCTTCACCCAGAGGGTCATTGGGTTATGGAACTCACTTCCAGAGGAGGTTGTGACAGCTGTCAGCCTGGACAGCTTCAAGGCAGGATTAGACAGATTCATGGATACCAAGGGAATCAGTAGCTACTGAAATGGACATCCAAGTGCCACCTCTGTGTTGATGGAGGCAGGCAGGATTTTCCCCGGGTACTGGTTGTGGGGGGTCGGGAGCAGGTGAGGGTTTTGCCCTCCTTTCTGCTAGAGATCCCTGTGTACAACTAGTGGGCCACTGTGTGACACAGAATGCTGGACTAGATGGGCTGAGGCCCGATTCAGCATGGCTCTTCTTATGTTCTTATGTTCTTATGTTCTTATTATACTACATATAATAGATTAATTTTGGATGAGATTTACCAAGTACTTAATTGCCATACTACATTATGAACATCAGGGTGCAGAGGTACAATAGCTGCTGCCTCCGTTTTTATAATCATCTTTAGTACTCTGTGCCTGAAAAGACTAAGTGATGCATTATATCCTGTCAAAAAAGGATTATTTTTAAAATGTGGGGGTGACAGAAATTATCAACAATTAAACGGAATTGTGAATGTCACAGGCTTCGGAACAATATAGTTTCATATTACGAAGTAACTGTACTTCAGGATAAGTTTATAATTGAATAAAGATCCATTAAGAAAATATAATTCTGAACCAATATTACCGTAATTAGATAAAAAGAAGCATAAATGAAATAACTTGCAGGAAGAACATTTCCATCGAGATTATAAATGAGATTTTGATGGCACAGAAAGGCCTTTAATTGTAATTTAGTATGCTATGTAGAAATATCAGGAGAGTGTTTGACTTTGTCACAAAAAGGACTATATGAATTCCTCTAATAATAAGCATATGGCATGCCTTCATTTTTTTTCTTTACAGCTTTGAAGGTGTAAAACTAGGTGATCTTTTTTCGGTTCTTTAAGAAAGATACAATAGACAATGAGCTGTGCTACTCAGTTTTTAGGCTTTGGAGGCAATATCTTCAGAAAGGAATGACATTTGGAGGTTCTTGAATGGTCTTCCATGTTAGATTCTTTATTTCTATGCACATTTTGAAATGGATTTAGATAGGATTTACACACCATTTAAACTGTAAGGAAATAGTGGTGCTGGTTGAAAGTTGCGGTCCAAAAAAGTAACTTTTCCAAGTGCATTTTAAAGACACAAGGTTTTCCAAACATAGATCAAATAACAGTTTGCTACTTCACTGAAAATTAGATCTGAGGCAAATTAGACAAAAACTAAGGCTTGCTAGTGGTATTATGGGTTTGTACAAGGCCAGTCCAAGCATCATTGAGAAAGGCAACTGGCTGAAGCAGATAGTAGTAGTAGTAATTCTTACCCACCTCTCCTCGTGGCTCAAGGTGAATTACAGAATAATTAAAACACATAAACATTGTAAAAATACAAATACACGCATTAAAATGTATTTCTATAAAAGCTACATATTAAAACCTATTTATATAAAATACATGTTAAATACACAAAACAGATTAAATGAAGAACATGCATTTAAAATTCATGCTTAAAGCTTGCTGGGTGGCAAGGAGTAGCAGCTAGGTTTTGGGAGGGAAAAGTTATGTGTGCCATAGAACATGTTCTACCCTACTAGAACAGCTACTACTAATTAATGTATGTGTTACCTGCTTCTCCTTGTGTCGCAAGACAGAGTAGAAAAGGTCAAAAACATATCTCCCTTTATGATCTGGTGAGACTGTTAAGATCTTCTGGGGAGGCCCTGCTCTCAATCCCGCCCTCATCGCAGGTGCGGTTGGCAGAGACAAGAGCCAGGGCCTTCTCGGTGGTGATCCGTGGTGGTGGAACTCCCTCCCCAGTAATGTCAGAACAGCCCCCTCACTCTTAAGCTTCAGGAATAATCTTAAGACCTGGCTATTTAAGAAAGCCTTTGAGGATTAATATGACCCATAAATTTGATGGAATAACAGAAAGCAATTGGTTCAGTGTTTACAAAGCTCAGTTGGTGCTAGACTTTTGATATGTTTTAATTGTTTGAAAGACTACTCTAATATGTATATGGTTTTTTTTACAGATTTATAATATTGTGTTTTATTGATATTGTTATTGTCTGAATCTGGCATTGAATTATTGCCGTAATTTGTAAGCCACCCTGAGCCCAGTAAAGTAGTTAATTAATTAATTAAAATCTACATCTAATTAATTAATTAATTAATTGAAAGGGCGATAAAACACAACACTGTTAAAATGCATGTAACAAAACATACACAAGACCAACATCAACAAAACATACAAGACCACCTACAGAGTGGAAGGTGCTATCCCACCATGCAGGTTGAAGAAAGATTCAACTATACAGCCTGACCAGCCTCTGTACATAAAATGAAGGGAGGCTATCTAGGTTTAATTTTAACTCAAGTAGTGTAATATCTTGTACTACTTCAACAATGCAGGAATAAACAGAGTTTATATAAAAGCTTGCTTTATTTAAAATTGTTTCATTTGTGTTAGTAGTCATCATTGACTCAGGTCCTTGGACTCTTTTCCATGAAAACTTTTAGAATGCATTTCCATCAGAACTTCAAACTCTCTCCACCAATTAGAGATGTTATATAATCTCTGGAATTAGTCATTCCATTAATACATTCTCTGTTCTGGGCAAAATCGAACAAAAGTCTCTTTTTGTTGAGAAGTAAAAGCTTATCCCCTTGTCAGGGTCACAGAGAATGTCTTGTGTGCTATTTTGAATATACAGAAGCCCTGTTTCGAACTGCAGAAACATTGGACAGCCATAAACATAAAATCTAGCTTTATGGAAGTATGTCTTTATTTTTATAATATTGAAGCCACTTCTTGGGATAACACTCTTAAGGTCACACACAACTATTATTGCAAGGTAGTAAGAATAAGAAGTTAAGATAAGTTTGTGTTTGTTACAACAGAACATGGGAGCACAAGATCCATCTTCAGCTCATGCACATGCACACACTTAGAGTTATGCTTTGATCAGGTTTATGTGGAACTGCTAATGTATGTTGTGCCAGCTGAGTCCGCCAAAAACATTTGCTGCAACTCTGTCTAATTGAAGTAGAATTTGTTGACAAGACTCTGCAAAATCAATCTTAAGTATATAATTTGTTCTTTAAGAATTGTTTTCGTACAAAGGACCCAATAGTTAGTGTATTGATGTAAGGATTAAGACAGTGATTTTCAACCAGATCATCAGGTGTGCCATGGGAAATTATTTTCGAACTTCATTCATATATAAACTATAAGGCACATCTGTCCCTTTAAGAAATGGAACCATAGCACTCTTGCGTCACCTAAGAAGTGACGCGAGAGTGCTATGGTCGCGCCATCTTGAATTCGCTCAGACGCAGCTAAGTAAACAAATTTAGAGTTAGTGCTGCAGCTGCGCATCAATTCATCTAAACAGGCCCAGGTTTCACACTAAGTGAGTGTATAAATACATTTTAAAACATATTAACTATATGTATTACTGTGTTAGAGTGTCATTTTGTGTCATTTTGTTTGGTGGTGTGCCCCAGAATTTTGTAAATGTAAAAAATGTGCCGCAGCTCAAAAAGGTTGAAAATCACTAGATTAAGAGATCCTGGATCAAGCTTCTATTGAGCTTGATTCAGTATGGCAACCACTGGATGACTCCAGCCAGTGACCACATACTTTCTACAGCAAGGCTTTCTTCATAGGGGATCTAGGAAGATAAGAGTAGGGAGGAGGAGATCTATGTACTGTCTCAAGCTAATTGGTGGAAGGATGGGATATACATGGCTCATACATGTTGTGATAGGACTCCAGAAAACCAGGGTTCCAATCCCCCTTCAACCCTAGAAACTCACTAGGTGAATTGAGGCAGGTCACCCTATCTCAGCCTTAGACCTGTGGTTCTCAACCTGTGGGTCCCCAGATGTTTTGGCCTTCAATTCCCAGAAATCCTAACAGCTGGTAAACTGGCTGGGATTTCTGGGGGTTGTAGGCCAAAACACCTGGGGACCCACAGGTTGAGAACCACTATCCTAGAGGAAGGGAATGGCAAACTCTGAATCAGTCTTGCCAAGAAAACCCCATGATAGATTTACCCAGGAGTCACCATAAGTTTGAAACATATGATAATAACAACTGATATTGTGATCTACATGTTGTGTATACAGTGTTCCCTCACTTATCGTGGGGGTTACGTTCCAGGACCTCCCGCAATAAGCGAAAATCCGCAAAGTAGGGATGCTCTATTTATTTCAATATTTATACATTATTTTAGCAGGTAAAACACTATTTTAAGTCTTTAAACACTTAAAATAAAGTGAAGGAAAGGCTCTTCAAGGCTGGAGAAAGGGAAGGAGTATTAAGGAGGGAAAGTGTTTTGGAGAGCGGCGGCAGCAAAAACCCACAAAACAGTGAAAAACCATAATATTTATTTTAAATTAATATTTTTTTAAATCCGCAAAACAGCGAGTCCATTAAAGGTGAACCGCGAAGTAGCGAGGGAACACTGTACACGTGATTGTTAATTTGGTAACATAGCACCACACTGAATTAACAAAGTCCCAGACAAATGAAATAAAATAAAATTCCACGTCTGTACTACTAATATTTGCAGTATTCCGACATACATCTGGACTCTATATCATATGCAGTTGTTGATTTCTGTCCACAGATACTGTAGGTACAAAATTCTTAGACATAATATCCTAAACCACTTTGAAATGTCACTGCAGTACAATGGGATTGTTGAGCTGTAATGTTGCAGAATCAATATGTTACATCCTGAACATGCCCTTTCCGGGCATAAAGTACGTGTTCATCTCGTAATTCCTCCACTAACCAGATATAGATACAAAATCTGCCTCTTTCTTTAATCAGTGGGAGTAATGCAAGCAGATGGCTTGTAGCTGACTATTATTCAACAAAAGACTCAGATAAATAATAACAATTTCTGTCTGTGTTATTAAAATGAAAAATGCAATTACTGAATACATTTGTTCACAACCAAGAGGACATAGTCAAGCCTATTACATAGTGGAGGAGTACAATAAACGTTGCCTACCCAATGTGTTATAACCTTTTCTATGAATTTTAATAAATACCAACAACAACAATCTCTCCTGCCCCAGTGTTAATGTATCTGAAATATTATCTGTCACCCTCAGAACTGAATTGTTTTTGTTTTCAGGAAGATATCCAACACTTGGCTTAGCACTGGATGGTTCACAATGAGCATCGCATTAGAACTGTGTGACAGGATAGATGTCTATGGAATGGTGCCACCAGATTTCTGCAGGTAAATTTAATCTGGATTTTCAATTAGCTTGCTAAACTCAGCACAACAGAATCTCTTTATGCAATCCATAAAACATGTCTATGGTTTTCCTGAAGCTCTTAATTAGCAGGTCCCCTGATTGGGTTCTGAAAACAACAAACAGCATTTAATTACGTTGCATAAATTATTAAAAGTTTTTGTTTGTACTGTGAAAGAATTAATCCACATCTTGTTAGTTCCTCTTAGGCTTTGAATATTTATCAGCTGAAACAAAATGCTGCACTGGTCATGAAATGAATCTGATGCACTGGAGAGGGGGGGAGCCTTTTAAATAATTGTATAAATAGATTCTTTGCTCTTTTAAGATACGTTTATGTTGCCAGGCTGCCATGTGGGGAGTGGAATATGGGAACAATTGCATGTATACAGTCATTTCAAACAATTTGCCATGCATAACTTTTTAATTTCCACAGCAAACCTCTACTGCTAGAAGAGATTAGGCTTTTACCCCCATATTCCATGAATTCTAAAGACTATGTTGGGATTAGAATCATTGGCACAATATGTGCTCACTTTGGCCGTACATATACTAGAACCACTGAAACAATATTAAAATGCACATGTGATTTAAATTAAATCAAATGAATTGTAATTGAACATATGTTTACCATAACCTCAGTGGTTGCAAACCATCAAAGCCTTCACTAAGGAAGCTAAAGGTAAATTTTCCCTCTTGCGTGTGTCTATGCCAGTAGTTCCCAACCTATTTTGAACAGAGACCACTTTGACCAGGGACCGCTCTCCAACATTAGTACCAAAAGGGTTACGAATCAGTTTTTGGTCAACTTTTGGTTTGGTTACCTAGGGTGCTGATTCGGAAAATTGCATTGGATAGACCACATCAGCTCAAGTTTCTAATCCAGAACATATGCCACCCAGTAGTCACCATCTACTCACCCACAGAAAACCATGTTTAATAATCCTCAGCACTATAAGAGAGCTTCAAGAGACCAGTTGCTCTCATTGCAACAGTGTAGTAATAGTGAGGCCACTGACCATATTTTAGATCTTGTGGATCACTGGTAATCCATGGACCACAGGTTTGGAACTACTGATCTATGCAAAGGGATCTTGTAGTATCTTTGGGACAAACTGAGAGGAAGAAGTAAGTAGGATAAGCTTTTTTGGGCTTAATGTATGTCACCGATTCTAAGGTGCATGTGGAGAAAGAACTCATCTGCTGGCTTTTGATATGGTTGGCAATTCTCTTCTATTTCCCAAACAAGGAGAGAACTAGCTCTTTATTGTCAACAGCTAACTCTCTTGTTGATTTGGATCCTACAACTATGCTGCAATGTTTCTTAGACATCTTGGGAACAAACTGTTGGGTTGGAAGGGTTATGAACAAACTACGAAGTCCAAAATCTCCTTCAAATATGTTTAATCATGATAATAAGGAGTTTAGATTTATTTCCTCCAAATAGATGACACAACTGCGTCTTCCCAGGAATGGTGCAAACTTTTCTTTACTAATTCTGTTCTCAGCCAGATAAATGAAATAGACATTTGAGTTGCCCTTTTGTGCTGCCTCCATTACTGGCACAGTAAACACAGCTATATATGTTGATACCCTCAGTGGAAGCACTGACTGTTGTATGGCACCACTTCAGAAAATTGTAATGTATTCTACAAACTGCCATCTATAAATGCCTCCCAGCTGTGATATTAATAAGTACGTTAACTCTGACAAAGTACTGATTAATGTCCAGTATCACAGAGTAGTAAAGGAGCATCTGTTTTAATATTAACAAATGAGGATGACTTTCAGCTTCCTCATATAAATTGCTCATGCATTTCATTTGGTAGCATCAAATTTTAATTGTAAAGTGGGGAGTTAACACCCTATTCTTATTCTGAGTTATTCAAAGTGGAGGGATAAAAATGCTCAAATTCATTCAAACTGTATTTGAAAGTGTTTAGGAAGAGTGTTGGCATCTGGTCTGCAACCCACAGGAGTCAGGTCTTATGTTTTTGAGATAGGAGAAGGGGGATCATCAGTACAAGTCAGATCTTTTCTGGCAGTATCTTTTATGTTCAATTAGAGCTGCTAACAATTAATTCTATGGTGGTTAAAATTAGTCCCATTTGGTCAGATGATTGGTTATTTGTGCAGTAAATACATATTTTGCAGAAGGGTGTCAATACGTTGTTTCTGTACAGGGATGGCTCCAATTAGCTGGAAGAATACAGTTCCTTCCCACCATTATTCATGTAATTGTCAGAAGAACTAGTGTTAAAAGTAAGAGAGCTGCTTCTCTGCCAGAAGTAACTAGTGGCTTCCATGTCAATGGGATTGTTTGTTGACTCCTAATCTAAACTTGAAAGACACTATCTGGGATGCTGATACTGTTTAGCCGGGGGGGACGGAGATGCCAGTTCAGCTTGGACAGTTCTTTTAAAATTCAGACTCCCAACATGTTAGAAGATTCAGCATTCCATAGATCTGGAAACCATAAGAATCCCCTGACTCTGTTTTTTCTTCCTTGGAATGTACAATACACTACAGCAGGGGTGCTCATTAGGTAGATCGTGACCTACTGGTAGATCACGTAGGGCGTCCTGGTAGATCGCAGGCAGGGCGGGAAGTAGGTTCAGTCCCGCCCCGCAGCCTCCCGACGCCGCCCAGGTGCAGAAGGAGGTTGGACTGGATGGCCCTTGGAGGTCTCCTCCTATTCTAGGAACCCATTGTTGTTATTATTATTATTATCAGAGGCTGAATGGCCATCTGTGAGGAATGCTTTGATTGTGTTTTTCCCTTATGGCAGAAGGAGGTTGGACTGTATGGCCCTTGGAGGTCTCCTTCTACTCTAGGAACCTATTGTTGTTGTTGTTGCTACTACTATTATTATTAGTAGCAGAGGCTTAGTGAATATTATAATCATTATTATCATTATGAATAAATTCAGGGCTTATTATACTCGCATTTAGTTGAATTCAGTCTTAAAATATATTATATGACTCTCACTGAAATAAATTTCCAAATATTTTGCTTTTATGGCTCTCTGAGTAGTGGGTAGGTAGATTATTTTGACTTGGTTGTTTTATAAGTAGCTCGCATGCTGAAAAAGTGTGAGCACCTCTGCACTACAGCATATTTTTACACTATTGTGCCATATCACTAACTGTTCCCAATGGGGGACAGTCATGCAATGACATATTTTGTTCCAGAGCATTTAATACTACATTGGTTTTCCTCAAAACTGTTGTGCTCCTGATTTTGAGGTTATATATCCCAGCAGCTGACTATGGAGGTTATGACCATTACAACTGAAGGCCCAAAGACCTAGCTGAACTAGGCATCATAATGCATGCAGAGTATAGAAACATGAAGCAGCAGTATTCTTATAGGTCTTCTATCACCACGTTATGTTATGACTTGTGGGATGTGGATGCTGCTTATCAACTAGGAAAGCATAGATAGAGCAGATAGGGCTGCCAGAGTGAAGACCCAAACTTTTTGCATGATGTCTTTTGTGCAGCACTAGAGCCAGGGCCGTAGCCAGGATTTTGGTTCGGGGCTGAGTTTGGTCAGGGGGCTGAGACTGGGTGGATGTGGTTTTACCCTTGAAAATCTTTTGTATTGTTATCCCAATAACCCCATGAAGGTGGGATATCATGAGCATTGTGATCAGATCATGATATGAATAAACATAACAGTTTAAATAATGTACCAGTAAGGCCTTCTCGCGGACCACCCTGAGAATTTGGGGGGGGGCTGAAGCCCCCTTAGCCCCCCCCCCGGCTACATGCCTGACTAGAGCATTTCACATCTACCTGCTATGTGAAATACTACACACGTAAAGATACCCTAGCACAGTGATTCTCAACCTGTGGGTCCCCAGATGTTCTGGTCTTAAACTCCCAGAAATCCTAACACCTGATAAACTGGCTGGGATTTCTGGGAGTTGCAGGCCAAAACACCTGGGGACCCACAGGTTGAAAAACACTGCATCACCTTTCTATATTCATGATTTACTCTCTCTCTCTCTCTCTCTCTTTCTGTGTGTGTGTGTGTGTGTGTGTATCCACATCCCTAAACAAATACAGCTTTTCAGATAAATCTGACATTTTGCAGCAAAGTTAAATATAATAAGTTCTAAAAACTGATATATGCTATTAAGGGTACAATTCATGTCTGGTTTTGGAAAATTAGAGAGAATGAATTAACCTGAGAAATGGCATCTTCAGTCTACTTATAAAGATGAACAGAAGTAGAGCGACTTAAAATGCTGAAAGGTGACAAATGTACCCCAGGTATTTAAAGACATATCACTGATTTGAAACTTAATTCAGACTTGTCAAAGAAGGAAATCCTTCATTGGTTTGGTGAAGTGCTCAGCTGTGGATCAAACATTACTATAAAAAATTTCATGCCTAATTAAACTGTATAGCATCAACTGCTGGTAAAGTTATGTCAGTCACATTAAACTAGAAGCTCAAATGCTGTCAGCTTGTAGGAAAATGTTCTGATGAGGAACTTGTAAAAACAGACCGAAACAACACAAAAACAGCACAAGAGAAGCATCAAACTGCAATTATTGGCTTTATAACTTCAATTTTGGGGGTTTTGAACAAACTGTCATGATAATTATATTGGTACAGGTTTCCCATTAGAAAAGTAATGGCTGCGATGCAGATATTTTAGTCTACATTGCATAGCTTTAAATATGGACGCTGCAACACTATTCAGTTCTATTTCCCAAAGATGCAAGTCCACTTACATGGGCATTAGTCACATACTGAATTCTTAATATTCTTGAATTGTTTGCTTCAGTGGAGTTATGAGAAAGATAAAGGGAGCTGGGAATGGTTGGCATTGAACAGTATCCTTTCGCAATATATATACTTTGAAAGACAGCAATTGAATGTCAGCACCTATATTACAGATTTACAGCCTAGAGTTACAGATCCATAACTGCTTTGTATTCACTATGTAGTCACAGCCTATGTTACAGACAGCATCCCCCAGCCTACTTTGACCGCAGCTATGCAGGTTGTGACAATCAGAATCAGGACCCCTTCTCGTGGTGCAATTGTTGCTGATAAAGTAGTTGGAGTGGGTGACTCTGGGATATCTTTATTACTAACATACATAACAAAATAGGTAGTGTAGATATAGAATGTTTACACAGCCCCTGGTGGCACAGTGGGTTAAACCGCTGAGCTGCTGAACTTGCCGACCGAAAGATCGACGGTTCGAATCCAGGGAGCAGAGTGAGCTCCTGCTGTTAGCCCCAGCATCTGTCAACCTAGCAGTTTGAAGGCATGCAAATGTTGGCAGGAAGGTAACGGTGCTCCATGCAGTCATGCCGACTCTTCGGCTTAGAAATGGAGATTAGCGCACGCACACACACACACACACCCTGAGTCGGACATGACTAGACTTAATGTCAAGGGGAAACCTTTGTCTTTACTTACACATACACATACACATAATACAGAATATAGATAATTATAATTATCCGAGTCTTTAAAACCTTTATAACATAGCAAACAGATGTTCCCATTCTTCCTCCATGAGCAGTACAAGAGGAATTGCAACAAGGATCCTGATTCAGACTATTTCAATGGATGTTTCTGGAGAGGGAGATGTCCGTCTGCTCTATCCCACACAACAAGTCAGGATGGGGGGGAGGGGTGTTCAGTCTGGAAGATAGTACTTACTGTCTTAGGGTAGGACATCTAGAATAATAGCCATGGACTTTTGTGTTTTTTAGTTTTAATTCATCCCCCACCTAAGCTATTATCATAATTGTACTATTTTACATATAATCAGCGTATTTTATACTTGACAAGAAAGTACAACCATAGGCCTTTTTAGCAGTGATTCATTAGTTGTCCCTTCCACAGTGGTCACTTATCCATGTTCTGTTCTGCCAGACTGACTTTTGTTTTGTCTTGTTTGAATTGGATATGTGACGGTGAAGTGCGGCAGCAAATTGTTCTAAAACTACACTCCTACAAGAACAGTAATCAGGGATTGAGTGGAAGTCATTATTTTTCAGAATTTAATTGCAGACTTTTTGTGTAAGAAAGTACCATTGATATGGAGAGGAATATTTTTGAGTCAAACCAGGCTAAATTTAACACCATTTAGGATTAAATCTTCTGTGTGCTGTATACTAAATTATATATACCCTCAGGACAGCATGGGGTTGAGGCTTACCATTCTTCTTTGCTTTAATATTCAAATATTAAGTATATTATAGCGAGCATTGTTAAATAAAATTATTTTCTTTGTGATTCAATTCCATTTCAGTTGAGAATGATACAACAATGGCTGATTGACAGACCATAGCTTGGGGTTACAAAGGGGTGTGCTTTAATCCTATGTGCCATGCTGGCAGGATTTTCATGTGAGTGTGAGGCACAGCATCAAAAAGCTGGAATCTGTTTGACAAACCCATTCATCCCCCTTGAATGTCTCTGCGGGTTCTTTTCTCAATGCCACCTAGATTCATTCGAACCAAGCTTCATATGTGCAATGGTGCAATGTGGCCTTATTGTATATTGCCAGTGTTTTAACAAGGGCAGGTAACAGCATCTCAGGGCTGTTTTAATTACTTTTTTAATGTTGTGAATTCAGATGTGCACGAAACAACAGCAAAAGGACTTTGTTCTTACAAATTATAGCATCATGGTAATATAGTATAGGTATAGGTTTCCCCTGATATTAAGTCTAGTCCTTCTGACTCTGGAGTATGGTGCTCATCTCCATTTCTAAGCTGAAGAGCCAGTGTTGTCCATAGATGCTTCCAAGGTCATGTGGCCGGCATGACTGCATGGAGTGCCATTAACTTCCCGCCGAAGCAGTAGCTATTGATCTACTCACATTCACATGTTTTCTAAAATTAAGGTTGGCAAAAGCTGGGGCTAACAGCAGGAGCTCACCCTGCTCCCCAGATTTGAACCGCTGACCTTTCGGTCTGCAAGTTCAGCAGCTCGGCGGTTGAACCCACTGCACTATCTACAATGAGTAAAATAATTTTTAATTGTATTGGGAGCAAACCATGGATACAATTGTAATGTATTTTAAAAGCAAACAACGACAAAAAACCCCCACAAAGTTTGAGAACTTGGCATTATATTAAATGTCCTTTGACCACTTGGGATTCCCTCTGGTGTTGCTATAAGAAGGTCCTCCATTGTGCATGTGGCAGGGGTGAGACTGCATTGTAATAGGTGGTCTATGGTTTGCTCTTCTCCACACTCGCATGTCGTGGACTCCACTTTGTGGCCCCATTTCTTAAGGTTGGCTCTGCACCTTGTGGTGCCAGAGCGCAATCTGTTCAGTGCCTTCCCAAGTCGCCCAGTTGTCTGTGTGCCCAGGAGAGAGTCTCTCATTTGGTATCAATCATGGGTTAAGGTTCTGGATTTTAGCCTGCCACTTTTGGACTCTAGCTTGCTGAGGTGTTTCTGCGAGGGTCTCTGTAGATCTTAGAAAATTATTTATTGATTTAAGGTGTTGGCGTGCTGGTTGATGTCCAAACAGGGAATGGGCTGGAGATGTCACTGCCTTGGTACTTTCACTATTGGCTGCTACTTCCCAGCGGCTGCCAGGTTGTGCAATACTGGCTAAGCAGTGTAATTTCTCCAGTGGTGGAGGGCAGTGTTTCCCAACTGCTGTGACGTGGCACAGTAGTGTGCCGTGATGTACCTCCTGCTGTGTCACGAGAAAAGCTCTCTGCCCCCTTCCTCCCCCCCTCCTGCCGAACTCCTGCTGCTTGGGGGGGGGGGAGGAAAGGCCGGGCGGCGGCAAAGAAAAAGAAGAAGGGGCCGGGGTGCCGCCTCCTTCGACTGTTTCCCCAGCCAGCCTCCAATCTGCCATGACTCCTGCCCCTCGCTCACTGAAGCCGTGCAGAGGAGGAGCCCTGCCCATTGAAGCCCGTCCACCGCTCATGCTCCTCCTTCTCCGTGCAGCTTCAGTGAGCAAGGGGCGGGAGTCATGGTGGAGAGCGGCGCTGTGGACGGGAGCCGTGACCCCCGCCCCTCGCTCGCACTGTTCCCTCAAGGCTGGAGAAGCTGTGGGAGAGCTGAAGACGGGGGAGGGGCAGGACATGGCCTGGCCTGGCTCCGCCACCTCCCCCCGGCTTCAGCTCTCCCACAGCTTCTCCCTTGAGCTCTCCCTTGAGGGGACAGTGCCAAGCCAGAATTGTGCTGGCTCTGCCACCGCTGGCTTGGCACTGCCCCCTCAAGGCTGGAGAAGCTGTGGGAGAGCTGAAGCCAGGGGAGGGACGGGCATGGCACGGCCTGGCTTCATCCTCTCCCTCTGGCTTCAGCTCTCTCAGAGCTACTTCAGCCTTGAGGGGGCAGTGCCAAGCCAGCATTGTGCTGTCTCTGCCACCACTGGCTTTGCGCTGCCCCCTCAAAGCTGGAGAAGCTGTGGGAGAGCTGAAGCCGGGAGGAGGGGCGGGGCATGGTGCGGCCTGGCTCCTCCCCCTCCCCCAGCTTTGGCACTCCCAGAGCTGCTCCCAGCAGGCCACCATCTCCCAGTCGTTCTTTACTGTGTTAGAGTGTCATTTTGCGTCATTTTGGTTGGTGGTGTGCCCCCGGATTTTTTTAATGTTAAAAGTGTGCCGCAGCTCAAAAAAGGTTGGGAAACACTGGTGTAGGGCATAGACACCCTGTGATAATGCGGCATGTCTCATTGAGAGCCACATCCACTGTTTTAGCATGGTGAGATGTGTTCCACACTGGGCATGTGTACTCGGCAGCGGAATAGCAAAGCGAAAGGGCAGATGTCTTCACTGTATCTGGTTGTGCCATTCAGCTGTCGTATGATATTGTTTCTATCACCCACTTTTTGCTTGATATTCAGACAGTGCTTCTTATAGGTCAGAGCACAGTCCAAGGTAACTTCTAGGTTTTTGTATGTGCTGCAATGATCCAGTGGGATTCCTTCCTAGGTAATCCTCAGAGCTTGAGATGCTTGTTTGTTCTTAAGATGAAAAGCACATGTCTGTATTTTAGGTGGATTAGGAGTCAGCTGGTTTCCCCTGTAATAGGCAGTAAGAGCACCTAGAACTTCTGTTCAACCATCTCAAAGCTCAAATCAATATGTCCACTCTTTCCTTCTATTTCCTCTTATTTATTTATTTTGCAGGGATCCTAAACATCCTTCGGTACCTTACCATTATTATGAACCTTCGGGACCAGATGAATGTACAATGTACCTTTCACATGAACGGGGAAGAAAAGGAAGCCACCATCGTTTCATCACAGAGAAACGAGTGTTTGAGAACTGGGCCCGGACTTTCAATATCCATTTTTTTCAACCAGACTGGAAACCAGAATCACTTCCTCCGAATCATGGGAAGATTAAACTGGCATTCTGAGGAATGACTGCACAAGGCTGTGCCCACAATCACCTACTGTAGCAGGCTTCAGGGGATTGAACACCGCATCGCAGCAAGCCAACCTAGAGAAGAAAGGTTCACAGGGTTTGCGGATAGATATTGCTACAATATTCAGGAAGTTATTGCAAAGGAATACCTTAAAAGGATGCTTGGTATCCAATTGTATCTAAAGCAAATCTTTTAACTTCTGTCTATTGTGCACACATAGATGTATGTGATTTTGTTAAGGAGAAGAAAACGATGAAGAAATCTGTGGTATTATGAGCATAGTTCGAGATTTTAATTCATCATGTTTTTAAGGCACGTCGCCACTGGGTTTTCATAGTGACATTTAACAGTTCCTTACTTAGTGAAGGTTTTTAATGCAATTCAATATTTTTCTATTTCACAATGATATGGTTATTTATCTTTCATAATCCCTTCAAAACTGAGGATTTATATTGCTGCTGGTTTAAGGCCCAGCTTCTTGTTTATACATTTTTCTCTTTGAAATCTAGGATGATCCTATCTAGCATGGAATTAATATTTGATCTGGAAGTGATGTATTTTATTTTATTTTTTTTATTGTCGGGCTGTGTTCCAGCATCAAACCAGTGAGTAGGTCATTACGTGATGCTGTAGCAGAGAATGATGACCACAACAATAGTCTGTGGCATCCTGCACACATGTAACAGAAATATGGAGGACTCTCCATTTCCCAATGGTTTTAGTCTTTCAGTGTTCAGAGTAACTATCAAGGGCTGAGCTACGAGTTGGCTCATGGTTCACCTCATCGAAAGGTGACCTAGGCAAGCTGGACTTCCCTGTGAGTTGCAAAGTTGATGTGTTGCTTTGTACGTGCCGTCTAGATAGTGGTTTAGTTCCTCTGTTTTAGATTTCAAAAGATCAGGCTGCAATCCTATATATACTTATATGGCTATTTCCCAAAATGCCAGTTCGTTGCAGCAAAAAAAGAATGAAGAGTCCTGTGGCATCGTAAAAGATGTAACAGGTCCATTAAGACAGTATATGGGAGTATGTGCCACTGAACTCTGTGGTGAGAAAAGCATGGAACTGCACTGCTTAAAGGTGAATATAAGAGGATGAGCGACATGAATCTGTCGAGGCAAGATGGGATGAAATTGCAAGGAAAGTAAGGAAGTCTGACCGCAGCCTTTCCTGAGAATGGTAGAGCCCAACTGCATGTAAATACAGGGTTTGTGTGTAACTGTAGCAGTTTTTAAAAGGCTGGCAAATGTAAATTCTGTGCCACAAACCAACAACGTGTGTGTTTTAAAGTGTAGGAAGCAGTGTAGTTCTGTTCTCCAAGCCAACAATTGGTTCTGGCCATAAAATGTGCCAGCTTTTTTGAGATGCACTGAGGATACCTGGCTCTTGCCAAGTTGACTGAATGGCACTAATAGTTCTGTATATGGATAGTTGCACATTATGTTTTTGTGGGATTATATCTGGCTTGTGAATAAAGAGGATTTCATTTACAGTGTTATTTGTCCTTTCACCTCATAAATGCTAGAAGCCAAATGACTTGTTCAAAGTAATTGCCAAGAATTACTTGACTTGTTGCACACTGCCATCCATCAGTAATTCAAACAATAAAATCCTTTCGTACCGCTGGCACTAAAAATAGAGTTAAGTCGTCATTAAGAGTGCAGGTTATTTTAAATTGCTCATCACAGAAAAGCCACAATTCACACAATCTAGACTTGAGGCAATATGAAGTTTTTCTTACTGTGTGAGCCGAACTTGAGAATTTACCGAAATCAAGTGAATGTTGCTATAAGATCCCAAATTAAACACCAGTAGGAACCATTGCCTTTAAGGTCGTGCGATAGGAATGGGAAATATTCATCCACTCATTTGAGAAACAGTTCACTCTCTGCCCTTATCTGGGGCATCTTGAAAGGAAATGGTGATGTCTGCTTCTGACTACTGAGTAGAATATTTGAACAGGAAAGAAAATGGGAAGCTGTAAGAAGTGGAAGCGATACCAACATAACAAAGAGTTTACATCAAAATAATGTACTGTATTTTCTGGCGTATAAGACTACTTTTTAACCCAGGAAAATCATCTCCAAAGTTGGAGGTTGTTTTATATGCCAGGTGTCGTCTTATATGACAGTTGCTGAAACTTCTGAGCCGGAGTGGAGAATCTGCAGTCGCCACATATAATGGGGGGAGCTCAAAACAACCGGGGCCTCATCCCCACCATATGTGGCAACCGCATGAAAGCAGCAAGAGCGTACAAGTACGATAGAATACAATCAACTCACCAGGATTCATGGAAAGAAGTAACTTAATGCGGTCCTGATGATGGGGTGAGGGGGCGCCTCACCAGGAAGGTGTAAGTGAAGGGCGGAGTAAGCTACAGGCATCCGGGACGCCCGGGGTCTAGAAAAAATAGAGCAGCGCTCTGCCCAGAAAAGCACGCCTCTGTCACAAGTCTAGCCCACCCTTGTATCCTATTACCGTACCTCCTGCTCTGCCTCTCAGATCTCACTCCTGAAGACTGCAGTGAAGTGGTGCAGGGGCACATGTGCAAGATCTGAGAAGCAGAGAAGGAGGTACAGTAATAGGAAAATTACCATATTGAAATCAAATCTGATCTTTTTTAAAGTTTTATTTGGTGTGCATTGGAAGAGGGGTAGTCTTATATGGAGAGTATACCCCAAACTCTATATTTTAACTGGAAAAGTTGGGGGTTTTCTTATATGCCCAGTCTTATACACCGGAAAATACAGTACCAATGTTTTTCTGTGGAACCTTCTGGAAGGTTGCATTAGTTCCTTCACCCTTTACAGGTAGCAACACAGGAGTTGTTTACTATTAAAGAATGAAGGAGCCATTTCAAGCATAAAACAAGGACAGATTTGATGCACGTGAAAGCTGGAGCCAATGGAAGCATTCCTCCACTTACCAGCTGGGGCCAGAGCCTGCGGCATATAGCTAAAGTTGATTAGCGTTGTTAAGCTGATTTACAGGTCATTTTTAATGTCACTGGGCAAGATTCAATTATAGATTGCAGTGGTGGTCCTGCAATGACCTAGCCCTTAGCAATTCAGCCATTAGTTTAATATAAGAGTTATGAGGTATGTTCAGCAGCAAGACACAATTGCTAGGGTTTTGCACTGAATAAGGAAATGGCACTGACGGCAAGATTGGCCTTTTATTTATTATTTATTATTATTTATTTATTTAGCTCCATCAAGAGACTACTTCAATAGTTACAATAAAATCACAACAAAAAGACAACCCAATAAAACATCATAATTAAAATCAAATACAGTCATCAGTTAAAAACATACACCAGCCTCATCCATCTTAACATCAATCCAGATTTATCCCTTTAGGGTGCTGCTATTTCTATTGACCAAACGCCTGGTCCCAGAGCCAGGCCTTCACTTTCTTGCGGAAAGTTAGGAGAGAAGAGATCGCTCTTATCTCTGTTGGGTGTGTGTTCCATAGACGGGGAGCCACCGCTGAGAAGGCCCTGTCCCTCGTCCCCGCCAGACGTATTTCAGCTGTTGGCGGGAGCGAGAGCAGGGCCTCCCCTGATGATCTTAGATTTCAAGGTGGGACATAGGGGTGGATGTGTTTGGACAAGTAAGCTGGGCCAGAACCGTTTAGAGCTTTAAAGGTCAAAACCAGCACTTTGAATTTGGCTCGGAGATGGATCAGCAGCCAGTGGAGCTGGCCTAACAGGGGGGTGGTATGCTCCCTGTATGACACCCCAGTTAGTAGCCTGGCTGACGACCATTGTACTAGTTGACATTTCCAATCTGTCTTCAAAGGCAGCCCCACGTAGAGTGCGTTGCAGTAATCTAATTGGGATGTAGCAAGAGCATGGATTACTGTGGCCAAGTCAGACTTCCCAAGATATGGGCACAGCTGTCACACAAGCTCCTCTGGCCACCACTGAAACCTGGGTTTCCAGGCTCAGCAATGAATCCAGGATCTCTCCCAAGCTGCAAACCTGCGTCTTCAGGGGGAGTGTAACCCCATCCAACACAGTGCCCTGTTTGGCCTTTCGACTGACTAGGAGAACCTCTGTCTTGTCTGGATTCAATTTCAATTTACTAGCCCTCATCCAGTCCGACACAGTAGCCAAGCAAGGTCTGGACAGCCTCCTTAGTGACAAGTGGGAAGAAGTGACAGATCTGGACGTCATCTGCATACAGATAACACCTTACTCTGAAACTCCAGATGATCTCTCCCAAGGGCTTAATGTAGATGTTAAATAACTCCATAAGACAATGGTTGTGGAGACGAATAGGTGTCACCCAATAACACCTTTTGAGATTGACCCTCCAGAAAGGACTGGAGCCACTGCAAAACAGTACCTCCAAGCCCCATTTCTGCGAGACGTCTCAGAAGGATACTGTGGTCAACGGTATCGAAGGCCACTGAGAGGTCCAGCAGAACCAACAGGGACACACTCCCCCTGTCGAGCTCCCGGCATAGATCATCCACTAAGGCAACCAAGGCTGTTTCAGTACCATGTCCCGGCCTAAAGCCAGACTGAGCCGGATCTAGATAATCAGTGTCTACCAGAAACCCCTGGAGTTGCAAGGCCACCACACGTTCCATGACTTTGCCCAAATAGGGAAGATTGGAGACTGGCCAATAGTTCACTAATTGAGTGGGGTCCAGTGATGGTTTTTTCAACAACGGTTTTATCACAGCCTGTTTTAGGCTGGCTGGAATCTTACCCTCCTATAAGGAGGCATTGACCACCACCTTCACGCACCCTGCCAAACTCCCTCTGGCTTCTTTGATCAGCCAGGATGGGCAGGGGTCTAGGATGCATGTGGGAGGCCTCATCTCCCCAAGTCCCATAACAGTTTCACTTGTTAGTAGAGGTCTGAAGTGTGACAAAATAAGAGTCCAGTTGCAGCAGTCCAGGCTTCACAGAGAGGCCTATCTTCAACATTTTGTAGAGTAAGACACAGGAGAACTAAATCTCACATTCTGCCTTCAATTAAAAGGACCCAAAGGATTGCTGTTTTCGGAAGAGAGTTTCATGTGTATAAACCCAGCAGAAACCATACTTCTAGGACTCATTCAGATTGATAGGCTCATTTGCTATTTCAAATATTTTTTTCTTTTTTTTACTCCTAAAGAAAAACCAAATGGACATGATATAGGTTTTTCTCTCATTTGAATCTGTAGCGTAATTGAGTCATTATCAGACTAATTCTATTGTTCTGAAGATGGGGAAAAGATGACATCATGGAAGAAGTTTGTTTGGCACTTCCATCAATTTTCCTTTTGTAAAAGATAGGTGTTTCTAATCTGATACCAATAGTATTTTGTGATGGATGTGGAGATATCATAAAAACATCTCTTCCAGTACTTTTCTGATCTTCATAATAAAGACGACTCGTTTTTATTATGAGCAAAGTGCAGAAGATCCAACATACTTATTTGTATCAAGACTTTATTTTAAAAAATATATTGAGGAAATCTATGGTCTGAAGAAAAAGAAAAAGCCCACGCAGGTGGTGTTAAATGCCCTCTGTTCTTTTTATTATTATTTTTTTAAGAGATGTTATTTGTTAATGTCCATGAAATTAACAGGGGCATCAGAATTCATGTACTTCAGAATATGAACTTGTACTTTTGATGGTAGTAGGTGAAAATGCTCCAAGGAGAACAAAGCTAGTTGTTCCCATGTAAGCCACCACAAGTCCCTTCGGGGAGATGGAGGCGGGGTACAAATTATTATTATTATTATTATTATCCTCTCCATTGGTGCTCCCTTGTCATGGGGGAGAGGCTTGCATACCCTAATGAAGTTGTGAGTTATGCTGGCGATGGCACCGGTAGGGCCTCCCATGCCAGAGAGGTCACAACCGAAGGGTCTGACAAAGAGCGACAATGAACCTTTGGTTTAAAGGGTGAGTTCTGTGCACGCTGTGCTCCACCAGAAAAATCCATTGCACAGACTCGAAGGACACATCCAACCTCCATCATCAATGCGTTTGTGAAAAGCGTGGGATGAGTCCTTCCTAAGATTCTTCGTTTGCGAAGTAATGCCAGAGAGATTATTATTATTATTATTATTATTATAGTTGTGAACTGCACAGTCATCACATATAGCAACTCATAGTGAAATGTAGATGTCCTGGAAACAAATCAGTAAGTAACAGTTGAAATGTAAGAGCTATTGAGCAACCAATCCAGTCTGGCCTGGTCACAGATTATCTGTGCAAGATGCAAGGAAAAGTCCAAGGGTGGTCAACACCAATCCAGAAGTCAAATCAGTAAGACAGCAGTCCAGTTATACAAGCCACCAGGGAATAAACACAATAGTCCAAAACATTGCCAGCCCAAGGTCAAGACAAAACAAGCACATGAGACAGTTCCGTCTGGCAACTAGATAATAGTTGTCAACACTAAGAGAAAACTGCCTTGATATTATGGGCAGTTCCACAAAGGCCACATGCCCCTCATTAGTGCATCATTAAGTCAGTGTCTGTTACTTAATTGGTACTGTTTGATGTCCCCCCCCATCACTCAATGAAGGATGGAGGCCTGACACCTTCAGCACCTGCACCCTCTACCAACTCCTGCTAGACGGCAGGGTCCCTCACTGTCTCAGCCCCCATCTCATTGGAATCAAGAGCTTCTTGGCCATCTGCCTCCTTGTCTGGATTGTGTGTGTGTGTGTGTGTTTGGTAGGTTATGACAATTCAGAGTCCAATAAACATAGTGATTTCATCCTTGAAAATGTAAATCATTGCCATGAAGGCTGGAGTTTATTCTTTGGAAATGTGGGCAAGGTGGTGACAGTATTATGCCTGTGAAGTACATTGGCACACTGTCTGTTTTCATTGATCTTGGCTCATTGTCAGATCTGTAAAAAACATGACAGTAGAAAAGGGAAAAGTGGGTTATATACTGAGCGAGAGAGATGCATATTTCCTTTGCTACATGGACTTTTCTTTCCTCAGCTTTAGTCAATGAATTTCTGTATTGTTAAATATGCTGGCTTTTCTGGGTAGATAGCCTACACTTCTATCATTGCAGCACAGAACTGAAAACATCTTTGTGAATTACTTTGTGTATTAATGTAAAAGCACAGGGGAGGTGTATAATGCGGGCTTTTGGAATCTAGGGGAACAGAAGCAATAGGTTGAGCAAGTAAACACGAAGAGGTATCTTGAAACCCAGAAGGTCACTGTAGTATGGGTTGTTGTAGGTTCTTTGGACTGTATGGCCATGTTCTAGAAGTTGGCCATACAGCCCATAAAACCTACAACAACCCAGTGATTCTGGCCATCAAAGCCTTTGACAAATCACTGTAGTATTTTTTTGGGTTTTTGATTTTTTTGCTCAATCCTTCCCAAAATATCCTTCTGGAAACTCTGCATTACATTCATGTAAAAGAAGTTAGATCCCATAAGTGCCTACTAGTGCAATAAGAACTTCAAGGACAAAAATTATAATAAAACTTCACTACACTATACTCAGATTCTTCTGTATGAATTATGTTTTAGAGCTATTTTGGCCTCATGAGATTAAAACATAAGAGAGTACTGGAAGGAATGTACATTCGTATGGCAGGGTTTTATCCACTTTTAACTTTTTTGAACTACAAATTCTAAGAAAGTTTGGTCGGTGTCATCTAAAAGTAACTTTTCTAAGCTGTGGTGTGACATTCAAGATGCATGAAATGAATTCCCCAGTAGGTTTGGGGGATATGATGAAAAGAAAAGATTTTTGTCAAAAGATCACAGAATCTCAGCTGGTGATCTTAGAGGCTATCAGACACATCCTCTGCGAAATGTCGTCACTCCAGGCAAGGAATTGTTGTCTTGCCTCTGCTGAAAGACTTTCAATGAAGAAAGCTCGCCATTCCACAACATAATGAATTCCAGTATAGAATGTCACTGTCAAATACACTTTCACCATTGAAATGTTTGTCCGAATATTCCAGCACTTACTCATATCCTGGAGTTGTGAATTCTACACCTTCTGGAAAAGTAATGATACAACAAAAGAGCTGAGCTATCCAGTAGTACAAGTAAAGCTGACACAAAGGCTAAGAACTGTATCAAAGAATTATATAATTGTCCTGTAAATCGGAGTCTCCTCAAACAGGATCGGATTGGGCGTGCTGCTCAATCCGATCCTGTTTGAGGAGACCCCGATTTACAGTCTCCAGCATCCTGGAATCTTTCCCTTCGAAATACACCATTACCCCGACCCTTCGAGAACTGTTCCTCACCCCATTGTTGGATTTACAATTGTTTCACCTTTCGGAAGTGACTTCAGTGGAACCAAGGACTTATAATTTTCCTATTTGGACTCTATTTTGGAATTCTACTATCGCTCATTGGAACTTGATATATAATACGGACCTCTCCTATATTGATATACCCATTGCTATTATGGATCCGCTGGGAGGATTCTGGCGTCCTTGATTCCTGGTATATTTACCTGTTATGTGTCACATCCCTGGGTGCACGTATGTATGTCTTTAGCATTTATATGACAATTATATAATTCTTTGATACAGTTCTTAGCCTTTGTGTCAGCTTTACTTGTACAACAAATCTATTGACAGCTTTCTGGAATTTCATTGATATTAGAGAAAACAACACTAGAGAGAACTTGTGAAATGTAAATATAATCTAGACCACTAACTTCTTTCTCAGTTTTAAATATACCAGCGTTTCTAAACCTGGGGGTCACCAAAGACCATCAGAGAACACAGTATTTTCTCTTGGTCATGAGGGTTCTGTGTGGGAAGTTCAGCCCAATTCTATTGTTGGTGGGGTTCAGAATGCTCTTTGATTGTAGGTGAACTATAAATCCCAGCAACTTCAACTCCCAAATGTCAAGGTCTGTTTTCCCCAAACTCCACCAGTGTACACATTTGGGCATGTTGAGTATTTGTGCCAAGTTTGGTCCAGATCCATCATTGTTTGAGTCCTCAATGCTCTATGGATGTAGGTGAACTACAACTCCAAAACTCAAGGTCAATATCCCCCAAACCCTTCCAGTGTTTTCTGTTGGTCATGGGAGTTTTGTGTCAGGGGCCTGTCTCCCCAGCCAGGGTCAGGCTTGGAAGCCAAGGCCCTAACACAATCCCAACGCACACACACACATTTGTGAAACACCTGGTAGGCTGACCTTGGGGGAGCTACACTTGGGGGGAAGCTCTAGCTGAGCTGTTACATGTGGTTGCATCAGACTGGGCGTGGCTCTAGCTGGGCTGTTGCATGTGGTTGCATCAGACTGGGTGTGGGTATAAAAAGGCTGGGCTGGGCTGTTGCATGTGGCATCAGTTCTTGGCATTAAGCTTCTTGATCCTTTAATAAAGAAGATGGATTTACCAGCCGTCTGCCGTGTGGTGCTTCTTCGAAGTTAGAGTGGCCTGACAGTTTTGTGTGCCAAGTTTGGTTCAATTCAATTGTTGGTGGAGTTCAGAATGCTCTTTGATTGTAGGTCAACTATAAATCCCAACAACTAAAACTCCAAAATGACAAAATCAATCCCACCCAACCCCATCAGTATTTGTGTCAAATGGGTATTTGTGTCAAATGTGGTCCAGTGACTAAAAAGTGCACCCTGCATATCAGATATTTACACTACAATTCATAAAAGTGGCAAAATTAGTTATGAAGTAGCAACGAAAATAATTTTATGATTGGGGGTCACCACAACATGAGGAACTGTATTAAGGGATTGCGCCATTAGGAAGGCGAATTAATAGGAATCATTATGTTCCCAGATGTTGGGCTTTTGCTCTAAGTATTCCTCATCATTGATTATTCTGCTTAAGAGGAGTGGTCCAATATTATCAACCCTGATCTAAAACAACCTTTTGAATGAGTTCACGAATAGTCCTAAAAAAAACCCTATATACATGTGAATCACAAAATTATCATTTTTATTACTAGTTTATCTTTTTTTAAATTCCAAGGTATAAGCATTCTACTAAATCTTGCATTTCTTTCAATCCAATCTCCTTTAAGGTTCTCTGTGCATAAATGAGCAATGAACTGATGACTGAGAAAAATAGGGGAATCTGAACCAGTTTCCTCCTCGACCACCACAGCTCTGCTACATGGCTGTCCTTTGACATACTTTATCATAGAGTTTTCATGAACAGGTTGTAAGCTGTCCCTCACTATTAAGCAGCTGGACACTGCTGGAATCTGAAGCGATAGTGGATGTTGCAATCCAATTGCTTTCCATACTTAGGGCATAAAGAAATCTTATATTCAAATTCATTGAGCATGGATTGCTGCATTTCAATCTAATTGCTTTCCTCACCTCTGTTAATCAGCTTTGCCGGCATACTTACTGCCTTTTCCGTTTCATAAATTGCATTTTAATAACCCACCTAATTGCCTCTTTTCCCTAAGCAGATTATCTTTTCAGAAGGACGTCTTGACTTGTATCTCTAAGTCTCCCCGGAATCCACCCAAAGTCTTCTGATTCTACCCAGGATAGATTTTAGAGGAAACAGGAGGTCTTTATGAGGTCTAAATGTGGGCATGATAATTGTAAGAGATAAGGGATCTATTATTTTTAGCTTAGCTATCTTTTTCAATGTTACTGTTTCTATCCATAAATCAGATTTATCATTACATTTAAGAACATGATAGTTTGATAGAAGATGAGAGAATGTGAAGTAGAAAAACAGGTACCTGAAAGAAGGAATGCTTCATATAAGGTCCTTTAAAGAAGAATTTGGTGAACAGTGAATGAAATATTGATACTATTTTAAGAAAATTGATCTGTTATTCTAACAATTTCTGGATACCATTCCATTTTAAAGCATTGGAATGTAAGCTAGCATTATTTATTTATTTATTATTTATTGTATCAGAAGTGAACCGAGAGGGTACCATTGTAATGTAAGCTGGCCACTTGGAGTGCCTCTGGTGTTGCCATAAGAAGGTCCTCCATTGTGCATGTGGCAGGGCTCAGACTGCATTGTAACAGATGGTCTGTGGTTTGCTCTTCTCCATACTCGCATGTTGTGGACTCCACTTTGTGGGCCCATTTCTTAAGGTTGGCTCTGCATCTTGTGGTGCCAGAGCGCAGTCTGTTCAGGGCTTTCTAAGTCACCCAGTCTTCTGTGTACCCAGGGGGGAGTCTTTCATTCGGTGTCAGTGATGGGTTGAGGTTTTGCGTTTTGGCCTGCCACTTTTGGACTCTCGCTTTATGAGATATTCCTGCAAGTAGACCTTAGAAAACGATTTCTTGATTTATGGCGTAGGCGTACTGCTGATATTCGAACAAAAGATGGGCTGGAGGTGTCACTGCCTTGGTCCTTCCATTATTGGCTGCTACTTCCTGACGGATGTCAGGTGGTGCAATACCAGCTAAACAGTATAACTTCTCCAGTGGTGTAGGGCGTAGACATCCTATGATAATGTGGCATGTCTCATTAAGAGCCACATTCACTGTTTTAGTGTGGCGAGATGTGTTCCACACTGGGCATATGTAGTCAGCAGCAGAGTAGCAAAGCGAAAGGGCTGATGTCTTCACTGTATCGGGTTGTGATCCCCAGTTTTGCCAGTCAGCTTTCATATTGCTTCTTGTAGGTCAGAGCATGATCCAGAGTGACTCCTAGGTGTTTGAGTGTGCTGCAATGCTCCAGTGGGATTCCTTCCTAGGTCATCCTCAGAGCTCAAAATGCTTGTCTGTTCCTAAGATGAAAAGCACAGGTCTGTGTTGTAGATGGATTACGAGTCAGCTGTTTTTTTTCTATAATAGGCAATACATTCTATAAAGCGTTCTTTATAGAATTTAGGGTCACATACTGTACCTCATTCACAAAACTAGTAACATCACAAAGAACTATACAGGTAAAAGGTTGAATTATTTTACACTAAAGAAAGATTAAAGCCTATGGATGAGTTCCCATTATTTAAAGTTACACTTGCGTATGTTTGGTCACAGTGGATGGAAAAAACCCAACACCTCCATCTACTACAACTCCCCTCCTGAGCCACAAACTTGTTTTCTGGATCCACATTTATTTAATAGCTCCATGACTATTCAAAAGAGGGAAAAGAAGGAACAGTCAGATGCCCATTTAGTTGCTGTGGGTAATAATGGAAGAACTGAGTGTGCAGGGCAACAGGGAAATGTGCAACTATACCTGTCAGAACATTACTATCTGCTAATGTGATGCAGGATCTCAGCCTATGCCATGCATATTTTTAATTCAATACAAGACTCTATTTTCATGTACTATAATTAAATCATCATGGGTACAATTTTATCGAGCTATAACCATCCATGTATACATTACCAAGAAGTGAAGATAGAAGAGCATCTCTTCACTTATCAGTAGAAGGGATGCATCAATGCTATGCTATATCTGAAAAAGCCATTCTGTGAAGGGAAGTCTTCAATGGTTCATAAACACAAGTGAGTGGTAGATGTCAGTTTTTATCTACACAATTCACCAACTCCTCTGTGTGACTCTGGCTCTCTCAACAGCATCATATTCAATCCTCACAGGTAAGAATCAATGTCGGAAGTGAAGGCCGTTTTGTGCATTTTAGTTTCACCCCACAAAAGAGGATGGGTTACTAGAACAGAAAGATTCACTGAATACAGAGTACCGTGTTTCCTCACTTATCGCAGGTGTTACGTTCCAGGACCACTCGCGATAAGTGAAAATCCATGAAGTAGGAACACTCTGCCCGGTCCTCTCTCCCCCTCCCCTCTCTCTTACTCACTCAATTTCTTTGAAAATGACGACGATGAGGACAAGGAGGAGGACGAGTAGGCGCTGCTGGCTGGCGAGGAGGCAGCAACTGCGGCAGGAGGAGCAGGAGGCCCCGCGCAGGCCTCAACACCAAGCACGGAAGACCAGGCCTCAGCTTAGCCTGGCAGTGGTGTCAACAGCGCCCAAGGAGCCTCTGAAAAAGAGGAGAAACGATGGGGGAGCCAGGCGCTGGGCCTTACCCTGGGGCTTATCTCCAGGCTGGGAGACATTCATTACATATACCTGAAGTGTGTACTGTTGTGATTCACCTCGTGTGTCTAGTTTTTTGTCTAACTTCTTTATTATGATTCCCTCAACACAAAAATGACACATTGCATAATATGTGGGCTATCTTCTATCATCTGATCATCCCATATAAGTCCAAATCTGATTACTGTTATCACATCTGTAGCTATGGCTTATTATAAGCCCACTATACCTGTTTTGAGGCAAGACATTTTTATTCATATTTTTATTTTCACTGGAAACAGATTGAATTTCTCAAAAGCCAAATTCGAAAAACAAATAAATTATACAACAAAAGTATATAGAATTTACTTATTAACATTATCAACATGTTCTACGCACACAGCCAGGATATTAGAACATAGCTAATCTCATATTCCAGATTCATTTCAGGACATAACGTGAATTTGGAAAAATCAAGGGTATGGCTAAACATGAAGACACCATATTTCCAGGCTACTAGTGGGCTTGTTCATCAAACACATTCAGGTAGGTCACTGCTTGGGTCCTTTGTCGTTTTCAGTTCTAAATGATTCATGGAATCCAAGAAACAAAATTGCCCTAGGTAAAAGGATTGATCTAAAAGAGCTGTATTTAACAGAGGAGATCAATATTCTCTACAGTATTTTTGTTTCTGTTGAGCAAGTGTTCAATATGTCACGGCAGAAGTCCGCAAAGTGACTTAAGTTTGTATTGATAAAATGACATCTTAAATAAGGTTCTGCAGATTGTCTAGACCTTCATTTCATTGATGGAGTAAACTATTTTATAAGTAGTCATGGTAAGTACTACTAGTAATACTTGCAAAGAAACTTTTTTTCTTTGAACATTTAATATATTTTTTACAAAGCTCTGATTCTTCCACACCAATCTGTGCATTCAGACAGCCTCAACCCAAGGCCCTCGTGTGCAACATAGAGAATAAGACCTCACAGTTTTTCATTACATCTTCTATGGTGGATCTTAACATGCGATCTCTGAATTCTTATGAACTTGGAATCTAAACAAGTATTAAACAATTATCCAAGATGAAAACAAGAGAAACATTGTGTGAAGATCATAAGAGGGAGTAGAATCAAGATACAGTAGAGTCTCGCTTATTCAACATAAATGGGCCAGAAGAACGTTGGATAACTGAAAATGTTGGATAATAAGGAGGGATTAAGGAAAAGCCTATTAATGTCAAATTACGTTATAATTTTACCAATTAAGCACCAAGATATCATGTCTTACAACAAATTGACAGAAAAAGCGGTTCAATACATGATAATGTTATGCAGTAATTACTGTATGGTATTTATGAATTTAGCACCAAAACATCACAATGTATTGAAACAGCTGTGGATCTGGCTGGGACGCAGACTGCGTTGGACAATACAGAATGTTGGATGAGCCAAGGTTGGAAAAACGAGACTCTGCTGTACAACATGATAAGAGCTTTCAGGTAGAAGATTTCAATATTCTTTATCAATTAAAATGCATTTTTCACACAAGGATAAAATTCAGTGGAGGCTTCTTGTTGTGCGGATGTTGTGCGGATGTTCTAGAAGATATGTTTCATGTGCTTGATTCCATACGTTTTGAAGAAGACCATGATAATGAGCGCCCAGAGACCTAAAATAAAGCCTCCTGGAGGATGCCAGTCCTTCTGTTTTGGTTTCTGCAAAATGAAAATACAATGTTAATATTCATTACAATCATAATAAATGAAGGTGTTTGTGTTTCCATAAAGGAAAAAGGAAGAAAAATGAAAACTTAGGCATGTTTTACTCTGAATCAAATCCTAGAATATTCCATGTTTAGCATCATATTTCAATCATGTGGCAATACTGTACAACCAATTCTGTTGTCCTACTGATTCAAGTGCAGTAGAGTCTCACTTATCCAACATAAACAGGCAGATAAAACGTTGCATAAGCAAAAATGTTAGATAATACGGAGGGATTAAAAAAAGCCTATTAAACGTCAAATTACGTTATGATTTTACAAATTAAGCACCAAAACATCATGTTTTACAACAAATCAGCAGAAAAAGCAGTTCAATACACTGTCATGTTATGTAGTAATTACTATATTTACAAATTTAGCACCAAAACATTGCAATGTATTGAAACAACTGTGGATCGAGGCAGGAGGCAGATTGCGTTGGATAATACAGAACGTAAGATGAGTGAAGGTTGAATAAGCTAGACTCTACTGTTGGCGCCCCCTTGTTATGGGGGAGAGGCTTGCATACCCTAATGAAGTTGTGAGCTATGCTGGCGGTGACATAATAGCCACCGGTAGGGCCTCCCATGCCCGACAGGTCACAACCGAAGGGTCTGACAAAGGGCGTCAATGGGCAGGGTGAGCTCTCTAGTCTTTTGGCAACCATCCCAGGAGAAGGAAAACTCCGATTTCAAACCCGGGAAGATGGTGCTTGTTTAACCCTGTAAGGTCAACCATCTAGAGAAGGAAGCTCAAACCAAACCTACAACCCGAGGACCTTGCTGCCACCGTCCCAGCTTGCTAGGCCCCGGCAGATGAACCTTTGGTTTAAAGGGTGAGGCCAGTTCTGTGCACGCTGCCCTCCACCAGAAAAATCCATTGCACAGGCTCGAAGGACACATCCAACCTCCAAATCATCAACACGCTTGTAGAAAGCGTGGGATGAGTCCTTCCTGAATCTTCGTTCACGAAGAAAAGCCAAGAGAGGGAGACTGAAGCATACTTAAATGTCATATAATTTTAAAATATTTCTGTCCTGTTTAGAGAAAACGAGGAAGCATTCTAGCTGTCTTATTTTCAAACAATATGGGTGCTGACACGTTTCTTCAAAGGTTCCTTTCAAATGTGAGAAGTGAGACACACCCTCTCTCAAAAGCATGGAAGATCCAAAAGAAATCTTACTGTTTATTTTGATTTAAATGCATTTATGTTGACACACAGTGAACTGTATAAAGGAAAGGGCATGATTACTTTCTTCTGTGATGTAGAAGGCAGAATATATAAATGGCAATCATTCACAATCTCAGGTAGTTCTTCAAATCTGTTCGAAATCTTGTTGCTACTGGAGCAAAAAGTATGGAACTGTTGCAAAACCGATGAGGAAGGTGATTAAGTGAAATGTTGTTTTGGTTAAAAGAATGTATTCCAAGCAATGAAAAATGCAAATCGCTTGTGGTATGCTTTAATGAGAACAGAGCTGCCAACAAAAGAGTGTATATTCACCTTAAAAATGGCTAAGCAACTCTCATTAACAATAAAATGTATGCAGCACTGATCACTCGCCTCATTGGTATTCACAGACACTCATTTCCCACTAAAATATCGCAAGGCATCACGCCTAAATATACAAGGCTGCCAGCACAACCCTGTGCTGAAAGTAACAGCCCCTACTTCACACAAAGGAAACTTTCAGTTTTAAATTTTCCTAATTAACCCAGAACTTCATATGCATATTGCCTTGCTCATTTCATCCATCTCTTTGTGCTATCAATCTTCCTCCTTGGATCTCAGACAAATCCTCACCATAAAGTGGCACCTGACCCTTCTAGACAAATGACTTCAATTTGCAGTCAGTGACACTAAAAGCCTTTCTCGTCTATTTTCTATAGAACACATATTTTAATTTCTTTAAAGGAATTTATAGGAATAAATATTTATAAGGTGACCTCGGTGGAAGGTTTTACATCTTGTCATCCCTCTCGCCACCGCTTCCACCCCTCTCTTCCGGCTGCTGAAATTTCAAGGGAGGCCCGGCGAAAGGCATGCTTTTCATATTTGAATTCAAGAGCATGCAAGTAATCTGTTCAAAGCCCAGCAGTGGAGCTTTCAAATGCACGTTGTGGATAAAGGAAAAGAAAAAAGACTAAGGCAGCAAAAAGAAAAATAATAATAATAATTGGGAAAGGTAAATACGCTGCCTTCTGAGCAGCAGATATGTCTTGATATTTGAGATTAGAGATTTGCAGAGGAAAAATTGCACAGCAGGCCACCACCTTACAGGAGCAAAGGTCTTGTTCTCACAGAACACATCTGAAGCCCCTGAATATATGAGCATTTTTGTCTCCCTCTCCCACTGTGGGGAGCTTTCTCTATCTTTACCGTTTTTAATAATGTTTTGTTCTATTGTTTTTTTTGTTTGACTGTTTTAATTGTTGGGTCTTATCAGTCACCCTGAAGAGCCTTTAGCACAAAGTCAAAATCCACATCTTTTGAATGAGTAAAGATAAACGACTTTCTTACTGACACAACATCTCAGAGGTTGCTGTTAATTCTCTTTCTATTTTTTCCTCAGAAGGACTTTGGTGAAGCCTTCATGTCATTGCTCGAAGAAATCTATGCTTAATACCCCTTGGCTACAACCAAGTGCTAAGATGCTAACATCTTTTTTTTTTTTTTAATGTGTGACAATTAGCATAAAGAGTTTCATTTGTATTTAATCCCTGCAATAAGATGTAAGGATGCACATGGTTTAAATGTTTCTTCTTCTGAAGCAAGGCTATGAAAAACCCAACTTTTGTGTCCCATAATTCATAATTCAAACCCGGCCACTACAAGGGCGGGTGTGGACACTCTACGGGCGACCCAGAGCACCCAACACAGATGGCTGTATGGAAGTCTGGGGGCGCCATCTCCTCCCCGTACCCAGGTATCGGCAATTCTGCTGGGGCCGCCTTGCCTGCCACCTTTTGATGACAGGACGGTGCCTTAGTTGACCATCGCCGTTGGACTCCTTCCCCTCTTTCCCCCTCCCCTCCCCACCCCCCCTGTCCCTTCCTCACTTTGTACCTCAACTGTTGTAAACCGCTCCGAGCCTTCGGGGAGTGGCGGTATACAAGTTTGATGTATAAATAAATAAATAAAATATTATGTATGGCTGAGCATGTAAGTAAAGGTAAAGTTTTTCCCCTGACATTAAGTCTAGTCTTGTCCACTTGGCAGCAAGAGGCCTCAGCAGTGATCAGGAGGAGGGAGGTAAAGAGGGTGAGGGGGAGGCTCTTTCTCCCCCTCACCCTCTTTACCTCCCTCTTCCTCCTCCTAATCGCTGCCGGGGCTTCTTGCTTCCACTTGGTAGCAAGAGGTCCCGGCGGCAACGAGGAGAAGATGAAGGTAAAGAGGGTGAGGAGGGAAGAGGAGGGGGCATCCCTATTTTGCGGTGTTTCACTTATCACGGGTGGTCCTGGAACGTAACCCCCGTGATAAGTGAGGGAACAGTGTACATGAATAGTCATGTTGGAGATGTTATGTTTTCTCTAACCTTTATGATCAACTCTAACAATACTTTTCAAGGTTTATTGTGTATTAAATGATTGCCAAACAACTGCCATTTAATAGAGATTCCTTTTTCTAATGTTCTGATGTCCTGAAGACGAGATGATGGATTAAACTTACACCTTCACAAGTTACTCTTTTTCTTATTACAGAAGTAAAGAGTTCTCTACCAACAAACTAAGGAAAAGAGATTCCACCTATACAATGGGAGAAACGTCCTGATGATAAGAATTGTTCGACAATGGAATATGCCGCCTATATACCTGGTTGGCTATTGTGATGCCGTCCAACTCTATTATTCTTACAGTGCACAACCAAAATCCACTCACCCACCTATTCCTTGCTGCAGCCAAAGAGGGGAGAGGGGAGGGAGAAGCAAACAAGTGTCTTGGTTTCCTATAGCTAGATGCAGAGCAATGGTGTCACACAGGGCTGTCTTAAGAGCATTATAGGCCCCTGGGAGAAGCAGTGCACTGGACTGCCTACACAGCCACTCACTGTAATATTAAATGTAAAATATCAATCAAATGAACATATATTTATTGGTTCCCCATAGTCAATCTACAGGTTCTTTTTCCTCACTTCACTTTCTTACGCCTCCTCTAAACTTTCACCACACAAACAGAATTCTTGTAACACAAACAGCAGAGGATCTGCTTCTGATAATGGAAATGCACACTGTCAGCAACTGTTGTCCCCAGCTGTTAATTGCCTCCCACAAATCTGTTGCAATAGTCTGTCTCCAAAACATTGCAAGCATTAGAAACGGTAAAATTTCTCTCATGAATGCAGACTTGCTAATGTTTTGCTAGAAGGCATAATTTCTGTCCTCTACTGAGTTAGCAGGAGATTTGAATATTGAGGTGGGTGATCGGAAAATTAGTATTAAGTTCTGGTCTGTGCAAAGGTTGGTATGGGACCCCTGTACTGGTAGAGCCCTTGGGCAATTGCCCAACATTCCCATACATTAAAAATGGGACTGACATCTACAGAGACCACTGAAGGACCTCTATGCCGTTTGTTTCTTTGCTCAACACTCTGGGCAAAGATTCTGGGGAACGGACAGCTTGCTGCCTTTCTGATGATAGAAAACATTCCATCATTGAGGGAAACATATTTGTTTTTTTTAAAAATAAAACAAAATAAAACAAAGATTAAGGCAAACTATTCATTCTCTTGTACATATTCCCCTATTTTGATTGTACTGGATGCTGACTGTTGCAGAACGTACTCAACTCCCTATTTAATTTTTAATACGGTAGATTATCCAAAGGCGAGCTATCAATTTTGACAATGGTAACCCCATTATATTACAGCCATAGGGATTTTGGAGCTACCTAGCTCTTCATGGCACCCAATTAACTTTGATTATAGAAGCTTTATTTGAATTCCTGGTATATTTATTTCATTTTTGGAAACATGCCGTTATTATTAGCAGAGACATCTCTCCTCAGATATCACATCCGAATGTTATGGAGACCTAAAACATCTTAGAGTGGATCTATGTAAGGAGACATGCTTTTTGCATGGGTGGCTGGGAAAGACCTGGATTACTGTAATTTGAGGTTATGCTGAATTTAAGGGAAATGACACCTGCTATTCAAATATGACCTGTATTTATTTTCTATCCTGACCAACAACACTAATGAGAGATTGATAAAGAAAACTCAGAGCCAGCTGTAGGTTTTCCTTTAACCATTAAATTTATTTTCTATGATGAAAGAAAGTGGAGCAGAGTCTGTATAACAAAGGCATCTAAACTGCTTCACTATATCGTAAACGTATCCTACTAAGCCATTTACAAATTGGAGAGAGTAAAATTTCATATCTTCTTCACTATTTTCCTAGATTTCTACTGTCTCACTGTATTCCCGTAGAACCTGTCTATCATAGCACAACTAGCTGGCATTAGCTAAATCTTAGACCCCAAAAGGCAGCCAATTGGTCTTTGGTAAATCTACAACTATTTCCCCAGTGGGTTATAACTTTTGAACTTTCTAAACACTATCAGCCTTTGACAGTTCTGAGGGCTGTATTTCCTGAATCCTGAGAATACCCAGTAACTGCTATTGAGCATCTGGTTTATTGCTGTTCAGAAAGGGTTTATTGCTATTCTAGAAAAGGGTAGGAGTGCTTGCAGGGGGTCAAAACTTTATTTTATGAAACAGCCATCAAGATATGATTACTTCTCAGTCATCAAAGTAAAACTTTCCAGATTTACTTCACCTTTATCTCCCTGGATGAGTCTCACAGAGCCCTAAGATCATTTGGAGAAAACCTTCTCTCTCTGCTATCAGCTTTGCAGGTTTGTTTGGTGACATCAAGAGAGAAGGCATTTTAAGTGGTGGCCCCAGACTAAGGAAGCCCCTGTCTAAGGAAGTCAAGATAGCCCCCTCCCTGCTCACCTTCTACCGGCAAGTCAAAACACATTTGCGCTACCAAGCTTTTACAAACTGGCATAGTTGAGCTTTTAATGCTGTGGGGTGGCGTATTGAAGATTTTAACTGTATGTATACAGTTTTTTAAAAAAAAAATATCATTTTTTTGATGTTTTAACTTCTCAATTGTTTATTTTTTTAAACCACATATTCATACTTTTATTTTAACTTGTGTATTGCTTGTAACTTGTATAGCTTTAAATGTGTTGTTAGGCATATGGAGTCCCATTATTAGGAAAACAGTGAGATACAAATGAGTAGGAATAGGAGAAAAAGAAGTAGCAATAGAAGTAGTAGTAGTAGTAGTAGACTTGGCCATGGTGGTCCATGCCTTAGTTACATCCTCATTGCAATGTGTCTGTGTTCTGTGTGTATTTGATATGGCTTCTGGCTAATCAATAAAATTGTTGTTGTTGTTGTAGTTACATCCAGATTGAGGAATCATCATCATCTTGACAGAAAAACAAGAAAACTGATGAAAACCCACTACTCATTACACCCATGTAGTGATGTCGACAGACTTTACCTGCCCAGAAAATCGGGAGGCAGAGGGCTTCTGCAAGTGAAAAAACGGTAGAAGAAGAGAAACATGCACTGGCAGATTATGTAAAAGGCAGTCAAGAACCAACATTGAGGGAAGTCAATAGTAGTAAACTGCTCAAAGTGCAAAAGACAAAGAGTGAATACCGTAAAACACAATCCAGAGCAGAAGAGAAAACTGGAAAAAGAAGGCACTCCATGGACAGTTTATGGCAAAAATTGAGAGCCAAATTGACAAAAACATGGCTGTGGCTCACAAATGGAACTTTGAAAAAGAAGACGAAGGGCTTGATTCTGGCAGCCAAAGAACAAGCCATTAGAACAAATGCCATCAAAGCATCAAAGCATATGTAGACTCTGCAAGGAAGCAGATGAAACAATAGATCACATCCTCAGCTGCTGCAAGAAGATCGCCCAGACAGACTACAAGCAGAGGCATAACATCATTGCTCAGATGATTTATTGGAACCTGTGCCACAAATACCATCTGCCTGCAACAAAGAACTGGTGAGATCACAAGCCGGAAAAAGCAACAGAGAATGAACACGCCGAACTCCCCTGGGACTTCTGGATTCAGACAGGCAGAGTTTTGGAGCACAATACTCCTGACTTCACAATCGTGTTAAAAAACAAAGTATGGATCGTCGATGTCGCAATCCCCGGTGACAGCAGGATTGCAGAGAAACAACTAGAAAATCTGGCACGATATGAGGATGTAAAGATCGAACTGCAAAGACTCTGGCACAAGCCAGTCAAGGTGGTCTCAGTGGTGATCGGCACACTGGGTGCAGTGCCTAAAGACCTTGGCCTGCACTTAAACACAATTGGCGCTGAAAAAATTACCAGAAGGCCACCTTACTGGGATCTGCATGCATTATTTGCCCCTACATTGCACAGTCCTAGACATTTGAGAAGTGTCCGACGTGTGAGCAAATACAACAGCCAGCAGAGTGTCTGCTGTGGACTCATCTTGTTGTGTTTCATATTATTATTATTATTATTATTTATATTCCATCCTCTCTCCCCAGGGGGACTCAGAGCGGATTTCAACATACAAAAAGGCAAACATTCAATGTCTTTGTAAAACAAACAAATACAATTATTGCAATGCACTCTACATGGGGCTGCCTTTGAAGGTGGCCCGGAAACTGCAACTAATGCAAAGGTTGGCAGCCAGGCTTTTAACTGGAGCTAATGATAGGGAGCACACAACGCCCCAATTTAAGCAGCTCCACTGGCTGCCGACAAGTTTCTAGTCCCAATTCAAAGTACAGATTATGACCTAGAAAGCCCTAAAAGGTTCAGGCCCCACCTATCTTCATGACCGCATCTCCTCCTATGAACTGGCGTGGACACTAAGATCCTCTCACTCCCACCACCATCAAAAGCATGGCTGGTGGGGACGAGGGGGTGGGCCTTCTCTGTGGTGCCCCCCAGACTTTGGAATACCCTTCCCAGGGAGATTAGGCAAGCCCCACACTGTCCTCCTTTCTCACGAATCTGGATGTTTCAACGAGCATTTGAGAATGACTAGTCTCTAGTTGTAAACACCCAATTCCTAGTTCACCAGATAGTACTCTGTTTTCTGCACTTCACCCAATTCCCTGGCTTTATGGTACGCTGTTTTGTACTATCCCATGCCCATCCCTTTTCATAGAATGGTTAAGCCCATTTTAATATTTCTGGCTATTGGTTTTATACTCTTACGTTTTATTTAATTGTGTTTCTATCTGGATTGTTATGTTATGTTTTGCTATGTTTTATTTTAATTGTGTTTTTGATTTAATTGACTGTTTTGCTTTCTGCCTTGTGGTCATTCTGTCCCATTTGTAAGCCACCTTGAGTCCCTTTGGGGAGATGGTGGTGGGGTATAAGGTTGTTGTTGTTGCTGCTGCTGTTATTGTTGTTAGTAGTAGTATAGTAGTAGTAGTGGTGGTGATATGTCAATCATTAGGAAGGTAACTGCATTTTAGGTTGATGTCACATGTAATACTAGGATTTCTTACTTACTTACTTCTTGGCTTGCACACCGGGAAGTGGCGCAACTGGCTAAGTACCAGCTGCATAAGATCTCTCTGACCAGTAGGTAATGCGTTCGAGGCCTGCCTGGGTCGAGGTGGGTGCTCAATCTTAAGTGTAGCCTGCTGTCGACCTTTGCAGCCCGAAAGACAGTTCATTTGTCAAGTAGGAGATAAAAGTACCACATTAAGTGGGGAGGCAAATTTTGACTGATTTATGAGGCCATTAAGAACTCCAGGAATCGCTGAGGATTGCGGAAGTACAACAAGGAATGCTGGAAAACGCTAAGAGAGATTAGGAGTGCGTCAGCTTCCCCTGGTGGCCAGAAGTTTGCCTCTGTTCGTCTATATATGTCTATGTCTATATATGTTGTCTATATATGTTGAACTGCAGGGATTGTCTGCAAGTATGTATACTGTAATCCGCTCTGAGTCCCCTTCGGGGTGAGAAGAGCGGAATATAAATAAAGTAAATAAGTAAATAAATTTTCAAACCTCCAATTTTTAAAAAATGAAAATATTAGGCCTCGAGGAAAACAAGGTAAATTGAGACAGAAGTAGTAAGTCCCATTGATTCACTGTTGTTTATTCTAATTTTCTACCTGATAATTCCATTAGTCTCCATGTTGCAACTTTCTTGGGCTTCACATGCATTTTTTTAAATGTCTGGGTTTACACCACACATTAGCACCTTTGTAAAGGCACTCTTTGTCCCAGTATAATTGCTGTTAACAGGTGAAAAAGCGCACACCAAATGGTACAATGCATCCTGAACAAATACATTTAGCAGCTTAAGAGCTGGTTATTATTAAATTGGAGGAGATTCTGAATTAAAAAGCTAGGTAGCTAAGCAACAGCTGGCTTCCAACTGCGAATGGTTTTCTGTCATACTCTTTATAGTTGGGATAGAATCATTATTCTGTGGAACTTCAAAACAGTTAGCCGAGCCCTGCTCTGTGTATTGTAATTAAGGAGAGGATAAAACAGTATTTTCAAATTGGATGGGCCTGTAGGGATCCCAATGGAAAATGCCCAAGATTTCCAGCAAGGGCTTTTCATAATGCACACGGCTCATGCAAAAAGGCATCGTGTGAGAAGAATGAGAAAAAAAATGTGTGAGAGACAGAGGCAATTTAACTTGTTAACTTGCATAATACTTTTTAAAAATATACAATTTGAGGCAAAAGTTTACAATTACATCCCTTTTCATTCACAGGCAGAAAAACTGTACTGTACATGTAATACTGCAACCACTTTACATTTTACTCCCAATAATTTAACAGAAATAGCTTTAGAATGGACTAAAAATAAGTCTTTGCATTTCTGGGCTAATGAGGACAATTAATCCAAAAAGATCCATACAGCCATACTAAAGCACCGCAAGATAAGAAGATCAATGATGATCTGTAATACTTAGGGCACTATCTAGTCAAGTGTCTATATAACCATCTCATTGCAATTAATAGCACTTAGATTCTTAGACATAACAGCAAGGCTTTCCAAACATTTGATGTTGGTGAAACACTTCTTAGACATGCATCATTTTGCAGCACAGTAATTGGGTGCTGCAATGGGTTAAATTAAACCACTGAGCTGCTGAACTTGCTGACCAAATGGCCGGAGATTCGAATCCGGGAAGCGGCATGGGCTCCTGCTATTAGCCCCAGCTCCTGCCACCTAGTAGTTCGAAACATGCAAATGTGAGTAGATCAATGGGTACTGTTCCGGAAGGAAGGTATGGGTGCTCCATGCAGTCGTACCAGCCATGTGACCTTGGAAGTGTCTACAGACAATGCCGGCTATTCCACGGCTAGACTTAACATCAGGGGAAACCTTTACCTTTATCTTATTCACTAAATAGATAAATATGAATAAATAAATACATAATATAAATAACAAAATGTCATGTGACTGTACAACATAGATTTTGAGTCATGTCTCTTGAAAGTAACAGGCATGTAACTATTCAAAAGAGATACTGATTTAAAACCCTTAAAACAGTAGGGTAGTAATCTCTAGAAAAGGATAACCTGCTTATATACTAGCTTGGCGATCCAGCGAGGCCTGGGTTCTTTGAGAAGGATATTGTATGCCAAGGTTTGTCTTTATCAGTTATTTATGTGGCTCGCAGTGCTCTGAGGAAGTGAGTGGAGGTACTTCCAAGTCCCATCATCTGTGGTCCATCCTCCTCCAAATTGTACCAGGATGTAGAGTGGGTCGTGTGGGCTCTGTGTGCCAAGTTTGGTCTTGATCAGTCATTGGATGAGGGACACAGCAGTCTCAGAAAGTGAGTTAAAGTACTGCAAGTCCCATCATCCATAGGCCGCTCTCTTCCAACTTGCACCAGAATGTTGAGTTGGCCATGGGGCTCTCTGGGCCAAGATTGGTCTCTATTGGTAATTGGATGAGTGTTGCTGTGGACTCAGGAAGTGAGTGAAGATACTTCAAGTCCCATCATCCATAGGCCACTCTTCTCCAACTTGCACCAGAATGTTGAGTGGTTCATGCGGGCTCTGTGTGCCAAATTTGGTCTTGATCAGTCATTGGATGAAGGTCGCAGTGGTCTCAGAAAGTGAGTGGAGGTACTTCAAGTCCCACCATCCATAGCCCATCCTCCTCGAAACAGCACCAGGATGTAGAGTGGGTCATGAGCGCTCTGTGTGCCAAGTTTGGTCTTGATCAGTCATTGCTTGAGAGTCGCAACAGTCTCGGGAAGTGAGTGAAGGCACCTCAAGTCCCATCATCCATGGTCCGCCCTCCTCTAAACTGCAGTAGGATGTAGAGTGGGTCATGGGGGCTCTGTGTGCCAACAGAATAGGTCTTTGTTGGGGTCCACAGTCGTCTATGGGAACCGAAGGGTTTGAAAGTACTACAAACCCCATCATCCTTTGTCCGTCCTCCTCCAATCCCCAATCCAGGACATAAAGGAGGTTATGGGGGTTATGTGTGTCAAGTTTGGTCTTGATCAGTTTGGTCCAGGTCCGTCATTTGTGCTGGTCACAGTGGCCTGTGAAAATGGCAGCCAATCAGAAAGCTGCCACATACACCTCCGCATACATACATACATACATACATACAAACATTCACTTTTATTATGTATATAGATATAGGTGATATGAAAGGCCAGAAGAGCCACAAATCCTTTTTCCTACATATAAATGATTGGCAATGCATGTCCTAAAATGAGTCAGAAATTTATTATGTAGATAAGACAGGGCCGTAGCCAGGATTTTGAAAGTTTGCCAGAAGAAGAGGGTCTACCCTAGCAAATCTTTTGTATTGTTATCCTACATTATAAATATTGGCATGGTGATCAGATCATGATAAATGAGTCAGTTTAAATCAGTACCAGTAAGGCCTTTACCACCCAAAGAGATGTCAAGAGACATGTCAAATCGAAAACCAACAGAATAGGGAAACCGAGGGAGTACTCAAGAAACAAAGCCAAAAGATCAGGTAAATAAAAAAATGAGAATGCAACTCCCAAGAGACGTTCCCTTGCTATTGCAAACCTGAAAGAGCCATTGTTTGTATGACCTCCTACTCCATCACATGCTACCTTAAATTCAGACACTGCAAAAGCTATATTAGAGCATTTGACAGATATGTTTACATTCAGGAAGCATCTAAAATCTTTGCATATTTGGTAAAAGTTTTCTGAAGATCAGGCTGATAATTATCTGTGTTTATTGAGGAACGCTGATATACAGAATCAGTCATTCAAGTCTGCATTACTATTCAATTCATACTAAATGAGGAGTAAATCCAACTGTATACTAGTGGCCTTACATATGAGTAGGATGTACACATGCAGTAAATAACACTGCTACATTCTAGGACAGCAAACTAAATATCTAATAAGCATTTGAACATACAAAATCCAACTGTTTCCAAGGAAAGAACTAAGAATTACACAATTAAAGATTATTTACTTACTATATTTCTATCCCGCTCTCTCTCACCCCGAAGGGGACTCAAAGTGACTTACAGTTTGGCAATATTCAAGACCACGTATTCAAATATACAAATATACAATAGAATATGCTGCAATGAACATATGCATTTTTATTAAAAGCAAACAAAAGCCAAGTAAAAACCTTGTTCTCAAGAACAAATGAGAACTGCAGAAGTTTTAATAATTACTATATTACAAATCACTACTGATAATTACTAATAATGTAATAATATATGTCATGTGTAAAAGCAATAATTTCTGCAAACTAATTTGAGTCTCCTCCAACTTTCATTGGGGTTAGGGGCCTAGGACTCCAATGAAAGTGAAATAAATAAATAAATAAGCTTTAAAAATTCGTAAAGAACACCTCTACAGCAATTTCTAGGTCTTCCAGCATGACTCTATGGTCAATTTCTGCTGGAAGCGGAGTGTAGAATCACATCAGAGGATTCTCCAGAGAGGAAATATCTGGGTCCTCCAGGATCACTGGGTAAACTTGACCACAGAGTCACACTGGAGGATTCCTCGAGAAAACATTTAAAATCTAATCCGTGAATAATCAAATCCACAAAAGTAAAAACACAAGAATGGAGGTATGACTGTGCCTATGAAGCTTTGATATGTTTGGGGTATTAACTGTTGTTAACTGTTGTTATTGTGTGCCTTCAAGTCGATTCCCATTTATGGTGATTCTAGCACAGGGTTTCTTGGCAAGGTTTGTTCTGAGGAGGTATCCCATTTCCTTCCTCCAATGCTGAGAATGTGACTTGTCCAAGTTTATCCATTGGATTTTCATGGCCAAGTAGGGATTAAAAACCAGGTCTGCAGGAGCATAGCTAACTCAAGCCACTGGCTATACCAGGCATGGGAAAAACCTTTTGCCTTGGGGCCACATTGCAGGCCTTGCCGAGAGGGCCGGTCCGGGCCGTGAGAGAGGTGGGCCGTTTGCATGCTGGATGGGATAGGCCCGTGAGGGGTACTGCCCAGGAGAGGGTGGGCCCAGGAGGGGCAGGGCCTCGTTCATCCTCAGGTTGTCCTCCCAGCATAAGGAGGGGGCTGCTTGTCCCATCCTTATCCTGGGAGGAAGGCGGAACACACAGCAACTACCCCAATGTACACTTGGCATTATGCCAGGAGGCAGGCAAGACAGGCAGCTACATGCCTTCCTTGAGCTGTCCTCCCAGTAGAAGGATGGGGCCGCTTGCACTATCCTTATGCCAGGACGGCGAGACATGCAGTGGCTGAGTGCTCCAGAAGACTCTCAGCTGCTGCGTGCCTTCCTGCCCTAACTTTTGAGCTGCCGTGTCCTTATGCCAAGAGGACAGGGAAAATGAGGAGGGCCTGAGGTAAGTGCCCAAGAGCCCGCATCCGGCCCCCAGGCCTTAGTTTGCCCATGCCTGGACAATACCATGATGGCTGTCACCTGGGGATATTTATAATTCAGTTTATAAAAGTTTTCAAACATTGCATCCATTAACTGGGTTTTGAACATTGGTATCAGACCTGTTAGTAAAAAAAATAATTATTTGTCCAGTGAAAGTTTCAAATGCCACAGGTTATGAATTAAATATCTTACTTCATTTTTGATGTTTTATGCTATTTTTTATCTGTCATTGAATTGTTGTCAACACTGTGAACCACCTTGAGTCCACTTCAGGGTTGAGAAGGGAGGTATACAAATGCCCCCAATAAATAAATAAATAAATAAATAAATAAATAAATAAATAAATAAATTTTAACATAAATGATTTATCAATACTGAACGCCACATATGTCAATAATAAGACAGTAGTTAACAGAGTGGATTCAGAAACAGATATTGAGAAACTCTAGAGAAATCGTTCAAATAGTACAAAAGAAATGGCAAAATTGAGTTTATGCATTTGGAACTATACACTTTGGAAAGGAAAAAGATTCCACACTCAATAAGTACATCTCCAAAAGAGAGAGAGAGAGAGAGAGAGAGAGAGAGAGAGAGAGAGAGAGAGAGAGAGATAGTACAAAGTCAATAAGAAATTGATTATAACCCAAGTGGACTTTGAGGCACGTTTAGTTCTATTACAGAGGGAGAAACTGAAAGTTAAACACATATAAAATATTCTCAGGAAAATTGGAAGGAACAAAATTACATTATGGAATTTTTTTTTTAAAAAAATTATGTTTCTGGTTTGAAAGTGTTATTTCCTGTTGAATGGTGAAGTACTCTTAAAGTAGTTGTTATACTCCATAAACTTTGTTTTTGTGGCTGTAAAGGTTTCTCCTTGACATTAAGTCCAGTCGTGTCCGACTCTGGGGGGTGGTGCTAATCTCCATTTCTAAGCTGGCGTTGTCGAAAGACGCTTTCAAGGACATGTGGACGGCATGACTGCACGAACACTGTTACCTTCCCGTTGGAGCAGTACCTATTGATCTACTCACATTTGCATGTTTTCAAACTGCTTGGTTGGCAGAAGCTGGGCCTAACAGCGGGAGCTCACCCCGCTCCCTGGATTCAAACCACCGATCTTTCGCTAAGCAATTTCAGCAGCTCAGCAGTTTAACCCACTGCACCAATTGGGGCTCCTACGTAACTGAGGATAGCACTATTATTTTCTTCAGTATAGGCACTTTATTTGTAATTTTCCTTAATGAAAATATGCCATTTTTACCTTTAATGTGCAGACCTCAAAAACAGAGTTTTTGCAGTATAATAAACTTTTTCCATGTTTTTATGACAGAACCAATTAGGAAATGACATTTATAAGCCAGGAACAAAAATCTTGTTGCATAGTGTTATGTATACTATTTGTATGCAATGCAATTAAGCGGCTATTTCCAGCACATATCCTGAATTATGATTGCAGAAAGGATGTTTTTATGACATTTTGGTTAATAATCAGAAATAGAAGGATTAGACAAAAAGTGTTCCAAATTGTTTCATAGATTAACATGCATCTTTTCTGCTGCAATTCTGTTAGGACGCTAATCTTACTATGGATATGAAAGAGGATTAAGTTATTAGCAGATAGTCAAAATTATTAATTTTTCCCTCATGAACCAAAAACCACCCAAACTGTAAGCTTGTGTTTATTTCTATAATGTGTAAAGTATTGACATACTGTATGTTTGATTTATTTATTTACTTAAGGTAGAGAGAGGTAATGGCAAAGATCTGTTTGGTTTTTGTGGGAGGGAAACAGCCATATTTCACCAAGATTTTGTTAGATCAAAACATTGTTAGATCAAAATAAATGCTACATACAGGCATCTGAATGTTGTTCTTTAATATGGTGGATTAAAATCCTTTTCATTTGGTTTTGGATTGGGAATGTGCTGTGAAATGTAGTTGGCTGCACTGTCTACTTAATCCACTTGATATGCATAATTATTAGAAAAATCACTTTTCCATTAAAATATACATACAAGAACTGAGATAATTCAGATACGATGGAGAGGAGATAGCAGAAGGTAAATAATAACAAGGATAAGAATAAGAATAATATATTCAGCAGGATTGAAAAAATCATTTGATTTTGCTTCAGAATAATCTGAATAATCTTATATTTAGGTAGTCATAAAGATATTATTTAATCTTAGCCGCTGGCTATTACTATATTGCTAGTTAACAAGGGAGGGGCAGCCATATATGGCTGGCTTTTGTCTGTTTGTGTTTTATCATTATATAACTCAATAAAAATTACTTTATAAAAAAAGAATAATCTGAATAATCTTATATTTGAGCATATGTCTACCCTCTGAAGGCTCTCTCACATAGTCAAAACCACAACTTGTAGTCTCAGACTAGGTCTTAAGTACGGATTCCCTTTTCCCATGAAGCAGGGCTATTTAGAAAATTGTTTGGCTTATTACTGATCCAAAATTCAATAGCTACCCAGATCTCACATGATTTGTTCTGTTGAAGTATAAGCAACTCTGGAAATACGTACAAAAATACTCGGAAATAGAGCCAGGCAAATTCTTCTACCTAGAAAAAATATCAAGTTAGGTCACTTAAGCAGGTACTTTTCTAGTAGAAAGTACCTATTTTGGTTTTGCTGATTCATTATGTGGAATGACTAATGGAATGGCCTTGGATTTGACTCTGGATGACATGATTTTAATCAGTTGTTTTAAGACTGCTGCTGATTTTCGGTTTTAATACATATGTTTATTTTCTTACTGTATGTATGTATGTATGTATGTGCATGGCATCAAATGGCTGCCTTTTTGTAAGGCCGCTCTGGGTCCCTCTGTTGGCAAGCTCACACTTCCTACCAACTTTGCACCATAAGCCCAGTGCTCACTGAGCACACAGGCCCCTCCTTGGCCACATGTTATCCCCATGGAAATAGAGTTGGGTGAGAAGAAACCTGGAGTTTCCTCTCGTGGGTCAGATCCCTCCCCAGCCTCACACCCTTTTCATAAAAAGCTATACAGAACTGCAGCAATGCTGCGGGGCTTTCCCTTCAGCAGGGAGAGGGGGATGAGATGCGAGTGGTTTGTGGGCAAATCTTGGCTGTTCACAAGGGCCAAGTTGTGCTGGCCTGCTCACGGTCATACACTGCTGTGATGGCAGCAACTTAACTACAAGCCAGCCATATCTATATAGGCAACTCTATCTTCAACCAAAGTGAAGATTTTTGCAAATCTATCCAGCAACCCCATGATCTGAAGTATTAGAAAATACTATGCTTACTATCATAGTAGTAGAAGTAGTAATGCACTTTATAATAATACATTTTATTTATATTCCGCTCTTCTCACCCCGAACGGGACTCAGAGCGGATTACATTACACATAGGGCAGACAATCCCTGCCGGGTGACATACAATTACAATACAAGTACAATTTTAGAAGGATTTTTTCTTCTTTTGGCTGCGTCACAGGGTACGGTTGCTCCATCACGTCATTACATCACAAGGGGGTGCTGTTGCTTTATCCTCATGATGGAGAGCCTCTGTTTCCGCATTCCACCTTCCGACAGCCGATCTTTCCTTTTATTCAGGCGTTGTAAAGTCCTTTTTGTAAAAATCCTTCCCTGCTTAGCGGTCCCTAGTTCATCTATTCACAGCTGGGCTGTTTTCGAACTGTTAGGTGAACAGTGGACAGGGCTCCAGTAGTAGTAGTAGCAGCAGTAGCAGCAGTAGTAGGGTCATTGCTACCATCTGTATAGCTTTTTGCTTACAAGAAGCATGCAATACTATCTTTAAAAAGGTAATGCTATAGTCTTACTGAATAATATCAATAAAATATCAGGTAAGACAAACAATATAATCCAAGTTTTTGCAATAAGAATGCAACCCCCCCCACCACCACCATTCTGCATCCAAAAAGAATGAGAAGTCTCAATGGTTGACAGTTACGAAAGATGAGAAACAAAAGCAAAAGGTGACAGAAATAGATTCGTAACTTAGAATGCAATAACTTTTTCACAGGGACCAAGAGAGCAACGATAATAATCAACAGAGGATGACAAAAAAAGTGGGGGGAGAACAAGATCTCTCTTTCATAAGATCCAAGAAATCAAAGGGAAAGTTAAACCCAGAGTGGAGATGCTCTATGACCAGTCGGGGAATATATTAAATGTTGAAGTAGAAATTCTTTTAAAACATTACACAGAAGAATAATACTTTAAAAATGAAAAGATTACAGATGTATTAAAGGACATCCACTTAAAGATGGACCTATAATTTTAGAAAGTGAAGTGTGAATCTGAATGTTCACCTGATTATACAGTTGATGTGGGGGCAAGCAGGCGATTTCTCTTTAGCAATCTCTCTGTTTCAATCCATATAAAATACAAGACTCCCCACAAACATGATGAAAAAACATATGCCATTAAGGTACTTCTACAAAAATGTTATCAATCAAAATGAGAAAGATCTTTAGGAACCACATTATAAACTCAAATCAGAATTCTATGAGCAAAGCAGCACCTCCACCATATGGCAGCATCAAATAAAGCTGCTATTAACCTTTCCAGGGGAATTTATAGAATTAATTTTGAAAGCAAAGCTCTTGTATTTTACTTCTAAATCTCACTAAGACTAAAATCATAGTCCATACACTTTGATACCTGGTGTCATTTTCTTAATGGAATATGCTAATCCTCATCCTTTGGGACATTTTAGAATCCCAAAGACACATCTTGTTGAAGAATTCAAACATAGTAGGCATCGGCATTTTCCACATTGTCTCCTCAAGAATTTAATATATTGTCCCCATGTTTTAGATATCTATTTCATACAGATTTTAAAAACTAGACAAAAATATCCTTTAAAATATTGTCATTGGGGTACTCCCTTGTCTCACATAATGTCATGCAGGAGTGTGAACTCTACAACCCTTCAGATGTTGCTGAAGTGCAAAAGCTCAACACCCAGCATCCCTTCTCAGCACAGCCAATGATCCAGAATCCTAAGATGCAGTTCAACAAACTCCTCTTGGGGGGGATGGGACACACAATCTCTCTCTGATGTAATACTTTGAGACAATAAGTGTTCTATGTTGTACTTGAATTATGATGGAGACAATATGATAATAAGAAAAGCACTAGGTGGTATGGTTACTGTTATTGTTGTTGTTGTTGTGGACTATCAAGTCATTTCCGACATTGAAGGACATTTCCCTCAGCAGAGATTATTTCTTTATATGGGAATAAAAATGTTCCATATTCCTTAATGCTAGGTCAATAAAAACAGCTATTTTCCTTCAGAGCTTATTATGTCCATTTCCTAAATGTTGGGTTCACAGCAAGGTGTTGTTGTTTTTTTCCCCATTTTCATATGGAAATGAAAGTGATGGTCTTTTTAGACACAGAAAGGGGTTTGAAAACTGGTAGGTAGATAGATAAATAAATAAAGAAAATATTTATCAGCTATTCAGAACAAACATTTCACTTCATGTGAACATACATTATTTGGAAAAGGAATGGAAAAACACCATAGGAAAAACTCATGTCCGTGTTCTAACATTTCCGAAGAGTACATTCATGTGAAGATGCATGACATGGACCTACAGAAGTAAAAAGTGGATCTAATGATAAACAAGAACATAGGTGGCTACTATTAAATATATGTGTATATTTGATGTGACCTTTGGATTTATAATCCAAGAGCTCAAGCTCCTTGGAGAACGCGAGTTAAGCTGGTCCTTGGCTTCTTTGAGACCAACATAGCAGTCCATTGGCTGAAGAAGATCTAAAGTCTACAAACAATCTTCAGCAAGATGTTCCTCAGACTGTTGAAAATAACCACCAAATTAGAAAAGAAAAACTTCAACTGGTATATTTGCTATTGTTCTCATACTCCTGGCATCACACATTCTTAAATTGCATTCTCTGTACGCCCCTTGCACCTCAGTCCACATCCTGAAAAGCCATACCATTTCCTGTTTGTTGTTACCTGCCTTCGACTTCAACTTATGGTATTCCCATGAATGAGAAACCACCCTATCATCAACAGCTCTGCTCAACTTAAAAATGTGGCTTCCCTGATTGATTCTATCCATCTAGAACCAGTGTGTCAAACTTATTTTCACCAAGGGCTAAATCAGCCGTAAAGTTGCCTTCAAAGGGGTGTTTGTAATTGTAAGACTGTATAAATGTGACTATGTTTCTCTGGAATTGAAAACCTCGTGAGCCACATAAAATGGCCTGGCAAGCGGGTTCACACATGTGATCTAGAATGTGGACTTTCTATTTTCCTACTTTCGATAATGTTAACAAGCATTATTGTATTTTGTAATGAGTCATCACTTCCCATGATATGACCAAAGCACAACAACCTCAATTGGGACATTTTGGCTTCAAAGGAAAATATAGTCCTGATTTATTTGTTTTTTCAGCAGTCCATGAAAACTAGTCCCTAGTTATAAATGGTTACCAGATAGTACTCTGTTCTTTCATAGAGTTGGAAGAGACCTCATGGGCCATCCAGTCCAACCACCTGCCAAGAAGCAGGAAAATTGCATTCAAAGCACCCCCGACAGATGGCCATCCAGCCTATTTGCACCCCATCCAATAGTTCTTTAGCCTCCTATTTCAAATGAGTTGATTTTCTTCCTATCAGCTTTCTTCACTGTCCAGCTGTCACAACTATATATAGAAATGGGGAATACGATGGCATGTATCACCCTAACTTCAGTATTCAGTTATGTATTTTGACACTTCAGGATCATCAATAGCTCTCATTTCGAGTCCTAGTCTTCTTCCATTTTCTGGACCACAATCTCTACTCTGGTTGACTATCGAACCAAGGTATGGAGAACCTTGAACTCAATTCTCCTGACTTCTAAATATCCCTTATTATCATGTTTCTCCAAATCCAATCTGATTACCTGATCGCACTCCCCTGCCCCTCCAATACATATCCCCCCATCACATTTTGGGGAAGTGTGGGGCTTAGACATTTCCAGTCCTCTTGCCAATAATCATGAGTCCCTGTCCACCTTACTTTCACTACAAAAGATTATATGCTAACAATATTTATATATCTTCATATCTGAAATAAAAGACTACCCTCAAAGAGAAACAAGAAAGGTCTAACATCAATGAACTCGTTGTAATATATAAAAACTCTCCTTGAGTATCATACCCTCAGGATCAACAAAAATATAAAAAAGAAAAACTTAACACAACTTAAACTTGAGGGCACTAATACAACAACAAAGGCAATCCTGTTCTACCTGTTCAACAAATGGTTACATTCCTTCCTATTCATCTCCAAAACAGAAATAATTTGATGAAAATGCCAGCCTTTCTGAATTATTTAGGGAAACAATACTAGAGGAAGCAGTTCTGTAGAGTAGTCTGCCAATACTTTTCTCCCCCTCTATTCATCAATTCTGTCAAGATGGACCTCTATGTCACATTGCCACAGACTATGGGAGGATAAATAAAAACAAGAACTCACCAGCATACTATCTCATTAAGATTACACAATGGTTAAAGTGTGATTAATGTGTATGCATATACTTAGAACTAGACTACTTTGTATTTCACTAGCAGTCTGGAAAATGGTAAAGTGCCAAGCCAGCAGTCTAACTCAACCTCCTCAATTAAATCGGTGAAATACAAATCAAATGCATTGCCAATGTACTCACTGTATAGATGTAGCTTTGGATTGTCTCATCAATACAGATCCTTAAGTTACAATTATATTTTATTGCTCTGGCTTGCCCTCAAAGGAACTGAAGGAGTTTATGAAGTAAAGAACATTAGCAAACACCACACTTCTCAAAAGTTTTGAACTACCACAATACATCATTAACACAGAGCCATGGTCAGACACGTTCAGAGACAGAATACTGTGAATACCAAATGAAAAGAGCAAAGCAAGAGGGGGATCATTACAAACAACATGCCTTGCTTGTGATTAACATGGGACACCTTGCTGGACACATCTAGAGAGAGAATACAGATTACACAAACAATATGTCTGACACTATCTTGGAAACAAATTAGACGTGAATGTAAGTCCTATGCGCTAAACAGCATCAGTTATGAAATGCTGACTTAAAATTTAACCCATTTGCTACAAGATACAATGAAATAGGCAAGCCCCCACACTGTCCTCCTTTTGCAGGAGTCTGAAAATCTGGCTGTTCCAGCAAGCATTTGAGAATGACTAGCACCTAGTTATAAATGCCCCGTCTCTTCGTCACCAGATAGTACTCTGTTCTCTGCATCTCATCCAATTCCCGGGTCCTATCGTACGCTGTTTGCACTATCCCATGCCCGACCCTTTCATAGCCTGGGCACGCCTATTTTAATAATTCTGGTCATTGGTTTTTGTTGAACATTCTCTGATGGAGTTTCAATGCTGCTATTTTAATCTCTTATGTTTAATTGTGTTTTTAATCTGGATTGTTGTGTATCACAATGCTCTTATTTTAGTGGTATTTTAGTTTTAATGGATTGTTTTGCTTTTATGTCTGTTGGATTTTCTGTCCATTTGTAAGCTGCCTCGAATCCCTTTGGAGAGATAGCGGCGGGGTAGAAGAATAAAGTTGTTGTTGTTGTTGTTATTTACAACTGGCACTGTGCATCCATGAATTCTGCATGGATGGCTTGAAAATATTCCTAATACGTAAATTCCAAAAATATGGCTTGAAAATATTCCTAATACATAAATTCCAAAAACCAAATTTTGATTTTGACATTTTACTTAAGGGACACTATTTTACTACACCACTGCATATTATGAGACTCAAGCATCCACAGATTTTGGTATTCACGGGGGGCCCTGGACCCAAACTCCAGTGGATATCAATGGTTCATTTTTGTTTGCTTACAACAGAGCTTGGAAATAACTTGTCAAATAATTCTATAAGGTATTAATTAATTGCCTTTTCCCCTAGCAATTCCAGTAAATCCCTAGAATCCCCAACTAATACTCATGTTACATTAAATATGTTTCAGTGAGTTTGGTTGTTAGAATGCAGTAGAATGTATTACAATGAATGCCTTTTTCTTTTTTCAGATTCAGGAAAACAAGAAGGATCTGTCCCAAGAAAAGGGTTAAAATCAGAGATTTTTGTTAAGCATGGAAGAAAGAAAGATAATTTTCTGGAACACAGATCATAGCATTAGAAAAAACCATCACCAAAGAACTGGAAAAGATGGGAAACTGAGTCTTGGAATAGAGACTAGAGAGCAATTTGTTTGGAGATAAAGGTCTCCAAGCTGGCAGAGTTGTTAGGCCTGTCAGAGGAGTCCTACCAAAAACAGGATAAAATTTATCTGAAGGCCTATGGTGGGGCACAAAACATAGCAAAAATTACTTCTCTGGAAACCATTATTGCATCCATATGGAGCCGTACAGTGGAATTGCTTCAAGTGCTCAGGTATTAGTAATAATTTGGTCTAAAAGAAGATGTAAGCTACCCAAGTGCTCACTGTGAAGGATGCCCACCTCTTCACTGATAAACTTGTTCAACTTTCTTCTAACTTAGATGATACAGGTCAGGTGGATGTACCTTTGGCCCCTGCTTGTCCAAGTGCTGATGGATACTTTTCCATTTGTGAAACCTGAGGATGTGGACAGGATCTCTAGAGAGGTGAGAGGCACAACATGTGTATAGACCAAGGGTGGGCAATTACCAGGTGTTTTGGACTTCAACTCCCAGAAATCCTAGCCAGTTTACCAGCTGTTAGGATTTCTGGGAGTTGAAGTCCAAAACACCTGGAGGACCTGTAATTGCCAGACCCTTGCCCTTCCTAGTTTATTAAAATGAGTGGGTAAGGGAAGTAATTAACATGGAACACAAAAGTGGGGTTCATGGATCACATGTCCCGTAATTTCTCCATCTCTGGATTAAAATTGGGGACAGAAACTTTAATCTCCTCTCTGCAACACATGAAAAAAGAGCAGGATGAGCTCAAAGCTCCATATGATCTGTTCATAAAGTGGGAATCGGTGGTTTCCTGTTAAACCCTTGTAGTATTAAAGCTAAGGTCTCCAAATACAATTAACACACATCTTTAAAAGTCTTGCAATTCACTTAACATGTTCTCTCTTAGAATCATAGAATCATTGAGTTGGAAGAGTCCTCATGGGCCATCCAGTAAAAACCCCTGCCAAGCAGGAAAATCACATTCTTCTTCTGAGCAATGCTAGCACAGCCACAGGAAAAAAAAATCTTTCCATAAACCCTTTTCGGCAGAGCTCCTCAGTCAACTGCAACTGAAAGAAATGCAAGTGACACCTCCAGAACTAATAGATACTTTTAAAAGCACCCTGATAGTGTTTAATTTGCGTACCACCTCATACCGATATCTGTAAATAGAAGTAATTAACAATAGGACAAATCTGTTCAGTAGTATATTATTCAAGGCCATTAGGCAAATCTTCTCCCCATGATATGAAAAATGTCAGCTACTTAATTAGCACACCTCCTTAAAATGATAAAACTCTCTAGTGCATCCAAGCTAACTTTGGGGGGGTGAACGGTGAGAAAAACAACATCAATTAACTATTTTTTTCTGATTTTTCTTCTTCAATGTTCAAAATTGATATTCATTACTTGATATTCATTACTTGAGCAAAAATTATAATTTCATCTCTGATTTTGAGACAAAATAGATGTGTTTTGGTTAAGGTATTACGTAACTCTGCTGATCTTCCAGGATAACCTGCTGCTGCCCTCATGTTAATGAACCATAATAAGAGGAAAGGTTATTTTTAGAGGTAGTTCCATGGCAATATAGCCACAAACAGCACTCACATGTAGAAATTAATATTCTGAGATTAGGTTATCTCAGACCTTTCCAAACAGTGTGTCATGAAACGTATGTTGGCTGTAGTGTGTAGGTGAGTCACATGAATGAAACAAGACATCTCTGTATCTATGTGAATAATAATAATAGTAATAATATATATATATATATATATATATATATATTTAAAAACACCTTTATTTATAGAGCGCCCTATCTCCCTGAAGGGACTCAGAGCGGTTTCCAACGAATGTGGCAAACATTCAATGCCAAAAAGAAAACCATACAAACAATTTACATCAAGACAAAGCACATTGGACAATATAGAAAAATCTAATGTTAACTTAATAAACAAAATAGCAAAAAAATAAATACATCATAAAATACAAACTCACTAAATATTTTTTAAAAACCCAAATCTGATTACATCGGAGCTTCATCAAACAAGGTTTAACAGTACCAATGGCCAGGAGTGCTAAAACAGACGTGATCAACTATAAAAGAGTTGGGCAAGGGATAGTGCAAACAATCAATGCATTATATATTTTTGTCATTATAAATGAAAGCTTTAAAAAAATAATCTTTATTGATAATTTTTCATAAAAACATGGTGTCTTGTACTATGTGTTTGTGTATGTATATATATAGAGAGAGAAAAGAACAGAAAAAGAGAACAAAAAACAAAGAAAAAGAGATATCAAGAAAAGAAGAGAGTTAAAAAATGAGAAGATAAAAAAGAAAAGAGAAGAAGGAAAAGAAAAAAGGGGGGAAGGAGGAAGAAAGTGAGATAAAAATATAATATATAGAGAGTTGTAACGATGTGTAGAGATTTTGTTGACCTCCTGGGTATCTTCCAAGTAGTTTTTCCTCTTCTTTCTTATGCCTATGTTTTTCTTCCACCATCTTCTCCCTTCCTTTTAATGTGATATGTTGTGCCCCTATACGTTACGTTATTTATTTATTTATTATTTATGTGTTCTTTTCCAGTATCATTTTGTCAATTAGAAGCTGATCTTTCATACCCCTACTTCTTCTTTTATTGCCTTTTTGTTCTACTGGCAAGATGTTATTTTCCTCCAAGTAATCCTGGATTTGATCAGCTATTATGCCTGTCAGCAGTTTCAACATTGTAAACAGACATGTTATTGACCTGTAGTTTCTGGTCTAAGCTAAGTTGCTATCTAAACTGAATTACTGTGTTGCAAAATGATGCATGTCTAAATAATAATGATAATAATACTAAACTTTATTTGTATTCCATCTTATCTCCTCGAGGAGACATAACAACGGCAAACATTCAATGCCGTTGTAAAAAGTGTGCCGGGGGAGGGAGCAGGAAGAGAGGGGGGGTACTGGGGCGGGATGTTGTATAGATGGATGTTTTGTTTTGTTCTTTTTTAACACTTTGTAAAACCTAATAAAAATTATTTTCAAAAAAAAAGTGTGCCGCCAACATGAGATGTCTGGAAAGCTCTATCTTTTGCTCTATTAGGTGATTTCAATTCTTCTTGTTAAACAAGCTTTCAATTCTGTGATTGCTAGATGCAACTTATTATTTGGGGGTGGAGGGCCTTGTTTTGTTCTCTCTTGATACTGCTTTAGCCCAATATCTTTGTTACAATGATGGATCATTGCTATTTGTTCATTTGTGCTGGTTTTTATACTTCTTTAGTGGTTATGAACTTCCTTTTGGAGAGGAAACCAATATCTGTGTTTTATATAAATAAACTAAGTGTGCAAGTATCTGGACAATCCGGTCTATGAAAGAAGGATCCTATCTGGAAGTCAATTTTCTCATCTTAGTTATGGGGGTTTATTTGACAGCTAATTGAAATCACTAAAATGTAGAACTGCTAGTTCAGAAGAAATATGAAAATAATTCAAATAAAATTCCATTTTAGAGAAGCTTCCTTGGGGGCAAACCTTTAGAAACAGAACTTTGGTGGCTTGTTCTTTTCACAGAACTAAAAAGAACTTCAGAAATCTGGAGCAGCTTAAATAAGAATAATTACTTTTGTGTGAACACTAGAAAATTATTGCCAAAATAGAATATTTGATATTGGATGTCTTTTTAAAAGTTTAATCTTCTCTACACATAGAAGAACACCACCAGAAAAGTCAACTAAAGAGCTAAAAGCAAAAGTGATGGTCGTCATCAGCTTTATTAATGGTGCAAAATGTTATTCCTGTGGTTTATACTGGCGAGGTAAATCAGACCTACTGCTGGCTTAAGCAGTTCTGTAGAGAACAGTATACTGCTATACTACATTCCCAATGTGAATGTTTTGAAATGGATTCTTGTGCCTTCAGCTACAGTAGGCATATATCTCTCCAATGCCACGCTTACAATTGCCGATGGTATATTAAGATGCTGTCAAAGCTATTAAGGTCATTAACACTTGCGCATATATTTGAGTGTATTCCCCTGTGATTTCCGGGGACATTATTTGCATACTATTATGTACCAGCAAACCTATTCCTCATATTCCCACAGGAAACCACTTTCAGGCACGACCTACATAGTATTCACTATTCCGATTCAAAATATGAAGCAGTAGCAAAATTAATGGGAAGTAATGCAGGACAGATGCAGTGTCTATGAGAACAAGTTAAGCTTCGGCTAATAAATGACAAATGCAGATGAATGCAGACAAATGTAGCATAATGAGTCTCAGAGGAACAAAGAATAAATTGGGGGAGGGGGATAAATTATATGCCTAATGGGAAAGTTCAATTACAACGGAGAGGAAGAAAAGAGACCTATGAGGTATTAAACCAGAACGCTGCCACAAGCCCCAGGGCAAATGACTTAAATGCTGTTGCAAGTAATGTTACATATAGACTCTCTTACAGCAGCTCTAATAAACAAAATACAGTTCCTTGGTTCCTTAAAAAGTGGGATTGGGGTGATGGTGTATTTGTACAAGAAGAATCTGAAAACATTGGCGATTTATCAGGAAATATACATGGTTTTATTTTTGGTAAAAAGAGATGCTAGAAGTCAAATCCGCCTGGAAGCTGATGAAATATTAGAATTCAAATCCAATATGTACATGAGCCAACTGAGATGACTTAGTGGTGACAGCAAAGCCTTCTGGAACCAACTGAGATGACTTAGTGGTGACAGCAAAGCCTTCTGGCGCTACTCAAGGGCACTCTTTTTAAATTACTATTTTACTTGTTCCAGAATCAAGCTCAACAAATGGTTCCAGTTTCCAGAAATTGTTCTGCAAGCTTTTGGAATATAACACGTTCTAAGTAGTAGTTATTATTATTATTGACAACATCATGATCTGTCAACTGCAAAAGGCCACCTTACTTGGATCTGCATGCATCATTCGAAAATATATCACACAGTCCTAAATGCTTGGGAAGTGTTCAACTTGTGATTTTGTGATACAAAATCTTGCATATATATCCCGTTTGCTGAGTCATATTGGGTTTTTTGTGTCAGTAAAATAACAACGAAGAATACACAAGAATAGACTGCAAAATGTCAAAAATAGCAAAAATATCAAATATATTGAATAACAAGGCACAAGGTACACACTGTAAAGGGGCAGTGACAATAATGCCCCTCGGCGCTCGCAATAACAACAATATTGTTTGAAATACCAGTCGCGTGTGTCCGAGCGGAGTTCCAGGAGCTGAGGTAATGTAGCTCAATGGGGAAACAAAGTACGCTGGGGATGGGGATCGTAGCAATGAGATGAACGGGCGGAAAATACCCGGCGCGATCCAAGCCGTGAGCAATCAGTGGCTAAGGCAAATGCCTGGTTTGTAATCCCGCTCCCGAAGGCCGATTGCCTGGAACAAAGTGCGAAATGCGCCGCGTCTTGAGTCCCGAGCCACACACGTCGTTAAAATTTTATTTTTAACCCGCCTTATCTCCGCAAGGGGACACAGGGTGGCTTACAGTAAAAAAAACAACAACACAGTAGCAAACATTCAGTGTCAAAACCCCAAAAACAACATATAACAAATCAAAAATAAACTCAATAAAAATTAATATAACAACATAAATAAACATAACATAATACAACCCACACTTTACAACATAATAAGTTATTTAAAAGTATTTTTAAAATTTAACTAAAATGGTTACTAGAACTAAGACGGTATACGCTAATAGACAAAGGTAGGTATTCAACACTTCGGTGGGGGTATATATTGAGATGTAATCAGTCCTCCTCTTTGTAAGCTAAAATGCATAGATGAGTTTTCAGGAGTTTAAGGAGAGGAGAGAGGAAGCTGTTTTTAATTCTTTAGGGAGGGAGCTCCAGTGATCACAGAGAAGGCCCCCTCTCTCGTTCCCACCATCTGCACTTGAGACAGGGGTGGGACCAAGACCAAGGTAACTCACTCCAAGAGATTTCTGCTGCTATGAAAATTTATCCATGAAATGCTGGCTTGTAGAATGTAGTTTAAATGTGGTTCCATGCTTTCTATGCAATGGTATTTGGAACTATGAGGAATGTTTAGACTAGCCCTAAAGTTGTTCTAAATGCTTTCCCTTCCCATTGTGAGTAGCAGCAAAAGAGTAAAACCAAAACAAACAGAGAACTGGATTCCAGAAGAAGACAAGTGAATCCCACTCTAAGAGAGTGCTAGACTTTTTGAGCACTCTGAACATATGGACATATTTGCTCCATCTGGTTTCAACTTGGAGCAAACCACACTGAACATACAGCATATCTCTATTAATGTATGTATGTGTATTAGACATGGGTCTTTTAATATAAAGTGGTGAGTAGCTTAAAATAGAATCAAACGACAATTCTTTCTACAATATCATTCAACATTAATGGTGGCTCTTATCCACAAATTAACTACTTTTTATTTAATTAAAATTATTTCAATTCCAATTTTAGAATTAAATCAAACCATCAACCTAAAATTACTCCATATGTGGTTTCTATTTCTTAATAAGGTCATGTCAACTTTAATGTGTCTTTTTTCATGCAATTATTATCAGATTAATAATTCTAAAAATGAGAAATAGAAACATTTATCACGTTTTAAGTCTTAAAGTACTGATAAAGCTCTGCAAGAGAATAGGTCATTTCACACTCTCCTACTGGCTTATTCAAACCCAAGAGATTTCACACAGGATATTTATAAATCTAAATGTTATACAAAAATTAGCTGAAGTGCCATATGTTTGAATATGTCCAATTCAACAAACATGCTCTGTACCTAGGTTCTTTCCACACACAAAAAATCTTTGGAATGTTGTTTTTTAAAACTTACAACAGATTAGTTTGTATATTTTATATTAATATTTTCAAAAATCCACAAAAGAGCGAGTCCGCTAAAAGTGAACTGTGAAGTAGACACAAAAAGCTTAGAAACCATTGGATAGATAGGAAATAGCCTATTCCATATAGGCTCAACCTATAGTGTTTAATTGAATAATAAATAAACACAAGAAGATAACTACCTATTTGATACAGACCAGAAAAAGACACTCATGAACTAGAATATAGAAGAAGAAAAAGAAGAACTTAAAGAAAAAAATTTGACCCACGCTGCATTGAAGGAAGAAAGGCAAAGATTGCCAATATTGAAAACAGTACCAAGAAAACATCTGGCACCTCTAATGAATGATGTAAATGTTGCACTTGCAACTATTGAGACAGCAACAATGGAAGAAACCAACCAGCTTGCATACTTGCTGTGCTAGCAGTGATTGTAACACAAGAACTGGGGATACAACTGAAACCCGCAAGACAAATGATTGGAAAACCAAAATGGAAAATAAGGCTTGAGTTAAAAATCAAGAGCCTACGATCAGATGCAAACAATCTAAAGAACATGAAGGACCAAAAACTGACGAATGTTAAAATAAAGAATAGCCTGATTAAAAAATATTGGCTGAACACAAGAAAAATTGAAGAAGCTTTTGAAATTTTGAAACAACAAATCACGGCAACAGCCAGAAAAGTTGAGCGATATGAAGCTAGAGTCATCCAATACAAACAAAATCAACTCTTCCAATCTGATCAGAGGCAGTTCTACCAGAGTCTAAATCAGCAGGTGGCTGTGAAAAATGAAAAACCAGAAAAAAAACAGCTACAAATGTATTCTGGAAAAATCTGTGGAAAATGGAAAAAGATTACAACAAAAAAGCTGAGTGGATAAAAGACTGAAAATAAATTTTCAGGGAACAAAATGAAAACGCTGGAAATAACAACAGAAATGATCACTGAAAAAGTGAAGAAAGTGAAGAACTGGACATCTTTTGGCAACTGCACGGATTTTGGCTTAAATATCTGATTAGCCTGCACTCAAAAATGACCAAACAATTCAATGAGATTATGCAAACTGGAAACATCAGCAAATGGATAACAACTGGGAAGACATATTTGATACAGAAAGATCCACCAAAAGGGATAATACCAGGAAACTACAGGCCAATAACATGTCTGCCTACAATGTTCAAACTGCTGACAGGCATAATAGCTGATCAAAAACAGGATTACTTGGAGGAAAATAATATCTTGCCAGTAGAACACAAAGGCAATAAAAGAAGAAGTAGGGGCATGAAAGATCAGCTTCTAACTGACAAAATGATACTGGAGAATTGCAAAAGCCGCAAAACAAACCTGTATACAACTTGGATTGATTACAAAAAAGCATTTGACTCACTGCCACATTGTTGGATTATCAAATGTCTAGATGTCATCGAGGTTTGTGAAAATATTAGAAAATTCACTGAAAATGCAATGAAACAATGGAAAACTGAGTTGTTTGTGGGCAACAAAAGCTACGCAACATCAAGAGAGGAATTTTCCAAGGTGACTCACTGTCTCCACTGCTGTTCATCATTGCAATGGTCCCACTGTCAGTAATTCTACAGAAAACAAACCTAGGCTACCAAACAGCAAGAAATTTATCAAAATCTTCCCACTTGTTGTACATGGATGATCTAAAGCTTTATGGAAAATCAGAAACTGAAATCCAGTCACTGACCAACACAATCAGAATCTTCAGCACTGACATCAGTATGGAGTTCAGCCTAGACAAATGTGCCACAGTTGCAATAAAGAAAGGGAAAATTACACACAGCAAGGGAATAGAGATGCCAAATGGGCAAACCATAAAATGCAATCAGTCTGAAGCCTAGAAATATCTGGGCATACTACAGTTGGACAATATCAAGCATGGGCATGTGAAAAATGTGGTCAGCAAATAATATATCCAAAGGGTCGGAAAGGTTTTGAAGAGCAAATTAAATGGCGGAAATACGATCAAGGCTATCAACACCTGGGCCATCCCCGTCATTAGATACAATGCTGGAACTGTAAACTGGACATAAGCAGAGCTGCATGACAGGAAAAAAAGAAAAATGATGAAAATCCACTACTCATTACACCCGCGTAGTGATGTCAACGGACTTTACCTACCCAGAAAATCAGGAGGCAGAGGGCTTCTGCAAGTGAAACAAATGGTAGAAGAAGAGAAACATGCACTGGCAGAATATGTAAAAGGCAGTCAAGAACCAACATTGAGGGAAGTCAATAGTAGTAAACTGCTCAAAGTGCAAAAGACAGAGTGAATACAGTAAAAACACAATCTAGAGCAGAAGAGACAACTGGGAAAAGAAGGTACTCCATGGAGTTTCTGGCAAAAATTGAGAGCCAAATTGACAAAAACATGGCTGTGGCTCACAAATGGAACTTTGAAAAAAGGAGATGGAGGGCCTGATTCTGGCAGCCCAAGAACAAGCCATTAGAACAAATGCCAACAAAGCCAGAATTAAAAAGTTGACGACAGATCCCAAATGTAGACTCTGCAAGGAAGCAGATGAAACAATAGATCACATCCTCAGCTGCTGCAAGAAGATCGCACAGACTACAAGCAGAGGCATAACACCGTTGCTCAGATGATTCATTGGAACCTGTGCCACAAATACCATCTGCCTGCAACAAAGAACTGGTGGGATCACAAGCCGGAAAAAGTTACAGAGAATGAACACGTCAAACTCCTCTGGGACTTCCGGATTCAGACAGAATTTTGGAGCATAATATTCCTGACTTCACAATCGTGTTAAAAACAAAGTATGGATCGTCAATGTCACAATCTCAGGTGACAGCAGGATTGCAGAGAAACAACTAGAAAAGTTGGGACGATATGAGGATTTAAAGATTGAACTGCAAAGACTCTGGCACAAACCAGTCAAGGTGGTCCCAGTGGTGATTGGCGGCACACTGGGTGCAGTGCCTAAAGACCTTGGCCTCCACTTAAACACAATCGGCGCTGACAAAATTACCATCTGCCAGCTGCAGAAGGCCACCTTACTGGGATCTGCACGCATTATTCGCTGATACATCACACAGTCCTAGACACTTGGGAAGTGTCAGACGTGTGAGCCAATACAACAGCCAGCAGAGTGTCTGCTGTGAACTCATCTTGTTGTGTTTCAAATAATAATAATAATAATAATAATACTTTTTTATACCCCACCTCCATCTGCCCAAAGGGAATCGGGGTGGCTTACATGGGGCCAAGCCCAACAGTGCAGTTAAAACTTAACACGTTAAAAAACATATCAACAAAATAGTAACAAAAAGCAACATAACAGAGATAAAAACAACAACATTAAGCAATATATAAAACAAACATCAGAGCCAACAACCAATAATAAAATTCAATGTCTTGTCATGGGTTGGTGGACCGATGCCACAATAGAGGATAGAGCTAGTGCATATATCATAGTTGCCTGAGTTGCCTTTGTGCTGATATGGGCGGGGTATAAATGATGTAAATAAATCAATAAATCATATAGCAGCGATAACTATAAGAACGATTTATCATTAAAGATTTGGATATATCAATAGTAAAGTGTTTGAGGACAAGATTTTTGAGTCCTAACTGGGACCAGCTATCCACGGAATTGCCTAGTCAAAAGCACAGTGGAACATCCAGGTCTTTAAGTCCTGAGAAAAGTGAACACGGAGGGTGCTAGCCTGATCATATAATCGTTAGATGAACTGGATATCAAATGATAATACTTGTAATTCTCATTCTCTCTCTCTCTCTCTCTCTCTCTCTCTCCTCCCTCCCTCCCTCCCTCCCTCCCTCCCTCTAAAAAAAAGAATTAGGATAAACCCTTGTCTTGAAACTTTTGTAAAGTAGACATTATAACAATCTAGCAATTACTCCAAAATGAAGCTTCTAAGGACAAGCACTTCAATTTTCTCCAGTAACAATAACACATTTGCCCTTTCACATAAAGTGTAACAACTGGTGACTGACATTGATCGATGTCTATAGTTCATGCTATATCAGAGGGTTAGCTTGTCATCTTCAATGTACAGTTTCCTTGGCACTGATGAAGACAACAAAACAGGAGCAGAGACAACAATATAACTTGGGAGTGCACGGCCCGGGAATGATGGATGGGAAGTGTATCCAACATTTCTTGCTCTTCAAAACTTCTTAGAAAGCTGGAGTAAGTCAAAGCAAAGTCACCCTAGCTTTTGCTGTGAAACTACTTGATGCTATATTTTCTAAACAATATAAACCACATAAGTAGAAATAAAACAATGAATTCAAAAATACTGGGAATATTTCAAGATCATGACAAGTCAGAATTCTTGAACATTCTGTAAGCAGGATTGCCTAAACAAATTATCTTGATCTTCTGCCTGTATGTGATTTCTTATGATATCTAAAGGCAGCAATCTGGCATATGTTACTTCTCAAAAATCCAGGTTAATATCCCAGTGTTGATTTGTCAGAAGAGAGACATGCCAGATTTAGACATCACAGTAAACAAACTATGGCCTCACTTTTTATTGAACTATTAATATTTGTCCACAATAGAAAGAATGATGATTTATCATAATTTCAAAATTACACATGTAGAATGAATACATGTTTGACATATATATGTGGACAGCAAGTTTTACTTTCAACCACACATACATTAACTGAATGTTTGATTATAATCTCTGTATATATGTTGTAGATGAGCCTTTGAGTAGCACTGAGAGTACGGAATTGGAAGTTAGGAAGGGAAAGCGGGTTACTCGTGAGCAGGAATCAGATGAAGAGCAACAAAGGAAAAGGATCTGGCAAATACTTGGGGAATCTACTGATGAAGACTCTTTTGAGGATTTCTCTGGGGATGATGGGTCTGTCAGTGAGGAGTCAACTATGGGAAGTGAGGCTCGGAATTCTGAGGATGGTTCTAGTGGGATGGACTGGACTAGAGTGCAGGAGGTGTGCGATGGTTGTGCAGAGACAACAAGTAGTGATATGTTTGGGGGGGGGGGTTCCCAGGGATGGGAATTGGAATTCTGAGGATCAGGCTTCATCCTGGGGGAAGTTAAGTCTTGAGATGGAGAGATTGGAGAGGGAGGCAACGGGTTACACCTGAGGCTGCCGTCGCAGCTGAAAGTACTAATGAGAGGGTGTTGGCTAGTTCCAAGTTCGATGAAGATTTGTGTTGGAGAGGGAGGCAACAGGCTACACTTGAGGCTGCCATCGCAGCTGAAAGCACTAATGAGAGGGTGTTGGCTAGTTCCAGCTCCAATGAAGATTTTTGAATAAAAAGGGGCTTGAAATCTGGGGTCCTTTGCAGTTAGCAAGGTGTTGCTGGGTGCCCGGGTCTTGTTCTGTATTTCCTGGTTCCTGTGTTTTTGTGGACTCGCTTTAGAATGTTGCCGCCGCCTGCTTCATGACTGAGCTGCATCGCTTCTGCCGCTTCTCCCTCGCTGGTGTTGACTTGATTCGGCTGAGGGGTTGCTGGTTTCCCATATTCGACCATTGGCTTGTTTAGACGTCTCTTTGCTTTTGGCTGCTCCTCCCATTTAACGACGACATCGGCATGATTTACAACGTGTGCTTTTTCCTTTGTTATTTTTAAAAATTATTTTTTATTGTTTTTAGCCAAGTAAATAAAATACAGTGAAAGAGGGAGAACAATATAAGGTTATAGGAAAGTGAGAGGGGTAAGAAACTAAAAAAGAGTCCACAGAAGAAGAAAAAATAGAGAGGAGTTCCCCCGCCCCCCAAAGCTGCTTACCCTGAATGGAGACACTAGGATTTCAGAGAAGCATAACAAACTGTTTCCTCAACCTTCTAGTACACACGTTTCAAATGCAAAATCCATGGGCCAAATCTGGCCCACCATATCATTTCATGTGACCCACAAAGCTTTCAATGCCAGGCAGGGGCGGACCTACCTATTCCGGGGGGGGGATAAGCGACAAAAATATTATGCGCCCCCCCCAGTGGCTCCCGAGCACGAGTCACGCTCTTGAGCCCAGCGTGCATGCGCAAATCTCCGCGCATGCGTACTGGCTTCAAAGTGCGCCTCCTGCTTTGGAGCCAGTGCGCATGCGCAGAGATTTTTCACGCATGCCGAAAAATCTCCGTGTATGCGTACTGGCTCCAAAGTGCGCCTCCCGCTTTGGAGAAAGTGCACGGGTGATGGGGCCAGCTACAGAGGCGCAGCTGGCGGCGCAGGCAGCGAGGCTGGCTGCAGAGGCGCAGCCGGCAGGGCGGCGGGGAGGGGGCGGGGCGGCCCCCTCCCAGGTGGCAACGCCATATGCAACTGCGTAGTTGGCATAACGCTTCCACCAGCCCTGATGCCAGGGCTACATTTATACTGTCTAACAGTTACAACTGGCCCTTTGAAGCCAAACATAAGGTTAATGTGGCCCTCAGTGCAAATGCATTTGGCATCCATTCTCTAGTGGCAGCAATGGCACATACTTGTTCTTTCTCTGTCAATTAAGATAGGAACATATAGATCGATTGCTTATAGGGAACAAAGGATAATATTTTCTTCACTGAACTGTAGTAATTAGGAATCTGTATGTGTCTGGAATGCCTCTTACTGGATGAACTGAAATTAAATCCCATTGTACCAAATTGTAAGCATTCATAGGGTGTCATCAAGGCACTCTGAAAACACAGGATCCTATTTGCTGGCTGCAATGGATCAAGTTGCTGGTAGCAATCTACACTTACAGAATTGCATATTAATTTCTGTGAAACTGGAGTCATCATGCCTGTGAAGAATGGGTAGTATTCTTCTCAGCCCTTTTAACAACAACAACAACAACAACTTTATTTTTGTACCCCACCACCATCTCCCCAAAAGGGACTCAGGTGGCTTACATATGGCACAATGGCTTGTGACAGTGGCAGGACTGTGAGGAGGGCATCCCCAACAGATCTTAATGCTCGTGCAGGAACATCATTCAAGCCCAGGTCAAGCCTTCCTCCAACCTCACAACTCCACTGACCCATCTTGGATGAAAAATTCCACAAAATTCCACATAATCCTCCAAAACTCTACCATTCCAATTCCAAGTCTGATTCTGGGAAGGCATTGGCTCCTTGGAACTGCTTGCACCTTTTGGCAATCCTTTGTTACCAAAAGGTGCAATCCACAACTGTGAATCTGTTCTCCATAACATGACCAAAGCAGTAAAGTGCTGGATTTAGAGCCAGGCAGTTCTACTGATGTATACACAAACGATTTACCTAAAATCTAACATTTATTAAAACAAGGCCCCATCTACAGTGCCATATAATGCAGTTTCAAACTGAACTATGTGGCAATGAAGAATGGGCCTAAGAGTATAAATATAAGAGTATAAACAGATATAAAAATACTGCCAGTTAGGGAATAAAGGTTTATTTCTTTACAACCCCCCAACATCAACAAGAAAAAATAAGAAAACTCAACCTCAGTCTCTGCTTAGTGTGAATAAAAACTGGACAATCATGGACAGGTCATGGTATGCTCTGAATAAATCTTGTAAAGAAAATCCTTTGATATGGTAGCCGCATGCTGAAGTTAACTTGGAAGCAGAATGTGATATCAAAGCTTGACTTTTCAAAATGTTTATTTCACTTTAAGAAGTACAAGACAAAAAGATCCATGACCTATTTTATAGAGAGAAATGAACCATAGCAACAATATCATAATTAGCTCATCAGTTTGATTTTTTTTCTCGTGTCAGAAGCAACTTGAGAAACTGCAAGTTTCTGGTGGGAGAAGATTGGCGTCTGCAGGGATGTTGCCCAGGGTATGCCAGGATGTTTACCATCCTGTGGGATACTTCTCTCATGCCCCCACATGGAAAGCTGGAGCTGAGAGACAGGAGCTCACCCAGTCTCACGAATTCAAATGCTGACCCTAAGGTCAGCGGTTCAGCCAGCACAAGAATTTAACCCATTGCACCTCCGCAGGTCTCAGTTTGCTTAAAAGGATTGATCTTTCAGAACACAAGGCTTTCACATGCACCTCACCCCCATTCACATCCAGGAAACATTCCTAATAATTAGCAAAAACTTTTAATTAACTTATGGTAACCTTTGCAATACTGTACCAAGTTCCAGTTATAAGTCACCTGGGTAAGTTACAAAGCCACATCTCCCTCACCATATCTGCTTCCATGTTAGGCATAATAAAGTTGTAGCAGCACCAATAAAGAGGCTGCTAAATTCAAGAAAGTTGTACTCACAATGCTCAACATTTGTGATTCTTCAAAATATGATATGAGCATCGGCATCAAACATATTTGCTTGATTTTCCATATAGATATCCCTTTTATTGCTTACACATTACCACATAGGCAACTCACTAATCAAAGAACCCCTTCCATTCTCCAACTCCACAGAACTGTCTCAAACTGGCTTCTTATTTCTGGAAGGGAATTTGTTTTGATGTTCTTTGACACATAAATAGCTATTACGCTTCAAAGCAAATTAGTAAGGTAAATGGAGAAGTCACAAAAATATCACATAAAACACACCAATAAAAATCCATCTCAAACTGAAGTAGAAACAAAAATGTTTTAAAAGGATCAGTCAGGGAAAATATTGTTTTGCCTGCTTCTCTATTGTGTTCCTGCAATAACTAATAACATTGATTTTTCTTTTCTTTTTTATCCTACCTTTTTGTCAACTGGTTCAGAGGACAACTAACAGTAATAATAAGTAAAACCATTAAAATTAAACATTATATACATAAAATAACCTTTCATTTGTCAACTAACTTTTCAATCATTTTTTCCCGTCGTCAGAACCTCTGTTATCATAAATGAAAAATCATAGAGGTCACTTTCTTTCTGAAGTGAAATAAGGTATAAAAAAATATAACAATGATAATGATAACAATAGATATCAATATTCATGGATGCTCAAATGCTGTTATATAAAAACATCATGGCGTAACATGGTTTAGTTTCCTTGGAAGAGGCCTGTGCATGAATATGTTTTATGTTTGGAGATCAGTGCACAGTGACCAACATACTGTTTTCACAGAAAGAGATTGTGATCCAATGGTATCCTTTCTACCAGTGGTTCTTAACCTTTTCTTAACCACGGAAACCCTTTTAAATATTCTTTGTGGCCATGGACCCCCAAGACTTAACTCAAGATTTAAGGCATTGGATTGCATAAAATAATTATTTCAATTTTCTTATCAATTGAAAGAGCAAATATAAGTCAATCTGTTAATGCACACATGCCTATTATATTATAATATTTTGAATATGATTTCATATGAATTTAAAATAATAGTATTAACACTAATTTAAAAATAGTAGTAGTAGAAGTGATAGCAGAAAGGTTATAACATTAATAGATAGCCGTAACAAAAAAATTAGCAGTAATTATAAAAAATAATAATGGCACTACAATAACTACTACTGGTACTAATAATACTAATAGTAATAAAAGTAGTAGTAATAGCAATAATAACAAGTTTTCTCTCAAATGGCCCATTTTAGGTATTCATTCCAATCTAACTGCAAAAAAACAAAAACACATTTTTTCAATCCTTCATGGACCCCCTAGGACCATGAATCCCACCCCACCTTGGGTCCCCAGACCCCAGATTTGAAAACTACTGCCTTATACAAATCAGCAAAATAAGGATTTACTTTTTGGATTTTGAGGAAATATTTTCAAATCACAGGGTGATAAATCCATGGATTCAGAATCGGTGGGTACAGTATTCCATTCTTTCATTCACTGTGGCTCTCTGGATGGTATACAATTGAATGAAAACATAAAATACAAGAAATCATATAATACTTGGGAGGGGAAGTTTCCCAAAATATAATACCAACAAAACAAACAAGATAGCTCTATATCTCATAGCCCAAAGGCTCTTTGGAATAACAACATCTTCACTTTGGGTTGAAAACACAAACAATACAGGATTGGAGAATTCTAAATGAATAGTTCTATTATTTTAGTGTCACTGTTAGAGACGGCCCTGTCCAAGTTGACTACCCACCACATATCAGATAGACTGAATAAAAACACTGCTTATCCAAATATATAAGTATGCTTGTATGTGTCATAGATGCAAAATTGAACTTTTCACAAGTTCTATTATTTTTGCTGCTATTTCAGTAGATAAGCAGAAGATATACTGATAATATTGACTTTCTGAAATGTTTCAGGGGCAAATGTGTAGGATGTTTCTTTAAATAAGATATGCCACACAAGACATTCTTTTCAGATCAGAACTTTTAATGGTACAATAGGCCTAGTAAAGTGGCAACAACTCAAAAAGGGCCACCAAAGGCAAAGTAACAAAGAGTATAAAAACTCATGGATCCTTTCAACCAAGTTAAAGCAGCAAGAGATGTGTGATTCATACCAGAGGGTCAAGGATGGCAGTAAATGTCGTAAGAAAATATGATCCAGGAGCGAATCTGGTAATTACATCCATAGCAGGAAAAGATACAGCTAATATGATTGGAAAAAAATAAAATCTGAAATAAGCAGTAAGTCAGCACTGTAACAGAAAACTGGATTGCAGCCAATCATGTTATGATTCATACTGGAGCAATCAAAAGCTCCTGAGGACGAGTAGGATAATTTCACAAAAGGAGGCGAGGATTTAGGGATAACAAGAGCACCACCTTGATAGCAAGGTGTCAGAAACCTACACAGAAGTTCCAGTGCTTCTGACGATGACCATATTTTTTTTTCTGGAATAGAACTTTAATTTTGTTTTGAGTGTACAAATCTGACATGACTAGACCATTCACTTGTGTAGCTATTTCCAAAAGTCACCCTTCAGGCATATATCAAGAAGGAATTCTCTTGAGAGAGAGATCAGGGACTTCATTTGATAAAAAAAGAGGTGATATACTGAAGTAAAAGAGAATTGAGCAAGACAGCAGATGGCTGCCTGTCCATCTGCATTCATCCCAAGACTCAAGAGGATCTCAACTTTTGCACATTGAAGTCTAAGAGTCATAACCAAATCTGACAGAGGTCTGTTTACATCTAGCCTCAGAGATACGGCTAAAAGGAATTCAAGCTTAGTCACCAACTTGCATCTAGCCTTTAAAAATACAGCTTGGTATCGTGTTTTTGGCAATTGGGAAAAATGATTATGCACTACATCAATAATAGTAATAATAATAATAATATTATTTATTTATTTATATTCTGCTCTATCTGCCCGGAGGGACTCAGGGCAGATTCCAAACATAAAAGGCAAATATTCAATGCCCGAATACAATCATACATCCATACTAGCAACATTTAACAACCCAACATATAAACACAAATTATGACTTAACAACTAAAATTAAATAAAAAGTGCAGCCTGTTATAACACACATAAGACAAGACATCAAACATCGAACAGAAACATCAATTTCCCAACCGACTTTGCTGATATTATTATATTTCCATTTTCTATACTTTTCTGTAACTATATTCTTCCTATACATTCTTCATCTTCAAACTGAATTCATTTGCCTTTTCCTCATATAATACTAAACGATGATTTGGAGCTATGACGAAAGAGCTTTCTGGATGTATGTAATTCTATTTTGAGTGTCATCTAATAAGTTACATAAAGCTAGAAAATGTTGACCATTTTCATTACCTAGGCAGCCACCTCTCCACAAAAGCTATCAGACACACACAAAAAACAACATCTTCTGAGCTCTGTGAGTGCATTTTCTCGAATGAAGCAGGGAGTGTTTGAGGATCAGGCATTCACAGAGATACCAAAATGCTTGTTTATAAAGCTATTGTCCTTTCAACTCTGTCATACACCTGTGAGGCATGGACTGTCTACAAACATCACTCTCAACTTCTGGAAAGATTCCATCAGTGTTGCCTCTGCAAAACTCTGCAAATCTCTTGGGAAGATAGGCAGGCAAATGTCAGCATTCTGGAAGAAGCAAAGACCACTAGCATTGAAGCGACGATCCTCAACTTCACTGGACTGGCCACATTGTCTGAATGTCCAATCACCATCTCCCAAGGCAATTACTATACTCTCAGCTCAAGGATGGAAAACAGAATGTTGATGGACAGCAAAAGAAATTTAAGGACAGAAATGAAGTTAACCTTTAAAAATGTGACATAAACACAGTGAACTGGGAAGCCCTTGCCCTTGCGTTCTAACTGGAGGTCAGCTGCTACCAACTGTGCTTAGATTTTGAAGAGACATAAATAGGGGGCCAAAGGGCAAAATGTGCCAAGAAGAAGGCATTTTAAGCAAACCCTTGTTAGGACTGCCTCCCATCTGCAAATCAATGTACTCCTCGTGAAAGACCACGCAGGTCCAGAACAGGTCAGTACAGTCACTTATGGACACATCACCAAGACTCTATTTCTGGAATACAATCATACTTGGGCACAAGGATTGCCTTTGAATATTATGATGGGTGCCAGGTATGAGACAGGCCTGGACAACCTGCCCCCGTTGCTTCCACTAGAAAATGGAGATAGTGGTAAATGAACATATTGAAAATAATGATAATGACATCAGCTGCAGCTATATCATTTGGTGTTTTCTTTTCTGATGGGCACCGCTAACAATTCCACTGATATCCTCCTCATGCTGTCTACACAGCTTGGAGAACTAAACTGGGCAGATGATGGGCAGTATTGAGAAAAAAGAATGACATTCAAAACATGGAAGTTTCAAACAAACAGAGCAAGGCTTCAATTTGTTGCTGATGTTATTGATGTATGCCTACAAGTCAACTCCAACTTATGATGACCCAATCATATGGTTTTCTTGTCAAAATTTACGCACAGGATCTATTCATTTTGAATCCTAAAATTTCCCCAAACTCCTCTATTTTCTTTATCCATTTTTCTAAATTCCTTATAGGATATTCAATGATACAAACTAGGTCGTCAGCGAAAGCTCTAATTTTTAGTGTGCAGTTCTGCATTTGTATACCTCTTAATTCGTTATCTGACTTTAAATCACACGTTGAGGACATATGTAAACCATGTGGTTGTAAAATATTTCATATTTTCTAGCTAGAATGAAACAACCAACAGTTCAAAGCAATTGGATGGGGCTTCTTTGTGGAAAACATTTCCCAAAGCCATTGATGCAGCCCTGCCTCCAAGGGGCTAAAAGGAATTTAGTACACAAACTGTAACAATTGCTGTACCCAGACAGTCTTAACTATAGCTGTCCACAGTGGTTTCATTCAACTGGTTTGCAGGGACTGGTTGCTGAAAAATGGGGAGGCTAGGGGAGTTAAAAGGAGAGCCAGGAGTAGTGAAGAGAAGGAAGACATATAGAGTGGAGTGGATGTGGAGGGTGGAAATGTGAGCGGATCAGAAAGAGGGGAGGACTAGATTCTACAGGGCCACGTGAGACAACCCAGATGGGAACTGATTCTTTTGAATGACACTACCAGCCACTCATGATCTGCTACTGGATTAAATACTGTACACAGGCTGCCTTTGAAAACTATTCAGAAGAATACAGAAGGTATTTTAATATGTACTGCTTTCTTTGAAGATAACTTGTCAGGCAAAAAGGAATTTCATTAGCTTCTCTTGGAACCCACAATTCAGAGGAGCTGCCCATACAAGAAAGTATTGTTCTTCTTCTTTGGGGCTTCTTGATGATGCAATTTTAACTTTGGTATGCCTTTTCCCTGGCCAAATATGGCTCCGTTTACAGACTTTGCTAGCCAATAAAATAATTTAAAGCATTTTTACTATCTTAAATATTATTATTATTAATTATTAATTATTATTATTTTCTTATAACCCACCTGAATCTCCCCAAAGGGACTTGGGGCGGCTTACATGGGGACCACGTCCAGAATAAACAGAGAATTCAAAATACAAAATTAAAATACATAGCAAAACAATATGATTCAATTAAAACTGAGAATGTAATAGCATTATCAAAGTACAGCAATCAACATCACAAAATTGAAAAGTGGGCATAATCTGATTTATTTATTTTATTTATTTATTTACTGCATTTGTATACCACCTTCTCAGCCCTCAGGCGACTTGCAAGGGAAGGGCTGGGCTTGTGCAAAAACCAAGGACCAGGCTGGGAATAAAGTGCTGGAGAACCGGAACAACAAATAATTAAAACTAGAAAGGGATGGTCGCAAGCTAAACTGTTATTCAAAGCCATGTTGGAACATCCAAGTTTTCAAGTCTTTATGGAATGTGGAAAAGGTGGGGGCTAATCTGATTTTCCTAGGGAGAGAGTTCCAGAGCCAGGAGGCCACCACAGAGAAGGCCCTCTCCTTCGTCTCCATCAACCATGCTTGTGACAGAGGCAGGAGCGAGAGGAAGGTCTCCGTAGCTGATCTTAGAGCCCACGCTGGTTATAACTTTGATGTTTAACTTTTACATCCTATTTGCTCTGTTTGCATTTATTATTATTTTAATGATATAACATTTATTTACTATACGTTTACATTGTTTTTAATTACATATCTCTGAGTAAAAAGGTTTCTGCTATTTCTAGAAAAAGAAGTTTTACTCTTTTAAACCCCAATAACTAATCATTATATTCATAAATATAAAAATAGTTCCTCCGCAGCTGAGTGTTTTTTGTTTTGTTTTGTTTAAAGCCATTAACCTTCAGTATTTTTATGAAGAATTCTAGAGCACTTTTACCTACAGGGTAAATGTTCTAACCTAAACATATCAGTGTTTTCATCTAACCAAAACCTGTACTGCTTTTGTTCACTTATTAAGCTCTTTGCATGCTTGATTAGAGTTTTAAACACCCTTAACTGATTTTATAAGAGATGAATAAAAATCTATAGCTTGCTAATCACCATTTTATTTTCAACAAATTAAAGTGAAATGAACCTGTTAATATGTAAACAAATGTATTCTGACCCATCTGTGTGTTGCCATTTAACAAAATGGTAAGAAGTGTAAGCAGTTTTCTCCCACAGAAGGCCAAACATTTTGATTCTAGTATCAGCAAGACGGATTATCTTTAATGTAAATTAGCATTTGTTAAGAAGCGGCAATATATAATTTTTTTAGAAAGCCGTTTCTCCTTTCATTCTCAGTCCCCAACTGAGTAAACTCCATCACTATAATGCACAGCTGACACTGACTTCCCCGCAGATAAACCCAGTAAATGCTGACAAGGTTAAAATGGCAAGCACTAATGCATTCATGCAAAGCTGATGGGCATCACTTCCCATTCATGTACATCATCCTTGGGTAAAAGGTTTCTGAACACAGAAATCCTATCTGACATTACAGAGACATGTCTCTGTGTGTGAAGTGTGTGTGTGTATTATAAGCAACCCCCTGAAAATATTTAGCGCAAAAGGTTTGCATGCTCCTGGAATCGCTATTCATTACAGACTAATGTAAACATACCCTTGGAAACCGAGAGGTATGTGCATGAAAATAGGAATATATCTCTTTTACACTCTGAAACCGAGATGTGACATGGGTTTCACTGGCATTTTCATGACTGCATAAAGAGAACTGTTCTATGTCTAAACCAATAGATATGGAGGAAGAAGCTGACCAATTCCTGCTCTGTGTAAAAAAACACACACCAGGAACAGGTTTTGTGCGAACTTCTGCTTATATCCTACCACTGTCTCAACCAAATATGGGGTCTATTATTGGGACTACCAAATGTAGAGTTTCCACTCTTCATCACATCACTGTATATACCACATTTGGGATTTTCCATGCAGGCAATCACTCTAGTGCCACTGTAAGGATTCACTGAATCTTAGAATCATAGTTGGAAGATAGCACAAGAGCCATCCAGTCCAACCCCTACCATGCAGACTGCCTTTCAGGCAATTGTACCACTATGGCCAAATGTGGGGGTCTTTACCTTTAACCTCCACAGTGCAAACACCCATTGTGTGGGACTTCTCTCATCATGCTGTAGTTGGCATCCTTGTGTAATGCCAACTAGAGGATTTATACTATTTTTGCTCGCCAACAGGACACCGCCCTGAATACTGCTGTCACAGACAAGGTGTCCGAATGATAGTGATTCCAGAGGTCAAAAATTCTCCACACGTTCCCTATTCCTAGGGTGTATACTGTAATGTTTACTTATGTTTCAGTTTTTTAATGTTTCAGTGGACTGTTCCTATATTATTTTTATTTCGATGCTCAATTCTTTCATTGAGTTTATTGTTGTTGTTATTCATTATTCTGTATTAGTTTGATGTGCTTGTACCCATTTTGAGGCATTGAATGTTTGCCTTTTTTATGTAAATTGCGCTAAGTCCCCCCGGGGAGAGAGGATGGTCTAGAAATAAATTATTATTATCATTATTCCAGAATTCCAGAATCCAAAATACTCCAAAATCCAAAATTGTCATGATGGGTTCCTCAAACAGTGACACCTTAGCTTTCTGATTGTTCAAGGTGCACAAACTTTGTTTTGTAGACAAAATTATTTAAAATACTTTGCACTAATTTAATTTCAAACAATGTCTATAAGGTGTATATGAAATATTGATGAATTTCATGGTTACTGTCAACACTTTTCCTCCCCTTCCCAACAGCTACTTACCCCCATATTCTCACAATATATCAAGCAATATTTTTATATAAAAACCCATGAGATCACTGTTCCAAATCATATTTTCTTATACAATACAACTTCCAATATCTTCAATAGATACATTCCTAAACTTACAATGGAAACATAAAATGGCAAATAGCACTATGTGACACAATTTTTGTTCCTAGGTTATAAATGTCATTTCTTAATTGGTTCTAACATAAAAACACGGAAAAAGTTTATTAAACTGTAAAAACTTTTGTTTTTATAGAACATCCTGCATTTTGCTACGGTTTTTCAATGACTATCTGGGTCTCAACCAATTTAACATAGTTTGTGGCAGCCACACATTAAGTTTCTGGAGTATAACAATTACTTTCCAAGTAAGTACTGCACAATGTATTGTTGTTGAAGGTTTTCATGGCCAGAATCATTGGGTTGCTGTAAGTTTTTCAGGCTGTATGTCCATGTTCCAGAAGCATTCTTTCCTAATGTTTCACCTGCCTCTATGGCAGGCATCCTCTGAAGTTGTGAGGTCCTCACAACCTCTGAGGGTGCCTGCCATAGAAGCAGGTGAAACGTCAGGAGAGAATGCTTCTGGAACATGGACATACAGCCTGAAAAACTTACAGCAACTAAGTACTGCACAATTAAACACTTTCAAACCAGGGACAGAAAATGTTAAAAATTTTGTTACACAGTGTAATAGTGAAGCCCACTGAAATGAACAAGTTTGGACAGAAGCATACCATCAAATCACCTGAAAGTCCTAGAAAACGCCTTTAGATAATTTTTTATATATGGATAAGTGAAATTGTGCTACCTGTGAGTAAGTATCTGCTATCATGGATATGGGGATTATACTATATGTAATGTATTCTCTGTGTAACTGTAAAAAAAAAAGCTAAATGTTCCTATATGAGGAATTAGTTCCGATCCAAATTATACTGTCCTGAGATATCTGAAAGAAGAATAAAAGATACAGACAGGCATGAAAGGGGGTGAATTTGGAATAATACTGCAAATTCTATCCTTTTAATTTTGTCAGTTGTGAGCTGACCTGCAAAGGGAAATCGGCACTGGAAGTATGGAACAGCAATGTAAAAATATATTAATGCCTTGCCATATATTCATGACATTGACATTAAAATGTGTCATGGGTCTTAGAACTGAAGCTACAAAAACAGCTTACTAGTAAGAAAGGATTATTTGCTAAATGCAGTTTGGGCTTGTTCAAAGTTAATGTAACAGTATTTGTCATCCAGAACTTCCGTTCTAATGCCAGAATTTCTTATCCAGTCCTGGTGAAGTAACTTGGTATCTGAATATGTTGTTTTCTTAACTCTGCAAGAAAAAGCTTGCTAAAAGGATTTTTGAATTAAGTTAAATGTTGCTCTACCTTTAGGAATCCGAACACTGGCAGATCATGTTCTATATATTAATCAATAATTTGTATTCTGCTGAAACCAGAAACCATTCTGCAGATGGTTTACTGCTAACTCTGAGAAAATACAGGATATAAATTAAGATGTATAAATCATCTAAAAGTTGACTTGCATGTTCTAAAGAAGGATGTATCTTGAAAGCAGAAACACAGAGAATTGCCTCCTTTGAAATATAAAGCTGAACAAATCTGTATGCATTTTATCTATAACATCCTAAATAAGAACATAAGAACATAAGAAGAGCCATGCTGAATCTTTAGTTTCTGTATCACACAGTGGCCCACCAGTTGTACAGGGGATCTCGAGCAGAAGGGAGGGCAAAACCCTTTGTACTATCAACCAACTCCGAGGTGGCACTTGAATGTCTTTGTCTTTGTTTCACAAAAAGGGAATCAGATGCTTTGTCTATAGGTGCTAATATGCGGAGTGATCCAATGACATCTTGATTCAACTAGTTCAAGGTTTCCTGTGCTAGTGGTTGCATGCTTGCAAGAGTATTCACTTGTTTTTGTTGTCCAAGCAATTATGTACAACTGCTTGAACCTCTTCTGCCATTACTGAACCATTCTATATGCCGGTGTTACTGTGTTTCTGGTGATATTCATTTTGCAAGTATATCATCATCATCATCAGTAAATTGGGCGGTTTTTTTTTTGGGCGTTCCATGGGAGACAGAGTAATCGGGATCCCCTTTGTGGCTTCAGTCCAGATGCCGATCCCATCCACTTCATCTGTGGGATTTGCATTATTGTTGGTGATCATTGTCATTAGATTCAAATTTATGCTCTCCGGAACATCTGGAGCGAACAGCTCTCTGGGACATCTGGATAGCTGGAGTTTGCCCATGCCTGTTCTAGCAGATAGCAACTAGGTTTGAGCATTACATGCTTCTTTTTAATGTCCCTTTAATGCTATATCATCATTATCACGATTGTTTTTATTAATTTTATTATTATGTTTATTTAGACCCACTTTTATCTCCACAGAGAGGCTCAAAGATACATTATTATTATTATTACATACATTAAACAGAATTTTAGATCTTTTTTTAAAAAAAACACTTACAAACAATACATACATATGCAAACTAAAATCCACAGCAACCCTTGACCTTAACCATTAGTCTTGTGAGGTTGATGATGATTTTATGCATGTTATATGTTGTGTCAATTTAATATGTTGTTTTATTTTTATATTATTTTGCATTGGTTTTTGTTGACTTGTTAATTTTGTTGTTTATCTTACTTAATTTTTGTTTATTATGATACAACAATAAGCTGCTCTGAATTCCCTCGGGGAGATAGAGTGGGCTACAAATAAATTAGTACTACTACTACTATATCATCATCTTCTTCATCATCATCATTTTTATTTCTTGTATCTCTAGACTTTTTTCAGAGTTTCAGGTAAAATTAAATTAACATACATGATATTGATTAAAGCATCCCTTATCAAGTGATTAATCCTGGTGTGTAGCAGCATTGCCATATTAGATAGCTGTAGACTTCACAATATTTCTGGGTTCCATTTAAGCAAAACGTAGCTCAACCGTTGAGCAAGAGCGTGATCTCAAGTACATTTACATTTTTAACATCTGAGATAAGAGTTCTCCAGTATCAAAATTAATCAGAGCAAAATTTGGTATGTCCCAAAAATTTCACCTAGAATCATCAAATTCATCCATTCTGGAAACAGAACAAATAATTTGGAAACCATACTATATGCAAAAAGAAACAAGTTGTAATTCCCCTTTCTTAATTAGTTAATTTAAATATTTTTTCTTCATCCAATTTTTTAAAATTCCAAAATGTTAAGATTCGATTATTTTTAAAAGCAGAGAACTATGTTAAATAACATTACTGGGTTCTGGTTTCAAATAACATTTTAGGGATGTATTCAATTCACAAAATATCAGCCCTGGTCTCGTGCTGGTTTATGCCCCTTCAGCTATTGCTTGTTTGACAGAGGTATGTGACTCATAACAGTGTGGCAGCTTAGCATTGTACAGATTTGTGTAAAATTGTTCTCACAAATGTGTTCACCAGACCATCAGCAGCCGCGCCAATATAGATGAGACGACAAGGAACATAATAAATCCACTAATGGACATGGATCTGTGTAGTTTTTCATCAGAAACTGTTGGTTAACTTTTTTTTGAAGGATAGTAGATGGCCTAAGCAGAAAAGTTGATAATGAGCTTCATTTTTTTCTAGCCGACACCAAAAAAAAAGCAACAAAATTTGATACAAACACAGAGCTCTTAGCTACAGCCTCAACAGGTTATTTCTATGTTGCTGGGCCAGAATACTAAAGTAATGAGGTCTGAGTAGATGTATGGCAAGGAAATATATAATATGAGTAAGTGTTTACTCTATAAAATAGTCAAAACATACAAAAAACCATTTCTGATTCTGTCCAATGAAGTATTCCATTGCATTACGGCCCAAAGCAGCCAAATGAATCCAGCAGGGTTAGATTACTTTCTTTGTGCTGTAAAAATATTACTGTGACATTTCATCTGGTCAACCATCTCAAAGGTTAATTCTGTTTCCTATACCACATATTCCTCTAGGTGAGCTATCCGGTACAGTTCTTATTTACCTATTCCAAACAATCCGCAAACTGTTTCATTGCTCACTCTCTGACTGTTAAGAACATATTGACTTACTGCCTGCTCTGCTGTTTAATTCATTTATGCTGAGAGTCAGGCATGAAGACAGAATTTTAAATGTGACATTTGCAGGCTGCTGGGTCATTTGAAGCTCTGACAACACCAAGGGAGTTTCCTGACATACAAACTGGTCCTGATTTCCAATCTTCCATGTTCTGAACACATCAGATATTCTTCCCGGAGGTGCAGATTTCAACCTAAAGTTTTAAATTTCCTCTGGGTTTAACATCTTGCAGGAAAGGGCTGTACACTTGAAAGTTTTAAAATAAACCCTGTGTTTCCTTTAAGTTGAATCTAGCATTGCCTCCAGCAAGCAAATTCAACGGCGGGAAGTCACTTTGATCGACAAAGATATTTGGAAACAGACTTACAATAATAATTAATACCCAGAGAATATTCCAAGCAACTTTGTCACTTGGTAGACTTCCATTTTTCCTGTTGCTCTACCCATTCAAAGGCAGCTGCATCCGAAAGCCACAGCTGCAGATAATGGACCATTTAAACAATAACAGTAAAGTCCAGCCATGTGCGCCAGCAGTTAAATGTGGTCACAATTAGGATGAAATACCTACACATCAGATCCTGCTTTTTCTCACGGGAATAGCTGCACTGAAAATAAATTACAACTAGTTAAAATAGAAACTGCTTGCACATTACTGAGAATACTATTGGCTGAAGAACCTTTTCCCAATGACCCTTCTGTAGAGCTATATTTCCTGGTTTTTCGGCATCATTTATGGACCTTCTCAAATAACGAAATTCAGAACCCATCCACCTTTGAGTTCAAGATTCCCATTTTGGAATATCTTCCCTAAGGATAGTACAGGGTTCTTTAGATCCCATTCAGTACTAAGACAACATTTTAATCTGCATAGTCCCTCAGTGTGTCTCTCAATTTTTATGTCCCGTCTTCTATTGTGGTTGTCAAATGTAAGCATTTTAATATTCTGTTACCATGTATTAGATTTTTAATAATTAATTATCTATCTATGTTGTATGCCATCCTGGGATCTGGCACGATAAATGGTGAGCATAAAAATGCTTTAAATAATGAATAAACGGGTTCTTTAAATTTCCAACAGAGACTGGCTATACGGAGCATGGGTTGGCTGATATTCACGACAATCATTAATCTATTTCACTTCCTCACATCCAGCTGTGTTTGCTGCCCCTCGTGGCATTCACAAAGGCACTTTTCCATTCTTGCTTTTTTAATTGTGCTTTTTTTTTCAAAAGAAGCTGGCTTCCCTTAAATGAAATTCTAACAAAGCAACGAGTAAACAACATTTGATGTGATCGAGCCTGAGATACATTTGGCTTAGTATTGAAATACTTCTTTCCTCTCTAAAATACAGAACGAAAGATGCAACCCATAGATAATCAAGGCAAATGAGCCACCAAATGAGGAAATACCAACATTGTATGTACAGCCAACTGTGTCTGAGAAGGAGTGATGCTTCTAGCCTAGTGCCATTTCACAAGTCACTCAGAAAGTCAATTCTAAAGAAGCAAGAATAAGAGTAGCACTCCTTCTATGCCAGTGGTTCTCAACCTGTGGGTCCCCGCGTGTTTTGGCCTACCAGGTTACCAGCTGTTAGGATTTCTGGGAGTTGAAGGCCAAAACATCCGGGGATGCACAGGTTGAAAACCACTGTTCTATGCCATGCCTCCTATTCCTGTCCAGGTCTCCCACAAACTGTGCCACTTCATAAATACCACGGGTCAGCCCTTGATATGAACGTTTTATAAGCCTAAGGTCAGAGACTTTATCTTCTTTTATCTTTGCTCCAGTACTAGATTGTTACGGTGCTTAACAGCAATGGAAACTCTAATCTGATCAACACATCCCTTGTGAAAATCAAAAAGATCTTCCTGTTGTAATGCTTTCAGTAATATTGCAAACCTAGACAGAAATACCTTCTCTTGTACTATTTCAAAATATAAATTACAATGATGTAAACCTTTTATCAGGCAATAAAAGCTAGCAGAAGTATTTTATTTCCAAGACTGAAGTGCTTACTTATTCTTGAGGCAAATATAGAAAAAATGTTATAAATTAATACCTGATGTATTATTTGTGCCACTGGAAGCTGTTCTGCATACTTTAGTGGTTCGGCTGCTATTTCATCTTCTACAGGCCTGAAAAGGAAATAAATTTTAATCAGAGTCTGAGATAATATTGAACAGGACAAAACCACATACCAGTAGTTATTGCTGGCCTTTAAATATACAATTCTCCAACTAACCTCAAATCTTCACTTTTCTGGCATTAAAATATGTTTAAATGACTTATATGCTCAATTAAATGCCATCAACATTTTGAGTCGTTATATTGTTCAATGCTTTTAGTTCTTTAGTTTTTATGATGCTTTGTATTTGTGATTTTTACTGTGTTATATTTTAATCTCTGTCTGATCAGGCTTTTCCCCATGTAAGCTACCTGAGTCCCTTTGGGGAGATGGTGGCGGGATACAAAATTAAAATTGTTGTTATTGTTGTTGTTGTTATTTTCCATATTAATAATAGTTCTGTGCAAGGTATTAAAATTGAGAGTTTTTTTCATGTTTTCTTTCTGTGAGAAATTTTGCAAACACCAGGACTTCAAAATATTTGGAAAAAGTTAATGAAAGAAATGGTATTAGAAAGTTTTACCATAAATTTATATTATTTGGGGGGGAAATTACACTTAGATGAAGTATCTGAAATTAATTTTATGTCTGAACACTAAAGCATGCTTCAAGAATTTCTTTCTTTCAACAGAAGTTGTACATGTGTACTCAAATTGTCTTTTATCAATGAAAAATCCTTTTACTAAGTCTGCTAATGAAGTGATCTAGTCGAGAACAAATGTATTAGAGATGTATACTAGGTGTGGCAAACTGAGAAAAATAAAGAATTAGTTGATAAGCATAAGCATGTTTGCCTTGAAATACTCCAAGGATTTAATTAGTGGGGTTAAACCACATATTTCATATGTACTCAGTCTGGCTGTTATTACATTTAGTAAAAAGAAGTTAGGTCCTCCAGTCTGAAATGTAATTTAAGATCAGACCTCTGCACTGGTTTTTACTTATCTGTCTAATGTTTTCTGCTACTTATTTATTTATTGTATCAGGAGTGAACCAATGTATTTGAGAAAAGATAAAGTTTAAAAACTTGGCATTCTATTAAATGTCCTTTGACCAGTAGCTGGCCACTTGGAGTGCCTCTATAAGAAGGTCCTCCACTGTGCATGTGGAAGGGCTTAGGCTGCATTGTAATAAGTGGTCTATGGTTGGCCCCTCTTCCCAGTCGCTCTTTCTGCTACTGATGAATGCTATTTGAAACAATCAACATTTGGATTAGCAAAAAGCAACAGGGACGTTTCCGAAAACAAAAATTGATATATGTTCTGGGATGCTATGCTTGCTTTGTTTCCCCATAAAATTGAATAGGTTAAGCATTCATTTAACATAAATGCCTGGTGTCACATCTAGTTTATTTACTGAACTACTGAAATATCTAAAACTTAAACTTTGAGTCCCATCCCGCTTTGAATCCCACCCATGGGAAAAAACCCGACATAAAAATGAATAATAATAATAATAATAATACACAAAACTCTCCATAACATAACAGGAGAAATGCAATTTAATTCTCTTTCCTTCTTCTGCAATAGCAATTCTAAATTGTGGAAACGTTCTGAAAGTTTCTTCCTCTTCCGAGTAGAAGGACTTAGATACAAGAAACACACACTTTGAATGCTTTCAAATGTGTTTCTCTGCCCAACCATTTTACCGCTCAAACCTCGATGCCATGGGGGATTGTTTTTATCTTTCCTTACATACAGTTTTGAACTTCCCAGGATTCTCGGAAGAGAGTATTTCTTCATCAGAGCCAGTTATGGACTTTATATGCAAAAGCCAATCAGAATTTAGGCATGGCAGTAATCAAGGTAATAGGATGAACCCACTGTGTGATTTCTGGGTAATAGCTTCGGTGATTATAGAAATTCTTGCAACTCTGATTGGCTGCCAGCCATTATGGGCCTGCCAGGGCAACAAGATCTGCATTTTGCATAGTTATGCAGAAACAACAAGAGCATGATTATGTAAATCAGCATTTTCAACTAGAGTATAGGGAATTTCCACAGCTGTGGGTGGTAGGAAGCAATGGTAAAGATACAATACATTCTGGGCTTTCAATCTTTTAAACTTAGACATATAGCCAAACATTTCAGACATTTGGTTTGAAAGTTCATGAAGTAATTGCTCAAGATATATGGTCAATTTTTCAGTGGGGAAGATAAGTGAATGACATGCCATTATTCCTCACACCAAAGGAAGGGTGGGCAACTGCATGGGGCCCCTCAGCATCCAACAACAACAACAACAAAAACAACAGTAATGTTTGTAACCCGCATCAAACAGTTAAAACACATCACCATAAAATATATACAATAACATATATTAAAAACATGGCACATAGATTAAAATGTGTGACATTTCAACTTTTGAGCTGAAATAAACCATTCAAAACAGAATCAAGACTTCCCTTTCCTATCATGCATATTTAAAAGGATAAAAACTAGGGAAAGGGGGAGGTTGTTTTACGGGACTAGAAGAATTTACAAAAAGGAAATGAAGACTATGGTTGTGGATTATAGTTAGGAAGGATGCATATTCTTAGAGGAAAGTGACTGGGGCTAACCTCATATATTTAAGACCAAGGGAGGTTCTTTAGACAATTCCTGCTAAGTTTAAGAGGAGATACAGATATTCAGGATAGTGTCTGTGTGTTCTCAATTATTTGTTTATTGTATTTTATAAGAGTGACAAGCAAAAACAAAAATTACAATACGAATAAAACATATACATTACAACATCCTAACAAATCCTTTCCCGTCTTCCTCTCACCAGTGAACCCACCACCTATGACTTCCATCACTACTCACTGTGAATCTTATATTTAATAAACCCTACAATGATAACTAATTTAGTAAATTCCCTTTGCGGCTACTTTAAAATCTAAATTTCTCTTTCTTTTCAGAGATTCAAATGCCAAACTCCATTTTTTTTGGTGAACTCTTCATTATTTCCTCCCCAAATATTTATTTATTTATTATTTGGGCTTATATACTGCCACTCCCCGAAGGCTCTGAGCGGTTTAAAAGAGATCAATACAGTAGCATATAACAATTAAAACCAAGTTAAGACCAACTCATAGCTCAAAAGCCTTCCGAAACAAATATGTTTTACATGCTCTCCGGAAGGCAGGCAAATCCCACAGGCTCGGCAATGCATTCCATAATGAAGGAACCACAAATACCTTTAGATGACTTGGCCATTTGAATATAGTCTAATAACTTTCTCTCCAATCCTTTTTAGATAGTTTAATTTCATTTCATTTCATTTAATTATTCGATTTCTTGGCCGCCACTCCCAGATGGCTCGGGGCGGCTCACAAATCACAGCAGAATACAACATAATATTAAAAATTCAACATAGCATTTAGCATTAAAATTAATATATAAAACTAAGGCCATCTTAGGTTACAAAAGCCTGTCGGAATAACCAGGTCTTGCAGGCCTTCCGGCATGCCATGAGTTCTTGGAGAGACCTAATCTCCGGTGGTAGGGAGTTCCAGAGCGTGGGGGCAATGATAGAGAAAGCCCTTCTCCTCGTTGAGGTAAGGTGGTATACTTTAACACTTGGGATGAAGAGAAGATCCTGATCTTCTGATCTCAGAGCTCTCATGGGACAATATGGGATAAGGTGGTCCCTCAAGTACACTGGCCCCAGACCATATAAGGCCTTAAAAGTCAGAACTAACACTTTGAAGGTGATCCGGAATTCCACAGGCAGCCAGGCAGGATTGGTGTAATGTGGTGGCTCGCAGGAACACCCGTGAGAAATCGAGCTGCAGCGTTCTGCACCAGCTTAAGTTTCTGGGTCACCAACAAAGGTAGGCCAATGTAGAGAGCGTTACAGTAGTCTAGCCTTGAGATGACAGTCGCTTGGATCACCAAGGCCAAGTCGCGGCGGGACAGTAGGGGGCCAGCCTCCGAGCCTGGCGAAGATGGAAAAATGCGACTCTGCTAACCATGGAGATGTGAATTTCCATTGAAAGCTGAGTATCCAAATGGACTCCAAGGCTCTTTACTGATGACGACGGGCGTAAGGCCACGCTGTCCAGGGTTGGAAGCTGGAGCTCCCCACCGTCCGGGTGACCCAGCCAGAGGATCTCCGTTCTTTTTCACCTTTCCAAAATATCACTATTGTCAGTCTGGCTGCAACAAAGTTATTTTGACAAATTTCTTCATTCTCTAAATAGTCCTAGAAGGCACATTTCTGGGTTTTCTTGCACCTATTTTCACATCTGGTGGACTTGTAGGATGGTAAAATTAGATTAAGTAAACAAACAAAATTATTCCTAATAAGGTTAAGAAAAATCCAGGATAGTGACTTTTGATGTCTCAATTCCAATTCTGACTTCTACCAGCAAGACAAAATGGTAGACAATAACATCTGATGTTATATAAGAGAGCTACAATATTGTGTCATGTAACTGAAAGAACTCTTCTTTTTGTTTCCCTGCAGGGTCATATATCTGCTTAGTTATTAACAGAAAGAGGCTTCCAATATCTGACATTATATCCAATTACATCCAATTATAGAGTCTTAAGATCACTTCAGTGCTACATTTGGATTTACCTCAAACTTGGAGACCTGTTATATCCTTACAAAAATGCTGTACACAACATGCTGTATCCATTTAGTGAAGCCACCTACCTAACTGCTACCCTTCTTGTTGTTTGCCTTCAAGTCATTTCTGATGTATAGTGAAACGAAGGTAAAACAAACATCAGCAAGATTTCTTCACCAAGGGTTGACTTTGCCTTCCTCTGAGGCTGAGTGTGACCTGCCCAAAGTCACCCAGTAGGTTTTCATGGCCAATAAGTTCTGGTCTTCTGAGTCGTAGTCTAATACACAAACCACTACACCATGCTGGATTCCTCACCATTATTCTATTTCTGTCCTAGCCCCTTAAATAAAATGGATGTACTCTTCGAGACCAAAGACAAATTCAAATGCACAACAGGAGTAATATACACAATTAGGACAGAATTTGTGCCCATGTTTCATTTATATAGATTGCTAAGACAATCAAGATAAAGCTTTTCTCCCTGATCACGCCTGATCCTGAAATGACTACAACATAAGTTATGTAGGAGATATGCTCGTTTTTCTTTTTAAACACATATTTCGCCTTGCTGTGCTTTGAGTAAATATGCTAACCAATCTCTCAAATAACATTCTTGTGATCTTTAAAAGGTTTTCTTGACAAACTAGGAGTGAAGGGGGGGGATCACAGCTCATTCTGAAAATTACACTTGGCTGCAGTTGCCCATAACACATAAAATTGCTATAAACCGAAACATAATGGGAATTTTTCTTTCTTTCTCTTTTTCAATTTACTTCGTACAATTGCCAGCATTTGGGAGTATAGCCAATTTCCCCTTCTCCCCGCATTGTCAGTCACTTTTTACCTGCTAGCAATATAATCTTTATTAGGACGCGGAAGGAGAAAAATATTTATTTCTTAGAAGTTTCAAAACAAAGGCCTATTCATAGAGAAGTGTATCAGAATGAACATTTTAATTATGTTTTAAAATAGTGTGATAAGTGCATTTCACATATTCATTAGAGGCAGCTATTTCTGTTTTATATTTTTGCTCATCATCCTGAAACTTAACTAGTTGATTCCATTTGGACATGAACTACTACATACAATTGCCTTGAGGGAAAACAAAATGCAGTCTAATGTGAGGTCCATAAAGTTTATTTAAATTTCTATTTTGTCGCTCTCCTAGTACAATACCTGTAATATTGGATTGATCAGTGACCATTTTACTCTGCTTTCTACGTAGCTCACAAGACTTCCAATTCAGAGGAATGTGTGTTGCCTAAAAGCTGTATGAAATACAAGTCTGTTAATCTTAAATGAGAAGCCCACAACCCAAACATTCATCCTGCTGTTTGAAAGCACACCAGAGATTCATTTCAGCGTAACAAATGCTCACTAATAACAAGGGACCCACAGAGAGTTTATGAAATTTAAGGACTCCTGGTGACTGAATGAACCACTAATGCTGTTCATTGGACAAATATAACTGATTTTAATTATTAAATATCTACACTCATCTGTATCTTGGTGAATAATCTGTATAGCATTTTGTCAAATGAATGCTTGTTTACCTACAGCTTTTGCAAAAGAATCGAGCCTTAGTGAATTATTAGAAGCAGACGTTCTTATCAGCTTTCTACAAGTATTATATTTTGCCTGAGAGTTACTATTTTCTACTCGTAGTTTGCTATTGTAATTACATTGGTAAGCAGGGGAGCATATTTTAAAATATTATCTGTTGCCTGCCCTGCCCCAAAATATACTTTTTCTTCTCAGATCAAGGTCATTGGTGCCACTTGCTTGCATCTGAAGTATGGAAGCAATTTTTCACAGAAGATTTACAGCTAATATGAATAATTGCTGAATGTGCATAAAGCAAAATGAAGAAAATCAGTTTTTACATTAAGTCACATGTCTCTCTGAATTAACAGCAAGTGTTTGGGTACGTATTCTAGAAATAATAATCCTCTTTCTGCATTATAACAGTAAGGGACCACTGGTAAATGCAAACTACTCGATGCATTTTGACACATTATTGTCAAAATTAGAACTGTTAACCAATTAACAGATTTTCAATTGATTTAACAGTCTTAATTTAAACCAATTAGTATGGTGACAAACAAGCTCTGGTCCTATGGCTATTTTAACATCATAATTATTTTGTTAGTGCAAAAACTATCTGGAGAAAAAGTGGAAGGAGAAACTCCTCAAAGGTATTGTCAAAGGCTTTTATGGAATCACTGGGTTGTTGTAGGTTTTTCGGGCTATGTGGCCATGTTCTAGAAGCATTCTCTCCAGACGTTTCGTTTGGATCTATGGCAGGCATCCTCAGAGGTTGTGAAGTCAAAGATATTCTTGTGAAATTCCTGCAGCAGACCACTCAACCAACTGGCTCCTTTTCAGTCCCACAAATGGATTTATTATTGTTATTATTTATAACACTAGCATTGTGAATAGTTTTTTTACTCTTCCATTCTCAAGCCTCTTTCAATCTCTGATGAACTTGGAAGCAGAATAATAATGATAATAATAATAAATAATAATTATTATTTATTTATATTCCATCCTATCTCCCTGAGGGGATTCCAACAAACAAAAAAGGCAAATATTCAATACCTTAGTACAATAACAAATGTAGGCATAATATCTCAAAATAACCACACATGAGAAAATAACATTAATATGACATATATAGATTAAATAAAACATAACCTATCTAAAATTATTTCTAACCTAAAGCATAAATATAAAAACATAAAACATCCACATTAATTTAACGGAGCCAACGAAGGTTCACTCAGATATGTGGGTTGGTTTTGTGGCCGGTGATGTTAACTGGGCTAACATGGTCTAATGAAGTCCAAATACAATAATAGTTTTCAATCCAACCTCTAAAATTCTAAATGGTCTCATTTTTAAATAACTGTGATGGGGCTAAATGAGTTATATAAGTGCCTTTTTATGATAGGAATTATTATTTATAATATTGCTTGATTTGATAACATAAACAGTCAGATTCATATCAGATGAATTTAAAACCAGTTTCACAGGTCTCTGATTAATGGCAGAAAGAGGGAAAGAAAGCCTACATAAAAATAGAGGGCAGAATCTGATGTCCATTAGGTGTCGTTGTTATTGACCTTCTGAAAGGTAAAAGCTAATTCTAGATGTCTTCAAAAGATAAATTGTTCTTCAAGATTTTGCAGACACTTCCAAAAATATTGACACTTACGGTGGTGAGAATGACTTTAATTTGTTTTAACACAGTTACTTTAGGTTGTTTTTCAGCACAAACAGCAATAAACTTTTGCTGCTGAAAACAATAACCTACGGGATCACTATTTCCAAAGAGTACAGCAATAAAACAACCCAGTCACATAAACACCACCACCCTTTGACTTTCTTCCCTTCCTGACTTTCTCCCCCATCCTTTCCAACTTGATATTAGCTATGGTTTGAAGCATAATTTCTGCTAACGAGAGTCAATGAAATGGAGTGGCCAAGGCTTCACCAAGAATGTACAGTAAAATAGGACACCTGTTTATATAAAATATGCATATGTGAATATACAAGTCTATCTTCAGATTTAGAAGTAATTATCATTTATGCAGAAAAACAAGGCAAGGCAGCTCATTATACTAGGGAAAGAGTAAACGCAAGTAGCCTGGATATCTGTACAGGTAATTATTGGCAACTTCAAGGTCTCCTGCCTACCCTTCTAATAGTTCCTTGTACAGAAAGTAGTTGTGGGCTGGGTTTTCTTTCAATTAGAAACATCTTCAGAATCTTATTCCCTGAAAGTCCTTCAAATAGAAGCCTGACCTCATTAAAATAGAATACTGAGCATACAGATACCAAACACTATGTGTATCCTGAGGGGAAAGGCTGCAAACTATGGTTTAGATGAAAAATATGAGACACAAACATTGATACACAAGTCACATATTATCATCTTTTTGGCACTAAGACATTTGTATTTTCTCGGGCATTTCCAATATTGTTTTAGTGCTTCTACACTTATGTGTTTTATATATTGACATGATTTATCTTCTACTGTCAGATTCATCTTGGTTTTAGTTTCTGTTCCTTCACTCACTGTTTTATTGTACTGTTATTTTTGTATTTAATAATAACACTATGTAACATGGTTTCTGGGTTATAAATGTCATTTCCTAATTGGTTCGAGCATAAAACATGAAAAAAGTTTACTAAACTGCAAAAATTTTGTTTGTACAGGACATACTGCAGCCCATTTTGCTATGGTTTTCCATTGAGTATCTCATAGTGTGTCAACCAATTCAACATAGTTTGCAGCAGCCACAAAAACAAGGTTTCTGGAGTAGAACAACTACTTTCAAAGTAAGTACCACACAATTAAACGGGAAATAACATTTTCAGACCAGGAACAGATTTTTTTTCAAATTTTGTTAGATAAAGTAATTGTTGAACTGAATCTTATCAGTTCTGATCATTATAATGAAATCCTGGTGCATGTCATTAGTAAGTTGTTTAAAAGTACAATAAACAAACAAATAGCATGTATAAATAAACCACATTTTGCTCAAAAAACAGATCTTCAGCCAAGGATTTATTGTTGAATTTGTTCCCTAAAACCTAGATTTTCTGTTTCTATGGGTAAATTATGGGTCTTCCTAAACTGCTTAAAGGAAGTTCTGTGATTAATAGAGATGAATCCATGCCAAGTGAAAGTCTTGATGTAAGTGACAACAATGAATTTTTTAAAGGTTCATGTCAGGATATAACAATATTGTCAAACTGCATAATGGTAGTTAGGATATACCAATTAACAAAGCGGAACTGTTCGTGTCTTTCATCTGCATTGTGTGATCAATATTGCGGCTTATCTTCAGCACTGAACTAAGGAATGGCTAAGAAGACAAGAAGTTATGGAAAGAAAAACTCATGAAATTATAAGTAGCAGCCAAGTACCACTCAGAGATAAGGTGACAAAGGATGCCTTTAGTTTCTAGACAAATGGAGCACCTCCATGAAAGGAATGTAAAGAAATATATGAAAAGAAGATTTTCTCACAGTAACTCCCAAGTGGTGCTTATAAAGAAAACGGAAAATGTGGAGTTTTAAGGAACAAATTCAACAAAAGATCCTAGTTGGAGTGCAAGCAAAAAAAGTCGCAATTTTGGGTTGTTACAGGTATTCGGTATGATTAGTTTTCATAAGACTAACATTTCAATTTCCAAAAATTAGCACTATATCTTTAGCAAATCAGTCTTACTGGATTCCCCCCCCCCCCCAAGTCACCCATTCCCAAGAATTGGAGGCACTTGCCTTGTTGCTTGAGTTCTGGCTATGATTTATTAAAAATAACCATTAGCAATTTACAACATGTATGCCAGTCTTTCTCAACCAGTGTGCCGTGGCACACTAGTGTGCCGTGACGGACCTCCTGCTGTGCCGCGAGAAAGCTCTCTGCCCCCTTCCTCCCCCCTCCTGCCGAACTCCTGCTGCTTGTGGGAGGAGGACGGGCCGGACAGTGGCGAAGAAAAAGAAGAAGGGACCGGGGCACTGCCTCCTTCGGCCGCTTCCCCAGCCAGCCTCCAATCCGCCATGACTCCCACCATGACTCTCGCCCCTCGCTCCCTGAAGCCACGTGGAGGAGGAGCCCCGCCCACTGAAGCCCGTCCACCGCTCATGCTCCTCCTCTGTAGGAGAGCTGAAGCTGGGGGGAGGGGGCGGGGCCTGTCTCTGCCCCCTCCCCCGGCTTCGGCACTCCCAGCAGCTGCTCCAGCCTTGAGGGGACAGTGCCAAGCCAGCATTGTGCTGGCTCTGGCACGGCTGGCTTGGCACTGCCCCCTCAAGGCTGGAGCAGCTGCTGGGAGAGGTGAAGCTGGGGGGTAGGGGGCGGGGCATGGTGCAGCCTGGCTCCGCCCTCCCTGGCTTCGGCACTCCTAGCAGCTGCTCCCAGCAGGCCACCAACCCCCAGCCGTTCTTTACTGTGTTATAGTGTCATTTTGTGTCATTTTGGTTGGTGGTGTGCCCCCGGATTTTTTTAATGTTAAAAGCGTGCCCCGGCTCAAAAAAGGTTGGGAAACACTGCTTTAGATTACATAATCAGCCCTCTTTATCTATTTTACACCACAGATTGTTAGCTAAAGATGCACAACAGTGGGTTAGCATAAGCCCTGCATGGATTTCTAGAGTTAATGAAACACTGGGGCAAAGCAAGAAACATAAGAAATCCTGCAAATTCAGCTGATGAGACAAATAGATTTTGATCCTTTCATGCTAGTTTTGAAAGCAAGATTCTGACTAGTAGGCCTTACAAAAGTGGATAAATGATTGAAAAGCCATCAAAACATTTACACCTAACATCCCAAGAATAAATTACAGAGCAAAATCTTGTCACTGGCTTGAAAGTTGAGCATCACATAGCCATACAGCATGGTTGCACCATGGGAATCCCGCTTTTTACCATTTATTTATTTATTTATTTCATATCAAAAGCATTGCATAAATTAGTATGAAACTGATAAAAAAATATAGAGAGCGCATGCAGCTAAATATATTTTGACCAAAAATAGGCAACAGCATTGTCTGTAGCCTCCAACAATCCTGCCTCTGTACATGAGGCAGGGCACAGTGGACAAGCATACAGGTACAGAGTTGTCAGTTCTGCTCCACAGTCACACAAGGTAGTGGATTCTTTTAGGTAATGCCATGTTGCCAGGTTGTCTTTTGATCTGACCACTCCGCTTCTGAGTCTGCTCAGGGACTTCCAGGCTGCCCATTCTTGGTTTGCCCCTGAAGGCAGACCCTCGTGGGGGGCTATCCAGTTGGGATTTCCTGGTTTAACTGCCCAAAGGGATACCCTTGCTCTTGCTGGGGGGGGGGGGACGCCAAGAGGAGTGGTAGTTTTCATAAAGCTTTTCCTTGATTTGAGTCTACTGGGAGGAGGCTGGTAGCCATGTAGTGGGTGGCTTTCACAGTGTTCAACCTTATTTCTCTCACATTTAGCAGCAACTTCCCATCGCACATCAGAGGGGGGCAATGCCAGCTAGTTTGTAGAGTTTATCAACAGGTGTACTGTAGGTTTAAGACATCCCGTGATTATTCTGCATGTTTCATTCAGTGCTATGTTCACCTGCTTTGCATGAGCAGACCTATGCCAAACAGGGCAGACATACTCGGCAATTGAGTAAGACAAGGCTAGGGCTGATGTTCTTACTAATTTTGGGTCTGCACCCCATGTGCTGCCAGTAAGTTTCCACAGGATGTTATTGCGTGCAGCTACTTTGTGCTTGGTGTTCAAGCAGTGTTTCCTATATGCTGGTGTTGACACCAAGATATTTAGGATGGAAACAATGTTCAAGCTCTTGACCTTCCCAGGTGACTCAATTTCCTGCTGCCTTCACAGTTGCGTAGGTGGAAAGCACACACTAGTGTCTTGTCAGGGTTAGGTTTCAGGTGGTTATCTTTGTAGTAGCTGGAGAGATCTTTCAAGGCATTAGTAAGTTGGATTTCAACTGTTTCAAAGTCTTTTGCTTGTGTTGTTAGGCCAAGGTCATCAGCATATATAAAGCTCTTTGTGAGTGGTGGTTGTGGCTGATCGTTAGTAAAGATATTAAATAAGGTTGGTGCAAGAACGCTGCCTTGGGGTAAACCATTCTTTTGCCTCCTCCTTCTACTTTTCATGCCATGGAAGCTATGGTTTCCTAGGAGTGTCTGGATAGTTTTTGTATAATACTTTTTACAATTACTGTTTATTTATTTGCTTTATTTACTTTATTTTTATCCCGTCTTTCTCCTGACATCAGGACTCAAGGCAGCTGACAGAATACAATTAAAAACAGAGCAGGTGCATTAACTCATTAATATAAAGATTGAAAAAAATATTTTGAGGCATATTTTAAATATTAATATACAATAAAATTACATTGGAAAACTACACAGTTTTTACCTTTGTTTCTGTGGAACCAACACACAGAAGACACAATAGGCCAGAAACCACTGTATTTACTTGAGTACAATGCACACCTCAATTTTGAAAGTGTCATTACAAAACAAAGGATTTGCTGTTGAATGTAATGGGTGGTGATGGAGGTCAGGGAAAAGGCTGGTGGGAAGCTATGCCCCTCTGTCAGGCTTGCTGATGGCTTCCTACCAGGCCTGATGGAGAGGTGTAACTTCCCACTAATCATTTCACAGCTACGATTGCCTCTTCCAACTCTGTTCCCAATTGGGATCTCTTACCCAATGGCACAGGTGAGTTTACGTGCACGATTCTAATGTGACACTGAATCGAATGTGCACCTCAATTTTGGCAATGTAATTTAGCCAAAAAAAGGGAAGCATTAGATTCGAATAAACATGCTATATAAAGTTTGTGTTGAAATAGACACTGTGAGTCTTTCTCCCAACACTTCCTTCAAAACACAATTTTCTCTCTTCTGTTACTGCGCTTAATGCTTTACGCTGGCTCCACTGCTGGGAACAGTTAAGGTTAATCAAGGTTCTCCATCAGCTAAGATTTAAAACGAGGTGGCAAACTGGCCAAGAGGAAACCTGCTGAAACTTCACCTCAGTTAACATTGGTACTGGTGAATCAATTAATAATGGCCCAAGCTGGCAGAGTGTGGCTAGCATTCAAGAAGCAAAAAAGGCAGGGCAAACAGAGGACACAGTTCACTCATTACTATTTAATCATGATTAAGCACCCGGGGATGTTAATGTGTGCACTGACCCCAAATGATGAGAGCGAACCAAAATACATCTTTCCAATAGATTATGTTAGCCAATGTTCTCAAACACAGAGAGTGTGACATCTTGTTGGGTTATCACTTGTTGAATAGTAGTCAGGTAAATCCCAATGATTGAATACATCTACTCTCATCGAGAGCAACAAAAGAAAAAAGGCTAGAATCTATCCTGCTATAATGGCCTTTAAAATATATCATATTTGGTGAATCCTCTTCGTTGGTGCCCCCTCGTTGTGGGGGAGACGCTTGCGTACCCTAATGAAGTTGTGAACTATGCTGGCGGTGGCAAAAGTCACCAGTAGGGCCTCCCATGCCAGACAGGTCACAACAGAAGGGTCTGACAAAAAGCGTCAATGGGCAGGATGGGCTCTCTAGCCTTTTGGTAACCATCCTAGGAGAAGGAAAACTCTAATTTCAAACCCGAGCAGATGGTGCTTGTTTAACCCTGTAAGGACAACCATCTAAGAGAAGGAAACTCAAACCAAACCTACGACCTGAGGATCTCGCTGCCACCATCCAAGCTTGCTAGGCCCTGGCAGATGAACCTTTGGTTTAAAGGGTGAGGCCAGTTCTGTGCATGCTGCGCTCCACCAGAAAAATCCATTACACAGGCTCAAAGGACACATCCAACCTACAAATCATTAACGTGCTTGTAGAAAGCATGGTATGAGTCCTTCCTGAATCTTCATTTGTGAAGAAAAGCCAAGAACAAGAAGATTTGGCTAAGGAACATAGATGGTTTGCAACAGTGGTGTGAGAAGATCCAACCAGTCCATACTTCAGGAAATAAAGCCCAACTGCTCATTGGAGGGAAAGATATTAGAGGCAACAGTTAAGTACTTGGGCACATAATGAGAAGACAGGAAAGCTTAGAGAAGACAATGATGCTGGGAAACATGGAAAGAAAAAGGAAGAGGAGCCAACCAAGGGCAAGATGGATGGATGATATCCTTGAAGTGACTGGTTTGACTCTGAAGGAGCTGGGGATGGTGAAGGCTGACAGGGAACTCTGGCGTGGGCTGATCCATGTGGTCACAAAGAGTCAGAAGTGGTTGAACGAATAAACAGCAGCAACAACATTTGGCTGTAATGGAATTTTTTTTCTCTGCAGTAAAATACAGGAAAGATACTATAGTTGTGTGTGGGGAGGGTGGCACTGTTCACAGTAGATTGGGAAAAAGTACTGAAATTATTACTTTATTAAATCCATTGATGCCACTTTCTCACCTACTATAAATAAAAACAAAATGATTTCACTAAATAATACAACACCATCGCTTTTTCCCATAAAGTAGAGACCAAAAACTGACCGCTCATAAATGTACAGAGAATGAAGGATTAGGCTTTAATGCATAGCTATAAATACATGTAAAGTAAAGAACTAGGGGTTAAGATTACAGAAATGCACATAAATTTTCAAGTCTAGAAAACACATACTGAGAGAAGCCAATTGTATATCCGCATATTTACTGATATTTACCATTCCCTTCCCTACCGAAATATGTATTTAGATTTACCACAGTAATCATTAAAAAACCAAGAGGAACATTCCACCACAAAACACTGAGTTTAACAGATGTTTGAAAATCAAATTATTACCTGGGAAAAGAAAGAGTTCAACAGTAATGAATCGGTTTGTGCAAAAAAAGAGAGAACCATACTGGAAAAAGTACCATTGCCCCTAAGGTAGTTAAGAATTTAAAATTTGAATCCTGCTGCATCTATATTGGAGAATAATTGTAGCCACTTTCTGACACTGTACAATGGAGAATTGGACAGCCGGTAGCTTACCTCAGGTGACCTTGGATGACTACCTAGCAGAATGCTAATGTGATTCTTCTGCAGATCATTATGATGGAGTCTCAAAGTCATGTCATTAATGGGCAAACAATTAATGCTCATTCAAAAACGAGGAGAAGCAAGAGATAGGGCTGCCATGATAATATGTATATGTAGGCTTTTCACGATCCATAAATACAGCCAGGCATACCAATTGCTGTTTGTAGAATGATGTGCAATAAACCATCCTCAAAACACTCATCAAGACTTGCCCTGAAGGCTATTTAAAATTACTTCAGTATAAATAGGTAGACACTGTTCGCATACTACTGGTCAAGAAAAAATAGGTAAAGAGGAAAGACAATTATGCCAGAGAATGAAGTGATATTCTAATCTAAGGTCCACTATCTGAAAAGATCTGTTGAGGCTCTTCAGGATTTTCTTTAATTCTGATGTTTGCTTTGTATGGAGGGGAGATAGGGACTATTCTGGTGTGGCATCCACTCATTTCTTGTATATCAACCCTAAAGACATTCATAGTGCCTTTATTGTGCTTTGTTCTTGGTTCTTGTTTTTATCTTATCAACACTGTTTTAAAATTTGACACCTTTTTAAAAACAATATTATAGTGCGCCCTTGGTATCTGCTACAGTTTGGTTTGAGGACTTCCCGCAGATACAAAAATCCGTGGCTGCTCAAGTTTTTTCAAGCCATGGTTGCAAAAGTCCAGTTTTATCCAGATTACAGAATGAAAGATTACAGTATTAAAACATTAATACAGAAGGCCAACTATATTGTTTATTGTTTTCGTTGCACAAGGGTTGAGGGATTATGAAAACTGTAACAGGACAGTTCAGTGCATTCTCTGATACATTCATGTACTGATCTGGTTTAGTCTGTGCATTCTAGCCTGAAGTAAATCCATTTCTGCATTATTAGGTTGTGTTACTAAATATATTTTGTCCTCCTTTTAGTCAGTAAATAGTATTTTTGTTACAAACTACTTGTGTGATAAATACTAATCTGCAGTCAGGAGTCTACACAGCATGGAAGGTAAAACCATGTCCGACTCCATTTGACTGTGTTGATTTTTTTGTAAGCTGCTTCTTTCTGCTTTCTTTGCTATAATAGGAAAGACAAGGTGTAAACAGTTTCATCATAAACCTTTGTTGACAGGATGTGATTTATTTATTGGATTACTACATTTTTCCAAAAATGGATTCAAGATAATCTATAGAACTAAATTAAATAATACAATTAAAACACAAATTGCGAGCAAACATTAAAACAGAATTAAATTAAAAGCACAATTAGAAATAACTAAACATAATTTTTAATATTAAGAAAAAACAACAACTTTATTTATATCCCACGCTATCTCCTTGAGGGGACTCAGAGCGGTTTCCAATAAAAAAAACAGCAAACATTAAATGCCGTAATTAACTAAACAAAAACCAATAGGCAACCCAACCGAAACCAAGAAATAAGTCTATATCTATAACAAGGTAATAACAGATTATAACATAACCTATGTACCATTATGTATCTCACATTAAACCAAAAAACACAACACAGAACTAAGAATAAGTCCCTTTTTGAAGACAACTTTAAAAAGCATGGCCTGAACAAACAAACAAACAAAAAAGCATATCTGGGATAAAAGTGGATTTATTAATGTTTTAATACGATCAACACTCTAATCTTTCATTCTGTAATCTGGATAAAACTGGGCCTTTGCAAATCTTTTGTGAAGAATCTGATTGACAGAGCATGCAATTCCCATTCTGTAATTCGCTCTTAATTTCTTACCTGGAGAACTGCAAGTGATTAATTTCTGCCAATCCATTTATCCTGAACCAGTTCAAGCTCCCAAGATAAGACAGAAAACTGTAAAACCCTATAATACATTCCATCAATAAAATATAAATTCACTAGCAGATTCCACTATTTGGAGGTGTGTGTGTGTTTTGCACAAACTCTGAAAAATTAAAGGCATAATCTTTATTCTCAAAGGTCATACCAGAAAGTCATTGTAACAATCAGTAATTTCTATTCCCCACCATTACCAATTAAAAATAATATTTTTGGAATTACATAGTTTACCAATTTTTTTCCCCATATCCAATTCTGACTTCATATTTATTTATATATTTCATTTATATACTACTTTACTGAACTCCTGGGGGGACGTGACAACTCAAAATGGTTCGCAAGAAAGTAAATGGCAAAATCCAATGCTTCACAAAATATAAAATACAACACATGACTAAAATAGCATATAACAATAGATTAAAACCAGTAAACTATTTTTAAAAATTGGGCATCGATAAACATAAAACATAGAAGATTTGGCATTGCACCAATCTCGAAGTTATCTTGACTGCTTCATTTCACTTCCTAAATGCTTGCTTGAAAAACCACATTTTAAGTAGTTTCCTAAATATCAGGAGGAAGGGGGCCAATCTGATCTCACTGGGGAGGGTGTTCCACAGCTGAGAGGTCACCACCGAGAAGGCCCACCAGTCGTGCCTGCGAGGGTGGTGGGATCAAGAGGAGGACCTCCTCAGCCGATCTTAATGCTCTAACTGGCTCATAAAAGAAGATACATTCAGATAGGTAAGCTGGACATTATTTAAAAACTGGGGTTCAGATAAAGTTATATAATATGGAAGAATCTACGTTTATGGTGAGTAAAGGCCAATGAATCTCTGTTGTGTCTCATTTTTGGTATTCTACCATCGTAAGGAAGGTAATGGGACATGGTTGAAGAGGAGATTGTTAGCAGAAAACCTAACACCCCTCTCTTCTGATGAAAACATAGATTTACCCCAGCCTCTAAAGCAGTGTTTCTCAACCTGGGGGTCCCCCTGGAGCCAGAGGGGTCTAAAGACCATCAGATAACAAAGACCATCAGGGGTTCTGTGTGGAAAGTTTGGCCCAGTTTGTGGGTTTGCTCTTTGATTATAGAACTATAAATCCCAGCAACTTCAAATGACAAAATCTATCTCCCCCAATCCCACAAGTATTCAAAATTTGAGAATTGTGCCAAATGGAAAATACAGGCATTTACATTACAATTCATAACAGTAGCAAAATTACAGTTATAAAGCAATGAAAATATTATGGTTGGGGTCCCTGAGGAACTGTATAAAGGGGTCGTGGCATTAGGAAGGTTGAGAACCACTGCTCTAAAGCAATCTTAAACATGAGTCACATGATATTCAAGAGAGAGAATGGAAAATACAGGCACATACTGCCTCCTATGCTATCCCTCTGCTCCTGATGACACTACTCCAACTCAGATCCGAAATCACAAACATCAAACTTTATCCCCCACCACACTCACAAACCAGAAAACTACTGAAAGTTTAGTGTTTTAATAGTATATTTTGAATTGCATTAATAATCTGGTTTTTATGTATTTCTTTGTTTGTCCCAAGCATTGAATAAACTGAAATGATACTGACACAGATAAGCAAAGGTAAAGAGGCATCCTTGCTTAAAGGGCAAGTGCCTCAATTATAACCCATGAAGATTAATAGGTAGAAGCCCTTTCACATTACGTGATAAACAGAAATGAAATGGCAGTTCACTTATCTCAACACATCTTCATCCATGAGATGGTATATGATGCACATGTATAAGGGGAATTCCACCCATTAAGAACAGAATATAGTATTACTCTGACCTCTAACTAAGAGCTTCCATTCTATCCAAATGTATGCAAGGACTTTCTCAATACACGTGGTCCTGTTTAATTCATAGTATTACACACACTGAAACAGAGATCTTCAATTGATTCACCAAGACTGAAGAGTAAATAGAATCCTGATTTCCTACTTAAGGATTTAAATATATCTTTACCTTCTGCCTGGTGCCTGAATACAAACTACTATCTGCTATTTTTGTTTGGTTGTTTGTTTCTCTGTCTCAGAACATAAATTAAGCTGCTTCTTCGTAAAACTCTAAATACATGAGCCAACTTTTTCCTCATCTCCTGCTGCCTAGGCATGTCAGAATGAGTTAAAATCATCTGAAAATTAAAATAGTAGAGTGCTTAATGCTAAACAGCTTAAATTTTGCCATCAAACCCAAATTGCTAGAAAGAGCATTAACTGGAAAAAAAATGGGATGTTTGGCCAATATTTCTAATATCTAAGAATTGGGAGTTTGGGGGGGACGGACGGACAGAAGATGGCTATTCCTCTGCTATAAACGTTGTGGTGGTTGATTTTATATATATCCCACCTTTTCTACACGACTAGGACTCCAGCCATCCAACAGCCTAAAATGATTATAACATAATTACAATATACAAAAAGTAAATATTGCAATATAATTAAACCCTTAATCATATTAAAACAATGTACAATATGGACTTTAAAAAGATTTTTGCAAACTGCTCAAACAGTACAATTTAAGACAGTGGTGAAATGGTGGGTGCTAGCCATTAGTTATTCATCCAAATCCTGTCCACATCCTCAAACTGTACAACCTGAGAAAATAAATTACTATTGGACAAGCGGGGTCTAGGTTACATTATTTGACACTGTATCAACTATAGCACCAAGCCGGAATGGATTTGAGTGACTTTATCTGCACAGTGTCATGCAAATTCTTCACAGCCGGGTGGGTTAAGATGTACTTCCTAAAAGGGCAAAATCTAATTGCTCAAAGAAATGAAGAAGGAACACAAATCTGAAGACCTACTGATAAAACCGTATGTGCTCAAATAGAACTTCATATTAGCAGCATCACTGGGAAAAGTTAAATCACCAATAGCGATATGCATACTATTATTTATTTACCTTATTTATATCCCGCCTTCCTCTACCCCGAGGGGGACTCAGGGCGGTTTACAATCACACCTTCATGGTGCCTTAAAACATACCAGATCAGTTAAAACATAAACATTAAAACATAATAAGCCTAATAAAATACATTTCAATGAATCATGTCAGAGTAATAATCTAAAGGCCAATCCATAGTCAAACTGCACCTATTACATACTAACATTCTTGCACTGCTCTATTTTTCAAATGCCTGTAGAAGTCCAGGAACAGATAAGGAATGAGTGCATTACCAGTTTTACAGTCACCAATTGAACAACTATGTGCTCAAGCTCCCATTCTGTAACTGTGAAGGGCTCACAGTATTTCTAGAGATGGGAATAATATGGCATATGAATCACATGGCATCCTCCAAGATTCGTCTAGTTCAGTGTTTCCCAACCTTTTTTGAGCCATGGCACACTTTTAACATTAAAATAATCCGGGGGCACACCACCAATCAAAATGACACTCTAACACAGTAAAGAATGGCTGGGGGATGGTGGCCTGCTGGGAGCAGCTGCTGGGAGTGCCGAAGCTGGGGAGGGGGAGGAGCCAGGCTGTGCCATGCCCCGCCCCCTCCCCCGGCTTCAGCTCTCCCACAGCTTCTCCAGCCTTGAGGGGGCAGTGCCAAGCCAGCGGTGGCAGAGCCAGCACAATGCTGGCTTGGCACTGCCCCCTCAAGGCTGGAGAAGCTGTGGGAGAGCTGAAGCTCGGGGGAGGGGGCTGAGCCAGGCCATGCCATGCCCCGCCCCCTCCCCGGCTTCAGCTCTCCCACAGCTTCTCCAGCCTTGAGGGGCAGTGCGAGCGAGGGCGGGGAGTCATGGCGGATTGAGGCTGGCTGGGGAAACGGCTGAAGGAGGCAGTGCCCCGGCCCCTTCTTCTTTTTCTTCGCCACCGCCCGGCCCTTCCTCCTGCTCCGCCAAGCAGCAGGAGTTCGGCAGGAGGAGGGAGGAAGGAAGGGGGGGCAGAGACCTTTTCTCCCAGCACAGCAGGAGGTTCATCACGGCACACTACCGTGCCGCGTCACGGCGGTTGGGAAACACTGGTCTAGTTGATTGGTTGGTTTGCAGCAATCAGACCCACCTTTCTATTTTAAAAAAGAGAGAATTATATCTCCAAGGATCCTCTGTACCCACATCTTGTAGTTAGATCTAACAGCTGAAAGCACAGGCTTGAATACAACAACTAAGTTACAAGATGTAAACCCACTGGGTTTTAAGAAAAGTTCATATCCTTAGGCTCCACAGACAGAGAAGCAACCTAAGTGCATGTTAAAATTTCTAGTTTATGCAGCTAATGTGAAATTTGTGGTAATATAAATCAATAAACAGAAGATTACAAGAGAGGAGGAATGCTGGGCAAGTGCTCAAATTAGCACATGGGTAAAATGTTTACAGAACACATTGGTGTGGTCTTTGTGCTTAAGTGCTTTCCTTTCTGGAATGTACATCTTCAATACATTGGAGAGGAAATTGCTTTTTAAAAGACTCAAACAACATAAAGAACACCTACCCATAAAGCCACAGTGTGCAATTTTCAAACATTCAGACTCAGCAAAATCAAAAGTAGTTGCTTCCAGAACAAAGCCAAATACTCTGCTTAAATATAGTGATCAGAACAAATTATATACACTCAGGCTTCCGTCCTTGCAGATAGCAGCCACTACAAACAAAGGCATTTTTGAGAGGGAAAGAATGCAAGACGGGGGCAATTTTCTAGTGTTGCCCTCTCACATAGAAAACAGCTTGACTGTTTTTTTCCTGAAGCCCAGCCCTTCTATATTTCAGGGACAGTAAAATATGGAACATTTCATCCCGAATGAGAACTATGGTTACAAAATATGTGAAATGGCACATTCCTTTGAGTGTAATTGATTCTGCCTCCTGTACAATTACTACTAACCTTAATATTTACCTTTTTTGACAGCATTCCCTATTCTTTTCCTAATATGGCTACAGCCCACAGAAGAATACATTACAACAATGGGTTGTTGTAGGTTTTTCAGGCTATATGGCCATGTTCTAGAAGCATTATCTCCTGACGTTTCGCCTACATCTATGGCAGTCATCCTCAGAGGCTGTGAGGACCTCTGAGGATGCCTGCCATAGATGTAGGTGAAACGTCGGGAGAGAATGCTTCTAGAACATGGCCATATAGCCCGAAAAACCTACAATTCCCAGTAATTCCAGCCATGGAAGCCTTCGACAATACATTACAACAATGTACATAATTGAATTCAGTAGCCAACAGAAAGAATAAACTAGGTTAGAAATGGGGAAAGAAATCACATACATCCCATAATGTGCTTCATGTGCTTCTTAAGCAGGAGGAAGAAGGAGAAGGGGATAGGCATGTGTCAGATGAGATCCATGGGAGCGCACAAATATTCATCCAATGTATAGCTGACAGACTTCTTTACAGCTTCCTTCCCTTAACTTGGGACGGTATAGAAATTCCAAGTCATTCAGTACATCGTTGAATTTCTCAAAAGCCAGTATGGAACATTGGACTACAACCATGGAGGACTCAAATTTCACTTGGGCATTTTTAATAATATTATTATTTATACACGCCACCATCTCCCCAAAGGGGACTTGGGGCGGCTTATATGAGGCCAAGCCCAGAAGTGCATGTCAATACAGTAACATACAAACATAAAGCAGCATTACAGTAAAATAAAATTTTAAAAATCAGTATCAAAATCAAGTGTAAAATATAATAAACAGTGCAAAATAATACAATGGAGAGAAAAAAACCAAACACAGTCACACTGAACGGAGCACATGTGCAAGATACAATAATAAAAACTAAGGATGAGATAAAATTAAAAACCTATACAGTATATTTGTAGGGAGACTCATGAACAGGGTAGTAGGGACAGTCCTTCATGTGGGCAAGAGACAGTGCAATATGAGGACACCCATTATAGGGGAGTGTGACAGGGGAGATGTAAGATCATTCTCCAAAAGCGCAACGGAAAAGCCACGTTTTGAGGTGACCTTGTGTAAATCACGTTCTCTCAGTCTCTGGGGGAGGCAAAAGCAAAGTCCATTTGAACAAATCTTGCCAAGAAAGCTCTGTGATAGGGTCACCATAATGACCTAGAGACACACAATGATGACAACAACAACCTTACTAACTCATTTTGTCACAACCTTAGCTATTCCAGCATAAGGCACAATCTGGCTGGAGAAAATAATGTACCTGTATGCCCATCATCACGAGTTACTATTCCTCTTTAAGTATTTATATTCATCACTAGAACTACAATATCACAGAACATTCACTGGGTGACATAAAAGATAAAAACACAGATTATTGAATCCCAGACTTACTATCCTATTCTAATTCAAATTTTTAAAAATGTGGAAATCTATTTAGTTCACACCACTGCTGAAAAAATACACAAATAATACAGCAACTGGATATATACTCATAACCACCTGATTTAAATTTTCATTGAAGGAGTTTGGGTTTGTCAAGATTATTTCTTTATCATGGCCACACGCAAAAAAAGAGGAATTAAATAGCAATGAGAATGAGATTGAAAATTGGATAAAATCGACTAAAAATATTAAACGCCTAAGGATTAAGGAAACACGACATAAAATAATGAAAAAATGGTATCGAACTCCACATCAATTGGCCCATATTACGAAAAAGACATAGAAACTGTGATGGCATAAATGTGGCAGGATTGGAGCCGTTATCCATATGTGGTAGGACTGTGAAAAGCTACAAAAATTTATTAAAAAATTAAGAATGAGATGGAGGAAATATTAGGGATACAGAGTTGAACAAAAAAAACAATGCTTTACTCAGAACACAGAAGGTAAAGGTGAACATAAACAATGGGTCAAGATTGTAAAATACATGAAAGCAGCAATCCAAGCAACAATAAAAAAGAGCAAAGAAAATTGGGATTTTAAAAATGGTATGACTATTATCAGACTATACAGTATGCTTCAAGATTACATCACTGAAAGGAGAGTTAAATATATGAATGGACATTTTAACGAGAACTGGGAGTTGAAATAGAAAGGTCTTATAGCCAGAGTAAAAGGGAAACGAAAATACAATGAATTGAATGAGACAATCTTATTAATTCAGCAAATAAAACAATACAAAGAGCAGAGATACAACTGTTCCTGGAAGGAGGGGGGAGGGACAAAGAGGGAAGGGGAAAATTGGATATGTATAAGTAGTAGATAAGTATAGAAATGTAAAAGATAGGAAAATGTTTCAGAATGTTATGAGAGTACACAGGGGGTTTTTTTTGGTAAAGGGACTGTGACAATGTTATAATTTACTTATATAACAAAATTAAAAAAAACAAAAACAAACAAAAACAGATCAAATGCACCTATTTCTATTTTAATTAATCACAGCTAATTGTTGTACCTAAAATGGAAAATATGGCTAAATTAACTATGGTTTGTTGTTTTTTAAAAAAAAACTTTAATTTAAGCATGTTTAGACATACATACACACAGCTCCTCATAAACAAAAAGAAAAGGAGATGCCATGTGATGCAGGAATTACTGAAATAATAGAGCAAAATGCGTCTTTTACTCAAGACTATAACCAACTGGTTATAAAGCTTCCAGACTATTTCTCATGGTGGTTGTGGCTGAAGAAAGGGTGTTACAAATCCAAGACTTGTATATACATTCTCAAACCAAAATGAATGTTTTAAACTGGAAAAAACTGTGATTACATCTAAATAAAGTTCATTCACATAACTGAACATCTAACAGCGGGTAACTGATTCTGTGTTGTTTAGACTAATCATCGCTAAAAGCACAGTTCCTGATTTGGACATGGTAACAAACTGTGGAAAGCTGAAGATGTAATCAAATGCTCCCAGTCTCCTGCAGCCAATTCTGAGAAGAAGAGGGATAAAATGCCCAGGCTCGCACTATACAACATATGACAATCTGCTGAGAAGGAAAGAAATGACTTTGTGACAGAGAGCCACATGGCTGATTTATATTATTCACACATAGCATGAGATTTGAAGTATCTCTTAAAATGATAAGAAAACATTTGGAGACTGCTCCAATATAACGGCCTCTTTTGGAGATTCAATGTGAAAAAAATAGCAACCCATCCTATATCAATAACTTTTCCATTGTATATATCATGCTATCATGCAGTTTATATATACTCTGTAGTGCGTCTATACCACACATACTACCCACATGAGTTCATATCATGTCCACCACATCTTATATTCATGCCACACATATTACTATAAAATATTATGAATGAAGAGCTAGCTGCTTATTTCCCATGTGTAGCATAAAATTAATTTCTTTACAAAGGTACCGTGCTTAAACCACTTTCTTTCCATCCAAGACACCAGTTTTGTATCCCAGTGTTGGATACATCTTTTTCTTTGTTTGCTGGGACACCTCGTTGAGATAGGACGTGGGGACATTGTCCTACAGTGGTTCCAGTCCTTCTGGAAGAGCTAACTCAGGCCCCTTCCACACAGCTGTATAAAATACACATTGAACTGGATTATATAGCAGTGTGGACTCAGATAATCCAGTTCAAAGAATATATTGTGGATTATTCTGGATTATATGTCTGTGTGGAAGGGCCCTCAGAAAGTTGTGCTGGGTGTCTTTTTTCAACACCCTAGCCATTGGCCTCTGGGTTTCCACAAGGTTCGGTTCTGTTAACGCCTTAGTGCAGTGGTTCTCAACCTGGGAGTCGGGACCCCTGGGGAGGTCATGAGGGGTCTATACAAGGGAAGAGGAAGGGTGTCCTCAAAGCAGCACAAAGTAAAATTCAAAAGGCAAGCTGCAACACTACACGTGTCAAAGGTTTCTTGCAAATGTATTTCTTTATTAATTGTTTCATCTTCAAATCACATCGCGTGGAACGTATATATCTTCCCAAATGTACACAAATATTGATTTGAAGTTAGCAAGGACAGTCATCTACAAACTTTTGGATTCCCGTCCCATACCACGCACCCCGCCTACTGCATTCCTTATGGAATTAATTGATATTGTGTTTGATTATAATTATTTTACATTTGATGGTGATTTTTATTTACAAAATGGCGGAATTTCGATGGGACTATCCCTAGCCCCCAGTGTTGCGAATTTATTCATGTCTGGCTTGGAAATTTTTGTACCCAGATCTAGACATTACAGCCCCCATTAGGCATTATTATCGCTATATTGATGATGTTTTCTTTATCTGGTCAGGAGAGGGCGACATTGAGTCAATAATGGGATACTTCAACACATGGAACCCATCCATTAAATTTACTTTTGAAAAAACACCTCTTAAGATTACCTTTTTGGATCTAACGATCTTTAGAGAGCATAATACCCTAAAAGTAAAAAATTACTGTAAACCCACCAGTTGCAACTCATATTTACACTTTGATTCCCACCATACACACTCCCTAAAACACAACCTCCCATTCTCCCAGCTGATCCGCCTTAAGCGCAATTCCTCCAGAGAGGAGGATTTTGAACAATCGGCCGCGGCCTTGATAGCACAATTAAAAGAAAGGGGATACCCGAATTCTATCCTTTACAAATCGTTAAATAAAATTCGCAAAATTCCCAGAGATAACCTGTTCCAACCTCGTCCCAAAACACCCTGTGATCGCATTATTTGGCCCCTAACTTTCACCCCACACTCCCATTCTATTTCCAAGATTGTTCGTAAATACTGGCCCATTGTAAGCTCGATTCCAGGATTGGAAAACCCCCAATGGTAGCCAATAAAAAGACCCCTAATCTCAAACAATTACTGATCCATGCGGATCATAGAATCCCTCAAGATCCCCCCAAAGGGAAAACATACACCCAACCCTGCCATCATTGTACGATATGCAGAAATATCTCCACTCAAGAAACTATTACTGACCTAGAAGGCAAACACACTTATAAATTACGTACAAGAGCAACATGTGGCAGTAGAAATGTCATTTATTGTTTAATTTGTCCATGCAATAGATACTACATAGGTGAAAGTGGGCGTGAGTTACGTCTTTGAGGGCCAGGAACATAAATCGAGATTTAAAACATGCAATGAATCCTCACCACTCTACACTCATTACAAACAACAACATCACTTTAATGATTTCAAAATCCTGGTATTAGAAATTATTGCGGCAAAACCATATCAGGACCATAAAAGACTGTTACACCAAAGAGAAGTTTTTTGGATTCATTCCCTAAAAAGCGAGCTACCTCTGGGACATAATGATTGTCTATCAATCAGTGAAATTTTGGAGTAGGTTTCACCTGGAGCCAAGTAGGAGAGTATGTAAAGTAGACCTCTGATGTTTTGTGTTGTCCGTTGACTACTATGCGAAGTAGTGGCTGCGTCCACTCAGAGATATACATAGATACTACAAATGGTATGTAATATATATATTTAGCCTTTCCATAAGGGTTGTCCTGTTCAACCGGTGGGCTTATTACTAGATATGCTGATATAATATTCTATTCTTATTTTCATTTGAATTTATAGATGATCGGACCAGTGGAATTAAAAAACTAATATAATTTTTGGGTCCCGATGAAGCCGGGTTTCCCTGGCGAAACGGCGAGGCCTTAAGATACACAGTCCGTCGACCCCTGTGAGCCCCTCAATCCGGATTATATATATGTCAAGATTATGAAATATGGATATATAATTTTTGGATTTGCATATCACAGTCTGGATTGATAGCTCTACAATATTTGTTTTTGGATGATTTTCTACAATTCCACATCCCCATTTGGGAAGATATATACGTTCCACACGATGTGATTTGAAGATGAAACAATTAATAAAGAAATACATTTGCAAGAAACTTTTGACACGTGTAGTGTTGCAGCTTGCCTTTTGAATTTTACTTTGTGAGGTCATGAGGGGTGTCAGAGGGGTTGCCAAAGATCACCAGAAAACACAGTATTTTCTTTTTGCTCATGGGGGTTCTGTGAGAAATTTGACCCCAAATTTATCATTGGTGGGGTTCAGAATGCTCTTTGATTGTAGATGAACTATAAATCCCAGCAAGGACAACTCCCAAATATCACGTCTCTTTTCCCAAACTCCACCAGTGATCATATTTGGGCATATTGAATATTCTTGCCAAGTTTGGTCTGAATCCATCATTGTTTGAGTCAAGTGTGTTCCCCGAATGTAGGTGAACTACAACTCCAAAACTCAAGGTCAATGCCCACCAAACCCTTCCAGTATTTTCTGTTGGTCATGGGAGTTCTGCATGCCAAATTTGGGTCAATTCCATCATTGGTGGCGTTCAGAATGCTCCTTGATTGTAGGTGAACTATAAATGCCAGCAAGGACAACTCCCAAAGGACAAAATCAATACCCCCCCCCCCCTCCCAACCCCAGCAGTATTGAAATTTGGGCATATCAGGTATTTGTGGCAAATTTGGTCCAGTGAGTGAAAATACATCTGGCATATCAGATATTTACATTACGATTCATAACAGAGGCAAAATTACAGTTATGAAGTAGCAACAAAATAATTTTATGGTTGGGGTCACCACAACAGGAGGAAAAGTATTAAGGGGTCACCACGTAAGGAAGGTTGAGAACCACTGCCTTAGTGGGAGAGGTCATCTGGAGGAGTGCATCTGCACAGTTAAAATTGGTGTGGCAATTGCACCTGATATCCTTCAGATATCAAATCTGGCCACAATGGCATATGTTTTGGTTACATTATACCCCTGTAACATCCTCTGGGTGGATCTGCATGTAGTTCCCTTGTTAAAAATGTACTGGTCATGGTCTATTAAAAAAAGGTTTGTGGCAAGTCCAGACTATCTTAATTGTATCTCTTATATGAACCTGCTAGAATCTGAAGATCTACAAGGGAGGACTTTCTCTTGGTCCCAGATTAACTTGGTGAAAATGTGCAAGATATACTTCTCAGTGACTACTCCCACCTTCTGGAATTCCCTTCAGAGAGAGATTAGGCTGGTCTTCTTACCACTGTCCTTTTGACAATAGTCAAAAACTTTTTTATTTAAGCAAGCTCTTAATATTTAAGCATTCACAGGGAGATTTCTTATTGGAGTATATGTGCTTTATGAGGTTAAAAAAAACCCTTTGTATACTATTTTAATGTAATGGTTTTAATTAAAAACCAACAATAGTTTCATTTTGTGAGTGGCCTTGGGTGCCATTCTAAGAGACAAGCGGCATATGAATGAAATAAATAAATAAATATTAGTTCCGCATTCAACCTTCCTTTCACTCCTTCTATGGAAGAACACACAACATAGATAGTCCTACACAAAGCAGGGAGGAACACCCAGGGAAATAGGGAGAGGGAATAAATAGGTGATATGTGGATAATGACTGAAAGTGACTATTTCCACCCTGTGGATTTCTTTTATTGTGTCAGAAGCAAATTGAGAATAAAGTTATAATGTATAAAATCACAAATAAAGTAAAAAACTTGGCATTATACTAAATTTCCTTTGACCAGATGCTGATCACTTGGAATGCCTCTGGTGTTGCTGTGAGAAGGTTCGCCATTGTGCAAATGGTGGGGCTCAGACTGCATTGTAGTAGGTGGTCTATGGTTTGCTCTTCTCCACACTTGCATGTTGTGGACTCCACTTTGTGGCCCCATTTCTGATGACTGGCTCTGCATCTTGTGGTGTCACAGCACACTCTATTTAGGCCTTCCAAGTCTCCCAGCCTTCTGTGTGCCCAGGAGAGAATTTCTCATCCAGTTTCAACCACTGATTGAGGTTCCAGATTTTAGCCTGCCTCTTTTGGACTTTTGCTAGCTGAGGTGTTCCTGCGAGGATCTCTGTAGATCTTGGGAAGGTATTTCTTGATTTAAGACGTTGGCATGCTGACTGATATCTGAACAGAGGATGGACTGGAGATGTCAATGCCTTGGTCCTTTCATTACTGGCTGCTACTTCCTGACAAATTTCAGGTGGTGTGATATTGGCTAAACAGTGTAATTTCTCCAGTGGTGTAGGGTGTAGACATCCTGTGATAATGCAATATGTCTCATTAAGAGCCACATCCACTGTTTTCACATGTGTTTTAACCCTGTTTTAACCCTGTGAAATTGGATAACAGTACATTTCTGCTTTGGTACATTAAATCCTGCTATCTTCAATATTACAATTCTTAAGTATGGCCATAGGAAATGACAATAATAATAACAAGAACTGCTTGAGTTGTTATGATTGCCAGTAAATAAAACTGTTTCTACTGAAAGAAACCATTTAAAATAGTGAAAGAAACACTATTAGGAACAATTCCAGTTTTGCATGACAATATGAATCAAGCAAGACATGTTGTTTGTAGACCAACACCACCATTTTAAACAAAAGTATTTTATAATGCTATTTATACAGTTAAACAATCTGATTTTAAAACTCATAGAATTCAATGACATAAGAGCAAAAAAATACTTTGAGTGTCTGGGTTGATGACATTTGTGTATAAAGCAACTATATTTAAATATGTGTCTCAGCTAAGCTTCATCTGCCCCTTAAAAAGTTGGTGTTGTTAACAAGATAGCTGCAACTGAGTGTTTGAAAAGCCCATGAGGAAATATACCACTGCAAGCAGTTTCTACAACAAATTCATCGCAACAGCTGGCATTGCTCTGGAGACTCACCAGAGAATGAATATGCATACACAAACAATGCAGCACTGTGAAAGTTTTTTCTCTGTTATTGTTTCAACTCCCAGAATCTGTCAGCTTGCATAGCCAGCAGTTATGCTGCCAAGTGGAATCTAGGAGCTGCCTGTGGTATTAAGACACACATGTCACCGTGGCCTTCCAACTTGTGGTGTGTCAACACAGTGCTTCTCCGACCAAAGATGAACTACTCCAGCAGGCTTTGTTAAGTAATATCCCAGAAGGGATCTAACAATGGGGAAGGAATGCTGGCAAATGCTGAATGAAGGCAATGGGAAGGGAATGGCTCCATAGCAAACAGGAGAAGCACAACAGGACACTGTCTTTTCCAGCCCAGGAGGGCAATCTGGAGTCTTTCTTTTTTGTGCAATGGAGCCATCTACTGCCTGCTGCCATATTTACTCAAGCATGGAGAAGAGCAAACCACAGACCACCTATTGCAAAGCAATCTGAGCCCTGCCACATGCACAATGGAGGACATTTTTATAACAGCACCAGAGGCACTCCAAGTGGCCAGATACTGGTCAAAGGACATTTAATAGAATGCCAAGTTTGCAAACTTTGTGGTTTTGCTTGTTTTTTGTTGTTGTCATTTTTTAATGCAATACAACTGTTTGGTTTCGCTCCTGACATGATAAATAAATAAATAAATTGTAACAAACACCTCAATTTTGAAGGAGTGCATTCCAAAAGAAAAGAAGATACTTCTTGTTGAATGTAATGTGAGACTTCACCTTGCCTGTCGGCTGTTCTGCTACCCATCTTGGAATAGCTGACAGGCAAAGGAAAGCCATGCCCCTCCATCAGGCTGAGACTGGCAAACTCACCAGCCCTGGCCTGACAGATGGGCGGCAGCTTGCCAACAAAGGCCTCATTCACAAGGCCTTCAAAACTGAGAGGAAGGTTTTGAAGACCTTGTGAATAAGACAAGTTGGAAAGTCATGCCCCTCCATCAGGCTGAGACTTGTCAGCCTCAGCCTGATGGGGGGGACGCAGGCAAGTTTAAATATGTGATTCTAATGTGCCATCAAATCTAATATGCATCTCGTTTTTGTGATTTAGCCCAAAAAAAGTGAGCATTAAATCCAAGTACCATATTTTCTGGCGTATAAGACTACCTTTTAGCCCAAGAAAATCTTCTCAAAAATCAGGGGTCGTCCTATACGCGAGGGTCATTTTATATGCTGGGAGTCGTCTTATAGAGCGGATGCTGAAACTTCCAATCTGGATTGTGGTTGCCACATATGGTGGGGGGAGCTCAAAAATGGCAGTGGCCGCATCTCTGCCATATGCAGCAACTGTTTGAAAGTATTAAGGGCGACGCTGTACAAGTACAGTAGAAGAAAATCCATTCACCAGGATTCGTGGACTTAATGCGGTCCCGATGGTGATGTGAAGGGACACCTCACCGGGAAGATGTAAGTGAAAGGCGGAGGAAGCTGCAGGCGTCCAGGGTGCCTGGGTATGGAAAAAAGCAATAGAGTGGCAATAGAGTGGCTCTGGGCCTAGAAAGACACACCTCTTTTACCTGTCTGGCCCGCCCTTGTATCCTATTACCATACGTCCTCCTCTGCCTCTCAGATCTTGCTCTTGAAGACTGCAGTGAAGCAGTGGAGGTGCGCATATGCAAGATCTGAGAGGCAGAGAAGGAGGTACAGTAATAGGAAAATTACCATATTGAAATCAAATCCGATGCTTTCAAAAATTTTATTTGGTGTGCGTTGGAAGAGGGGTAGTCTTATATGGCGAGAACCGTATATCGCAAATTCTATATTTTAAAAGTTGGGAATCGTCTTATAAGCCGGAAAATATGGTAATTCTTCCTCCTTTTATAAAACAAGATTTGGAGGAGAAGATGAATGGGAAGATTCAAGCAAATAGTTCTGTAACAGCCTTATTTTGGTTCCCTACTTCTTGAGCCCGGGCCCTCTTTTTTTTTTTTTTAAATGATTTTTTTATTGACATTTTCAAAATTTTATAAAACACTGCAGACATACAAATATACAATACCGAAACAAAAGGAAAAGGGAAAGGGGGGTGGAGGGATAAAATTGACTTCCGTTCTATTTCCGTACTTTTTCATATTTCATTAATCTATTATTTCTTTTACTCTGGGCATCCTAAAGTGCTCTTACTCATATACTCATTTATTTTAATATTTGACAGAGTGTTTCAATCTGTTTTCATTGCTTTTATGTATTTCGTAATTACAGTCCAATCTGTCATCATATTCCCCTTGCCATTATTTTGGCGGAGCCAGTATGTTAGTTCGTCCATTCCCTTAATTTCCAGCACTTTCTCCAACCACTGTTCTTTGTCCGGGATGAGGTTCTGCTTCCAAAACTTAGCGAAGACTATCCGTGCCGCCGTGGCCAGATACACAAAAAGTTTCTGTTGGTTTTCGTTTTCAAATATGTTTTCACCTATTAGTCCTAATAGGTATAGTTCCGGTGTTCTTGGAAAGTCTATTTTTAGTATTTGTTTACATTCCTGATGGATCATTAACCAATAATCCTTTGTCCTGGGGCATGTCCACCACATATGATAAAAGGTGCCTTCCTGTGTTTTACATTTCCAACACTTATTGTCCATGTTTTTGTACATTGCATTCAATTTTTGCGGTGTGATGTACCATCGGTGAATCATCTTAAGCCAATTTTCCTTCAAATCCGTTGCATATGTAATTTTAAGGTTTTTCCGCCATATTGTTTCCCATTCTCTAAGTTGTATTGGTCTCCCTATATTCTGGGCCCACTTCACCATTGTTTGTTTAATTATCTCTTCCTCTGTTGTCCAGGCAAGAAGCATGGAGTAAATCTTTGATATTATCTTCTTTTCCGATTTCAGAATTTTGTCCCAATTTCCTTCAGTTTCACTGAATCCTTTAGCCTTGTCCTTATTAAACCATTCTCTTAGTTGAAAATAATGGAGCCATCGGACACTGGCGAAATTTTTAGATATTTCTTCCTGTGACTTCAGGATATATTCATCATTTTGTTTCTTTAAGATATCTTTATATTTAGGCCATTCTGTCCAGCCTAATAGTCTTCGTTGGTCCGCTTCTAGTGGTGAAAGCCATAGTGGTGTCTTGGTACATATCCGATTCTTATATTTATTCCAGGTCTTCATTAGAGAGGAACGTAAGAAATGGTTACCAAAGTTTTTTTCTTTTGTGGTACCACTGTACCAAAGGTACGAGTGCCAACCTTTCCTTAGGTCGAATCCTTCTAAGGTTAGGATTTTATTGTTAGACAAGAGCATCCAGTCTTTTAACCAAGCCAGGGTAGATGACTCATAGTATGTTCTGAGGTCTGGAAGTCCAAAACCACCATTTTCTTTTAACATTATCATTATAGTGTATTTTATTCTTGGTTTTTTTCCCTTCCAGATAAATCTCATTATATCTTTATTCCATTTTTTAAATGTCTCCATATTTCTAATTATTGGTAGGTTCTGAAATAAGTATAACATTTTTGGTAGCAGATTCATTTTTACCGCTGCAATTCTTCCCAGTAGCGAGAGATTTAGTTTCTCCCATTGTATCAAATCTTTCTTCATTTTCTCCCATTGGACTAAATAGTTATTCTTTAGCAAATGTAGATTCCTCGAAGTGAGCCAGATTCCTAAATATTTTATTTTTGAAACCACCTCGATGCCCGTCATTGCCTGTATATCAGCCTGCTTTTGTTTGGACATATTTTTAGTTAAAATTTTTGTCTTCTTTTTATTCAATTTGAACCCCGCGACCTCTCCGAAATCATCAAGAGTCTTTAGCCACTTCTCAATATTAGCTTTTGGGTTTTCAATTATACAGATCACATCGTCAGCAAATGCTCTGATTTTGTAGGTATGTCTGTCGACTTTAAGTCCGGTCAGTTCTGTATTCTTTCTTATTTTCATTAGAAGTGTCTCCAAAGCGAAGATAAAGATGAGCGGGGACAGCGGGCATCCTTGACGGGTTCCCTTTCCGATTTCAAATTCTTCAGTGGCTGAGCCGTTTATCCACATCCTCGCCTTTTGCTTCTTGTATATTGCTTCGATCGCGTTCTGAAATTGGAAACCTATATCTATTTCCTTAAACAAGATTTTAAAGAAGTCCCAATTCAAATTATCAAATGCTTTTTCAGCATCTATTGAAAGGAGGGCTAGGTCCCTTTGATGGTTAGTTTCATAGTATTCAATTACATTTAAAATTGTCCTTACGTTATCTTTAATGTTTCTGTTGGGTAGAAATCCTGTTTGATCATCTTCAATCCAGTCTGTTAAGAAATTTTTGAATCTGTTAGCCAATATTGTGGAGAAAATCTTATAGTCTGTGTTTAGAAGGGAGATTGGGCGGTAATTCTTTATATCTTCCGGATCTGATCCTTCTTTATGTATCATAACAATGTCTGCCACCTTCCAAGAATCAGGTATTATTTTATCCGTTAGTGCCTTATTTAAGACCTCCCTTAATGTTGGTAGTAATTCTTCTTGCATCGTTTTATAGAGACAAGCCGTATATCCATCTGGCCCTGGCGCTTTATCATTTTTTAGGGTCTTGATTACTCTTTTTATTTCATCTGATGTTATTTCTCTGTTCAGCTCTAATCTTTGGTCATCCGTGATCTTGTTTAATTTCAGAGCCCGGGCCCTCTTAACTATATTCCAATTCACTTGGCTCGCTAACATGTGGGGACTTGCAGCTTCGGGATGGACTCTCTGCCGGAGAGCTCTGCTGCCTCACCAAACTACAAACCCAGGATTCTATAAGATGCAGCTATGGCTTTGAAGTGCAATCATAGCACTATATCTGCATAGAGTGAAAGGGCACCGGGAGCATTTGTAAATCTCATATTTCAAATAAAACGTTAATTTTGCTCCCCCTCCGATGAAGACATTTTTAATGCCCTGAAGTCTATGTGACAGTAGCAGGGCCATCATTGCACACACTTACCATTGATGCTTCCAACCCATCTATAAAATGTTATTGAATGCTTATTTATTTAAAGATAGATAGATAGACAGACAGATGGATAGATAGACAGACAACATATTAAAGTTACAATCTAGTAAATCAACACCTTCAATGATATAAGCAGACAGGCAGCAGCAACCAAAAGGATAACAAGCGGCCAGCAGGAGTTTTTGTTCTTCCTTTATTTTATTTTAATTTTTTGCGCCTATAGCTAATGATGAGGCAACACTGTTGAACAGCACAGATAATAAATCTAGTCTGTAGCACCCTTACGCCACTATATATTTTTCTAATTCTGCCTCACCATGGTCAAGTCGAGTAGTAATTCCACTTCATTACTTTAACATTTTTATATATCTGATAATTTTCCACATGATGTTTCTCATTAATTATGTAGTGCTAAAATGCTGGAATAGAAATCACTGGTGTGATATTTTTTTTGAGAGGAAAATGAGTTTTGTCACTTCATCTATAATTCTCTGTCACCTGCAATCAGTATTTTAACTGCACAAAAGATCACGGTGGCTGACAGTTCAGCAACAAACTTGAGTTTGCATTCATGGATTAAGCAAAAGGTTCAAAAGGCAAAGCACATCCTGCATGTTCTCCTACGCTTGAGTGCAAAAAGCAAGTCTGCAGGTGTATTTTCGAAGTAAATTCGGCAGTAATGCTTCTTAAACCCGTGCAATGAATAAATTAGAGAACAATCATCAGGCCTTGTGCAGAAAATGTCACATACAGCGACTGGTATAAAGAAAGTTCTTCGAAGGAACAGATGCAACACTATTGCTCCACTCTCCCACCCATGCGGCTAAGTACACAGTGTTACTGAATGTCCTTATTTGTGCCTGTATGCAAATCCACATTAATACATGTGTACTCAATGAACCCAGAAATATTGGAGAGACATGCTGTACCCACAGTACACTGCCTACACTTATTCAACGAGACAGGGAAATTAGTTTGGGGAACCTGACAATGAAACACAGGAGTTTTATTTAACCACAAAAGTTTGAAAGGAGAAAATGACTTATTTCATAAGCCGTCAGCACTAGGCCAGAAAACAATTCCTGTAGGAACAATAGCCAACATGGTCTAGTGCAGGGCTGTCCAACTTCTACCGGACCTGTGGCCGGAATTCTGGTTACTGATGACCTGGGGGGGGCAAAGGGTCTGCCCCTGCCCCCGGCTCCGCCCCCTCCCCGGCTCCACCCTCTCCCCGCCTTGGAGGTGTCTGTGGAGGACACTGGGGGCTTTGACTTGGAGATAGAGATGAACACCAAAATCCCAGTCTCAAGTCCCAGTCCCTGCTTAGAACTGGATTATATTGCAGTGTGGACTCAGGGCCCTTCACACAGCCATATAACGCAGAATATCCAGGCAGGAAACCCCACAAAACCTGCTTTGAACTGGATTATATTGCAGTGTGGACTCAGGGCCCTCCCACACAGCCATATAATCCAGAATACCTGCTTTGAACTGGATTATCGGAGTCCACACTCATATAATCTGGTTTAAAGCAAATAACATGGGATTTTATTCAGATGTGTGGAAAGGAAGTCAAATAAGAAGCCAGGGCCATTCCACACAGGCCTATAACCCTGAATGATAAGGCATAATATTCATTCTGCCTCTGCTAATAATAATAATAACAACAACAGGTTCCTGGAGTAGGAGACCTCCAAGGGCCATCCAGGGCCATCCAGTCCAATCTCCTTCTGCCATAAGGGGAAAATACAATCAAAGCATTCCTCACAGATGACCATTCAGCCTCTGATGATGATGATGATTATGATTACAATGGGTTCCTAGAATAGGAGACCTCCAAGGGCCATCCAGTCCAATCTCCTTCTGCCATAAGGGGAAAACACAATCAAAGCATTCCTCACAGATGGCCATTCAGCCTCTAATCATAATAATAATAATAATATAATAATAATAATAATTACAATGGGTTCCTAGAATAGGAGACCTCCAAGGGCCATCCAGTCCTACCTCCTTCTGCCATAAGGGGAAAACACAATCAAAGCATTCCTCACAGATGGCCATTCAGCCTCTGATCATAATAATAATAATAATAATAACAATGGGTTCCTAGAATAGGAGACCTCCAAGGGCCATCCAGTCCTACTTCCTTCTGCCATAAGGGGAAAACACAATCAAAGCATTCCTCACAGATGGCCATTCAGCCTCTGATGATGATGATGATAATAATAATAATAATAATTACAATGGGTTCCTAGAATAGGAGACCTCCAAGGGCCATCCAGTCCAATCTCCTTCTCCCATAAGGGGAAAATACAATCAAAGCATTCCTCAGCCATGTTGAATCAAACCTAAATTCTCATAAGAGCAACAGAAAGTACTGAACCTTGAGTTTGGGAGTTGTAGTTCTCCTCCATCCAGAGAGCACTGTGGACTCAAATAATGATGGATCAGGACCAAACTTGGCAGGAATCCTCAGAAGAGGAGGAAGCCAGAAAGGGAATGGATGAGCACCCCCCAGCACGCTCCGAACTCGGCCCCGCCCCTTTTTTGCTCTGGCCACGCCCCCTCTCGCTCTGTGCACTCTCTCTCCTTCCCTGTTTCGATCAGGTGGTGGAAGGGGGATGGAATGAAAGGGGGAAAGAGAGAGAGAAGGAGGGAGGGAGAGGGGGGGAGGGAGGGAAGTAGGAGGAGGAGGAAGGGAGCCTGCTCCTCCTCCCCCCCCCCCCCCCCCATCGCGAAAAAATAAATAAAAAATATTCCAAAAAATATTCCAAAAAATATTCCAAAAAAATATTCAATTTTTTTTAATTTTAAAAAGCAGATATCTTGCAGGAGGGTAGGGGGCCGTGGGGAAGGGGCTGGGGGCCATATACGGGCTGCGGGCCGTCAGTTTGACAGCCCTGGTCTAGTGGTTTAAATGTTGGTCTAGAACTGTGGAGCTCAGCGTTCAAAACCCCACATAGCTATGGATTGAACTTGGGGCAATCACACTCTGTGCCTCAGAGTAAAGAAAAGGCACCCCCCCCACACACACACACACTTTGTGGTAGAGTTGCCTAAGGGTCACAAAACAAGAACAATGAACATCAGAGTAGGAAGAAACAGAGACAGAAAGTTTGATTAACTAAATAAGGCACATGAAGATGCTAAGGAAATGATGAGGTAGTCTTTGAAGGGATACATACAAGAGCTGAACTGTGGAAATCCATGGCACAGAGAGCAGGAATGATAGATTTAAACCACTGCCAAGGGGTACATTTTGTGGGTATATATTCTTTGTCTGAGGAAACCTCATGATCCAGTTGGTTACAAGTATTTGGAAGTCTTTGCTGGAGATGGACTATATACATTTTAACAAGCGTCCAGCCATTATTCTGCCTTTCCTTGGTTTGGATGGCACTCAGGATCTCAATGTGAAGCATAACTCTTATGGCTGAATAAGCTTGTACCTTATGTGATTCTTGGTCTCCACGAATCTGAACAACTGGCTGAACAGTTAATGGGGTTCTGCAGCTCCAGGGGAATGCAAATGCAGCTTAATAATAGAATTTAGAATGGGAAATCCAAAAACAAGGTCTCTCCTTGTATCTTGCTTACTGTGAATAAATAAATAACAGCATACAGAAAATTTGGCAAGGAAACCCAGAGGAGAGAGGAAAGGGGGGGGGGGGGATAACCAAATATAGGTTGGACTTGACTCAGCACAACGCCTCAGGTGTCCGGCTTGTCACCAAAACACAGAAGGAGATTAATGACTGCCGCTTTAATCACCTCATCACCCAATGTAAGACAGAGTTATTCTGTACATTCAAGACAGCAAGCCAATAGGACTGACAGCCCCGTGCTTCACATCCTGCCTGTAAGTCTCCACAACCTTCCCTGCATTGATGTTAGAAGAGCGTAAATGAAGATACAACTGCACTGAAAATTAGAGGGGAAATGCTTATTTGGACTAGAGGAACATCCAAGTCAGTACAATCAATGATTTTAAACTAACTTTTCCAAGCTCTGACTACCTTACTGGCCCACACACATTTTGGTGCATCAAATGTTAGCCCTGTTTCTGGGTATATTTGACCTGCTGATTCCAAAAAAGGTATCAGTTTCCCTCATCATCTCTAATTTTTGAGATACAGAATATATGCCATATACCAGTCATCATCTGCTCACCCATAGAAAATCATGATAATCATATATAAGAAACTAGAGCTTATGAAGTCTAGCCAATGCAATTTTCTGAATCAGGGCCCCAAATAATCCCAGGAACAGGCCTAGAAACCAAGGCACCAATAATAGGTGTCTGTGTGTGTGTAATTTTACAATTTGACTAGCTTTTTATTCTCCCTAAATCATAGAAGAAGAATATCATAGTTCACTGGCTAGCTTGGCTGTTCCTCTTTTGAGGTGACATTTGCTTGGGAAAGGGAAAATACTCTGTTTTGTATCTGAAGTCAATAACTTGCAGGATTCTGATGGTGATTTAAGGAATTTATATATATATATATATATATATAGAGAGAGAGAGAGAGAGAGAGAGAGAGAGAGAGAGAGAGAGAGTTACTTTTGGCAAATGAGAAATAAAAGATGTACAATGTTAAAACTGTAATTATAGCAGTAACTCATCTTCTATTGTATAACAAATTGTTGTTGAAAACTAATTTCCCAAGTCTGGTTGTTAATGTACTGAACTTGAAATGGAAAAAAAAGTTTTTTGTTTTTTGTGTACTTTGCCTAGCCAGTCAAAAGAAGATGGAACCTCAGCTAGCATCCAAAATTTCAATAGTGAACCAAAATATATGAAAATTCAGCTAGGCTTTACTTCAAATAAATACTTCAATACACATTCATCTTATTTGGCAAGTAATTCAGAAAGTCTTACTAATTTACAATATGATCTTTACAATATGATCCGTGACCAGGTCAACATCCTAATCAAATATTTAAAAGAAATAATAGAGTCGGGATGGTAATAATTGCAGATTCTATTCTGTGAAATCACTTTGCTCACATGTACTCCGCAGACGCATTTTCCTACTTTCAGACCTTTTCCCCAGGACTTTTCCTGAAGCACCAGTAGTTGCTATGGTAACTATAGCTCTCTTCCAACTCCCCACGTTCACACAGATTTCCATCAAATCCAGTAACTTTTATTTTTGCAAAGTTTCAACTGGTTCAGTACAATAGTTCTTTGAGAAAAGAACATTTATCCATTAGAATCTCACTCTAATGAAAGGGAGATTATGATGCTAATAAGGAACAGAATGTATCCTGCCTCCCCACAAAAGAATAGATGATATATTGCTTACTATCAATTTGGTAAGCCAACATAATATCACTACTGAATGAACAGCAACATAAGGTATCCAAATATTCAACAATAATGCCAACACTTTTTATATCTGAATGTAACATTCAGAGTTTATTAAAAGCCATGTTCATCTGCCCTATAACTTTTGACACCAAGGACCTCATCACACACAGTCTGGGCTCCGTTTCCATGAGCCTTGGAAACGGAGATCCATAGAGGCCATCACATGATGTAAGGGCACTTTTAGGGGGACTCTGCGGGACCCCGTTTCCACAATGTGTGGAAACAGAACGAGCCCAGAATGTGTTTTCAGGAGTCGGGTACTACCAAACTCCAAACAGAGGAAAACAGGGAAAGACAGGGAAAGGACATGAGATGGTTGGCCATCCCAGAGGATGGACCTCAGCAGTAAGGAATGAAGTAAGACGGTTCCCTCCACTTTTCCCTGGTTCACAGGATGAGGTCCTCAACGTAAGTAAGGGGCTTCTGATAATCTCTTGGCTCTGAACCTCAATTTACATGGCTTCAGTCCAAACTATCTATCTCTCAGATACTATCTGAAAAGCCATAACTCCATATATAAGCCAGTGCAAGCTTTAAGATCTACAGGAGATCTACAACTTCCTCTCAGCTCCACCACCTTTGCAGACACTGTGAAAACTGAAGAGATGGTTTTCTCTGCAGCTGCTCCCAGGCTCCCCAGGAGGTCTAGTTGGCCTCCTTCCTGCTTTCCTTCTGCAGTTTTTATTCATGCAACCTTCTGGATTTTAATTATAGAATAGTAGTGTATGTAATAAAGCATGCTCTTTTAAAATCTTTACCAGAAATTTGGGTTTAAATATATTTAAAGATTTTTATGTGTAGCTGAAGTTTCCATTTACGGGAGTACAGATTACATTTCCTAATCACACACCTACAAGAAATGTTAAAATTTTTAGGTTTATCTCTGTAGGCTCTATGGCTTAGGGGGTTCCCCAACATATCTTCCTTAGGGCTTTTCTTGGGGGTTTGCCTCTTTCCTATGGGGCTTTATAGTCCAGGGGGAGATTTCCTGGGACGGCCTTCCAGTAATGACTGGCTGGGACAACAAGCCATCAATGTAGAGTGCCCCCGGGGTCAGTTGTTTCACCCAGTGATTGGCTTGGCAGTTGGTCCCAGAAAGATACCTGGCCTCACACCATTACCCGTGTTGCAGTGCTCCCCCCACAACTAGTCAATTAGCTCAATTACTAGTTTCTAATTAGGTCAAATAATGACACATTTGTTTCTCCAAGTCTTATGTCTGGTTCTCTTTATTTTGCAGTGGGGATTCAAAGATATACCTGCATCCTTAGGGTACGCTAACTGAAACTGGTTTTAAACATCCTTAGGCTATGCTAACTGAAACTACAATCTGTGTAGCTCAGGTTTCAATTCACTTTCGTAATCACAACCTACAAGAAATGTTAAAATTTTGGATTATCAAACAACACACACATAGTCTACAATATCAACATATGTAATATGGTACATAACTAGAATGTGTTTTTATAGTTGTCAAACGAGAATATAAACTTTCACAACTTCTGAGGCTGCCTACCATCAGGGGAGACTGCTTCAGGAATATAGCAATACAGCCCGGAAAACTCACAGCAACCCAGAGAATATAATATTTTCCCACAACTCATTTTCTATCACCTTCATAGATGACTGAAATACAATCAGACCTGCATATTTGCTAAGATTAGAGGTGTAAGACCACCATGAAATTGGGGAAAATATATAATTTTTTTTCCAGCAAGAACACCCCTCTAAAAATATCTATGTTCTCTACCACATCTTTATGGTCCACCTCATTGTGATCACTGAGTCACAATGGAGGACCTAGAGATTCCTAGAGATAACATTTTAGTCAAATCTACAAAAGTCAAACCCACAAATGCAATGAGGCAACACAGCCCTGGACACTATTCAGTTCAGCAATGCCCTTCATAGAGACAGAACTATATTACTTGTGTTATTCAAAGCATGTCACGATGTTGTAATGGCACCTGGCGGAGCAATTTGCAACAATTATGGGACCCTGGTTACTGAACAGCAATTTTACAAAAAAAGGAGTAAAACCTGAAATCTTATCATCATCATTCAGTATGTCATACAAAAGGTGAGAAATGATGAGATGGGGATTAACAGCATTCCTCAGTAGTTGCCACGTGCAAATGTTTAATCCTTTAGTTATCCCTACAGATAAATGTACAAGGTTCATATTTTCTTTGCGTGCAGAAAAAACCCAGACTTCATTCTGTAAAACTGCAGCATTTTAAAGGCTATGATGAATGGCTTTTAAAAAAGAAAAAATCACACTTATCAACAATTTTCTCAGTGAGAAATGGGCCTAAAAGCACTTTCAAAAATGGGCTATTTACTCCAAACATTAGAAGTAAGAATCTTCACTAGAGTAGATAAGACAACCTCATAACAGATTGGTAGTCTCCAAATGTCTAAACACCCGCTCAATAAGCACATAATAGCCATCTCTTGTGTACAAGGAGAGTACACAAAAGATCACATATAATCTTGCCTTCACTATTTCATGCAATGACCCTCTCCATCTGATCTGCATAAGACATTGCACACTGATGAAATAACACACTGGCAAAACATTCTGGGAGATTTGTTGAATGAATACAAGAGTCCCAAAGCATTTAATAGCCTGTGTTTCTGACCACAGCATCAAGCTGCAAGAAGATCTAGATTTGAAAGGAGGAAATTAATGTCCTTTATCATTACACCTCTTATATAATCCAACATTATCAACCTTTAACATTCTATTTACCGGCACAAATCATTATTTTATTGCTGACTAATGCATTTTATTGCTTCATCACCTTAAGGTCCAGAAAATTAGTGGCTGTTATTTACAAGCAAGGTCTCATAAGTGCTTCTAGCTGTGTGGGAATTACACCATACTGTAATAGCACACGTGTGAACAAAATGGTTATACAGGTGTCCCTGTTTATTTGACAGGTTGGGCACCAGAGCACTGTCAAAAAGCAAACATTATCATATAAGATATCATTATAAATATTACTGCAAGTGCTCTGGTCACTAATAAGACAAATAAGTGGAGGATAGCTCTACAACCTTTAGCTCCTCCACCAAGAGTTGGGCATTGAGAGATTATGAAAGAAGGAAGGGATATGCAGAGTGTCCCTATCACAATTCACACATATTCCTGCACCAATTAACCTGCAATCCTTGCCATCCTTCACCCAGAATATTAGCCTCATTTCAATCAAGTTGGTCAATTTATACCCCAACCAGGCATGTAGCCGGGGGCTAAGGGGCTTCAGCCCCCCCCGAATTCTCAGGGTGGTCCACTAGAAGGCATTATTGGTACATTATTTAAACTGTTATGTTTATTCATATCATGATCTGATCACCATGCTCATTATATCCCACATTAATGGGGTTATTGGGATAACAATACAAAAGGTTTGCTAGGGTAGACCCTCTTCCACCCAGTCTCAGCCCCCCTGAACCAAACTCAGCCCCCCCCCCAAAACAAAATCCTGGCTACAGCCCTGACCCCAACCATTTCTGCAGAAACTTCACACTTCCTGATAGAAGGGAGAAAGAGTCCTTCCCTCCTACTATTTTCTCCTCTCTTCCCTCTTCCCATCCACCCCTATCACCAGGCTAAAAATGTGGAAGAAAAAGGAGAAGTAATGAGACCCAGCACAGATGGTGGTAGTTTACAAAGGGACCAACTGCTATACACCCTTGCTTCCAATGCTGAGTCTCTTGTAGCCATGGTTTCTTCTCTTGCTTATGTAGAGCATGCTGCTCATCTTTCCCCAAAGAGTAAGCCTCACACCAATGGGTTAGCCAATTGCCCCCAGTATGCCTTTAAGAACTGCTCATTCTGATCTTTTTGGTTCACTCCATGGCCTCATAAACTACTTGCCTCCCTACTCTTCCACCACTTTAGAGATGAAGTCCAATGCTCAAAGCACTTCATACTGCTAGGCAGATGACAGCTAGTTTTTTAAGAGATTGGGGTAGTAAGGAAGATACAGTAAGTCAGCATGGTTATGACATACAGTGGATTCTGCACTGCTGGAAATACATCTAAAAGAGGCCTATGAGAGCCAATATTCCAGAATAATTAAGTTTACTCAAGGGAAAACACAATGAGCAAGATATTATATATCACATCTAATTTCAATTGAGTTCGAAAGACCGTGTAACATATGGAACTGGATCTTAAAGAAACTTAATCTTAAGGAATTAATATTCTTCATATCTGAAAGGTTTGTGGAGTAAAAAGAAGAGGAAACAGAGAGTTCATCAAGACAAAATAGAGAAACACCCACAGCAACATATGGCAGAGATGGGAACAACTTTTCTTTCACATTCTGTTGGCCTGAATCATCTTCCATACAACCGATCCTGAATGCCTGCCAAACAGGATGTCTGAAATCAGTGTGGACCATAAAAATCAGTCTGGAAGACCATAAGGAACTTAGAGGTGGGGAGAGAAACAACAGAACAAGATCCTCCAGAACAAATTGGGCACAGGGAGATGCTTCTGAAATAATCCAACCTGTGCAACTGGATAAAGTACCATCTTTGGGCCTAAGGCTCTTGGATCTAGTCCACAGGGAACAGCACCCAACAGAACATGACAGATGATCCAATGTACCAGCCAAATAGAAAAATGTAAGCTGTCATATTGCTTAATTCTCACTGCATGCCAGAAATAAGCCAGTCACTTGTTATCTGTGTCGCCAGTGAACATCACCTATCATCTGTTCCATGGGCTCATTAAAAAATAATTCTGAGAGATTTATTCATAATGTAACAGCTTGTGAGATTTGTTGGTGTTTTATGGTTTAAATTAATTAATCTTATGAAAGAATATGATTGAAGAAAGCTTTGTGGCCACAAAGGGTACCCCCTTTTTTTCTCCTGGCAAAAACCAAAACTGCACCCAAAACAAAAAGGTAATGTGTGTGAGATGCCTTGAATACACTAAAATGATATATAAATGCTAAGCATCATGATTACTTAATGAATAACACATTTATGAAAGTGAAATACAATGTATATTCCAAAGCTGTTTTCTGACTTGTAATCAAGATGATTAAAGCATCACCTGCATTTATTAAAATGAGCTAGAAAACAAATGTACCTGCACACGAGGCTCAAGACAGCACTAAGAGTAATCATTTCAAAAAACACAATTTTAGTAGCTCAATTTTTTTCTAATATATGTGACAAAAACAGCTATAACTTGTCATCTTCAACACTGCATGAATAATTATGTTTATACATAATTTAGATTCTCTCTCACATGTAGCTAAAAATGAATTCATCCTTTCTGGAGCTCATTTATGCTTCAATAAGACACTCTTCTATACTGAAATAACAATACAGCCAGTCGTCTAAATCCCACATTAATGGAATAAGATGTCATTTTCTCGCATTACAATTTTTTCTGCTCAGAAAATCAACCCTAAAATAATGTGTTCTCCCCCCAATGTGTCCATGGGGGTGAATGTCACCCTTGACTTCTCACAAGGGAATTTGGCTTGAACACAAATAGAATTATTTCCACAATGAAGAACGAGATTCTTGAAATGTGTTCAGCCAAACATAAGCCCCTTCAGGACTTCCTGCTGAATGTGAAAGGTGAAGCATAGAGCCAAAGTGTTCAGTGAAGCTGGGGTGAGACTACTGTGCACATCCACATCCCCCCTCCCACAAATGTTTGTTCTGAATGCTTTATTCGGGGATTTCTGGTAAGATTATTTTGATGGTACAGGCGTCATTGGGTAAGAGACCAGAGTGATTGTCCAAACATCAAAAATGATTGAAATGCAGTCTTATAGCCAAAATTTAGTCTGTAAAGAACTTGAAGTGTAGTCAAAATAATTATAAGCACAAATATTTTATAAAATGCAGGGGCACCATGAACAATATCTACATAGTACTGTTCACAAAAATGATACCCAACTCATTAGAATAAAAAAGCAGCACTTTGTCACAACAGTATTGTGCAAACAAAACATAAGGGCAGACCTTGCATCCAATATGCAAGTTCTGAGAATAACTCAAAACAGTCAAAAGAGTGGGTTGTTGAAAAGTAGGTCACTGAAAAGCAAGAGATGCCTATAATTGTGTGTATCTTAGTTGTACATTTCTTACTAGCAATTCAGAAATGACCCCCTTTTTCTATTCTATACTGAAGTATGTACTTAAATTCCTAGTGCATTACACAAAGGCGTCTGATCCTTTCTCTGCTCATTTTCTTAATCTAACCTCAAAAATGAATTCATTGTGTTTAACTCATATCACTGGTGGTGAGGTGCCTTCAACTCTTGCTTACAATGTTTGAAAGACTTGAGAATATATAATTACTACATTTCATGCCTCAGTGCATTATTGCAGATATGAGCATAAGGCAGACCAAGATCTATTAGTAGATCTTAAGATTGTTATGCCTTGATGCATAACTCCAAACTGTTTTAACAGAAAAAAATTCAAATGTCATTTCTCCCTCTCCTTTCTAATCAAGAAAAGTGTGGGAACAAAATCGAAACTCAGTGGTACAAGTGTATATAGATACATTATGCATATGGAGAACGAATGTGTACAAATCCTGGACCACACATGTTCTTAGTCCTGCCCCTTAATTCTAAATGTATGTCTCTGCTGTTGTTGTTAATAACCGTCATTTCAATATTAGGTAAGCCTATGAATGAGAGTCTGCCAAAAGTCCACATTATCAACTGTCCTACTCAGGTCTTGTCAACTCAAGGTCATTGTTTCCTTTATTGAATCAACCCATCTGTAATGTGGTCTTCCTCTTTTCCTATCGCCTTCCATTTCTCTTAGCATTATTGAGTCATGTTGTCTCATTATACGTCCAAAGTACAATAATCTTAGTTTAGTCAAATGGCTCAAAGAACTACAGCCAGATTATTAACTACAAAGAATACACCGCACAACCTCTTGATGCGACTATTCCACTGGCGGCTGGCATGTTTCTCGGCACACTTCAAAGTGCTAGTGATCAACCATAAAGCCCAAATGCTTGGTTCCAAGTCATCTGAAGGATCATATCTCCCCATATGACCCTATTATTGCCCTAAGATCTTCAGGAGAGCCCTTCTCTCTGTCTCACTACCTTCTCCCTTGCTTGAAAGAAGGAGAAAGCCTTTTTGGTAGCTATTCCCCAGGCATTGGAACTCCCCCCTTGAGACAGAAACATGGTTCAATGAACTGTGCTAGGCTCTCCCCCATACATATATAAATCTATTCCATCAAGAGTTCTTTCATAAAGGGTCCAATTTTAGTCCATTTAAGTCCAATAAGAAAGCGTCTTTTGGTCTTTTGGTCTAGTCATGTCTGACTCTGGGGAGTGGTGCTCATCTCCATTTCTAAACCAAAGAGCTGGCATTGTCCATAGACATCTCCAAGGTCATGTGGCCAGCATGACTGCATGGAGTTTCGCTATCTTCCCACCACGACTGTATCTATTGATCTACTCACATTTGCATGTTTTCGAGCTGCTAGGTTGGCAGATGCTGGGCCTAACAGAGGGAGCTCACTCCACTCTCCAGATTCGAACTGCCAACCTTTCACTCAACAAGTTCTGCAGCTTAATGGTTTAATCCACTGTGCCACTAGGAAGTCCTGTGTACATGTACCCAGGACTATTTTACACCTAGCTCAGACTAGGTGGTTTACAATAAGAAAATAAAAGAGATGCAGACATGCCAACCTCTGCATTGTTGTATGAATAACAAAGGGTTAACATATATAAACAGAAGGTGGAAGACAATCTATAGCTTTCAAAATGATAACACCTTTTTAGTTATTCAATAGAAGTTTCCTTGTGAATTTTTGTTTGTTTGCTTTTTGGAGAGTGATGTTCAGGGAAATATGTGTTGCATGCAGCCTTCCAATATTAAAAACATCTCCTGCTAGGCAATGTTTTTCTACAATATGCTCATGCATTTCTAGTTCTATCAGTCATATAGACAGATCTCAGAAGTGTACATATGTGAAAACATGGTTTGTGCATATTTTAATCTTGCATTTTGTATTCCTCCTTGAAAGAGAAGAAAAGCATGAAGGGAAAGAGCGAGTTTGCTCCTTTTCTGTTGCCTCTCTTACCCATATAGAGGCTTTCTTGCCTAATTCAGCTATGTAGAACTGTCTTTGGAAGCAACCAATAATGCAATTCACGGTGAACTTTAGGGTTGGTGTCCAAATGGCCCACAAATAAACTCCAAGGGCCCTTTCGCACTACACAATAATCGTGCTATATTCTGCTTTAACTATCTAGGCTACCTCCTATCGAATCCTGAGGTTTATAATTTGGTAAAACACCAGGGCTCACTCATGAAGAATACCACATATTGCTCTCTAAAGTGCAAATACCATGGATTCCACAGGATATTGTTCTGGAAAACAGAACCAAAAGTAATGTTATAACAGTATGAAAAGGCCTGTGGAGAACAAAAGATGACAGAGGCAGTGTCAAGGAGACCTAGCATCAGCCCCTGGCATGTTGAGGCATTTTTTTCCTAGTTTGAAAAACATTTTATAGATAGCATGCTGCCAGCTAGACACACACATGGCCACCAATGTTCCTGTTATTATTTTTCCTTTAAAATTCATTTTTCTTCTCTGTAACAAAATGCTGCTTGTTCTGAAGTTTAGCCTCAAGGTAGCCAAAGCAAACTCCATTTTATTCCTGCTGTCATGAGGGTGCTCTGGTTTAGATGGGTTTGAAATGAGAAATTTTATTTATTTTCAGTACTTCTTCCCTGTTCTTTTTTTTAATCACAGAAAACTGGGGGGTGCTGTAAAAATATTAAGACTGCTAAAGCAATTGCAATTGATGCCAGTGGAGTGGGAGTGGAAGGAGAGCCATTTTAATTGTGTGTTTTACATACCAAGTCATAATACAGGGTCAATTTAAGTGGTCTCCAAAGACATTATGCAAGAACATCACTGGAAACAACCATTATGTGTGCATACAGTTTCTTCCTAGATTAGGAATAAAACAGCTGTACATCCAGAGTACATCTTTTAGTAAATACTTTAATATGCACTCCACATGTTTCCAAATAATTTTACACTGGTATGTTATGCCATGCCACATTTGTGCATACACACTTTAATATACATCTGATAGCTACAGTAATCCAGAGGTGAGGGGGAAAAATAACCTATGAGTTTTTTGCTGCACCAAAATCCCCATCAGTCCCTGAAAAGTTCCTATTTTAATTCTTTTGGTGGGTACATGATTTTGGGGTGATTTTTGCCCCCAAACAATGTGCAAAAGCAGCTATTTGTCTTTTCCCACCACTAAGAAGCTTGCACCTCTTTAACGTTCTGCTGATAAGTGACCCCCCAAAAAAAGGATAGAGCACATGGCACAATGTCACCCTCCAGGAATATGAGGAAGCCTAGGAGCACACACAAATGAAGATAAGTTCATATTGTCTACACCAGGGCTGCTCATTAGGTAGATTACGATCTACTGGTAGATCGTGTAGGGCGCCCTGGTAGATCGCAGGCAGGGCGGGAGGCTCTGACGCCGCCCAGGTGCAGAAGGAGGTTGGACTGGATGGCCCTTGGAGGTCTCCTCCTATTCTAGGAAGCCATTGTTGTTGTTATTATTATAATTATTATTATCAGAGGCTGGATGGCCATTTGTGAGGAATGCTTTGATTGTGTATTTCACTTATGGCAGAACGAGGTTGGACTGGATGGCCCTTGGAGGTCTCCTTCTACTCTAGAAACCTAATGTTACTGTTGTTAGTAGTAGTAGTAGTAGTAGTAGTAGTAGTAGAAGAGACTGAATGAATATTATCATCATTATTATTATGAATAAATTCAGGGGCTTCTTATACTCACATTTAGTTGAATTCAGTCTTAAAATATATTATATGGCTCTCACTGAAATAAATTTCCAAATATTTTGCTTTTATGGCTGTCTGAGTAGTGGGTAGGTAGATCATTTTGACTTGGTTGTTTTATAAGTAGCTCGCATGCTGAAAAAGTATGAGCACCCCTGGTCTACAAAGTAGGCCACCCCACTTGAATCCTTTCAACAATGAAGCAGCAACCTGTGTTGCTGCTGAAAGGATTGTATGGAGGTTTACATTCTGAAAAGCACATTCCATTCCTCAACTCACAATCATTTTGTCTCATGAGATCCTACCCTGCAGATGTGCAAACCACAACGTAATTGCTAACTTATGTCAAAGAAGCAATTAAGTCCATCTTCTATTGCCCATTACTTCTAGTTTCAGGAGGTTCCACTGCACGAGGGCAGGTTATTTATGTATGTTTCAGTCCTCGTTGGCTTTAGTAAAGTGCAAAACTTTTTTGCTGTAAGAAAAAAAATGCTCTTGAGATTTCTGAAAAGGGCACGAAAGATTTGCATACAAGATTCCCACCTTTTCTAATGGAGGCATGCTTTTTCCAGTGACATTTCTAAAAGCTTTTAAGCACTTGGTTGGGCCAGAGGTAATTTAGAATCTTTAATATGATGTGCATTAGGAAAGTAGCCCAGCAAATGAGAAACACTAATGTAGAAGGAATGAATGGGGAGCTCTCTCTATCTTCTTTCTCAAAAAGGTGGTCTGAGGGATAATCAAGTAGGGGCAATCATATCATCAAATATTCCTCCCTGGAAATAAAAAAGATAAAAATCTTGTATATTTAAAACTGGATGATGCAGAGAAAAGTATTGTCCCCCATGTTGTTTAGCATCTACATGAAGCGAGAGATCATCTGGAGTTTTGGAGTTTGATGCCATCTGTATGCAGATGACATCCAACTCTACCACTCTTTTCCACCTACTGCTAAGGAGGTTGTCCGGGTCCTGAACCGGTGCCTGGCAGCTGTGACAATCTGGATGAGAGTGAACAAATTGAAATTGAATCCAGACGAGACAGAGGTACTCTATCAAAAGGCCGAACAAGGAATAGGGTTACACCCTGAAATCACAGGTTCACAGCTTAAGAGTTCTGAATTCATCACTGAGCCTGGAACCCCAGGTTTCAGTGGTGACCAGGGGAGCTTATGCACAATTAAAACTTATGTGGCAGCTGCGTCCGTAGCTTCAAAAACTAGACTTGGCCATGGTTGCCAACGCTCTTGTTACATCTCGAATAGACTACTGCACTGCACTCTATGTGGGGTTACCTTTGAAGACTGTTCAGAAGTTCCCAGTAGTCCAACAGGCAGCAGCCAGATTGCTCACCAGAGTGGCATACAGGGAACATACAACTCCCCTGCTGCATCAGCTCCACTGGCCGCCAACCTGCTACCGAACACAATTTGACCAATAAAGTCCTAAATGGTTCTGGCACAGCTTATCCGCCCGAACGTATCTCCCACCATGAGCCAACCCAGACAGTAAGACCTTCTGTGGGGGGTCTGCTCTCAGTTCCACCCCCTTCGCAGGTGCAGTTGGTAGGAATGAGAGACAGGGACTTCTCAGTGGTGGCCCTTCAGCTGTGGAACTCACTTCCCAGCGACACTAGACTGGCTTCCTCCCTCCTGTCATTCAGAAAGAACATGAAAACCTGGCTATGGGACCAAGCATTTGGAGTTAAAGTGCAATATGCAGCGACGAGGTTAATGTAATATGATTGGATTGGCTTTGGGCTATGATTTCAGGACCACGTGCTATGTTTTTAACTGTTTATTTTAAATGTATTTATATGTTACTGTTTTGATTTTGATCGACTATGCGTTTTGTATTTTGTTTTTTAATGTTTGAATGTGGCATTGAATTATTGCCAATTTGGAAACTGCTCTGAATCCCCTTCGAGGCTGAAATAGAGCAGGATAAAAAATACAGTAAATAAACAAATAAATAAATAAATAGTGAGATTAGTTTTCTTCCTGACTATTCACTGAGTGTCTTCATACTTTCTTCATGAAGAAACGTTTCCTCAGATACCAGCCCACAGACCTGAAGTAACACATTTGAGATCCCAGTTTACCACGTCTGTGAAAACCAGGGCTCTGTTTGACAGCAAAGAAAATAGCTGAAGTTATGTCATGAAAAACTGAGACTGTCACAGCAGATAACTGTTCTGCTCCAATTCCCCAGATAAAATTTAGACCTACAGGCAGCAGTCTTCATTCCTATTCTGCTCTAGCAGAAAATACTCACCGTACAGATATTTAAGTAACCAACAGAAACTGTTCAGTGGGGAGCTACAAAGCCCTATGTGTTACGTTACATATAAATTGAAATAAACCATACAGTTATATAGATGTTATTACGAAGTTCCTCAGTAAACTAAACATAATCCATAAATTGCTAGATGCATGAAGACAGAAAATTGTCTCCAACAAATTCAAATAGAAAACAATATTACTTAGACTTCAAAGAGCTTTTGAAATGCAACAGCAGTAGTTTTGTATGCAAGACAGGAAGTAAACCTAGCCAGCTGTGCATTGCATTTTGAGCCTTGCATTTTCCATTTCTTATGTAGGCTGCTTACATGTAATTACATTTATTAAATTAATGTAAAATTCTTATAGTTAGCTTACTTTGATTACGAAGTACTAATCTCATACATGTTCCCCACACTTTTCAGCTTACATACAAGCTTTGCTATTTCTTAGTATATATGATTTTATTGCTTTACTGTAAAAACATTAGAGTTGACATGGCCAAATAGAATTCATATTTACCTTTAAATTTGTTAGTTTGACTGGATTGCAGCCCTTGAATAAAGCACAGGAATAACTTTATACATATAATATTTGCCTGCCTGCAAGAACTTCTCCACTCATTTTCATGTCCAGCATAATATAGAGGGTTCTGAATAAGTGACAATAAGAACAAAATGATTTCAAAATACTTCACTGAATTGAGACTTAAAATGCACATTAGTGCGCACCGGGAATGTGGTGCAGCTGGCTGGGAGTCAGCTGCATAAGATCTCTACTGACCAGAAGGTCATGAGTTCAAGGCCTGCCCGGGTCGGGGTAAGCTCTCGACCAATTGTGTAGCTCGTTATCTGTCTATATACTGTATGTTGTATGTCTATGGCATTGAATGGTTGCCTGTTTATGTGCATTGTGATCCGCCCTGAGTCCCCTGCGGGGTGAGAAGGGTGGAATATAAATGATGTAAATAAATAAATAAATGATGTACTTATAGGGAAGAAGGTACCACTGAACCTACCACTTCAGCATGCTGCCGCCGTGTTTTCAATAACAGATTAAATTAAGGTAAATGGATCACAGAAGTGGCTCATTCTTCTTGGAATTTCATGTCCTCGCTTACAATACAGAACAAATGTGCCTCCCTAAAAGAAAAAAGCACCTATGAAGAACAAGGCTCAAGATACTTCACTGACCCAGGACAACGACAAAATGGTGCATGAGCCCTATTCCATCTATAGATGCTGAATGGACAGTGAGGAGAATGTTGTCTCAACACAGATGAAGAGACAACACACTCCATCACAGTGGAGAGCAAAAGCGCTAACTGACAGGTTACAGAGCAGGCTGCTTGGAACATTCTGCTCTCTTCTCCAACATGGAAGAATGGCCACCTAGTTCAATATTAGTTGCCAGGAACAACCATCTCATTCTGCCTAGTGGTACTTTCTGTATAGGAAAAAAAAATTCTATGCATACTCTATGCAGAAAAAAATATTTTACAAACCTTCAGGATGTTCAAATACATATATTGTTACAAGTACTGAAAAAGCTTAAAAGGGTGGAAATTTGCATCATTAAGAAATTACTATGAAGGTCTGATGTAATAGTACTCAAAAGGTCAATAGGTCCAGTAAGCAAATCCACAACAATGGATTTTACTTTAGAAAGGCATCTTCTATATCTATATATATAAAAAGAGAGTGGTCGTGCAAAGGACTTTATGCACGGCCAAACTATGCCCCCCAGAAACACCAATCCAACGAGACACATTCCCCCAGACCACGAGGTATAACCTTCACACAAAAAAAACCCACCTCCCTACCTTGCAACCCCCCCAAAACAAGCCTCCAAAAACCACCCATTGCCTCCCGTTCTGCGCTGGCCGCGAGCGCAGAACACAGGGAGAGCAATCGCACAGGCGCACTCCGAAACCCCCAGCACAGCCACAAGGGACGGGACGCATATGACGCTGGCCATGCGCGCCAGGGCGGGAGGCAGCCGGAGATCGGCGATCCGCCCTCCGCCGTGTCCCCGCGGTTGCAGCGGCGCCATGTGAAGGAAGGTAAGCCCGGCAGCTTACCTTCTTTCAGGCGCGGTCGATGGATCCGCGGGGGAGACGGCGGAGGGCGGATCGCCGATCTCCGGCCCTGCCTCCCGCCCTGGCGCGCATGGCCAGCGTCGTACGCGTCCCGTGGGTGGCGTCAGGCCGTTGCGCGACACGTACGACGCTGGGCTTGCGCGCCAGGGCGGGAGGCAGGGCCGGAGATCGGCGTTCCGCCCTTCGCCGTGTCCCCTGCGGTTGCAGCGACCACGCCTGAAAGAAGGTAACCCCCCGGCCTTACCTTCCATCACGTGCCGCCACTGCAACCACGGGGGACCCCGGGGAGGGCGGATCGCCGATCTCCGGCCTCTGCCCATGCGGCGCCAGGGCGGGAGGCAGGGCCGGAGATCTGCGATCCGCACTCCGCCGTCACCCCCCACGGATCCAGCGACTACGCCTGAAAGAAGGTAAGCTCCCGGGCTTACCTTCTTTCAGGCGCCGTCGCTGCAACCGCGGGGGACACGGCGGAGGGCGGATCGCCGATCTCCGGCCCCGCCTCCCGCCCTGGCGCGCCTGCCCAGCATCGTACCCCTCCCGCCCCTTCTTGGGAGAGAGAGAGGGACTGAGAGAGACAGAGGGGGGAGGCCTGAGACAGAGGAGGGGGGGGGAAGGAAAGATAAGGGGGGAAATCAGACAGAGGGAGATGGGGGGGAAAGAGAGAGGGGAGAGTGAGACAGAGAGAGACAGGGAAGCGAGACAGAAAAAGGGGAAATCAGACAGAGAGAGGGAGGGGGGAAAGATAAGGGGGGGAGTGTACATACACAGACACATACATACACAGACACACACACAAACGTACGCACACACATGCATACACATACACACACAAATACATACAAACAAACATACACATACATACACAAACACATATACATACACAGACACACACACATGCGTACACAGACACACACAGACACACACAGAGACACACAAACATACATACACATACATACACACACATACACATATATACACACACAAAACACATTGTCACAACATTACCAACCCTTACATACCCACACTTCCTCACATCTCCTAAATAGGGCACAGCAATGCGTGCCGGGTTCAGCTAGTAGCATATAAAACAATGTCCTAGAGTTGTATAAGAACATCCGTAGCACCTGCAAAATTGTGTATTTTAATTAGGATGATGAAAATGTGATTTGCAGTTTTAGAGAAAAGTCTTATTTTATTGATACAGTGCAGAAACCACATTTTCATTTTTGAAGAGTCGGGATTGTCAGAGTTGCACATTACTGACCCACAGACCATGTGTGGCCCCAAGGCTGTTTTTGCAAGAGCTTCAAGTCTCCATCACTCTCAAGTAACCCACCTTCGGCACCAAAAAATTAGAAACATTTCAGAAAACACAAGTCCCTAAAACAATTTCCTCTCACTTTCATAAATCCTGTTTTTGAAAAGTGATGGGTTGAACCAAACCACAATGGATGATGGTGGTGAAAATAGTTCATGAGCTCTCCAGAGGTGCCTATGCCATGCTATGGCCCATACATAACTGTCAGACCACAGTCACTCGCTATATGACTCATAATATGCTGAGCCATCTTGCTCACGTTTCTTGGTCATCCAACCAAGGGTGAGGGAGTGTTAGCCATGTCTTCCCACCAACTCTGATGATTATTGATGATCAGGGGGATAATAAAGATACAGAGAAAGAGAGAAAATGAATTGGTTTTGATGGGAAATAGAAGAACCTCACCCATCTCTGCCCTTAAACAGTCACTGAAGGATTTTGTTGCAATCCGTGCATCCCTGAACTCCTACCAGCGCCTCATAATTTATCTACTGCTATTAGAGGAGAGTAACAGAATCCATGTCGACCTGAAGCAGGGGGAAATTTCAAGTTTAACAACTGTAGTAGCAGCTGTTTACTTTGAACAGTTATTTTACATTTGGACTCAATAAGGATAACTCAAAATCTGAATGCAAGAAAGGCACTTTTGGGCTCATTTTAACCTCAAACTGAGAAGGCACAAGAACCACATAAAATTTCCACATAGACACTGTGCTTAAACAAGTGAATTAATGTATCGCTTATAAAATTGTGTACACCAACCCCTATCTATTTGCAGGCACAGTTTAAATCATGTATGAACAGCCAACACTGTAGATACCCCAGCCTAACCTGAAAAAGAAAATACACTGAATTATATCAATTAGGCAGCATGAGAAATTCATATATCTTTTCTCCTGTAAAATGCTCAAAGGAAGTTAGTTCTGCTAAACTTGTGGAGAAATATCATTAAAGAATAAGCATTTTGTTCTGAGTGTAGCGGAGATTTATGATTATTGGAATCGCTGTGCATCACAGATTTTTGGTCAAGTGTGAACTGCAATCATAGCCCACTCAGCGTATTTAACATTTAACTCAAAATCCCACCTAGGATATATGCTCCACAGATTAACTTTGACCTTTGAACTGAGAATATGGAATGATTTTCCCACTCTGTAATATCTGAGTTAAATTTCAAAGGGTTATTAATGGAGCCAACTCAGCTGTTAAGTGAATTGCTGGCCAATTTAGCCAATTCCTTTACAGATGCAATTAGTCCCTACAGAGACAGTCAACGTACTTTAGCATAAATGCTAATACTTGTAAATGTGGTCAGCCTAGCCGTGACTGCGGGCCCTTGTTCCCAGGCACAGGCACAATTCCCCTGTAAATGTATGCTATGTGACCCAGTCAGGCTACCGAATGTGATGATCAATCTGGGGGCAATATGAATGATTCCTCTGCTCTGAAATGTTAATAGAAATTCTCTGCCCAATAATAATCCAGGACTCAATCAGATTCATTTCTAAAACATTTTCATTGAAGGTGAGGCAATGTTATTTGGAATCAGTGCTCAGGGCTACAGTATTAGAGTGACCATTCTCCTCTGGGTTTGCCTATGCAGAACTTGGAAAAAGGAATAAATATGATATCCCAAACCTATCTATTACAGGCCACTATAATTTCAGCTGGCAGCTTCTCAGCCTGTTTATATAACATTTCTAAAAAGGCATAAAACTTAGTAATTCCAATAGAGTAGACAGTAGAAGACACCACGTAAGACCAGTAGTATCAGCTGATTACTAGCCGACCCCTGCCACGCGTTGCTTTGGCCCAGTCTGTGCATATGTGCTTTGTGTGTGTGTGTATATATTTGTGTATATGTGTTTGCGTGTGGTTTTGTGCATGTGTTGTAATGTATTATTTTGGCTTTTTAAGTGTCTTCTGCTGTGTTTTTTTTAGTGTTTTTATGAGTGATGGTCACTCGTTGGCCTGATAGGTGTATTGTGTCCAAATTTGGTGTCACCAGTGGTTTCTGAGTTATATTAATCCCACAAACAAACATTACATTTTTATTTATATAGACATCTCTCTTTTTCTCTCTAAAAGAGAGACTCAAAGCAGCTTACAGTAAAAGCAAAAGAATACAAATCTGTATAAATAAAAATATAAATGTCTGTTTGTGAATGACCTTATATCTCCCAAAATACTTCACAGATTATTTCAAAATTTGGACACAACGTAGCATTCGAAAAGGAAAATGTTTTAATGTATTCACATACTACTATTATATAGATGTCACACCTGTGACAGGTAAAAACATGCTTGGCATCAAAACCAGCGCCATCTACTGGACATAGAAGCAACACATTGTGAAGTGACCCCTCAGAGCCGAAGTCGCCATTAGGGAAAGGAGGCAGGCAAGGAGGTAGGCCCAGCTTAAGCCTCAGGCTCCCATAGCCTCACACCCTCACACCCTTGCCCGGCACTGCCTCACACCCACACCACCAGGAAGACTGGAGGCTCAGAAGGAAGGAAAGATTGAATGGTAGGAAGGGAGAGATAGATAGGAGGGAAGGAAAGGAAAGGGTTTCTCCAAAACACACTGATCATTATTATATAGACCAGTATCCTTGCTATTATTATTGTTATTATATATACACCAGTATTATTATATAGATTATATAGGCCAGTATTATTATTATTTACACCATTATTATTAATATTTCACAGACAATAGAACAACAAAAAATAATGTTTACCCACAAGCATTATGAAATTACATATATTAGAAACTTCTTCTTTTCTTTCTTTTCCATTTAACCGGCCTGGGCCACAGTAACATGTACAATAAACCTAAAGATTTAGACTGCCAATAGAAAAATCAATGTAGTGTAGGCATAGGCAAACTTTGTCCCTCTGGGTGTTTTGGACTTCCACAATTCCTAAGAGCCAATGGGAACTGAAGTCCAAGACACCTGGAGGGACAAAGTTTGCCATGTCTGATGTAGTGCATGGGTGGCAGGAAAATACAGAAGACCATAAAAGTCAGCATGGATTTCATAATACCTCCAATGCCATCAAAGATGCTGTTTGAATAAACAGTGGAGACTGTTCCAAATAACCCTAACATCTTGTCCTAATATGCTGTTAATATAGTCAAGATTTGACCAAGAGTTGCCTAAGGAGATTAACCCTTGGAAGCAATAGATTTGTCATGAAAAAGGGTTTATATGTCTAGACAAAATGTCCTTAAAGACATCCTGATGGTTATATGACTGAATATAAAATGCCATGTCTACAATGTTTTGGAATGTAATGAAGCTGAAGTGTTCAGACATTGCGTTTCTCCCTGAGGGGAATGTATATGTACATTCATCTTTATGAATATTTATAATAAATAGCCTAAAATAGTAAGAAAATTATGTTCATTTCCATGTAAATATCTTGGAACACCAAAACTCAATAATGTGTAAGTGGAGTGTTGGTGCTAACCTAGTCTGTTATGTTTAACCAATTATCCTATATTGGGTGATCAGAACTTGATAAAAGTGACCCCAGACATAATCGAGGGAAAGCTAACAAGAGGCAATGCCACTCAATCCCTCAGTATAAAAGAAGGATGGGAAGCCATGGAAATTAAACAGTGGCATTGTAGTTACTGTTCTGAAATATAACTTTTACGTATCTCAGAAAGCTTAATACTGACTTGCTTCCAAGGAGAACCGACTTCCAGGTTTTGGTCTCCTTTCAGATCTAGTTCTGCAACTGAAATTGACATATTGAAGCAGTGATTCAGTGTTGCAATCACAACTTGCATAAGCCATACTGTCTATTCTCCTCTATGGGTCTGAAACATGAGTCACCTATCGGGTGGAAAACCTGCTTTAGGCGACTCAAATGGCCATGAATGGCTTTCATCAGCGCCTGTCTTCCTGGCCCCCTACAATCCTAAATATACACTGGACCGACTATGTGACTAATGCTGCTGTCCTTGAGCAAGCAGGAATCACCAGCATTGAGGCCATGCTATTGAGAACACAGCTGCGCTGGGCAGGGCACGTCTCTAGGATGGAGGACCACCACCTCCCAAAGATACTCTATGGTGAATTCGCCATGGGTCAGCACAAGAGAGGCGCCCCCAAAAAGAGATATAAGGACTCCTTGAAACAACACCTCAGGCTTAGCCAGATTGATCATCAACAACGGTCCACCCTAGCCTCACATCAGGAAGCATGGAAATGCACTATCCACAATGCTGCGGCCTCTTTCGAGAAGACACGCCGAATGGGTCTCGAAGAGAAACGACAATGCAGAAAGAACCGCAACTTGGAAACGACATCACCCAAGGAGACTTTCTGCTGTGCTTTCTGCAACCGAACTTGCCTATCTCAGATTGGCCTTTTTAGTCATCAACGCGCTTGTAAAAAGCATGGGATGAGTCCTTCCTAAGAATCTTCGTTCGCGAAGTAATGTCGAGAGAGAACATCAGTTATATATACAATGTAGGGAGTCACAATGGGAATTACATCCCAATGGGTATTGCTTATCTGATACGTATCTCTTGAAGTGCACAAGGTGTTACCACAAGCTATAATATGTACTTTTTTTTCATGTGCCAGCTAATTAAATGTATAAGCATAGCAACAAGAAGTATATTTTTATCAGGGGTTCTGATTCTTAGAAGACTTAAATTCTCAACAAGTTTTCAGAAAGCAAGAGTCTGTTGCATTTTTCAGTTCTATTTCTCCAACTTACTCTTCTCTTGCCTTTCGAGATATTTCATTTAGATGTAGTCGAGATTAGACGATTCTGTCTCACTACATGATATTGAAGATGTGGGGCATATCTAGGTCATGACCTTAATATAAGAATAACCATGGATATTGCTAAGATGACTGAAAGGAGAAAACAGTGTACAGATTAAAGTAAACGTTCATATGTATTTTTAATGTCTGCTGATAATATTATTATTGATAATACAACATGGGAATTCACTGATTTTCACAAACTAAAATAAGACAAGAACCCTATAGTAGTCATAGAGGGAAGATCAAGAATCTGTTCATCTTCTGACTTTATGAAAACACTTTTCAGATTTCAAATCTCAGGTAGAGGTCAGGTTACAGACTGCAGCACACCAGCTATCTGTTCCAAAAACTCTAATATATAACTTAAAGTTTTCTTATCAGGCTGTCTCATGGCCCAATAAGAACATATGATCTACAGCTTAGCAAACCAGAAAATGTTCTCATTAGAAGAGAAGAGTTCGAGATAATTGGTGCAAGCTACATATGGAGAACCTTTCTTATTATTGCAAGAACTGTCATTTTGGATATTGCCGCCCTACATATGTAGAAATGGAACAAGATATTTTTCTTGCAAGCCAAGCTCTAACAATTCTCCTCAGAAAGTTACCATTAGATCTAGGGCACCACTTCTTAGACATTTACATGAATCTGTTAGCAACAATGTGCAGTGTTAAGTAGTACTTTCATAAAAAGGAAAATCAGCCTCTTTAGCAAGCCTTGCAAATGCTGACTGGTTATCAATAAAGGTTTGATTTTATACTTATTTTATATAACTATATACCTGGGTCACATAAACATGTATCAGGCAGAAAGGGGTTGTGAATGGAAAACGTTTAAGAAGCCCTGTTCTAGGGAGCTTTGAAGGATGGGCAGGAAATAAACTTTATGCAAAACCCTTCTCTGGATCTCTCCCATGGAGGCCAGTCAATTAAGAGAGTTGGGAGGGGAGAAGTGGCCCACCTACAAAGAAATTTTGACAAAAAGATGGAAATGTGGGATGGGCAAGGAGCACAAGACAGGGGCATTGTGGTTCCTGCTGGGATATGCTGGGGAGGAGCAGCAAACCAGTTTGAAGGGCTCACCCACAAGCTGATTGGCCATTGGGGGAAAGGACATGAGTGGAAGAGACCACCAAGTGTCTTCACTCAGGAATATCCTCTGCAGCAAATTAGACGAAGAGGCAACGCAGGCCCAGCCAGTTGTGTATCAACCTACTACACCCTCATCCTGTGTCCATATTAGGGGTAGCAGCATTGTAGCATTTGCAGTAATGCTTATTTTGTTCCCATCACAACTTCTGGGCAGCAGTTGGCATTGCTCCTGGATTTGGGAAATTGATCCCAATTTCATGGCCAGGCACCTTCTGGTCACCCACCCCCCAGTAATGGAGGAGGGGCAACCACAGGGAGCCAGTTTCCCACTGGATCCCCCCCCCCCCCCACTGTCATGCCATTGATATCCGGAGGTCCCCTTTTATCCCGTTTCTGCCCAAAGATGTGCATCCAAAAAACACACGTTTTCCTTCCCTGCCACTTGTGGAGACCGCTCCAGCCGATGTAGTTTTTTTAAAGCCCAAAACAGATGATGAGGCTATCAAACAGATACACAGCTGATTTAAAAGAAGCACAAACAGAGGGCCATTAGAACTCTCTGAAACTCTTTATTTAACACTGTATAATAGTAAACAGAGCTTTAATAAATAATTAGGGAAGAAAGAAATCCGGCAGAAGGATAGGATAACCATGTTTAAATATTTGAAAGGAGCTCACATTGAGGAGGGGGCAAGTTTGTTTTCTGCTGCTCTGGAGATTAGGACACAGAGCAATTAATTCAAATTGCAGGAAAAAAGGATTCCACCTAAACATTAGGAAGAACTTCCTGATGGTAAGAGCTGTTCGGCAGTGGAATATGCCACCTCGGAGTGTGGTGGAGTCTCCTCTGGAGGTTTTAAAGCAGAGACTGGATGCTTATTTGTCGGGTTTGCTTTTATTCTGTTTTCCTGCATAGCAGAATGGGGTTGGACTGGGTGGCCCTTAGGGTCTCTTCCATGAATCTCAAAGCATCTATATAGAAAGTTACAACATTTTGACAACTGGGATTTAATTTATCTTTCTCTGAATATAAGCTAGGATGTAAAGCTATCTTTGACACTCCTTACTATAAAATATAAGGCCTTCCAATATAGGAATAAAGTGGCTTAAAGAGCTGGGCATGAGGAGCGGCTTAAAGAGCTGGGCATGCTTAGCCTGAAGAAGAGAAGGCTGAGAAGAGACATGATAGCCATGTATAAATATATGAGAGGAAGTCATAGGGAGGAGGGAGCAAGCTTGTTTTCTGCTGCCCTGGAGACTACAACATGGAAAAATGGCTTCAAACTACTGTGACTGTTCAGCATACACCCCTCCTTCTTTTGACTACCTGGATGGCTCCTGCTTTGTCAAGCAAATAACTTTTTATTCATACAGGCTTTTGACCTTTAAATTGAGTTGCTGCTGTTTGGGTACTGCTACTGCCTTTCTTAATTAGGTCTTTTTAGTTGTGTTTTTAATCCTTTTTTATGATTTAACTGTATTTGGCTTTTTTATTAGAAGTGTTATTACTCCGAGTTCCCTTGAGTGCCTTTTTTTGGCAGAAAAAGGCAGCATATAAACATAATAATTAAATAATTGATCAGCGCGCAAAGTCTGAATCTCAAATTAAGACATTATTCATGGATTTATAGTTAAAATTGAGTTTGCAGCTCCCCAAAACACAATAACCATATTAAGCATACATTCATGGTACTCCAGTGCCTAGTCTGACTTCACAGTCTCTTCAGCACAAGAAATTTCTGACTAACTAGAAGGTAATCCTTTAGGTACTCAAAAACCAGAGCATAAGCTGTTCCACAAAAATTGAGAAGGGCAAAGACTGAGAGCACTTGCACATAGTTTGATGCCAAACAGAAAAAAAAATATTAAAGTTGTTTACACTCTGCTGCTCTATAGGATTTATAGTTATGTGCTGGGCTCCATTTTCTTCAGGCAGAAAGGAATAGTATTACATTTTCTGACTGCCAAGAAGCCTTAGAATGAGAGAATTGAGTGATCAACTTCACCAGCCTACTCTTTGCTTTTAGTTCCACGTTGTGAATATTCATCATCCCTGTATTTCTGCCAAGAGTTCCAATGCAAACAGGGAGAGGCAACTATAAGCCCAAGGGTTGGATCCTGCCTGCAGCATGTCCCACATCTCCAAGAGATTCCTCTCTCATCTCATACTTCAGCTGTTTCTTCAAAGTCCTCGGAGGAATGAAGTGCTGAGATGTACAGGGATGGGACTCTGCCAACATCCGTGCTGCAATTTGTATTATGGAGAAAGGATATAAAGAAGCCTTTTCCCATAGCTTCATTTATCCAGGGGAAGAACTAGCTGAAATTATATATTAGACTTCAAAGGTGCTATTGGGACACTTGTGGCAATTCTGCTACATGGAATTTGAAAGTGCATACACTCCAGCAAAAGGGAAGAGAAAAAGTTCAAGGACTGCTGTAAACTCCTTTTAACATATATGCCACAACTTGAGAATGGAAAGCTACAACTCCCACAGTCTTTATCAAATTGGGATAGGAAACCCATGTAAGTATTAACACATTTTCAGACTCTTTTCTTTTAGTTTAAGTACATGAACAACAGAACTCACAGTATGAAATGTGAGAACGCTCCAATTCTCTGTAAGGACCACACGCAGACGGCAACTCGATCCCACTAGATTTATTGAAGGTATAACGCTTTTGATGCCAGAATTGGCATCACAAGGAACAAACACACCTTATATACAAAACACCCCCCCATCACCATTACAATGAAATATACACAAAATATTTAAGTAAGCTCACTTCCTTGGCCAGGATGGTCCATGATATTGTTACATCCTGAATAGACTACTGCAACACGTTTTACATGGGATTGCCCTTGAAGACTGTTTGGAAGCTTAAAGTGGTCCTATAGGCAGCAGCCAGATTGATCACTGGAGCGGCATACAGGGAGCATACAACTCCCCTATTGCACTGGCTGCCAGTCTTCTAACGAGCACAACTCAAAGTGCTGGCTTTAACCTATAAAGCCCAAAACCAGTGGTTCTCAACTTGTGTGTCCCCAGATGTTTTGGCCTTCAACTCCTAGAAATCCTTTCAGCTGGTAAACCGGCTGGGATTTCTGGGAATTGCAGGCTAAAACACCTGGTTGAGAACCACTGCCCTAAACAGTTCCAACCCGGCTTACCTGTCCAAGCGTATCTCCCTCTATGATCTACCACAGGGGCTAAGATCATCTAGGGAGACCCTGCTCTCAGTCCCACCCCTTTGCAAGCGTGACTGGTGGAGAAGAGAGACGGTTCTTCTCAGTGGTTGCCCCTCATCTATGGAACTCCTTCCCCAGTGAAATTAGATCAGCTCCCTCCTGACCTTCAGGAAAAAACTAAAAACATGGCTTTTGGACCAAGCTTTTGGTCAGTAAATTGGAGAAGTGCAATAAGAGATTACGAAAGAACACGATGATAACTTGGATTGGCCTTGGAGTATAATTTCGATTGTGATTCTGATTGATATTTTAATGTTGATGTTTTAATTGTTTTGGATTTTAATGCATTTGCTTATCTATATGTATATATGGCATCAAATTGTTGCCTTTGTAAGGCTGCTCTGAGTCCCCTTTGGGGTGAGAAGGGTGGAGTACCAGTGTGGTAAATAAATAAATAAATAAATTCTAGGAAATCCTCTTCAAAATGACTGTGGGGTCAATGTGTTTCTTGCTTAGACATGGAGTCAGTGGAGTGCACAGACTTCATTTTTAATATGTCTATATTCTAAAACTATCTGGCTTCACATTGGTTTCATTCAGATACAACAAAATGCTGAATGTGTTTGCTTCCATCTTCACTTTTGCAACTTCAATTTAACATTTCATGATTCCCTATTTGTTTTCTAAGAATCTCAATTAGTTGCTCAACAGAAAAACTCCAGAAAAACTTTGAGCTGAGATGAAGTGAAATTAGACTGAGCAGGATTCCCTCCTCCTTGCCTTTGAGACGTGCAAAAATGCAAAGGTTTGCTCAGCCTTGGGCTGGCTCTACACTAATGAAGTCTGATACCATTTTATCTGCCATGGCTCAAATCTATGGAATCATGGGATCTGTAGTTTTATAAGGTCTTTAGCCTTTTCTGTGAAAGAGTTCTGGTGCTTCACCAAACTATAACTGCTGGGATTCCATAGCATTTAGCCGTGGCAGTTAACATGCATTAATTCTGCAGTTTGGATGAACACTTAGAATAAGGAGGTAGTATCAAACCTCAGAGTAAAATCATAGTCAAATTTTCCTAGCATCTTTGCAAATGAATGTGGAAATCAATCAAGAGCTCACATAGAAACCTGAGAATTGTACACAAAGCATATATACCAAGATTTCCTTCAATAATTCCAGTGATCATTAGAGTTAACACATTATAAAACAAACTGACAAAGTACAAGTCGAAAACCAAATGAACAAATGGTCTAATTTTGTACCGCTAATGAAATCATTAAAGAAAAACATTCTAAAAATGTGGCCAGAAAAAGAAATGCACAGGGGATGAACTTTTTAAAAACAACTACAAAGAACTATAGCTTCCGTTTCCAGTTATTCTCTTTGTTGTACGGTGAATGGAACATGAGACTTCATGGAATAAAGCCGCATAGAAATACATATTGAGATTTTTCCAACACAGTGTAAAATGCACGGCTTATACAAACACTACTTCATCAGCTCAGCTAACATGTTTCCAAATCCTAACACACTTAATTGAGTATTTCTCTAGTGAACAGAGGCTTATTAAATCTTGAACACAATCTTGTGTAATCATCTACCTTTTCCCTTGTCCCTATAAAAGTTTTGCAAGTTAAAGGAAAGATAATCACAATATAGCAAAATGAATACCTCAATTACACTTGGGGTGGTTGCATGAAATTCTATGTTTCTGTTTTTGTGTCAGGTGCGACTTGAGAAACTGCAAGTTGCTTCTGGTGTGAGAGAATTGGCCGTCTGTAAGGATGTTGCCCAGGTGATGCCAGGATGTTTTCATGTTTTACGATCCTTGTGGGAGGCTTCTCTCATATCCCCACATGGGGAGCTGGAGCTGACAGAGGGAGCTCATCTGCGCTCTCCCCAGATTCGAACTTCTGACCTGTTGGTCTTCAGCCATGCTGTCACAAGGATTTAACCCATTGCACCACTGGGGATTCTATGTTTCAAGGTATCATGACATACATAGGAATCCAGTTATTTTAAAACTTTACATTATTTCATAGTTATTACTTTTGTCTTTTAATGGCACACTGAATTTGGGGTGGACATCTGTGGAGTATACCAATTGGTGTACTCAAGACAATGGAAAGTGATGTTGTGTCAGTTGTTTCATTGTCAGCCAATGTTGGTTTTTTCTGGGGTTTTTGCTCTTTTGAGATGTGTGGGGTCTTGATGGTTTTCAAAGCAAACTGATGCATTTAAAAAATGCAAGATCTGGAAGCTTTGAAAAGTGTCATAAGACATGTTTCAAAACCCATGGGCCACATCCAGTCTGCAAATGGTATGTTGCCCATCGCTGTATTAAATCATAGTTGTGTTTGCCACAATGTGCGCTTAGAGCCACAAACCAACTCAGAAGCAAACCATCAAACCAAAGTTTTGGGGATTCTACCCATTTTAGTACGTTTTAATACTACACTTTTTTTCAATTTTTGATTAACTGCAATGAGATGGAAAAGTAACATGAGAACCAGTGATAGTTCTAGACTTGACTTAAACAAGATGTGATTCGTAAAGGAACAACCATCCATTGTTTGTGGTACGAAATTAGCTGTGACCCAAGTCCAAATTTCCTATTCTTCACCTAGAAGTCAACACATATTTTTTCAGAGGGGGGTACTTTTGTCATGAGTGAGGCATCTGCATGAAACAGTAATTTCACCATCTTGTACCACTACAGAAATCTAACAGATGGACAGATGTTTACAAATTAATTTCAGTAAAAGTAAATACATCAAAGATCAGTCACATAAGAATGGGTTTGTCACACAACTTTTTATCCATGTCCGAGCCAGAGGTGTGTTAAAGGGATGGAAAATCCAAAGCAGCTCAGTGATATTTGCTAATGACAAGACACTATAAAGATGACCTCACAAACATTGGGTGATTAGGTATTCTGTCCTAAGATTGATTGACAGGCAGCTTAGAGGAAAAAGTATTGCTGTTGCTCTCCAACATTTTTATCAATTATTTACATGATTACATGAAAGGAATCCTTATCAACTTTGCCAATGGCACGAGGTTGACAGGGATGGCTAACACACTGGAAAACAGACACAGAATTCAAATAAACCTAGAAAAACTAAAAATTGGGCAACAATTAATAAAAAAGAATTCAATTAAGACAAATACAAAATTCTACATTTTGGCCACATAAGACAAATGGATAGGCTATAGGATATGGGGTCTATGGATCTGAAATGCACTGTGCAAAAACAACCTTGGGATCGCTGTTGATCACAAGCTGAAAATGAGCCAGAAGTATGATTTTATAGCAAAGAAAGCAAATGCTATTTTAGCCTGCATTTATAGAAGCACAGTTTCCAAGTCAAAGGAAGTAATAGTCTCACCATATTCTGCACTGGTCAGGTATCATCTGGAGTGATGCATTTTGTTACAGGTGACTCGTTTTAAAAGGATATAGACAAGGTGGAGAAGAGCAAGAAGGATGATGAAAGATCTGGAGAAACATGAGAAAAGACTGAAGGAATTGGTAGAAAGAAGATTGAAAAGTGACATGGTTGCACTCTTTAAATAACAAAAGGGCTGTCACAGAGAGGAGAGAGCAGGCCTGTTCTCTGTTGCGCATAAGAATCAGGTCAGATCCAATGGTTTGAAGTCACAGGAGAATATACTTTGATTGAAGATTAGAAGCAAATTCTTGACAGTAAGAGCTATCCAGCTATGAGACCAATTGCATATAATGATGTGGTGGGGGTCTCCCCCTCTGGACATCTTCAAAAAGAGGCCAGACAGCTGCCTATGAGAGAACTTTAGGTGGATATCCTGCACAGAGCCGAAAGTTGGACTCAGTCTCATGAGGCCCTCTCCAACTCTACAAGTGTATGAATATGACAAATGCATAACTGTCAGACACACACATCCACATGTGTTTTGCTTTACAGTGGTCTTAAGAAAATGAGACATGTCCATGCAGAGAAGACTAAAGCCTTTTAATTCTTCAGTCATCCAGATATACATACAGTGTGGCTATATTGTACTTTTCCTAATTCAGCAAATACAGCAGCAGCAGCAAAAACAACAACAACAACAACAACAATTTTATTATGGTCCACAGACCCATCAGTAAAACCAACCGTCATTATAAATGTTCCCATCTCAGGAGAAGTCTGTTGTACAAAATACATCTACATGGTTTCAAGTAATACCCCTATCAGAGGTTATTTACTTTCCCAGCCTTGTTGCCACTGCGAGGAATTTTGCCACTATGAAAGTCACCCTGTGGCACTTGTCCTGTAAAAGGTACAATCCTCTGCGGGGGATGGCGGTCATGGGGAGAAGGATTGGATATAAAAATGGGCTATGTTGCCTTGTGTCATAGCGGCAGTGCAATAAAATGTGTTGTTTCTATTTCATTTCCTCCACAGGGGCATAGTCCTTGGGAGTAAGGAATCCAGCAAATACAGGCAGTCCCAGAGTTAAAAACATCTGACTTACAAATGTCTCATAATTAAGAACAGGGGTGAGACCACAGGAAATGAGAGAAATCTACCCCTCCAAAGGGAAAGCCACTCCTGAAAGAGTTTTCATGGGGGAAAAAAGGATCTCCACTGAAGTTGTATCCTCGATCCTTATTTCCACAACAAGCCGCATTTTTCAAAATTCAATTCTTACAGGGAGATAAACTGAGGCGAAATCTTCTGAACAGGAATACAGACAGCAAAGCAAACACCACAGGGGTGTTAACCCATTCCTATGCTATCCAAACCTTAAAATATATATTTTTTGGCTGGAGTTAAACTTAAAAAATGTACCTGTTCCAACTTACAAATTCAAATGATGGGCAAACCTAAAGAACCAATCTTGTCCACAACTTGAGGACTGCCTATACCTGATTCCCGCATGTACCTTCCTCTCTAAACAGGGCGTGGGTCTTGGAAACCCACAGGAACCACATGCAGCCCATGGACCATTATTTAAACTGTGTTTTAACTTGTCTTCAAAGCCACACAGGGCCTATAATGGGGAAAAGGTGGGAAATAAATAAATAACCCATATTAATCTGCAGTGATGAATGTAAAACCAATGTCACCTCAAAAACATAAGAGAATACCTTTTTAAAAAAGAAAAAAGGAAACTAGCTACACTTCTGATTATTTTTACTGTTCTTCTTTTCAACACAATACCCCAATGTAAATTATCTTCTTTACTAAATTAAGTGTGGTAATACTTATCTTTAGTATCAAAATGTATTCAACAGCCAACCAGTGCCTTCATTTCCTCTGAAAGCTCTTGAGGGGCTTTTCTGTCATTCCTGTCATTTTTATGTCTCTTGACTTTTTGCTATGCAAATTCCACTTGGCAGAATTAATTTTGCAATTGTATTTGTTCTATAGATAAAATTGTTGCTCCCAAACGAATATGTCCTCGTTTGCAATTATATGTATAGCGCTGCATGCAGACGTCTTCCAAAGCCAATTAACTGCCAATCAGGCAAACAAGAAAGACAAATACTTCTGTGACAGATTATAGGACAACCAAGTGGTTTTATCAATGTTTAAAATTTGCAGTTTTTTATGAACACTTTTGGAACAAACATCTTTGACTGAATTCTCAACTACTACACCACCAAATGCCGTTAAGAGTTTTACTAGAAATATTATTACCACCATACCACCTTGAACACATCTGATCTCAGCAGATTTCTGAGTAAGCAGGGACAGGCCTGTTTAGTATTTGGATGAGAGACAAATACTGAGTAAGCATGGACTCTAAAACCTGCCTGGCAAGATTTGTTGAGAGTGCCTTCTTTTGAGGCCGAGGGAGTGTGATTTGTCCAAGGTTATCCAAGAGATTCTGATTGATAATTGGCAAATAGAGGGAGAAAACATGGCAGCTGTAACAGACTTTGTATTTCTAGGATTAATGCAGACACAGACTACAACAAGGAAATCAGAAGACGTTCACTTCTTAGGAGGTTAAGAGTAGATATCACACTGGCAGCGAAGGTCCACATAGTTAAAGCAGTGGTATTCCCCATAATAACCTATGGATGTGAGAGCTGGACCATAAGGAAGGCTGAGCGAAGGAAGATATATGCTTTTGAACTGTGGTGTTGGAGGAAAGTTCTGAGTGCCTTGACCCGCAAAAAGATCAAAATGGTCCATACCCCAGGAAATAAAGCCCGACTGCTCACTGGAGGGAAGGATGTTAGAGGCAAAGAGGAAGTACTTTGGCCACATCATGAGAAGACAGGAAAGCTTGGAGGAGAGAATGATGCTGGGGAAAATGGAAGGAAAAAGGAAGAGGGGCCAACCAAGGGCAAGATGGATGGATGGATGGATGGTATCCTTGAAGTGACTGGTTTGACTCTGAAGGAGCTGGGGGTGGTGACGGCCGACAGGGAGCTCTGGTGTGGGCTGGTCCATGAGGTCATAAAGAGTTGGAAGCGACTGAACAAATAAACAACAACAAAACCCAAGGGATTTCCATGGCCAAACAGAAATTTGAACTGTAACCCCATGCTCAAATCACTCTACAAAACTGCTTCTCTTTCATATTACTAATCCAAAATAGATAGGGCCATATCTATTGAAACCATATGCATCTTTAAAAAAAAAATGTTATTCGTTTCTACATTTAAGTCTGACTCATGTTAAAAGTTTGTGATGAATTATCTTGTATCTCAAAAAAACTGACTTGTGTTTTTGCTGTACTTTTACATTCACAGATAAGTCACAAGCTTTTCCAAGCTATGCTTGGACTTGAAATAAAAGTACAAACTGAAATGCTATGCTTGGCACAACTGCCACCTTCTGGTAAAAAGCAGGCATCTTTTTCTGACCTAAAGTTGTCAAGGCACCTATGAGAAATATGTATATTTCATCTTCATTACTAGAAAGAGAAGCATGACCTCTGTGGCCAGTAAATCCCTACTACTTGCAACCTAAGCTTTAAAAAGCTCCAGCCAAATACTAACCCAGACTCAAAAATAACATAAAAACTATGCAACTGATTTGGCTTCTTTTAAAAATATATCTAACAACCTTTTTGATACATGACCTCCTTTCTCACCCCTACTTGTCCAAATGCAATTACTATCTGCAAGTTGTAAAATGACCTTGGGCACTTTTTGGTAGAAATGCAGATTTAATATTTACTAAATTACACAACGTCCATCCCTGAATCATTCAGTACTGTAAAAAAACCCAAAAAACCCTCGCGCCTTCAAGCAATTTTTGACTTATGGTGACCCTATGTTGAACCTATCATTGGGTTTTCTTGGCAATATTTGCCTTTGGTAAGGGAAACTGTATTAGCTTTCTATGGAGTAAATGAGATCATTTCTATGCTGTACCAGCAAAACTATAAATTGGATTCAGATTCAGGTGCATTAAAATTACAAAAATAATTTGCCCCTCTTCCCCCACCCCGCCTCTTATGATGGTTCCTCCAGTGCTTTTGAAAATATTATATAGAGGGCTTGGAGATCGTACTGAATGATATGAGCTGTGAATCTCCGAAAATTGGGAATACAAGTAGCATTTCACTAGTACAAAATAGGGGAACCTGTAAATCTTCAGATTCTATTCAACTCAAATTTCCATTGCTTCTAGCCAGACTGACCAAAGGTAAAACATTCCAGAACTATTCATACCAGTTAAATCTGATGGAGCACTACATGAAAGAAACTAGCCACTATATAAGATTACAGAACTTTAATTTCACACATAAAGACAAAGAGACATAAAGGAAAACAAAAAGATAATCTTAAAAAAACAAAACCTGCTATATGAGCCACATTGCTTATTCTTTGCCATTTTTTTCTCATTTCCCCATATGTCTCCAGACATTCTCAAGAGTCAACGGGAATAAATTAAACTGCTTGCACCTTTTGTTTTTTTGCTTTCTATGCATGTTTTCTTAATTAATTATTCCTGCATCTGAAAAAAAACAAGAAAAGGCTCTACCTATGCTCCTTACATATTATTATTAACATTAGCATCTCACTCTTTTGGAGACCATTCAAAGACTCTTTTTGCAGATCACAATAAACAGTTCATTTGCACTATGTGCCCAAAAAGAGAGGAGTCCATACAAAGTCTTGTGTGCTTATGATCTTTATCCTAGGTAAACTCAAGCCAGCAAGACAATCCAGGGGTTTTCACTGGCCTGCTTAACAATTGACTAAAGTTTATTTTAAGACATAGGTAAAGGTTTCACCTGACATTAAGTCCAGTCGTGTCCGACTCTGGGGGTTGGTGCTCATCTCCATTTCTAAGCCGAAGAGCCAGCGTTGTCCATAAACACCTCCAAGGTCATCTGGCAGGCATGACTGCATGGACTGCCATTACCTTATGTATTTATTTATTTATTAATTTAAAAATTGTGTGCCCTGACCTTCTCACCTCTATAGAGGGACTCCGACCAGCTTCCCACTGGAGCTACTCACATTTGAATGTTTTCAAACTGCTAGGTTGGAAGAATCTGGGGCTAACAGTGGGAGCTCACCCCACTCTACGGTTTCGAACCGGTGACCTTTCGGTCAGCAAGTTCAGCAGCTCAGTGGTTTAAACCCACTGCACCATCAGGGGCATGATTCCAGCTAAATGAATCAGGAATTTCATTCTGGTTTATTTCTCTTTCTTAGAAGGTGGAAAAGTGTGAGAATACATGGTTATCTAACACTCTTCTCCATTCAGGTTTATAGTATTGAACTAGTATTGAACTAGCGTGGGCTGATTTGTTTAAACCAGTCCATAAAACCAAGGAAACAGTTGGAACAAGGGACACCTAAGAGGTTGTAGGAATGTATTTCTCACTATCCTAGCCAGCATAAGCCAATAATGAATCATTGTGGAACTCCGATTCAATGCTCTCTGGAAGAGCATAGCTAGATATCACTGCGTTAAAACATGATTATGAGTTACATGAGAATTCCCCCAGTTTAGATGCCTCAAACATTTTAACATTTTCTCTTAATATTTTCCTCTGGATTAGCAAAGAGCCTAGTGACACATTAAAATCTAACAAGTTTTAATTGTCATAGGCTCTCATGGATTCCAGCCGACTTCATCAAATGCATCAGTGAACTGAACTCTACAACGATTATGTCAAATCAAATCTGTTAGTCTTTAAAGTGCTATAAGACTTTTATAGTTTTTGTTGCAACAGATTAGCAGGTCTAATATGCTACTACAGCCTGATATCAGGTTCAAACTTTGACTCAAATTACCAAAAAAAAAAAACCCCAAAAAACAGAAGAAAAAGAAGGTGTCTCTTCTAGTCTGCATACAATGGGCTGCCTGACTTGCAATTATGAAAGTCGGGTATGAGTGACATTGAGATAGATGATAGATAGATAGATAGATGGATGGATGAATGGATGAATGGATGAGGGCTGAAGTCCACTGGGGTGATAGCCCTTCCCCAGTATCCTACCATGCATAAAAATAAACACACAGTGCAATCCCATAATATACCTGGACATATAGGAATTACACAGAATGCCACTGTTAGATTTCTCTTCCTTGATCTCCATTCTGATGATTTCAGACACTTGGTTGTTGTCACTGTGTTTTTAAGTCACCAACGAAGATTGAAACTTTCTAAGCCCCTCCACCAATACATGCCTTCAAGCTGTGCTATGAAGAGTTATTTCATCAAAAGGCAATCTTTGAAGCCTATTTTTAAAATTCTACAATAATGTGTTTGAAAATTATTACAAAGCTGCAGCTCATTCCTACAGAGATCAAATAATCCCTTCTCATTTAAAGTTTTTGAAAAACGCATCTAAGACAAGCATTAAAATATGCTATTCCCTACAGACCCCTTTCAGAATTTGAACACACACACACAAATGCATCCAAGGGAAAATGATATGTACCACATGAATAAAATTCACAGCTCAGCAAAGCAAATGTATAGTTCAAAGATCTGGAAAGTGCTGCTAATTCTGCATGGAAACAAATGTGGTCTAGATAGCATTGTGTAGGGGGGTTTTTGTTGATTTTTTTTTGTAAAATGCCCAATTCAAGAAGCAGTATTTCTCTGAAAGAGAGTCTTTCTGTTACAGAGAACTTCCTTCCTGCTACAGAACCATAGAAATTGACACAAATGAAGTAGGAACACTGGTTACCTCTATTTATAGCATATGAAGTACAAATCTCTCATAGACTGGGTTTGCTCCTGCCACTCACCCCAGAAAGGCAGAAGAAGAAAGACCTTCCAAAGTCTTCACATGGTGGAGCAAACCCCAGAAGACCAGCTGCTCATACACATAGAGAGATTCAGAAACAGTTGTTCAAGACACAATGTGCAATCTAAAATTGCTGTACATAAGTGTGCATGTATTGATCCAAAAATATATGTACAGCTTTTCATCAGGCCACCTTTCTTTCAGTCCAGCATGGACTAGAAGTGTATGCAGCTAAGCTATGGGTTCCAAGATTTGTGTGTGTGTATGTGTGTGTGTCAGAAGTGACTTGAGAAACTGCAAGTCACTTCTGGTGTGAGAGAACTGGCTATCTGCAAGGACGTTACCCAGGGGATGCCCAAATGATTGCTGTTTTACAATTCTATCGGAGGCTTCTCTCATGTGCCCACATGAGAAGCTAGAGCTCAACAGACGGGAGCGTACCCCGCTCTCTGGATTCGAACCGCCAACCTGTCGGTTGACCAGTCCTGTTAGCACAAGGGTTTAACCCATTGCGCCACTGGGGGCTCCAGGTCCCAAGATAGCATAACTAAAGGAATGGAGACAACAAAGATCTTCACAATTTGTTTAGTGACATGAGGAGCTTTTTGTGAAAGGAAATAAAACAGTAGTAAATAGAAGTCACCAGTAGGGCCACCATGGCATAGTAGTTATGGTGTGGCTTCCTAGGATGCTAGGAGACCGGTGTTTGAATCCCCGCTTAGTCATGGAAACCCACTGAATGCTCTTAGGCAAGTTATACTGTCTCAGTCTAAGAAAAAGGCAATAGCTATCTTCCACTAAATAAATATTGGATTCCCGTAAGTCAGAGACAACTTAAACAGGAAAAAAAACCTGAGAAACAAGGAGTTATTTCCTCTCTTGCCATGCCATCATTTGCTAAGCAAAGGGATAGTATTATAGTGAGATAAATTGTGATGCTGCAATTGTATGTTTTTAATTGTTAAATTGTTATTATATGTGTTATGTTTTGGGGGGGGGAAGGGTTTGTCTTGTTGCTGTGTTATATTGAGGGCAGAGACTGCCTGTGTAAACCGTCCCGAGTCGCCTTCGGGCTGAGAGGGGCGGTATAGAAACGTAACAAATAATAATAATAAATGCTATAATATTATTTATATAGTAGGCAGATTCAAGAAGCATGTGGTCGTAATTTCTGTAACACCAGTATAAACCAGTGAAAACCAGTTGGAAGGAAATACAAAATTCGAAAATAATCATAGTAGGAATGCAAACTCCACATACATTCAAAATCAAGTAAGCATATTATTTTTTAAAACATTCACCACAGTGGCATGTTAGTTCTCTCAGAAGAATTATTCCTACCTATTATAATCTCATGCATTATATTTTATGTGTTTATTATACTGCATAACACAGTAGACATACATATACCTTCAGGCAATGTTTATATACACCCACCGAGGCTCACGTCAAGTGATGAAATATTGATATCAACAGTACCGCTTAATGAAGAACAGCTCTCTTCATCCAGTATAACATCATGTAGTGTAATACACTCTTTCTCAAGAGGTTACACAATTTACGGGCTCTAGCAAGAAGGTGCAAAGATGTAACATTAAGAAAGCTGGTACAGTCCCAAGATAGAATTTTTGTGCTTTAATGAGTTAGAACTACAGTCGTAAACAATCCCAGAATTGCTTTTAACAGAGATTTGCTAGGCTGCCCAAGATGCATAAAGATCTCTATACACTGCAACTTTATTTACCTGGGAGAAAATCTTAGGAAAAGCAATAGACAGGGCTGTACTAATATATTTTCCCCCATGTGGCCTGTTATTACCAGAATCTTGTTGCAAAATTGGAACAAACTATGAATGGTAATAAATCTGCAGTTGCTGAATACAGATTGGGGACAGAAGAACTGTGTTCCACTACTGTAAGCAGAAAGGGAGGGAGGAGCAATAGTTGCTAGGGCTTATGACAGAAAATAGCTTAGACTGAGCTGAAACTTGGTAGTGTAGAAGGAGAGATGAGAATAGTCTCTACAATCATCTTACAATAACAACTATAAGATTACTTTTCTTCCCTCCGTAGGAGAGCCAATTGTTGCTTTTGTGAAAACCAGCTAGTTTTGAAATATATATCCAAATGTTGATGAAAATATATTAAAAGGTACAATGCAGTAGGTGAAGAAATATTCTAATTTATTATAATTCATCCTCCTCCATACTGGGTATAAACTAAAAATACTGCAATATGAAATGGGAAGATTAAAAACTGTATCGAATGAACATGATTATATAATGCTGACAGGATTCCTATGTTTCTTATAGAATATGCACAGGCTTCGCTTTAACAATGGCTCCAGTTCGCACACTGTAATGAGACAGGGCTCTGGTTTATTGGGGTCCAGAAGACATACTGGTGTACAGTACCCAACTGTTGATGCTTGGCTTTTTTGGAAGCAAGAAAAACTAACAAAACTTCAAATATGGCAGCCATGTGTTGTTAATTGTGGCTTGGCTTTTCTTTGTGAACAAAGATTTAGGAAGGACTCATCCCATGGAAGTTGGATGTGTCCTTTGAGCCTGTGCAATGGATTTTTCTGGTGGAGCGCAGCATGTACAGAACTGGCTTCACCCTTTAAACCAGTGGTTCCCAAACGTTTTTGCCCTATTGCCCCCTTTCCAGAAAAAAAATTACTCAGCGCCCCCCTAGAAAGTTTTATTTTATTTTAATAGCAATTAAACAGAAATATATATGTATTAATGCAGTGGTTCTCAACCTTTCTAATGCCGTGACCCCTAAATAAGGTTCCTCATGTTGTGGTGACCCTCAACCATATTTTCATTGCTACTTCATAAATAATTTTGCTACTCTTTTGAATTCTTATGCAAATAGCTAATATGCAGTATGTATTTTCATTGTTACAAATTGAACATAATTAAAGCATAGTGATTAATCACAAAAACAATATGTTTGGGGGAGTATGGACAACCGATGATGGGATTTGCAGTACCTTCAACCAATTCAGCTCGGACTTCCACAGCTGAGATCCCATGAATGACAGATCTGGACCAAACTTGGCCCCCAAATTGAAGGGGCCTGACTCCGCCTCCTCCTCCTTTCCCTGCCATAACCCCTTCACTAAATCACTATGCTTTAATTACATTCAATTTGTAACAAGCAAGGAGGGACGGAGCCACTCGCGCTTCCCTCGGAGACAGGGGGCAGGCCCTGCGAGGAGCCTGTCACCTGGCTCACGCCACCGCCCCCTTACAGGGGTTCACTGTATTCTCCTGAGCCTCCCAGTGCCCCCTTGGATCATCCTACCGCCCACCAGAAGGCGGTACTGCCCACTTTGGGAACCACTGCTTTAAACCAAAGGTTCGTCTGCCAGGGCCTAGCAAAGCTTGGACGGTGGCAGCGAGGTCCTCAGGTCGTAGGTTTGATTAGAGTTACCTTCTCTTAGATGGTTGACCTTACAGGGTTAAACAAGCACCATCTGCCCGGGTTTGAAATTAGAGTTTTCCTTCTCCTAGGATGGCTACCAAAAGGCTAGAAAGCCCATCCTGCCCATTGATGCTCTTTGTCACAACCCTTTGGTTGTGACCTGTCTGGCATGGGAGGCCCTACCAGTGACTATTATGCCACCACCAGTATAGCTCGTAACTTCATTAGGGTACACAAGCCTCTCCCCCACGGCAAGGGGGTGCCAATGGAGAGGGTTGTTAATTGTAACATCCTTAAATAGGGGCAAAATCAGAGGTAACAATGTACTTGTGAAACAGCAACCAGCGGTCGCTCATACCCAAAGTCATTAGCTACCAAAAGGCTTTGGATTCTAGCATGCCTAGAACAGACAGTCAGGATTCCTATTTTTTACATTGGATCCATGGGTTGTTTTAGGTACATCTCAAGCAGACAAAGAGAATCAATCAAATACCAGGCACCAACATACTTATAATCATAGAATCATAGAGTTGGAAGAGACCTCATGGGCCACCCAGTCCAACCACCTGCCAAGAAGCAAGAAAAGCGCATTCAAAGCACCCTTGATAGATGGCTATCTTTTTAAAGCCTCCAAAGAAGGAGCCTCCACCACACTCGGGGGCAGAGAGTTCCACTGCTGAAGAGCTCTCATCGTTAGAGAAAGTTCTTCCTCATGTTCAGGCGGAATCTCCTTTCCTGTAGTTTGAAGCTATTGTTCCACGTCCTAGTCTCCAGGGCAGCAGAAAACAAGTGTGCTCCCTCCTCCCTATGACTTCACCTCACATATTTATACATGGTTATCATGACTCCTCTCCGCCTTCTCTTCTGCAGGCTAAACTTGCCCACCTCTTTAAGCCGCTTCTCATAGGACTTGTTCTCCAGACACTTGATCATTTTAGTCACCCTTCTCTGGACACATTCCAGCCTGTCAACACCTCCCTTAAATTGAGATATTCAGATTTAATATTTTTATGTTGAGAGTGTAAATCTATACAAGTATGATTAATAATACTGACTCTAGAGTCAAATTTTGAGGGAAAATGATGGATTCTTTTTCATTCTCTTAAAGACACATGAATGCAAAAACAACACATATAGTGACACCAACATAGCTAGGCTATGATAAAATGATTTTCAAATGAGCGGATGGCACGTTTAACAGACATCATCCCCCCGTACCAAAAAGCCCAAAAAGCCCACTGTCTTTCTCCAACTCTATGAAGTAAATAGGGAAGAAGTCAAGTCCTATAAATGGATAACCATTGAAAATGGATTTAGAGCAGTGGTTGCCAACCTTTGGTTCTCCAAGCGTTTTCAACTTCAACTCCCAGAAATCCCAGCCAGTTTACCAACTCTTAGGTATTGTGGGACCTGAAGTTCAAAATACCTGGACGACCAAAGGTTGAGAACCATTGATTTGAAAGAATACACAGGAAGAGAAAATCATCTGAATAACGCCTTGAACTTCTTTGTCCCCCACTTCCTGTCGCTCACACAAGCTAGGATGAAGAATAAACAGAACTCAGCTTTCCTGACTTCTTGTAACAAGCAAACCAGGAATGACGGTTTAAAATGCTCTTAGTCAAGCTCAGTCAATGTGAAGCAAGTTGGTGCCTAATGAGTAATCTTTCATTTTTTAATCTCATTTATTTACCAGAAATGCCACTCTTATGCTTGATTAGCAAACAGAGCTAACTACTAAAGTCCATTTAGACAACTGTCCCCGAGACATCTGACAAGTTTTTTAATGGTTGCTCTTTATCTTGACCATCCCGATAGATCCATCACAGAATCATGAGTGGTCAGTCTGTCCAACTAGTTCTGGAAAAATGCAGTGAGCTCCTTACTTTGTAAACATCCCCAGCATCACCCTCTTCACTGAGTAGTTTTAAAGATAGAAATGGGCTAAGGAACTATGCACATCGTTTTGAACTTCTTGAAGAAAAGCAGAGAAAAAAATCTATGCATTAAATACAGCAACATGCAAATTATGAGGAAAGTCAAATATGCTACAAAGAATAAGTACTACATTAATACTCATAGCCACAGCCTACAAAATTAGAATAATCACTTTGCAAAAGAGCAGCACATTATTACAAAAATGCAAAACCATAAAGTTATTGTTGTTGACATTTTGTAAACATATGGCAGATTTTTGCAACATCGGGCGTCATTACTTGCAGATAGGGGAAGGTTAAAGAATTCGTTCATTCAAGTGCTTGTTTATCCCAAGATTTTCCAACAGATGGCAACACAACACCATGAATAAAATCGACACACTGTTGAAATCCATATTCTTCAGCTACTGGGGTGGCAATGCATTTGAAAGCTTTGCTTGTGTTATTGAATTTCAAATTCACACAGGCATGTCACTTTTTCTAAACTGCAAACAAGGAAAGTGGACATGCGAACTCTCCCTGCGATCTTTCCAATCCTCTATACGTAAGTGCTAACTTGCAATATTCTCCCACTCAGCCTAGTAAGTTCCTAGCTCAGTTCTTCATATATCATGAAAGCTTTTGTGGATTGCTGGATAGTACCTCAGTCACATACAGTGATAATCCTGTAACTATGCTGCTTAGACACTGTCAGATGTCTTAATTCCTTTTTACTACATTTCATCAAGAGCTTGATGACCAATTCTAATGATTAGCTGATCTTCAGCAATTTATTATTCAGTATCAGTCCTGGGCCTTCTAAAATCTTTAAATTTTTGCTTCTGATCCCACTACATCCCATCACTTTTGGGGGGCTTTTTGTATCAAATTTTCTATATTTACACAACCCCTGCCTTTCTGTGGGGCCTGAGAAGCATACTTTTTTTAAAAAATAGTTTTTATTAAGGTTTCATATTAAAATACTCTCATAGCACCGAGAATGTGGCGGAGCTGGCTTGGAGTCAGCTGCATAAGATCGCTACTGACCAGAAAGTCATGAGTTTGAGGCCTGCCGGGGTCGAGGTGAGCTCTTGACCAATTGTGTAGCTCGTTGTATGTCTATATATATGTTGTATGTCTATGGCATTGAATGTTTGCCTGCATATGTGCATTGTGATCTGCCCTGAGTCCCCTGCGGAGTGAGAAGGGCAGAATATAAATGATGTAAATAAATAAATAAATTGACAAAATTAGAGAAAATAAAATAAACAACAACATACAAAGTAGAAAAGAAGGTAGTCATCAAACCTTCTGTCATTCCACAACTGTGGAGAAGCATACTTGACATTCTAAATATTATCTGAAGGTGCTTCGTGGCAATAATAACCCAGTTAATTGACACGCTAAGACTCCCAGTCTTCTCTTATATAGATAAAATCATACCAACTCAAAAACATTCATCTATATTCTATGATTTATCCAACTGGGAGTGTGAACATGGAAAGGTAAACAGCACAATACCTGATCTTCTCAGGAGCTAAATTAGGATCCAGAGAAATCGTCTCAGTTGTAATCTCCACTTTGCGTACACTCCCAAAGAAGTCTGTAATCAAGACATTTTCAGGATCTCTCTGAAATAAATCTGTCCGATGTCCAGGTGTAGACACACATAAACTTTTAGGACACACCTGAAACTATAAAGGAGACAAAACTACATTAATGTCCATGTCCCCAAATTCAAACATACTACTTCCAACATTATGATTGAAGTCCTGCTGAGCTAATTTGCTCTTTCTCTTGATTGGAGGCCTCTGTCTCCAACTGAAAGGAAATTATGAAAATCCCAATTCTTTTCCATTTCCAACTTAGAAGATCAATTGTGCATACACCATTCTTAGTATAGAAGCAGTTGGTTCCACTGTCTAGCCCAATTCGTTTCAGCTACTAGTATGAAATACAAACTTGCCGAATGCTTCCTTTCAACTCCTCAAATCCAGGATTTTGAATACTTCTCTCAACTAATAGAGTAGAGAAGTCACAATTGCTGTTCTATCGAAATGCAGAAAATTGTGAATTAACTAATTAGATGCCATAGTTTGAAGAAGAATCGGGTTGAGTAATAAAATATGTTTTTTTCATAGGTAAGATAACAAGAAAAAACATTCAAATTTTCAAATCAATGAAGTAAATTTAGAAGCAAAGGATGTAGAATCCAAGTGATGTGAAGTGAGCTAGGGAAGTCTACTAATCCTATGCAGATTTAAGTCCCACTATTTTCAAGAGGATACACAAGATTAGACCTAGGTTTCAACTAGATACCCGAAAAAGTGGAATTTAGAGCCATTTGAAATCAAGTGGTTTAAAATTTGTTGCTCCATTGGCAGATTCTGCACTGTAATTCCTAACTGGTTGATGCACTTCATCCTATTTCCAGATGGTTGTTCACAAACTTTTAACTGCTATTGATTTTAAGTAAGCCAACAATTTGCATAGATTACAAAGTGTACCAGCCAAATAATACACAATGGCTTTTTCTAATCCTGGTACATGTCTTGTTCTCATATTCATATCCCAGACTTGTATTCTGTTAAGCCAACATTTGGTTGCAATTGGGAAAAAAATAAGCTTCATTTTCTTGGTAGAAAGAGAGCTAAACATTAGTCACTGATCCTGTTCTGTCACTATCAAACCTGTCAATGTAGGCTGCTTATTGCAAAATTAATGCCATCTTATCTAGCTATAAGGTTGCACCAGTCTCCTTAGGCAAAGTACTGATAGATGCTTTTGCATAGCTGCTTTCCAATTACAACTGGAGATTTAAATATTTATTGTTCCTACTTTATGAAGTAGTAAATCACAGCAAGTCTTAATTTAAACTAAGGCCTATACCTAAAATCTGCAAAGTAAGATAGGAATGCACTGTGCATGTGCAAGTACACACAGGAATCTCTTGCCAAGAGGATTTTTTTAAAACTAGATTTACAAATATCTTTTGGAAACTCAACTATGTCTCGACTAAAAAGTTCTACTTTCTGCTATTTCATATAATCCCACGGTATCTTCATGAGTAGAGCAGGAAACCTTTAGTTTCACCACTTATTTTTGAGTAGTGCTTAGGTGACAGAATCAGTTAACAGTTTTCTGAACAGTTTTTTCCTCTACTTATCAGAGTTTTTTGTGTTAGGAGAAACTGCAAGTCGCTTCTGCAAGACCATCTGCAAGGAAGTTGCCCAGGGGATGCCCAGATGTTTGACGTTTACCCCTTCCTTGTGGGTGGCTTCTCTCATGTCCCCTCATGGGGAGCTGGAGCTGGAGCTGGAAGAGGGAGCTCAACCCACTCTCCCCAAATTCAAACTGCTGACCTGTCGGTCAACAATCCTGGGCACAAAGGTTTAACCCATTGCACCATCATCAGGTAAAAGTTATCCAAAATGTGTATACAGAATGCAGCAGAGAATCCTTTCTGAATTAGAATTAAAACCTGTCTAAAAAGCTCATGTCTAGAGAAGAATGAGTGCATTGTATAAAAGAAGATTCTATTGGTGATTCAGTGTGGTGACATGGTCTGGGAGTTGGGCTAGTTGGGTTCAAATCCTCTCTCAGCCATGAAACCACTGGTGCTGTTGGGCAAATCTCTTAGCCTCAGAGGAAGGCAATGGCAAACTTCTGAAAAGATCTTGCCAAGAAAACCCTGTGATGAGGTCACTTATGGTTGCCATAGGCTGTAAATGACTGGAGAGCACACTGCAACAACAAATGTATATAACAAGTGCTTCATTGCAGAAAAATATATTACTCTTGCCCTGGTCGAGGGAAATCAACAGTCAGTGATGTATCAGATCCCTGGGAAGAATCAATGCATTGTTCAACGGGCCAGACAACTTCGACAGACTGCTAGTATAATTTTCCCAAGCCTTTCAGCCCAAAAGTGTGTCCCCAAAGAAAAGTTTAGATAACGAAATCCCTGCTTTGCAGAATCAGGCTATTTCCTTTTCTTCCAGAAGCTCTGATCACAGAAAAACAAGTGATTCTGACAAAATTATTCTCTCAGACCTGCCACAGTTTGACCAAAATGTGGCAGATATTTCCTCACAATGAAGTTTGTGAGTTCATGTTCTGATTCTCTGAAATTTTACAGTATTGCGGGGGGGGGGGGGGGTGGATCTCCTTCACTTAAGCAAATGATAAAATAACTCATTTCATGCCAATTTTGATTTGTGCAATAATAGCATTCATTCCACTGTAAAGGTATCCCTAACAAGATCCCCTGATATCATAACTAAATAAGGTTCCATAAATAACAAATCAGAAAGCTCCTAGTAGAGGGTCAGGGGATTCGGCTCTGCCACAACATTTTGCTGTTAATGTGAGAATGAGTGTCTAATGTGCATCTATCTAGGCTATAATCCCAATCATGCTTATTAGATTCGTTCCTACCAAACTCGATGGCATTTGGTTTCAGGGAATGGTATTTAGATTGCACTTAGAGTTACAAATTGTTTTACATGTGGCTCACATTCAGGAGTAGGCATGGTCTACCTTCTAAGCAGACATGGGCAAACTTCAGCCCTCTAGGTGTTTTGGACTTCAACTCCCACAATCCCCAACAGCCTACCGGCTGTTAGGAGTTGTGGGAGTTGAAGTCCAAAACACCTGGAGGACTGAAATTTGCCCATACCTATTCTAAAGCAACAATTATTTTTCCAAACAAAAATTTCTGAATCTGCTTGTATATTTTAAACATCATTTCTAGAATACCTTATCATTGGCCATGAGAGCAAAAGTCTGAAATAGGTGATCAATCAAAGTTGAGTTTTGTTCTATCAGAGCATGGACTTATTCTATCAGAGTATTTATACAGCCAACCCGGTTCTGTTCTATGGGATCAACCAACAACTTCCCAGTCTCTCAGGCAAAGATCTCAAACATCATCTACTATCTAACTGCCAAGAACTGAATTTCATGATTTTCCACAATTTTTTTCATATCAGGAGCGACTTGAGAAACTGCAAGTTGCTTCTGGTGTTAGAGAATTGGTATCTGCAAGGACTTTGCCCAGGGGATCCCCAGATGTTATACCATCCTGTGGGAGGCTTCTCTCACATCTCTGCATGAGAAGCTGGAGCTGACAGATGGGAGCTCACCCCACTCTCTGGATTAGAACTGCTGACCTTTCAGTCAGCGGCACAAGGGTTTAACTCACTGTGCCATCAAGGGTTTCTAATTTCCACATGAATTTTACATTGCCAAAATAATCAATACAGTGGTAGCAGTGGGCTAATGCTTCAATGTAATATAGGAATTGAAACAGCTATTTTACAGCTTCCACAAAGCCATTCATTTTTGCAATAATTAAACTAAAAGATAATATTACCTGCAATTGATCGACAGCTTTCCAAACTACTGTGTGCAATGTTAGTAAAACAAGGCATAGCATTGTTACCAAGACTCCATGGTAAAAAAAAAAGTTTCTACAGTAATGCAACCAAGAGAATGCAGGATCTGAATCTAAAGCAAAGGAGAACCCGAGAAGGTTTATATCTCAAGTACTTACAAGGTCATTCATATTGGTCTGGCTAGCTGGATGAATCTCTTCCAAGAACTCCAAGACATAGAACGTATACCTGTCCATCAGGTGGACACCAATTCCAAGATCAGGTTGATGCTGAAAAAATGAAAGCACAATCACAAGCTTTACTGAATATACTATATTTTTGAGTCTGCAATTACAAAACAATGTTTAACAATGAGCAAGAAAGGAGTATGTAAACACAAAGCTTGTACATTATACTTTCAGGTCAACCTAATTATCCAAATACTGGCCAAAGAATGAGAGAGAAGTGGCGAACAATTAAAAGGCTATAATGGGAAATAAAATGAAAGGCAGTAGGCTTCACATAAAATGATGTGCATGTTCAACTGACTACTCAGAATATTTCTTAATTTCCTCACTGTTTAAAATATGGCAGTGATTACAAAATGGTGCCACTGTTCCTGAGCATTCTGGCTGGATATCTCATCACACGCCGGCCTATTCCATATTCTCCATTTTGCACAGTTTTAATTGGGTTGATCTGGAAGACCTGTCCTTTTATGGCAGAGGTCCCCAAACTAAGGCCCGTGGGCTGGAAGCAGTCCTCCAAGGCCATTTACCCATCCATCCTGCCCTAAGTCTGAAACAACTTGAAAGTACACAACAACAACAACAACCATCCTAATTAACTTGGCTATATCATCCATCAAAAGGAGGCCCACACTTCCCATTGAAATACTGGTAAGTTTATGTTGGTTAAATTGTTCTTCACTTCAAAAGTTGTATTGTTCTTTCATGTTTTTCCCACTATAAATAAGATATGTGTAGTGTGCATAGAAATTCAGTCCATTTTTTTTCAAACTATAGTCTGGTCCACCCAACAGTGTTTTACTGGGTGGGTGGGGGTGTTTTATTCAACTATTGTGAAAAGCACTATTTGGCTCAACAACAAGGTAGAAATAAATATTTATCATATTTCGCATCACCATCACCATTTGAACTCCTGTCCCCACACAAAGCATGCTTGCAGACTAGGCTTCTGCATAACTGTGTGTGCAGTTCCAGCCTGAACACACAAAAGTATACTGTCACAATATCTCATCTTATACTGCCTGCTGTCTTTAACATTACCACTTGACTTATACCCTTTACCCACCAGCCCTATCCTCACAATTGAGTTGCACTGGTCTGCCCACCAGTGCCCAGAAATTGTTTATTATTGCAAGTTCATTGGTTGTTGTTTTGATGGTTGCTTTTATATACAATGTCATTATTTTATTCTGTTTTGTGTTGTTGTATTTTATATGAGAGTGTATATTTTAACCATGTTTGTTTGGGCTCGTCCCTAAAATAAGCTGCCCTGAGTCCCTTAGGGGAGATGGAGGCAGAGTATAAAAATAAAGTTGTTGTTGTTGTTGTTGTTGTTGTTGTAGGTCAGGGGTGCTCACACTTTTCCAGCATGTGAGCTACTTATAAAACAACCAAGTCCCAAAGATCTACCTACCCACTACTCAGAGAGCCATAAAAGCAAAATATTAGGAAATTTATTTCAGTGAGAGCCATATAATACATTTTAAGACTGAATTCAAATAAATGTGAGTATAATAAGCCCCTGAGCATTCCTCACAAATGGCATGGGAGCCATACACACTGTGCCTGCGATCTGCCTGGGATTTACCAGGATGCTTTTCGAGATCTACCAGGACACCCTTCGAGATCTACCAGTAGATCATGATCTACCTAATGAGCACCCCTGTTGTAGATGATGGAAGGAAGAAGCTCCCTTTCCTGAACAACATTAAAACTCCAGGATGATTGAAATGGCTAACAGATCTTTCTCCCTTTCTATAAATATTATTTATTATTTTAGGATTGTATAAAAGTTCATAATTGGAAATTAAGGGAAACTATGTCTCCACAACCTTCTCTAAGGAAAATATAGTCCTTTTAGAACCATTTTCTCTTTTTAAAAAAATGATTTTTTCAAGCAGCTCTCCTATAAGTTTCTATTAATGTATCACAATGTGTTGCAATGTCTGTTGATACACACACACATTTATACATATATTTATATATATATTCACATGTTACATAACAAATACTTATTGCGACTACTGGTCTTTGACATTGCATGGCTTCTGCTAAACGAGGCAAGACAAGCATCTATGAACACTTCCACTAATCAAAGAAATGACCTTGCTGTTCCCACTCATCTGTCAGAGTTTTTCTTTCTGTATATTCTCATTATCTTTAGCAATCATCCTTCAATGTTCTACTGTAGTTTAAACGTGCTAATTTAATTTAGTTTTTAAACTTAGAAGAAATAAAAGTTCCAATTATGTGCCTGCATTCTCCTGTTTAATTTGTCCTTAAAGTTGGAAAAGTCAATTTTAATTTTCATTATTTTATTTGGATTACAATGCTGAGAACCAACATGAGAAAAAAGTTAATTCTCCAAGCTCTTCCTTCACCTGGATAAAGCTATATACTTACTGAAAGTGAGTCTTCTCCAACTTGGCTACTTGCCAAAGCCATTATATTGGGAGAATAAAACCGTTCATACATGGATGCACCTTGGCATGTATCAATGATAAACAGTAATTCATTGTATCTGGAAAGAAACACAGCATTTATTTCATTTTGGTTACTATTCAAACTGTTGGATATTTTAACCATCCTCCAACAAATAACCCCTCTAATGCAGCTATGGAATAATCCTTTTTTTCTGTACCAGGAGCGACTTCAGAAACTGCACGTCGCTTCTGGTATTTGAGAATTGGGCGTCTGCAAGGATGCTACCAAGGGGACACTCAGATGTTTTGCCATCATGTGGGAGGCGTCTCTCATATCCCCTACCTGAAATCACATTTTGATCAATCAGAGAAGACAGTATATATGCTTATAATTTTCATAACCTTGGTTACAGAAAGACAAGGATAAAAGCGTACCTTCTCTTCTGCCACATTTGTTCAAAAGCATCTGCCAGTTCTACATTTGTAATTTCTTCAGAATCCTGAAATTTCAAGAAGCCATTTCCACCATGACCTTATGAGAAAAAAACAACAAGAAATTGGCATATTTTAAAGAAATATTTCTTTTATGTCACATTCTTTAAGTTTTTGATTAAAAGTTTGTCAATGTTATCGTTAAATGACTGTATAAGTTAAGTTCAAAACCCATGCTGCAAGCCATGAACAAGTTAAACAGGTGGAATGTGAACAGCATGCGCAGATCAGAGAGGAAGCAAGACTACATGTCATTACCGCAGCCTGGGTTTATTTACCACATTTGTACCCCACCCTTCTCACCCCGATGGGGACTCAGAGCAGCCTTAGAAAAGGCAGCAATTCAATGCCACAAAAATACATATCAATAAAATAAACAAATGCATTAAAATCCAAACAGTTAAAACATCATTAAGGTAAAAGTAAAGGTTCTCCCCTGACATTAAGTCTATTCGTGTCTGACTCTGGGGGTTGGTGCTCATCTCCATTTCTAAGCTGAAGAGCTGGCGTTGTCCATAGACACCTCCAAGGTCATGTGATTGGCATGACTGCATGGAGCGCTGTCACCTTCCCACTGGAGCATTACCTATTGATCTACTCACATTTGCATGTTTTCTAACTGCTAGGTTGGCAGAAGGCTAACAACACTCCCCAGATTCGAACCTCACTCCCTCACTCCCCAGATTCGAACCGGCAACCTTTCAGTCAGCAAGTTCAGCAGCTCAGTGGTTTCACCCACTGCACCACTTGGGGCTCCAATGGTGCAGTGGGTGAAACATCATTAAAATCATGCAATCCAAATCGTAAACTAGGGCTGTTTCATTTGTCTTTGTATTATTTCATAATAACTTATTGCACTGCTCAAAGTTACTGACCAAAAGCTTGGTCCCATAGCCACCTTTTTTAAGTTTTGTTCTGAAGATCAGAAGGGAGGGGGCTGATCTAATTTCACTGGGGAGGAAGTTCCATAGGTTTGAATTAATGAGGTGATAAGGAACTATATGTGTGTGTGTGTGCGTGTGTGTGTGTCCGTGTGTTCGCCATTACTCTTCCTCTTTTGATTATGACCAGTAATGAGCAAATTGTATTCGATTGTAAGGCGATTGAAATGTAAATAAAGATAAAAGCAGCTCAGTCAGAGCAGACAACATTTGGAGTCAGTTAACTGGATAAACATCAGCACTTTGGACAGCTATTTATCCTAACAAAGTTTAAACAAGCAGTGGGTTTGGAGGACAAGCTATGGTTGTTAACACTGTTTATATCTATCTATACACATTAACAAGTTGATGGCTATGTGCTACACGAAAGCTTCAGTATTATGAAAATGATTTTGGTGTGTTCAGCCAATGACATGACCCGACAAAAACAGAGCAGATTTAGGTTGTTGTCTTGTTTTTTATCATTAGTCTAACATCACTCTTCCGTCTTCTCAAGCCTGTGAAACCTATTTGGAGGTGAAGTCATGCAGTAAGCTCATGATGTAATAGGCCAATGTGGTAGACTGTGTAAATGTATCTTGGTGATTACTATGGGATGTGTTGAGGAAAATACAATTACCCGTCATATATATCAGAATATTGCTTCTGTCATCAGAAAGAAGACGCTTTGAGCGAGGTGCACTTGATGGGATTCTGCCCGTTAATACTCTCAAAAAGTTTTCCACAGTAACCTAAACACAGGAGAAAAATCTTTCCTAATTATCATGTCATCTGTACATGTAATACCACTAAACAGATTTCTTGGAAATAATTGTCAAACATGCACAAATGCCCAGAACAGTTCATTAAAAGATCAATAGATTGGGCTCCATTGCAAGATTTCTTTTATCATCAGACATGATTTTTTTTCATCCAATGATTTACATACCATTTTATTACCAAGGAACAATAATATTTATTAGAGAAGTCTGCAATATCTAGCATGTGCCTAACAATACCCTCATTCTCCAAATGTGCCTTCATTAATGTGAACACCTATCACATTTTGTGGTTTTATCTATGTGAACCGATTTATGCATTTGCCTACCCAGCAACATTAGAATGTGTTACCATGGCAAAATGTTAATAAATATATTTTAGAGTTTTTAAAAAACGGGGAAAACTCAGGGAAATTAAGATTCCGCTGGCTGGAACATTTGATCAAAGACTGTCCATCTGGGTGGCAAATGGGAATAAAAACCTCTATAAAACACATCTGCTAAGCCTGAATGCAGATTTATGAGGCTCCAAAATGCTCTCATAATAAACATAATCATGACAGCTATTACCTGAATTCAAAATCTCAACATATACATCAAAACAGATCAATTCTGTAAATTTCTTCCTACAGAAGAACATTTTTTGATCCATACATCAAGATGTTTATTCAGGGACGGAAAATACATTTGCAATTTCTCCAAAAGATATACTGAAAATTTATGACTATGCCTATTAGAACAATTTCTTAATTTCTTAGGGAACGCTGTAACATTCAAGACACATACACCCCACCCATTAACTTTGCATTTGTCCAGAATCATTTGGCCGGGTAAATGCTTTATTATCATAGCCCCTGAGAAGCCTAAAGTGCTCTTATTACTAAATTACTTCCTCGCATTGTATGCAATTTTGAATGACCTTCAGCTTTCTCCTCCTACTGAACAATAACTTTAGTTCTTGCTTCAAGAGAAGTCAATTAACTTAAGACTTATCCCCTCCCAAATTTCCATTTTTCCAAAACAAGTTAAGAAGCTTAAGAGTTCATATCAATTAAGAATTCCTTGTATTTTGAAATAATTACTGAGGCCTGTTATCTTACAAAAATAAACTGTATTTAAAGTTCTTTAAGCTCATATTGTTTAAAATATAACTCAATCTTATCAAATCGCCCTTAGGCATATTTCCTAGAAAGAAAAAGAATCAAGTTCAGAAGAGAAACAAAGAAAAATGTTAAAGTTGACAGAAAGTTCCTTAGTCCAAAATATTTGCTACTTATTCTCAACCCTCAAAATCCTTTCTTACAACTTTATATTTAAAAAAATCTTTATAACAGTCTTGCAACTTAAAATTAGAGAGCTGTACTTGTAATTTAATATTTCTTTCAAAAATCACATTATTTATTTCAAATATATATTGATATGATTATTGATCCAATACTTTTATCAAAGGCATATAGTGCATTCGGAAGGCTTCACAAAAGAGTCTGGAGCAACAAGCACCTGAGGCAAAGTACCCAAATCAGCGTGTACAGAGCTATCGTACTGTCTATTCTCCTCTATGGGTCTGAAACATGGGTCACCTATCGCCAACACCTACGACTCCTCGAACGCTTTCAACAGCGCTGTCTTCGCACAAACCTAAATATACACTGGACCGACTATGTGACTAATGTTGCTGTCCTTGAGCAAGCAGGGATCACCAGCATTGAGGCCATGCTATTGAGAACACAGCTGCGCTGGGCAGGGCACATCTCTAGGATGGAGGACCACCACCTCCCAAAGATACTACTCTATGGTGAACTCACCACGGGTCAGCGCAAGAGAAGCACCCCCACAAAGAGATATAAGGACTCCCTGAAACAACATCTCAGGCTCGGCCAGATTGATCACCAACAATGGTCCACCCTGGCCTCACATTGGGAGGCATGGAGATGTACTATCCACAATGCTGCGGCCTCTTTCGAGAAGACACACCGAATGGGTCTCAAAGAGAAACGACAACGCAGAAAGAACCGCAACTTGGAAACAACATCACCCAAGGAGACTTTCTGCTGTGCTTTCTGCAACTGAACTTGCCTATCTCAGATTGGCCTTTTTAGTCATCAATGCGCTTGTAAAAAGCGTGGGATGAGTCCTTCCTAAGAATCTTCATTCGCAAAGTAATGCCGAGAGACTTTTAAAGAGTCTGGAAGATAGGTTATCTACTAGCAAAGTGGGGCAATGGTGAAGACCACATTCTCAATGGACAGCCTATCAAGTGGTAATGCTCTTTTCCAAACTCTCTCAGTACCTCATAGCTTCTGTAATCCACTTCCACGTCATCTCCATAGACATTCAATTCCATGTTTTTGTGACTAAACACAGTAGCTGGGCTTGGATTTCGTGGGTTGCAGGCCATATCATCTGCCAGCATCAAGACTATATGACTGATGGAGAAGAAAACAATGCATAAGATTTATGATGCAACCACCTCAACACAAGCCCAAAAGGCAAACATAAGACATCTGCTTATGTTGAAAACACTTTCACCACTGTAAGTCTATTTAATATGCAAGGCAGTTTGTGATTAAGCAGACATGTACACAAAAACAAGAACAATCTGGAATATGTAATAAGGATAGTGTTATTTGGACAACAAAGAAAATGCAGTCAGTTCAATACAGCTCACAGAACTAAAGGCAGCTTAGCTAAAACAAAATTGCATGAACATGGTTAAGTCACCCTAAGGGGAGGAAATCAACGGAAATTAGCCCATTATGCTTGTACATCACTGCAGCATCACTGTAGTGATGGTTGGTGACTTCCACATCAATGGGATGAGCGCAAACCTTAAAATCCAAAATCTGAAGTGTTATCAACTTATTGAACCGATCCCCAAAATCAGTTTAAAACACTGGATAGCTTATTTAAAGCTCCATTTGTCAATTGTATCTATACATCATTCTTTCAAATGTTGTGAGCATCACTACATCTTCTAGCCATTGGATGACAATGATCTCCCCAGTAACAAATGATTAATCTTTTAGCAGTCGAAACGGCATGAAAAATCCAATCAACTGGGCATTTCTTAATTTCAAAGAAACCAGGTAAATAATTCAAATGAACATTACCATCCCTGAATATACAATAACTTTCCAAAATTGAATTTACTCATGTGACTAGTCCCTCTCAAAATGTACTTACTATAAGACAACTTCAAAACATATGCATTAGGAAAGCATTAGCACTACTGCATGGCCAAAAATCTACTGATTAAGAAAGCCCTTCTTTGAACAGACATTGTGAGGCAACCAATATACTTGAAAGAACAATTTCTCCTGTATACCATGTAGTCAGGGATCTGTCAAAGACAGGACCTTCTTAGTGGTGGTCCCTCACCTATGGAACTCTCTCCCCTGTGAAATTAAATCTGCCCCATCCCTCCTGACCTTCAGGAAGAAACTGAAAACATGACTCTGGGATCAGGTTTTTGGTCAGTAATGGGAGTAGTGCAATATGAGATTGTAAATTAATATAATTATGACTCAGACCGGCCCTGGAATACAATTTGGATCATGTGATTTGAATTGATGTTTTAATGCTATGTTGTTAATGGATTTGATTTTAACATTTTTGTTTATTTACCAATGTATTAATATATGGCATTGAATTGTTGCCTCTGTAAGGCTGCCTTGAGACCCCTTTAGGGTTGAGAACGGTGGGATATAAATGTGGTAAATAAATACATTAAAAAATATAAAAGTTAAAACTAATAGACATTAACTAGTCAGAATTGGAATAATTCAATTTTCTATTCCATTCCTGTTGTCCCTGAACATGGGAAACACAAATACATATTCAAAATTGTAACTGAACTAACCAATGTGTGCAAACCAATGAATCTCAAAGAATCCTAAGAAAGAAAGAGAAGGTAGAGAAGCTGATAAAGAAGGATAGATCCAAGAAAAAATACTATTAAAGAGCTAGAGATATTTTTTAAAATATATAGAATAGATTATACAAACAACTCACAAGTAAAAAGGTATGCTACTCCTTGATCTTCTATGCTCAACACAAGCTCCCTCCCCCACGCAGCTACTGAAAGTTTTATTTTTGCTTTTGATGTGTTTAGCCATAGCCAAGATCAAAAGAAAACACTACCAGCTCAAGTTTACTTGTCCTGAGCCACGCAACTATATTAAAAAAATAATCCTTGACATATTGACAACCTTGGAGGTCCTTTGAACTACATTATGATTATTACAAATATTTGGATATCTCTAAATTTTTAAAACCTGGAATTTAATCTGCCTCATTCATGAGCCCATATTATTTTATCCTGTTATTTCCCAAACCAGAGTCAATATCGTTACACTGGATATATTCCCAATAATTAGAAGTGACCTAATTTTATCCTGTTCCGTTTTATAACAGACGCTGGTGTGGGGGAAAAATATGCACACTAGAAAGTAGAAGCACAATGAAATGTGTCAACAAGAAGCATAGGCGGTTACACGTGGAACTAAAAAGCATTCTCCTAATTGCTTTTATTGTTAGATAAGACAACTTTTCTTTGATGTAGTGAAGAAAACCTGCATTTATAGATAATCTTTTTTATTTTTAAAAAATAAAATGATCCTAATAAATTATACCATTGAAGTACAGCATTGTTATTGTTTGACACCCATTCTCTTTTGATATGCTCAAAATGCATGTTAGGAGGCAACTGAAAGTGATTCATAGTCTAATCCCATTATCTCACCACTAGGTATTATGGGAGATTCAAAAAAAAAAAAGAAGTCAAGCACTTAAATTTCTTCCATCCCTAGAAATACAAAGAATATGACATGGCATCCATGTATTTCAAGTTTCATAAATAGAAAGTGGTAGCCAACGAAGTGGCATTTGAGTACAACTACAATTGAGGAAGCACAGTGACATTGCAGCACTTAGTGGGATACTAGTAGGCTAGACAAGTAGAGGCTCATTACATTACTGATTTCAATAATCATTCATTACCCATCTTCTATAATACAGTCTGCTTCAACTTTCACGGATTTAATTTAATATCTACATGCGGCCACTTGCTAATCTGGTTCCAAACTTTGGGGTGGAGTGCTATCAGTATGCTGATGACACCCAGCTCGTTCTGAAAATGGAAGGCCACCCGGACTCCGTACCCTCTTGTTTCCATCAGTGCCTTGAAGCCGTGACTGGATGGCTGCGTGCCAGTAGATTGAGGGTGAATCCAGCGAAGACGGATATACTGTGGTTGGGCCGCCGGTTGGTGGGGAGGTCCGGTTGCCTATCTTGGAGGGTGAGGCCTTATGCCCCACATCCTCAGTAAAGAGTCTTGGGGTCGTTTTGGGCCCTTTACTGACAATGGAGATTCAGGTTTCCATTGTCAGCAAAAACGCCTTTTTCCATCTGCGGCAAGCTAGGCTGCTGGCCCCCTACTTATCCAGGGACGCCCTGGCCACGGTGCTCCAAGCCACGGTCACCTCGAGACTGGACTACTGTAATGCCCTGTACATTGGCCTGCCCTTGTCCGTGATCCGGAAACTTAAGCTCGTCCAGAATGCCGCTGCACGACTTCTCACCGGGACTCCGGTGAGATGTCATATAACTCCCATCTTCCAGCAGTTACATTGGCTTCTGGTCGAGCACCGGATCACCTTCAAGGTGATGGTGTTAACATTTAAGGCCTTGCATGGTCTGGGGCCGTTGTATCTGAGGGACCGTCTCATCCCCTACAAACCCCAGAGGTCACTTCATTCTGAACAACTGAACCTCCTTGAAGTGCCCAGTTTCGAATCTGTCCATTTAACATCTACCCAGCGCAGAGCCTTTTCTGTGATAGCACCTTCAATCTGGAATACTCTTCCAAATGAAGTGCAGGCCTTACAAGACCTACCATCCTTTCGTAAGGCCTGCAAAACCCATCTTTTCCGGTTAGCATTCAATTGTTGAATATGCTATAACCCTGCTAGGTAATTTTTAACTTGTTGTTTTGTTCTCCGTGCTATTTTATATGACTGTGAGACGCACTGAGCCCTCGGGGAGTGGCGACGTACAAGTTTGAATAATAAATAAATAAATAAATAAATAAATAAAAATAATATTGAGGGATTTGATTATTCACAAATTTGTAGCTGCTACTTAACTGTAACCTAAGCTAAGAGAGTTCTAGAAAAGGTCCTATATCTACCCAAACTGGTGCATTAGTGGTGTCTCGTTCTCATCGCCCTTCTCTGCCTTTCCAATTCCTTTCCCAGCAATAGCCATAGTCCATACCTCCCTTCCCTGCCTATGCATCACAGTCCCTCTGCCTTACTCCCAGGCTGATTCTGCTGGACCTCTGTCACTTCAAGCAGTCCCCAGGCTCCTCCACCTCCTAGCAACCTGTTTGGGTGACAAGGAGACGGTGGAGGGGAGAAGGCTTGGAGACCAGCAGAGACAACAGAGATCCAGCGGAAGTGGCATCAGAACAAGGCAGAGATATTGTGGTGCTGCGGTTAAGGAAAGTTCAGGCCAGAGTTGTTGGCGGGAAAATATTTTGTATGAATGTTTATGTGGGCTTCAGATATTTGGTGGGGTTTTTTTCATTTCATGAGGATCCTGTGCCACTAATGTCTGTGAAATTTGGGGGCCGACTAGTTCCATCTTGAGTGATTGTGTGCATAAATAGGATCATCTTATACACCCAGCATTTTCTCCCCTACTTCTCTACAGCAACATAGATCCACAAAACAAAATTTAAACAATGCAATTAACAGGTTCAAGAAAAAGGCACCGTACTTCACAATTGCAAAATAAACAAAAACAGAATAACACTAGACCAGCAAATGATAACAGCCATATCACAATAGCATAATGAGCCATATACTATGCCAAGAAATCTTGTTATTTAATAGACATAACATAATGCGAGGATGAAAAACATGGCCATCCAAATGTTGCTGGCTAGCAGCTTAAATGGTACCATACCAGTTACTATGCTGGTTACTTGTGGTGGGAACTTATTTATTTATCATGTTAGAAGCAAATTGAGAACACAGTTATAATATATTTTAAAACACAAACAAAGTTAAGAACTTGGCATTATGCTAAATTTCCTTTGTCCAGACGATGGCCACTTAGAATGCCTCTGGCGTTGCTGTGAGAAGGTCCTCCATTTGCATGTGGCAGGGCCCAGACTGCATTGTAGTAGGTTGTCTGTGGATTGCTCTGTTCCATTCACATGTTGTGGACTCCACCTTATAACCCCATTTCTTAAGAGTGGTTCTGCATCTCGTGGTGCCAGAGCACAGTCTGTTCAGTGCCTTCCAACAGGCGGCAGCTAGATTATTCACTGGAGCGTCATACAGGGAGCATACCACCCCTCTGTTATGTCAGCTCCACTGGCTGCCAGTCCAATTCTGAGCACAATTCAAAGTGCTGGTTTTGATCTATAACGCCCTATATGGCTCTGGCCCAGCTTACCTGTCCGAACGTATCTCCCTCTACGCCCCACCTCAAAGTTCAAGATTTTCTGGGGTGGCCCTGCTCTTGGCCCCACCTTTGGCACAAACACGCTTGGTGAGGATGAGGTACCGGGCCTTCTTAGTGGAGTAACTGACTTCCCAGCTAAATAATCCCTCCTTGCTATGGAAAATGGACTATAACTGACAATGGCAATGACGATAATGCTATGGAAAATGGACTATGGATAGGCTTCCGATTGTGTTGTGTTGCTGAATTTGTTTCCAGATAAGGCTAGACAGCCAGTATTATTTATTGTACTTTTATTGATGTACTTTTTATTTTAAACTAATTTTAATCTAATTTAATATATCATTCATAAGTAATTACTGTATTATTTTTTGTAGTGGCATCTAATTGTGCCGGCTGTAAGCCGCCTTGAATCCCGCTCCGGGGGTTGAGAAGGGTGGGGTACAAATGCTTGAAATAAATAAATAAATAAATAAATAAATAAATAAATAAATAAATAAATAAATAAATTTCAAGTCTCTCAGCATTTTGTGTGCCCAGGAGGGAGTTTCTCATCTGGTCTCGGCCACTGATTGAGCTTCCAAGTTTTAGCCTGCCACTTTTTGGACTCTTGCTTGCTGAGGTGTTCCTGCAAGGTGATGGGAGCTGAAGTCCAAGAATCTCTAGAAAACCACATGTTCCTTATCCATGACAAAGACTCACATTGTTGTACAAAAGAGGTCATTTGAAGGTTGCTGTCAAAGAATATGATCTAACTAACTATTAATTTGTCTTAACTCTGGGATTATTATTATTTCTTATCTGCCTCTCCTCATGGCTTGAGGCGGGTTACAACACTACTAAAACACATAATCAAAACACATCATTTAAAAACACTCTATAAAAGACACATATCACAACATATTTCCATAAAATACATACTAAAATATACAAAACGAAAGTTAGAGATAGAGTGGAAGTCGAAAATTCATCATTAAAAGTGTCTGGGCAGGCCTGCTGGAAATGATGGGTCTTCACTTGTGCCTTAAATGTTATGTTTAGCTTCTTTCTACATCTGTAAGACTATGGTGCTTAGTCAACAGTATTTGACATTATCCAGCTGCCTCAGCTATGGGGGAAAAACATGATTGTTGAAAGAAAGATGATTTAACAAGGCTATTAAGGATGTGGTTGTCTAGACTAAGGGCAGCATTTTATTTCATTTTGGTAATATTGGCTTGTACAAATGGGGTGGGTTTTCTCCCTTTAATCAATACCATGCTGGGTGGTGTAGTGAAACCAGAACATTTCCTCCACTACACCCCGGTATTAAAACCCAACACAGGAAGTGGGAATATTACTAAATGGCAATAAAAGAGAGGATGAACAGAAGAATAACCACTACGCAATGATAACACAAATTTGGGAGTAGTCAGCAAGCCTTCATACCCTCAAGCATATCCTCTGAACACACAACCTGGTTGATGATAAGAATTCTGATATGAAATTTCCATTCTTGAATCACCAGGATCAGTAGCTAGAACTATGGAGTGAGACCATTTGGTCAGAAGGCGAGATTTTTGCATAAGATGGGGCAATAGAAGACTTTATTTTGTAAATACAGTAAATTAGTGGCTATAATAATAATATTGTTATTATTATTATTACCGCTGCTGCTATTACAATGCATCTACTAAACAGCAGCCAATGTAATTATTGTTGATGACAGTTTTCATCAGGTCTCTGTACAGCCAATCACCCCAAATCCCTTCACCCTATTACCTTAACATCATCATAAAGTTAGCTCCACATTGCGTTTTTTTAAACTGCAAATGCGCATTGAAAAACACTTTTTTGCATCTTTGAAACTGTCACTTTTTGTATGCCTTTCCTTGCATGTGACAAGGAACAGAGATTTTATCTGAGTTCTTAGTTGCAAAGTTATGTGAAAGAATCTAATCACAAGCTCACAGGAGTTAGTCACTGAGCTGCTTAGGTCCCACCAGTCTATCTGCTAGGCAGGCTGAACAAATTGGACCCTTTGCCGGTGTTTAAGCTAAAGCAATAATGAATAAGTGGACAAAATTATTGTCAGCTCCTGGTTAATTGAAAATGATGAGTCTCCCACATCTCCTTGACATTAAGTCTAGTCATGTTAGACTCTGAGGGGTGGTGCTCATCTCCATTTCTAGGCTGCAGAGCCAGTGTTGTCCGTAGACACCTCCAAGGTCATGTGGCCAGCATGACTGCATGGAGTGCCGTTACCTTCCCACAAAGGCGGTCTCTATTAATCTACTCACATTTGAATGTTTTTGAACTGCTAGGTTGGCAGAAGCTGAGCCCAACAGCGGGAGCTCACCCTGCTCCCCAACCTTTCAGTTAGCAAGTTTAGCAGCTCAGCAGTTTAATCCTCCAGCGCCACCAGGGACCCCTGGTTAAATGAAAATGAACCCCTGATGAGTCTCCCATGTGCCTATAATCACAATAAATAGACTTTAATTCTAAAACACAATTTTATTTATTTTATTTATTTACGACATTTATATGCCGCCCTTCTCACCCAGCAGGGGACTCAAAGCGGCTTACAAGTCATATTTACACAAAAACATACTATATTATTAGCATAATACTAATACATCATTAATAATATTAGTATTATATAGTATTATATTGTTGATGGGGGAGGATGTGATGTGTATGTGATGGAGTTTACTTCCAGAATACACAGTGTATTCTGATGTTTAAGTTCCATTATATACGATAGTGTAGTAAAATAGTGCTTCTTACATAAGATGGAAAAATTAAGGTTAGCTCTTTAGATCTTTTTTTGGGGGGTGATATTTTCATGTTGTAGATGGGATCTGTAGATACAGAATCTACATATGGACAGACAGACAGTTGAGTTGAATGCTGCTCACTGAAATTGGCATTCTGCCCTTCCTCTCTCCAGTATAGCTGCCTGTGAAAAGATATTTGACAGGATGCAAGGAGAATAGGGCATGCAGCAGAAGAAAAGGAGGGGAAATCAAAAGACATTGCAAAACTTCCACAAACATGGAAGTATTGAAGTGTGCTAGATACTGCTGGATCTAAGCCAGCATCTCGATTCCCTTCAATGCGGGGCTAGAATTTGAGTAACACGAAATATAAAGTCAAGCAGCTACCTACTATTTCTAAGCATTCCATTCATATTTCAAAAACATAAAGGTGATTAATACTATCACAATTACTAATTCAGAAATATTTTCCACTCTAACCTATCTTGACGTTTCAGAATATTTCCTCCCTTGGAACATAACCCTTTAAGCAAAATAATCTATTTTTAGAGCCTGAAAAACATGGGCGCATTGTGACAGAAATTTCCTGTCTCAAGCATTAATCATGAGATAACCTCTGATATGTACACTTGCCAGAAGCTTGGTATTTTCTCTTTAAGAAGACACTTCCCATTAATAGCCTAGATTACTAATAAGACTGCTACAAAGCATAAAGGTGCAAATGGCTCAAGAAAATATCATTCCATTTAAATCTATATTCTGCGATTCCATATTTTCTCATATTAAAGAAAGGTCTGAAGCATCTAAACTAGACCAAGGGATCTTACAGCTTTCCTGGTGCTGTTAGACTACAACTCCTAACACCCCCCAGGTCTCTCAGCCTCAGCTCTGAAGGTTATTTCTGATGGGAACTGCAGTCCAACAACATCTATAGGAAAACTACTGCCCATTCCTGACCATCTGAGCACTGACCCACTCTTTCAAAATTAATCCAGCTGCACTGATGCTTCAGTAATATGAAATATAGGTTGGCATACATATCTGAAATGTTTGGGACCAGAAGTTTATGTTTTTTTAATGTTTCAAATTTTGGGATCCCTGTATTTGCCTATATATACTGTACATAAGGCAATATCTCATGGAAGAGACCAACATCTAAACACAAAATTAATTTATGTTTCCCATATATCTTACATACATAATCTGAATGTAATTTTATATCATATATTTTAACAATATTTATCTTAAATATTGCTACTTGTGAGGGTTGGTAAATGTGAATAAGCAGAATAAGCAGTAGCTTTACCACAGTATTTAAACCAAGATATATTCTGCTTGTGAAACAAGTAACAGTATCTTTACTTTAGTTCAAAAGTTCAAACATGGTAACAATATATACACTGGTCTCTTTGAATTCAGGCAGAGACCAGAGGAGTAAAATAGTTCTTTTAAATAGCCTTTGAAATATGCCTCATGCCATAAATGATCAGTATTCAAAATACTTGGCAGCCAGCACTATCTTTTCACTGTCCAAAGTGAGAAAATGGCAGAATGACAGTTAGAACCATTGGTCTCAGCAGCCAGCCAGAGGCAGCAACCAATCGGAACCCTGGCCCCCGCACGCTCAGCCAGTTGGCTGCTGACACATCTCTCTCCAGTTAACCTACCATATCATGGTGTCCTTTTTCAAATCTTCACACTACTGACCAAAACCACTAGCTGTATCAGTCTTCTCCAACCTGGTGTTTTCTAGACTTTGAACTACAGCTCCACAAATCTGGAATGTGTGGTCCAACATGTTGGGAAAGACTAGTATAAAATCAAATGATGATGTTAAACAACTTATGGAAGATTTCAATCATCTAATGAGGAAGCAGCTCAGCTCTATGTGCACCCTTCTTACGTAAGCGTACCACTTAGGTTATCACTCTGCCAATTGATGTTTTAGCTTTGTTAATTAGGTGGAAGCCTTTATTAATCATAGTATATTAAGAGGAAAAAAGTGTCTCAGACATTAACCTCAAATGCATTGAACTTTATTTGCATTATAGTAAAGCATGGCAATTTCAAGTTAAATGGTCTATCCATAGCCTAGTCTAAAATATCTCCTGAAACTACAACACGCCTGAAGTTTCAACAGCTTCCTATACATGAGAAGAGAGGATAGAAACAGCTTGGATGGAAAGGCCTTCGAAAACCTTTTGCCTAATCTCTACACAAACTGCCAATCCTGAAAGCTCATAAATCAAGTATGCGATTGTATTGGCTTTCCCTAATTCTATTATTGGTTATTAAAATAATTATATGGCACACTTTCTCATGAGATATTGGAATGGTATACATTTAAAAAGATAAACAGATCAAAACAATTCCAGATGAGAACAGTCAAACAGCTTAATTGGGATACATAAAAATATGGTAACACATCAAAACAGCTACAATAATTAAAAGCCAGTCACATGTACAATTAAAGTAAATTAAGCCCCAAGGTTTTTCATAAAATGACAAGTTTTGACTTGGCACTGGAAAGAAACAAACACTGCAGCAATTGCACCTCCAATGGAAGGGATTCCCACAATGAGATGAAACAATATCGCTCACACAAAAGAAGAGCAATATCCCCTTAATCTTCAGGCAGGTGTAGGTGTGTGTGTGTGTGTGTGTGTGTGTGTGTGTGGCAGTAGTTCTCAACCTGGTTTAGCTAGTTGTATTAGCTAGTTGTATTTGTTCAGAATCCCATTCATAGCTCCACATTTGACAAACTTCTCAAGGTATGTTTCCCACTGAAGCCAGAGGTAGATAAGAATCAGGGTGGGATGAGGAAGGTTAAGTCAAGAGAGATTGAGATTGTTGGACTTTGGCCCTGTCATAAGAAGGCATATTTGCTAGAAAATACAATAATGTTTTGTAAGGTACACACGATTAGGAACAGAGGTAGACCTCTTTCTAGACCAGTGGTTCTCAGCCTGTGGGTTCCCAGATGTTTTGGCCTTCAACTCCCAGAAATCCTAACAGCTGGTAAACTGGCTGGGGATTCTGGGAATTGTAGGCTAAAACAGCTGGGGACCCACAGTTTGAGAACAGTTGCTGTATGGAGATGTGCTCCATTGAGCATCAAGGACCCAAGCCATTTAGGACTTTAACCATCATCACCAGTTTCTTTCTCCTCCAGCCCAACTGCTCCCTCCCTTCCTCCTTCCAGACATGAGAAAGGTAAGGAGCAATTGGGCAGTTGGAGGAAGGGAGGGAGAAACCCACTGACCATTTCTTTTTCCAGTTGCCCAATTGCTCCTTGCCTTCCTCATTGCCTGATTTTGTGATGCTGTTCTCTGCGCCCACCCACCCATCCACCGCCACCCTATGCCATTGTTCATATGGAATTACAAGCCTCATCATGCCTTTGAGTCTCCTTCGGTCACACAAGGCTTGCAGTCCCTATTAAAATGGCATAGGCTGCTTTAAAAATAGTTTGTGAATTGAATTTGCAAAGGTGAGACCTGTGAAAGGGGAGGGCTGATTGTATTCCAACACTCTCTAACGTGTAGCTAAAAAGTGATTGGTCTTAACTGTGCAATTGTTGTTCTTGTGCTGTGGCTAATACATTGGGACAAGAATTAATTGGCACAGTCACACTTGGTTTCCTGATGTCCATCATGGTTACACTGCCAATTACCTACAAATGAATGATACTGTAAAACAGGAGTGGAAACAGCAGAGGAAGTGAGGGTCAATTTTCACCCAGTGGCGGTCTATACCTCGTAATTTAGCTTGTAAACTGACCATAATTCTTTTTGTAGCTTACTCTTTTTTTTAGTTTTTCTGCTGCTTGTTGGGTGAAAAATAAGCTTTGATTTGGTTAAAAGTTAAGTAGCTCTTTAGAATGAAAATATTTTAAGGACTTTGGGGTATTTTCTTCTCCTGAAAAAAAATTAATTAAAAATTCATTCTGGTTTATACTTTTTTCTTGAAAAAAAATCTGCCAATGCTTTTGCCCATCCCACCATATAAAACCATTTTGTGGAGTGTTTTTGCTCACTAATATAGCAGCAGGTATGGGTCTCCAGATGTCTAAAAATAAAAGAGAAAACTAATATCAATATCCCATCACACAGCAGATTTAAAGAGGGCTTTAATCAATCTGTTCTGTACCGCTTAGTCCAAAGATCGGCAGCCAGGTTACTAACTGGAGCCCCGCACCATTCCCATACTACGGCAGCTCCAGTAGTTGTCGGTCCACTTCTGGGCTAAATACAAAGTGTTAGTTGTTACCTATAAAACCCTAAAATGGTTCAGGTCCATCACATCTCCCCATATAGGCTGGTGGTTACAAAAGAAGGGGCTTCTCCATAATCACTCCCCGTCTCTGGAACTCCCTCCCTAAAGAAATATAAACAGCCCCACCCTCCTCTCCTTTAAAAGAACTATTGAAAACGCGCCTATGCACTTTAGCGTATGGAGAAGAGGATGACTAGGACATTTTAATTAATTTCATCAGAACACTGGCTAACTTATTTCTACCTCATGTCTGCTATGATACATTTTAAGTGAACACCCATGATAGCAATTTCTAATGTTTTTATATTGTCTTATAGGGTAAGATGGACTGTCACCTTGTCGTGGTGAGGGGGCTTGCTTGTTCCAGTGAACCTGCGGGCACAACGACTGGAGTTGTGCACTCCCAGGAGTGGCCGCAAGGAGGTTCCAGACCAAACAAAGTCCAAAGACGCAAAGACCTCAACGGCGGAGCAGGCGGAGGATAACACGCTACATGTTACAATTGGTATGAAGGCGGAAGAAGGCTGCAACAGATGGAGAAGCCACGGCCGTTGTGTTAACCATGCCACTGTGCGACCTCACTCTGTGAAGACTGTGTGTTGGTCAGTTGTGTACTGACCTCCACATATTTTTAAAAGTCATGCACAGACGTCTTCCAAAGAAAATAAAAACAAACCAACAAAAGTCCCATGGCGATCAGCGAGTGGCAATGGGGGCAGGACTATGAAATCTGGAAGCCCCAGTCACAAACTGGCACATGGGCACAGACTCAGTCGTTTGACCTCAAGGTCCGAGGCAGTTGAGTAGTTTGGCAGCTGTATCCATGACTGAGCAGCCTTTTGTAGGATCCACTCTGCTCACCCCACACGAGGAAGGGGTTAGAAAAGCTGCCCTAAACATAGTCTGCCTCTCTTATCCCTGACTGGACTGCTGCCCTACAGCCAAAAAAGAAAAATGAACTTCGGAACATGGAACGTACGAACACTGATGGACAACACTGACAGTGAACGCTCCGAACTCAGATCTGCTATCATTGCAAGGGAACTGGGACGCTTTAACATCAACATAGCAGTACTTCAAAAGAATCGAAAAGCAGGAGAGGGACAGCTGAAGGAAGAAAAAGGAGGCTACACCTTCTTCTGGAAGGGACTGCCTGAAGAAGACCAAAGAATGCACAGAGTTGGCTTTGCTATCAGAAATGATCTGGTGAAGCATCTAACCGAAGCATTCACTGGAATCAATGAACGACTCTCAACCCTCCAAACTGAATTTGCCAAAAACCAACAGGCAACCATCATAAGTGCCTATGCACCAACACTAGATGCTGATGAGGACATCAAGGAAAATTTTTACTATCAGCTGGACACCGTCCTATCGGAGATACCTAAGGAGGACAAAATCATCCTCTTGGCTTTAATGGAAGAGTCGGATGAGACTTTGGCCTGTGTCCAGGGACCATAGGAAAAGATGGGGTTGGAAACATTCATTGACCTTGCAAAGGCATTCGACACAGTGAATCGCAGTGCTCTCTGGACCATCCTCCAAAAAATCGGGTGCCCTAACAAATTTGTGAACATCCTGCGGGTTCGACATGATGACATGATGGCAACAGTCTTGGACAGCAATGGCTCCCAAAATGACTCATTTAAGGTGGAATCAGGTGTCAAACAGGGATGTGTTATTATGCCAACTTTATTTTCCATCTTCATCGCTATGATACTTCACCTTGTTGATGGGAAGCTTCAACACCCACCAAACAAAAATGGTAAGCAGAATGGAATTTACCTCTTTCAATGTGCATGGCTTGGACAATCCCATAAAAGAGAATTTTAACTCAACCATTTATTTCAGGAATTTTTTTTATAAAATCAAATAAAAGAGAGAAAAAAATTAACATGAAGGCACTTTCTATTGTTCTGACAGACAAGAAGATTAGATGTCAAGTTCACCTACCATTCTGTACCATTACAACCGTTCATAGAAATGTGGAAAGGAAAATCGAATTGACCACTATCTGTTTTCCAGAAATAGGACTAATGATTTAATGACTGATAATCCATAAGCCGCAAAATAAAAGAGTGTAAACAGTTTATCCACGGGACACAGATAATTGCCTGCCACAAATATAGCGGAACTAAATGTGTTATTGAATCAGGAACACATTTAGTAAAATGCCTCCCAAGGCTTGATGCAAGGATATTACGCCCAAGCTACAAAATAGAACAAAGAAACCCATCAAGTGAAGCCAAACTCAGAAAGATGGAAAGGCTTTTCCTGCATCCATTTGAAAATTAGTAGTTTGACCAGCTGCCTGGTTGCCCCTGGTGACCAAGAATTAAATACAAATTGAATAGGTAAGTGAGTGGGCTAGAAAAGAAGAATTGGCGCAACCTGTCCCTCTTTTGCCAGCTCCTTAAGTGTCTGGGCTGACTGCTGAGGAAATAAGGCTATGGCAATGTAAAGGCTGGCAAAAAAAGGGGGGGGAGCACTCTGCCTAAGCTTTACGATCCCAATGCACATCTATCCTGTAATTATTTGTGCTATTATTTTTACTAGCCAGCCTATTACTCATAAGAGGACCTTACGTGGAAAGCTTAAGAGGTATGCAACATTTTACAGGCTATTAATTAGTAGAAAAGAGCTGCACAAAAAAACCCACTTTTGTCCAGAATCAGAACACACAGTTCTATAATCCTTTAACTTTAAAATTCTTGCATTTAAAAAACAGCATTTATATATATTTTTTAAAAATATGGTGCATATAGTAATTATTATTATTTTATTTCTTACCCGCCTCTCCTCACAGCTCGAGGAGGGTTACAACACTACTAAAACACATAATCAAAACACATAATCATTTTAAAACATCCTATAGAATACACAGATTAAAACACATCTCCACAAAATACACATTAAAATGCAAAAAACAAAAGTTAGAGTGGAAGTTTAAAATTCATCATTAAGACTATCTGGGTAAGCCTGCTGGAAGAGATGAGTCTTTAGAAAAGCAGGTTAAACCACCAGCTGTAGTTAATCTTGTCAGTCAAAAGGTTGCCAGTTCGAAGCCTGGTCAAGGTAAGCTCCTGGCCTTTAGCCTAGCTTCTGCCTACCTAGCAGTTCGAAAGCAAACGTGAGTAGAAAAATAGGTACCGCTTTAAAAAGTGGGGAGGTATTCTGAGGCACCCATGAGCAATGTAGGGCATTTGATTCAAAAAAGGAGGAAGTTACCAACAAGTCCTTCGGCAGAGAGATGGAGCGACAGCACATGCACGGGCACACATACACACCCATGCCCGGAACCGAGCACAACACCTTCCACAATGCCAGAAAGATGGGAAAGCCGATGTATATACCTCTTATCTATGTATAATTGTCTGTCTAGTTGTATATAAAAACGGCATTGAATGTTTGATGCATATGTATGTTTTATGATCTGCCCTGAGTCCCCTTCGGGGTGAGAAGGGCAGAATATAAATACTGTAAATAAATAAATAAATAAATAAATAAATAATACAACTGACATTAATTTATTTTGCACAAGAGACAATGGTTTGTTTGAAGCCCATTCTACACTGCTATATAAAATCCAGATTATATGCTTTGAACTGGATTATATGGCAGTGTAGACTCATGTAATCCAGTTCAGAGCAGATCATGTGGATTTTCTCATTTGATAATCTGGGTTATATGGCAGTGTAGATCCAGCCTGAGATTTGCTCAAGTGGTCTTGATCTGGCAAATGTCATATTCCCAGTGGTACAATGAGAGCTGCATCTCTGGATGGAAATCCAAGTTTCCAGGATGAATTGCTTTTGTTGTGTATCTTGTAGTCATTCATGGCAACCCTAAGGCAAACCTTTCACAAGATTTTCTTGTCAAGATTTGATCAGAACAGGTTTGTTTTTGTCTTCCTCTGAGCCTGAGAGAATGTGACTTGCCCAGAGTCACCCAGTGGGTTTGCATGGTCAAGGAGGGATTACAACCTTGCTCTCCCAGTCACAGTAAAATGCTGAAACCAGTACACTACATTGGCTCCTATCTAGGGCAAAAAAAACCTTCTCAAATGATTATCAGAAAGTTGCAAATATTAATGGGAATGACAAACCAATAATGCATCTACATCTAAACCAGCAAGAACATGTCAGAGCTGATGCCAATTACTGCGCCATTCTTTTTTCTTAGACAAGAAAGACGCACCCAACAAGTGCATAGTTACAGTGTTCATTTGATTACTTTTTTAAATACCTTCAGAACTATTCCGTAAAAAATTAGGATTCGAATAACTGCAGCAGTAAACTCAACTTCATTCTTCCGGGTTAGGAAGGCTTGTTGTTGTGTATCATGAAGTCATATCCAACAACCCTAAAGTAAATTTATAACTTTTTTTTTTCTTTTACAAGATTGCTTTAGAAGAGGTTTAGAGGAGCATAAGGGTTAACCTCCCATGAACTTACTGACTCCATACACTGGTATTTTTGTTGTTATGTGCCTTCATGTAGACTCTGTCAAAGTGTATTATAAAATGTTTTGGCAATATTTATTGAGAGTCACTTTTCTCAAAGGCTAAGGAAGTGTAATTTTTCACAATGCCATCCCATAGGTTTCCTCCTTGACTCCTGACCTCCCGGAGTCCTAGTTCAACACTCATACTACACCATGCAGACTCACAGTCATCACACTACACCACCTAATATCCATCGAGAAGGAGCAGCCAGCAATGAAAGGACCAAGGAATTGACATCTCCAGTCCATCCTCTGTTCGGATATCAGCCAGCATGCCAACATCTTAAATCAAGAAATAGCTTCCTAAGATCTACAGATACTCGCAGAAACACCTCAGCAAACGAGAGTCCAAAAGTGGCAGTTTAAAACCCAGCACCTCAATCAGTGGCTGAAACCAGATGAGAAACTCCCTCCTAGGCACGCAGAAGGCTGGGCGACCTGGAAGGCACTGAACAGGCTGTACTCTGGCACCACGAGATGCAGAATTAACCTTAAGCTATGGGGCTACACAGTAGAGTTCACAACATGCGAGTGCGGAGAAGAGCAAACCACAGACTACTTACTGAATTTCAGTCTGAGCCCTGCCATATGCACAATGGAGGACTTTCGCACAGTGACATCAGAGGCACTCCAAGTGACCAGCTTCTGGTCAAAGGTAATTTAGTAAAATGCCAAGTTTTTAACTTTGTTTGTGGGTTTTGTTTATGCATTATATATTATAACTGTATTCTAAATTCACTTCTGACACAATAAATAAATAAATTACAGTGGGGTGGATTTAGTTGATTTTAAATGCATAAGCACACATGCTCACAGTATTCCTTCTTTCTAATCAGAGAGTCCTGGAGGTATAGTTTTTGTTTTGTTTCTGGTTTAATATGACAAATATATCAGGAATGTAAAGCATAGAATGACATGGATGGCTCAGAAGGGTGAGAAAAATTAGTTGTCCCACAATGGATGACATACACATGACTAACTAAAGAAAGCCCCCATAAGATGCTTAAGTCCAGAATCTAAAGTTACTTAGCTTTGCTACTGCAAGTTCATCCCAGGGGAGACGACAGATTGCAAGTGCTTAATTTAGCACTTTATTTCATGGGTCACCTCTTACCTATCAGGAATTCCAAGTCTCTTGACACTTCTGTAAACGGAAAGGGTATTCGCCACGTGCCGGTAGTTAAACCAGAATCGTGAAGTGCATACCTAAAAGAATACAGAAAAACACGTATGGATGTAATGTTCAGACAGAGATATACGTAAATAAAAAGCATAGCTTTAAATTGCTACAAGAATGAATGGCAAAGAACTCTGCAAGTAGCAAGACGTTTCCTTCACATTTCAGCAATTATTTCTTATGATTTGGGAGCAAACTTAAGAAAAACTTTTTAAATTTGTGAAATCAATGCCTGCTGTAGAGATGTCAAAATTCTTATTTATCTGAATATGTTCAATGTATACGAGGGGCGTTCATTAAAGATTTCCCCTGACCCACTTCTATTTATCACAGCACGCTGAAACTGCACATGTGTAATGATATAAGTCTATATAGGTTATGTGCCATTTTACAACTCAGAACTGATAACGGTGTTGATTTTTTACAGGTGCTGAAGATAATGGGCCCAGTGGAATACACAGCAGTCATCAAGTTCCTTCACTTGAAAGACCGCACACCAAAGGAGACGTTTTATCAGATTAAAGAGGTTTATGGTGATGATTCCCCATCATAGGATGTAGTCAAGAACGGGCACTGTCAATTCAAATGTGGTCAGACTTCAGTGCAAACAACTCAATTCCAGTGCGATACCACTCTGCTATTGATGAACACACCATCAAGCAAGTGCAGGTCACCATTTTTGAAAATTCCCACATAACCATTCGCCACCTAGCCCAAAATGTCATGATTAGTGTGGAGTCTGTGGAAAAAATAACCCAAAACCATCTTCACATGCTGCTGAGTCCCCCGGCTGTTCACGCCTTTCCAGAAGAAGGAATGAGTAGAATGCTCTCAGGCTCTATTGGCGATGTGCCATGGAAAGCAGGAGGACTTTTTCAACAGACTGATCACACAGGATGAAAGCTGAGTCCATCTCTGTGATCCTGAGACTAAAGTCCAGTTGATGCAATGGAAGCATCATGACGCACCGCCTCCAAAGAAGGCACATGCCCAACTCACAGCGGGCAAGGACATGCTCACAGTATTTTGGGACCAGCATGGAGTAGTATTGATGGATTTCCTTGCAAATGATACTATGATCAATGGGGCATACTATGCTTCACTGCTGTAGAAATTATGGGAGGCCATTAAAACTAAGAGACTTGGCATGCTCACCAAAGGTGTGCGCCTACTGCAAGACGATGCACCAGTTCACAACTCACATGTTGCCCAAATGGAAGCATGCTCTTGTGACTTTGAAATTCTACCGCATCCCCTTTATTTACCCAACATCACACCATCGGACTTCCACCTCCTTCCAAAAATGAAGTTATTTTTGAAGAGCAAGCATTTTTCAGTCTCTAATTTCTGAAGTCACAACGTGGCTTTTGGAGTATCCTGTCAACTTCTACAAGTGAGGTATTTACAATTGCTTAAAAAGATGGGAGAAGTATGTGTCCCTAGGTGGCACCTATGTGGAGAAGGACTAATAACTCTGCCAAGTTTCATTGCTCTCAGTACACAGGAAGTAAATCAGGGAAAACGCCCCTTGAACATGCAGACAACAATAAAGTAGCACACACAGTATTACTAGATTTCAGTCTCCATTCATACACAATACACGTTTTTCTGATTAGATTTTTTAAAGTCACCGATATCACATACTATCTGAAATGTATTTATCTAAAACTGTCCATGACTCTCTGCTACTATGTATATCTAATTCTTGAGATAGCATCCACTCTGTTCCATCCAATATCAGTGTGAAAGCTAAAAGCAGTTAATGTACCATAGGATAAGCAATATTTCTTTCTTTGAGAGCTATTTGTGCATCTCAATATTAGAAAAATGGTATTCTGGCAATGTTGCAGAAAGAAATTTGAGAAACTTACCAAAACTGCCCAGTTGTTTGTGTGCCCACTTCTAAAAAATTGCTCTGCCTGCTCCTGAAAGGAAAATGTACAAAATAACTGTAAAGGGGGGGGGGGGACAGCCAAGAACACTGTTGCTCACCAGAATTGCATCTGGAGGGATTCATGCTCCATGGTAGCTTGTCATTAAAATCAATTTACTGGAGGGGACAATGTGCCTATTATGCAAATAAAGAGTGAGACTGAACAAGGAAAGGCAGCTCTGATGGGGGAGGAAGTTGTTTGAGTGCTGGAGCTCATTATAACAGTTTTCACAGTCGCATTATCACCAAGCACAGTCTGAATATACAGGGGTTGATCCACAGAAACAAATCAGTCCTAATAGTATCCATATCAACTAGAAACAGTGTACAAAGAGATCTTATCACATCTTAAGAGATAAACTGCTTAATATGATTAAGAAGTTAATCTCTAAAGTGCTACAAGATCTCTTTGCGTACTGAGAGTACAGACTGGCATGGCTATGTCTTTGAATTCCAACCAGGAACATGACCTTTTTGTGAGTTTTAATTAAGTATCCAACAAGCCGCCCCAAAACCATTTTTATAAAAGCATGTACAACACAATCCTTTAAGGACATGGTTTGCTCAGCTAATTTTTAAAAAATACCTCACATTTCATGGTCCAGAAGGTAGAAGAGGCAACAAGGGGGTCGGCTACTCTTGATCTCATCCTAACAAATGCGGAGGACCTGATCAAAGCAGTGGAAGTGGTCGAATCCTTAGGGGCAAGTGACCATGTGCTCTTACAGTTTGAGGTACAAAGGAAGGGCAAAACTAAGACAAGTCAAGCTCGTATTTTGGACTTTAGGAGAGCTGACTTCTGACAAATGAAGGAAATACTGAGCAGCATTCCGTGGACACAGATACTAAAAGACAAGGGAGTTACAGATGGTTGGGGGGTTTTCAAGAGTGAAGTACACAAGGCACAATTGCAAACAGTGCCAACAAAGAGAAAAAATAGGTCAAGTATAAAGAAGCCAGAATGGATGTCCAAAGACTGTACTAAGACTCAAAAGAGACATGCACAAGAGGTGGGAAAAAGGGAGAAATCACCAAAGAAGAATTCAAACAAATAGACAACTTCTGTAGGGAAAAGGTTCGCAAGGCTAAAGCACAAAATAAGCTCAGGCTTGCCAGGGGCATTAAAAAAGATAAAAAGGGTTTATTTTCTTATGTCAGACGAAAAAGGAAGACCAAGGAAGCGAGAGGGCCTCTTCGAAGAGAAGATGGGGCAATGCTGACAGGGGATAGGAAAAATGCAGAACTACTTAATGCCTTCTTTTGCCTCGGTCTTCTCACAAAAAGAAAGTCATCTTCAACCTCAGCAAGATGGACTGGATGAGGGATTAGAGGACATCCAAACCCAAATTGAGAAACAAGTTGTCCAGGAATACCTGGCCGCTCTAAACGAGTTCAAGTCCCCAGGGCCAGCTCAACTACACCCAAGAGTACTGAAGGAACTAGCGGAAGTCATCTCGGAACCATTGGCAATCATCTTTGAGAGTTCTTGGAGAATGGGAGAAGTCCCAGCAGATTGGAGGAAGGTCAACAGAAGACAGAAACAGAATTCAAAACGATTTTAACAGATTAGAGAGATGGGTCAAAACTAACAAAATGAACTTCAACAGTGACAAATGCAAGATACTCCATTTAGGCAGAAAAAATGAAATGCGAAGATACAGAATGGGGGACGCCTGGCTCAAGAGCCCGGGGGTAGAGAAGGGTGGGTTAAAAATAATTTATTTATTTTATTTATTTATTTCTTCAAGCTTCTATACCGCCACTCCCTGAAGACTCGGAGCGGTTTACAAGAATTGAAGGAAACAACAACACAGAATCACAAACAATTAGAGGAGGGTAGGGAAAGGGAAGGGGGAACAGGGAAGGAATTAGGGAAAACAATGTCTGAATAGTCAAGTGACAGCTTCAGGCCAGCCGTCAAAAGGAGGCAGCTTAGGAGTTCTTAACAGGTCGCCTCGGACATCTTTCGCCGTGGGGAGGGGGGCATCGCTTCCTTCTCGCCATGACTTAGTGCAGGCAAAGCTTCAGCTTGTTGGGGCAGCTTCAGTCCTGGGCCTAAAGCGCGGTCGCTGTCGCCTGAAATTAGTGTTCCAGAATGTCCTGGTGTGAGGCAGTCTCTGGGACTTTAGATAGAGCAGTCTGGGCTCCTTCCTCACTCGTAGATCTGTGGCCCTAGAGACTCCACGGTTGCGGCAGAATGCTGGACCGCTCCGGTGTTCTGCGGGGAGGATGGAAGCCAGGCACTGATGTCCCCTCCTCTTCCGTCTCCGCCTCCGTCTTCTCGGGTGGTCACAGGTGGTTAAATAAATAAATACGTGTGATCTTGGCATCCTCATGGACAACAAGTTAAACATGAGCCAACAATGTGATGCGGTGCCAAAAACAGCCAATGGGATTTTGGTCTCCATCAATAGGAGTATAGTGTCTAGAATAGATCCAAGAAAGTCATGCTACCTCTCTATTCTGCCTTTGTTAGACCACACCTGGAATCACACTCTGTCCAATTCTGGGCACCACAATTGAAGAGAGATGTTGATAAGCTGGAATGTGTCCAGATGAGGGCGATCAAGGTTCTGGAGAACAAGCCCTATGAGGAGCAGCTTAAAGAGCTGGGCATGTTTAGTCTGAAGAAAAGAAGGCTGAGAGAAGACATGATAGCTATGTATAAATATGTGAGGGGAGGTCATAGGGAGGAGGGAGCAAGCTTGTTTTCTGCTGCCCTGGAGACTAGGATATGGAACAATGGCTTCAAACTACAAGAAAGGAGATCCCATCTGAACATTCAGAAGAGAATCGTAGCAAAAACAGTCAGAGGATATAATGCAACATCTGACCAAATAGTATCAATAAGAATTCAGGGAAACTCTACTAATATAACCATAATCCAAGTTTAAGCACCTACTACAAAAGCAGAAGAAGAAATTAAAAGATTATTTGCTGGAATCCTAGAGGAAATTGACCACATACCCAAACAGAATCTCTTGGTAATCATAAGTTATTAGAATGTAAATGTGGGAAACAGACAGAAACAAAGATTGTGGGAAATGCAATCTTTGTTTCTGTCTGTTTCCTGCCCTTGCAGGACCAAGAAGTGAAGCAGAGGCACAATTGAATTTTGAGAGGCCAACAGGTGTTCATTGCTGACACATCCTTCAAGCAACCAAAAAGGCAACGTGACCTGATGGCCAATATAGAAATCAAATAGAATATATAATTGGAAACATATTCTCTGCAAAAACTATACAAGGGGCAGATTGTGGCACAGAACATGAACTGCTTAAATTAAAAAATAAACATAAAACTAAGAAAGAACACTAAACTTTTAATCTGTTTAATGATTGTATATGTATCACTGCCTGTTGTTAGCTGCCCTGAGTCGTCGTCCCCCCCCCCCCTTTGAGGGTGGAGAAGGGTGGGTTATAAATAGTTAAAATAAATAAATAAACTACCCATCATGCCAAAATACAACTGAAATAATATTTTTGTAGAAGTTAAAGATAAAACAAAACTATTAGTTGTGATTTTCTGGGAACAGAGGTACTCTGCACTGAAATTTGGGATAGTGTTGGGGAGGAATGCAAAAAGACACAATCTGCCAAAAAGAAAGAAATGCTCCAAAGGAAGATTGAAGAAACCTTTCAACCAGTTAAGAGACAAGAAGCAAAAGAAATGAGACAGAATTAGGATCAGAACCCTCAATGGAACTGTCCGTAACTGTCCAGTGACTTGTGACCAGGGACAAAAACAACTACTATAACAATCAGAAGATGACAACAAAAAAGAACAAGAGACCTATTTCACAAGATCCAAGAACTCACGAGGAAATTTAAATCAAGACTAGAAAAGCTCTATGACCAGCAGGGGAACAATAATATGAACAAGTAGAAATAAAAAAGATGATTATAACCATACATTAAACAATTATATAAAAGGAATGTAAGAATGGCAGATTTATTCAAGGAAGAACCATTTGAAGATAAACCCATAATTTTTGAAAGTGAAGATTGGGAATGCTCAAAATACCTTCCAAACCGCAAGAAAGGGGACACCAGGGACTGAAGGAACCATAAAACCACTGCACTATTTTCCTCTGTTACCAGAATGACACTCAAAATTCTACCCGTGTTTCCCCGAAAGTAAGACAGCGTCTTACTTTCTTTTCCCCCCGAAAAGTCCCCCTACGGCTTACTTTCGGGGTACGTCTTATATAAACTAAGACGTACCCCGTCGCCACGCCCACGCCGCCGCCGCCGCAACCGGGCCCATCGGCCGCGGCACACCTCCGCGGCGCAGCTTTCTGGACGAAGGAAGGGAGGGAGAAAAGAGCAAGAGGCGTGGCGAAGCGGCGACGCGTCACTCTGACGCAGCGCCTTTGCCACTCTGATCCCTTCCTTGCCCAGAGGCGTGGCAAAAGCGGTGACGCTGTCACTCTGACGCAGCACCGCTGCCACGCCTCTGGGTCTCTTCCCCCTCCCTTCCTTGGACAAAGGTAGGGAGGGGGAAGAGACCCAGAGGCGTGGCGAAGCAGCGATGCGTCACTCTGACGCAGCGCCGCTTTGCCATGCCTCTGGGTCTCTTCCCCTCCCTTCCTTGGACAAAGGAAGGGAGGGGGAAGAGACCCAGAGGCGTGGCAAAGCGGCGACGCGTCACTCTGACGCAGCGCCCCTTTGCCACGCCTCTGGGTCTCTTCCTCCTCCCTTCCTTGGAGGCCTGGCAGAAAGGTGCGCCGCGGGAGGTGTGCCGCGCGGCCGATGGGCGATTCTGCGGCGGCGGCAGCGAGGTACGGCTTACATTCGAGTACGGCTTACATTAGCCGACCCCCCTGACACCCCCGATACGTCTTACAATCGGGGGTGTCATACTTTCGGGAAAACACGGTACTAAGGATTTAACCATACACGACAGTACGTTGATCATCTGTGGGTCTCTGTGTTTACTGTTGCAGCTGTGGTTCAGGGTCTTAGATTTCACCTATGGTTTCATCATAGGATGGATCTACACTTCCCTATATCCCAGGATCAGATCTCAGATTATCTGATTGGAACTGGAATATACTAGTCTACACTGCCAGATAATCTGTGATAAACAGATAATCTGGAATTGGATCCTGGGATATAGGGCAGTGTAGAACCAGTCTGGATCTATACTGCCACATATTCTAGGCCAGGGGTGCTTATTAGGTAGATCGTGATCGACTGTTCGATCCTGGGACTGAAGGAGGTCGATCCCAGCTGGTTAGGGCGCTTCTGAGGGGACGGAGCCATGCCGCGCCAGGCCCCTCCCCCGGCTTCAGCGTTTCCACAGCTTCTGCAGGCTAGAGGAGGGTAATGCCAAGCCAGTAGTGGCTATCTATGCCACCAGAGGGGAAGGGGGCGGAGCCAGGCCACACTAAGCCCCGCCCCCTCCCTGGCGTCAGCTCTTCCACAGCTTCTGCAGGCTAGAGGAGGGTAATGCCAAGCCAGTAGTGGCTATCTATGCCACCACTGGCTTGGCATTACCCTCCTCTAGCCTGCAGAAGCTGTGGAAGCGCAAAAGCCAGAGGGGGATGGGGCGGAGCCAGGCCACACTAAGCCCCGCCCCTTCCCCCTGCTCCGGCCTGCTTCTCTCTCCGTAGATCTTTCTGACTTGGTTTTATTATATATATATGCTGAAAAAAAAGTGTGGCCACCCCTGTTCTAGGCTGTATCTACAATGCCATACAATCCAGTATCTGATCCCATATATTCTGCTTTGAACTGGATTATATGGGTCTGATCCCAAGTTTTCTGTTTATCCCAGATTATCTGGCAGTGTGGACTCATATAATCCAGTTCAAAGCAGAAAACCTGGGATCTGATCCTGGGATATAGGGCCTATCTGGAAGGGCCCTACACTGTCATATAACCCAAAGCAGATAATCTTGGATCAGAAACTGAGGCCCCTTCCACACAGCTGTATAAAATCCACATTGAACTGGACTGCATGGCAGTGTGGGCTCAGGCAGCCCAGTTCAAAGCCTTTAATATTCTGGGTTATATAGCTGTGTGGAAGGACTTCAGATTATATAGCAGTGTGGACGGGGTCCCAGTTTCTGAATCCAGTTTCTCTGGTTTGAACTGGATTATATGAGTCTACACTGCTATATAATCCAGTTCAATGCAAATGATCTGCACTATATGACAGTGCAGATGGGGCCTGAAGGTCCTTCCAGACAGGACCTATATCCCAGGATGTGATCCCAGGTTTTCCGCTTTAAACTGGATTATATGAGTCGGCACTGCCAGATAATCTGGGATAAACAGAAAACCTGGTATCAGATCCTGGGATAGTGGAAGGGCCCCAAAACACTGGAAGATAGGGACAGAATTCAAAAGGAGCTAGGTAAACTAGGCCAATTGGGAATCCTGGGAGTTGTAGTTTGACACCAGTGCTGGTTTGCCAAAGAGTGCTGGTTCCAAAACTACAACTCCCAGGATTCCATAGCACCCACTGAGCTATGTGGTGTCCAGCTGCAGTGCAGAAGGATGGCCCTCAAATGCTTTTACAGGGCTACTGATTTGCACGGATAGAGAGAGGGAGGGAGGGAGGGAGTGCCTACCTGGGCTCCATCCGCGAGCGCTAAAGCGAAGCAGCCCAAGAACACGGCGGCTGCTTTGGCTGCAGAGCGGCCAGGCGGAAGGAGCACCGTGGAGGGAGCCATGTTCACCAGCCTCATGACCAAAGGAAGGGGGGGAGCTCGTGTCGCTCCGCCTCTTCTTAAAGCGCCCGCTGCTGCCAATGCTGCCAATGCTGCTGCCAGCAAACTGGCCAAGGATCCAACCTGTTTAGCTTTGGGTATAAGGCGCAGATTGATAGTCTGGGAGTTGTAGGTTGGCACTTTTAGGCGGAGAAAACGACAACTCCCCTGATCCCATACCATTGAGCCATATAACATAATTCACCCGACTTGTTTGCAAGCCATAGGTGCATCCACACTATAGAATTAACGCAGATCAACACCACTTGAACTGCCTGTGGCTGAATGCTATGCAATCAAGGGAGCTGTGACTTCATCATCAGGGCATTTGAATTCTCTGCCAAAGAGTGCTGGTGCCTCACCAAGCATTCCATAGCCATTAATATGGTGCCAAACTGCATTAATTCTACAGTGTAGATGCACCCTAAGTCTGAAATGTATTTGGTGATGGGTGAGACACATAGATCTCTGGATGTGGCTGGATTTGAACTCCCGTCATACTATATCTTACCAGTATGAACTGGGTCTTGAAGGATATTTTTAATATATATGTGTTATTGTGATAATTTTATGCTTATGTTGTTTTGTTAATTTATATTATGCTGTTTACTCTGTATGTTTTGGTGATGTTACTGGGAAACCACACTTGAGTCCCCTCGGGGAGATGGAGCAGTATATAAATAATAATAATAATAATAATATGTGTTCCAGGTTTGGTCCACATCCATCATAGGTGACCATGACATGACTCTCCAAATGTAGGTGGACTACAACTCTCATCATCCTTGGTCATTGCCCCAAAATTTATGTTATGCTGTTTACTCTGCATGTTTTGGTGGTGTTACTTGGAAACCACACCTGAGTCCCCCTCGAGGAGATGGAGCGGTATATAAATAAAGTATTATTATTGTTATTATTATATGTGTTTCAGGTTTGGTCCAGATCCATCATAGGTGGCCATGATGTGACTCCAAATGTAGGTGGACTACAACTCTCATCATCCTCTGCCTTTGCCCCAGAATTTATGTTGTGCTGTTTACTCTGTATGTTTTGGTGATGTTACTTGGAAACCACACCTGAGTCTCGCTCGAGGAGATAGAGCAGTATATAAGGTTTTATTATTATATGTGTTCCAGGTTTGGTCCAGATCCATTATAGGTGACCATGATGTGACTCTCCAAATGTAGGTGGACTACAACTCTCATCATCCTCGGCCATTGCCCCCAAAACCCCACCAGTATTTTAAGGTGACCATGATGGGCACGTGGACCAAGTTTAGTCCAGATTCAATGCTGGTGGTACTGACACAGCTATCTGGATGTGGGTGGACGACAACTCCCCTCATCCTCAATTAATTCCAAGTACCAAGTTTTGTCCAGATCCATCAAGCCATGCATGAGCTATTCTGGAACATACACCTTTGTTTTGTATTTTATAGAGAAATATATTATTAACCTCTGAAAATCACAAAATAGAATACATCTTAAAACATACCATATGGCAGTGTTTCTCAACCTTCCTAATGCCGTTACCCCTTAATACAGTTATAATAATAATAATAATAATAATAATAATAACAGTTCATCCTGTTGCGGTGACCCCCAACCATAAAAATATTTGCATTGCTACTTCATAACTGTAATTTTGCTACTGATATGAATTGTAATGTAATTATCTGATATTCAGGATGTATTTTCATTCACTAGACCAAATGTGGCACAAATACCTGATACAGCCAAATTTGAATACTGGTGGGGTTGGGGGGATTGATTTTGTCATTTGGGAGTTGCAGTTGCTGGGATTTATGGTTCACCTACAGTCCAAGAGCATTCTGAACTCCACCAATGGTAGAATTGAACCAAACTTGGCACACAGAACTCCCATGACCAACAGAAAATACTGGAAGGGTCTGATGGGCACTGACCTTGAGTTTTGGAGTTGTAGTTCATCTACATCCAGACAGCACTGCGGACTCAAACGATGATAGATCTGGACCAAACTTGGCCCGAATACTCAATATGAACTCAATATGAATACTCAAATGTGAACATTGGTGGAGTTTGGGGAAAATCTACCATGAGATTTGGGAGTTGTAGTTGCTGGGATTTGTAGTTTACCTACAATCAAAGAGCATTCTGAACCCCACCGACGATAGTATTGGGCCAAACTTCATCCGCCATCTGTTTCCAAAAAGGAAGAGAAGGAGAGACAAAGAACTCTTCAGCCTTCTCTGCCAAAGGGGTTGCTAAGACCATCAGAAATATGCGTTTTCTGATGGTCTTTGGCGACCCCTTCGAAACCCCCTCACGACCCCCAGGTTGAGAAACGTTGCCACATGGTGACATCATATGCACTGCCCTGGATTCAAGACACCTGTATATGCTCTGTTAGGACCAACCTCTCTCTTTCTTCAAAGCCATACCGGCAGAGCTTTCAGAGAACTGAAATAGAAAACAAGAGGGTGGATCAAAGGTTGGGAAACCCTATAACGGAAGGCTCCACTTGCATATTGGAAAACAGAACTGGCATTACAAGCACACTAAATTTCTGTAGTGCTGTGTCATCCAAAGCAAACTATGCCCAGTAGTCCTGTAAGTGGGGCTTCTCATTTCTCAGGGGAAAGGGGGACGTACATTTGATAGGCAATTTTGAGGCGCAGGGAATCAATGCACCACTGTCTGTGCAACTTACCTTTTTTGCATCAACACACAAGCGCACCTAGCCCTCCTCTTCCATTATCGCTTTCCACTCACACAAAGCAGAAACATAAAGGAGCAAAATTTCCTGTTTCCATGGATGCATGAGTAAGGTTGCTGAAAACATAAGGTTCTTGCTTGAGTGGAAAATATATTAATAGCAATGATTTCTTTTTTGACTTTTGTGAGTAAAGTGACCGTGAGAGGTCACAGCTAGATACTCCTTTATTTGGGTGTTAATTCAAACAGGGTAATTTACATCAAAATAAGGGTCACATCTACACTGTCATATAATGCAGTTTGAATATAATGCACTTTAAGAACTGCATTATACTGCTATGCTGACCATATAATGCAGTTTCGTGTCAGGAGCGACTTGAGAAACTTCAAGTCACTCCTGGTATGAGAGAATTGGCCGCCTGCGAGGACATTGCCCAGGGGATGTCTGGATATTTTACCATCCTGTGGGATGCTTCTCTCATGTCCCCACATGACAAGCTGGAGCTGACAGATGGGAGCTCTCCCCGCTCCCCAGATTCAAACTGCTGACATTTTCAGTCAGCAGTTCTGCTGGCACACGGGTTGAACCCATTGCACCACCGGGGGCTCCTTCCCTGCATTATACGGCAATATAGATGTGGACAAGCTTTGTGTATTCTGCAACTGCTTCTAATAGTATTTGGGGCCTTCCAAGCACTCCTTTGGATCAACTTACTTAAGAGGTTTGTTTTGACATTGTGATATATACAGTACCTAATGAAGAAAGCCCTACTATCCAATATTATTTTGTACTATATTCATCCTGGTTCTTTTTTATCCTTTTCTATTTGTAGTGCATGCTTTCAAAGCAACAATTGCAACCTGCTTCTTTACATCTTCCATTAACAGAAGTATAAAGGTCTTTTTAACCTCTTGAAAGATAATGGGGGGAAACCGAGGAGTAGAATGGAAGCAATGACAGTAAAAGCTTTCTGTAGTGTTTCTGCAATATACCGATCTCCTTCTGAAGCAGTATAAACAGAAACTCAAACTTCATAAGCCATGTAAAGGGGGGAAATCATTACAACTATGCTCATTTTAAAAATAATATTTATTAATTTTAACATAAACAATCAAATTCACCATCAAAGTAATAAAGGTTCATGGGGGGAAAGACAGAAAAAGAATATATATGCGTTTTTCAAATATTGTGTTACACATGTATATATGAGGGTAATACTGAAAGTAAGGTTACAAGGCATGTAGCTCTCGCAGGGAATTTTTGTGGGGGAAGTTGGTATCACTGCCATGTAGTGGGAAGCCGGCAGAAGCAAACGAACAGTGCCAGTCATCAGTAACTCATCGACTGGCATAGTGAAGGTTAGAGATGAGCATCTCATTCTGTTTCCCTTCTGTCTGTCTCATTTCCAAGCTGCGAACCTGCGCCTTCAGGGGGAGTGTAACCCTGTCAAGCACAGGCTGTAACCCTATGCCCTGTCCGGTCTTGCGACTGACCAGGAGGACCTATGTCTTGTCTGGATTTAGTTTCAATTTGTTCGCTCTCACCCAGTCTTGTTACAGCGGTTCAGGACTTGAACAGCCTCCTTAGTAGCAGGTGGGAAGGAGTGACAGAGTTGGACATCATCTGTGTACAGATGACACTGTACCCCGAAACTCCGGATGATCTCCCCCAACGCCTTCATGTATATGTTGAACAACATAGGGGACAGTAAAGAACCCTGCAGGACCCCATAGTACAATGGCCATGGGGCCGAGCAGGAGTCCCCTAACAACACCTTCTGAGAACAACCCGCGAGGAAGGACTGGAGCCACTGCAAAGCAGTTCCTCCAAGACCCATTTCTGCGAGGTGTCTCAGAAAGATACCATGGTTGACAATATCAAAGGCCAATGAGAGGTCCAGCAGAACCAACAGGGACACACTCCCCCATCTAGCTCCTGGTGTAGATCATCCACTAAGGCGACCAAGGCTGTCTCAGTACCATGTCCCGGCCTAAAGCCAGAATGTGCCAGATCCAGATAATCCATGTCCTCCAAGAATACCTGGAGTTGTGAAGCCACCACACGTTCCAGGACTTTGCCCAGATAGGGGAGATTGAGTGGGGTCCAGTGATGGCTTTTTCAACAGCGGTTTTATAACAGTTTGTTTTAAGCTGACTAGAATGTTGCCTTCCCGAAGGGAGGCATTAACCACCACCTTTACCCACTCGGCCAATCTCCCTCTGGCTTCCTTTACTAGCCAGGATGGGCAGGGGACTACGATGTATGTGGTCCCTCTTGCCTCTCCAAGAATCTTGTCCACATCCTCGAGCTGCACCAATTGAAATGAATCCATCAAAACCTGACAAGCAGGTGCTCATGTTGCATCCTCAGAGAGTGCTGTCAGGCCCGGATCAGGCCCTTTTGGCGCCCTAGGCCAAAGGCTCTGCCCCTGGCTCTGCCCCACCCCCGGCTCCTCCCCCCACCCGGCACCGCCCGGCACCGCCCGCCCCGGCTCTGCCCCCCTGCTCCGCCCTGCTCCACCCCCAGCTCCGCCCCTGCCCCGCCCCCGGCTCTTCCCCGCTCCGCCCCCAGCCCGGCTCTGCCCCCGCCTCCTCGCCAGCTCCTCCCTCCCTCCCTCCTTCCTAAAGCCACTATGCCAGCCTGAGAAGCAGCCGAAATCACGGCTTTAGGAGGGAGGGAGGAGCCGTGGGGAGGCCCCGCATTGGCTCCAGGGGTGGGGCTTTCCTTCCTCCTCGTGCCGGTGAGGAGATGGGGGCGGAGCCATGGGTGGGGCGGAGCCGAGGGCGGGGGCAGAGCCGAGGAGAGCAGAGCAAAGGAGGGGGCGGCCGTGGATGGCGCTTACGCCACTGCGTGCATTTGCCCCTTTTTTTTGAAATTTTTTGAAATTTAAAAAAAACTTTTTTGGGGGGGTCCGGACCTGCTGCCCCCCAAAGGTGCCGCCCTAGGCCATGGCCTAGGGTGGCCTTATGGGTAATCTGGGCCTGACTGCTATTCACTTGGTGTGAAAGCCGGAACAAATCAAAGCGACTTTGTCTGCAAAGAACTGAGCAAATGCTTCACAGCGGGCTGACGAGTCGTCAGGGGACCTGTCCTGAGAGGCGGGGTTCAACAACCCTCTGACTGCTTGAAACAGCTCTGCCAGACGGTTCCTTGCGGACGCAATATTGACCAAGTAGTATGAGTTTTTTGCGGCCTTAGGTAAAGGCATAGCCGTGTTCAGTTTGACACACTAGGCTTTTTCCGCCACATGCTCTCTAGCCTCCTCTTTGTTCGCTGCATCGCTGCCAACTCCTTGTTGAACTAAGGAGATGGTTTAGCTCGGCTAATCAAGAGGGGGCGCTCCGGAGCAATTGTGTCTATTGCCCTAGTCAACTCCCTATTCCAGAGAGAGACCAGGGCAGGTTCACCTGGCAAGGTGATGGGAAAATCCCCAAGAGCCATCAGGGGTCCATCTGGATCCATAGGTTTCCTGGGGCGGACCATCTTAATGTGTCCACCACCCCTGTGAAGGTTAGGAGGTGCAGTAACTCTAAACCTGATCAGGTGATGGTCGGACTGGATTTTTGTTCTTGTGACCCCTTGCTGGATTGTGGCCCACAGGTTGGGAACCACTGCTTTAAATGTTGCACGCCTTCCCTTGCCCCCCAATTCTCTTTTCTATCCCAGGCCCAACCAAACTTGGTTTCACAGAACTGTACTTGCTGAGGATCCAAATTGATCCTATAGTTCTCAGGTTTTACCAACAACCTGGGTCCTCTGACAACCTATCTGTCTCTTCAAGACCAACACTTTATTCTCAAGGGCAACACTAACCCAACTGGGTAGACTGATACCGTCCTTCTCTATGTCTATTTGAGAGGGTCAGGATAAACCCAGACTCACACTGGACATTTTAATGATCCATAGACCAGAAGAGCACCCACTGCCCTGGCCTAACAATGTAGGCCTAAAACTAGAAATAATATCATATGTATGACCAAATGACCAAACAGAATTTAGTACCAAGGCAAATCCCAGAATAAAGAAACATGAAGCACAATAAAACCAGTAAAACCCCAATTAAAATCCCATTCCCCACACTGCAACATACAGCAGGAGTAGGATGGCGGCGGATGGCAATGGTACTAGACGGCATTGCTTATGGGCCAAATTCATGAATTATAATCGTCAAACTAAATGTGGAAATAATCACCTTTCTACCATTTCTTACATCCCAAAATAATATGTAGGATCTCAGACATACAGAGTATGCAACTCCACGCATCAAAACTGGTAAAATGCCCAACGCAATTAGCACAAATGCAAGCGGTCTGTGAAGAACAAAGACATGGTGCATGGGGCAAAGAGCGGTGTCTTTTCTACCTTTTCTCTTGACAATCAGGTTCTGCCTAAACAACAAATCAAGAAGCATAAAGCTTTGAATCCTATTTTTAAAATTTAGTTTATATTCTACCTTTCTCTCAATATAACCCACATATTAAAATGAAATACAGGTAAAACAGTGAAAATACAGGCAAAAACAATGAAATGGTGCTATTAAAACACAATTAATTTAAATCAATATAAAAGCATTTTAAAAACAGACCATTGGGAATAACAGTACAATGCACACAAATACACAGACAAAATATATTCCATCAAAGGGCACTTATTAAGTTTTCTATTTCTAAAATAATTTACATTATTTTTTTCCAATATAGAAAGTGCAACCCAACACTAACACTTCAAAAAAAAAAGACACACACAAGAAGAGAAAATAAGAAAGGAAGATAAATTATGAGAAAGTAAGGAAAGAGAGAAAGAGAATTAAAGTGACTTTCAATCTTATCCACTGTTATTAGAAATCTATACTGTTCTCTATATATGCCCTTGGTGCTTCTCTAAAACAATAAATCACCTACCATTTCTTTATAGGTTTTATAGTTATTAATAATCTTCTTTTAATCCTAAATATATGTCCTACAGAAAATCAATAATACGCATGAAGCTTTCTCTGGTTGTCTCCTGATAGTCAAATTGTTTCCACAGGAGAACTACTGGAATAACCTTGACAGGCCCTTCCCACTGCCTCACGGAGCTGATAATAAAAACACAGGATGCAAAGGTGAAAATAACAAGTATGATAAATCACAGCTGCTTTAGAAAAATGCCATTTCCCAGTAGCCAACTCCTTCATTTTTTCTGTTTGCTGTTTTTACATTAATTATTAGATTTAGGAAATGGGGAGGTATCTTCCTTTGGGTGGCATGTTGTTCTTGTAGGGGAAAGAAAATCCACTTTTCGTTTTATGGCCACTGTTTTAGGTTGTAGAGATGACTCCCACGCGACTCAGAATAACTGTTGGTGGAGTGCCTGTAAAATTAAGGCTGGATGTCCTGCCCTTGTGTCCCTTAGATGCATCATTAGGTTTTCTTTAATACTGCGCATTTGAATCCCCATGTCTCAATTTTTCCTTGAGTTGGGAATAACACTTACCGTATTTTCCGGCTTATAAAACGACTGGGCGTATAAGACAACACCCAACTTTTACAGTTAAAAAATAGAGTTTGGGATATACTTGCCGTATAAGACTACCTCTCTTCCAATGCACACCAAATATATATATATATATTTTAAAAAACTCAGACTTGATTTCAATATGGCAATTTTCCTATTACCGTATCTTCTTCTCTGCCTCTCAGATCTCACACGTGCGTTCCTGTGCCACTTCAATGCAGTCCTCAGGAGCGAGATCTGAGAGGCAGAGAAGGAGGTACGGGTAATAGGATACAAGGGTGGGCCAGATGGTGAAAGAGGCATGTTTTTTCTGGGCACAGAGCCGCTCTATCTGCAGCTTGCTCCACTCTTCACTTACACCGTCCCGGTGCGGCACCCCCTCACTTCGTCATCGGGACCACGTTACGACACTTCTTTCCATCAATCCTGGTGAGTGGATAGTTTTCTTCCGTAGTTGTAGAGCGCAGCCCTTGCTACTGTCATACGGTCACTGCATATGGCGGGGATGCGGCCATGGACGTTTTTGAGCTCCTCCCACCATATGTGGCGCCTGCAGATTCTACAGTCCAGCTCAGAAGTTTCAGTACCTGCCCTATAAGACGACACCCAGCGTAGAAGACGACCCCCAATTTTTGAGAAGATTTTCCTGGGTTAAAAAGTAGTTCATGCGCCACAAAAATACAGTACTTGTTCATATTTTACTGTGAAATTGAGTATTTTCCGTTTCCTTTTTCTTCCCAGTTACCTGATATATGAGTGCAGAGATTGTAGGCAGAAGACATACCACATTTTCTGACTTCTAGCACTGTGGTTATAGCTCACCACGGGGGGCTTACTACTGGCCATCCTGGTTGGGGGATTTTGGGAATAGCAGTTTTTTTAAAGGATCTTCCCAGACTCTACTTAGCGGTTCAAATTATGTATTTTAATCTTTATATGATTTTAAATTTATGTTTGAATGTATATGTTTATTTTATGTCTGTTGTGTATATGGTATTTAATTGTTGGCTTTGTAAGTCCCCTCCGAATCCCTTTTGGGATTGAGAAGGGTGAGGTATACTGTAAATAAATAAATACTTATAGATGTCTACTTATTTGCCTGTCTTAGAATCTACCTCCTTCTGATTTCACTGCCTGTTTCTATCACCCATCTAGCACCTACCTTGGTGCGGGTACTTCTATCTTGAGGAGGTAACTCACCTTTTTGCTATAAGCTTTATGTTGAAGGGATAACTTGCCATCATGGAAACTGTGCCTTTTTGGTAAGGACTGTCCTGAGCTCTGAAGATTTACTCACTGCCTGTGAAATTGCCATCTCCACTTTGCTTGCTGACCATTGTAGAAGTCCTGCACTGTATATTTTATTGTTTGTCTCACTTCTACTCACTGTTGTCGCTGCTTTTGTGCTGCCATTTCATGTCTACTGGTTCTAGCAAAATAAGAGGTACACAACCACAATGGCAATTTTACATATTCAGGGACTTCAATAGCTTGCCCCTAGTGGTGCAATAAGTTAAACCCTTGTGCCGGCAAAACTGAAGATCAACAGGTCGCAGGTTCGAATCCGGGGAGAGCATGAATGAGTTCCCTCTGTCACCTCCAGCTCTCCATTGCGGGGACATGAGAGAAGCTTCCCACAAGGATGATAAAACATCAAAACATCCGGGCGTCCCCTGGGCAATGTCCTTGCAGACGGCCAATTCTCTCACACCAGAAGCAACTTTCAGTTTCTCAAGTAGCTCCTGACATGAAGGAAAAAAAGCTTGCCAACACTTCCAAAGAGAAAAAAAACCCAAGCTATCCAATTTTCTATTTTTCAAAGATGTGTGTTTTTAAGCTAAATGGTGCAGGAACATACTGCAACATGATCAGAATGCAATTTGCCTTCTCCTGAGAGCTTCTAGGAAAGAATATTTACCTTTTTGCCTCCCAAAATTGGAGTCTGGAGTCTGCAGATAGCTACAAAAACAGATTAAATAGTATAGCACTCCTACTCTGCCCATTTCTTTTCAACTTCATAAAAGTATGCAGCATTTATGTGGTCCCTGTCTGAATTTTTTAAAAAACTAAAATCAGTTGAATTCTGTTGCTTGTCATTCTTATTCTTTCTTGAAAGGGTGCCACTGCTAGATGTAATACAGTTTACTGGGGTGTAAGTTTATATATGAGAAGAGGTGGAATAAGGAGAGGATTGTGACACAACCATTCTTCTAAGGCCACCTCACTTCTCTATAAATAGCCTTACACTTGTTTTCAAGCATCTTAACTTCCTAGCTCCCAGACTGATCCTTCTTAGGTTTTGTAGCCTTCTTGCCTAGGGATATTACTAAGAATATGGGACACAAAATTGAGCACCTTTTCTACAGCCAAAACTTTAAAACTCTACATAAGCTGCTTGATCCTTCAGAAACTGAGTTTTTGTTAGTTAGAGCCAACACTATGATGTCCACATAATGGTCCACAAGAACTTAGGAAAGTAAACATTTTCTTTTCCAAATGCCCTCTAATGAAAAAGACTGTTCCTGTCAGGCTCTGGTTCCTGTACAAAAATTTCTGCACTGTTTTGTGTGAAACTCAACAGACTTACTTCATTCAGAAGAGGTAAAGGCTCCTGCATACTTCTTAATTGCCAAGAAATAACAATACTTTTAAAATCAATATTGAAGGCAACTCCTCCCTACAACTATTTGTTCACAATCCAGCAGTTCTAATATCCATCCAGAGTAATAATAGTAATATTAATAATAATACTTCATTTATATTCCACCTTATCTCCCCAAGGGGACTCGGGGCAAATCACAGTACACATACACAGCAAATATTCAATGCCATTTTGGATAGACAGGACAGAAACAGACAGAACAAAAAGGAGGTATGTTGTGTCAATGTCCAGCTTTTTGGCGCCTTGGAAGTTATGCTTGAAACCTGCCACAGGGGGTGCTGTCGCTCTGTCCTCTATGATGAAGAGCCATCAGGACTTCCTCCTTCCTTTTGGTCACCAGGCATTTTCTGATCTTTTTTCTTTATGATGTCGTAAAATACCTCCCTCACTTATTTTTTAGCAGTACATAATTTCTCTACTTACAGCTCGAGTGTTTTCAAACTGCTTAGGTAAACAGTAAGTTAAGCTGACAGTCGAGAGCTCACGCCAACCCAGGGCTTTTAAATGGCAACCTTTTGGTTGGTAGATCTTATCACTGCTGGTGATTTACCAGCTGTGCTAAAACATGCAAATTTAATCCCGTTTTGGCACCAAAAAGTTGTTGTGTTGGATTTCCAACAAAGGGGAGGGATGAGCTTTTGGATTTCTAAATTTTGCTTTTGGTTGGAAACCTAAGTGGAAGCACACTAGCTCTAAATAACTGACGTCCAAACATGGAATAAGGAGATCAGACACAAAGACTGGGATTAAATAAGGATAATTTTATTTAGCCTATGTCCCATTTAGTTTATTTTGGATCTGAAAGGAGCAAGGGAGGAGAGCCATCTGATATGGATCCAGCTGAGGCCAGTTATCTACTTTGATCTACAAACCTTCTTCCCACAGCCTTCACTTGGGCAAAGCAAAAAAAAATGGGTTGCTCCCCAATCACTTACCAGAAAGTAAAAATCAGACATACCTACCCAAGTCACCTAACCCAAGATATACCCCATGTTTGCCTGAAATGTATACTTCTTCCCAATCCCCAAATCACATGCCTTGCAGAGACAGTTCCAGAGCCATATCCTGCACCATAATGGGTGCCAAAGTAAACAAAACTTTTAATTCCTCCCCCATTACCTGCCAGATGATAACCTGTTTACAGATATCACCCCGGCCCATTGTTAAACCCCCTGAGATACAGTATGCGGTAGGCAAAACATCATTTTAAAAAAATCAGCTATGTAAAGGGAGATGTAAATCCTCAGCCCCAAAATGCCCAGAGAAGTTCAAACTGCACTAAAGGTGGGAGGATGAGTGATATTTAACTATTAAAGTGGCAGGTAAGAGAGTGGTCCAGTCTCCTCATTTGCTATGTTTTGTCCTTTGGTACTAATTGCAAAGACTCCAGGCCTCTATCCTCAAAGGCCATCAAATTGGTTTCCTCCCATGCAGCATCTTCACTCTATCCAAAAACAATCAGAAGTATGCTTCATGTCATGCTTCATGAGAGTATACAGGGCTGTATACTCTCACCCTACCTATTCAACTTGTATGCAGAGCACATCATGCAATGGGGCTTGTTGAATCCAAAACTGGAGTTAAAATTGCTGGAAGAAACATTGGCAACCTTATATATGCAGGTGATACCACTTTGATGGCTCAAAGTGAGGAGGAGCTGAGGAGCCTTATAACCAAGAGGAAAGAAGAAAGTACAAAAGCTGGGTTGCAGTTAAACATAAAAAACAAGATTATGGCAACTAGATGTGTTAGTAACTGGCAAATAGAGGGATTAAACATGGAGGCCATGGCAGACTTTGTATTTCTAGGTGCAAGGATTACTGCAGACACAGACTGCAGCCAGCAAATAAGAAGATGTTTACTTCTTGGGAGGAGAGCAATGACCAATCTCAATAAAATGGTTAAGAGTAGATTCATCGCACTGGCAACAAAGATCTGCATACTTAAAGCAATGGTGTACACCGTAGTAACCTATGAAAGTAAGAGCTGGACCATAAGGAAGGCTAAGTGAAGGAAGATAGACACTTTTGAACTGTGGTGTTGGAGGAAACATTCTGAGAGTGCCTTGGACCATGAGAATATCAAACCAGTCCATATTCCAGGAAATAATACCCAACTGCTCACTAGAAGAAAGGATGTTAGAAACAAAGATGAAGTACTTTGGCCACATAATGAGAAGACAGGAAAGCTTGGAGAAAATAACGATGCTGGGTAAAAAGGAAGGAAAAAGGAAGAGGGGTCAACCAAGGGCAAGATGGGTGCATGTTATCCTTGAAGTGACTGGCTTGACCTTGAAGGTGCTGGGGGTGGTGACGGCTGACAGGGAGCTCTGGCATGGGCTCGTCCATGAAGTCGCGAAGAGTCAGAAACAACTGAACAAATAAATAACCAAAACACGCATAACGGTGCCAGTTCCAAGCTGAAGGTAAATCAGGGGAACAAGGGAGTTTGGGGAACCAACAGTATTTTTAGAATAAATTATGTTTTCCATTTAGAAACTAAGTTATTTTAAGTTTTCCATAAATTAATATTTTATTTAGAAAATATCTATTTTGAAAGCAAACTAAAACATAGTTTTAATATATTGATTCCATCTGCACCTGCATACATTTAGCAATTATAGCAGCAATCTTTCAAGTAGATTTCCTGTTGTAATTGCTTCTGCAGTTCATTAATATTATTTTAATTGAAGTCAGTGATCACTTTGGGTGTGAAAATACCTTTGAAGAAAGCAAACACAGACATGTCCCTAGGAGACTAATTCTACATTTTAATGAAGAGGAATAAACAGAAAATAAAAAGACTATGACAGTTTGAAAGATTGCTTTGGGGTTTAAATAATCTTTTCCCAGAAGGCAAAGTAAAAACTAAAGCAGAGGGGTGCAAGCCTAGGTTGAAAATGGCCAAATCATTTCAGGTTTTGGTTTTGGGGGGGGGTGGGTAATTTCATTAAAAAATACAATTCTATAGGTCTTTACATTTGAGACAGATTGAAGCCCTTTCATACTACACAGTTCTGGCATTATGACCCTACATTAACTGCCATGTTTCCATCTAATAGAAACCTGGGATTTCTGGTTTAGAGTTAGGCATTTTGAATTCTCAAGGTGAGAGCTCTAGTGCTTCTCTAAATACTATCTGCAAGATGGAATTCTACTAGATGCAGATGTTACAAAACTGACAAATTCTAATTCCCATGTTAATTAAATCCACTTACAAATATATAACTCCCATATAGGATTCTAGCCATTATACTGTATTTAGCAAAGATTGTGAGCTAATCTTGAAAAAATACTGGATTTGGGAATAGCAAAGTAAAGGTAAAGATTTCCCTTCAACATCATGTCTAGTTGATTCCGAGCAGGACCGGACGAAGGTAAAAAAATAGTAGTAAGCAAACCTTTTTTTGGCGCCCCCTGGCTCTTCAGGCTGATGATGATGACGCATGTGTGTGTGTGCACACGCGTCATCGCACATGCGTGCAAACAGCTAGGACACCACCTGGGGGGGGGCAGGCTGGCCTTCAGCCCCCTCCCCTCCATTTAGGCGCTGAGGGGCCCCCATTAGACAGACCTCGCTTCCAAAGATGACCAGTCACGGCCAGCCCTGAGGCGGCACCAGGCCCGGGCCCACTCACCTCTTCTTCTCTGGAGGCAGCAGCAGCAGCAACGTGCTTGCTGCGCATGCGCGGCACCGTTTCCTCTGTCCAAGGACCCCAGCGGCTGACTGTTTGCTTGCTTGCTTGCCTGCCTGCCTGCCTGCCTGCCTGCCTGCCTGCCTGCCTGCCTGCCTGCAGGAAAGGACGGAGGAAGTGAGCGCATGCGCAAATGGCACCTGCGGGCAGCCAGAGCAGAGCTGTGGTGCTTGAGCTGCTTGTGGGCCGCCCCGTCCACCGGTGTGGGAGAGCCTGAGAGATGGCTCCATCCGGAAGCCTCGCACGAGCTTTCCGCAAGGGGGGCGGTTGTGAATAAGGGGGAGGGGATTTGGTCGTGGCGTTTGGTGGAAGGAGAGAAACGGGGTGGGAGGGTGAGGGTCAGAGAGCTGGAAAAGGACAGGGGGACATTTTGCAGCCGGAGCAGAGCCTCCCACCTGCGCGCCGCCCGCCCGCAGCAATGCCCGCAGCATGATGTGCTGAACCTGGCGGCTGCGGCCAGATGCGCCCTTGGCCACGTGGCGCCCTGAGGCAGCCGCTTACTTTGCCTACACTAAGATCCACCCCTGATTCCGAGTCTGAGGGTGTGGTGCTCATCTCAATTTCTAAGCCAAAGAGCCAGCGTTGTCCGTAGATGCCTCCTAGGTCATGTGGCCATCATGACTGCATAGAGCGCCGTTACCGTCTCGCCAAAGTGGTAGCTATTTATCTACTCACATTTGCATGTTTTTGAACTGCTGGGTTGGCAGAAGCCGTAGCTAGCGACAGCTCACCCTGTCCCGCAGATTTGAACCACTGACCTTCCAGGCAGCAAGTTCTGCAACTTAGCAGTTTAACCCACTGCATCCTGTAAACAAATGAAAACAAAAGGAAAAGCACCGGGACCAGATGGTCTTACGGATGCATATTACAAAACATTAAAAGAGGAATTGATCCCACATCTCAAAAAAGTAATGAATGAAACTGTACAACAAAGCACCATGCCAGCGACTTGGGGAACCTCGGAAATAGTGGTAATCCATAAGGAAGGGAAAGATCCGGAAATAGTGCAGAATTATAGGCCTATTTCCCTCCTTAATCTGGACTATAAAATATTCTCAAACATCCTGGCCTCGAGATTTAAAATATTTATGAGCAAATGGGTTAATGAAAATCAGACTGGTTTCCTCCCTAATAGAATGATGAAAAAAAACATCAGAAACATAATAAATGCAATAGAATACCTGGACAAAAATATAGGAACAAAGGCCCTCCTCGCGTTTTTAGGCCTTGAGGAGAAGGCCTTTGATCGGGATAATTGGGAATAATAGAAAGACTAATGACGGAGATGGATATGGGCATAAACTTTATCTCCGCGATAAAAGCAATTTACAAAAACCAGGAGGCACAACTACTAATTAATGGCCAGAAATCTAAAAAGATAAAAATAAAGAGGGGTACAAGGCAGGGGTGCCCATTATCACCCCTGATCTTCAACTTTGTGTTGGAAGTCCTGATGAAAGATATAATAGGAGATAATGAGATAAAAGGATTGAAGGTAAAGAATAAAAATTACAAAATATACGCTTTCGCGGATGATTTAGCCTGCTTGATAGAGGACCCAACAGAGAACATGGGAAAGTGGATTACTAAAATAGAAGCATTTGGTAAAATATCAGGACTTAAGTTAAACAAAAGTAAGTCGCAAAATCATGGTAAAAAATATAGATAAAAAAGAAGCCCAGGAAATAGAAAAATTTTTAAAATACCCTAGTAAAACAGGTAAAATATTTAGGAATAACTTTGACCCCAAAAATTGTCAGCTTATAAAGAATAATTACGAAAAAACATGGGAGCAAATCAAAGGAGACCTCAAGAATTGGAAAAATATGAATCTGTCCCTCCTAGGCAAAATTGCAACGGTTAAAATGAAAATTTTCCCTAAGTTAAACTTTTTGTTTCAGATGCTACCTATATTAAAAAACTACACATTACTGAAAAAATGGCAAGCAGAATTAGCAAAATTCATATGGGGTGGGAGAAGGGCCAGAATAAAACAAAAGTACCTACAAGAGCTACCTGAAAAAGGAGGATTCGGCTTACCGGACCTAATAACATATTATGATGCTAATTGTCTGGATAACATAAAAGACTGGATAGATTTGAGAGATGGGAACCTACTAAATTTAGAGGGGTGGGAAAACAAGTTTGGCTGGCATGGGTATTTATTTTATAACAAAGTAAAAGATGATAAAAACTTTATGAACCATATCACAAAAGCACCGCTACTAAAAATTTGGGACAAGTATAAGGAAATTATCTGTAGGAAACACCCCCTCTGGATATCACCAATAGAGGCGTTCCAAATAGTAAAGACAGGGAAGGAAACTTGGCCCCTATATAGTGACATCCTAAAAAAGGAAAATAATGGATATTGTTTGAGAACCCAGGAAGAACTAAAGGATCTCAAGATAAACTGGCTGCAATATAGCCAACTAAAAATGAGATATAAATTAGATAGCAAGATAGGCTGGGAAGAAACATCTACGAATGCCGGGAAAATATTGACCCAGATGGGAAAAAAGAGAGTTAGTAGACTATATAAGTATATATTACTAAATAGGTATGAAAAAGCCCCAATAAGGGAATACATGCAAAAATGGCAGGATAATATAGGCCATAATATTAAAACGGAGGAATGGGAAAAGAGCTGGAAGCAAGGGTTAAAATATACTTATGCCTACTCCCTAAAGGAGAACCAATTGAAGGTATTATATAGATGGTACACCACGCCAGTTCAGATAGCGAAAATGTACAAAGAACGGAAATGAATATTGCTGGAAGTGTCAGAATGATAGAGGAACCTTCTATCACCAGTGGTGGTCTTGCGACATGGTTAAAAGGTTTTGGGGAATGACACATAAGGTGGTGGAAGAAACATTATTATGCAAGGTGGAGCTAAAACCAGAAACTTTCCTTTTAAATATTCCAGACCCACAAATAAAGGGGAAAAAGAAGGAGAAATTATTTTGTTTTATGGCAACTGCTGCTAGAATTGTCTTGGCTAGACATTGGAAAAGACCAGAAATCCCAAGCGAGGAAGAACTGATACAAAAACTGCTGGAAGTAGCAGAAATGGATAAGCTGACCTGTTTGCTAAAATCGGGGACAATTAACCAATTCACGGAGACGTGGAAGCCCTTTATTATTTACGTAAAAGAGAAGAAAAAGATAAACTTGTTGGGTTTCGGGCTATAATTGGTGAGATTAGAGGTTTAAAAATCAAGACTTTATAAGGCTAAAGAAAGCGCAACTATATCTCCGGGTGAAGTCAACCGTTTGTTTTTAAGTTGTTCGTTACCCCTGATGTAAACCTACCCAATACCCATTCCAAATCCCCTTTCCCGTAACTCCCCCTCCCCCACCCCAATGGTAATCATGTTTGTTTTGTCATTTTAATCAATAAAACTCTTTATATATATAAAAAAACAAATGTTTAAATAACACCATTCATGGAAAATAACTAAATGAAACTGGCATTTTTTTAATCGTCTAAGAAGTGATTTGAGATAACTGGTATGAGAGAATTGACCGTCTGCAGAGACATTATCCAGGGGATGCCCAGATATGTTACCATACTATGGGGGGCTTATCTCATGTTCTCACATGGGAAGCTGGGGCTGACAAACGAGAGCTCACCCCATCTTGTGGATTTGAACCGCCGACCTCCAGGTCAGCAGTTCCGCCGGCACAAGGGTTAACCCATTGTGCCACCTCAGCTCCACCACTGTTTTACGCTCTGCAATAAAACAAACATGGCATTTTACATAAGCACTGATAAAGTAATACAACACTAATACAAGAATATTTTCAAAAGATGAAAGTAGCATGTGTCCTTCCTTTCTAGTTGGTCCTGATGTGTTTCTATTGAGAACACTGACAGTCTGCCAGAGAAATCACATTAATATTAAAAAGAAACATTATACAAAGTTGGTGGATCGCAGTCTATAAGTCCCAGAAAGAGAAAACATTTCAAAAGCATTGACAAGATTTCTGTTCTTCTCTCCAATCATATCAGTTTTGGTTATTCATCTCATTCTAAAGGTGATTAATAACTGGAAATTGATTTCAGAGTTCCTTTTAATTACTATCAAAGACAGAAGAACGTATTAAAATGCCAGTGCCATTCAAATCCTTTTACTGGCAAGAAATCAAGAAATCATGACTCTACACTAAGTTTTATATTCAATCTACATGTATTACTATGAAATATTTTATTCTTCTGGGTCATTAACTCTGTTATTCACAGAAAAATAGAGTGCTTCAAAAATTGTTAATGTCAACCATTAAGATTTAAGAGTGCAACCAGCACATAATGACAGAGAAAAGAAAAGAGAGACATACAAAACTGTCAGCAACCAAATAAAAGACCATACATGACTATTCCACAGCAATGATTTCACTCCCCAAGGACACTTAATGAGTACCAGACGAGCTGAAGTGTCTTGTAATAATTCCACTGAAATTCAATGGAACTAATAAGACAGTGGATTCAGTATGTTGTGATCCTCCACCATTCATTTCATCCCAATCAGGTTTTGGAGAGTTGGAAACCTCTTTGAAGTTGTATTTCTGGAGGCACAGAGGTCCCCTGGAATATTTAAGTAAAAGACAACAGAAAGGCCAGGAGAGTAAGAGAGACTAATAAAGTTAAGTGTGGTTTGGAGACAGCAGGAAAGACAATTAAAATATATATATTCATAATACTAGAGTCCAGGAAAATTGATTGGAAGTGGATTTACAATAGCCAAAATATGTAAATAAATCAATTGAATAATGAATTTAGTCAAGTTGTGTTCTTGAAGACTAGATTTCTAATGAAAATAGCTGCTCTTAATTAAAATCTGTGGAACACTTACTTTTTGGAAGGGGAAAAATCCATACCAAACAAATCCTTTTAAAAAGGATTAAAACTTAGAACTGGAAAGATAGGAATAATTAACTGAGCCTGAACAAACTAGCCAGAAATATCTTTAAAGTTTGTTAAATATTTTTCCGCATTGCATCAAATTATTATTAAATGTACTTGCTTACTTTCAATATATACATGTTTGTTTTATCCCTACAATGAGCCTGTGAAGGCCAGACTAAAGATGCACCTCTAACAACAGTTAATATAGCAATCTTTGTTAACATTCAAATACATAGGAACAGCTTTATTCAATGCCTCCTCGTTCCTTAAAATTATTTTTCTCCCCTCTGGAGGATCCACAACCCTCCATGAGGAAAATATCTCTCTACTCCAGAGACATGCCACTTTCCTTGTTGAGGGAGGTGGGAGACTGTGTATTCCTTTGCTCCTGTGTTAAAGACACTGTGGTCAGTAATGCATGACCACAGATAACCGCTCAGAGCCTTCGGGGAGTGGCAGTATATAAGTTGGAATAATAATAATAAAATAAAAATAATAATTGTTGTTGTGGGCTATAAGTTGTTTCTAATTTATGGCAACTCAAAGGTTTTCTGCATCTGAAAGTGTAAAATTCACTCAAGGTCACCCTGAGAAGGGAATTGAACCCTTTTCTCCAAAGTCATAGCCCAATACTCAATCCACTGACTACACCATTTTATTTATTTACATATTTTATTTATTTATTATTATATTTATTTATACCCTGCTTTAGGAGACTCAAAACAGCTTAACATAAAAGCATTAGCATACAATTAAAATATAAAATGTGCAAACATTAAAACAGAGTTAAATATAAACAGCATCAAAAATTTCACAGTTAAAAGTCATTAAAATCTATTCAAAGTTAAAAACCACTGTACCCCTGCCTGGATCTTAAAAACCTTCATCTTTAAAAGCCTGTCTGAACAAAAAGATAGAATGACAGCAGGGAGGGGCCATTCTGGCTTCCCTGAGAAGAAGGGAGTTCCAGAGTCAAGGGGCAGAAACCGAGAAGGCCAGCTGAGCTTGAGATGGGGGTGGGACTGAGAGAAGGGCCTCTCCTGAAGAACTCAGGGCCTGGGCAGGTTTGTATGAGTGGAGTGCCACAGGGGTTCGTCCTGGGCCCGGCCCTGTTCAACATCTTTATCAATGACTTAGGGGTTAGAAGGCATGATCATCAAGTTTGCAGACGACACCAAATTGGGAGGGATAGCCAATACTCCAGAAGACAGAAACAGAATTCAAAATGATCTTAACAGATTAGGGAGATGGGCCAAAACTAACAAAATGAAGTTCAACCATGACAAATGCAAGATACTACACTTAGGCAAAAAAAAAAAAAGAATGCAAAGATATAGAATGGGGGACGCGTGGCTCGAGAGCAGTACGTGTGCAAAAGATCTTGGAGTCCTTGTGGACAACAAGTTGAACACGAGCCAACAATGTGATGTGGTGCAAAAAAAACCCCAATGGGACTTTGACCTACATCAATAGGAGTATAGGGTCTAGATTAGACCTGGGCAATTGCCGGCCCTCCGGGTGTTTTGGACTTCAAATCCCAGAAATTCTAACAGCTGGTAAACTGGCTAGGATTTCTGGGAGTTGAAGTCCAAAACACCTGGAGGGCCGGCAAGTGCTGGTGTTGACCTTTAAAGCTCTATACGGTTCTGGCCCAGCTTACTTGTCCGAACGCATCTGCCGCTATGTCCCACCTCGTACTTTAAGATCATCCGAGGAGGCCCTGCTCTCACTCCCGCCGGCTTCCCAGGTGCGGCTGGTGGGGACGAGGGAGAAGGCCTTCTCAGTGGTGGCTCCCCGTCTGTGGAATGCGCTCCCTAGCGACATACGATCAATTCCATCCCTCCTGACATTTAGGAAAAAAGTGAAAGCCTGGATGTGGGACCAGGCGTTCGCATAGTAGCACAGGACAGCACTTTAGTAGTTTTAATGGAAAGCTGGTGAATAGGGCTCAATGCTTTTATGGACAGAACACTGTTTTTGACATAGGTGAATGCATAGGATGTGTGAATATAATTGTATTTTAATGAATTTTAGTGTCGAATGCTGGAGGGTTTTATATTGTGTTTTATACTGCGATTGTGATGTAGGCATCAAATTATGCCTGTTGGAAGCCGCTCTGAGTCCCCCCTCGGGGGTTGAGAAGAGCGGGGTAAAATGCCATAAATAAATAAATAAATTGCCCAGGTCTGAATCTAGATCCAGGGAAGCCATGCTACCCCTCTATTCTACCCTGGCTAGACCATACCTGGAATACTGTGTCCAATTCTGGGCACCACAATTGAAGGGAGATGTTGATAAGCTGGAATGTGTCCAGAGGAGGGTGAGTAAAATGATCAAGTGTCTGGAGAATAAGCCCTATGAGGAGTGGCTTAAAGAGCTGGCCATATTTAGCCTTCAGAAGAGAAGGCTGAGAGGAGACATGATAGCCATGTATAAATATGTGAGAGGAAGTCATAAAGAGGAAGGAGCAAGCTTGATTTCTGCTACCCTGGAGACTAGGATGCAGAACAATGGTTTCAAACTACAAGAAAGGAGGTTCCATCTGAATATTAGGAAGTGGAACTCTCTGCCCCGGAGTGTGGTGGAGGCTTTTAAACAGATGGCCATCTGTCGGAGGTACTTTGAATGTGATTTTCCTGCTTCTTGGCAGGGGGTTGGACTGGATGGCCCATGAGGTCTCTTCCAACTCTATGATTCCATCATGTGGTCAGCCAAATAGCCTGGACCGGAACCATCTGGGGCTTTAAAAGTCATAACCAGCACTTTGAATTGTGCCCAGAAACAGACTGGCAGCCAATGAAGCTGCTGCCTTTTTCCCTGTGGGGACTCAAGGCAACAAGCAATCATACATTTTGGTCTCAATTTAAAACAAAACAAATACAAAAAATTTAAAAACACCAATTAAATAGTATTGTGTGGATGATCAGTTAAAATATAATAAATACCTTTCAAATTGCATTTAAAACTCACAATTTCTCCCTTCCAAGAATCCCACCCACAACCGCCCCAGCAGTGTGCCCCTTATCCTTCCCCAAATGCTTACTGGCACAGAAAGGTCCATCTTGGTTTCTCTTGGAAAGGACTTCCATAGTCAGAGCAACCACCAAAAATGCCCTCACCTAAGTTTCCACCAAACTTGCTTGACCAAGTGGTAGGATAGAGAGGAGGCGCTCCCCCGTTGATAATAGATGTCTAACAGGGTCATAGAAAGAGATTTTGTCACGCGTGGATAGGTTTAGTGACAATCTAACCTGAATCATATTCAAAAACTGTGATAAACATGCCATTGAGATCTTGTCCCTCTCATAAAGGAATTCAGAAGTTGAAGCACAAAATGCCAGCGATAATAGACAGTCTAAATCAAGGAGCCATACATCAAATTATGTCCAAGTAGAGAAGTCATTGAGCAGTCCAAGGGTCACAAACCTAAGACCTTAAACAGCACAATCCAGTGGTCACGAGGTAGGCTCAAGTTGGTTTCAGTATCAGGAAGACACTGAACTGCTTTAATTAACAGCTCAGTTCACATTTACATGGTTGATGGATTTAGAGAGCTCATCTCACAGCTGTGGGTTCTTAGCTTTTCTGAGGCTCTGCATCAAACAGTTAATTTGTCTTCTCTCATGAGGACTTTGAAGTCCTACCTCCAGCTTTCACTTCTTCTGAACAGGAGGGGAATTCAATTACTCACAACTAGTCCCAAAAAAAAAGAGAGGAGCCGAAATATAAATTATACATACCAATATGATTCACAAAGTTAGCATAACCCTTCCTGCATAGAAATAGGGTGACCAAAAAGGTAGAGTACACAGGGAAGAACCAGGTTATATGGAGAGGATCATAGCAGTACGGAATTAAGGGAAATGGGATCATTGAGGCCTCGAGGCCATTCAGAATCTAAAATTACGATCCATTTGGTTTCAATGTGCCTTAATTGAATGGAGGGATCCATATGTGGATTGGGGGGTGATCCTTTCCAGAACTCTTATCTTTAAAGAAGCCGGAGAGTGGTTCATAGACTTACAATGCATGTAGAAAGCAGAGTCAGTGGCACCATCTAGAATTCTGGACCGATGTTCAATAAAACGCGTGCGGACCTCCCTCTTAGTCTGGCCCACGTAAACAAGGGGGCAGTCACACGTAATAGTGTATAAGACAAATTTTGAGGCGCAGGTGGTGAAATCCCAGATTTTAAATGTTTTTTGTTTGGAAGGACAGAAAATCTCCTTTTCACTACATATGCTAGGGCAGATGGAACATTTACCACAAACACGGGTCCCCGGGCTAAGAATGCTCTTGGTAGATTTATTTTGCAGTCCAGAATGCACGACATAATCCTTGATATTGCGGGTGTGTTTCAATTACTCATCAGACTGAACTTCTGAAGAAGTTCAGCTGCCATAAGTCTTCTTCATATTCATTAGAAGAAACCCATTAATTCTCAATACCAATCCTACTTGCACTTGTTTGTCTGAATCTCTTAACTTTTCATGGTAAGACTAATGAAATAAGGCAATAGGTTGCTGTGAGTTTTTCACGCTATATGGCCAGTTAATAAGGCAATGTTTAGGTTCAGTCATTTTGTTGCTTATCTTTTCACTTGACAAGTGTGACATGTTTGCAGCAAAAGTTCACAAAGAGACTAAAGCCTGGGGACCAGTGAACACATAATTGTGAAGAACTATTCTGAACTGTGCCTTCTGGTAGCCTGGCCTTGCTTATCCTCAGTCTCCAAGCCATAAAACCTTATTTTTTCTTTTGTCACTAAAGAAAATTGGACTTATTAGAAATGGATCCTGCACGTCAGCCTAATCTATGTGGCACTAAATTTCAATTAACTAAATTGGACTTCTGTGAAGAGTTTTTAAAACAAAAGAAAACATATGGGGTTGTCTTGGTTTAGCTAATTGTATTTGTTTATTTGTTAAATCATTTCCGACTCTTCGTGTCCTCATAGACCAGCCCAAGCCAGAACTGCCTGTTGGCCTTCACAACCCACAGCTCCTTCAAGGTGAAGCCCGTCACTTCAAGGATAACATCCATCCATCTTGCCTTTTGTCCTTCCATTTCCCCCCAGCATTATTGTCTTCTCCAGGCTATCCTGTCTTCTCAACCACATTAATAGCTCCAAATTTAACAAACTTCTCAAGGTGGCCTACCTTCAACAGACAATATTTCTTTCTCCCACCCTGGACATTCCACAGATATATAACCCGTATTTTCCTAGTTTCCAACAGACCTCACAACCTCTGAGGATGCCTGCCATAGATGCAGGCAAAACCTCAGGAGAGAATGCTTCTGGAACATGGCCATACAGCCCAGAAAACTCACAACAAACCATTCTCATAGTATGTTTGCCACTGAAGCCAGAGGTGGATAAGAATCAAAGTGGGGTGAGGAAGGTTAAGTCAAGGGAGAAAATGGGAAGAGCGTATGGAAGACTTTTCACTTATTTGAGATTGTGGGCTTTGGCCATACTTAATGGTCAATATTTTAATTTGTTTTTTATATTCTTGTTGGTTTACTTAATGTTAATTGTTTGTACTGTGATTGTTTGTTTGTTGGCATCTAATGATTCCCAGTTGTAAGTCGCCCTCAGTCCCCTTTCAGGGGTTGAGAAGGACGGGATATAAATGTTCAAAATAAATAAATATTCACTAGAAAATATAATAGTGCTTGGTAGGATATACACAATTAGGAACCGAGGAAGACATTCTAGAATGGATAGGCTCAATAAAGGAAGTCACATCCTGAATCTGCAAGACCTGAGCAGGACTATTGATGATAAAGTGACTTGGAGGTTTCTCATTCATAGAGTTGCCATGTGTGCAATGACTACTGGAACGGCCCTGGATTATAATTATGGATGGCATGGTTTTAATAATGGATGTAATGTTTTTAACTGTTTTAATGTGTATTAATTTTAATCTTTATTTGAAGGTTTTTTAATTGTATGTTAAGGCATTGAATAGTTACCTATGTGTAAAGCTGCCTTGAGTCCCCTTTGGGGTTGAGAAGGGCAGGGTATAAATATGGTAGATAAATAAGTAAATAAATCAGAGCCACATTGATTTGATGGCAGTTAACAACAATAACCTTACTGTTAACCAGGTAATCTATAGAACTCAGTCATGTTTGGGAAAAATCTAATGAGCAGCTAATTAAACAAATTCTTTTCCAAGTATTGGTGAGGAGCAATGGAGGTTGTAGTCCAGCATCCAGAAAGATATAGTCACGAAGAAGGATGCATAAATATACAGTTCCCCCAATACAGTTACATAAATGCTGAATATAGTCAAGATGCTGCATTTAAACATAGAGGTAATTATGTAGAAATATATGTCTGATTTATGCATAATTCTGATTTATCACTTGGTGAATAAAGGAGGGAAATGTTGGTTACAATGTTCTTGCATGTTCGTGTGAAAAAAGGACATTTCTCTAACAGAAGGTTTTTGTGAGTTAACTTTGGCCCCGATTACCCTGTTTTTGTAAAGATATTTTAACAAGCTAATAACAAACTAAAATTGTCTTCTAAAACAGACCCTTTAAAATAACTCAACTTTGTTTGGAATGGAGTTGCCAAGTACCCATTGGCACAGACATTTGAGTAGAGCATAAGTATGGTACTTTTTCAGTCCCGGAGTTCCTCAGTCAACATGTTTTTGGGATTTATCACGCCCATTCTTCGGCAGCTGCACTGGCTTCCTATCGAGTACCGAATTGCCTTCAAGGTGTTGGTATTGACCTTTAAGGCCTTACACGGCCTAGGGCCTGCGTACCTGAGGGACCGCCTTACCCCGTACTTACCCCCGAGATCACTGCGGTCAGACGAACAGAATCTGCTGACGGTACCACCAGTCCGCTCCTGCCACCTATCTGTAACCAGACAGAGAGCCTTTTCTGCAGTGGCCCCAGTGCTGTGGAACTCTTTGCTGGACAGTGCTCGAGCCATCTCAGAGCTGGCTCCATTCAGAAGGGCTTGTAAGACCGCCCTCTTTGGACTAGCCTTTAATTAGGCATAGAAGGATTGTGCCTCTAGAACTATGTATGTCACCCTGCACCTCGAAATGTGTTAAATTGTGTTTTTAATGTGTTTTATGCTTTTATTGTAGGGCCCCATGTCTGTGACATGATGCCCACTTATATTGCTGTTATCCGCCCCGAGCCTGTGGGGAGGAGCGGAATACAAGATCGAAGAAATAAATAAATAAATAAATAAAATGAACTTTTCCCAGCTCAGTGTTGGTACTGTTCACCAGTATTATGTGATGGTTTGAATGTTGGACTACGACTCTAGAGTCAGCCATAGAAATCCAGTAGCTGGCTGGAGAAAAGTCACAGCCTTAAAAAGAGGCAAACCTCCAATGGAGAAATCTTGCCACAAGAATCCCTTGACGAGGCCACCATGAATCACAGTAATCAGAAACAACTTGAAGCCAAAGAAGAAGAAGGAAGCAGCAGAGGAGGAGGAAGTGGTGCTGATACTTGGATTATAACTGAAACAATTTTATTTGCCCTCTTCTTGTGTCATCCAGAAATTTAAAAATGTAAAAATGCAAGACAAAGCAGTACTGATCTCAGACAAAATATCTAAGCAGTTCTGTAACATACACAGTCCCCAATGTGATTAACCTGTCTAGGAATGGCACACACAAGACATGAAAGTTAATATCCCTCTTTCACTGTTCTCCTTTCAGCAGTCTATCCATATTACTTTTAATTATAGAGCATATATGAGCTATTTGGGGTCTTGCCAGCAGTGCCAGTGGTGAGGTATAAAAGGAAACTTACAATATCTGGCCATAAGCTGCTATTTATGAGCTACTATGGGTTTTTTGTTTTTATTTTGGAGGGGGAAGGCTTTTTGCCCTTCACACCTAAAAGCACTAGATAATCCTTCTTTTTCTTCTTCTCTTTTTGTTACGAGTCAGAAAAAAAGGACGGAAGCAAGAAAAGGAAAATACACAATGGCTACAAACTGAAGATAGTGTTATTTGGAGCCCCACAAACTTCCATTTATGAAGTAATACGGATGCAAAATAATATTCTTGTTCAGAAACCCCCTTACAGACTCCCTAGATTGATCATACTCTGAGCCAAATTAAATGTATAAAACACTTCCTGACACTGAGAAAAAGCAATGGAAAAAGCCTTTTTTTATTCTTGTGAGCCAGATGAGTCAATTCATTGGATTTGTACTGATGCTCACAACGTGAGCCTCCTTCATCAACATGTACAACATTTTCCTCCTCCAACTTGCATAATTACCTGTGCTTCTCATGCATCACATCATTGGCAGCTAGTAGAAAGGAAAATAAAAACATGAAAATTGAAAAGAAGTGCTAAAAACACATTTTGCTGTTGGTACATGACTCTGATGCATGTTATGTGCCTTCAAAATTATGGAAAGATTTGTTTAAAAGAGTATTTTCATGGCCTTCTTCTACGACAGTGGTTCCTAGCCTGCAGTCCATGAACCACCAATGAACTAAAATATGGTCCGCAGTCTCACCATTACTACACCATTGCAATGAGAGTGACTGGTCTTGCAAAACCCTCCTATTTGCCGAGGCTTAATAAATATGGTTTTCTGTGGGCAAGCAGATGGTAACTATTGGATGGCATATGTTCTGTATCAGAAACTAGAGCTAACGGGGTCTATCCAATGCAATTTTCTGAATCTGCACCTCAAATAACCAAACTGAATCTGAAGTTCACCAAAAGCTCATTCGTAACCATTTGTTACTAATATTGGAGAGTGTTCCCTAGTCAAAAAAAAGGTTTGAAACCACTGTTCTAAGAGATACTACACTGTGAGAAATGAACAAGACTAATCTGGATGGTAAAAAGCCATAATTCCACTTTAGATCTTTATTGGCTGCCTTGTTTTAGTTCTTCCTTCTCTGTCAAGAGTAGGCTGAGTATGCACCTACTCTGTAGAATTAATGCAGTTTAACACCACTGCCATGGCTCAATGCTCTGGAATCATGGAAGTTGTGATTTTACAAGACCTTTTCTGCCAAAGAGTGCTGGTGTCTCAACTACAAATCCCAGGATCCCATCCTGAGACTCAAGTAAACTGACATAGGATCCTCTATCCCTGCCGTTATGAGTGGAGATAGTGGTACAGTAAGTGAGCCTTGTCATCCATTTTTGCAATGTTGAATTTAAACATATCTTCAACTTTCTTACTCATCTTTAATCAAATGGCTCGTACAAATTGCTAGATCCATGCTTCAATGGATGGGGGAATAAACAAATGAATATTATGTGTCAATATACGAGTAGTAAATCTGGGACACGTGCAACTTATGAAGAGGAAACTGTCTCAAAGACCATGGTTATACGAGAAATGTAGGCAGATTTTATCTTAGTTATTCCCATCTATGCTTTTAATTTGCTAGTTAATGGACTGGGCACAGAGTGCGGCTGCATACAAGTTGTGCATCTGCATTCGAAGACATTACTTTTGAAACAGAAAGGTGTGATTCAGCAGATTCTTCAGAGAAGATTTTGCATAATTATATTTTGAAAAGAATCCAGACGCATAGACTTTCCCATATATAAAATTGAACGAGATCAGAATTAGGAATGGTTGCATACAACTCCCCAAATCCCCCAGGTGTTTGCGTATGTGTGTGTGTGCGCACACAAATAATATACTCTTTGTGCATCAGCCATTCCTTTATTATCACTACTACATTAATGACCTACACACCTAACAGGAGGTAATTTCCTCTATGCATACTCTATGACAGGGGTGGGCAAACTGCGGCCCGGGGGCCGGATGCGGCCCTTTGGCTGATTCTATCCGGCCCGCCTAAGGGCCCCTGGCTTGCCTCCCCTGCCTGGCCTCTGCATAAAAATCTCCAGAGAAGGGGACTATAAGGAAGCATTATTTTATTTTAGTGGTGTTTATTATTATTGTATAATATCTTTATAACAATAATAAAATAAAATAATAAATAATATAATATAATGTTATATGATATATTATAATTTCAATATATTATGTTTATATATATATACACTATAATATAATAATTATGATATTAATACTAATAATATATGAATATTTCTTGATATATTAATATGTTAATATTAATGATGTGTAATATATAGTAAATATAGTAAGTGAATAAATAAATAAATTATGTAGATTAGCATGTAGTTCCGCCTTTAGGTGCGGCCCTCCATAATATTTTTTGGCTCTCGTGTGGCCCCTTGGAAAAAATAGTTGCCCACCCCTGCTCTATGATATACTCCGGTGCGGGTCGGAAATCTGTTTTAAATGCACCATCATGGCTATGTATTGTGTTTTTACTGTATGTTTTATCGTTTGCTTTTATTGTATGCTTGTATCTGTGATCCGCCCCGAGCCTGCTGGGAGGAGCGGAATATAAAACCGAATAATCTGTATACCTTTATAAAACGGAATGTTTGTATGTGTGTATGTGTGTGTGTATGTGTGTATGTGTGTATGCGGAGGGCGGAAGGGCGGATATGTGGCAGCTATTTGCATAAAGTCCTTTGATTGGACAGCCTCACCACTCCAAAATTCTAAGGCACCAGACAGAGGGCATTGATAGCCACTGATTAGCCAGCAACCCAGAATCCAGGCCTCTACATTCAAACAGTAAAAAACAAGCAGGCTGGTATAAATCTAACACAAACAGCAGTGTATAGATGCCAAGTGGTCGTTAGACTGTATCCGCTGAAAGTATGAATGAAAACACAACCCCAATGTATGCAAAATAGCAATCTATTAAACAATGGAAAATATAACAAACATACAATAAAGAGGACTCAATGTCTCAATGCAATTGAGAGGCGCACGGATATCCCCCCCAAAAAAGTACTTGCAATTGGATGGTGCTTGTGGAAGTCCACCCCTTGCTGTGTGTGCACGGCAAGGGCGTCCGGGCTCGGCGTAGGCCGGCGCGGCTGAGGCTGGCGCCGAGTGGTGACGTGGAGCGGCGCGTCAGCGCGGCTGCGGACGGCGCCGAATGGTGACGTTGAGCGGCGCTGGTAGGCAACGTCGTCTACGCTGTGATGCTGTGGTGACGACAGTGCGTGGTGGGCGGGGAGGAGGATGGCCCGGATCAAAGGGATAGCGATGGTGGGGAAATCCCCAAACAAGGATCCAGGGAATCCCCGGCGTCCTTCTCTTGAGTAATCACGAAACTCACACCCCTCCCTTGCCGGGTGGACGGCAGGGCGCGTCAATGGAGCTCCTCAGGAGGGAATCCCGGGAGAAAAGACACGGAAGGGGGTGATGGGATGTATCGTAGGGTGGGTCGGATTCACAAACATTCAGCAGTCTAATGAAGAGCTTCAATGCTCTGTTAAAGGGGAAATGCCCCAGGACTTGTATGCAAGAAGAGGCGGTGTGGCTCCTTCTTCATACAGAGGCTCGGTGGGTAGCAGAGCCGACGGCCAGCATAATGCTAATATTCATCCGCGGCTTATTCAACCGTTTTGGGCTTATTTTATGGGCTCCTTTCTCAAGGCTCTATGGCTAGTACCAAGCAGTAGTCATTATAAATACAACAATGAAGGGAATCAATATCCACAAATTATACATGAAAACACTAAAACACAACCTATAGTAATAGCAAGTGTATACATACCATATCAGGTGTAGGATTACACATAACCCCGCTCTATGTGGAGTGGGGTGACCCAAAGGTAATGAAATGGGGGAACTAGCTTTTTATAGTAAGATGGAGCTGATACAGATTGGATCATTGAGGCCAGCTGACCATTCTGTGTTTAATCGTAAGATCCATAAATTTTCTAATCTCAGTAATTGCTCACTGATATCCTTTTGAGTACTAGAGGTGACCTTTTCTAGTACCCTTACTCTTAAGGAGGCAGGAGTGTGGTTCAACTGTGTGCAATGGGAGTAAAAGGCTGAATCTAAGCTCTTTTTATTTATTTTAGAACGATGCTCCACAAATCTAGTTTTGAGTTCTCTTTTAGACTGGCCTATATAAATTAAATCACAGCTGCACTGGATGGCATACACAATCATCTTCGTACTACAGCTCCCAAAGGATTTGACCCAAAAGTATTTATTTTTGGCAGGGCTAAATATCTGTTTGTCAGAACATGTTTGCACAGATAGAACAATGGGTGCATGCCACTGTACCCGGTGACAATGTACTTCTGATACTGCCCAGTATCAGAAGTACATTGTCACCGGGTACAGTGGCATGCACCCATTGCCTCCTTAAGAGTAAGGGTACTAGAAAAGGTCACCTCTAGTACTCAAAAGGATATCAGTGAGCAATTACTGAGATTAGAGAATTACTGAGATTACAGAATGGCCAGCTGGCCTCAATGATCCAATCTGTATCAGCTCCATCTTACTATAAAGATGCTGGTTCCGCTATGTCATTACCTTTGGGTCACCCCACTCCACATAGAGGGTTATGTGTAATCCTACACCTGATCTGGTATGTATACACTTGCTATTACTATAGGCTGTGTTTTAGTGTTTTCATGTATAATTTGTGGATATTGATTCCCTTCATTGTTGTATTTATAATGACTACTGCTTGGTACTAGCCATAGAGCCTTGAGAAAGGAGCCCATAAAATAAGCCCGAAACGGTTGAATAAGCCGCGGATGAATATTAGCATTATGCTGGCCGTCGGCTCTGCTACCCACCGAGCCTCTGTATGAAGAAGGAGCCACACCGCCTCTTCTTGCATACAAGTCCTGGGGCATTTCCCCTTTAACAGAGCATTGAAGCTCTTCATTAGACTGCTGAATGTTTGTGAATCCGACCCACCCTACGATACATCCCATCACCCCTTCCGTGTCTTTTCTCCCGGATTCCCTCCTGAGGAGCTCCATTGACGCGCCCTGCCGTCCACCCGGCAAGGGAGGTGTGAGTTTCGTGATTACTCAAGAGAAGGACGCCGGGATTCCCTGGATCTTGTTTGGGGATTTCCCCACCATCGCTATCCCTTTGATCCGGGCCATCCTCCTCCCCGCCCACCACGCACTGTCGTCACCACAGCATCACAGCGTGAACGGCGTTGCCTACCAGCGCCGCTCAACGTCACCATTCGGCGCCGTCCGCAGCAGCTGACGCGCCGCTCCACGTCACCACTCGGCGCCAGCCTCAGCCGCGCCGCCTACGCCGAGCCGGACGCCTTGCCGTGCACACACAGCAAGGGGTGGACTTCCACAAGCACCATCCAATTGCAAGTACTCTTTTTGGGGGATATCCGTGCGCCTCTCAATTGCATTGAGACATTGAGTCCTCTTTATTGTATGTTTGTTATATTTCCCATTGTTTAATAGATTGCTATTTTGCATACATTGGGGTTGTGTTTTCATTCATACTTTCAGCGGATACAGTCTAACGACCACTTGGCATCTATACTCTACATTCAAACAACAGGATTTCTTCCTACTGAAGGGAAAAAAGCCAGCATCCCAGAATCCAGGCCTCTACATTCAAACAACAGGATTTCTTCCCACTGAGGGGAAAAAAGCCAGCAACCCTGAATCCAGGCCTCTACATTCAAACAACAGGATTTCTTCCTACTGAGGGGAAAAAAGCCAGCATCCCAGAATCCAGGCCTCTACATTCAAACAACAGGATTTCTTCCCACTGAGGGGAAAAAAGCCAGCACCCCAGAATCCAGGCCTCTACATTCAAACAACAGGATTTCTTCCCACTGAGGGGAAAAAAGCCAGCAACCCAGAATACAGGTCTCTACATTCAAACAACAGGATTTCTTCCCACTGAGGGGAAAAAAGCCAGCAACCCAGAATCCAGGCCTCTACATTCAAAAACAGGATTTCTTCCCACTGAGGGGAAAAAAGCCAGCAACCCAGAATCCAGGCCTCTACATTCAAACAACAGGATTTCTTCCCACTGAGGGGAAAAAAGCCAGCAACCCAGAATCCAGGCCTCTACATTCAAACAACAGGATTTCTTCCCACTGAGGGGAAAAAGCCAGCAACCCAGAATCCAGGCCTCTACATTCAAACAACAGGATTTCTTCCCACTGAGGTGAAAAAGCCAGCATCCCAGAATCCAGGCCTCTACATTCAAACAACAGGATTTCTTCCCACTGAGGGGAAAAAAGCCAGCATCCCAGCATCCAGGCCTCTACATTCAAACAACAGGATTTCTTCCCACTGAGGGGAAAAAAGCCAGCAACCCAGAATCCAGGCCTCTACATTCAAACAACAGGATTTCTTCCCACTGAGGGGAAAAAAGCCAGCAACCCAGAATCCAGGCCTCTACATTCAAACAACAGGATTTCTTCCCACTGAGGGGAAAAAGCCAGCAACCCAGAATCCAGGCCTCTACATTCAAACAACAGGATTTCTTCCCACTGAGGAAAAAAGCCAGCAACCCAGAATCCAGGCCTCTACATTCAAACAACAGGATTTCTTCCCACTGAGGGGAAAAAAGCCAGCAACCCAGAATCCAGGCCTCTACATTCAAACAACAGGATTTCTTCCCACTGAGGGGAAAAAGCCAGCAACCCAGAATCCAGGCCTCTACATTCAAACAACAGGATTTCTTCCCACTGAGGGGAAAAAAGCCAGCAACCCAGAATCCAGGCCTCTACATTCAAACAACAGGATTTCTTCCCACTGAGGGGAAAAAAGCCAGCAACCCAGAATCCAGGCCTCTACATTCAAACAACAGGATTTCTTCCCACTGAGGGGAAAAAAGCCAGCAACCCAGAATCCAGGTGTCAGATCTGGGAAATCTGAGCTTGGAAGAAGTTCAGGTTTCCAGCCTGCCATGAGGTGGCTGACCTTTGTCCCAGATCTCTGGGACCTTTGCCCCAGTTACTGAAGGACATGCTGAGTCAGTGTGGGAGTGATGTAACTTCCAGGTGCCTCTAGGGAAGTGAGGTAACTTCTTATGGACTTGGACATTGGACAATGATCTCAATATGCTGACTCAGGGGGCCGTGAGGTCACATCCCTTTGGACTATGGGATTTGCTGAATCACCCGGATATGGTGCAACCCTGCCTGGACATTGCATGGGCAAGGGGAGGGGGGTTAGGTATAAAAGGTGTGTTTGGGTGGCGGGCCGGTGCTTTAGCTTTACGAGTATTGTACCTGCAATAAAATCGTGTTGGACCGTGCTTCTATCTACGCGTGATCCTTACCGAAATTGGAGCGTCATTACAGAAGCTAAAGCCCCATTCAACTTTCCCAGCAATGGAGAGGTTGGCTTGGAAGGAGGAGTATATTGATATGTGGAATATTGCTCCCGAGGAAGTTCGGAGAACCATGGATTGGGAGATGACGACCATTGACCAAGTGGGGTTCCCGGACGAGCCCAGAGAGGTGACGGCGAGCGGAGCGTCAGCCCAGAGGGACGAACTCCGAGAAGCGGAGAGATTGTGGGACGCTCAGGTGAGCGCTTTGAGAGAAAAGAGGCGGCGAGATCCAATTCAGATGGGTGCTTGGATGGCCGGAGGAACCAGAGAAGCTGTGCTGAAGGAAGGGCCAGCTCAGGTGGATCCAGTGGAGGACAGGTCCAGAGAAGCTGAGAGTAAGAGTGCCTCGGCTCGGGTTGACCTGGAGGAGTGTGGTAGTGAGACCACAGAACCTGAACCGCTGTCGGAGTTAGCGGTGATGAGGTGTAGAATGGATGCGATGGAGCATACCATGAGAAGGATGTCCCAGGCGTGGCCCAGGAGAGAGCCTAGGGAATCGGCGTGGAGTGCCCCGGGAGGAGGAGATTTCACTTATTATTCGTGGATGGATGGCCCGTCAGCAGCTGAGCGCTTTAGATCTCCCATGGGAGTGTGGGCGGACGGTGGTTATCTGGCGTCAGAGGAAGTGAATCCAGTCCCGGTGAGCAGGCCCCTGCAATCGGCAGGAAGAGGAGTTCCAGTTCCGAGGATGGAGGCCCCTCAGGGGTGGAGAATGCAATCTCAAGATTTTGGAGGGCGATTGAAAAAAGGAACCTCTGAGAGTGGAATTCGAAGGTGAAGCATGCAAGGTGGCCTTCTTTATTGCCACAGTCAGAGACCATATGGAGGATTATGGCCATCTTTACCCCAGTGATGGTAGCCGAGTTCGAGCCATTGGAGGAGTGTTTAAGGGAAGGGCTGCGGAATGGTATGTGCAATGCCATGATCGGAGGGATCCATGCTTAACATCGGTCCGGGCCTTCCTGCAAGCTATTAGAAACCGTTTCCGTGATCCTCTGGAGAGGGTTAAAGCGAAGGAGGCGTTGCGAAGTTTATCCCAGGGATCCCGTTCAGTCACTGAATATGCGGAGGAGTTTATGGGATTGGCCGGAAAAGTGGCAGAATGGTCCCAGGCAACGTTGCTGGAATTATTTAAAGACGGCCTGAGAAAGGAGATTTTGGAGTGGTGCCTGCATCGGGGAGATCCAGGTGATGTTGATGGCTGGATCCAGTTGGCCGGCAGCGTGGAGGGGATCTTAGCTCAAGTACAACGACGGCGGTTCCAGCCAGCGAGATCCAGAGTGCCAGGACGAGGTTTTGCTGAAAGCCGATTCCGGGGAGGAGAGTTTCGGCGTGGCGGCGGAGGCGATAGCCGGGCTGGTGTGATGAAGAAACCAATGATGGGACGGGGCCGCTGTTTTATCTGTTCCCAGCCGGGCCATTTTGCGGCCCAATGCCGGCAGAAGGCGGTGCAGGATCCTGTCCGTGCGGATCCGTCCAAATCAGCATCTGCTAGGGCAGCTTTTGTGGACAATACTGATGTGATAAGTGTTGGGGTGAGTCCCCCAAGTGTACAATGCACCCTGGGATTGTTTAAGGGGAATGAAATTATTGAGAAGAAAGCCTTGGTAGACTGTGGATGTTCAGAGAATATAATATCCCCTAAGCTAGTAGATGATTTGGGGGGGGGGCATGAAAACTTTGGATACCTCTGTTAATTTTACTCAGTTGGACGGGTCATCTATTAAGGGTGGGCCGTTTTCTTTGGGTACTAAAGATTTAAAAGGTCGGGTGGGACCTTGGGAAGGGGGTATTGATTTTGTAGTGGCCCCCATTACAGGACATGAGGTGGTATTGGGGATGCCTTGGTTGGAACAGGTAAATCCCAAGATTGATTGGAAGTCGGGGAAAGTGCAGTGTGAGCCTAATGTGGAGAAAGGGGTTCAGAACGAAGTGCAGGGAGTGCCCGTAGAGTACTGGGATTATGCAGATGTGTTTAACCCTAAGATGGCTCAAAGTCTCCCCCCTTTCCGTAATGTGCAATGCAGTATAGAAGTAAAGGAGGGGGCTATTCTGCCCAAGCCGAAGATATATGCCATGACTGTACAGGAGAAGTTGGCTTTGAGAGAGCAAATTGATGGATATTTGGAGAAGGGGTTTATTCAAAGGTCAGAGTCTCCCATAGCTGCGCCAGTTTTGTTTAGAGAGAAAAAGGATGGGAAATTGCGGTTGTGCATTGATTATAGGGGATTGAACGCCATTAGCACTACGAATTGTTATCCTCTGCCGTTGATTAAAGATTTATTAGGCCAGTTAGGGGGCGGTAGATTTTTCACCAAGTTGGACTTGATAGATGCATTCCATATGGTGCGGGTGAAAAGAGGTGACCAATGGAAGACGGCTTTCTTTTGCCCTCTCGGGTTGTACGAATGGACCGTGATGCCATTCGGTTTGGCCGGGGCTCCCGGTATTTTCATGCAGCTTATAAATGAGGTGCTGCACCCCCTTTTATATAGGGGAGTTTTTGTGTATTTGGACGATATAGTGATTGTGACGCATACGAGAGAAGAACATGTTCTGTTAGTCCGAGAGGTGTTGGAAAGATTGCGACAGGCTAGTTTGTATGTGAAGCTTAGTAAGTGTGAGTTTGGGAGGAATCAGATTGATTTTTTGGGGTATCGGATTAGTGAGAATGGAGTGGCTATGGATCCGGCTAAAGTAGAGGATGTGTTGAGCTGGGAGGCTCCACAAACCCGGAGGCAGTTGCAGGCGTTTTTAGGGCTGGCGAATTTTTACTGTACTTTCATATCTGGGTTCTCAGCCATAACTCTCCCACTCACAGAGTTGTTAAAGACGAAGGGGAAGGGGGAGTCCAGGAAGACCAAATCCCCTGGAGCGAGGTTAAGTTGGTCTGAGGAGTGTCAGAAATCCTTTGATAGACTGAAGAGGGCTTTTACCCAGAGTCCTTTGCTGGTGCATCCGGATGTGAGTAAGCCATTTGTGGTACAATGCGATGCTTCCGCATGGGCATATGGAGGGGCGTTGATGCAAAGGGATGAGCAAGGTAGTTTGAGGCCGTGTGCCTATTTTTCGAAGAAGTTTGGGGAGTTAGAGAGAAAGTGGCCCGTTTGGGAGAAAGAGGCTTTTGCGGTGAAGTGTGCTTTGCAAACGTGGCGGCAGTTTTTGGAGGGGGCAGCTTTTCCTTTCGTGGTGTTAACGGATCACCAGAACCTTCAGTATTTGAGGAATCCTCAGAAGCTATCTCCCAAATTGGTGAGATGGGCTCAATACTTTGCTCGGTTTAATTTCTCGTTGCAGCACATAAAGGGAAGTGAGAATGTAGTGGCAGATGCATTGTCTCGGTATCCAAGTGTGGGAGAGAATTGTTTGGAAAAGGCGGAAGAAGTGTTTACAAGGGAGCATTGGGGATTAGCAGTACAGACGAGATCTCAGGTGAAGAGAGAGGTGAAAGAGGTGGAGGAAGTGGTGGATGAGTGGTGTTTGGAGTTGCAGAGGGGTTACGAAAGTGACGCGTGGTTGCAAGATCATAAGGATGAATGTAAGATATTAAATGGATTGTGGGTGATGGGAAGTAAGGTGTATGTTCCTCGAGGGGTGCGGAGGAAAGTTTTGCAGCTTAACCACGATCACAAGTCTGCTGGCCATTGGGGAGTGACGAAGACGTTGTTGGCCATAAAGAAACGGTATTGGTGGCCAGGCATGAGAGCAGAGGTGAAGGAATATGTGGAGCATTGTGAGGATTGTGCCAGGAATAAGGAACCTGCTGCTAGGCCTAGAGGGTTGATTCAGGTGGTGGCCTCCCCCGTGCGGCCCTGGACGCACGTTAGTACAGATTTTGTGGGGGAGTTGCCGTCTAGCCGAGGGTACAGGTATATTTGGAGAGTGCTGGATTTATTCTCGAAGCAGGCTCATTTTGTTCCTTTGAAAGGATTGCCATCAGCAGAGAGATTAGCTGAATTATACGTGCAGCATGTGTACCGGTTGCATGGTTGCCCGGAACAGGTTCTCAGCGATCGAGGGGTTCAGTTTACTGCCCGGTTTTGGGAGAAGTTTTTGGAGGAGTTAGGAGCTCAGAGGAAACTTACGACTGCATATCATCCTTGTTGTAATGGCGGCGTAGAACGAACACAAAAGTCATTAGGGGGGTATTTGCGGATATTTAGCAATGAGGAACAGAATAATTGGTCGGACCTATTGCCCTATGCAGAAATGGCTTATAACAGCTCTGTACATTCTTCCCGGGGGAAGTCCCCTTTCGAAATAGTGTATGGTCAGGATGTAGCTCCTTTGCCGCAACTTTTGGAGATTGGTGGGGAGGAGAAGAGTGAGTGGAAGATGCGAGCTCAGGATGATTGGAGGGAGATAACTGAAGCTCTGGGTAAGGCGCAGCGAGCGTATAAGCTATTTGGGGATCGGCGGAGACAGGAGGGGGAGGAGTTTGCCGAAGGGGATCTGGTATGGCTATCCACACGGAATTTGAAATTGGCGAGTCCATCGAAAAAATTAAGCCCAAAGTATATTGGACCTTTTAGGGTGGAGAAGGTGGTCAATAAGGTTTCCTTTACTCTCTTGTTGCCAAAGAGTTTGGGCAAGGTACACCCCACATTCCATTGCAGCCTATTGAAACGATATGTGGGCCCCCTCCCGCCTAAGGACTGAATGATGTTTTCTTTCTACAGGGGGAGGACGTGGTGGAGAAGGACGTTATGTCAGATCTGGGAAATCTGAGCTTGGAAGAAGTTCAGGTTTCCAGCCTGCCATGAGGTGGCTGACCTTTGTCCCAGATCTCTGGGACCTTTGCCCCAGTTACTGAAGGACATGCTGAGTCAGTGTGGGAGTGATGTAACTTCCAGGTGCCTCTAGGGAAGTGAGGTAACTTCTTATGGACTTGGACATTGGACAATGACCTCAATATGCTGACTCAGGGGGCCGTGAGGTCACATCCCTTTGGACTATGGGATTTGCTGAATCACCCGGATATGGTGCAACCCTGCCTGGACATTGCATGGGCAAGGGAGGGGGTTGGGTATAAAAGGTGTGTTTGGGTGGCGGGCCGGTGCTTTAGCTTTACGAGTATTGTACCTGCAATAAAATCGTGTTGGACCGTGCTTCTATCTACGCGTGATCCTTACCGAAATTGGAGCGTCATTACACCAGGCCTCTACATTCAAACAACAGGATTTCTTCCCACTGAGGGGAAAAAAGCCAGCAACCCAGAATCCAGGCCTCTACATTCAAACAACAGGATTTCTTCCCACTGAGGGGAAAAAAGCCAGCATCCAGGCCTCTACATTCAAACAACAGGATTTCTTCCCACTGAGGGGAAAAAAGCCAGCATCCCAGAATCCAGGCCTCTACATTCAAACAACAGGATTTCTTCCCACTGAGGGGAAAAAGCCAGCAACCCAGAATCCAGGCCTCTACATTCAAACAACAGGATTTCTTCCCACTGGGGGAAAAAAGCCAGCAACCCAGAATCCAGGCCTTTCAAACAACAGGATTTCTTCCCACTGAGGGGAAAAAGCCAGCAACCCAGAATCCAGGCCTCTACATTCAAACAACAGGATTTCTTCCCACTGAGGGGAAAAAAGCCAGCAACCCAGAATCCAGGCCTCTACATTCAAACAACAGGATTTCTTCCCACTGAGGGGAAAAAATGCACCATCAACATTCCCTCCCCACTTGGCTCTGTGAAAACAAAATGGACCCCCCTATGACATGACCCACGTATTATGGGAATTGTAGTACTTTCCAAGACTTTGGTTCCCACAGACCACTGAGGCCACCAAAAAGGACCAATACAGACCACACTCAGCACACACAGCCCCCATGACCCACTCTACGTCCTGGTGCAGTTCGGAGGAGGGTGGGCCATGGATGATGGGACTTGAAGTGCCTCTATTCACTTCCCAAGTCCGCTGCAACCCTCATCCAATCACTGATCGAGACCAAACTTGCCATACATAACCCCCATGACTGCCTTCACGTCCTGGTGAGGTTTGGGGGAGGACCGACAAAGGATGATGGGATTTGTAGTACTTTTTACACCCCTCTGTTCCCACAGACCACTGTGGCCCCAACAAACACCGAGAAAGTCCACACTTGGCACACAGAGCCCCAGTGACCCACTCTACATCCTACTGAAGTTTGGAGGGGGACAGAACATGGATGATGGGACTTGCAGTACCTTCCCTCACTTCCCAATCCTGCTACAAACCTAATCCAATGACTGATCAACACCAAATCTGGCACACAGAGCCCTCATGACCCACTCTACAGCCTGGTGCAGTTTACTGTGAGACGGACCACGGATGATGGGACTTGAAGTACCTTCATTCACTTCCGAAAAACAATGCATCCCTCATCCATTCACCAATACAGACCAAACTTAGCACACAGAGCCCCCATGACCCAATCTACATCCTACTACACTTTGGGGGACGGGACACACAGAGATGATGGGACTTGCACTACCTTCAGTAATTTCATGATACCACTGCAACTCCCAATAATGATGGATCAAGACTAAACTTGGCACACAGAGCCCCCATGACCCACTCTACATCCTGCTGCACTTCTCAAATGACCCGGGCAGGGCCGGGTCCCCAAGCTAGTAAATAAATAAATAAATAAATAAATTTGTGTTAAATTTGTTTTATTGTTGCATATTATGATTGTGCTTTTTAGGCTATACAAACCACCCCGAGCCTGCGGGGAAGGGCGGTATAGAAATGGAAATAATAAATAAATAAATGGTATGCATAGAAGAAATTACATTTCTGTAGACACAAATCAGGTAAAAGTTTCCCTTTGACATTAAGTCTAGTCATGTCCAAATTGAGGTGGGGGTGGTGGGGTGGGGGTGGGGTGCTCATCTCAATTTCTAAGCTGAAGAGTTGGTGTTGTCCATAGACACCTCCAAGGTCACGTGGCCAGCATGACTGCATTAAGCACTGTTACCTTCCTGCCGAAGTGGTGCCTATTGATCTACTCACATTTGCATGTTTTTTAAATACTCAGTTTTCAAAATCTGTGTCTAACAGCTGAAGTTTACCCCTGGATTTGAACCTGGATTTGAACCAAGTTCAGCTACTCTGTGCTTTAACCCATGCCACCACTCGGGGCTCCCCACAAATCAATACTGTAGTATCATTTGATCAGAGAAAAATGCAACTTTTCCAAAATTATAGAGTGAGTTTTTTGACCAAAGGGGAGATTTGGATCTGTATCTTTCCTCAGTCAGTATACAACAAGTACATTGTAATACCTGTTGTTTTTCAAGTCCTTTAGACTTCAAGGTGACAGAATGATATAATTAAACATGCAGTCTAATCATGCGTGAACAACTAATAAATGCATCCTCACACCCCCGTTAGTATTCTTCAGAGACATTCTTGTTTACTTCTCATCCATCCTTTAACATTTAATATTCAGGCTGCTACTTCCGAAATAGAAAAGTGACAACAGTTGACAAGGAGTAATTTTATAGTTTTTGTGATTGTGTGCTGCCTTTGTATGTGATCAGATATTACTGTTTAGAGTGCGTTTTCCAAACTTTTATTTTCCTGTACTACAAAGCCGTCTCTATGGATAACCAAGGTACCAAAGATCTTGGCTGATTGTGAGGGACATTATTGTTTCCTTGACATTACCACAGTGTCAATTTTCTAACAGCTGAAACAAAGGACACAATCCTCCAACTTCCAAGGAATGATGCTGACTGAGCGAGTCTTCATTTAAAGAGGAAGCTCTATGAAGATGAGGCATGCAGTGGAAGTATTTTCATATAAAATCAGGTCGCCTTTCATCAGAGGATTGGAAAATCGGTCAGATTCACATTCTCCTGCAATTAGGATTGCCAGGTTTTCCTCTAAGCAATACAGGACAAATCTGGACAGTTGAAGTCTCATGAGGAAAAGTCTGCCATGAGATCTGAAGACAACTGTGAAATTTGGATATCCAAAAACTCACAAAAATCTAGTGATGTCAGCTAGACATCTCAAAATAAGATGACTCAGTGAGAGCACTGGTTGACCCTGCTGGAAGGAAGAGAGGATATCACATTGCATGAGTCTTAGTTAGAACAGACAGACCACTGGCATTGGGTGTATAGCAGGCCAGTGTCCTGCTTATGCCAAATCCTGAGGGTCAACCTGTTGTGAGCATGATTAATCCCAAATACAAGGTGTCCCATACTAAACAGTAAACCTGGGAATCCTATCCACTTTCTAACTTTCTCGATGTCATGTCCTTTCCACCCTGAATGTATGACTCTGCAGACATACATAAAAATGAACTGGAATGAAAGGCAACCTTATCAGCACTGGTCAAATTCAATAAATACAGCTAATTCCAGTCTAGGAATATCTGAATACAACCCATACTTGCTTGTTAATTAAATGTCAAAAAAGAGGAATTTTAGAAGAAAAAAATTATGACACTAGAGCAGTGGTTCTCAACCTTCCTAATGCTACGACCCCTCATGTTGTGGTGACCCCCAACCATAAAATTATTTTTATTGCTACTTCACAACAGGCCCAGATTAACACTTTTTTGCACCCTAGGCCACACTTTGAAGTTACGCCCCCTTTAAGACAACCTCCCGCCACCTCCAAGGTCCCCATTCCCACAGACTGGAAAGCTCTGCTGTGCTCTGAAGGTCTCCTCAGGAGTCAGGAGGCTTGGGGAGAGGGCAGCAAGTGCAAACTCGCTCCAAAGGCACACACAAAAGAGAGAGAGCGTGCGCATGAGAGAGAGAGAGCACGCGAGAGAGAGAGAGAGAAAGAGAGAGAGCGCAAAAGAGAGCGCGCGAGAGAGAGCACTAAAGGGAGCGTGCGAGAGAGAGAGAGAGAGAGAGAGAGAGAGAGAGAGAGACTGAGGGGTTGAAGCAGAGACTTTGCTGGGAGAAGGAGCAAGGAGGGGTATGAGAAAGGGGGAAAGAGGGGCGCAGACCAGGTTTTTTTGGTCCGTGATCTGCACCCCACCCCACCCCCTCGACTTGCACCCCTAGACCATGGCCTTGTTGGCCTTATGGGTAATCCGGGCATGCTTCATAACTGTAATTTTTCTACTATTATGAATTATAATGTAAATATCTGATATGCAGGAAGTATTTTCAGTCACTGGACCAAATTTGGCACAAATACCCAATACACCCAAATTTGAATACTAGTGGGGTTGGGGGGGGGGATTGATTTTTGTTATTTGGGAGTTGTAGTTGTCGGGATTTATAGTTAACCTACAATCAAAGAGCATTATGAACTTCACCGATGATGGCATTGAAGCAAACTTGGCACACTGAACTCCCATGACCAACAGAAAATATTGGAAGGGTTTGGTGGGTATTGACCTTGAGTTTTGGAGTTGTAGTTCACCTAAATCCAGAGAGCACTGTGGATTCAAACAATGATAGGCCTGGACTAAACTTGGCACAAATACTCAATATGCCCAAATGTGAGCACTGGTGGAGTTTGGGGAAAATAGACATTGACATTTAGGAGTTGTAGTTGCTGGGATTTATAGTTCATCTACTATTAAAGAGCATTCTGAACCCCACCAATGATAGAATTGGGACAAACTTTCCACACAGGACCCCCATGCCTTGAAGGGACTCACTGGTGCAAGCCTCCCTCCTGCCTCACACGCTCTCCCTCGCCTGCATATGCACACCATGCTGCCACATGCCGAGCACACCTACTCTCCCCTCCCCGCTTGGAGTCTCAGAAGCAGCCCTTCCCTTGGCTGAGAGGCCATCCAATCACAGCGAAGGAGGGCTTTTGATGGGAGGATTCACCATCTTTTTCCAAAAAGGAAGAGAAGGACAAGTGGAGAGATCTTCAGCCATCTCTGCCAAAGGGATTCCTAATACCATCAGAAATATATGTTTTCTCATGGTCTTTGGTGACTCCTCTGAAATCCCCTCGCAACCCCTCCAGGGATCCCGACCCCCTGGTTGAGAAACACTGCACTAGAGTGATCGAATGAACACACATGGAACCAAATCAGACTTTTAAGAGTTAAATGTTCAAAATGTTTTCCTCTGGATGGATAATAAGACAGTTTCAATTTCTTCCCTATTTACATTCTTAAAATCTCAATTACTTTCTTCCCAGAATATGATGCAATTTGTGAATTTCAGGAAATTCTTATAAAAACAATCGAAGCCAAAATATCCACAGTTTTGTTTGGAACCGTCTTCATCATTAATTCCAGTTGCCAGAAAAGCACTTACACTTGGCAGTCTGGAAGAAAATCCCAATTCTTGCATAATATTGGCCTGTGTTAGTTGAATAAGACATTTATGGGAAATGCTTGATATCTAATTGCAAATGTTAATACCCCCTCCATATATTTGCCCCTAAAGCTTAATACTGAAGTCATGCAGGGAGTCTCCCCCCTTGTTTCTCTATAAAAGGTAGTTTAATACAGCTAATAAAATGCCATATTTCATCAAGCAGAAATTGCTGAGAAGGAACAAATTTAATATTTCTTTAAACTATAATTAAACAGAGACAATCCCATCAGGTGGCAGATGCCACTGGGCATTGCTGCATCTATTTCTCCCAGAACTCCCCAATCCGTCTCCTCTCCTCCTCTATGCTCCACGGCCTCTATGGACTTATGTATAAGACCGTTTCCTTATACCTGCAGCCTCTTTGTATGTGTATTGATTGGACTGAGAGTGATTCTGAAGTTAAGGTTTGATTAAGCTAATTCGCTAAGATATTTGGCAAGAGTGCAAGGAGATTTTGGGCAGGTTGAGGGAAGACATAATTGAAGAACTGCAAAATGTCACACAAATGTCATGAAATGGCAAGAACTACAAGCTTAAAAAAGGATAATAAGCAGTATGAATGAGAAAAGACGATGCTTCAGATTGATGCACGAAGCTAATGTGGGCAATATAAGGAAGATAGTGACTGTTTCAAAGGAGACATTCAGATAACTATAAGTTGACTGAGATCTTAAGACTTCTTAAGAAAATTAGAAATTTCCTAATACTATTTATTTATTTATTTGGAACATTTATACCCTGTGCTTTCTCGACCTCCAAGGAAAGACTCAGGACGGCTACCAACCGGCAACAATTCAATGCCGAAACAGTAAAACACATAAAAAATACAATCAAATGCCTAAATCAATACAAATATACATTAAAACAGTTCACCAGGTTATGGAATAAGAGAGACTCCTGCGTTCTTGGTAAGTTGCCTCGGTGAACTTAATAGATAGAACCATAGAGTTGGAATAGAACCCGTGGGCCATCCAGTCCAACCCCCTGCCAAGAAGCAGGAAAATTGCATTCAAAGCACCCTTGACAGATGGCCATCTGTTTAAAAGCCTCCCATAGGAGCCTCCACCATACTCTGGGGCAGAGAGTTCCACTGCTGATCAGCTCTCACAGTTATAAAGTTCTTCCTAATGTTTAGGTGGAATCTCCTTTCCTGTACGTCGTTTGAAGCCATTTTTCCTAGTCCTGTGTACTATACTGAATGGCTGGATATATCTTTTAATGTAAGTGGGAAAACATATCTAGGGCCATCTGTTATTAATTGCATTAATTGCTCTTAACAGCTGCTAAATCAGAATGCATATCACCTGTTCTTTTTTGTAGTGCTTTGTATTGTTTCTGTACATGGATGTTCCATAGGCATTGAGGTCCATTGATAAAGATTACATGCAGTCAATGTATCTCTATATACTCATGTATAAATCTAGAAATTTTGGTTAAAAATCAACCCAAAAAACCTGAGTTGACTTATCCAGAAATCAACCCAAAAAACCTGAGTTGACTTGTACATTTGCTTTTCTGAATAGAGTTGCAAAAAGGTAAGAGCTTAGTCCATCCTAGAAGAAGCTTTAAAAAATCAACAACACCCTCTACTCTCTTCATCGTGGTGGCACTTCTGGCTTTTTAGTGGCTGGGGAAGCTGTTTTCTAAAGTGGCATTTGTTCTTTCCTCTCTCTACAAAATTTATTTATCATATCAGAAGCAAACCAAGGGTACAGTTGTAATGTATTTTTTAAAACTTGGCATTTTACTAAATGTCCTTTGACCAGTTACTGGCTACTTGGAGTGTCTCTGGTGTTGCTGAGAAGGTCCTCTATTGTTCATGTGGCAGGGCCCAGGTTGCATTGTAGTAGGTGGTCTGTGGTTTGCTCTTCTCCGCACTTGCATGTTGTGCAATCCACTTTGTGGCCCCATTTTTTAAGGTTGGCTCTGCATTTCATGGAGTCAGAGCGCAGTCTGTTCTGTGCATTCCAAGTCACCCAGTCTTCTGTGTGCCCAGAGGGGAGTCTCTCATTTGGTATCAGTCATGGCTTGAGGTTCCGGGTTATAGCCTGCCACTTTTGGACTTTCGCTTGCTGCGGTATTCCTGCGAGTATCTCTGTACATCTTAGAAAAATATTTCTTCATTTAAGGTGTTGACATGCTGGCTGATATTCAAACAGGGGTTGGGCCAGAGATGTCTCTGCAAAATGATCCTCAACTTATTTATTTATTTTATTTATTTATTATTTCAATTTAATGGATCGCCCTTCCCGAAGCTCAGGGCGATTTACAGCATATAAAAAAACACACAGAATTAAACATCATAAAACCTCGTAAAAACAATTTTTAAAAAATCCCAGCCCCTTGCAACCCCATAAAACCCTAACGAATCAGAACACAGCTGATTCATACAAAGACAACAATAGGATGGCAGGGTGGCAGATGTAGTCAAGCACCGGTCAAGCCCCAAATGCCTGCCTAAATAGCCAGGTCTTGCAGGACCTGCAGAAGGCCAGTAGGTCCTGCAGGGCTCGCGTCTCCTCCGGCAACGAATTCCATAAAACCGGCGCAGCCCCCGAAAACGCTCTCTGCCGCATACTAGAGAGTCTACACAGTTTCAGGCCTGGGACCTCCAGCATGTTATACCCTTCTGAGCGCAGTGATCTTCTGGGTACATATGGGGTAAGCTGCTCCCTCAAGTACACTGGCCCCAAACCATGTAAGGCCTTGAAAGTCAAGACTAACACTTTGAAGGAGACCCGGAATTCAATTGGCAACCAGTGCAGCTCGCGCAGGAGAGGTGTTATATGGGCAGATCTTGTGGCTCCCAACAGCAAACGAGCTGCCGCATTCTGCACCAGTTTGAGTTTCCGGATTGCCAACAAAGGTAGGCCAATGTACAGCGCGTTACAGTAATCGAGCTTATCTACTGGTCATATTAAATCCATAATGTTGGCTCCAAATTCTGTCCTTGGCTTAAGCATAAACTCTATTTATTCATGAGTATATATGGTATTACCCAATTCAAGCCACCTGTTATTTCAGTATTACCACATCTCTAAACAAGTTTATACAAGATAACACCAATAGCTTAATTTTATGTCCTTTCCCCCATGTCATTTCCCTTTGTCACAACTGATGTTATGAAACAGTGAATAATAGTGTTTGTGTTATTGGGATGATAGACTGACCATAAGTAATATTTACCTACTCACTATAAATGCTACTTTAATTGCAGTATGCAAGAAAAGGTGAAGTAGAGGAACCCTGAGTCATATTCGCATAATAATCAGAAAATCAGCCCAAGGGCCTGAAATAACCACTTTCCCCCCATTTCCCCAGAGAAGCCTGTAGCTGGAGGTAACGGGAATCAGGAACATTTATATGAGTAGTAGATGCGTACAAACTGATAGCAGAAGAATGTGAGGATTGCAGCAAATGCAAATGTTATTGTGCAACTTTTACCCCACAAAACTTTGGAGAAAAATTAGTACCTCTGCACCCTATGCTAGTTTTCATGCTGAGAAAAGGCAGGGATTAGAACTGTAGTTAACCCTGAGGCAGAAAACAATGAAAGTAAGATGAGATATTGACTGCAGTCTTAACTCTTTTTAATATTGTGTGCGTGACGGATTGTGTTGTCCCCAGATCGAAGATTTATGCTGGTTTGCCTCCAGATAATACCAGCAGATGAGCAAACTCCTTCCCAGCAGTAAAGTGCTACAGTTATGATCCCTATCTTCTTTTCTTGACATATAGAACTTTAATTGAACAAAGATCAATCCTGTTTTTCAACCAGTTCCTTTTTATGTCCACTGCTTATTTTTGTTTTACATACTCTGTGTAGTGAGCATGCAATCAGCTCTTACACAATTTTCTGTAGCTATGAAAAAACCATATGAAAATGCTTCAATAAAAGATAGTAGTAGTAATACACTTTATTTATATCCCACCCCCCTTCTCCCCTAGAGCAGTGTTTCCCAACCAGTGTGCCGTGGCACACTAGTGTTCCGTGAGCGATCATCAGGTGTGCCGTGGGAAATAGGAACCTCCAATGCCCTTTTCCCCCCTCCTGCCAAACACTTTTTCTTCTCCACTTGGGCTCCCTTCTTCCCAGCCTCGCTCTGCTCTGGGCCAAGTCTGCACAGTAGCGCCCACATGGGTCATGTCTTCCTCCCTCTCCTCTCCCCTCCTGAATGCGCTCACGCTGCCCCCTCGGATCAAAATGGCAGCAGAAGCGGGAGTGTAGAAGAAAAAGTAAGTGTTCTGCAGGAGGGGGAAGAAAGGGCGCGAAGGGGGAGGAAGAGGTCTCTGTCGAAAGCTGGCATGGGCAAACTTGGACCTTCCAGGTGTTTTGGACTCCAACTCCCACCATTCCCTAGCAGCCTCAGGCCCTTTTCCTTTTCCCCCTCAGCCACTTAAGCAGGAAAGGGCCTCAGGCTGTTAGGAATGGTGGGAGTTGAAGTCCAAAGCACCCAGAGGGCCGAAGTTTTCCCATGTCTCTTTTAGGGACCTTAAAGTGGTGAGCCTCCTTCCAACATTGTGATTCTGGATAGAAAACAAACAACAACATAACATAACATTGTTTGAGTGCACAGTGCTCTCTGGGTGTAGGTGAACTACAACTTCCAAACTCAAGGTCAATTCCCAAGCAAACCCTTTCAGTACTTTCTGTTGGTAATGGGAGTTCAATATGCCAAGTTTGGTTCAATTCCATTGTTGCAAGAGTTCAGAATGCTCTTTGATTGTGTGTTAACTATAAATCCCAGAAACTGTAACTCCCAAATGTCAAGGTCTATTTTCCCCAGACTCCATCTGTGTTCACATTTGGGCGTATTGAGTATTCATGCCAAGTTTGGTCCTGATCCAACATTGTTTGAGTCCACAGTGCTCTCTGGATATAGGTGAACTACAACTCCAAACCTCAAGGTCAATGCCCACCAAACTCTTATAGCATTTTTTCTTGGTTATGGGAGTTCTGTGTGGGAAGTTTGTGTCTTTCTGCCATTCTTGCCAGGATATCTATGTTGTGTTCATCGAAACAGGCCCAGGTTTCACATTGAGTGTATAAATACATTTAAAAACATATTAACTATATGTATTACTGTGTTAGAGTGTCATTTTGTGTCATTTTGGTTGGTGGTGTGCCCCAGGATCTTGTATATGTAAAAAGTGTGCCGTGGCTCAAAAAAGGTTGGGAAACACTGCCCTAGAGGACTCAGAATGGATTACAGCATTTACATACATAGGTAAACATTCAATGCCTTTACAATCATATACAATGAATGTTGCACTGCAGAACAGGATCCCCTCCGACTTTAAACACCAAACATTTGTGTTAAAATAGCAAGCAGTTTATTTAAGGTAATAAAAGACAAAGCAATATAAAGCAATCCACAGTAAAAGGCAAATCCAGTGGGCAGGAAGAAAAAGGAGCAATTAGTCCAAGGAGAAATAGTCCAAAAAAGGTCCATGAGACTATATACTTGAATTTAAAGGCAAATAACATCAAAGGCACTTAAACCAGGAATCAAACAAAGACAAGAATCCAGGAACTTGGCATGAAGAACTTAATGTGATTCCAACGTTGCTTCATCTTATATTCCTGCCCTATTTCCCAAACAGCTAGAAGCAGATTTTCCCTTAACTTTGGTTTTACTTCTAATTTCTGCTTTAATCTGCCTGAGTGCCATTATTGCCGGTTTGTTTTTCTGGCTAAAAACACTTCTTCTGTTCAAAGGCTTCAATAAAATCTACACCTGGAAATAACTGACCAGGGGACTGTGGTGCAAAGACTTTTCCAGGCTTGAGAATCCTTTTGCAGTAATACAGACCTCTTGGACCCATAATCTGAACTGCATTCAGGCCTCACATCTCTAAAACAAAGCCCAGGAAACATACCATCATTCCCATTCCCTTCAGAAACATCTTCATGAACAGCACCTCCATTCCCATCAGAGGAATCAACTTGAACATGAACAACATTGTCATTCCCATCATCCAAAGCAACCTGATAATTAGACACAATCACAGGCTGATCATTAGACACAATCACAGTCTGAACAAACTGACATACACAATGAGACACACAAACACAAAGGCAGAGGCTTCTCCTTTCATTTCCGATTTCTGGAGGAGGTGCTCATCTCTGGCTCTGGGAGATATTTTCCTCCATTTTTAAGCCGAGAAGCCAGTGTTGTCACTTCCTGGTTGTGTGGCTGGCAAGATTACTTGGAGTGTCTCTTTGCCTTTTCCAGCTGAAGCGGTACATATTTATCTACTCACATTTGCATGTTTGTGAACTGCTAGGTTGGCAGGAACTAGAGCTCACAGAAAGGAGCTCACCCCATCTCGCAGATTGAATTGCTGACCTTTAGGCCAGCAGTTCAGCAGCACAAGAGTTTAACCCATTGCACCACAGTGGCATTGTTGTTGTTGTTGTTGTTGTTATTATTATTATTATTATTATTATGGAAACATCCTGTCAATTTCTCTCAAACTCACCTTCTTTTTTTTTCCTGACACAGGTGATTCATAGGAAGGTATACCACTGGAGGAACTAAGGGGCAGGGATCATGGTATATCTGGTGTGTGTGTGTGTGTGTGTGTGTGTGTTAGCTGATTGCCAGATTAAATGCATGTGTTATTTCTGCAATATAAAGCCAAAATATATTGCTGCTCAACTTTCCACTTCTACCCCTGCTAAGATTGATCCTTTAAAAATATTGCTCAGATCATGAAAAAGAATACTCCAACCACTGTGAGCTGTGTGCAGTTATAGTCGGAGGCTTCCATTAAGTGGAATAGAGAATCTACTCTGTATTTTAGGATGAATGTCCAAAGTGCAGAACTCAGTGGGCAAAATAAGCCCAGAACCATGGGTAGCTCCTTTTATTTTCTTACTAAAACTCAAAGAGAAATACGTTCTCTGCTGTCATGGAAGTTATCTCTTATCTCTGGCTAGGTCCAAAAAAAATCAACATTTCCAACCTCTGATATTTTTACATATTTTAGATACCAATTCCCTTTTAAAAAAAACAACAACACCTTAATCTTGAGTACCCAGATGATGAAGGTTGCTTTGCTGAGGCAAGGTTAAATTTTGGACTACTTCAAACAAACCAGAGCTGTACAAATAATTGCTGTGGAAGCACATATACAATTTTCATTCTTCGAGGCAGTGCATAATTGTTTACACATTTAAGTTTAAAATCTACTTACATTCGTCCTTTGGCTTTGCACATTTCCATGCCCTTGTGTCTTTCCTACCAAAATATGTGGAACTTGTGCCAAAGAGGGATGAAAATCTGCTGGGCACTGGCTTTTAGGTTCATGCACCCATATGGCCTGGCAGCATGTAAGCAAGCAGGATTTGGAGAGAGAAAATATGATAATCACCAATAATAAACAAAAGTAAAATATTGAAAACGTGGCACTGCTAGGTGCACAATGAACAAGATAAAACACACACTTTTGAATGATCTAGTCTTCACCGAAAGTGCTCATAATTACCGTAATATCTACATTTTTCATCTGACTGAGAGAAAACTCAAGCATAAAACACCCAGGTTTCCTTCCTTGGATGCAACACAGAGTAGAGTGAAGCTGCAAGGACAGTATTCTGTCATTGAGAATTTAGTGATATAGGCACTTTTTCAGATGAGAACATAGAAAATGATTTGACTAACATTCTAGAAATCATCAGATTGCTAATAAATTGCAGTACTTTGATGTTAATTGAATCTAGATTTTGTTTTGAGATCAAACAGATTGTAATAGTTTAGGCTACAGTATAGAAACATTAAGGGGTCCCTGGTAGCCAGGCATGTAGCCAGGGGGGGAGCTAAGGGGGCTTCAGCCCCCCCCCCCGAAATTCTCAGGGTGGTCCGCGAAAAGGCCTTACTGGTACATTATTTAAACTGTTATGTTTATTCATATCATGATCTGATCACCATGCTCATTATAGCCCACATTAATGGGGTTATGGGGATAACAATACAAAAGGTTTGCTAGGGTAGACCCTCTTCCACCCAGTCTCAGCCCCCCCCCCCGAACCAAACTCACCCCGCGAACCAAAATCCTGGCTACGGCCCTGCTGGTAGCGCAGTGGTTTAACCCACTGAGCTGCTGAACTTGCTGACAGAAAGGTTGGCGGTTAGAATTCAGGAGTGGGGTGAGCTCCCATTGTTAGCCCCAGCTTCTGCCATTATAGTTTGGGGTTATAACTACCAAGATCCTGCATTGATTTGTGGATTTTGAGAGCTGTAATCCAAAGAGTAACGCTTCCAAAATCTGACTCCACTATATGATCATCTAGAAAAGGTAAAAGAAAAAGGTGAAGACCAAGACTGATGTAAATCAAAATTTTGAAGAGGGATTGAAAAATTCTGACAGCAAAGCCAAACAGGGATTGGCAAGCACTGTGTACAGATTAATAGGACAGATGGCCATAACATTTACTGCATTCTTTTCAGAACGATATTTTCGAATGCTTCAGGACAATAGCCAAGCTGTCTACACATGTGTGATTATGAGGCCAAGATTTTAAAGAAAGGCCAGCAGCATCATTTTCCTAATGATGCTAGTTGTTGGAAACAGGACATTATTACTTTTGTTTGGCATATGTGCTTTTCAATATGAACAAGTAACCATGTTCAGACACGTGCCAATGGACAAGTGTCCATGTTCAGAGAACGAGCATTTCTGGGACACAAACAATTGAGCTAATTTAGCCCCAAAACACATGAGGGAAATCATTTCCCAATGCAATCCATGTGCTCTTCTGCTAGCATACTATCTGTTCAGCAAAGCTAGCCAAAGCTAGCATCTTTTAAACATGAAGGACTGAATTAGGAAAAGGTTAGCCTGAGACTTGGCATATCTTTGTAAGACGTCCACAGAGAAGTGACACAAATGAGATCACGGCTTTTCAGAAAAAGAAAATTTTACTGAGAAGAATACACATAGCAATTACGTAGTTAATCATGAAAGGCTTTCCAGAAAAGAGACTGAGAAAAAGGAAGGAAGGAGTCATGGGGTGGCTGGTGTGGCTGCAAAGTGTAGTCTTCGGCTATTAAGGAGGCAAAGGAAAGGCAAGATACCAGCAGGATGCAAACGACTGAAATAGAAGGAGCAAAAGAAAATAAATATAATCATATACATCTTCTTCCTTATTACTGTGTCAAAAAACAGGAGAACAAGGAAATTATTCAAGCATATAAGGAAGATACACTGCTGGAAACTCACAAATGCATAGAGACAAAGGGCAGATTCTAGTTGGAGACTAAGGAGCAATGATCCAAAAGGTGAACTGAACTACACTGTTATGTCAGATTGACACTTTAACTGACATGCTTTTGCCCTTAGGGTTACTGGGAGTTGTCATTTCACATGATACTTAGAATTTTCTGCTAGAGAATTCTAGTTTCCTTCTCTAAACTACAGTTCCAAATTTCCAAGATTTAATACTCAGCTTCTCTTCTTAGAGTAGCTTTAAAGAATACAGTAGAGCAGCATTTCCAGGCCTCTGGTCTTCCAGAACATTTGGACTTCATCTCCTAAAACCCTTGGCTATTGGTCATACTGCTGTGGCTTCTTTGAGTCAAAGTCCAAAACATTGGAAGACTAAACTATAAATACCAGAACTCCTTATTATAAGGATGACACCTCAAAGAGAATGACACTGTGGTGCAAATACAAAAATTGACAGAACTCAGAAGTTCCTAGACCAACGTTTCTCAACCTAGGTGTAGGGACCCTTGGGGGGGTTCCATCAGGGGTTTCAGGGGGGTCACCAAAGACCATCAGAAAACATATATTTCTGATGGATTTAAGAACCCCTTTGGCAGAGAAGGCTGAAGATATCTCCGCCTGTCCTTCTCTTCCTTTTTGGAAACAGACGGCGAATCCTCCCACCAAAAGCCCTCCTCTGCTGTGATTGGCCAGCCTCTCAGCCAAAGAGAGGGCTGTTTCTGAGTCTCCAAGTGGGGAGGGGAGAGCAGCTGTGCTTGGCGCATGGTAGTGTGGTGCACACGTACAAGCAAGGGAGAGCATGAAAGGCTGGAGGGAGGCTCACGCCAGTTCTGGGCGTTCTCTGTGGGAAGTTTGGCCCAATTCTATCGTTGGTGGGGTTCATAATGCTTTTTGATTAGAGGTGAACTATAAATCCTGGCAGCTACAACTCCTAAATGTCAAGGTCTATTTTCCCCAAACTCCACCAGAGTTCACATTTGAGCATATTCAATATTTGTGCCGAGTTTGGTTTAGATTCATCATTGTTTGAGTCCACATTGCTCTCTGGATGTAGGTGAACTACAAAACTCAAGGTCAATACCCACCAAAACCCTTCCAGTATTTTATGTTGGTCATGGGAGTTCTGGGTGTTAAGTTTGGTTCAATTCCATCTATGGTGGCGTTCAGAATGCTTTTTGATTATAGATTAACTATAAAGCCCAGCAACTACAACTCCCAAAGGAAAAAATCAATCCCCCACCAGTATTCAAATTTGGGCATATCAGGTAGTGGTGTCCAGTTTGGTCCAGTGAATGAAAATGTATCCTGCATAGCAAATATTTACATTATGATTCATAACAGTAGCAAAATTACAGTTATGAAGTAGCAATGAAAATAATGTTCACCAGAATATGAGGAACTGTATTAAGGGGTCACAGCATTAGGAAGGTTGATAAATGCTGTCCTAGATGATGATACAGTTGTTTGTGACAAGACATTATGAAAATAAAGCTAATGGTTTTGGAAGCATAATGCCCAAACATATAGAAGGAAGACAGTTTTCTTTTGCTTGTTTAACAGAGGTATGGTATGGGATTTACAATACTTTCTGTATAGTGTTCTATACTTCATAGGATTCACAACAGCCAATTCAAGAAGTTATACATATTAGTTAAAATAGGGGCAGTCTGGACATTTACAACATCAGTTTTACTTACCTTTTCCAAGCAAAATGAAATCTTTGAGGAGCCAAGGTGCTGGGGAACACAGAAACGGCAGTGGAATTCTGCTCCCTTGGCAACAATACTGTGTTGCTAGATGATCTGATCCAATGTGCCAGTTGGTATTTTGATTTTGCCAGATGCTTTCAATTGGAGTTTTTTTCCCCCCTAGCAGCTGTTTCTGATAGTTCTGGGTTCGCATACTAAATGGTTTTACATTGTTGGACAAGCCCTTCAAGTATAGCTGTCTCTTGCAAACACGAAAAGATCATACTATGTGACCAGAAGATTCAATCATCCAAATGATAGCTACCAGAAATGCAAATGTGTTCTCCACCTTAGTGTTGTATGCTTGTAGATCAGACAGAAAGGGGAAAAGACATCTCAAACTACTCAGTCTACAACAAGAGAACTAAAGCTTTTTAAATTCTAAAGGTCAAAATCCAGTATAGGCAGGAGATTAATACCTTTCTGCATAACAATGTATTCTGACAGATCTTGTTTCAGGCAAATTAAAAGGGTTTTTATTACTATATCTATAGAAAAAGAGAGAAAGTAAATCACATAACACAAAATAAGCAAGGTCTGCTACTTCAACAATTTTGAAAATGACTTCTCTTAAAATGATGGCACTTTTAATATTCATTTTAAAATGTGACATTGTTTCACGGGAATTAATACAAACACTCTGACCTTTATAATTTATTAAAATTCTCATGCATATTTTAAAAACCAGAGCACACAGCATTGTGATATTTGTTACAGAATGGCTGTATGCATGGAATAACATATTTATCATTAGTTGTTGCTAATTGCTGTCATGTCAGCTTTGACTTAAAATGGCCCTATGAATGTGAGACTTCCAACTCAGTAACAGCCCTGTATAGGTATTGCGGATTCAGGGCCATAGCTTTCTTGATTGAGACTACCCATCTGCATGACCCTTCCTCTTTTCCTACTACCTCTTTATTATCTTTTCTAATGGGGCATGTCTGCTCATGATATGTCCAAAATACAATGGTCTCAGTTTAGTCGTTCTGGCATGGTTTCTCTGAGGACCCTTCCACACAGCCTTATATTCCAGAATATTAAGGAAGAAAATCCCACAATATCGGCTCTGAACTGAGTTATCTGAGTCCACACTCAGATAATGTGAGATTTTTTTGCTTTGATATCCTGGGGTAAAGGGCTGTGTGGAAGGGCCTTAAATTGGTTGTGTCAGTAGTTCTCATTATCCCTGCACAAAGATTGGATCCTATTTCCGTTACCTTTTACTTTAGCTTCTTGTCTCTCAGGTCCCTTCCACACAGCTGAATCAAATCCCACATTATCTAGTTTATTATTTATTTATTTATTATTTCAATTTTATATACCACCCTTCCCGAGAAGGCTCAGGGTGGTTTACAACAACAACTAACACAATCACAGTAAAAGATTAAAACATAAAAACAGCTTTAGACCAGAGTGGACTATGCAGCATTAAAGATTAAACGGCTGTTGAAAAAGGTAGGTCTTACAGGCCCTCCTGAAGGCCTGCAGATCAGTTATTGATCGGGTCTCCTCAGGAAGGGCATTCCAGAGAACAGGCGCTACTGCAGAAAAAGTGTGCTGCCGCATCGATGATAAGCGGCAGACCTTGAGAGATGGAACTTCCAATAGATTTTGATCCATGGACCATAGTAGCCTCTGGGGAATGTGCGGGGAAAGACGGTCCTTCAGGTACACTGGCCCCAGACCATGCAAGGCCTTAAAGGTTAGCATTGGAATTAGCACTTTGAACTGGAATATATGGCAGTGTGGACTGAAATAACCCAGTTCAAAGCAGATATCATGGGATTTTCTGCCTTGATATTCTGGGTTATGTGGCTGTGTGGAAAGGCCCTCAGATGCTTGGAATTTCATCTCTCATCCATTGGGGGTTCCTTTTCTTTTTGGCTGCCTTTTCTCATCTGTTCTTGACAATGTCCCTTGCTTCAGTCAAGAGTTTTTCTAATCCTAGCAATTAGATTTAATTGTGGAATTCTACTTTTACATGATCTTTAAATTCTACAGGGATACTAGCTTGTGTTTTGGCATGATGTGTTAAGTGTTCTCCCTTGGCTTTACTCTCATTCTTGAAATTAGCAGTCCATGATTTGTGCCACAATCTGCTCCTAGTCTTACTTTTGCAGAGAAAATGGAGCTTCTCTGCCTTATGCTTCCACTTATGTAAGCTATTTGAGTTTTATATTGGCCATCAAGTGATGTCAATGCCTTTTATCCTGTATTTTTGGGCCTAAAATTCTTCCACATTTTAGGACCAGTGTAGAAGGGCCCCCAGGCCCTTTCTACATTGCCATATAAAATCCAGATTATCTGCTTTGAACTGGATCATATGGCAGTGTTGACTCATATAATCCAGTACAAAGCAGATAATATGGATTATCTGCTTTGATAATCTGGATTATATGGCAGTATAGAAGGCGCCCTATTGAACCAAGGGCGGGAGGGAAGGGGCTTCCACTGGGCTGAGGGAGCTTGGAGAAGAGAAGACAGTGATGTAACATGATAGCCATGTTTATCAGAAAGGCAGTCATAATGGAAGAGGAGGCACCCTGTGTTTATTTATTTTAAAATTGTAATATTCACATTTGGCCCGCCCAAAATTGTTTTAAATTGTCTGTTACTGCTTGTGTTGAGTTTTATTGATTGTATTGTTTTAAAATTAATATTGTTTTGTTATTATGTGCTATTGGGCTTGGCCTCATAGAAGCCGTCCCGAGTCCCCTTGGGTGCGGGGTATAAATAAAGTTAATAAATAAATAAATAAATAAATAATAAAGTTGTTTTCTGATGCCCTCGAGCACTGCTTCTTAAACTATGGGTCCCTACTCGAAATGAGGTCCCCTTAACTCAGTGCTGGGGTCATGAACAAATGAGCAACAGCAAAAGGTTTCTGAACACCACCCATTTACGTGAATCTGTTGACCATAACATGCAGTGTTTATAGTGGACTCTGCAAGAAAATGTTTCAGCTGTACTCCATAGAAAGGAAAGGCCTATTGTGCCTAATGTCAATAAGGAAGTGGATTGTGGGATTTCTGGGTCTGATGAGCCTGTGAGCCAGCATGAGATTTTAATTCCTGAAATTCAGCATTCTGTGTCTCCTGTAGTTAGTTAAGGTGAAGGTCACATTCCAGAGAGAGGCCCAGAGACGTCTTTCTGTAGCAAAGGATGAACTGTCAGGTAGAGAGGTTAATGAGCTGTTAGGTAGCAGGCTTAGTTTTTGCAAACTCCGAGCTGATTCACAGATTCAGCGAAGGTCACAGTGCTTGTTAGAGAAAAAGTCATTATCAGTTTGCTAGGGAAAACGGAATAATTTCATGGCTTTTTCAGAGAGACCAAAGGGATTTTTCAGCAGTCTAGTCAACGTTGGAGTTTGAAGCACCATCTCTTGCCAAGTCCTAGTCAAGCCTGCTAAGTTCTAGTTTCATGTTTTCAGTTGTTCGTGTTCCATGCTTCCAAGTTTAAAGGGTTGTTCCTTTGGATTGGATTTTATGTTGCCGTATCTATCCTGATTCTTTTGCATTCCTGGTTTTTCATGCAACTCTTGTACCTTGAATCTTATGGACTATTTCATAGGTTTGGACCAAGATGTTTTTACTATTTTTCTGAACTGGTTTTTGTATACTTCAATAAACCACTTTGCTGATTTACATTGGGCTGGAGTGTGGTGGTTAAGTACAGAGGTGTTTCCTGTCCTGGAATACAACAGGTGACCTGTTTAGCGAATCTTGCAAATGTTTTGTTGCTGCCAGCAAATATTTGGTTTTTACACATTTTCTATAGGGTAAAGATTTTCCCCTGACATTATGTCCAGTTGTGTCCGACTCTGGGGGTTGGCGCTCATCTCCATTTCTAAGCCGAAGAGCCGGCGCTGTCCGTAGACACCTCCAAGATCATGTGGCCAACTGCATGGAGCACCATTACCTTCCCACCAGATAAGTACCTATTGATTTACTCCCATTTACATGCTTTCAAACTACTAGGTTGGCAGAAGCTGGGGCTAACAGCGGGAGCTCACGCCGCTCCCATGATTCGAACCTGCGACATTTTGGTAAGCAAGTTCAGCAGTTCAGCTGTTTAACCCACTGCACCACCGGGGGCTGCTATATATATATATATATATATATATATATATACATACACACACCTCTATATCTAGAGTCAGGTAAAAAAATGCCTCAGGAAGAATGGTGACAGTTTAAGTGGAGACTGCTAGAGAACAGGACACAATGGATTCAAGTGGCAAGGAAATAGATTCCAGCTAAACCAGTGTTTCTCAGCCTAGGGGTCGGGACCCCTGGCAGGGTTGCAAGGAGGTTTCAGAGGGGTTGCCAAAGACCATCAAACAACACAGTATTTTCTGTTGGTCATAGGAGTTCTGTGTGGGAAGTTTGGCCCAATTCTATCATCGGTGGGGTTCAAAATGCTCTTTGATGGAAAGTGAACTATAAATTCCAGCAACTACAACTCCCAAATGTCAAGATCTGTTTCCCCAAACTCAATCAGTGTTCACATTTGGGCATACAGTGTTCCCTCACTTATTGCAGGGGTTCCGGTCCAGGACCACCTGCGATAAGTGAAAATCTGTGAAGTAGGGATGCTATATTAATTTTAATATTTATACATTATTTTATATATTTTATACATTATTTTATTACTTGTGCTTCCTTACCCGCCTCCCAGCCCATGCTGAGGGCGCCTGCTTGCCTCCCTGACCTCCGCAGACCCCAGCAGAGCCTCCAGAGCCATGCAGGCAGCAGCAGGCCAGGGAAGCAGGCCTTCCCCGCCAGGCCTCAGGCCACCGCATTTCTGGGGTCTGTGAAGGCCAGGAAGGCAGGCCTTCCCTGCCGCGCTTCAGACTGCCACATTTCCAGGGGGCCTCCACTGGACGTACGTATTTTATATTAATATTTTCAAAAACCCGCAAAACAGTGAGTCCGTGTAATGCGAACTGTGAAGTTGAGAGGGAACACTGTATTGATTATTGGTGCCAAGTTTGGCCCGGATTCATCATTGTCCGAGTCCACAGTGCTCTCTGGATGTAGGTGAACTACAACTCCAAAACTCAAGGTCAATGCCTACCAAACCCTTCCAGTATTTTCTGTTGGTCATGGGAGTTCTGTGTGCCAAGTTTGGTTCAATTCCATCCTTGGTGGAGTTCAGAATGCTCTTTGATTGTAGCTGAACTATAAATCCTAGCAACTACAACACTCAAATGACAAAATCAACACCCAAATTCTCAGGGTGGTCCACGAGAAGGCCTTACTGGTATAAGGCACGGTGGCTTCCTTGTCTGTGCCTGGGCCCTCGGTGCACTCTCTTTTTTTTTCAGTGCCCCTGGTTTCAGCCTTCGGTGCTGGGAGAGGAAGGGGAGTGCTCCAACAGCCATGGGCCAAATAGGATGCTGCTGAACCATAGACCACTCGGAGGCCGCAATAAGCCTTCACTCCTGTGCAGTTGACAGGCCTTTGCGCCTATGCATTGAAGTCTTGCCACACTCGTGGCTAGAAGTGGAGTGCGTCGAACCCGCCGGCCACCTTCTGGGACTCTCTGGATCCAGGTAAACAACTCCCATTTGGAAAAGGGCAATCATTCCCTAATCCCTGCCTCTATGCACAGTTGGGCACATTGACTCTAAGTTAAGTCCAGATCCAGCGTTGGCTTGGTTCAATGCCCTCTGGATAAGGGTGCACTGCAACTCTCAGATCCAAGGTCAATTAGCCCCAATCCTCACCTGTCCTGTATTGCACAGTTGGCCATGTTTGGTCCAGATATGATGTTGGCTGCCTTCAGTGTTTTTTGGATCCAGGTAAACAACAACCACCCTTTGAAAAGGCCAATCATTCCCCAATCCCTGCCTGCATGCACTTTTGGGCACATTGGCTTTATGTGCCAAGTTTGGTCCAGATCCAGCATTGGCTTGGTTCAATGCCCTGTTTTGTATTATTATTATTATTGAACAGTTCTTCTACATTAAAATGAAGTTAGTTATGCTACTAATATGCAGCCTCCAAAGGTCGTGATATGGCATCTGCCATAAACCACGCTAAGTCACTGTTAAAGTCTTTAGAAATTTTGAGAGCAGACACAAAATATCATTTTGTAAAACTCTTTGACTTAGCAAGAACAACATCTGAAAACATATTTCCAAACAACTTGATTATTCCAAGGCAAAGTTCAAGACAGGAGCATTGGGCAAATCCAGGGACTGATTCTGTAGAAAATTATTTCAGAGTTGCGGTGTTCATACCATGTGTCGATTCACTCATACAGAACATTACTGAAAGAGTCATGGCAAATGAAGACATTTTAACCAGTTTCCATGTTCTCCTCCCTGGGTTTTCAGGTCTAGACAAAGTTCACCATATGTAACAACTGTCAGAATACTTTGAAAATGACGCAGCACTTGCTTCCGTCAAGGCCGAGTACATAATGTGGTGTAATATTACACCATCAATTAAGAAAGATACGGGGGTACTTAAAGTGTTGGAACTGTGTGACAAAACCTACTATTGGTCAATAAATTTCCTTTTGACTGTGTTAGCTACTTTACCAGTAACGACATGCAGTGTGGAAAGATCGTTTTCAACCATGAAGAGAGTGAAAAGTGTATCTAGAAGTTTAATGACAGACCAGCGACTTGGTGGACCAGCAAAGATTTCCATCCATTGGGACATCACTATCACACCGGGACTGTGTTGCAGCTGGCTGGGAGTCAGCTGCATTAAGATCACTACTGACCAAAAGGTCATGAGTTTGAAGTCAGCCCGGGTCAGAGTGAGCTTCCGACCAATTTGTGTAGCTTGTTGTCGACCTTTGCAACTCGAAAGACAGTTGCATCTGTCAAGTAGGAAACTTAGGTACCTCTTGTGTGGGGGGAGGCTAATTTAACTAATTTACGAGGCCATAAAAATCTCCAGCAAGCATGCGGGGAATGAGGAAGTACTTCATCAGTGTTGCAGATGGACATGAAGCGACAGCTCCCCTGGTGGCCAAAAAAAGTTGTAATGTTAAATAGCCTCTGACTGTCTGTCTATATGTGTGTTGTGTGCCTATGGCATCGAATGTTTGCCATGTATATGTACGTTGTAATCCGCCCTGAGTCCCCTGCGGGGTGAGAAGGGCGCAATATAAATACTGTAAATAAAAAAAATTAAAAATCAGAAAAAGTAATTGACAAAATGGCCGGGGAGAAGAAAAGAAGGCTGTTACTGTACAGTAAAAAAAAAGTCAAAAAGTATTTTAAACATTTGTGAATGAAAGTAAATAAATAACATTGATTATTTAAACGGTGATGTTTATTCCTATCATGATCTGATCACCATGCTGAATAGATCCCATATGCATGGGGCGGGGGTTATTGGGATAAGGATACAAAAGGTTTGCTAGGGTAGATCCTCTCTCACCCCTGAATCCGAATCCTGGCTCCCCTATTTCCTGCCTGGGGGCGCACAGAAGAAGCGCGCGCTTGAGCTGCCCCTGGCATTCCTCCCCACCCCCTTTGTGGTCCTTTCCCGCTCCCTCCCTCCTTCTTAGTGGAGCCTCCCACCTGCTTCTCCCTCCCTCCTTCCCGAATCCGGCTGCCTTCAGGTTGGCTGGGCGGCTCGATGCGGCTCCGGCGGAGGGCGCGCCGCTCTTCCTCCTTCGCTTGCCTCCCGGGAGGCGCCAGAGGCTAGAGCCAGAAGGAGGAGAAGGAGATAGACGCAGCCGAGCGAGGAGCTGCTCCCAGCCCTCCTCTTCCTCCTGGGCAGCTCCCTGTGCCCTTCTCCGGCGGGATGAGCACCTGCGACGCCAAGGAGTACCTGGCCAAGAGGGAGATCCCGCAGCTTTTTGAGGTAGGAAGGAAGGAAGAGCACCTCTCTCTCTTTCTCTCTGGAGCGGAGCAAGTTCGCCCAAAGTCTCTCTACAGCCTGGAGATGAAGGTCGCGCAGGGGGAGCAACGGCCAGGCGAAGCTGTCTCTCTGGAAATGGGGCCAGGCGGACACCCAGGCGCCCCGTTGGGAGCCCGGCTCGGGGCGCGTCTCATTCCTTCGCATGGGGTCGGGCTGCCTTTTGGGGCATCGCCTTGCATCCCTCGCCATCCCTTTGACTGCCATTGCCCCTTGGAGCCCCTGAGCCTGGGTGGAGGGAGGATGCCCCCTGCAGGCAGGAAGGGAATGGGGGCAGCAGCACCCCCTCCTCCTGAGACAGGCACTCCCCAAGTTAGGAGCAAGATCAGCTCGGTAGGGTTGCTCTTAAGTTGAATATGCATGTATGTGGGAACAGGTGCCGTTTTTAAGTGTAACTCAAGTCATATACCTATATACATAGACATATCTGGGCGGAGGCCACTAGCAGAGTAGATTCCAGAGGGCAGAGGGCAGGGACCCAAGCAGGAAGGGGAGGTATCCATATAACCCAGTGGTTCTCAACCTGGATCTGATTGGGGGGCTGATCCCCCCAGATGCAGGCATGTAGCCACTAGCCAGGATCTTGATTGGTCCGCGAAAAGGCCTTACTGGTACATTATTTTGTTATGTTTATTCATATCATGATCTGATCACCATGCTCATTATATCCCACATTAATGGGGTTAATAACAATACAAAAGGTTTGCTTTTGTACCCTCTTCCACCCATCCAGCCCCCGAACCAAACTACCCCCCGAATCAATGCATATGGGGGATATATTGAGCATGGTGATCAGATCATGATATGAATAAACATAACAGTTCAAGTAATGTATCATAAAGGACTTCTCGCAAACCACCCTGAAAATTTCAGGGGGAGGGGCTCAAGCTCCTCAACACCCCCCCCCCCCCGCTACATGCCTGCCCACATATTTTTGCCAGAAGTTGAAGGCAAAAATGTCAGGGGACCCACAGGTTGTGAACCACTGAGCTAGCGGGAGAATGATAGTTTTGGAAGGCTTTCATGGCCAGAATCGCTGGGTTGTTGTAGGTTTTTTGGGCTGAATGGCCAGTTCGAGAAGCATTTCCAACAGACCTCACAACCTCTGAGGATGCCTGCCATATATGCAGGCCAAACGTCAGAAAAGAATGCTTCTGGAACATGGCCATACAGCCCGAAAAACCTACACCAACCCAGAATGATAGTTCATTAGGTGGGGATGGAGAGTGAGTTGAAGGAGGAAAACCATTTCCGTCATTTTCCTGTTATTTCCTCCACCCATGACTCCCTCATGGAAACAACCCTCGTTTGGGATATGGGAAGTTCGGGGGGGAGGGGATAATGAGCAAAAACAAGGAAATGGTTTCACTCCTTCAACACCCCCCCCCCCCCCATTAAAAAGACTATTCTTCTCTGTCTAGGCCCCCTTTTGGAGTCCATCCCAGATAATGGAATAGTTCTCTCTCTCTCTCTCTCTCTCTCTCTCTATATATATATATATATATATATATATAGTGTCCATAAAGTCTCTTTGGGCTCCCTGGTAGTGCAGTGGGTTAAACCGCTGAGCTGCTGAACTTGTTGACTTAAAGCTTGGCGGTTAGAATCCATTGTTAGGCACAGTTTTTGTCAACCTAGCAGTTCAAAAACAGGCAAATGTGAGTAGATCAATAGGTACCGCTTCTGCGGGAAGGTAACTGCCTCCATGCACTCATTCTGTCCACATGACCTTTGAGGCGTCTACAGACAACATTGGCTCTTCGGCTTAGAAATGGAGATGAGCACTAACCTCCAAAGTTGGACTCGACTAGACTTAATGTCAAGAGGAAACCTTTACCTAAAGTCTCTTTATGATTTAAAAAATTGTGGTTTTTAATACATTATAACTATTCTCAATTAGCTTCTGACATGATAAATAAATACAATTCAAATGGTAAACAGACCTTATGGACACCCCTACACACACACACACACACACACACACGTTTTGTTTAACACGCCTGTGGTGTTTCTTTTGCTGTCTGTGTCCCTGTTCAGATTTCACCGCACTTTCCGTTCCTGTGATTGTGGATTGTTGTGGAAACAAGGATTGGTGATAAAGCTTCAGTGGAGACACCCCCCCCCCCCCAATGATAATTAATTCAGGAGTGAATCTCCCTTTCTAGGGGTTGATTTCTCTCGCTTCCTGTTGTCTTACCCCATTTGTAACCATGACTCGTTTGTAAGCCAGGAGTTTACAACTCGGGGACTGCCTGTACTATCGAATGAATGCTGTTTGCCATCATCACTTTAACTGCCCGGGCTCAATGTTATGGAATCAGGGGAGTTTTCATTGTAGGAGGTCTTTGGCCTTCTCTGCCAAACACTGCTGATGCCTCACCAAACTCCCAACTCCCCGGGTTCCATAGCATTGAGCCACAGCGGTCAACATAGCACCAAACTGCATTCTTTCTACAGTGTAGCATGTCTGCTTGCTTTAGGTATCCAAATCCAATGCCCTTGCCCTAGGCAAACAGATGGCGTTTCCAGATGCTTTTGCTCCAGCCCTGCCTCTGCTTCTTTCCACTTCCCTTGGCTTTTGTGTGGGGTGTCGGACTCCGGGCTCTACTTTTAATGGGTCTGAAGATGCTCTTCTTTCCTTTAGTGCCTCTGTTTATTTTGTAACTTTGCATTTTTTTAAAAAAAAATCAGGCACTGTGACCTGGGAATGTGTGTGGAATTGGTGATCGGAAGGAGGGCACAGACATGTGCCACTGCATGTGATGCAATCTTTTAAAAAATCCACACCTTTAGCTTCTGTGGTGCCTAGGTCGGATAGAGATACTTTGTTATTTTGTTCTGGGTTGCATTTCTCATGTGTACAGTGGTGCTGAAAAGGGTATATGCCCTCTGGCCGTAGTGGTTTCCAGTTGATCGAGTTGTCTGTTATGTTTTAATGTGACAATGTGAAATCCACTGCTTAGGCTACTTGAAAGGCAAAGGTGTTTGAGCTCAAACCTGGTGGTCTGAAAGTAGTACCTGCAATGTTTACTATACCTTGAATGAAATTGTTGAATGATATGAATTCCTTGGTATCTCTTGATATCCTTTCCCCATTTGTCTTGTGAAATTATTTTAAAGAGGGATTCCAAGCACATATTTTACTAAAGCAAGCGCTTGAAGGATATAAGGTGAAAGCTTAATTACGAGTCATTTAATTTTCAAGGAGATTAATGGTTTCATTGCAAAATCTCAGGAAATGACAAAAGGTGTGTGAATACTTAAGGAACAACGTAAAGCTTTTACTGCTATTGGGTAGTTGTGAGTTTTCCAGGCTGTACAGCCATGTTCCAGAAGCATTCTCTCCTGATGTTTCACCCACATCTATGGCAGGCATGCTCAGAGGTTGTGTGGTTTGTTCAACAGACCCCTCAACCTCTGAGGATACATGCCATAGATGTGGGTGAAACATCAGGAGAGAATGCTTCTCGAACGTGGCCATACAACCCAGAAAACTCACAGCAACCAAGTGATTCCCGCCATGAAAGCCTCCGACAAAACATTTTACTGCTATTGATGATGTGATCATGGACAAATGTATATTACATTGAATAGTAAACCATAATCAATTCATTCGGAGTACTTAGATACGTAATTGCATCTATGATTTCTGGCCTAAAAGGTGCCAATCTAGTTATACAGTCGACCCTCTGTATCCATAGATTTTGTATCCACAGATCAACAGCCCATGCCATGGCTTGAAAAGATTAACCAAAAAAATCGAATGTATGTATGTTGTTGTTGTTGTTGTTATTTTTAGCCTGCTTTATCTCTAAAAAGAAACCCAAAGGCAATACAATATAGAAATGAAAACCTGAATAATATACACATTAAAATAAAATTAAAAATACAAATATTAAAATACAAAATTTAAAACCATAAAACCATTAAACAATTTTTTAAAAATACATAAAACTGTATGGAATATAATTTTACTATGCCACTCTATATTGTGGGACTTGTGCATACATTTATATAATGGGACTTGGTATCCACATAGGAGTCCTAGAACCAAACTCCAGTGAATATCTAGAACCTGTTTACAAGTCTGAGAGCCCTTCCAGACAGGCACTATATCTCAGGATCTGATCCCAGGTTTTCGTTTTAACCCCAGATTTTCTGGCAGTGTGGACTCATATAATCCAGTTTAAAGCAGAAAACCTGGGATCAGATCCCAGGATATAGGGCCTGTCTGAAAAGGCCCTAAGTAGGGGATAAATCCTGTTGAACTCAGTGAAGCTTTATTCTCAATAGACATATATAAGATTGCATCCATAATATTATTTCAAGATGTGTGTGATAGGATGCTCTGACTCATGTTTTAGGGATGGAAGCCTTAGGCAGTTGTATTACATTAGGTGACTAGGGCTTTTAGCAAAAAAATTTGCCAGAGCAACACAATGCTGGTGGTCTTGTCATTCAAACAAAAACTCTGCTGTGAATATTGGTTTCTGCAAGATGAACAAATGTATGTATCATTGCTCATTCTCCAAATACACACTTATGATTGATCCCATTACTAGACATAGATCAGGAAACCACACTTGTTCCTTTCCATCCTACTGCAACTCTTTAAGGCCTCTTCCACACAGCTGAATAAAATCCCACATGATCTGCTTTGAACTGGAATATATGTCAGTGTGGACTCAGATAAACCAGTTCAAAGCAGATATTGTGGATTATCTTGCTGGGTTATATGGCTGTGTAAAAGGGCCCTAAGAGGTACAAGAAATGTCAGAAAGACCTGATTTAATAATGTGAGAAGTTGTATTTTAGCAGCACTCAGTTCCACTCAGAAAATTCATTATTTGTTCGTCAGCATTAATCTGATATTTGAGCTTTGGCTGCCTCATACTAGAAATGTCATATATGTTATATATATCATGTGTATTAAGATTAATGTTAGGACCATCCCACACAGCCCTATATCCCAGAATATCAAGGCAGAAAAATCCCACAATATCTGCTTTGAACTGGGTTATCTGAGTCCACACTCAGATAATGTGGGATTTTCTGCCTTGATATTCCGGGATATAGGGCTGTGTGGAAGGCCTTAGAGGCAGTATCAACAACTGAATAGACCAATCTGTGGCCCTATAAAATAATGATGAATGTTTCATGTTATATGTAATAAACATGGTATATCATACTTTGATTATATCGTATTGGTTACAGGCAACCTTTTGCACACATGATATTTCGAAGCAACGAAAACATCTCGAATCTTTCTAGAAAACGTCTTTACCACATTGTGTATATATTATGCCAGCTTGAGCGTTGTGGGTAAAATAGAGATAAACTGCTAACGTTCTCGAGAGTCAAACAGCAATTATATAAAGTGGTTGTTTTACAAACATTTTCACATTAAAATAGGACATTTTCATCCCTTTGTGCACAAATTGAACAGTACAAATTACTACTATAAGATGCACTTGGATGTTAAAAGCAACATCTGATAAGGTCCGTTCATATGCAGTATTTTAAATGAAATTCTTTGTTGATATTCTCCACCCCAAAAGCAGCTAATAAACTTATTTGTTTATTCAAATCTTCATCTTAATTCATTGGATCTTCAATTGTGTTGTATTTAATTTGATCTTCTCAGCATATAATTCCACAGCATATTGATTTATTGTGATGCTAATGACTAAACAGGGTCATCTGTCTGCAAACCACTTGAACTGATCTATATAGGCACCTATTTGGCCGGGGAAACCTGACACTGAATGAGATTGTGATCTTTGGGATGGTTTCTGAAAATAGGTATTAATCAGTTCTGACTACGATACATGCTAAATTTTTATCTTCCAAAAGACATGCTCAGATTATAATTTTATACAAACTGAATGAGCATTTGCACATCCAGAAAGAGCATGTATCTCTGACCTTCTAGCACGATATCATCTAGGCATGCAAGTGGGAAATCATGTTGTCAAAAGTGTCTGGTTTAGAGTTAAAAACATGCATCTGGGAGGTTTCTGGAGTTCAGTCCCTCTAGTAAACAAGTAAAGTGTGTGAAGTGTATATGTCTTGATTTAAAGGGAATATAGTTGTGTCTTCCACCCCATCCTGTAGCAGGATAGGAATATAAGAAACTGTCTCGTGCTGAGTCAGATTGTTGGTCCATCTAGCCCAGTACTGTCAACTCTAATAGCAATTCAGGGTTGCAGGCAAGACTCTTCTATCATGATATGAATATCAATATTCATACCCAATGTCCCATCAAAACATATCTGACCCAGTTTAGATTCCCAAAATAGATATATTCACTGGGGTGTAAATACAGTAACAACTGCACTTGTGATGTGGCGTTTGTGTCTTTGTGCATGTATGCCCAGTGGGTGGGGAAACTCCTAGAAAGAGCTAAACTTGCTGGTTTAGTTCAGATAGAGCAGTAGTTCCCAAATGTTTTTGGCCTACGGCCCCTTTTCCAGGAAAAAATTTACTCACCGCCCCCCTAGAAATTAATTTTTTTTTAAATGTAATAGCAATTAAACAGAAAGATATATGCATTAATGCAGTAGTTCTCAACCTTTCTAATGCGGTGACCCCTAAATAAGGTTCCTCATGTTGTGGTGACCCCCAACCATATTTTCGTTGCTACTTCATAAATAATTTTTGCTCCTCTTACCAATTCTAATTCAAATATCTAATATGCAGGATGTATTTTCATTGTTACAAATTGAACATAATTAAAGCATAGTGATTAATTATAAAAACAATATGTTTGGGGGAGTATGGACAATGGATGATGGGATTTGCAGTACCTTCGACCAATTCAGCTCGGACTTTCACAGCCGAGACCCCATGAATGACAGACCTGGGCCAATCTTGGCACACAGAACCCCCATGACCAACAGAAAATACTGGAGGGGTTTGGGAGGAATTGACAGTGATTTAGGGGAGATGTAGTTCACCTACATTTGGAGAGCATTCTGAACCCAAACAACCCTGGATCTGGACCAAATTTAGCACAAATACTCAATATGCCCAAATTTGAATACTGGTGGGGTTGGAGAGATTAATTTTGTCATTTGGGAGTTGCAGCTGCTGGGATTTATAGTTCACCTACAATCAAAGAGCATTCTGAACTCCCAACAGCAATGGAATTGAACTAAACTTGAGCAATAGAGAATACTGGACCTTGGAAATTGGGAGCTGCTTGCATTTTCCTTCATGCCACGGCCATCTCCCAGGAGGCGCCTGTAAATGCTGCAGCGACTCAGGGGGCATTTGCAGATGCAGAAGCTTTCCTTCTCCGCTGGACCAACTGGCAGGCACACACTCGCAAGCGCTTGACTGTCTCAGCCTGCCAGTTGGAAACCCCATGCAGACGTTGCCAGGAAACCACAGCGCACCCCCCCCTTTTTCTCAACTCTGCCAACGGGGCAGTCCCTTATCGCCCTTTCGTTCCAAGGAACCCGTTGGATTGGAAGGGGCGATACAGGTCTGCGCCGTGGGCAGGAGAGGAAGGGGGCGCACACTGCGGTTTCCAAGCAGCGCCTTCACGGGGTTTCCAAGTGGCAGGCGCACACTCTCGTGCTTGCAAGTTGGAATCCCGCCACCCACCCCCTTACAGGGTTTCAGTGTCCTCCAAATTCTCCTGAGCCTCCCACTGCCCCCTTGGATCGCCTCACCACCCACTTTGGGAACCACAGAGATAGAGGAAGAGAGCTGGAGTTGAAGAGAAGTTAAGGAGTAGGCACTTTTCACTTTGAATATGGTTGTGGCGTTTTCATTTATGGAGCCCCTGGTGGCACAATGGGTTAAACACTTGTGCTGGCAGGACTGCTGACCAAAAGGTCAGCAGTTCGAATCTGGGAAGAGCAGATTGAGCTCCTTGTGTCATTTCCAGCTCCCCGTGTGGGAACATGAGGGAAACCCCCCGCAAGAATGGTAAAACATCAGAAACATCCCCTGGGCAATGACCTTGCAGACAGCCAATTCTCTCACACCAGAAGCAACTTGCAGTTTCACAAGTCGCCCCTGACACACAAAAAAATCAGTTGTGTATTTAGGAGAGATTACAAGGATAAATATTTTTAGTGTAGTTTCTATGTTGCATTTGTTTCTATTTAATATTTTTTTTATTGAGAGCTTTTGAGATTTGCATTCAAGTGTTGCAATATAAGCCATGGTGCATGTATACCATAAAATTAATGCAGTTTGACATCATTACAGCTGCCATGGCTCAATGGCATGGAATTTTAGGAGTTGTAGCATTACAAGGTACAAGGCCTGTAGTCTTCTCAGCCAAAGAGTGCTATGTCTTACCAAACTGCAAGTCCCAGGATTCCATGGTATTGAGCTATGGCATATAAAGTGCTGTGAAACTGTATTAAATCTACAATGTAAATGCATTCTAAGTAGCACAGGCAAACGAGTCCTGCAATCAAATTCTGCAATGGCACCTTATTGCATACTTTGAGCTTTTGGACAGTGTACATGTGTCTAATGTCATGTATAAGGGATTTTGGTATTAGCTGTGGTTTGGTTTCGGGACTTTCTGTGAATACTAAAAATCCATGGATGCTTAAGTTCCATTATATGGTGTAGAAAATAGGACTTCTCATATAAAATGGCAAAACCATAGTATCCTTTTTATATTCTTTTAACAAAAATCAGACCATGGATAGTTGAATCCCTCCATACTACAAAGGAGCAACTGTTTAAGATATATATTGTGATTGGAACTGAGATTGTGCTTGCAATATTGAATTATAGTTGATCCCAAAGCACCCAGAAAGACGTACATGCACAAATCACAATAGTTCACAGAACAGCCTAGATATATTGTCTCTGAAGAGAAGCTCTATACAATGTATACATTCTATTGTGTCTTTGATTACAATAAAAATGAGCTAAGTTGCATTTTAATTGATGTATTAAATATTCATGGTTTCAGGCAAGGTCGTTGAGAACTATTCATTAGTTTTCCCCATCTGTGGCTATAGATCAGGGAAGTTTATTTCTAAGTTGCTGCTTGAGACTTATAAAGCAGTTAAAGTGAATAAATAAGTAATAAAGGGAAATCACTTAAAACCTGTTGGGTAGCAGGAGAGAGGGGAAGACTAATATTTTGTCACTAGAAGGGGTCAACAGTAGTGTTTTGAGACCTGGACGCGTTTGTTAATAACGGGGAATTTCAATTGCATATGGTAGACATTTTTCACCATTTGACAGAGATCTTTTCTTCTGGTGATTGATGTGCACCAGGATAATACCTCCAGGATGACAGTGAGAAGCAGGATCTCTCTTGCAACCCCTTGTTGCAGGCTTAGACTGAGGGTGAAAGGGCATTGGATGGAAACATCACCCTGCTACATTCCAATTGCTATCACAATAGACCTGTGTTGCTCTATGTTTCTGGAGTTCAGTCAAATGATGATATGTAATTACAGATTTGTAACTGCATCCATGGTATAGGACTTGGCCAGGATCTTGTGCAAGTCTCCCATTTATAGGATCACCATCAAGCTGAGATCAAGCTGATGGCACACACCAGCAACAAATGTGATATCGAACAAAGCTTTGGAAAGGCTTGCCTAGAGGAGACAGGAGCCCTATAGATCCAGCAAAGAGGATTTATTTATTATTTATTTATTTGCCATGCTTCTATACCGCCTCTCTCAGCCCGAAGGCGACTCGAGGCGGTGAACAAGCGGCAACAAGTGCCCATATACAATACATCACAAGATAAAAACAGTCGAACGATTAAAGTTCGTTAAAGGATCCGGTACTCTGGCGAGAAAAGAAGCACCCAATTTAAAAGTTTTCCCTGTTTTCACAAATAAATCTCACCAAAGTTGAAGAAAGTGCCACAGAGTTGTTTGTTGCATTCCAGCTGGTAATGAATGACAGCCGCAAAGGTTCGCCCATGCTGACATGCCAGTACAATGCATTACATACATTTTTATAGAAAAACAGAACTGCAAAGGTTCAATCTCCCCCCCCCCCCCAAGCCGGCTTTAAGCTGATTGGATAGAGTCATCAGCTTGCTGGGAGGTGCCACCGACTTGGTCATGCCTCAGCCAATCAGGAAGCTAGTGCCGTCCAATGGGAGCGAAGGAGGCGGTCCGAGCAAAGAACAATGAATCAAGAAAGAAATATGGATGGATTAATGACTCAAATATTTGTCCACTTTGCCGGCGATAACTAAAAAGCCCTCAAGCTAGCAAGTTGTATTGTCCTAAGTGAGGAAATAAACATTCTCATGTGCCTGTAATCCAGCTGCGCGGAGGCTGAGGGCAGCGGATGGTGTGAGCTCAGGAGTTCTGGGCTATGTCGATCGGGTGTCCGCGCTAAGTCTGGCGTCAAATGTATTTCCCCCATGCTTTTTATCTCAGTATACATCAACAATATTACAAAATATAACATATAATCCGTGGGATATTGTCAGTACTATTTGAAATGCAATAAAAGATTTAAGGTAGAACAATCCCAGTGGCTTGCGGATTTAAAAAGACCTTCGTTTTAGGAAAAGCAATTTGTTTGCCAAATAGGTTTGGTGTTATAACATTCTAGTCCACTTGTTTGCTGAATTTATACACTTGGATTGGTGATGCATTGGCGGCAATTGCTTAGTTGAAGAAAACGCGGTGAGTGAATGTGAACATGTGCCTGTTTTCATAGTATTTCCTGTTTATTGTATGCCCTTAAGTCATTTCAGGCTTACTTCAGCCCTAAGGAGAACTTACCACATGGCTTTCTTGGCAAGATTTGTTCGTTGGGGGGCTGTCCGTGCCTTTCTTGGAGGTTGAGAGAGTGTGGTTTTCCCAAGGTTACCCAGTGCATTTCCATGGTTAAACAGGGATCTGACTTATTTCCAGAGTTGTAGTCCAACACTCAAGCCACAACACCACCTTAGACTACAATCTTGTTTTCAACCGCAGTAGCCTGCAAGTAACATAACATCACTTTTGTGTGTTTTGTTTCAGAGTTTGCTAAATGGATTAATGTGCTACAAACCTGATGATCCAGTGGAGTATCTGGAAGGTTGTTTACAGAAAGTGAAGGAACTGGGAGGAGCAGAAAAGGTCAAATGGGACACTTTTGTTAGTCCAGAGAAAAGAACACTACCTCCTCTTAATGGCAGCCAGTCAAGGAGAGCATTTTTCAGAAATGGTAAGCTGTGTTAATGTTATCATTGCATATTTCATTTTGAATTCAGATAGGAATCGTGAAATGGGGAAGCTACTGTATCGGGTTTGGGAAGCCATACTGTTTAATGCAATGGTGGCAGGGAGTAAATGTCTGCTGGTGGCTCAATGGCTTGTGTTAGTGATTGACAATGTCATTTCATAAATAGTAACTGTATTTCTGTCAATCTGGCTTCAGCTGTTTGAGAGTTCACCCTAATTTTAAGTTGTATTTCAATTCAGATTTCGTGCTCAATAATGCGTGCGTGCATAAAACAGGAGTTTTGTGCGTACTAAGTTGGGATTAAGCTCCATTGAACACACACAACTTACCTAAACATGGCTTCAACCTATACAGAATTCACTATATGATGTCGGCATCAATAAACATTTTAATTTGGCTAAATAAAGCTTGCTTTTGTTTTGGAGGAAGTGGAGAATGTTTCCTTCCCACCTAGCTGCAGGAAACGGAGGTCAGCTTTGTGTAATAAAGACACAGAGTGCGATCAATTAATTTTTAATTGATTGTCATTACGCACCATATAGAGTTGTGATGTATTGTAAAGTTTGCCAGAGCTATATAATAAGTTATTTAGGATGGGCAAAAATACAGGAGTGGTAACTCTGTAAACACTAGAATCAAACCGAATGAGAAATATATTTTCTTAGAAATACGCAGTGCTGCTTAGTCCTTTTACATAATAACCTGATTGGCAGTGCCAATATAATTAATGTAGATAGCTTAGTTAGAAGCCCCAGAAAGCAGTCTTTAATTTAGCTAGTGCTTTAAACTATGCCAAAAAGCTGGTGGCAGTGAACAGTACACGAGAAAAAAGAATACCTACAAGAAGTACCTATTTCTTTTGCTATTGTTAATATTCCCAAACAGCTACTGGGGTTCTATGGAATTCTCAGGGTGTTTTCCCCTCCTTAGCAATAGAAGTGTTTCATGCTTTCTATGTGTTCTCGGCAGTAATTAGATCTAAGCATACATCTACAGTCTCATAACATAATTCTGAATAACTGCAAGAAATCTGTTGCTTAGCAAGAGGCAGGCCTGTAGCCAGGATTTTGGTTCCGGGGGGGGGGGGGTTGAGTCTGAGTAAGAGAGGGTCTACCCTAGCAAACCTTTTGTATCGTTATCCCAATACCCCCATGCATATGGGATATATTGAGCATGGTGATCAGATCATGATATGAATAAACATAACAGTTTAAATAATGTACCAGAAAAGACTTCTTGCGGACCACCCTGAGAATATCGGGGGGGGGGCTGAAGCCCCTCAAGCATCCCCCCCCCCCGGGCTACATGCCTGGTAAGAGGTCTTATTTTGCTTGGCTGCCTGCATGTATTCTAAGAAATGATTCCCGTATATACTCATGCAGGCATGTAGCCAGGGGGGGGGGGGGGCTAAGGGGGCTTCAGCCCCCCCCCCCAAATTTTCAGGGTGGTCCCCGCAAAGGCCTTACTGGTACATTATTTAAACTGTTATGTTTATTCATATCATGATCTGATCACCATGCTCATTATATCCCACATTAATGGGGTTATTGGGATAACAATACAAAAGATTTGCTAGGGTAGACCCTCTTCCACCCAGTCTCAGCCCCCGACCAAACTCAGCCCCCTCCGAAACAAAATCCTGGCTACGGCCCTGTACTAATGGATTTTGATGTGACCTCTGAATAAGTTGAGAGTCACTCCTTAGAGGAGGGAATGTGCCAGTGCCGCATCACCGTTTTCCCACCTAAGAAAGAGCAGAGGGAATAACTACTTCTTTTTCCCAGGACAGACTAAACTCTCCTAGAGAAGGTGGTGGATCCTTTAAAAAAATAAGATTCAAGTTACTTATATATATATATATATATATATATATATATATATATATATATACTGGTAAGAGATTATGGAAGTTGAAATCCAAATGCATGTGAACAACTGTTGGTTTCTCACATTTAAGCTTGTTTCAGCACACCTGCATGGGAGAGGACTTCATTTTAAATCGGTAGTTCCCAAACTATTTTTTTAAATCAGGGACCACATGACCAGAGATTATTCTCCAACATTAGTACCAAAATGGTTAGGAATCAGTTTTTGGTCAACTTTAGATCTGGTTTGGGGTGCTGATTCAGAAAATTTATTTATTTATTTTATTTATTCTTCAAATTTCCTATACCGGCACTCCCCGAAGGCTTGGAGCGGTTTACAGTTTGACATAAAATACATAATACACGAACAATACGATACAACACAAAAGGGAGGGACTACATCTAAGGCAGGGGAGGGGAGACCAGGGCTCGTGACCACATGGGTCAGTGAGCTATCCAGAGGTCAAGCCAACAGTGTGTAGCACAGCAGTTCTCGTTTGTGCCTGGAGGGCAGGGGGCAGGGCCTGGGGTCCCATTAGCATTAGAACCGGCCGTGCCAGAACTAGATTCTGAGGATGAGCTAGATGACTGGGGCGAAGGGCAGCTTTCCCCGCAAGAGCCTCTTTCACCCACAGAGAGCTTGGCCTGGGAAAAAATGTGTTTTGGTCCAAGGGATGATTCAGATCACCAGGTGCAGTCTGATAGTGATCCAGGGAGTTATGAACACCCGGGAGGGAGATCTTCCCAGGAGCCCCTTGAGGAAGATATGGAACAAAGCGTATGGGAAATGGCTAGGGAGGAAAGCTCCCAGGGAGATAGCAACACAGCTGCCGAAAGACAAGGTCGAACCTTTGATAGGAGACGGAGCATTGAGGCTAGTAGGAGGGATTGGTCCCGAGCCCTAGACCGGCCGAGGTCCGTCAGCAGAGATTGGAGACGAAGAAGCCTAGAGCGTCGAGGACCTCGGCCGAAGGATTAAGTATAGGATCCGTGGGAACGAATCCTCAGTTCTCCGGCCACGTCTTACCTGAATAGGCGTGAAGCGGAGTGGGACCACAAGCTAAGCCGTGGTCATCAAGCCTTGCCTTGCCTTGCCTTGCATTACCTTGCCTTGTTTCCTGATCCGCATTGGTTGCAGAGCCTTGCCCTGTTTCCTGATCTGCATTGGTTTGCGGAGCCTTGCCTGGTTTCCTGATCCGCATCGGCTGCGGAGCCCTGCCAAGCCTTTTGCCTATTTCGCTATGTTATCTTGGACATTGTTACTTTGAACCTTTTGAACTATATCATATCACATTGGACTATATTCTTTGGAACTGTTTTTATACTCAATAAAGTAGTTAGCCTTCAGTACGGCTCTGTGTGTGTGATTAAGGGGCCCGCCAAGTCTGTGCATTGTGACACAGTGAGCTATCCAGAGGTCAAGCCAAAATTGCATTGAATAGACCACATCAGCTATAGTTTCTAATACAGAAACATATTCCATGGCCAGCAACAGGGAAGGAGTAGCAGGAGGTGCGAAAGGAATGGAAATAAAATAAAGAGAAGGAGGCTCGCTGACCAGATTTTCATCCTTGTGGCCCACTAGTTAAGAACCACGGTTTCAAATAGTGTGAAGTTCCTAATTCTCATTCCTAAAATTTATAGAAGCTGTTTCATTCCTAGGCAGAACTCTACTGTCAATTTCTATGGATTTTTAAAGGGCCATTTTGATTAGCTTTGTTACAATCATAGTATTTATCAAGTCAGGCAATATTTCTTTGTCTACACAACACAACGAAGTGGGTATTGGACTCATATAATCCATGTAAACTGCATTTTGAAACTTATATGGAAGTGTAGAAAGGGACAAAATTTAATACCAGTGGCCCCGTGTTTTTTCTCCAACAAAAAGATTTCTGTATGTCATTATTTATGAATGTAAAAAGAGTTTTAGTTTTAGCATTTCTTTTCTTATCACAGTGATGCCGGACAATCCCAATTTTCCTTACCGGCGATACGACCGACTTCCTCCAATCCACCAGTTCTCCATAGAAAGCGACACAGATCTCTCAGAAACAGCTGAACTGATTGAGGAATACGACGTGTTTGATCCTGCAAGACCACGGCCCAGAATCATCCTTGTCATAGGTAAGAAAAGAGAGGGAGGTGGCTCTAGGAACAATAAATATATTATGGTTTTGTAGTGTAACAGTAACTTCTTTGGTTGGGTGAGGCCCCTTCCACACAGCTGTATAAAATTCACATTGAACTGGATTATATGGTAGTGTGGACTCAGATAATCCATTTCAAAGCAGATATTGTGGATTATCTGCCTTGATATTCTGGGTTATATGTCTGTGTAGAAGGGCCCTGACTTGTGTCCTTGCATACTGTTGTGGGAAAGAAAAGAGTGTATACCCTCACCAAATTCTTGTAGCATTCAGATGTGTGTGTGTGTATATATTTACAAAAGCAGCTGCTGTTAAAATGTTGTTATTATACTGGTATAAAGCTATTATTTTGGACCCTGGAATTGTATCATAAGCAGGTACCAAGCAACACCTGCTGAAATTCATTCTTCATCATCATTAAGGGTACAGGAACCCTCCAGTTTTCACTTTGGTGACCCTATCTGTCACCAATTATTCCAGAAATACCTTCTAATTCATGAAATATATGTTGTGTGCTATTTCATTTGTTCTTCCCCACATCTAAAAGGTGAGGGGTTATTCCCTCCTCCAGAAATACAACCTCTAGATGAAAAAGATGCTTAGATGAAAGTAATATACATCGCCTGCTCACTCACTCGCCTTCTCTCTCCCTCCCCCGGTTTGGGAATTCAGTCTCTAAAAGGTTCGCCATCCCTGCTATAGACAGAGTGCTATAGTGTAGGCAACTCAAGTGTGCCGGCTTCAAATCTATTGGCAGAACTCAGCAGGGGAAGAAAGACTCAAGACTGCTATCATTGCTTTGTCATCACTTTTCTGTGCAACACTTGTTTTTTATGTATGCAGTGTGTTGGTTCGGCATTTTAGTAATGCAGAGTCTCAATTTTTGCTTGGTTCTGCTTGCCAGACAATCTCTTATCCTTGCCCTTATATTAGATGGAGCGTGTCACTGCTGTATTTGTGTGAATTGTTAATATACAGCAAAATTTCTTAAAACTGGATTAGTACAGTTATAGGTGTTGGGTAGCTTAACACTGGAAAGGCGGCAACAATGGTTTCAGTTCTTTCTCCCACCCTGGACATTCCACAGATATATAAACTTCACTTTCCTAATTTCCAACAAACCTCACAGCCTCTGAGTATGCCTGCCATAGATGCAGGTGAAACGTCAGGAGAGAATGCTTCTGGAACATGGCTATACAACCAAAACTCACAGCAACCCAGTGATTCAGGCCATGAAAGCCTTCTACAACACAATGGCTTCAGTGTTTAGCATTTAGAATCAAAAGTACTATATTAGTTGAGAGATAGTGCTGAAACTTGCACTTATGCTGTGACCTTACACCTCTCCTCAATTATTTCACCACATTTTTTACTGTTTGACTATACTGTGCTTTGGCCATGATGGATATGGATCACTGGGATTGTAATTCAAGGGATTTTGGTACCAAATTTGGGGTGTCTATGTTACAACATGGAATAAGGTTACAAGGGTTGAATGAAAAGTAATGCCTCCACTTTCATAACTCCTCAACAGATGGCAGTACTGGTATTCAGCAGGTACTGGCTTGTTCAGTTGACTCTCCTCTACAGTTCCATTTTGGTGGGAAGCCTTAGCATTGAACAGTTGTGTTGTTAAAGTGCAAAGTGTGGAACCCTGCGTAGACAGTCAGTCAATGCGACTTAAGCAACATGCAGTCATTGAAATCTTGATAGCAGAAGGTGTCACCCCAAAGGAGATTTATCAGAGAATGCAAGCTGTTTATGGTGATTGTGAGTACTGTACATCTTTGGGCAAGTAAGTTTAAAGATGTTGAGGTGGGAACATCTGACTTGCGTGGCAAACAAAGAGTTGGATGTCCTGTGACAGCAACCACCGAGTTTCACAAACAAAAGGTTGACAGATTGATTCAGGACGATCGTCGTATTACTCAGAGATAAATTTCAAGCATAATCGGCATTTCACAAGAATGTGTGGGTCACATTATTGCTTTGCTTGGCTATCGGAAGATGCATGATGGGTACCCAAAACAGAGTGTTGACTTCTTCCATGACAACTTCAGAAAACTTGTTCATCGTTGGCAGAAATGTATCCAATTATCTGGTGATTATGTGGAAAAGTGAAAAGTGGTAGTTAAAGAGCACACTCTAAGGATTATTTCTGCATGTGATTTATTAAAATATTCCCATCCAAACCCAAGAAAACAAGGTGGAGGCATTACTTTTCATTCAACCCTCATATTTGTAATTTGAACAAAGTTACGTTGCATAGTTTGGGGAAAGATTTTGGCGTGTGATGGTGAATAGTCTTCAGAGAATCTTAGAAAACCTAGGACCTTTATTTTTTTTGTTCTTTGTCTTTGTCTTTCTTACTAGGTGGTCCAGGGAGTGGAAAGGGAACTCAGAGTTTGAAAATAGCCGAACGCTATGGATTTGAATACATATCTGTTGGGGAATTGCTAAGAAAAAAGATCCATAACACGAGTAGTAATAGAAAATGGAGCCTGATTGCCAAGATCATTACCACTGGAGAATTAGCTCCACAGGTAATACTTTATTTTTTCATCATCCTTAATATTATCATTATTTACAATATCCTTATATTGCACCTTGTTATAAGATCTTTATGCGGATTAAGGTCAAACAATTCAGAACAATTTAAAACATCAGACATCATTTAAAACAATAAAAATCATCTCAGCATTCCAAAAGGATATTAAACTACGGTAGCATGTAATTTTAAAGTTAAAACAGTATGAAACAACAGACGGTCTAGCTGCCGTATCTGTAGGTGTTAGGTTCCAGGATCCAACGCAGATACAAAAAAAATTGAATTTCACCCTATATTATTAAATAGTGACAACATGAACACTTCAGCATATTCACATTGCCACCATTTATTACTATGCATGTGTTGATTCGTGGTTACTGGAAATTGCACCCACTATATGCAAATAAATTAGGATACTGTTCCATTAACTGGGCGAAGACCACAAAGGGGTGCTAGAGATGGAAGGATAGTCCATTTTTACAGGGAGGGAGTTGAAGGAGGAAAGCCATTTCCCCCGTTTTTGATGGTTATTCCCTCTCTCCACTTCCCATGTCATAAACGGGGTTGTTTCCACAATAGCGACATGGGTGGGGGGAATAACATTAAATTAGGGGGGAATGGTTTTCCTCCTTCAACCCTCCCTCCACCCCTGTAAAATGGACTATCCTTCTCTCTCTAGCACCCCCGTGTGGCCTCCGCCCGGATACTGAAACAGTACCTAAATTAGGTAATGTCATTACAGTTTTAATAAAAAGACATTTTAATTAAAATGTCTGGAGTGAAGCCAGTGTAGGAACAAATCAGATTCTCTCCCAGAGTGGGACACAGAGCAGCCAACATCAATCCTTTAGCAGACATATAGTGAGAGAAAGATGCCCCTTCAATTATTGAGGTCCCCAATCATTTAGGGCTTTAAATGTCAAGATAGGCAGCTTGAATTTAAACTGGAAACATATTGGCAGCAAGTGCAGCTCCTTTAGAACTGGTACAACATGTGTTATGACAGCTGTTTCTGTCAGTAGTGTAGCTGTTGCATTTTGCACTAGCTGCAGCTTTTGAGTCGACTTCAAGGGCAGCCCAACATATAGTGCATTGCAGTAGTCTAACTGAAGGGTTCCCAGTGCATGAACTGCTGTGGTTAGGTTATTCCTGTCCAGACAGAAACTAGATTATATTGTCCCATAAACTCCAAGCTAGAAAATGTCCACTTAGGTCTCCAGAGCTAGGAGCACGCCCAGGGTATGAGGCTGCTCCTTCACAGGGATTGCAACCCCATTTGAGGCAGATTATGTTCCCAGTTCCTGGACTAAGGAATTATCATTCTGCACAGTCTCCGTCTTATTACTGTATTCAGCTTTGGTTTATTGGGCTTCATTCAGTCCATTATAGCCCACTGGGAAATGTTTGTTATCCCCTGTCACCAGGAAGGTGTGAATATGCTCTGTTAACATGTACTGTACTACACAAATAGATCAATCTCATTGGGTTTTTCCCCCCCATATGTTTAAGGAAACCACTATTACTGAAATAAAGCAGAAATTAATGAAGATTCCTGATGAAGAGGGTATTGTTATTGATGGATTTCCGAGAGATGTTGCCCAAGCTATTTCCTTTGAAGACCAGGTACGAGATTTTCATTTTTATTCAGAACTAGCTGAGGACCCGGCGGTGCCCGGGTTATTTGAGGAAGGCATTGTGTGCCAAGGTTGGTTCCTATTAGATGTTTATGTGGCTTGCAGTGGTCTCAGGAACTTAGTGAAGGTACTGCGAGTCCCATGGGCCTAGTCAGGAAAATCAAGTTAAGGAAGCCTTTCTGTCAATTTTGGGGCTGGTTTGTGTTTTATAGGGGCTTTAGTGTTGTTTGGGAAGTGAATGACATGAAGGTACTGCAAATCCCATCATTCGTGGCCCCTCCTGCCCTAAACCACACCAGGTAGTGAAGTGGGCCATTGGTCGCCTGTTTGCCAAGTTTGGTCCTCATCTGTCAGTGCTGTGGGCCTCAGTGGCTGACTGCCTGAGGCCTTTCCCTTTCCCTCTGAGTCACTTTAGAATGTTTAATGTGGTTGGCCATTTGGAGGCAGTTATGCAAATTCCATTTCAGTGGCAACCAATCCCCTCTGTCTGGGGCTGTAGAATGTTGGAGTTCTGAGGCTGGCCAGTTAGAGCCCGTTATGCAAATAATCCCACAATGGCAGCCAATCGAAACGCTGGCACATATTCCTCCCATCGCTCGCTCGGTCGCTCGGCCACACCACCGCAAACACTGACTTTTATTATATATAATAGATCTTTCATTGCCTTGAATGTGTTACCGTTTTAGTGATAAGAAGCTAAAGTCCAGAAAGACTAAAGGTAATTGTTTTCTGATCAATGTACGTTACCCCTAATTAAAATCAAGAGTGAAGATACATTAGGCATTTGTCTTAGTAAATACCTAATTATATATTGATGAAAGGTTTCTCGACATACATTTGGGGAATATAAGGCCTCCATGCTGTCAAAGGCCCCTGTAATTTTGTCATGTAGCCAACAATGACAGTACTTACAGTACTTGCAAGCGTAATTAAATTGCTCCAATGGGAAAGAAAAGATCCAATTTAACGAGTCATACATTGATGATTTTAAAAATGAAGAGAAAAGGTTATTCCTTAATTGAACATTTTCAGTACTCATTAGGAAGAGCACCATTTCAGCAGCCTATTTTTTCATAATTGCAAATCTAGAATATAGCACTGAAACCTCACTTTTGCCAGAAAACCTACAAACATCTCTTCCATAGCAGTTGTGGCAGAAGTCTTTGAACCCAGTTGTTCCAAGTGATGGGATATCTTTTGCACCAGGGCGCTTGAAGTGGAATCAAGAATTCATTTGAAGTCCATGGCAGCCAACTTTGCAAGGATTTTTATGAATTAGGTTTTCTATATTCTAGCTTGGATTCTACAATGACTGAAGAATGTTTTGATGTCCTTTTGGCAGCTTCTTGTCAAGTTGTTATGGATACTCTTCAATTTGAGAAGCCTGAGGATGTGGGAGGATAATCTCTTATGGGCTTGATCTTTACTATCCAGATATACCATATATACTCGAGTATAAGCTGACCTGAATACAAGCCGAGGCACCAAATTTGAACACAGAAAACTGGAAAAACGTATTGACTCGAGTATAAGCCAAGGGTGGGAAATGCAGCAGCTATGGGCCCAATTCAAAACAAGAATAGATACCAATAAAATTACATTAATTGTAAGTTAAGTGCTTTTTGAATATTTACATAAAACTATAATTTAAGATAAGACTGCGTAACTCTGATTAAATCATTCTTCTAACCCTCCTCAATGTAAATGTCCTTACGTATATTTCCAGTAATAATAAAGAGTAAAGTAATAATAATAGAGCAAAATAATGGAAATATTATTAATAACAGTAATAGAGTAAAATAATAAAAGTAATGATAACAATAATAAATAGAGTAAAATAATAAATGTAATAATAACAACAACAATAAAGTAAAATAATAAATGTAAGAACAGCAGCAGCAGTAAAATAATAAATAACTTTGACTCTACTCGAGGGGACTTTTTCGAACTGCTAGGTTGGCAGAAGCTGGACTAACAGCGGTATCTCACGCCGCACCCCGGATTTGAACCTGCGACCTTTTGATTGGCAAGTTCAGCAGCTCAGTGATTTAACCCATTCTGCCACCAGGGGCACCACACACACACACATACATAAAGGAAATATTTTCTCATGGGAAACCATGATTCTGATGAGTTTGATGGACATAGTGGTAATGGTTTTGGTTCAGAAAAATCGCAATTTAGTTTCCTTTTTCTCATTAGCCAATTTTGAATATTCACTTTTGAGATAAAGTATTTTGAGTGGGTTTTGGTGACTCAACTCCTGGCATTCTTAATAACTGATTCTTTAATGTGACTTCAACACTTAATTGCTCTTATGGAAATATGTCAAAGGCAGTGCTCTAATGAGGTCTTGTGATTTTCTTCTGTAACAAGACTTGGCTTTTGGAAGCACATTAAATGTCAGAAAATCCAATTCAGCGACGTCTACCCCTCTTCATTCTTTTTAGATAAACCTCTGTCTTTTAATGTTATCATATATATATATATATATATATATATATATATATATATCATATATATCTATATCTATGTATCTATATATCTAGGATCCATGCAGCAATCAATTAGACATGTATTTTAGTTTAATCTAAATATAATATACATTTGAAATAAATGTAATAATTCTGAATTAACCTTAAGCCAACTAAACTAGAAATTAGCATACAGATCCGAACGAGGACCATGTTCGCCATACAAGGCAGCCTGAACATTTCTGAAACAAGAATTGAAATTTTAACTACAAAAGAACTAAGTTTGAATCAATTAAATATGAAAACATGCAGATAAAACATTAACATATTTTTAATATCTGTAAAATGGGAAACATGTTACAGCATACATCCAGCAGTGGATGTGGTGAATGTACTATTCATGTTGTTCTGAGGTCTTTGCAGTATTTCCCAAATTTTGGTCTTTTGGGTGTTTTGGACTTCAGCTGCCAGAATCCTTGATAATTGGCCAAGATAGCAGAGGCTTCCGGAAAGTCCAAAACATCTGGAGGACTTCACAGTGCTGTACTGTACTGTAGAATTAATGCCACCACTTTACCTGCTGTGACTCAATGCTATGTAATCCTAGGAGTTGTAGTTTTACAATTTTGTAAGAATTCTCTGCCAAAGAGTGCTGGCCCCTCACCGAACTGCAACTCCCATGACTCCATAGCATTGAATGATGTCACTTAAAGTGGTGTCAAACTACATTAATTCTGGGTTGCTGTCCGGCCATGTTCCAGAAGCATTCTCTCCTGACGTTTTGCCCACATCTATGGCAGGCATCCTCAGAGGTTGTGAGGTCTGTTGGAAACTATGCAAGTGGGATTTGTATATCTGTGGAATGTCCAGGGTGGGAGAAAGACCTCTTGTCTGTTTGAGGCAAGTGTGAATGTTGCAATTGGCCAGCTTGATTAGCATTGAATGGCCTTGATTCCTGCCTGGAATTTCCCTGTTTTCTGAGTGTTGCTCTTTTATTTACTGTCCTGATTTTAGAGTTTTTAAATATGGGCAGCCAGATTTTGTTAATTTTCAGGCAACTACTGAGGATGCCTGCCATAGATGTGAGCGAAACGTCAAGAAAGACTATTTGTGGAACATGGCCATTCAGACTGGAAAACTCACAGCAACCCAGTGATTCCAGCCATGAAAGCCTTCAACAACATACATTATTTCTTAAACATAAAGCCAACCTGAATTAGTCTCTAAAGTGCTATAAGATCCCTTTGCATACTGATGTTGCTGACTAGAGTGAATAGGTCTTTTAATTTTAACAAATGCTCAGTGTGGCTTGAATGAAGCTACTAAATGATCATAGCATAGGGCAGTGTTTCCCAACCTTTTTTGAGCCGCGGCACACTTTTAACATTTAAAAAATCCGGGGGCACACCACCAACCAAAATGACACAAAATGACACTCTAACACAGTAAAGAACGGCTGGGGGATGGTGGCTTGCTGGGAGCAGCTGCTGGGAGTGCCAAAGCCGGGGGAGGGGGAGGAGCCAGGCCGCACCATGCCCCGCCCCCTCCCCAGCTTCAGCTCTCCCACAGCTTCTCCAGCCTTGAGGGGGCAATGTCAAACCAGTGGTGGCAGAGCCAGCACAATGCTGGCTTGGCACTGTCCCCTCAAGGCTGGAGAAGCTGTGGGAGAGCGGAAGCTGGGGAGGGGGCGGAGCCAGGCCATGCCATGCCCCGCCCCCTCCCCCGGCTACCTCCTCCACACGGCTTCAGCGAGCAAGGGGCAAGAGTCATGGCAGATTGGAGGCTGGCTGGGGAAATGGCCGAAGGAGGCGGCGCTCCGGCCCCTTCTTCTTTTTCTTTGCCGCCGCCCGGCCCTTCCTCTTCCTTCCTCAAGCAGCAGGAGTTCGGCGGGACGAGGGGGGAAGGAAGGGGGGCAGAGAGCTTTTCTCGCGGCACAGCAGGAGGTCCGTCACGGCACACTACAGCGGTTGGGAAACACTGGCATAGGGGCTCTATTTGCACATAGCACTAAATTATAGAGATCAAATGTTATAAAGACAAGCTTTTGTGAGCCAATACTTGAGAATTTCCTATTTTTTCCTTTTCTTGTTGTTCCTGTGGGATACTTTCACTTCTATGTCTGATTAACCAAAGTTTAGTGTTAACCACCTAAATCTGAACTATAGTTAACCTGAATTAAGGCAAATCAGATTCAAAACCAGATATGTCAAAAAAGAATTTGAAATTGTTGCTGTAATTCATTGTAGTAAATATGGAGTCCCCAGTGGTGCAATGGGTTAAACCCTTATGTAGGCAGGACTGAAGATCGACAGGTCAGAGGTTCAAATCCAGGGAGAGCGTGGATAAGCTCCCTCTGTCAGCTCCAGCTCCCTATGCAGGGACATGAGAGAAGCCTCCCACAAGGATGGTAAAAAGTCAAAACATCTGGGCGTCCAACGGGCAACGTCCTTGCAGACGGCCAATTGCAGACCCCCCCCCCCAGCACCAACCACTGCTCTGAGATCAGAGTGAAGAGAGGGGCCAAGAAGGCAGTTCCATCTTGCCTCCGGCACTGTGCTTATAATATAATATAATATATTGTATTGTATATACATATAATATTGATAATATTATAATGTGATACAATATAATACTAATAATATGATATTATAATTATATATTTTATATTGCATGTAATATTACTAATAATATTACAGTATAATGTTATAGTATAGTACAATGTAATATATAACATTAATATTGTGCTATGGCAATAATATAATATATTGTATTTATATTTTACTTGTAAGCTGCTCTGAGTCCCCTTCAGGGTGAGAAGGGCGGCATATACAGTAAATGTAGTAAACAAACAAACAAATAAATAAATAAATAATCTCACACCAGACACAACTTGCAGTTTCTCAAGTCGCTCCTGACATGGGAAAAAAAAGTAGTAATTCAGAGTTAAGACAGTAAGCCCCGGCTTTGGATGTCTTGATGAGCTATGATTGGTAATAAAAAGGACCCCCCCTTCCATGCTGGAAGAAAAGGAAAGAACTTTTGAGCCTGGAATGTACAATAGGGGTTGATTCTTGTAATGCAAAACGATGTTTGTAATTATATGTAAATGCAGCAATAGGCATTATGATACAACTCTCTGCAGGAGCCTTCGGAGTTGTAGCTGCTTATTGTTGGGTTTCACTTTTGATACTTATGTCCTCTTGGGGGAAAATAGCATTCATTTCAACACTAAAGACATAAAGCTTATTTTAAAACCAGTGACTAAGGGCTTTTTTTAAAAAAATGGGGGTAAAGTGATTCAGTGGCATATTAAATGTTAACTGTGCTGTGTGAATACAAAGAGCCTAATTTTTGCAGTAAGTGTCACTTACTTACTTACTTAAGTGTTAAGTAATGTCACTGTTAAGGGTGGAATAGGAATATAAATTATTTGAGTTGTACTTGTGTAAGTAAATGTACCCCAGTAGATACACTTGCAATTTCTTCTTCAGGAGTAGTCTCCGATGCTCAAGGCCACACATCTTTGAAGCAAAAGGACATCAATTCACTCTATATAATATGATCATGAACAGTTCACTGGTGACATATCTACATAGCTATATATGGACAGTGTTCTGTTGTGTATTTTTGTTTATCTGACAATGTAAAGTGAAGATGTGGAGCTGCAAGATTTTCTCTTTTTCCTCCCTTAAGGCGTTGCCTTTGAGCCAGTTAAGGAGCTTGTATTAAAATTATCCTTGGCTTGATCCAAAAAGTCATCTTGGAATTATTTCTCCGCCAGCTCCTTTCTGCAATGTCTCAAGGGCTGGATCTTCACTGCCATATAATGCAGTTTGGAACTGAATTATATGGTTCATGCAAACCCGTATAATGCAGTTTAACTGAATAAAACAGCATTATTAACTTCTAAGACAACCATATAATACAGTTCCAAACTGCATTATAGGGCAGTGTAGATCCAGTCTAAGTTGCGATCTGGAATTATGTAGGGCAGTGCTTCTTAAACCACATGATGCGGGGGCTTGGTTAGGGCCCGGCACAGTATTTATGTACATTTGCTTCTTGAAAACTTCCCAGGAACCAGCAACTGGTGGCTCATGAACTGGCATTAGGTCACAGACCACCAATTTCATTAGCTTCGTTGTAGGAAACTAGCCTACTAGGTTGAACTTTAGAAGCTCTTCCACAGCCGTATACCCCAGAATACGAGAAAGCAGATAATCTACAATATAGGCTTTGAACTGGATTATCTGAGTCTACACTGCCATATAATCCAGTTCAGTGTGGATTTTATATAGCTGTGTGGAAGTAGCCTAGGAGGTGGATAACTGCATGGTAGTTCTAATCTGTAGTTGCAGTGTTTCCATTGCATGGTCCTGTGAAAAATAAAGAAAGAGCTGTAACAGGGCCTACCCCAAAAATTAAAAGGAACTTCAGTAGAATAGAATCCACAAATGGCAAGGAACATAAAGCCAAGGAAACCAAAACCCACAACAGTACTTCAGACATAAATCCATGAACATGAAAACAGGAACTTTTCCAAGGTAAATTCTCTTAGGAAACAAAGGCATAGACAAGAACAGGAAACTTGAGAATACTTGAACCAATGGCTTGACAGTAAACACAGAACAATCTCCTATAGCAACGTTGTCTCCTCTGAGAGGCCTGAAACCAAACCACTTAATTTAAGCTAAGACACTCATGACATCATGCCTGACTCACCTGGACTTCAGGGTCTTATCTCGAATCCTTTGAGAATATCTAGTTTGCCTGTTTTTCACTCCCTGCATTCTCAAGTCTAAACTAAGTTCCCATGAAACCTCCCCATTGGCCCAAGGCCGTTTCTTCAGGAAACTGGTATTTTCATTTTTTGTTGCTTTGGAACAAACTGAAGAATCCCAAACATCAGTCTCCACTGTCTGTGAGTGATTCTCTTTGAAACTGATGGATAGTTTCTGAATAAGATGAGAAGGTAGGAGAAAGATTAAAAGCAGACTTTTTTCTTTTGTTGTTTTGTTTTGTTTTTTAAAGTCTGTAATAAGAAAACAGCACATACTGGGATTTAAAAAAATATATATTGTGCATTTTTGGCTAAAGGATGTTAGCCATGTAATACAATTTTGGCTTAGCTAGCTTCTTCATCTGAAAGAACAAGCAAGAATACCCACCACCTTTCCTATTGTTTCCTTTGGGTTAATCTTGTACTATGAATGGTTGGATTCATAAAACATTTTCAGGGCAACTGGGAAAGGAATGGTTTGGCTGAAAGATGAGCCCTGTATTGCTTACAGATGAATGTCAATTGGTTCTAAAGGGGCTCTAATATATATCGGAAATGTAATATAACTGACATTGTGCTTTGGAGCATATGAAACTGCCTTATATCAGTCAGACCATTGTCCTATCTAGCTCAGTATTTGTACTGACAGGCAGAAGCCTTACAATGAGGAGGTTTTCAATGATAGACCATCACAGTGAAGCTTGTTAAGACCTGATTAATATGGATTTCACTTTCATGTTTTTTTTAAAGTCTTTCATAATACAGTCCTATTCCTTGCAAATTATTTTTACAACGTTTAGTAGGATGGAAAAGCCAGTTACAAATCTCTGTGGTGTCATATAATTTGGCCCTGAGAGGTTTTCAGTGGAAGAATGCATTTTCTAAGATGAGATGCTTCTGAACCTTTAGCCCATGCATGCATCCCATTCAAAGTACTATCAACATTTATTAAGCCAGACCGAGAAGACACAGTCACACCGATGTGTCAAGAGAAGGAAGAAGAAAGTGCATGAGGTTTATGAATAACAAAACATCTTTTATTCATCTGAACTAGTTAAGTCTGAAAATGGGCCACTGTGTTCTACATTCAGCTTTTAAAATAATGTTGGTATGAACTAAACCTAAGTTTCATATGTCTTACGGATATACCTTTAGTGTTTTGCATTTTATTTATCACTAGCATGGATACCCAGCAATGTCCTGGTTATTTGAAAAAGGCATTGTTTGTTTTTTGGATGTTAAGTAATATCCGTTTGGTAATTTATAACGTTATTTATTAAAAACAAGCCAGTCTTTGCTTTTTTTAAATGAAGTATTTGCTTTTTTTAAAAAATGAATGCTCCCATTAGAAAATTCATAAGGATGTAGGTGAACTGCAATTCCCAAAAATTCAAACTTGGCCATGTTGGGTCTGTCAGGTTTGGTCCAAATTCGGTTCACAGTGCTCTCCGGGTGTAGGTGAACTACAACTCCTATTTATCCCCCCAAAGACCTTCAATAGTTTTTGTTGGTCACGGGGGATCTGTGTGCCAGGTTAGTTCCAGGTCCATCGTTGGTGGGGTTCAGAGTGCTCTTTGATTACAGGCGAATTATACACACCTACAACTCCAATACATCAAGGTCAACTCCCCCCTCCCCAAGCCTCTCCAGTATTTTTTGTTGGTCATGAGGGTTCTGTGTTCCAAATGTGGTCCAGGTACATTGTCTTTTTCAAGGTGAACTACAATTTCCATCACATTGAGTCACTCCCACAAACCCCTCCAGTATGTTCAGTTGCCAATCAGTTTCTCTCTGTTGCTGTGTACCATAGAGAAGAGTAGGAATGGGTTATGGGAAAGGCAGTGGGCAGGGTCATGTAAATTCCACACCAATGAAGAGAGTCAGACACCAATGAGGTGTCTATGGTGGAGGAAAAACATAACATCTAGGAGGAAATTGTCCTCAAATGAAAGCATTCACTTGGTGGTAGGCAGTATGGTGTTTGTGGAGGACATTGGCAAGGCTCTTGTACATGTCCATGGCGCTCGCTATAACCTGCCATTGTCTTTGGAGAGAGGGCCATTGGTGTCTCCAGAGAAGTGGTAGTTATAGCTGTTTGTGGAAGTGGGAGCTTGTCTGTGGAAGTGAACACCCCTGCCACATACACAAATACTATCACAAGAGGTGAAAACATAGCATGTTTTGATTGTTAATATTCAACAACCCAACATCTTCCTGCATTTCATATTATTTTCTCACTTTGCGTAGCGGGTGGAGATATGACTATTTGTTATTATGGACATGGTTGTGTCCTCCTTATGCAAGTGTCAAACTAATTTAGACACCACTATAATACAGTAAGAGGATTACAGCCTTTATTTATATGATGAAAATAACCTTTATCTTTACTGGGAAATGGTTACTAAGAATTCTTATTGCTTTCACCTACTAAACTGAAAACATAGGGCATGCTTTTAAATGTTATAAAGAGTAGGCAAATTAAATTAAAGCAGTTCTTCTTAATGCCCTGTGAATGTTTTATGTGCAATAGAGAACAAATTGACGATACTGGAAATGTCGAACAAACATTAATGGATTGGGATGAATCATGAGTCTTGACAGTGTTCTTGCCTGATTCCATAGGGAATTATTCCTGCTTTCTCAAATGAAGGAAATGAAAAGGTGACACAGAATTCAGAGGATGAAAGAAATATGCTTTTGAATATGCTCAGAGTTTGTCTTCCTGGGAGATTTAAACTGTCTTGAGCCCAGTCTGCAATTGAAACACAGTGGGTACATTTGCCCACTATCTGTAGCAGAATTAAAATTGCAATGTTATGCTTATTTCATAGATATATACAATAATGTCCCAGCACAGGATAACCTACATTTCATTTTACTTGACAGAGTTCATATTATAAAACATATCCATCTGTGCATTTAGTTAGTTTCCCTTTGTTTCCAGGCAACAACCAGTAACAGTTCTACTTCACTTATATATAAAATGTAAGTGAAGAAGAACCATCATAGAAAAATCATAATAATATTAGAACCATAGCATTAGAAGATATCAGGTATGCCATAAATTAAACTAATACCTTCAGTTCCAGTGGGCATAGGCAACTGAGGGATATATTAGGCATGCCCCTTTTGCTTTGTTCCAAAGAACGAGCTGAAGTCAATGAGGAACCATTTCTGGCAAGCTCTGCTCCAGGATTCAAGGTCCATGAAAACTGGGATACCAGGCAAAAAAAGAAGTCTGTGACTTTTCCTGCAAAGGGTAGCTTAATCTTGGCTGTTCTTCACTTTGGCCTCCCATCTTTGAGATTTAGCTTTTCCTTCTCCCAGCTGTTCTCTCCTTTCTTTTGAATTCTTATATATCCATGGTGTTGTTGTTGTTTATTTGTTCAGTCACTTCTGACTCTTCATATCGCCACCCTCGGCTCCTTCAAGGTCAGGCCAGTCACTTCAAGGATAACATCCATCCTTCTTGCCCTTGACCCGCCCCTCTTCCTTTTTCCTTCCTTTATGCCCAGCATCATTCTCTTCTCTAAGCTTTCCTATCTTCTCATTATGTGGACAAAGTACGTCATCTTTATTATCTATGTATTTATTTATGATATTTCTATCCCGGCTTTCTTGAACTTGAAGGTGACTCAAGGTGACTTACAACTTGGCAGCCATTTGATGCCGTAACCATTAAATTTTATACAGTATAAAATTTAAACATTTAAATAGATGTATGAAATCATACAATAAAAGCCATTTAAAAACATATAAAAACCAATATCTCCACTGTTCATCATGTTGTCCAAAAAACATTGTCTTAGCCATTCCATAATTCAGTTCCATATGTATCTGTATTTAACTATTGCACTGCATTGCTAAAGGCTTGTTCAAAAAGCCAGGTTTTTACTTTCCTTCGGAAGATCAGGAGGAAGGGGGCTGATCTAATTTCCCTAGGGAGGGAGTGCTACAGCTGAGGGGCCACCACTGAGAAAGCCCTGTCTCTCGTCTCCCCCTGCCGCACCTGAGAAGAAGGCGGGACCAAGAGCAGGGCCTCCCCAGCCGATCTTAAGCTCCGAGCTGGTTCATATGGAGAGACGTGTTCGCTAATATCCTTCCCTCCTGTGAGCAGTTTAATATTATTTCCTGGAATATGAACTGGTTTGATTTTCTTGCAGTCCAAGACACTCTCAGAATTTCCCTCCAACACCACAGTTCAAAAGCGTCTGTCTTCCTTCACTCAGCCTTCCTTATGGTCCAGCTTTCGCATCCATGGTAGACTATATAAAAGAGCCATATAAATTTTTGATATCAGTAGGAGTCTTATATATCAGTGATAGACAGGGGAATAATACTAGACAAGGAGGTAATGCCAATGTGATACTAGTGTCTCTCAAGATAATTGTACACATCAGTTCTGAATGCACTCCATTTTATAATAAGTAACATTTCTCCGCATTTAATAAGTAGCCCATCTTAATTTTAAATACTTCCTTTCTGATTGCTAATGATACTGATGTTGCTCTCCATAGGAGATGACTGTATTCCTTGTATACACCTCTTGCCCAGGAAACAATTTGAGGTGAACAAAACATTTTTCCAGTGTGTTTTAATTATGTAGTTAACTAGGTTATTTTGTCTCTTTCATGTACGTACTAAGCATCAATCAAATTATTTGTGACAACTTAATTTGACTGCTACGTTAATACTTTCAAAGAATATAATTACTCTCATTATGGATTGTGAAAAGTTAACATCTGCATTAACGCTTTAACACAACAATTCTGGTAAAAAAGCTTGGATAAATTAGGATTACATATGTCCTCCATACATTATTTAAAAAATCTCTTGTTACCATGTATACACAGTGACAAAGTGTCAAAGTTTCTTTCCACCTCTTCATAGGGTCTAGGACAGAGTCAATATTAGTCTATATATATGCCCATGAACCCATGGCATTATCTTTCTGTGCTGGTGGCATGCTCCTATGAAAGAAAGAAATTGTGGTGACAATAGCAGTGTTGCTGGTAGGGTCTTCCATATCAGACAGACATTGAAATAGATGGGAAATAGCTTAAAATATTTCAAGGTTTTCCACACCTTTGCTCACTCATTAATGAGAATGGAAAGTGCAATCAAGAAACAAAAGACTCGGATCTGAAAGGCAAGCTATGAAGGAACTAGAAAATATCTTGAAGTGTAAAGATATGTAATTGAATACTAAATTAGGATTGAACGTGTCATCCGAATTCCCATTTCTATGTATGGTTGCGCAAGGTGGACAGTAAAGAAAATCAACTTATTTGAAATGTGGTGTTGGAGAAGGGTTCTACAGATAACATGGATTGCAAAAAAGATCAATAAATCAACTTTACAGGAAATCAAACCTAAGTTCCCCCTAGAAGTCATGATGACTAAACTGAGACTGTCCTACTTTGCACCTATCATGAGCAGGCATGACTCATTAGTAAACACAATAACACTTGGTAAAGTACAAGCAGCAGGAAAAGAGGATGACAACATTTCAGATGGATTGATTCAATCAAGGAAGCCACAGTCTTGAGTTTGCAGACCTGAGTAGAGCTGTCGATGATAGGATGATTTGTGACACATCTACACTCATCACTTAATCTGGGATGAAACCAGCATAAATGGAAACAGTTTCACAGTGCGGAAAATTACATTGTAAGCCCTAGAACTTTTTAAAGGGCTGGATGGTGCTTATATCGCAAAGGTTAGTTCTGCAATACCCATAACTTTACAGCGGTGGAGAATGTGATTTTTTCCCCCAGCTTTCCTCTGTGGAATGCACATGTAAGAAAGAAAAAGCATAAAAATAATAACAATGCACAGATCAGTGGAGCGCTTCAGGTGTCCACACAGCGATTTGCATTTCTGTGGAATTGCTTTTACTTTGCAGTTTTACTTTGCACACTGAAGTGCATTAAGATCTTTCTTTTGGACTTTTCCCTGACTTTGCTTGTCTTGGTTTTAAAGTCTTTAAAGCAGGGGTCCTCAAACTAAGGCCGGCCCTCCAAGGTCATTTACCTGGCCCTCACTCAAGATCAACCTAAGCCTGAAACGACTTGAAAGCACACAACAACAACAACAACAACAACAACAACAACAACAACAATTCTATCTCATCAGTCAAAAGCAGGACCAGACTTCCCATTGAAATACTAATAAGTTTATATTTGTTAAAATTGTTCTTCATTTTAATTATTGTATTGTTTTTAAGTGTTTTTTGTACTACAAATAAGATATGTGGAGTGTGCATATTCATTCATGGTTTTTTCCCCCAAATTATAATCCAGCCCTCCAACAGTTTGAGGGACTGTGACCTGGCCCTCTATTTAAAACGTTTGAGGACCCCTGCCTTAAAGTGTTCTGCAGCATGCTTTTGCAGTGTGTTCATTAAATACTCATTGTAGATTGGGCCTTGGAGGCCTTTCATTCATTGAGTGACCGTAACTCAAAATCAACTAATGACAATTAAAACAAACCTCATGGGCACCAAATGGTATAATATCTTCTGTTGTTCTTATTAGTAGATCATTACATTCCATAGTATAAAAATGGAATGAGATATATCTGGCATTTCTTGCCAAAAATATAGCAGTACTCAAAATTACTAGGGACTCTATAGTATGAAGATTTGCATTTTTTTAAAGCCCATAGAATAAGAGAATTATTTGTATATACAGTGATAGACTGGAGTTCCTGGTGGTACCGTGGGTTAAACCTCTGAGCTTCTGAACTTGCTGACTGAATGGTCTCCAGTACAAATCTGGGGAGTGGGATGAGCTCCCACTGTCAGCTCCAGCTTCTGCCAAACTCACATGCAAATGTGAGTAAATCAATAGGTACCGCTCTGGTGGAAAGGTAACTGCGCTCCATGCAGTCATGCCAGCCACATGACCTTGGAGGTGTCTACAGATAACACTGGCTCTTTGGCTTAAAAATTGAGATGAGCACCATCTGCCAGAGTCGGACATGACTGGACTTAATGTCAGGGGAAAACCTTTACCTCTTATCAACTATATATATTACATTGTCCTCTGGACTACAGCTCCCATCATTTCTGATAATTGGCCATAACATAGATTCTGCTGCCCAAAACATCTTGGGCACACCAGTTTGGGAAAGACTATGAACCCATAGCTATGGAGAAAAGAGACTTATCTTACATTTGTTTGCCTGAATCTAACATCCATCACCATGCATTTATAAACAACTCTAGCATATTATAAATTCCTCAGGTGAAAACTTACGTATAATATTACAAATATTTCCACTTGAGGAAAACTAATGGACTATAATGTGCACAGCAAATTCTTAAAGGTTCTCATTGCTCACAAAAGTGCAAGCCAGTTCATTGTTATTAGAGATGAGTAAATCCACCAGTTGTAACTTTTTGTGGTCTATCATCCCTGCAGATTTGTACACCCGATTTGGTGGTGTTTCTGTCTTGCTCAAACCAGCGGCTGAAGGAACGGCTAATGAAGCGTGCCGAGCAGCAGGGGAGGCCCGATGATAATCTCAAAGCTACACAGAGACGCCTAACAAACTTCAAGCAAAATACTGTTCCACTGGTCAAATATTTCCAGGAAAAAGGACTGATCATGACAGTAAGTTTTCAGTCAGCGCATATGCTGCATACAAGTGTGGCTGAATTCTTGTACTTAAAGATTTATGTACACAATCAGATATTATTCATACTTAGTTCTGGGCTTGTGCAATCATATACATTTGTTTTACATTTAAAGATTCAAAACTAGAGTAAGGGGCCGTCTCTTTATTTACCTAAAGCACTTACTGTTTTTGCATCCCACCGTCTGGATATTGTGATATTCTGGCGATTCTTAATGCCCAGTGGGACTCCATATAGTCTAAATTAATTGTGATATTCTGTCTCTTGATACTGATGTTTTGTACAATATTGTGTATTATAAATTAGACGTTGTTCTAAAGAAATTATTTGGCAAACTGCTTAGATTTTTTTGTAAGAGACATCTAATGCAACTAGACTACCTTGGGAAGTCTGACTTGGCCACGGTGGTCCATGCTCTCATTACATCCAGAATAGACTACTGCAACACTCTCTATGTGGGGTTGCATTTGAAGATGGTTCGGAAGCTTCAAATAGTTAAACACAGGTGTGTTTAGCGGGGATGAGAGACAAGGTCTTCTCAGTGATTGCCCCCCCGGCTTTGGAACTCCCATCCTGGCAATATAAGATGAGCCCCCTCCCTCCTGTCCTTCAGAAGGATGGTGAAGACCTGGCTGTGGGACCAAGCCTTTGAGGGAGTACAACGAGACAATAATAGAATGGTGTCCTGAATGTTTTTAAGCAACTGATTTTAAAGTGGATATAAGTGATTTTAATGTTTGTATATATTTATGGTTTCATGTCCCAGCATTGAATGTTTGCCGTATATATGTTATGGCTCAGATAAATGGATTACAGCTCTCTAACAGAGAATTATAATCACCTTTTGGCCAGCTGAGACTACAAATACCAGGAATCTGTAGAATGAAACCATTACTATAGTTATGTTGTATATCAGTACTTCAGAACTGCAAAGGCTAGAACCTGGATTGGGATATACTAGGCAGGAAAAAAGCAAGACCATGGCAGAATTCTCAATAATTCGCTTATTTCTTTGTTAATTCTAATGGAAATACTTTGTCCAGTTCTGGGCACCGCAGTTCATGAAGGGTATTAACAAGCTAGATTAGGCATGGACAAACCTTTGAGCCTGGGAGCCATGGGCTGGCCAGGCAGAGGTGGACATGCCAAGCCGGGAGAGGGCAGGTCAAGCTGGAGGGCACAGTGGGGGAGGAGCAGGGCAGTTGACGGGGGGGAGGCTGAGATGGTTGGCACGCATGGGGGGAGAGGGTTTAGTGTGGCTGGGTGAGAGAGGAAGGTGCAGAGGGCTTCTACCTTCCCACCGGTCTGGGCCTCTTCTGTTGGTACTGCAACCCAGCTGGGTCGCTATGTTGAGGAGAGAAGGTGCGTATGCCTTCCTGCCGGGCCTCTCCTCTTGGCACAGATACCCAGTTGCAGACAGTTCCCTGTGCCGAAGAGGAGAGGAGAGGAAAGGAAGGTGTGTTTCTCCGTGCCAGACCTCTCTTGCCTTTCCAGTCCTTTTGGCATGGGGCCACGTCGGTGGGCCACCGTGGTCTTATGCGGAAAGAAGGTAGGAAAAGGAGAGGGCCAGAGGAAATCGGCCACATCTGGTCCATGGGCCTCGGTTTGCCCATCCTTGAGCTAGAACGTGTCCAGAGAAGGGTGACCAAAAAGATCAAAGGTTTGGAGACCAAATCCTATCAGGAAGCTTACCTTGGAGAAAAGAAAGCTTGGGAGGGGAATGTTAGCCATGTTTAAAAATTTGAAAGGATGTAACATCAAGGAGGGGTCAAGCCTGTTTTCTGCTGCTCTGGAGACTGGAACATAGAACAGTTGATTCAAATTTCAGGAAAGGGATTACATGTAAACATCAGGAAGAACTTCCAGCTGGTGAGAGCTATTTGACAGTAGAATATGCTGCCCAGGAGTTTGGTGTTATCTCCTTTTGGGGGGATTTTTAAGCAGAGACTGGATGGCCCTCTGCCAGGGGTGCTTTGATTCTGTGTTTCTGAATGGCATGGGGTTGGACTGGATGGCCTTGTGGTCTTTTCCAACTAAGATTCTAGAGTAGTCCTATTGAATCGTTGGGATTTTTCTCTGTGTTCGCTCACAGTTTAACACTTGATCCAGGCGTTGGGGTTGACCTTAGATCAAGGATCTGCCTTTTGTTAGCCGAAGAGCTTCATATGCCTGATATTTGAAGAAGTCTTCTTTCCATTTTAGATTACAGCTCACTCCATTCAGTAAAATATTTACATAACATTTCAGGGTATTGGGGGCTGCTGTAGGAAAGAGGGGGTACAGAAGTTTTTTCAGCCACCTCAGATGCATATATTTAAATATGTATGCAACAACAATAGCAACAATACTTATTTTTCACTGTAACTTGAATGACATATGTTTATTTAGCAAAGGTATTTCTGAATGGAAAATCAAGCAGTTCAAGAAAATGGACAGATCCATTTAACCTTTCCTGTCCACTTTCAATTCAAATCCCCGGCTGTACGTGTGAGTTATGAAGCAAAGTCAGTAAGAGGCGGGAAGAAGCCAAGACGATGGTTTCAAGGCTTAGTGCCATTTACTTAAAAACAGAGACATCCTTTGGGAAAGTAATCCTTCAAATTATCATAACATCTTTCCATCCATATCAAGGCTAGTGATTCATTGATACTCACCTGGTATAAATCAAGAAAGCTTCTGTTGAGTCATTCATAATATGTTCAAGATTTCAGATGCTTCTGCCTCACAGTTCCAAAATATATCCACCTCTGAAGATACAGTGCCATCTGTGTACCTTTTCTGTGATTCAGAAATGGTGCAGCACACAGTTAAATGCACATACATCCTATTGATCTTCAAAGGATGGCTCTTTTTTTCAATTATGTATGAAATAATATTTTATGTAAATTCCAGACTTAATCAAGCACCTTGAAAATGTCACGTGAGACCTTTAAGACTAACAAAATTGACCTGCAACAAATGAACATGGCTGTCCTTTTTGAAAATAAAGGTCTCTCTTACAAAAAAGAGAAAACAGGTTTTCATTCAGGAGAATTATGAGAATTGGATTTCAGTTGTAGGCTCTTATGTGTCAGAATATTGAGCTTCTTAGCTGTGTGGAAGAAATACTTCTGCAGACCCAGAATGACTACAAACAGACTTTACTGGCACAGATCACATTATGCTCTATGCGCCAAAACACATGCGCTTAACGTTCATGAGTTGAAGCACCTTCCAGAACAGCAGGTGAAATTCCCCTGAGATTTTCCTAGAGTCACTTCTGTGAAAACAGAGTGTTTCTATTTCTAGAAAGGCAACTCAAGATTTACCAGTATACTCATATAAACATCTAGAAATTTTAGTTTAAAAAAATCAACCTAAAAACATAGACTATGGGTCTATGTAACTACTGTACCTTAACTCTTATATATAAAAAAGGAATCATATCTTTGAGTACTGTGGCAAATGGCTAGAGCTCATATCATCTCAGGAGAAGCTATAGGAAGCACTAACTCCCTCACCTCTCTACACTATGCAGGTATTTCTGCCTTTTTTGAATGCTTGGGTAGAGATGGTTGCCCCCCCCCCCCCCCACCAGTAACATTGGTGCTTTCACTCTCCATGGAATGAACCTTGATATAATTTTGACACACGCACATACTGTTGGATTGTATATGAGGTTGACTTATACATGAGCATATATGATATATTTTTAGATGTTGTTATTATTATAGTATAGACTGGGGTCCTCAAACCTTTAAAACAGAGGGTTAGTACATGATCCCTTAGACTGTTGGTGTGGACAGACAGACTATAGTTTGTTGTTCTTTTGTGTGTCTTCAAGTAGTTTCAGACTAAGGGTGACCGTAAAGGAACCCTATCACGAGTCTGATTCAAAGGGATTTGGCTTTCATCTTCATCTGAGGCTCAGAGATTATGACTTGCCTAAAGTCACCTGGTGCATTCAGAGCCAGGTTCAAACCACTACACCACACTTTTTGAATTAATTCCCTCTCTTTTTCCTACCTAACTTTCTTTCTCCCTTTCTTCTCTTCCTTCTTTCTCTCTGTTTCCAATCTACTTTTCTTTCTTTTCTCTTCCCTCTCTTTTTCCTATATATTTTTTCTTTTCTTTTCTCTTTCTCCCCTCCTACCGCCTCCTATTTTGGAGGGAGCAGGAATGGAGTGGAGAATATTCCTTCCATTTTGGGGGGAAATCAAGAAAAGAAAGGAGAGTAAAGGAGAAAGAAAGAAGAAGTGATATCAGCAAGGCACAAATGTCAGTAGCAGTGAGTCTAAAGTTTAGAGCAGGACCAGGTGAATCACTTTGGTTGACCAGAAACCTGTCATGGGCTGTAGTTTGAGGACCCCTGATATAGACAATAAAGCCATGCTTTAGTCAGAAAGTCTGGGTCTTGATGTTTGGAAGGACTGTTATTTCTAAAACTTCGAAATGGATTCAAAATGGAATGGATACCACCATGAAATCAGGTTGAGATTGGGCAGGCCTAATGTGGATGTGTCTTTTAAAAAACCTATGAATATTATTTGCCTGTGCGGTGAGGATACTTTTAAGTTGCCATCATAGCTAACGTCATAGTAACCTTGAGTATATTATAGCATTCGTATGATGTGCCAGACAAAGGAGATATGCACTCACAAGGAGGTGTGTGCTCACAAGACAGTGCTTCCTGACAATCTGGTGTATTCACTAGCCAGACCGCGATGCTTACTTGTTTCAGTGCTGCTCCATTGCAACTACTATTACATCAAGCTATCTTCCTTCTCTGGAAACCATGGTAGAAATGATATTTTAGGATGTTGTGATCTGGAATCCAGTTTGGGTGGTAGATTGGAGTAAGCAGGTCCACTTTGCTAATTAGTGTGAATCATGTCCTTGAAAGGACAACACATCTTATTTACTAATGAAACTTTCAGACTCTGCTTGCCAAATCATACCTTTTCTGCATCAATTAGAGTATTATCGAGTGCAGCCAGAAACCTCAAAAGCAAGCATCGGCAACTCTTGAAAAGATACTGCCTCATACTTGGCAGCAACAGCAACACAAACAATAGGGAACATTCAGACTTCAGTGTGGTATCCATTTAATTAGAATAATCTTGTGAGAAATGGTGGGGAAAAATCCAACTTTCTGAGACAGGAAGGCAAGAATAATGTCAACTACAGGTGTCAAAATGGACTAGATTTAAGATTAGTGTTCTGGCTATTACTCAACAATGCTTATTTTTAACAGAGACTTGAGAAGTGAACATCAAGCAAGTAAAGTGAGCTGGGTGAAAAAAAATCATTTGAAAAATAAGCTGGAAGCATGACAGGGAGAGAAAGATTTAAGCAAGAAAAAATATTCTGGGAAAAAGTCAACCTGACATAGAAGATCTGTGGTTAGACTGTCACGAGGTTTAAAGAAATAGTAATAAAAGAAGCTGCTGGGGCCCCAAATTAAATTTGGGAAGAGAGGTACAGTCCTTCCCCCCTGCACACTTTCCCCAGTTGGATACCCTCTTTACTAGATGCTATTTGTCCTGCAGGAATATGTTTATAGGTTTCACAGTGGGACCAGCAAATAGTCACATAAGCATATGTAATAGGGTGCCCATGGGCAAATTTGTGGGTCATTTTAATTAAGAAAATAATGACAGTTGCACAAAAGGTTAAGATATCTCCTCCAATCCCATGAGCTTAATCTAATCTCATCAGGATTGCTGTATTATTAAATTTTTACATATGATATTTGTACTCAAGACATAGCGTCTACTCCTCTCCCTGCACTCTCAGTGCATTATAGTCTGGGAATGGAGACAGGATTAAGATTACTGCCACGTGTTTCTTTTCAAAGTGTGGGGCTGGTTTTATTATCTACCCTAAGCATATAGAATGTATTTTTAAAGCCATCATAAAGCAACACATGCATAGTTGTTATTTAAATGAGGACTATGGGGCAATAAAAAAAACCCCACAACATTCTTAAAGCACATAACACTCCTCACTAGGATTGCAGTCTTGTACACTGAAGTTTGGATCATCCAGATTTAGGTGTCTCTAATTGGGTTTGCAGAAGCAAACTTTTTCACCCCTTTTTCTCGGAGTATCCCTTGACTGCTAACAGTACTATAGCGAACATCAGAGAACTTCCCATTGGCTAGCCATTATGTGAAAAGAATGCTGGAGTATGTGGGGGTTTAGCCTGATCTCGCAGCTCAGTTGGCTCATCTTATGTTGATGGGAATTCTTATAAAGGTTTGTTTGCCTTTGCCTACCTTTGAGACTGAAAGGGTGTAATTCACCCATGGTCATCCAGTGGGTGAGGATTTCAACCTTAATCTTCAGGGCTATAGTCCAATGTTCAAAGGACAACATCATGCTGACTCTCAAAACAAGGCAAAGGCAAACTTCTTTGCCAAGAAAACCCTGTGAAAGGTTCATGTTAGGATTGCCATATGATGGAAATGACTTGAAGTACACAACAGCAGCAAATGTTTGTTCACTAACGTTTTCTGGGCCAACCTCCGACATTATGCCTAGTTGGATTTGACATTTTACTCAGTGCTGTTGTTCTATGCCCATTGTCTTTAGTCTTTTGAATGTGCAGACTGTAAACCTCTTTGCCTCAAGATTAAATCAGAATGGACTGATTTAGACTTTTCCAGTTACATAAGGGAACTGTTTTGACCTGGGATTAAAGTGGTGGACATCAACAGTGTCAGTAATTTAATTTTTTAACCTCCATTAAGTTGTTTTGAGAATTAGTTTCTCAAAAGCTACCATTTTTACCCTGATAATCCTAGATGTAGAGGGCCGGAGGTTTAGCACAGTGGTCCTAGATGTAGAGGACCGGAGGTTTAGCACAGCGGTAACAACATCTGTGAGAAGATCTTATCAACTGGACGTTACAGGTTCGAGACCCAGGGCTGGCTTGGGCAGCCAGCTGTGAGCCTTGCCCCTGTTTACCCAAGCAGTCGAAAACAAGCCTAGCTGTGAGTAGAGAAATTGGGAACCGCTTGCGGGAGAGGAGGTGGAAGCTCGTTTGGCTAGCTCTTCGTCATAGGAAGATGAAGCAACAGCACCCCCTGTGGCGCAATGGAGCGACAGCACGCGGTGGGGAAAAAAATAGAAGGACCAGGAAAGAATCTGTGACTGGAAGATCCTCCTACTGTACATGTTGTATGTTGTATGTCTTGTATGTCAAATGCAAAAATGGCAGGGATTGTCTGCTTGTATGTGTACTGTAATCCGCTCTGAGTCCCCTTCGGGATGAGAAGGGCAAAATATAAAGTGTATTATTATTATTGTTATTTTGGATTACAAACTCAATCGGCATCAGAAAAGGTGTTGAGAATTATATTTGCGTGGGCAGTGGCAATCAACCTTCCCACACCAGGAACCTGCAAGGAAAGACAGATACAATGGTTTGGGATAACAAAAGCCACAACTTGTTTATTGGTTACAAGTTGGGGGATGGAGCAATTTTGTCTCCTCCCCTCGGAGAAGAGATTGGTTAATTTTGCAGAATGTACTGGAAGGTAGGGGCGGGCATAGTGTGCTGCCAGCCCCTTTTCCCTCATTCTGCAATAGGACATCGCCCACCACTCCCGCCCATGGATAGTATAATAATGATCGCTCAAATGGTTTCACATTTGAGGGTCGGATAGGAATTCGCCCACAAGGGTTTTGCCTATCCTATACTGTCTATTAGGGGCTTAGATGGAATGGTCGGCTAGTAAACTAGCTAAGCGTAAATAGTTTAGTTATTCAAAGGTTTGTATACACTTAAGGCACCCCTTAAGGGTGTGGGGGTTGAAATATACAGGGGACCCAGGTAGTACGCCTTAATAGCTGAGGGGTAGACTTTAGGAGACGCTACTCCAGCTTACACACACCAAGTTGAACTGACACCAAAAAGTTAGTTGAGTTACAAGTTAAATAGGTAACTATTTAATAAAAGTTGCCCAAAATTTGAAACCATATATTTTGTGTCTGTCTCGTTATTTCGGGGGGTTGGAAGACAAAAAAGGGTTGGCAGTTATGCATGGGTTCTGGATCAAGAATCGTACAGCCCGATGCTGACAAATGCCGCTTCTCAACAATAGGGGTCCCTGGCAGTGAGCCGACCAGTTCCGGCCAGGGAACCCAGTACTGCCGTACCCCTTCATCACTAGGACACTTCCCCCTCACCAATAAAGGGGGGAGGTATGCAAACCGGATCCAGGGTCCATGGCACATGCCCACAAGTTGTGATGAAAGAAAATGCTAAACAATTGAACAACAAAGGCATATAATGATACAATTTCAGAGTGGAAGGGATGGGACAGCTGAGAGGCGACTGGCCCCCAGAGCTGGTCTGCCGTGCTTTGCACAGGCAAAACAAAGCAGGGCCTATGTGCAGCTGATCCTGGTGCAGGCTGTAGAAAACCCCTAATAGGCTGCCTGGCCAAGTGTGCCAAAAAGCATAGGGTGTGGGGGCTCCTGGGAAGGACAAACCTAAAGAGAGGATGCTGGGTGAGATGCACCAGTCGGACAGGGCATTTTAGATCAGTTGGTTACCAACCTTTAGTCCTCCAGCTTTAGACATCAACTTCCAGAAATCCCAACCCTTTTACCAGCTGTTATGAATTGTGGGAGTATATGTCCAAAACACCTGGAGGACCACAGGTTGGGAACCACAATTCTAGATCATTGCTTCTTAATAGTGGGTCCTGACCTCAAATAAAATCCCCTTAGCTCAATGTTGGGGTCCTGAAAAAAAGGCAACATTAAAAGTTTTCTGAACATCATCTAGTGGCTGTTTTAAACATTTACACAAATATATTGTGCAGTATTTACAGTGGACTCTACAAAAAATGTTCAGCTGTTCTTTGTAAAAAGGAAAATGAGCTTGTTTAGCAAATCTTGCAAATGCTGATTTGTTATCAGTAAATGTTTGGTTTTTGGTACCTGTTTTATATTCCTATATACCTGGGATCACATAAACCTTTCTCAGGCCAAAAGGGGTTGTGAGTGGGAAAGTTAAGAGGCCCAGTTCTAGATTATGTGGAGTGTATCATAGTGGGGAAGCTGGCAAAGTAACAGCTGTGCTATACATTCCCCAGACAAGGTGGGAGATAAAGAATAAGCTAACCTTCCTAACCTTTCTACAAAACTTTCAAAATGAATACTTACTGTATTTCCTTTTCATAGTAAATATACTTGCAAAAGCCAAAAACAATCATTAAATTGTAAAATAGTTTTGTAGGCATTGCTTCTAAGAATCTATTTCCTGCAGTTAAACATTTTAGTATTGAAAGCTAGGTGATGTTAGACTTCCCCAAGGATTTTCACTTTTCTCTGCGTTTTCTTTGTAAGCACCATTTGGCAAGATGAGAGAATTCGTTGCCACTGAATATGAATCTTTTTTGTAGCATATCAGGGTACATAAAAGATTATTGAACTTCTGAAGTTTTGTTCCATCTTTTATAGATAACTCTAACAAAATCCTCCCTACCTGTTCTTTAATTAAATTCTACAAATGATTTCTGTTCATTTGAAATTCAGTCTTTCAGCTTGGTCAATTTTCTGAGCCTTCTTGATCTCTTAGGCAACAGTGAAGCCTATTGCAGCAATTTGAGTGTTGGACCACAAGAGACAAGAGTTCAAATCCCCGTTCAGCCATTGGAACCCACTCCGTGACTTTGAGCAAACTTGTATACTCTCAGCCTTAGAGGAAAGACAATGGAAAACCACCTTGGAATAAATCTTACCAGGAAAACCCTAAGAGGGTTTTGCTATACCTCAGAGTTGACATGGAAGCACATAATGACAATAACAAATATGCAATACAAGGGAAGGAAACTTTAGATACAAATGTAAATAATATTTAATGTTATATTTGTTTCTGTCCTTTGGCTCTTACTAAATAATAAGAATAAAATGACTATGATGGTGGGCCGGGCTTTTCACAGCGGGTTAAACCACCAGCTACAGAAAATCTTGTTGGTCGAAAGGTCAACATTTCAAGTCTAGTTTGGGATGAGCTCCCAACCGTCAGTCCAGCTTCTACTCACCTAGCAGTTTGAAAACAGCAATGTGAGAAGATAAATAGGTATTGCCTTGGCAGGGAGGTAATAAAAGGCACCCATGCGAACATGCTGATGATTCGATCAGGAGAGTGTCTAATGACAACAAAGCTCCTTGGCATGGAAGATGGAGTGATAGCACCCCCCACCCCCCGTGGCCAGAGTTGAGCACAGTCTCCAGATGTTGGAGATGGAAAAATGGGAAACTTTTACCTCTGTTTATCTACTATATGTCTTTATTAATTGTATAATGGCATTGAATGTTTGCCATATATGTGTACTGTAATCCACCCTGTCCCCTCGGGGAGATAGGGCGGAATATAAACAAAGTATATGAAAGTATATCATGATGCATGAAGAAAGGATATGAAATGTGGCATTGAGCCTTTCTGTACTTGTTATCTGGCAAATTATGCCTGGCAAACATAATTCCTTCATCAATGAAAGAGCATAATTCCCCCTCCAGTTTTGTCAAGGAGTGAGAGAAAATTAGCTTTTTTCCTCTAGTGACTTTTCTTCTGCAAAGGAGAAGGTTGTAGGAGGGAAGCCGTGTGTAGTAATGCTAATCTCTCCCTGGAGATCGTTGTACCATTGTGGTGTCAAACAAAGAGAACCACAGCCCAAATTCTCAGATTTTCTTTCCTTGTTAAACATTTAGGTCCAGGGGACAGCAACATGCAAATTACATAATCACAGTTCAGCCCCAAAGTCTCCTCATTCTGGTGTTTTATAAAATTACTGTAGTATTTTAAACACTTTAAATTTAAAGAGCTGGCAGGGGGACTGAAACGTTTTGAGGGGAGGTAGGATCAGCTCACTTGTCATTTTCCCCCCAAGTTTTAGGTTGTCCAGAAAAGCAGAGAACTTTGATGAATATATATAAAAGAAAACCCATTTTGATTAAATCTTTGCTCTTTCAGAATGCTTTATTGGGATGTATCTACACTGTAAAATTAATATAGTTTGATATCACTTTAGCTATCTTGACTCAGTGCTATGGGATCCTAGGATTTGTAGTTTGATGAGGCAGGGTCAAATTGCATTAATTCTAAATGTAGATGCACCCAAAGAGACGATTTTACCCAAAAGTCCTAGGGACTATGTCTTATGAAGATTTGCAATTAAAACATCCCATACAATTAGATAATTATTTGCATATAAAGTAATAGACTGGGTCAGGAAAAAGTCCCAATTTTAAATAATGTCACACAATTTCCTCTACTGAAACCCATAGAAGCATCGGTTCCTCCCTGTGACTTTCAACTCCATCCCTTCAAAATGAAAAAGAAGGGCAAAACTGGCTGCAAATAAAGATAAATAAGAAGTCAAAGAGATCAATTCTGTGTAATTAAAAATTGGTGTGCACAGCAGTGTGGTGCTATGTTCATTATAGGAGCATGGCAGGAGAATGGGGCTTCATTGCTTGTGATGGTAGTTGTTTGAAATTGGTTGTGTCTGTAGGCCCTGAAATTCTGTGATGTAGGGGAGAAGAGAGATTAAATTTAATAATAATAATAATAATAATAATGTATAAGTAAAATCCTATCCTATCCTATTTGTTCTCGGTCCACTCCTTTGGGCTTAATGCAAATCTACTATTTGCCAAAACATACGGTTTTGTACGGTTTCTTTTCCATTTTTGGCCGAATACTTTAACCACTGGTTTGTCCCGTCGAATAGGAGGTCTGCCCAAGGGCTGCTTGTGGTGTCTTGGTATCCAGTTCATTAGTCGACATGTCCCTGGCTTGTCTGTTGTTCATGCTATATGCCCTACCCATCTTCTTTTGCCTCATAGATTTCATTGGCCACGTCATGTACCCCAGTTCTTTGATGCAGCTTTTTATTACTGACTTTATCTCTTATTGTTACGCCACACATCCTTCACCCCGTTTTTCATCCTCTAATTTTGTTGTTGCCCATGTTTCAGATGTGTATAACATTGCCGGGAAAACTGTAGTGTTGAAGATATCTGCTCACCTTCATGGACAGCTTATCATCTGTTAGTACTGTCTGGTTTTGATCCAAGCAGCTTTGCGTCTTCTTGCCCATTCTTGCCCATTCTCCATTTGCCCAATTATTTGACTGTACTTGTCCAAAATATAGTTTCTCAATTTCATTTCCATTTATAACAATGCAGCCCTGGACACACTGTTCATATTTTTCATCCATTTTGTTTTCTTCAAGTTCCTTTCCACTCCTACTGATTCTAAGAATCAAACTACTAGTTGGAGATCATGTTATAAATCTTTCCAGACTTTTGGTGAAAAGGATGCAATCGTCTGCGACACGGAGATGAGAAAGTTGTTAGCTGTTAACTGAAATCCTGTATTTAAATTTAATTTTTCAGAAGATGCTTTCCAAAGTCACTGCAAACAGTTTTAATAATAATAGTAATAGTGATAGTAGTAACAATAATTCTTTATTTTAACCCACCCTATCTCCCCAAAGGGCCTCAGTGCAGCTTCTAGCAAAATAAAACACCAGTGGAAAACATTCAATGCCAAGAGTAACATATAACAAGTCAAAAACTAACTCAATAAAAATTATTAAAATAACAGCTTAAATAAACATGACATAATACATTCCACACATTTACAACATATTAAATTCTTTAAAACTATTTAAAACTATTTAAAATTTGACTAAAATTATTAGAGCTAAGATGGTATAATGCTAATCAACAAAGGTGATTCAGCAACTAGGCGGGGGTATATATAAAGTGTAATTACTTTTGGTGATATCGTGTCTCTTTGATACACTCCTTTGTTTATTCTGATATGACACACATCTGACAAGTTTTATATCCGTTGTGCACCCTGTATTGATACTTTTTATGATGCTCACATATGCTGGATTTACACAGGCTTGGTGTAGAGTGTTGAGGATAGTGTTTATCTCAACTGAGTCAAAGGCCTTTTGGTAATCAATGAAAGCAATACACAGGTAATGTATAATACAGTCTAACCCTCTATCAATCCGTAATCAAAAGCAACAAAGAGGCAATGCAATGCAGCAGTTTATATACATCAACCAAAATTATATTTCAAGCAGTAACATTACGATGCACATGCATCTGAAGGAAATAATAACAGAGGTGTAGTCCTCTCACTAAACAGTAAATCACTGACCGTTGCGTTACTCACAGTTTCCCCGTATCATCAATTAGCAACCAAAGTCAATAATGCAGAGCTGGATCCCAGCGATGCTGTCCATAGGCCAATATAGCTGCAGGACGCTGAATGGATTCAAAACAAAACAGAAAGCCCCCTGAGTGACTGTGGCTGAAAAGCCGCCCAACCCGGAACTCCGGGCAGGAATGCGTCAGGCAAAGCCGTCAGACGGGATGTGACTCCGCCCTCCCGAAGGTGGGGGCCGGAGGAGAATGCTCCGTATCCAGGGATGCTAGTGAGCGTTGCAAAACGGTCTGGCAAATGCGACGTGGAGAGGTCCCCAAATGCAAAATAAACCCCACAATAGGCAAGGCGTGTCGTCAATGGGATGAAGTACAGTGATCTTTCCCGTTTCGGGTGCTTCCTCAGGACGACTCACGACCGGGAAAAGTACACAACTACATGAAATAAACAAAACATAAGTCCCCCATAGGCATAGTAGGGTAGATGGGCAGGGTAGGAAAATGTGCTTACCAAATGTTGTCTTCTAGAATCGCCCCAATGGGAGAAAACCGCTAATGCGGTGGAAAATAATACGCCAAATGGCTGATAATGACCGAAGATCCGGTCCAGGCTAAGGCCTCACAGGAGGCTATATCCTAACAGTCAGATGAGGCACAGCTGGGGCTAAGGCGGAGGTGTCTTGACACAGTAAATTAATTCAGTAACGCATTTAAACTGACAGGCTCGTTTAATCCATGGGGTTGCTCACAGGCACATTGCACAATATATTTAAGCTCAGTCTTGAGTAATGTAGATTGTAAGTCAATGTGGGGTTGCGTCTCCACTTTTTCTAATCCTACGAACTTGAACTCCGGGATGGAGTTGTGAACCACTTTGAAGTGTCTATACAGATATACATCTTCATTGCCAGAGAGGATTTTCAATCTGTGTTCCCTGATCCTTGCCCTCAACTGGCGTTTGGTAATCCCAACATATAATAGTGGGCACGAGCAATAAAGGAGGTACACACATTTTTCAGTGGCACACGTGCAGAACTGATGGAGTTTAATAATATTCGACGTGCCAGGGGTTTGAATCTGCTTCAACGAGCTCACAAAGTCACAGCAAATGCAATGTCCACACTTAAAGGTCCCAGCTTGGAAACTACTCGTTACTTTCCTCCTGGCCCCCAAATCCGAGTGGGTGAGCCAGTCCCCAATGTTGGTGGTACGTTTGTATGCTGGCATCGGAGGTCTGTCCAATCCTGCAACATCAGCAACGAGAGGCCAATGACGTTTAACCACACTGAGGATCTTTTTACTCTGGGGAGTGTATTTAAGAGGCCAAATCAACCTATCGGGTGTGGTTTTTTGTTTGTACTTGAGGAGATCATCTCGTGGTGTATCATCGGCTTTGCGTTTGGCACGAACGATTAAATCCACAGGGTATCCTCTCTTTCTGAAGTTCTCCATCAGGATGGTAGCCTGAGTCTCGTAGTCCCTGTTGGTGGTGGAGTTCCGTTTAATTCTGATTAATTGTGAATAAGGAAGATTATTCTTTAAAGGTGACGGGTGGAAGCTCCCATAGTGCAGTAGAGAATTCTTTGCAATAGGTTTCGTGAATGATTTCACTCCCAGACCATCATTACTCTTGAAGATGGTTATATCAAGGAAATTCACTTCTTTATTACTATATGTGGTGGTGAATTTAATGTTGGGGTGCCAGGAGTCTAGCCACTGGTCACAGTCTATATGACGTGTGTCAGGTTTGAGTAGGAGCAGGACGTCATCGATATATCTCCACCAGTATAAAACCTTGGTGGCAGTTGTTCCGGATGACGCCTGGGAATGAAGATGTAGATCCTCCAATGACCTCACAAATAAGTTCGCGATGGTGGGCGTGGCCGGGGACCCCATGGCCACTCCCCCTTTCTGGATATAGAACTGTTGGTCAAATCTAAAATAGTTATATTCAGTAATACAGTCGAATAAGTCAAGGAGGAATCAATGAAAGCAAGACAAAGTCAAATAAGTAAAATGTCATTGTAAATTTAAATATTTTCAGTTTTGAGTTAAACTTTATATCCCAGTATGCAGCTACTCTAGTCCACAAGAGCGCTAGTACATAGGACTAGGGCATTTCTGTAGGCTTCAATTTATTGCAATCTTTGGGGTCATTCTTTTTTAATAATTTCTCTGTCTTTCTCAGATGTGTTTATATGGAATAAAGTAGAGTGCAGCTATTTACAGCTCTTTCTTTATCACAGGATATATTGACAATTTGTCTTATACTATCCCAAGGCTTTCATATTTCACAATTGCAAAAATACTTCTCCATCATACATATTCAGTTATGAAATATTTTATGAGTTGTTGTAGGTTTTTTGGGCTATATGTCCATGTTCTAGAAGCATTCTCTCCTGATGTTTCACCTGCATCTATGGCAGGCATCCTAAGAAGTTTTGAGGTCTCACAACCTCTGAGGATGCCTGCCACAGATGTAGGCGAAACGTCAGGAGAGAATGCTTCTAGAACATGGCCAGTGATTCCAGCCATGAAAGGCTTTGACAATACATTGAAATATTTTATATTGCTTACGTAGTGACATTAGTTTAAATTTGATATTAGATCTTGTAAATGTTTTACTTCCCTCAGAATTTTGGGGTTTTTATTCCATAGTTTAAAAATACCCGAAGTTTTCAATTTCTAAGCAAACCTGACTTTTCATGATGATTTCAAACTATGTAGAGAATATATATTTATCCATTGAACAATAAGTAGATGGCATATGAATAACTATGCTGAAAAATTCTGGGGCAATTGAAAGATATTGTGAAGGTTAAAACATTATTTCTGCAGTATGATAAGTTTGCTTAAAAAGAAGAGATTTACCATTACTTTCAGAGAAACTGGATTGCTTTCAGGTATCTATTTAATATGATTCCTTGAAGCATAGTGTGAAAAGGATTTGTTCAAAGCTACTCTTTCCATGCTGAGCTATTGGCCTTATTCACTGAGAGGTGAGGAATTTCATTTTCTGCTCAAACTCTGGAATCTTCAAATCATTTACGTATGATCACGCCTTTTCTTCTTTTTGATTTATTTATGAATATTAATATGAAAGCATGGTAGCTGAATATATGTATTCATATTCTGAGAGGTGCAGTGTGTTTTCATAACCTCAAGCATTTCTTGATTTGTTAGGTGCGAGTTTGCTGCCGATCTCCATTTTTCAAAACACCCTCGTCTTTGTTTTGGTAGATTGTTATACTGTTCTTTGTGTTCAGGACTAGCTTCATAAATTGATAAGGGCAAGAATTTATCAGGCTCACAAAGCCCCCATCCCACCCCCAGGTCTTAATAGCACTGTCCTTTCCTGCACAGAGGAGACAAGAAGATCAAAGACGACATAAGACACTTCCTATCCTATCTCTTTAGGTAGGGAGCAAAGCTTAAAAACCCTCTTTCTTGAACTCTAATTCTTAGAATCCCCTTGTCAATGTAATCTAGAAAATTGACTTTTCTAATCTAGAGGAGTACTCAGTGCTATGCCTAAGTATTCCTCACTTTGTATTTCAGTCTACGTCTACAAGAAAAAACTATAGAGAAAATGGCCTAAAACCACAGGAGGCAGGTGATCTCCGTGTACCTTTATCTGCCCCAGTTTCACATTTTGGCTATTCCATTTGGTTGCTCAGCAAAACGTTTTTCTCTCCCTGAGTGTGACTTGAACCTTTGTCCAAAGAGTTGTATAAACGGTTCTGTCCAAACATATCTCCCCCTACGAACCAACCCAGACATTAAGATCTTCTGGGGAGACCTTGCTCTTGGTCCCACCCCCTTTGCAGGCACGGCTAGTGAGGACGAGGGACAGGGCCTTCTCAGTTGTGGCCCCTCGGCTGTGGAACTCCCTTCCCAGTGACATTAGATCAGCTTCCTCCTAACTGGCCTTTAGAAAGAAAGTTAAAACTTGGCTTTGGAACCAAACGCTTGGAGAGTAGTTACAGTGCAATATGCAACTATGAAGTCAAGGCGATTGGGATGGCTCTTGGACTATGATTTCAGAATTATGTGCTATGCATTTAACAGTTTGTTTAAATTGACTATATGTTATTGTTTTTATGATTTTAATGCACAATATATTTGCATTTTATATGTTTCATGTTGAAATGCGGTATTGAATTATTGCCAATTTGGAAACCACTCTGAGTCCCCTTCGGGCTTGAGATAGAGCAGGGTAAAATACAGTAAATAAATAAATAAAAATTTTCTGTGGAAGACCTAATATAATTTGGAGCATCTCCTTCTTGCCTTTTCTATTTAGGGCTAGAGTCTAGATATTAGTTCTACCTGTTGTTGACAGCAAGTGCAGCATTGTATTAGAGCATTGGACTAGGACTCTGAAGACTGTGGTTCACAGCCCAACTCAGCCATAAAAAGCCACTAGGTGATATTGGGCAAGTCAGAAACTTTCAGCCTAGGAGAAGACTAATGGATGATCAACTCTAAACTAATCTTCCCAAGAAAACTCAAAGAAAGTGTTGCCATATGTTAGAATTGACTTCAAAACATATAGCAGCAACATCCACCCGCCGGAGGGCGTTTTCTGTCATAGCTCCCACACTGTGGAACGCCCTCCCGGCCGACACCCGGGCAATGAAGGACCTGCTCCCGTTCAGGCGGGCTTGTAAAACCTATTTGTTTAGGCAGGCCTTCGATGGGTAGGCCCGTGCGTCTTGGTTGTGCCACTACCTCAACTGTGTTGTTGTTTTTACTGTGTTGCTTGTTTTTAATTGTTCTTAACCTTCTGTATTTTATTGTGCCTTCGGCTCTTGTAAGCCGCCGCGAGCCTTCGGGAGTCGGCGGCATAGAAACCCGAATAAATAAATAAATAAATAAACATGGAGTAGGCCCACTTCCACATAAACATTTATCAAAGTTCCATTTATTCAGTAGGTCTACTCTAGATGGGATGAGTGGTTGGATGTGGACCTTGTGCTCCAAAACTGTGATTGTGAGTAGCACAAGGACGCATGTTGCACCAATTGTTATAAGTTAATTAATTCCCTCCATTGTCCTGATGGAGGTTGTGTGGATATTATGGCTCTGTCTGCCTTTCAATTCCCCCTTTAAAGGATTTTCTGAGTATGTTTTCCTCTTCTCTTGGGTAACATCCATACACACTTGTCTTTGTGAGACCGCTTTCTCAATGCCTTTAATGGACAAGATAGAAAGTGATCATAAAATTGGGCAGGACAGCAAAAACACCAATGGTGCACTAGAAAATTAACATTTGTCTCAATATACTAAAAGGTTTTTAGCAAGTAACTTTTATAGCTATCATCCCTAATTAGCATAGCACTCAGCCATTATATTTGCCATCTTTCACAAAAGAATTACTGACAGAGCACAATTATGTAAGCTGTTTCACTTTTGTGTTGTTTGAACAGGCTAGCACATTTTCTTGTAATATTGAGAAGTGTCAATTCTCTCTTCCTGGCTCTCTTAGGAGCTGAGCAATAAACTCTCTAGAGGCTAAATTGTTCCAATTAATTAGCAGTATTCTGTAGAAATCTGAATAGTCAGGTGAAAGCAAATAATAATTCTGTTGCTGAAGATGCCACCTATTTTTATGGACCATTAGTGTATTCACAAAAAAAGAAAGTCTGTATGTTCACGACTTGTTGCCCCAGTTAGACTAATTTCATGATTTTTCCTCAAAGAAAAATAGAATATTTTCAAATTTTATCAGCTTTAGTCTTTCCTGTTGTAAAGGATGCAGGAGGAAGGAAGGAAATTCGAACTCCAAACTGTGACAAGGTCGGCTATCCCAACACTGCCACCAATTTGCGAGGAAGATGCAGCTTTCAGCGTGCGTCCACTTGTGAGGATCTTTTTCCTCAATCTGTCTGTGGAGAACTGTGTCAGAGCAGGGACCTAAACTCCCACTGACAATATTTATTAACCTTTGCTGCCACCATTAACTACACTTGGTTACCCACTAGGAAGAATTGGTTTTAGAGGCTTGTGTGTGAAAGAATTACGAGAGGAGATATCTTTCTTAAAGAACTGTAACATTTATTCAAACAGTGTTCTAAGCGTGGAGGTTTCAGAGTTCAAAGCTTAGGTGGTTACAATATCTTCTCAGAGGCACGTATCTTAAGGATACAACTTAACAATATATATAGTTATACTCCCAGAACCAATAACTCAGCAGTCTTTACTCTAACTGCTAGTCCTTTTAAACTCAACTGCTCTCCCAGCAGTTCAAACTCAGCTTCCCTTCTACTCTTTCACAGAGTAGAGTCAGAGTCCCTTTTAAAACCGCTGACACCTGGCTAAAACAGACTCTCAAACTCTCCACACACCCTCTCTCTGACGTTTCTGCCAACTGACAAGGTTTAAATTCAAAGCCTCTAAGGCCAGTTGCAGGCTCCGCCTCCTGTTTCCATGGTAACGGAAACCCCTTGGAGGTTTGGCATGTTAATATCTCTGTTAATCCTTTAGGGCAGGGGTGCTCATTACGGTGATCGGGAGCACCTAGGTGATCTTGGGCCCTCTTCCAAGTGATCTTTGGGCCTCACCAGCCAGATGGCGCGCTCCTGCCAAGCGCGCACATGTGCGCTCCCACTTCTGCCTTTGCAGGGCTTCTTTTGCCAAAATGAGACTTTAGTGGGTGGGCCCTGGCGCTCGTCTTGCCACGCACGGTGTGGTGACATGACCGCCCATTGGTTGCTGATGGAGCAAGGTGAAGGCACGTGCATGGATAGGATGCGAGACTGTGGGAGGGATGGAGGGAATGTGTGTGTATGAGAGAGAGAGAGAGAGAGAGAGAGAGAGAGAGAGAGAGAGAGAGAGAGAGAGAGCCAAGGAGAGAAGAAAGAAATCCAAAGAACTTTTTCGGATACTTTTGGCAGGCAGGCGGGTGGGCGGGCGCTGGAAGGAGAGAGGGAGAGAGAAAGAGGCGAAGGAGGCCGGGCAAAGTGGGGCAAAGCCAAGCAAGCCCCGCCGCAAACCCTGCTGCCCTCGGGACTCCCATTCCAAGCCGAGACCTGGGTGAGCGAGCTGTGTAGGGCTGCTTTCTTTCCTTGGTTGGGGGCAAGGAGGGAGGGCTCCGCCGTGTTCCTGGGGCTGAACCCAAGGAAGAGGGGGCTGCGGGGATGGAGACTCCACTTGCTGCTGCTGCTTGTGCCCTCGCTGCCTTTCTCCGCCCTCCCTCGCCCTCGAAGGAGAAAGGCGGTGAGGGCCCACGGGAGAGAGAGAGAGAGAGAGAGAGGGTAGCTCTTCAGAGCCGGCTAGGAAGAGCCACCCCCCCTCTCTCTCCCGTGGGCATGGACTGCCACCAGTGGGAGGGGTCCTCCTTCCTGCCAGCCGTCCACTTGGGCGTCCTTTCTGAGTGACACCCTCGAAAGGAAGGAAGGAAGCCCCCCCCCCCCCGCTGCATCTGTCACTTTGGGGAAGCACCTCTTCCACTCTTCCTTCTCCTGCCCAGGTAAGGAAGCCTCGAGGGAGGAGGGAGGGGGGAGGCTGCCGTGGGAAGGATCCAGCCTCACGTGGGTCCCTCTCTCGGTTGAGTTTCTCGGCCCAGGCAGCAGCCAGGCGGCCCCTCTTCCCAGCCCTGCGCCTTCCGAGCCGACGCTGAAGCCATATCTGGCTGGAGCATTTGTACCCCATCCTTCTCACCCCCAGAAGGGGACTCAGGGCGGCTTTACAACAGGCAATCATTAGATGCCAAACAAATACATCAAATACACAGTTACAATTAAAACAGCAATTAAAAAGAGTTAGAAACATTCAATTTAGAAGAGTTCCACCACTTCAGAATTATAGTCCACTTAAATCTACTCTAGCATAAACTTTCCACCATCTGATTGAGAGCCATCAACTAATTTTTAAAATATCCCAGACCACCCCATATGAGATACATGGTGATACATTGGAAACTCATTCAGAATAACAGATCTTACTTGTGTATTTCTTGTCACAGTATGCGGGTCCAGAAACTAATCAAAGGGAGATCATTGTTTTGACTTCCAAGTGAATCCACCGTGGTTATAGATCTGAGCCATATTGCTGAAGTGTCAATTTATAGCTTTAAAAAAAATCTACCACTAATTACGGTTTGCACAGAACTCAAAAGCCAAATGTGTTCAAAAGCAGGATGTCCCAAAGAAGAAAATGCTATTAAAGTTGTAATATTGTCATTTGTTACAGCAACTGTTCCTAAAAGTAGAGACTTATGAATCAAGAAACATACATCATTACTATTGAAAGCAATAGTGCCATACTTTCCTGTCTTGATGGAGATCCTTTTGTAGTTATGGAATGATGCATGTTTCTGTCTGATACTTAGATGGATTTCGGGTTATTTCCGTAATCCTTGGAGTTGCTGATTGCTTGACTGTCGACATCCCTGTTGTTAAATTGCTTGTTAGCAGTCAACTTGTCAAGCAGGGTTTTAATTTCCTGTAGGCTTTGTTAATATGCTCCCTTCTGCAACTTCATTTCAGCAGGCTGTGCTCCACCTGGAATGACTTCTGATGCTTTTACAAGGTTGCATTTAGTAGTGGTATACTATTTTTAAAGTAGTGGTAATTTTTATTATGCAACCAATAGGTCATGACAAATATGGGATTACGACAGATCAATAATATTTACTTCCAGATACAAAACTATCTGTTCTAGCAGGAATGTATAAGAAAGAAATATCAATTCAGATTATATGTCTGTACCCTAGCAGAAATGCTTTCTTTATGCTCTTTTCCTGTTGTGAAGATGAGACAAACTACTTAGCATTATGTCTAGGCCATTGTGTTACTCAAGAGAGAAAAAATAATGTTTCTGCTAGGATGCCCATATCAATTATTTAAGAAAAGCTTAAGAAATTCTCTGCTGAGACTATGCAAAGAAGATAGCTTAAAACATAATGAAATGAACCTCCATTTCATTTTATCTAAATAAATTATATTTCATTTCTGCAATATTATCATGCCCAGTCTGGACTGAGTTTTGCATTTCCAAGGTTGCAGTGTACAATACTGTATATATTCGCCTACAGGTTCACAAAAATGGTTGCAAAAACTCTGGGTCAATTTATACACAAGTCAATGCTTGAATAAGGACCCAATGAGAAGGCAGCAATGGGAAGCTCTCATCCCATTAGTCTACTCACTTATTCAAACCAGAAAAAGAAAGCCAGCCCTTCATCCTTTCTCACCTTTTTTTCTTTCTAGCACATTCATAAGCAACGTGGGGGATTTTGAAGAATGCAGTGCCCCCAACATTTGGGGACACATCTACAACAGACCACTTAGCATGAGGGGCCAGCAAATCAGCTCTGTGGCAGCTAAATGGTGCATGGAACTAATTCAGGGCAAAATCTGCTAATGTGGGCCAAAGCCTTGGATCGCATTAACCAAAGTCATGGGTTGGTTTGAATTCTCCCCCCAAACCTGGGGCAAACTGTAACTTTTAGCCTATTCAAATAGTCCAGTTTTGAGATGTTACTGGCCACAACCATTTACATGCCCATCCTGTGTTCCCCAAACTCCAGTGGGCCACAGACAGGGGATGGCACTCACAATCTTCTCACGTTCTCCTCTTTCCAATATGTGGGTCATGGGTCATGCCAGTCATTTGGAATGATACTGGATGGAACAACAAGGCGATTGGAGAAAAGAAAGGTGTTTCCTCCTCTCCCCGCTCCTATGTGACTCGACAAACATCACTCCACCTGATAAATGATCAACATGACCCATGTCACACCAACTGCTACTGGAACAAGGGGAATGGTAACTTTGGCAGTCCAAATTGGCCCCAGGATTAGTGGTCAGTGTAGAACAGTGCTGTCCAACTTCTGGCGGGTCCAGGGCCGGATAAGAGGTCACTGATGACCTGTGGGGCGGCTCGGCCCCGCCCCAGGCCCCGCCCCCAGGCCCCACCCCCCAGCCCAGGCCCTGCCCCTCCCCGCCGAAAAAGGAGGCGGCCCACCCCCTGGCCCAGGCCCCCTTGGCACCGCCTACCCTCCTAAACCCCGCCTAGGAAGGGAGGGGGCGCCGAAGGAGGAGTAGGCGGTGCCAAGGGGCAGCGCGTCACGCCAGGCCTGGCGCTGCTCTTGGCGCCTTCTGCCCTTTTCAGCGGCTCCCCTGTCCTAGGAAGGGAGGGGCTCCTTTTCGGCGCCAACGGCAGCGCGTCACAGGCCTGGCGTGACGCGCTGCCCCTTGGCACCGCCTACTCCTTTCGGGGCTCCCCTGCCTAGGAAGGAGGGGGCACCGAAAGGAGGAGTAGGCGGTGCCAAGGGGCAGCGCATCATGCCAGGCCTGTGACGCGCTGCTCTTGGCGCCGCCTTCTGCCCTTTTTCGGCGGCTCCCCCGCCCTAGGTAGGGAGGGGGGGCGCCAAAAAGGAGGAGCTAGCTCTCTTCCTCCTCCCTGCCCCGCCTCCCCCTCCCCCCCGGCTGCCATTTTTTTTAAAAAAGCGATTTTTAAATTTTTTTTAAAAAAATGGCGGCTGAGGGCATAGGTGGGGCCGTGTCCAACAGGCTACGGGGCCGGATCCGGCCCCGGGGCCGCCAGTTGGACAGCCCTGGTGTAGAACATGGTAGTAGAGATTTTCAATAAAACCTTTCTGCACAAGCCTCTCTGCATCCTTAATATTGCAAGCAATTGTGCCATATCTTCCTGTCTTGATAGAGATCCTTTTGTAGTTATGGAATGATGCATGTTTCAGTCTGATACTTGGATGGATTTGGGCTATTTCCGTAATAGAGAGAGACCATTTTTATTAAGTGCAGAAAGGCCTTTATAGTAAGTCCCTATTAAAAATGGCAATTGCAGCCTCGCTGCAGATATGCATATTAAGTAGGCCCTTAGTAAAAGTGGTTACTACCATTCTGGTCCACTTCAAGTGCCCCATAATGTGGCCATACTACATTCTTCAGGCTCCTCCACATTGCTGATTAATTCCACTTAGCTAGGTATAAAAGGTTAGGGAGATGTCATGAGGCAGGAGCTTCTTGCCTTCATGCTGGGTTTCAATAGAAATAGATTGCATTCCTTTCTCTGTGGTCCATCCTCGTTTTTTTTATTGTTTTTCTTCCTTCATTTTTATTTTATTTATTTATTATTTCAACTTCTATACTGCCACTCCCCGGAGGCTCGGAGCATTTTACAAGCATAACATATAAAAACAGATAATATACAGTACTAATACAGGAGACAAATTAAACAATTAAACCTATCTGTAGTTGTAGTTTTAGACCAATTTTGCACATTCATCCCCTTGTAACACCTCAAGTAAACAGAGCCCCTTCTTCTCTTGAGCAGCTCTCTCTCAAAATGTTTCCTCTATGCCACCATTTGCATCATCATAGTTGCTCTATTCCAAGTTTTCGCAATTATGTAAACAGCTGTGAATACTACCAATTTAATTGGATGATTCACATGATAGTTTCTCAGTGTAGTTGTATTTTACCGAGTACATCATAAAATGCTGAAAATTGGTATTTGAGCCAAACATCACAAAAGAATTGTTGTGTAATAACAATGCACTTTCATATCTCAGTCCTATAGTTTCTTTTAATTGTGTGTTCTTCACTATTTATTACAATGTAAACACTGGGAAGCCTTACTCAGTGGGATCATTGTTCTTCACATTGTCATTGCAATTCTGTATACACTTACCTGGGAAGATGCACTACGAGCTCTGTAGAAATTACCTCTCAGTAAACATTTTTAAAGGCCACACTCATAGTATAGTCAACCTTCTGCAGTGCTTAGCGAGTTAGTCTGTTGTGACTTCCATCCCATAATGTCTGTTGTGTTGTTTTATAAAATAATTTTGAAGTAATACAATTTTCCATTTTTTGTCAATGTAAAGTTTTGTCCCAGCGACCAAGGCATTAATATTATTTTTGTATTCTTCCCCAAAACAGGTCTAATATATTTCCTGTGTTTAATAAATCAGTTCTTGTTGTTTTAAACCTGTATCTTGTTATCAATCTTGAGTTGGGGTCAGAGCACATATTTCACAAACTGAAGAACCCAAACTACAATACAACCACAAATCTACATTGAATGGGGTCATCTAGAAACACAACAACCCAATCCAGAAAGGGATTAATTTGGGGGACAAGGGCAGGGTGAGTGGCAGGACTCCTCAGAATTGGAGTTTGGAAGCAGCAGTCTGAATAAAGGGACTTGTCACATATTGAATAAAATGGGCGTTTTTGTATGTAAGGGCCCCCTGGTGGTGCAGCGGGTTAAATTGCTGAGCTGCTGAACTTGCTGACTGAAAGGTTGGCAGTTCAAATCCGGGGAGCAGGGTGAGGTCCCACTGTTAGCCCCAGATTCTGCCAAACTAGCAGTTCGAAAACATGCAAATGTGAGTAAATCAGTAGGTACCACTTCTGCGATAAGATAATGGCGCTTCATGCAGTCATTAGATAGACCGCGCTTAGTGTGTTTTTCCAGGTCTTGTATACCTTGTCCTACTTTTTTGGCATTGTTTTTCAGCTTCATGCAGTCATGCCAGCCACATGACCTTGGAGGTGTCTATGGACAATGCTGGCTCTTCCATTTAGAAATGGAGATGAGCACCACCCCCCAGTTTAGACTTAATGTCAGGGGAAACCTTTAACTTTATCTATTTTTATATGTTTGCAAAGAGGACAAGTTTTTTCCTGCTAGAGTCAATGTGTGGGTGGGTGAGTGTATCTATGTGGAGGTGGTTATTGTTCAGCTTCAGCCTTTTCAGTTGATTCAGTGGCTTGAGAGATTCACTACTGGGTCTTAAACTTTCCAACACGTGCAAGTCCTGTTCAATTATACTGGTGGCTCTTGTTGTTCCTGTCATCCATCCCACTGCCCTCATTCGTATCCTGGGGATTTTGAAGTAGGTAGCTAGCTCCATATCGTTGGGCTTTCCCTGCAATTTTGAATTTTGAACCCTCAGGGTTCTCAGTTGGGTAATAAAGGCTTTTTTTTCCCAACACGCAGAGACAGACTAGCAAACTTATTTCTCCCCTTCTTCAGAGGAGATGCTCCATGCATTCTCCTTTTTACTTTTGTTTGTTATGAAATATTGTATCTCAATACAGATACAACAAATATCAAAAATATAAACTCTCCTGAATGTTTGTGCTTAGGGCTACCACTCAGGTCAGCCCTGCTCTCCTTCTAATATAGCAAGCAACCCAGCATTTCTGTTTCTTTTCGATCACTTGGCTATACCTTTATTGAATAAAGTGGTGATAATAAAGCTACCCATTTTCTAGAGAAAAATGCCCTTATATGCATTCCCCTTCTATATTTGTTGTTGTTGTTGTTGTTGCTGATCACACTCTCATTTTTCCCTATTGTAAAATGCAGACAACAAAGTGGCAATTTTCTTCCATTCTATTCAACATTCACACAATTGCTAATATTACTAAGACAGCATGGCAGAGTTACTTCTCTTTGATTTCTTCTTTCTCTCCCCTATGTGTTTTCTGCCAAGCTAAACATTTTGTCTACCATTTCTTATGAGTTGAGTTTGTATTGAACTCATGCCTTATAGCAGTTTATATGTCTTTGTGACTTGTCCAGAGGAGGGGCGACTAAAATGATCAAGGGTCTGGAGAACAAAGCCTATGAGGAGCGGCTTAAAGAGCTGGGCATATTTGGCCTGCAGAAGAGAAGGCTGAGAGGAGACATGATGGCCATGCATAAATATATGAGGGGAAGTCATAGGGAGGAGGGAGCAAGCTTGTTTTCTGCTGCCCTGGAGACTAGGATGAGGAACAATAGCTTCAAACTACAGGAAAGGAGATTCCTCCTGAACATTAGGAAGACCTTACTGACTGTGAGAGCTGTTCAGCAATGGAACTCTCTGCCCGGGAGTGTGGTGGAGGCTCCTTCTTTGGAGGCTTTTAAACAGAGGCTGGATGGCCATCTGTCAGGGGTGCTTTGAATACGATTTCCCTGCTTCTTTTCAGGGGGTTGGACTGGATGGTTCATTAGGTCTCTTCCAATGTTATGATACTATGACTTTCTGCTTCTTATTTAACAGGTTGGAATTTTCTGTCTTTAGAGGAGTGGTTCTCAACCTGTGGGTCCCGAGATGTTTTGGCCTTCAACTCCCAAAATCATAACAGCTTGTAAATTGGCTGGGATTTCTGGGAGTTGTAGGCCAAAACACCTGGGGACCCACAAGTTGAGAACCACTGGTTTTGAGCTTTTGCTTTTATGGTATACCTGTATTCCAAAGTAATCATTTTTTTCACTAGCCAAATTTTGGGTTGCAGATGATATAGCTTACTCATGTGTCACGGACTACCACTGATTAAACAATACTATTTAAACTAGCTTATCTTTAATGGCACGTAGGGTCTGTCTGTACTTCACATTTCAGCAATCACACGTGTAGCAGTTTACTAAGTTAATCTAATATGTGCTTTTTATCAGGATATTGGTTCATTGACTTAACATGGTGAAGTGCAACATTTTAACCTTGCAATTGCACTATAAACACTTATTCCACTGATTGCCAAATTTGGATAGCTAGGTATCGTTGCATTTATTCTCGCAGAAGCTCCAGCCAGTATGGCCTATAGTTAGGATTCTGGAGTTTGTAGTAAAGCATCTCAAGACCCAGTTTTGGAAAATATCTTTGAAAAGAGGTGATCCGCATAGGACTAGGTATCCTGTGATCCTCCAGAAATGTTGGTGGACTACATGTCCAAAAAAACGTTATCATTAGCCTGGTTTGATGGGAATTGTAGACAGCAAGATCTGAAGGACCGCATATTGTTTAGCACTCTTAAAAGATCTTGTCTCTCTGGCATTATTTCGCAAACGAAGATTCTTAGGAAGGACTCATCCCACGCTTTCTACAAGCGTGTTGATGACTAAGGAGGTTGGATGTGTCCTTCGAACCTGTGCAATGGACCTTTCTGGTGGAGCACAGCATGCACAGAACTGGCCTCACCTTTAAACCAAAGGTTCATCTGCCAGGGCGGTGGCAGCGAGGTCCTCAGGTTGTAGGTTTGATTTGAGTTTCCTTCTCTAGATGGTTGACCTTACAGGTTAGACAAGCGCCATCTGCCTGGGTTTGAAATTAGAGTTTTTCTTCTCTTAGGATGGTTGCCAAAAGGCTAGAGAGCCCATCCTGCCCATTGACGCTCTTTGTCAGACCCTTCGGTTGTGACCTGTCTGGTATGGGAGGCCCTACTGGTGGCTATTATACCACCGCCAGCATAGCTCACAACTTCAGTAGGGTACGCAAGCCGCTCCCCCGCGACAAGGGGGCACCAATGGAGAGGAAAAAGATCTTGTATAGATTAGATAAATAGGTATGTCCAGCATCTCTAGCGAACTGGAAAAATAAATGTACTGAAGAGGTTTCTCAGTTAAATTGTATATTCTATATGCAATTTATAAATCGGTTCTCAACAAACCTCCATTCCCACTCAGTTCCAGTAAAAATACTCTGTTACATTGGCTTTGACTTCTAAGTTTTATTAAGAGCTATAGCATGACTCTCAAGTTACAGTAAAATTATAGTTGTCCACCTCCACAGTAACAATTATAAGAAATGTAGTAACTAAATCCAATCTAAGTACCCCTCTTTTCAATTCTTGACAATGTTATTTACATATCTGCATCCTTCCCACGTTTTTTTTTTGTACCCCAAGATTTTGTAAATTGCAGTTGTAAATGTTGTTTTGAGAGAGGAGTTGGTACCAGCCTCTTAAAAAGAGGCAGTGATGGGATCACTTCTGGGAGAGAAAAAAACAAAACTGGGCCCAGCAGTTGAAAATGATACTCTGATTGTTGGCATTCCCATCTTGATCAAGGGGCAATTCCAAATCAGGATTTGATCTAGAAGCTTCTGTCTATTTAGGAGAAAAATCCATCTCTGCTACCAATTGGCCAGTCTCCCCCACCGTGGAAACATTCCTTAGCAATCCCTACAGAATGGGAGGATTCAGCCATTTGAAAAGAATATCAAGAAAAGAAGCTGCCTTGGTTAGCTTTTAGGGTGACCTATACTGATGGATGTATTTATTTATTTATTTTACAGGAAATTGACATATTTCCTCTATGGAATTTCTTCTACGTATTTTACTGTATTTATTATTATTGTTATTATTACATTTCTTTTTTCCACTCTATTTTTATTATTACAGGTTTTATTTTACTCTGTTTTATTGTTTTTGTTATATTTATTATTTTAATCTTTTATAACTATTATTATGGCATTTCCATTATTTTAACTCTTCTTCTTATCATTATTATTAGGTTTATTTTCATTTGGACATATAAAATTTACCAAATTGCAGAAAGAAGCAGCTAATAGTAGCAGAAGGGTTAACTACCCATGAATAAAACCTGAATTTTTAGTAGATTAATATTTTGCTTGAAGGGGAAAAAAGGAAAACATTTTATTCAACTGTGTGAAAGGGGCCTCGGTGGTGCAATGAATCCATTCTGGGTTTTCTTCCAGGTGCTGGAGCTATCCAATATCTTGAATGTATTTTTGGAATAGAGTTCAACATGTTAGGGCGCTTCCAGACAGCCCTTTAATCCGAGAATATTCACATTTTAAAAATGTGAATGTTCCCGGATCCTTTACACACACCCCAGAAAGTGTGTGCTTTCTGGGGTGCATGTCCAGATGTTCTCCCATAACTTTCCGGCAGAAAACCTGAACACTCTAACCTCCTCCCCAAAAGCCCTTTAAAAAATAACTTACCCAGCCTCCATTTGCGTGGTGCTGGAGCTCTCCTGGCATGTGGGAGCAATCTTCGCCCCCCTCCCCCTTTTTTTCCTGGCATGTCATTCCTACATGCCAAGATAGCTCTGGTACCATGCGAATGGAGGCCAGGTAAGTTCTATTCTTTTTTAAAGGGCTTTTGAGAAGGAGGTTGGGATTACTGACATAACTGTGGGATTACTGTCTGGATTATCCCCTCAAAAGCTCAGAACTTTTGATGGAACAGTCCATACAGCAGAAATAGTGGGTTTATCCTGCACCCTCCAAGAAGGTGCGGAACAAACCCACTAATAATTAAATTTGCCACAAACCAGGGTTTTCCTGGTTTTTGGCGAATGGTTACATGTTGCCTAGAGCGTCATCTGGATGGCCCCCTTTTAATTGCGGGAACTCCCGTGTTGAAGGGGCTGTCTGGATGCACCCTTAAATGGTTCCTTTAAAATCTGGAATAAAACCCAAAGCAGACCAACCATATTAATGACAGAAAACCTCTCAATACTCCCAGTTGGTGAGCCTGATACTGTTTTGGAAGTCTTTGTCTCTCTGACAAGCTATTGGGCAGCAATGATAAGAGCAAGCTGCAGATCAATTGACAAAGCAGCCATGTGAACATCATTAAAGTCTATACAGTGTATGTTGGCTTGTTTAATTAATATACAGAAAGTACTTTGTACAGTGCATTGAACTTTCCTCCTGGTTATATCCAAGTATTTGGGAAAACAAAGTGACACTGTTAAGAGAATTGGTTTTTGTAGGCCACCGCTCGCCACTCTTTTTTAAACGAAGGATGGCTCATTGGGATACTTGCCTTTCAAGGATGCTATCTTTACTTAAAAACATTTTGAGTAACTTTGCCTGAGAGCCCAGACTGCTGACAGAGTGCTAACCTAGAGGTGCCATTAGTCCGGTCTAATTTCCTCAGACTTGGATAAGTTGCTACAAGAATTCTGCAGAGAGTATGAGCAAGTCCTGCAATTTCCAATGCAAGTTTGCTTATTTATTTATTTACTTATTAATCATTGCAAACTGAGGATTCCGAATATCTAAAGAAACTCTGCCAAGTTTTACTACATCTGCCATTTTATTTCAACTGACATCTTTACCCATGAGATTTCCATATGAAATGTCCATATCTATTACGGTTTTGGGTGAAATCAACTTGTGTATTGCAGGACTGGAAAATAAATACTTTTTTTAAAAAAGCAGAATTTATTTGGCTGAGAATTCATTCAGGTTGGAGAAAATGAGAGGAGTAAATAGATTTTGTCTGTCAAAGATGCTCAGCACACCTGTCATTAAATTCTGAAAGGCAGTTAAATGCCGTTATAAGCCAGATTGACATCCTGGCCCTCCTCCCTTATTTCAGCATCTCCTACTAAGTAATCGCCCACTCATCACAATGTAAACCTTCTTATTAGTCACATGTTAAGCCCGCAGCAAGAGAGCTTCCAATTAAACATAGCAGTTTCATTGGTTTGGTGGTGGTGGTGGGGGTTACAAAGTAGATTTAATTTTGTGCTCATTTTGTTTTTTAAAAGCATGGCAACACATTTTATTTTCACTTTAATTAGTAGATTAATAAACTGATTTGATACAGCTAAAATACAAAATACAGTGTAAGAGAAGGATGAGATAAAGAAAATGGAACTCCATGTATGGAGAAAAGGATGGTGGGGAAAAGAGAAAAGTCCAAGAAAAAGCAAAATTGCAGGTACTATATTAAAAATTATACTAGGGATTTTGTGGTGGTTTGTTTGTTCTTATTTACCAGAACTCCTTATCAGGCTAAATAATATAACAGTAGAGGGCAGGGAAGGGAACAAACTAAGAGTTCATCTACATTGTAGAATGATTTAAGTTGACACCACTTGGAGTGTTTTGGTTCAGTGTTATGCATGGCTGAGAGGAGGGCCGAGGTAGAGACATGCTGCTGCCAAGCACTTACCAGCAGCGTGTGTCTCCTCCTCCGAGCCTGGAGAAGGTGACCTGCCTCCCCAGTCTCAGAGGAGAACCGGGGAAGAAGCCCTCTCACCAGCACTGTTTCTCCTCCTCATCCAAGACTGGAAAAGGTGGCCCACCTTCCCCAGACTCAGAGGAGAACTAGGGAATAAACACAGCACTGATGAAAATGCTCTCGCCAGCACCATGTGTCTCTTCCTCTTCCCACCCCATCCCAACTCTTCCAGTCCTTCCAGCCCTGCCCCTTCCAGATCCTCAGGGCAAAAAAGCTTGTCCATGCCTGCTGTAGATACACCCAACAGTGTAGATGAACCCTAAGAAGTCTTTAAATTTGGCCAGTGAACAAGACAGATAACTGTATTATAGGTAATATGGAAAAGTAAAGTGTTTGTTGAAAGGAACAAACACTGAATGTAGAATAGTCCGTTGTAGAAGTCACTTTTATTTAATCAGTTGGTAAGTGTGCCTAAGACACCATGCTAGGCTACAATATTACAATATTGGGCCTAGGATACCAGACAATCTTTGTAGCCCTGCTACAGAAAAAGTAGGAGTCCAGCAAAGAGCTCTGTACAGGGAAATGGAAAAGGCCAACTACGACTGGCCTCTGGGGGGATTTTAAGCGCCACCCAAAAACTAATACAAAGGAAGGTGTCTACCCTAATGGGAAGGCCTATAAACAGGGAGAACTAAAGCAGAGCAGAGAAGGCAGAGCTAAGACTTCACAAGAACGACAATTTGGGATTTAATAAACTCACTGGGAATTTATATTTGATGAAACAAGCCAAGGGCACTGCTGTTAATTCAGGCTGCTCTTCTGTCGCATAATTTTATTTTCCTCTTCAAACAGAAGGACAAGAACATAGAACAGAAATTTGCAACAAAAGCCTTCTCTATTTCCTCAGTACCTTAGTCTATTTCCTCCGTAAAAACAATTTGGATATTTTGCTTATATCTTGCCTTTGAAAGTGAGACGAGGAAACAATCTAATAATGTGAAGGAAAGGAGGAATAAAATGTAGCCACAGGATAAATGCCTCAGTGTGTGTGGATTTGGATAGGATATTCAGACAGTGGACAAAAAGAGAGAATTAATGACCCATTGACAAGAGACAAGAGGATAGCTACTAGGAAGTGACTCAGTATGAAGACATAAAGACAGAAAGAAGCTGTTAGGTTTCTACATCACCTTAATAAACTTTGAAGGAATTATCCAAGGTGCTGAAACAGTTTCCAAAATTGATTCAGCATTATGGAAACCCCTCTCCGTAGAATAATATACGACCTATTACTATAGGCCATATCAACATACATAATTTGGGCCCCAAAACCTGCCCTCGTCTTATATACGAGGTCAGCTTATACATAAGTATATACAGTAGGTGGTAGGGGATGGGGTTGTTGTTGGAGTTAAAGCCCCCCCCCCCTCCTGAGGTGTCCACACTGCAATAAGGCTCAAAGAAGAGCTGATTCATACAATCACCGGGTGAATATGAAGCCTGCAAAGGACACAGAAGTGATTGGGCACTATGAATAGAATATTGCATTTTATAGTTTTTCTTTTTATGTTTACAGTTTGATTGCCCAAGCTAAAGAACTCAATGTATCACATAAACAAAGCAGAATTGTGATGGCACGCTCTAGCCTTTGGGAAAACTACATTGTCTAGCTTTACTCGGAGGCTATCTCATATGTTTTATTAAGATCCTTAGCAGACAGAGGCATTTTAGGCAAGGTGAAAAGATAACCAAATGAGTTTACAGAAACAAGATGAATAAAGGGATAACTCCACCCGGGACTATCATAAGGTAACTTAAAACAATACATTACAAAAGGAGATTTTGCTGTCTACAGTAATCTCTCTGGAATCTTTGGAAGTCTTTTGCTTCCGGTGTAAAGTGATGGTTATAAACTGTCTTGATCTTCTTTCCTGTGAAGCTTAGGCTGGCCAAAAGATCCTGTTGTCCTTTGGACTGGTGGCTAAGAATGCCTGTCTGGATTGCTTGGGCCTAGGATACCAGATAATCTTTGTAGCCCTGCTACAGAAAAAAGGAGGAGTCCAGCAAAGAGCTCTGTACAGGGAAATGGAAAAGACCAGCTAAGACTGGCCTCTGGGGGGATTTTAAGCTCCACCCAAAAACTAATACAAAGGAAGGTGCCTACCCTAATGGGAAGGCCTATAAACAAGGGGAACTAAACCAGAGCAGAGAAGGCAGGGCTAAGACTTCACAAGAACGACATTTTGCATGCACATCACAGATTACATGTCCAAGTTCACATGCACAGATAGCATGTAGAATCTGTCCCTAAGTTTTTTGTGCTGTTAGATAACTATTTGATTCTTTAGCTGTCCTTGTGCTTTCAAATCAAAACATCTCCATGGGAACTATAGCAGACAGTTTTAACTCCAGAAGACAGTCATTAGCAGAAGCTATATCCACTTTTATATTAGCTCCATATAGGAAGGACATCAGGACAGAATGGATACTAAATGGTGCAGAGATTGTTATTAATTGAAATTGATATAAAATATGTTTAGAAACAACCAGTAGATAATTAATAGATATTAGGTATGATATCTATATACAATTTACTAGCTTAAAAGCAAAATGCAACAGAATATCAATTATATTTGGAACAGTTGCCTGTTTTCATTCACGAAGTGTTCACACACATATTCTTGACCTAGAGACATGTGGATCAGGAGTGAAGTCATGTGGTTCATGGACTTCACATCTCAGCAGTCTGGTTGTAACATAGTCAATGGTGAAGAATGCTGAGAGTTGCAGTTCAATAACATCTGGAAACCTGCATGATTTCCAAACTTGATATAGCAACACCCTGTAATGGTGGCCTCCAAATGACATAGAGTTGCTTTCCATCATTAAAGCTGGAGCATTTTTGAAAAAGAATGCCTCGTTGTTTTAGATTGCACACTCTGCTTTTTAAAAAACAAAGCCAGGCTTCATGAGATAGATTAGGCTCGGTCAAGCATTCTGTGAGATGAAACCTGCTAAAAGTCTGGATTTTGTGGAGCTTGCTCTTTGGATTAATATAGGAAGAAATATTCGTCCCAAATAAAGAATAACCCCGGGTTGTGAGATTTTCTGCCAATTCAAGCCAGCTGCCAATTAAACCATTCCAACCTTGGTTGTTAAGCCAGATAGAGATTTTATAAACATAGGCTCTGAAGAAGTTTTCATCATTGTTTAATGACTAAGGAGTCCATTTATTGCCCCACATAAGGAGGGAGAAAACAATCAACAATGAACAATACAGGGCATTGTATGATTAACAGTCCAACCCTATGCATAGTGGCTAGAATTTTCCTACTTTCCTTAAATGAACGTGCTGCCAAGTAAATATGCATATGATTATAGCTCTGGTTAAAAATATGAAGTTGGTCAAGGGGTAAGCAATAGCATACGTATCAGTCAGCTCCTTGTTTCTCTTAGTTATGGAAAATTACTTGGGAATTTTGTATTCATTACCAGACAGAAGGAAGGGGGTGGGAATAGAGCTAGATTCTATCACTTTGAATTAAAACTGCGCATACATTATTTTCAGAGTTATTCTCCCATTCATAATAGCTGTTTAAAGTGCTCTTGGTACTTCGAAAGGTTTGCTCTTTTCACATCGTGTTATCCAGCTGTGCGCCATTTCAGACACCTTACCTGTGTTTTAGATAGGCTTGGAAACATCTGCCCTCCACCAGACATCCCCTTGACACACCCCCCCCCCCCCCCGCTGCAGCCAAATAAAGGCTTTCCACAAATCTCAGCTTGAGAATATTTTGTACAACCACAGCATTGTTTGCATCATATGGTGGCAACGACAGTTCCACCCACTGCATTTCTAAGCTGTTAACACAACAAAATGTGGAAAAGTCAAGGGGAGGGAGGATACTTTTGCATGGCGTTGCAGTAGCCATATTTACTTACTTACTTACTTACTATATTTAAGGAGCCCCTGGTGGTGCAGTAGGTTAAAGTGCTGAACTTGCTGACCGAAAGGTCGCAGGTTCGAATCCGGTGAGTGCTGTGAGCTCCCGCTGTTAGCCCCAGCTTCTGCCAGTTCGAAAACATGCAAATATAGGTAGATCAATAGGTACCGCTCCGGCGGGAAGGTAACAGTGCTCCATACAGTCATGCTGGCCACATGACCTTGGAGGTGTCTATGGACAATGCTGGCTCTTCGTCTTAGAAATGGAGATGAGCACCACCCGCCAGAGTTGGACACGACTGGATTTAATGCCAGAGGAAAACTTTTACCTTTACCTTACTATAGTTATATCCCGCCCTTCCCGACTCTGAAAGGAACTCAAGGCGGTTTACAGGAGAATCAAAATTCAATGCCTTAAACAATTCAACAATTAAATAACATTTTGTTAAAAATCTAAACGAGGTTAAACTTGATTGGTTATTTTCAAGCTCTGATGGTGAGGGACACAATCGGCATTTAACCTTGCCCTTGTTAAACAATTCCAGTAGACCTGCTTATTATACAAGCTTGCACTTGGTTTCATTTATACATGCGGAGCTTTGAATACCATAGAACTACTCTGGAGGACCTAGAAAAAGCTTAGAGAAATGCTCTTTTAGAGCTTCTGGTGTGATTCTATGGTCCTGAAATACCACCAGAATTTTCTAGGTCTTTTAGAACAATTCTATGTTATGCTTCAAATTGGATATTGCTCATTTCAAATAAGAAAAATAGGGTTCCAGATTATGCAAAAAAATGTATTACATTATTTATTTATTTGTTTGCTTCATTTATACCCCGCCTTTCTCACCCCGCAGGGAACTCAAGCCAGCTTACAACTCTGGCAAAATTCAATGCAGTTTAAAAGCATAACAATAAAACATTAACTCAAACAATTAAAACAGTTAAACACAGAACAATAAGCAGATTAAAACATATAAAGTGCATAAATTCCGTTCATCCCATCATCTTTGCTCATAATCCTTATTCAGACTGTGTCGGAATGGTATAACTTACATGTCTTTAGCTTTTTTCTGAAAACCAAACTGCCTGATGTCACATGGGGTGAGAGTTCCACAGCTGAGGGGCCACCACTGAGTAGGCCCTGTTTCTTGTCACCACCAATCGTACTTGCAAGGGGGGGTGGAACCAAGAGCAGGACCTCCTCAGACAATCTTAAAGATCTCATTCGCTCATGTTCAGACAGATATGTTGGATCAGAACTGTTTAGGGCTTTATAGGCCAAGACCAGCACTTTGAATTGGGCTTGGTTGCAAACCGGTAGCCAGTGGAGCCGACACAACAAGAGGGGTTTCCTCTCTCTGAATGCCACACCAGTTCGGAATCTGGCTGCCGCCTGTTGAACTAATTGAAGCTTCCGGGCCGTCTTCAAAGGCAACCCCACGTAGAGCATAAAGGGTGTTGGAGCATGTCCCTGGTATAAAATATGTGCTTAGAGTATTTCAATTAGTTGTTTTAAAGCTCAAATATAAATGTTTTTAATTTATATTACATTTAATATCATAAAGAGACAAAGTAAGGATTTATTGCAGGTTAAAATAAGGGATTATCTGACACTTTATAACAGGTCCTATTGTTGTCAGCTTCTGTAATCTGTTAGGGTTGTTGTGAGAATAGAAATAATAGTAGAGTTTGCCATTGAAACTCATAGTGATTTGTAGATAAGATGCATTATAAATGTAAATAGTAACAATATTGGATCATTTAAAAAATAAATATATTGCTCATATCTGCAGATGGTATTAGGATCACAGTTGTCAGTGACATAACTGAATGACATTTTTGCTTACTTAAATATTATTCCTGGCTCCCCAGATATCTGATTGTCCTCTGTTTTGTTATCAGTTTGATGCTGATAGAGATGAGGAAGAAGTATTTCGTGACATAAGCATGGCTGTTGACAACAAACTGTTTCCTCTTCAAGAACCTGTTGCAGGTAAGATAGTGATTGTTTTTGTATTGTTTCAAAAGAGATCCAGCTTTGTCGAAGGCTTTCATGGCCGGAATTACTGAGTTGTTGTAGGTTTTTCGGGCTATATGGCCTTTTTCTAGAAGGATTCTCTCTTGCATCTATGGCAGGCATCCTCAGAGGTCTTGAGGTCTGTTGGAAACTAGGACAATTGGGTTTATATATCTGTGGAAAGTCCAGGGTGGGAGAAAGAACTCTTGTCTGTTGGAAGCAAGTGCGAATGTGAAAACTGGTGAGACTGAGAAAAATCTCTTTGGAAGATGTCAGGGTATACATATAGGCTTATATGGGGAGATGTGGTCCATTGGATAGACTGGACCTAAGCCATGTGGACTTTATAGGTTGTGAAACCACTAATTTCAGTTGTACCTGAAAACAGACCATAAGCCTATGGGAAGGCTGTAACATGGGAGACACATGGTCTTTGTAACTAGCAAAGTATTTCTGATAGAGTACAATATTGGTTCTGGATCTGTCCCATGTACCGCCAAATATTAGTTCTACATAGAATATTTCTTACTATTGGTGGATCATAGTTTAATTCACACAATATAGCTGTGTTTATAGGCAGTTTGCATGTGTAGATAATGGCCACACGTCGACAGAGCAAGGAGCCCTCTGGTACCGCAATGGGTTAAAGTCGGTGGTTCAAATCTGGGGAATGGGGTGAGCTCCCGTCTGTCAGCTCCAGCTTCTCATGTGGGGACATGCGAGAACCCTCCCACAGGATGGTAAAACATCCGGACGTCCCCTGGGCAACGTCCTTGCAGATGGCCAATTCTCTTACACTAGAAGCAACATGTAGTTTCTCACGTCATTCCTGGCACATACACACAAAAATCAACAGAGCAGTCTACCACATATTTTATTCAAGGCAGTTCCTTTGCTATATTAAAAAAAATGGTGAAATGTGTGAAGAGTACCATCATATTAAAATGCAACGATGCATAGGAAGTGGGGAAAACATTTAATGAAAAGCTGTTGTGGAAAGTGATCAGCTATCATTTCTACCTCTATTGCCCTTTTATTTATGCTGCTGTTCATATAAATTGGGGGGACTGATCAACGATACATCTTTAATCATACTTCTTTTTAAAAATTTTAGAATGAGTAAAATTTGGAAAACTTGAATAAAAAGATGAAGAATCAAACTAATTTTTGTTTACTCAAAGTTGCTGGTAAAGCAGCATTTTAACTCTGTTACTTCCACTGGCTATATAATTTCTCCTTTCAGTATATCAAAATTTAAACTTCCAACTCTAACTCTAACTCTCTCTCTCTCTCTCTCTCTCTATATATATATATATATATATATATATAAACACACACACACACACACTAGCTGTACCCACCACGTGTTGCTGTGGCCAACCTTCCCTCTTTCTCTCCTTCCCCCCCCTTCCTTCCCCCCCTCTTTCCTTCCTTACTTCCCTTTTCTTCTTCCCTTTTCTCTTTCCTTCCTTCTCTACCTCTTTCCTTTCTTCGCTTTTTTGCTTCCATCCTTCTTTCTCTCTTTCCTTTTTTCCTTCCCTCCCTCTTCTTTCCTTCCTTCCTTCTCTACCTCTTTCCTTCCTTCCTTCACTTTTTGCTTCCATCCTTCTTTTTCTCTTTTCTTCTTTCCTTCCCTCCCTCTTTCTCTCCTTCCTTCTCTGCCTCTTTCCTTCCTTCCTTTGCTTTTTGCATCCATCCTTTTTTCTCTCTTTTCTTCTTTCCTCCCCTCCCCTCTTTCTCTCCTTTCTTCCTTCTCTACTTCTTTCCTTCCTTCCTTCGCTTTTTGCTTCCATCCTTTCTTTCCTTCCCTCTCCCTTTCTCTCCTCTCTTCCTTCTCTACCCATTTCCTTTTCCTTCGCTTTTTGCTTCTATCCTTCCTTTCTCTCTTTCCTTCTTTCCTTCCTTCCCTCCCTCTTTCTCTCCTTTCTTCCTTCTCTTCTTCCTTCCTTCTTTGCTTCCAATCTTCCTCCTCTCCTTCCTTCCTTCCTTCCTTCCTTCCTTCCTTCCTTCTTCCCCTCCCTCCCTCTTTCTTTCTTTCTTTCTTCCCTTCATTCCCTCCCCCTATCCTTCCCTTTTTTCTGTATCATCATTTAGCTTTTCGTCATTTAGCTTTTTGGAGGTTTTTAAAGTCTTTCCCACTGTATTTGGGGGTGTGGGGGCGTTATGAGTGATGGTCACCCATTGGTCTGTTAGGGGTATAAGTGTCCAAATTTTGTGTCAATTCATCCAGTGGTTTTTGAGTTATGTTAATCCTATAAACGAACATTACATTTTTATTTATATAGATACTAGCCATCCCCTGCCACGCATTGCTGTGGCCCAGTCTGTATATATGTGTTTGTGTGTATATATATTTGTGTATATGTATATATATAGGTGGTATTGTGCATATGTTGCAATGTATTTTTATTTTTTGGCTTTTAAAGTCCATTCTTCTGTGTTTTTCAGCGTTTTTATGAGTGATGGTCACTTGTTGGCCTATTGTGTCCAAATTTGGTGTCAATTCGCCCAGTGGTTTTTGTGTTATGCTAATCCCACAAACAAACATTACATTTTTATTTCTATAGATAGCATGCCAGACTTTGACCTATTCCTGTAACAGTCTTTGCAACATACAGTCCAGTAACAGATAGATGGAAAAAGACATTTATAAAGCCGAACTAGGTTTCATGGGCAATAATATATTCTTATCCATTGTTGCTTCCTACCACGTAATAATAGGTCTGTTGCTAAGGGCAACACCTTGCCATGAAAGTTTGTACTTTAGGGTTTCAGCCATTCTTTTTTCTATTAGCAATACCTAAGCAAGAAAATGAGAGAGATTGTTTTTCATTCCAAACAAAATCCTTAATCATTTGTTTCCTTAAGAAGAATCCGTTTCACTTGATCCTTAATTCCATACCTCTTTTCTAGCATGTTGTGCTCAAATAACAGATGTCTTGTAAGCTTTCTATGGATCTTATCAGATCATATTTCATAACACCTAAAAGACATATGAATAGACAGTCATGCTCCCGCAGATGATATTCCTTCAAACGCACCATAGGCAAATTAGGTAGGATTTAAAACATTGCTTCCAATGCAAGATACTCCACTTAGGTAGAAAAAATAAAATGCAAAGATACAGAATGGGGGGTGCCTGGCTCGATAGCAGTATGCGTGAAAAAGATCCTGGAGACCTCATGGACAACAAGTTAAACATGAGCCAGGAATGTCATGTGGCGGCAAAAAAAGCCAATGGGATTTTGGCCTGCATAAACAGGAGTATAGTATCTAGATCCAGGGAAGTCATGGTACCCCTCTATTCTGCCTTGGTCAGACCACACTTGGAATCATATTGTGTCCATTCTGGGCACCGCAATTGAAGGGAGATGTTGACCAGCTGGAATGTGTCCAGAGGAGAGTAACTCAAATGATCAAGGGTCTGGAGAACAAGTCCTATGAGGAGTGGCTTAGAGATGGCCACATTTAGCCTGCAGGAGAGAAGGCCGAGAGGAGACATGATGAGGGCCATGTTTAAATATGTAAGGGGAAGTCATAGGGAGGAGGGAGCAGGCTTGTTTTCTGCTGCCCTGAAGACTAGGACGCGGAACAATAGCTTCAGGGAAGGAGATTCCACCTGAACATGAGAAAGAACTTCCTGACTGTGAGAGCTGTTCAGCAGTGGAACTCTCTGCCACAGAGTCTGGTGGAAGCTCCGTCTTTAGAGGCTTTTAAGCAGAGGCTGGATGGCCATCTGCCGGGGATGCTTTGAATGAGATTTTCCTGCTTCTTGGATGGCCCACATAGTCTCTTCCAACTCAGTGCTTCTATGATTCTAAGAGTATAGACTTGTTGTGGTTTAAGAAGAAATAATTAAGCTTTTTAAAAAAAAACTGTGGACATAAATACGTATAATGTTAGCAAGTGTTGTGTTCCCCTGTGTCTCCGAAGATGATTCTGGAAGGACATTGAGAGAAGGTTGAGCATGAAAGAGGGCTACTTTCTATTTCTGCTCATGCCTGATTATTTCCATCCTGCAAACCCACCTTTCCCTGAGGCTGGCTGTTTGTATGTTTTTCTCCCAAGTTGCAGGAAGAGGAAGAGCGGACAAAAAAATGGGTGTCTTTCTGTCAGCTTGACCTACTGCACAGTGTTATTCTAAGAATAAAACAGAGAGGAGGCGAGCCATATACACTCCCTTAATGGAACAAGAGGAAAAGCAGTATATGCAAGCACTGAATAATTATAATATCATGAAGGAACAACAGAAGCCTTCACAAGCAGGCAGGGAGGGGGAAAGCACATGTCTTGCACAAACCACTCTTCTTGAAATTGCCTCTCTTCATATCCTATTCTTTTACTCCAAAGAAAAAAAGTATTACACCAATAATAATAAGCGGCATGCCAGACTTTGATTATTTTAATGGTGTTTTAATTTTGACGGTCTATTGTGTAATTTGTTTGTAATGATGCTCATTAGCCACCTTGCCCTCTACTTTTAGTGGAAAGATGGGATGAAAACAATTAAAGAGTAAGAACAAATACATGCATTTGCTGTAGAAATCATATATGGACACACACGCACGCACACATACACTTTCTTTCAGATATATGCTTCAGTCATCACCCTATTTGACAGGGGCATCATCCAAACATATTTGAATATTTATTTCAGCCTTTTACAACACAACAACACATCTTAAATGCTATAGAAAAGTACAGAAACATCCGATGTCTTCCAAACTGCGTAAACGTTCTTAAATCCAAAATTATATTCCTCTCGCCACTATTCTGTCCTGTACCTAAAAAACAACTATTATTTTGGGTTGCTGTTCCAGAAGCATTCTCTCCTGACATTTTGCCCACATCTATAGCAGGCATCCTCAGAGGCTGTGAGGTCTGTTGGAAACTAAGCAAATGGGGTTTATATATGTGTGATGGTGGGAGAAAGAACTGAAACCATTGTTGCTGCCTTTCCCATGTAAGCTATCCAGCACCTATAACTGCCCTAATCCAGTTTTAAGAAAGTGTGGGAAGGTGGGAGAAAGAACTCTTGCCTGTTTGAGGCGAGTGCGACTATTAACCATCTATCAAAGAAAAACAGTAAACTATCTGTGTAATTGGAAAAGTAGGGTCAACACAAACAATATGGTATCAACAATAACTTTATTGGCCACCTTGATTAGCACTTAATGGCTTTGCAGCTTCAAAGCCTGGCTGGTTGCTGCCTGGGGATCATTTGTTGGGAGGTGCTAGCTGGCCCTGATTGATTCTTGTCTGGAGTTCCCATTTTTGAGTATTGCTCTTTTCAACTACCATGTCAGACTACACAGTGAAGCCATTAAAAATCCACAAGCATGTGGACAATTTCAACAGAAAGGAGGAAACCATAAAAATGAACAAAATCTGGCAACCCGTGTTTAAAAATCTCTAAAATCAGGACAGTAAATAAAGAACAATACTCAGAAAACAGAGGAATTTCAGACAGGAAACAATTAGGTCCAGCTAACACCATTCAACAAAGGATTCCCCCCCCCCCAGGCAGGAAGCAGCCAGGCTTTGAAGCTGTAAGGCCATTGAATGCTAATCAAGGTGGCCAGTTTGCAACATTCACACTTGCCTCAAATAAACATGAGTTCTTTCTCTCAACCTAGACATTCTACAGATATATAAAATCACTTGTCTAATTTCCAACAGACCTCACAACCTCTGAGGATGCCTGCCATAGATGCGGGCAAAACATCAGGAGAGAATGCTTCTGGAACATGGCCATACAGCCCGGAAAATTTACAGCAACCCAGTGATTCTGGCCATGAAAGTCTTCGACAACTTTTTTTTCCAAACAAGGCTGAGAATGAACACAATCAGATGCGATAGCATGACAGCATTCAACTCTGGTATCATTTATCACATGTTTGTCAGCCGAGATGACAGTATATAATAGTAACATAAATTGCAAAGGTCGTATAATGGTCCTTGTTAGCCAGACAGTATCATCTGAAGACACATTTTGTATTTACAACAGAGTTCAGAACTAATAATATCTTAGCAGAGGTGCTGGGGGGCTAAATTCAGTGTAAGTGCTGCCTAATGTTGAAATGAGTTGCATGATTTGACACCATTTGCCTACATACTATTTCTCGTTGAAGTTAACATAGTATTTATCCCATACCCATGGAATAATTGATTCTACATTCAGGTGTCTAGTACTCTTTTCTAGTAAAGCCCCAAGAATTTGCCCTTTTCAACCCACATAACTTCACCCCAGTAGTGGGATAGAGTACATTCATTTTCCATCTCCAAGAGCTGAGTCACTGAAAAATATTCAAACTCCCACCATAATGGGCAAATTAAAGAAATATGCTAGTTATGTAAGTGTATAGAAAACTGGTGAAATTACTTTGTAGATAGTCTGGTAATTTTCCACCTATATTTAAATAAAAATGTACTGTAACAGTCCATTCAGACCAAAGTTGTTGGAATTACTCCTTTGAAATATCAGAAGCCCAAGGGGTCAAATAATCTGGGAGAGCCGTTCCATTTCCTTTTATTGCTAAGTAAATAGCTGCGACTTGGTTCAAACTAAAAATGCAATGCCTTTGTTGTTAGATATTTGGTAAGACTGGACAACCTGCTCAAATGTCAGGCTTTAGAATACTTAGTGTTGTACAGATTGAGTATCCATTATTTAAAATGGTGGAGACTTAGAGGTGTTTTGGATTTTTAATTGACCATATATACTGGAGTATAACCGAGTTGTTTAGCCCTTTTTCTGGGCTGAAAAGGCCCCACTTAGCTTATATTTGAGTCAATGTTGTTGTTGTTGTTGTTAATAATAATATTACATTTATTATTTTACTCTATTATTATTATTATACAAAAACACAAGATATATATGCTGGATTTCATAACGCAGAATCACAAGTCGAACACTTCCCAAGTGTCTAGCGTCTACTATTATTACATTTATTATTTTACTCTATTATGATTTTATTACTTTTATTTATTATTGTTATTGTTATTACATTTTAGTTGTTTTAATTGTAATTCTTTTAAAGTGTTTTAGTGGTTTTATGTTGTAAGTCTCCCAGAGCACCGCTGGTGGAGGGCGACTAAGCAAATAATAAAGATTGATTGATTGATTTGTTATTTAGTCTATTATTACTGTTATTACATATCCATTTCACTCTATTATTTTTATTTTTATTACATTTATTATTTTAATCTATTACTATTGGAAGGATATTTAAGCTCTGAGTCCCCCCTCGGGGGTTGAGAAGAACGGGGTAAAAATAAAATAAAATAAAATTACATTAAAGAAGGTTAGAATAGTGGTTTAATCAGAGTTGGGCAGTCTAATCTTAAATTCAAGTTTTATGCACATATTCAGAAGCATTTAACCTACTGATGCCTCCATAATGTAATTGTATTGGTATCTATTTTTATTTTGAAATTTACCAGTAGCTGTTGCATTTCTCACCCTCTGCTTACACTAGAGTCAATACGTTTTTCCAGTTTTTTGTGGTACAATTAGGTGCCATGGCTTATATTCAGGTCCTCTTATAGTTGAGTATATACAGTATTATTATTATTTCGTTTTGGAATACTTTAATTTGAATATATGTACATAATGAACTATCTTGGGGTTGATACCGATATCTAGGCATGGAATTCATTTATATTGCATATACACCTTATACAATCACTGAATACAAACCAAAGAGTAGAAATGCTTTTTTCTGGTGCAATTTTCTTCAGGTACAGTTGCGCAAACTCTCATTTATGTCGATATAGCAATGCAGCCTTTACAGTGTTAGGTAACAAATGCTTTCATTAGGATTCATAACTAAAGGGCTATTTTGAATAAAACTTTAAAATTAGACTTTTTGTCACATAGGAATATCTACAACTATTCAGTAGTTATGGAAACACACACTTTCTTCCTCCCAGCAGGTTTCTATATCTTTAGGATTCAATCATTTTCAAATGAGATGACTGCTAACCTTCAAAAGTGAGCAGAATTGTGCTGTTCAACTTTTTTAAGTAGTCTGTTGGGGAATATGTAGGCAAAACGCCTAGAAACAAGCATATAGAGTGAGAACTATTAAATTTATTTCTAGTATTCCCTTTCTTCTTTCAGGGCCATGTGAACTTGACCTTAATCTCATTGTGGACACTGGAGACCTTGCTGATAATGATTTTGACTTTGAAGACCAGGTAATGGTTTAAAACAGAGTCCAATAAAGTTTATTCTGTCTTTTAAGTTAATTTCATTTTGCTTCTTATTTTCCTTAGGATCCCCGAAAGATGTGTGCTTTTCTGTGTCTTTTGATTTAAATGATTTATAGGACTACTTCATATTTGTTGCAACAGGCAATGCTTTTTAATGAAACATCTCAAATCGAGGGGTCAAAGCAAGTAGTTCCAAGTGTGTTGAAAGTATCTTGGCTGCACGCATGCTCTGCCTGAAAACAAATGCACTGAAACACAGAATATTTGTGTTCAGGGTGCTTCCATCATATGATGTATGTTTCTCACTACCCCTTGATTTGATCTATTCAAGACACTATTAAGGCCCTTCCACACAGCTGAATAAAATCCCACATGTTCTGCTTTGAACTGGAATATATGGCAGTGTGGACTCTGACAACCCAGTTAAAAGCAGATATTGTGGGATTTTATGCCTTGATATTCTGGGTTATATGTGTGGAAGGGCCCTAAATGTTTCTGCTGTAGAATTACAGAAGGTATTCCAAGGGTCCTTAAAGTCTAACCCCTATCATTGCAGGAATTCCCAACAAAAGCATCTCTAGCAGATATGTATATGTATCTTATTTCTATTTGAAAAGACAATTCCGTGGCCCTCCAATGCATCTTCCAGTGTCAACCAGCCCTTACTATTAGAACGATGTTCTTAATGTTTAGCTGAAATCTCTTTTCTTGTAATTTGAATCCATTGATTTGGGTCCTGTCTTCTGGAGCAGCAGCAAATAAGCTTGCTTTATATTCTGCATAACATTCATACATGGCGGATCCATACAGCGGAAAAGTCTGTTCGGACCCGGGTTTTAAAAAACCCGGGTTGGAGCAGACTGTAATTTGCACACCAGCCGCAAAAGCCCACACTTTTGAGGCTGGGTGCCCAGATGCGCTCCGGGAAACTTCCGGGAGAACACCCAGACACCCTAATGTCCTCCCCAAGACCCCTTAAAAGCCCCTTTTAAAAATAAAATAACTTTGCCTCCTGCCTTCCAAGAAGGTGCAGAACAAACCCACTAAAAAATAATCTCGCAACAAAGTAAGGTTTTCCTGCTTTATGGCGAAAGCATTCAGGATTTTATGGGGCATTGTTTGGATGCACTCCACGAATATCCGGGAGCTTGCATGCTTTCCACGCTGTGAGGATCTGCCCTCAGTTATTTAAAAATGGCCGTGTCACTTCTATATTTTCCTTTCTCCAAACTAAACATTCCTTTGGTACTAAGTGGGTAATTTCAATATCTCCGTAAGGACCATAATAATAATTTTAAAAATTGTGGGAAGTCCACTAAGAGCAATTTTGAAGTGCTCCCCAAAGACTGTTGCAACTAATGTAAATTAAATCAAAGCAAGCTCTTCCTTTCGTTAAGACTGCTGTTAGATTTCCTCTCAAGCCTGCTTTCATCCTTAATTCTTGCTTTCTGACCCTTTCATGCTCTCATATTCTCAAAGTTTCTCTTTTTTTCCTTAAAATGTAATCTGATATCACTCATAACTCTGATTGTTTCAAGATTTCACCTGTTTTTGTTAATCCACATGTATTATGACTTATTATTACTGTATGCTTCTTTGTTTATGGATAACATTTTTTGGGAACGGTAACAGGAAACATCATAGATTTTTCTAGTCATCCACCAAATGAGTTAACATCAAACAAAAACATGTTGCTTCAGACTGTAATTTTAGTTTTGCACACTCCAAGGTCAACAATCAAAGAGTAAGAACATGAAATTATCAGAGCTGTGCCCAATTATTGGCTAGAAAACATAAGGAGCTTTATTAAAGGTGCAAAACCTGTTAATGTATCAAAACCTAATTTTTGATCAGTTGTTTTGTTGGCATTCAGCTTTGTGCAATGGACTTTACCTTCCTTTTAAAAACTGCTTTGATTTGATGATAAAGAGTGTAAGTATATTTGGGAAACATTTCTCAACATTTCCATATCTGTCATTATTCTTCAGAATATTCAGAAAATCTGTTTTGTGTCTCTGTTTTAATGAGAGTGGAGTACAACATTCTTCATTTAGAGTGGGATGAGACACACACATACATACACACATACATACACACATACATACAGTAGAGTCTCTCTTATCCAACCTTCGCTCATCTAACATTCTATATTATCCATCGCAGTCTGCCTCCCACCCAGATCCACAGTTGTTTCAATACATTGCAATGTTTTGGTGCTAAATTCATAAATACAGTAATTATTACATAATGTTACCATGTATTGAACTGCTTTTTCTGTTGATTTGTTGTAAAACATAATGTTTTGGTTCTTAATTTGTAAAATCATAATGTAATTTGCCGTTTAATAGGCTTTTCCTTAATCCTTATTATTCAACATTTTCGCTTGGTGAAAGAAGGGAGAAAAGAATTAGAAGATATAATGAGAGAATTTTACAGGGAGCTGTATCAAAAAGAACAGGTGAATAAGAAAGAAATAAAAATTGGGAATAAAATAAATGAGGAGGATAAAAACATGCTAAACGAAGAAATAACACAGGAAGAAATAATTCAGGTAATTAAAGGGCTGAAACAATATAAGGCACCTGGTATAGATGGATATACAGCCGAATTTTATAAGACATTTATGTATGAGTTGGCACCATATATGGCAGCAATGTTTAATGAGGTATATATGAGAGGGATTGTCCCGGAAACATGGAAACTTTCAGAAATTATTCCAGTTCTGAAGCCAGATAGACAACCAGAGCTCCCAGAATCATATCGTCCGATTAGTTTAGTTAACCAAGATTATAAGATATTCATGAAAATTATAGCAAATAGATTGGAAGTTATTTTACCAAAGATTATAGGAGAAGACCAATATGGGTTTGTCAAAGGGCGTAGAATTAGTGAACCAATAAGAAATGTTGTTAATGCGATTTGCCATGCAACAAAAACAAAAAAGAAAATTGTCAATTTTAAAGTTAGATGTATATAAAGCTTTTGACAAAGTAAATCATGAATATTTGCATAGATTATGTAAAGAACTAAATTTGGGGAATAACTTCTGTGAAACGATCAAAAATGTATATAGGGAGAATAAGGCTTGTATTAGAGTGAATGGACAAAGAACGGAAAACATTCAAATCGAAAATGGAACCAAACAAGGGTGTCCGTTATCTCCAATGTTATTTGCTCTGGCAATAGAACCCCTAGCATATAAAATAAAGATGGATGAAACATGGGAAGGGTATAAGATTGGGAGGAAGGAGGAGTTGAAATTGAACTTGTATGCGGATGACGCAATAATTTTAACACAGAGGCCAAGGGAAATGATTAAATCAATTCAAATAATCTTGAGGGAGTTTAAAAAGATTCAGGGCTATCAGTTAATATGGAAAAATCAGAGATATTATTTATCAATACACCCCCAAGGGAACAATTAGAGATAAGGAAGGAATCAGGATTAAAATTGGGAATAAAAAAGATGAAGTACCTGGGAATTTGGATATATAAAACATTTGATAAAATAATAGACGGAAATTACAAAATGGTATGGAAGAGAATGGTAAAACAAATGAGTGGGTGGAAGAATAAGAATTTGAGACAGATGTCTAGGATAAGGGCATTGAAAATATTGATAATTCCAAAAATGATGTACCTATTTCAGGCTCTCCCAGGAATTCCTCCGATGACAAAATTAAAGGAATGGGATAGAAAATTAAATAATTGGGTTGAAGGGGGAAAAGACCAAGAGTAAGGAAAAAAATTGATAATTGCAAAGGAAATGAAAGGAGGTTGGGGATGTCCATGTCTAGAACTATATAGTGATGCCTTCCAAATTGAAAGAGTAATAGAACTACAAGTGACTAATAAAAAATAAAAAAATGGGTGAGATTTGAAAAGGAAATGAATGGAGTAAGTTGTGAAGAAATAATTTTTAGAAAATGGGATAAAAGAAATATAGATAGATTAATAGGACCAATGAAAGGAACTATGCAAGTGTGGAAGAAATGGCAAGGGAAAATAAGTAGCTTAAAATCCAAAATGTCAACAGTATGGATAATTAACAAGGATAAGGAATCAAATATGAACAGAAATATCCAGATATTGAAGGAAAAGGGAATAGAGAGGGTAGAACAATTATATAACAAAGAGGGGATGGTAAGGGAGAATAGAATTAAACAATGGCTTGGACAAGAAAATTGGTTACAGATAAGAGCAATTTGTGCATACTGTAGAATAAAAGATAATATTAATATGGTTAAGAGTGAAGATACCGCCTTTGAAAAGATAATAAGAGACAAATGGGAAGGAATGAAGGCACAGGCCAGCACTATATATACAATGCTATTAGAGGCAGATGGAGGTACAATACGGGATTTGAAAAGTATGTGGGAAATGGAGCTACAAATTACGGAACAAGAGATGAGAAATGTGGTAGAGATTATAGGGATGAAAAGGAATACCAAAGTACGAGAAATGAGGAGAAAAATACTGCATAAATGGTATCGTACACCCTGTCAATTAGCATACTACTATAAAAAGGGGAGTAGTCAGTGCTGGCACGGATGCCAACAGAAAGGGCGATTTATGCACATGATGTGGGAATGTGAATATATACAACATTTTTGGCAGACTATACAAAATCAGGCAAAACAAATTCTAGGAAATGAGTGGATCATAACAAAGGAAATTGCGGTAATAGGAAAAATGGTGAAAACGGAAAATGATAGGGAAATAAAAGAAGCAATAATAGAATGTGCACAAGCAGTAATAGTATTAGGATGGAAAGATAAATCAAAATGGACAAATGGTATCATTATATGGTGGAACAAATGGAATTTGAAATTATGAATGGGAAATTAAATGCTTCAAAAATTAATGAAAATAGAATGAGAAAAATGGAAGAAAGATGGATAAGGGTAAAGAATCATATTATGAATCATTCTGGAGATCAAGCCATAAGAAATAGGATACAAATGTTATATAGTATATAGAATGGAAAGGTATAAAGATAAAGATATATATAAAAAATGTCTCCATAAGAAATGAATATGTAAAAGGGAATAATCCTCATGTTGGTGGTGGGAATTGTAAATGTTCTGTGAGTGTTTGGTATGTTTTGTGTGTGTGTGTGTTAAAATAAAATAAAAATTTGTTTTAAAAAAAAACATTTTCGCTTATCCAACATTTTGCCGGATGTTGGATAAGTGAGACTCTACTCTACTCTACTCTACTCTACTCTACTCTACTCTACTCTCTCTCTCTCTCTCTCTCTCTCTCTCTCTCTCTCTCTCTGTGTGTGTGTGTCTTGCCACTGATTCTCCATCCATGGGTTCAGTGGCTGTTTGAAGGTGACCATAAGTCTGATGTGGCCCTCAAGGAAAATGAGCTTGACACCCCTACACTAATCTTGACAAAACTTAAAAGACATCCACATCCATTCCTGCACAGACTGCCCTGTATTGCAGACCATGAGAAAAGCATCTGCAGTGGTCACGTCCTTAATATACTGAGAAATACGTAAAGAGAGAAATGTATTCCTAGTAGCTAGATTGAATGGGAAGGGTTTGTTTATGTGCATTCTTTGTGGAATGAGTTGTTTTACGTACAATTTGTGTATATCTTCTGCAGGAGGTGAGCATGCGTATTGGGTTGTGTACATAGGGTAGCTGCCTATATGGAAAAGGGGCTTCCTGACTGTGTGGTATGTGGATCGATTTTAGGAATAAATTTATTTTTGCCTTCGGAATTGGTGAGTGAATGTGGACTGAACGGATTTCTGTTCAAAGTGAGTGGATTTTCCTTCATGCATACAAAAAAATGTCTTACACTATGAACCAGTTGATTCAGTTTCCTTCAACTATGCAATGTTGAATGGTTTGGAACACATATTGGAGACCTCAAGGAAGTTCTTTCTATTACCATAATTATTATTACAATCAATGGGAGTAGATCAGTGCTGTTTGGGTATGCTGTGCTGCCAGAGTTTCTCCACAATAGTTCTACCTCTGAATAAATATGCATGTGTGGGATTTTTGCACTGTGTTGCTTCTTACTTTTATGTCTGAGGAGATACGCTCAAAAGTATGATTTTTAAATAACTGTTTACTGGGGAGTTGTCCTTCTCCTCTTAGGGCGCTTGTGCCCGCTTTGTGCTGGTCTGTGATCGTAATAAAGTTTTGATTGATTGAAAAGTATGATTTAAGGAGGCTTTTTAGATTGCCTCAGAAGTTGCTCTTGTGCTTCAAAGACTGCTTCTGTGTGTGGCTCTAAGGGTATCATCATTTTCACATTTCTACACACTTGGTTTTGTAGATACATTCTGCCTTTTTGTTGTCGTGGGATGCAATATATTGTTTTTAGTTATCAACATTTCATGTGTTATTTAACTGAGTAAAAATGCATGGGGTCGAGCTGTTAGTCTTCCTGAAATTACAGGACTAAAAATAGACTCCTATATTTGGAACTTTTTGTTATGGTTGTGCTTTAATTTCCATGCCAGAACTCCTAGAATAACTTGCACGTGCACAAAGGCAGATTTATTTTCAGGACTCTTCCAGGTCCCAATCATTTTAATCCAGCAATTCTTCCATCTCAACACCCCCAGAAAGACTCTGTGGCTCAGGCTGCTTGGGCCACTAGTTACAATTCCAGTTCTGGACAGGGATAACTTAGGGCCCCTCCAGACAGGTTCTATATCCCAGGATCTGATCCCGGGTTTTCTGTTTATCTCAGATTATCTGGCAGTACGGACTCATATAGTCCACTTCAAAGCAGAAAACCTGGAATCAGATCCTGGGATATAGGGCCCGTTTGGAAGGGCCCTGAGCCTCAGTAGTCCATGCATTGATAATTTCATGTTTAGGTTACTTCAAGGTACTCTGTATAGGACTTCCTTTGGAGATTACTCAGAAACTGTAGCTAGTGCAAAATACAACAGCTGGACTGCTCACTGGAATTCTATTCAAATATCGATTAACAAAAGCATGGGCAAACTTCCAGATGCTTTGGACCTCAATTGGAGGTCCAAAGCATCTGGAAAGCTTTGGACCTCAATTCCCACAATTCCTAACAACCTACTGGCTGTAGGCTGTTAGGAATTCCTGTGATGCTTGATCTGGCAAGTGTTGATGTAGTTTGTTCACTCTGCATTGATTTCAAAAAGGTTGTGTTTGAATGCATATAATATATCATCCCCAAACCAAATCCACATTTTGACAGATCTAATCATATGAGAATCCATCTGCATGACTAGTATTGTCACAACACAGAAAGGGCCAGACCAGATAGTAAACAAGTACAGTTTATTTATTTCAAAAATAATTGTCCCAAAACACTTAAGCTGTAGTCTTAAATGAGCAAAATAACATTAAAAAGACCAAACCGGTCAAAAACACATAAAACATATATAATCTGGATTAAATCTGCAGAAAACCTGGATTATTCCCCAAAAATGCATGCAACAAAGGAAAAACGAAGAGAAAAGAAGCGTCAGTGAAGTCCAAGGTCGAAGAACAGGAAAGCAGCAAACACGTTGTCAAAATCAGGTCCAAAAGAGAGTCCATAGGAACACAGCTACATAGGAACATAGGAACCAGGAAGCACAGCATACAAAGCAAGACGCTGCCACCCAGAAACATTTTGCCAACTGCAAAGAATCCCAGATACCAAGCCTCCTTTTATATTCCCAAACTTCTTCGGAGCTGGAACTAGCCAAAACCCTCTCATTAGTGCTTTCAGCTGTGATGGCAGTCACAGGTGTAGCCCCTTGCCTCCCTCTCCAATCTCTCCATGTCAGGCCCCAGGCCTTAGTCTCCCTAGAGCCACACTTCAGCCATGTTGGCATCAAGGCATCTTCCAGGCCTGCCTGCCTTTCTCCTGGGAATCCATCACAAGGCAGGAAGGGTGAAACATTCAAGGCCACGACGGTTATTCCTGGTGATAAGCAGAGGCGCTTGGGACCAGGAGTTGTGTTGACTCCTTTCCACAGATGTGGGCGCTAATTGGGCTCACATACCTTGCTGCTGAGGTTAGCTAAACAGCAGCTACAGTCCATCGTGTGAACCATGACACTCGACGTAAACTACGTCGTAAGATCAAAGGGTTGCAGAACTATAACTGTTTGGGATTAGAAGGGCTCTCCATCTCGAGCCAACTTTCGCATCTCAAGATCATGGATTCCTGAATACGCCTTCCGGCCTCCCTGCTTAAGAACTTTACCTGCCCAGCTTGCTGGCTGCCCTGTTTGGACCTGGCCCGTTTGGGCACAAGCCTTGCTTCGTTTGCTTTGTTCCTGATTGCTAAAGGAGTGCAGCTTGCTGTTGCGAAAGAGAGACTTTGCCTGTTAATCCTGCTTTGAAGTCTGATTGCTACGGGACTATAATTCATTGCTACCTTCCTGGAATACTGCTGCTATTTTGCTGGTGCTGCTTTAAGGCATCTTAGATTGACTTCTAGCCTCTTTCCTATAACCAGTTATTCTAAATAAACCTATTGTACCTCAGCTGAACTCTGTGGTTTATCAAGGGAGGTTCCAAGTGTCTAGAGGGTGACACTCCATCTCCTGTCAGGACCCGACACCCTCTCGTTAGTGCTTTCAGCTGTGATGGCAGTCACAGGTGTGGCCCCTTGCCTCCCTCTCCAATCTCGCCATCTCCTGTCAAGACTTAACTCCCCCCAAGATGAAGCCTGATCCTCAGAACTCCAATTCTCATCCCTGGGAAGCCTCCTAAACATATCACTACTTGTTGTTTCTGCACAATCATCGCACACCTCCTACACTCTAGTCCAGTCCATCCCACCAGAACCATCCTCAGAATTCCCAGCCCCACTTCCCATAATTGGCTCCCCACTGACAGACCCACCATCCCCAGAGAAACCCTCAAGAGAGTCCTCATCAGTGGAGTCCTCAAGCATTTGCCGGATCCTTTTCCTTTGCTGTTCTTCATCTGATTCTTGCTCATGAGTAACCCGTTTTCCCCTCCCAGTTTCCAATTCCACACTTTCAGGATCACTCAAGGGCTCATCTACAACAAGTATTGTATCATGGTTATCAACTCTGTAGTTTGGAAGAAGGGCAGGACTCCAGTATGTAGAACAGGTTTAAAAGCAATAGTATAGTCAAACATTTTCTCTCAAGCAGAGGTATTACACACCTTGATCTCTCTCTCTCTCTCTCTCTCTCTCTCTCTCTCTCTCACACACACACACACACACACACACACACATTGTTTACCCAAAGAAAACTTAAGTGTTGGAATTATTGAAGAATGGCCAAAATTACATTTTTTAAAGGCAACACATAAAAGAAAAGATAAAAAATGAGAAAGGATTGGTTCCCGCTGAGAATTTCACACTGTTAGGCAGAAAAATTAAATTGTTGATTAAAATTTATTACCCTCAGAAACACGCTTCAAAGAAACCATTGCTGCATTTTGTCTTCCAGCTCAAAGCATGACAGATTTTTAAGGGGAAAAGCAATGCATAGACAGATATATTAATATCAAAGTATGTTTAGTGAAAAGTAGATTACTGAAGAATAAAGATGAGACTTCAATATGAGGGCACTTCCTTTGCAATCTACAAGAAAAAGAAAAGACATGAAGCCACGAAGGCCCTGAAGTTGGAAAAACATCAGTGAAGTCAAAATAATGTTGATATGAATTTTATCCAAATATAGATTATTTGTTGACCTACAGTCTTTGAATGCTCTACAACAGGGCTGCCCAGGAAGTCGATCGCGATCGACCAGTCGATCCCGGGACCGAAGGAGGTCGATCCCAGGATGGGGCACTTCTCAGAGGGGGGCAGAGCCAGGCCGCACCAAGCCCCGCCCCTCCCCAGCTTCAGCACTCCCAGCAGCTTCTCAGGCTTGAGGATGGCAATGCCAAGCCAGTGGTGGCATAGCTAGCACAAGGCTGGCTTGGCACTGCCATCCTCAAGCCTGGAGAAGCTGCTGGGAGCTCCAAAGCCAGAGGTGAAGGAGCGGGGCTTGGCACAGCCTGGCTCCACCCCCCTCTAGCTTCCGCTCTACCAGCAGCTTCTCCAGTCTTGAGGATGGCAGTGCCAAGCCAGCCTTGTGCTAGCTATGTCACCACTGGCTTGGCATTGCCACCCTCAATCCTGGAGAAGCTGCTGTGAGCTCCAAAGCCAGAGGGGAGGGGGCAGGGCTTGGGGTGGCCTGGCTCCGCCCCCCGTTGGCGTCCGCGCTACCAGCAGCGTCTCCAGGCTTGAGGATGTCAATGCCAAGCCAGTGGTGGCATAGCTAGCACAAGGCTGGCTTGGCACTGCAATCCTCAAGCCTGGAGAAGCTGCTGGTAGAGCTGAAGCCAGAAGGGGCAGAGCCAGGCCACGGCAAGCCCCGCCCCCTCCCCTCCCCAGCCTAGAGGAGGTAGGTAGATCTTTCTGACTTGGTTTTATTATAAGTAGCTCACATGCTGAAAAAGTGTGGGCACCTCTGCTCTACAACTACTACTTCCTCCAATACTGCTTTGAAAGTGCATTATATGATGCCCTAGTGTGCTTGGTCTTCTGAATATCCAGGATTGGAGTACGATAGGAAATAAGGAGCTTGGAAATGGAACTCACAGCTCAAGATATAGATCATCACTTAAGTTCCTCCTTAAAGAACAAATAGATATCTCTATTCTGTGAAAAGCATGACCTTGTAAACATATACTGTGTGACAAAAGCTCTAAAACATAAAGACACACATTCTAGATTCTGAGAACTCAAAAGCTCAGTCATGCATCCAAATAAATGCTGCTGTGTCCAAATACAGACAGCTTTTCAGAAGACATCTCCTTAACATGTACTGGATGCCTTTCTCAGCAGCATCGTCCCAAATGTCAACAAAGTACTTAGAACCTCATTGTGTACATAGGAGTCCATTGCACAGTCCTTTAGCCTGTAGCCATATAAATGATCTTCTAAAGTCTGGTTGGATACTACTCTCCATTGCAGTTGCAGTGCTTATAGGCATATGTAAAGTTATAGCCCTCTAAATTTCACAAGTGCTTATATATTTTTTACAGCTTAAATATGTATAAGAGAGAGCTATATCCTCAGGGACAGTCAAGATGAAATAATGTTATAAATATATCATAAAGCTTTTTTAAAACAGTCCGTGTCCTGGAATGTTAAAAGATGGTTAACAGAAATCTTTTCAAGCCTGCGAACAATCTGTTCATCTTAAGTTACCATGGGAACGAGTATATTAGAGGCTAAAAAAACCTAGTTGTAGATGCAAAGATCTGTAGTTTGCCCCAAAGAAAATGTTGCCTTTAATGTCGTTCAGATACTTTGGTAGATTCGTAGAGAGTGCTTTTGATGCGCCTGAATTTTGTTTTGCTTTTAGGCTTTTGTGGCAGTTTCTGTGTGGGAGGCAGTGCTTGCTGTTGGTCGCATTCAGAATGGAGCATGCATACATGTAAAATGGTCTTTTGTAATGGAATTTAGGGAGTTCTTATTCTTTTACCTCCCGTTAATGTCTTTCCCATATTGCTCCCTCCTACACTTCATTGGGAAGTGATATATTGTTGGCTTTGATCATGTAGAGGAGAGCACTTCTATAGTGTCACATTATTTGCATCAAGATTTGCCTCGAAGAGTAGCAACAGTATCAATCCAAGCAATCTTACGTTATAATATTTATATGTGTCTGATGTGATATAGAAGATTGGGAGGGGATAGCAACTCTGCCTTATCAGTAATGCTGCAAAATGTACCTATGAAAAATCAGGGTTGCTGAATGAAAGCTGGTACTCCATATTATTTCTAGACTGGAGGCGAGAGATCGTGAAGAACAGTAGGAGTCAAGCAAGCAGATGGAAGACAGTGAAGTGAGGAGCAAAAAACGGCACAAACAATGGACTATCATTTTGCTGTTTGACTCATTTTCTTGATAGATGATATTTAGTCTGCTTACTCTTCCAGGATTTTTCTCTTTTGAAAAGGTCAAATAGGCAAGTAAACAATGAGGTAGCAAGACAAAACTGTGGTGCTCCAACTCAAAACTATCTGGAGAATGAGAGACAGGTGTTAGGCATTTGGCACCATTTTTAAAGTCTCTTCCAAGTTGTGCGAGTCTCCTCAAAAAGGATAAAATGTCTTTGCTGGAAGCAAACCTCTAATAATTATTAGATTCAAGCTCAAACAAATGTTTACTGACTCAAAGTCGAATGCAGGTAGGTCTAAGGCTATACTGAGTTTTATTGGACTGCATAAGGGGGCTCCTGGTAGTGCAGTGGGTCAAACTGCTGAACTGCTGAACTTGCTGGCCGAAAGGTCAGAGGTTCAATTCGGGAGCGGGGTGAGCTCCTGCTGTTAGTCCCAGCTTCTGCCAACCTAGCAGTTCGAAAACAGGCAAATGTGATTAGATCAATAGGTACCGCTTTGGGGGGAAGGTAACAGTACACCATGCAGTCATGCCAGCCAAATGACCTATGAGGTGTCTATGGACAACGTCTGCTCTTCAGCTTAGAAATGGAGATGAGCACACACACACCCAGATTCGGATACAACTAGACTTAATGTCAAGGGGAAACCTTTACCTTTACTTAAGACACAAGGCGATGCCGAGTAGAAATCTGTAGCTAGATGACTAAAAGCAATTAAGATGTTGAAAGGTTTTTTGAAAAAGTTGTGAAATAAATTTGCTTGTGATTGCGCCAGTAGCACCATGATTGTCACATGATTGTGACAACACAAGTTAGCTTGAATTATGCTCTTGTTGTTGGATTTGATGCTTGTGTTATTTTGTTATAACAATTTGTTATAATTGTTGTTTTATGTTATTTTTATTGATGTTATGCATTTTAATGTGTTATGCTTTTAAACTCTGTTGATTGGGCGTGGCCCCATGTAGGCTGCCCCGAGTCCCTTTGGGGAGATGGAGTTGGGGTATAAAAATAAAGTTGTTGTTGTTGTTAGCTGAATACAGAGCAATTGTAAAATTTTAACTCTAGATTACAAATTGTAACTTCAATGTGATCTGAGATCTAGGAGATCAAAATCATTTCCCTTTGCTATAGCTACAATTTAGCCAGGATTGATGTTCCCTAGTCCCACTCCCACCACTTTTCTGACGAGTAAACAGTCTCAATGGTATCTCAGAGCTTGACCACTGACTGACTATTGCACAAAGAACTAATGAATTGCTCCTTGTGTAACATCCAAAATAAGACATATTCATGCATATGTCACCAACAGGATTCAAACCACCATTATTAATAATTACTGACAAAGTAATTATTTCAAAGACTGCTTTAAAAAGCAATGCTTTTGTAGAGAACACTCTAAAGTTACGGTGATGGCTTCCTACTTACCAAATTCTAGTAGTTGCTGCCCCAATTTGCTTATTCATCTATCATGCTCTACCTTCCAAGTTCACTTCAAAAGTACTTTGTTAAACAATTCACATTTGCATTTTAGAACGTAAGAAGAGCTATGCTGGATCACACCAAAATCCCATCTAGTCCATTATTCTGTTCACATGATGGCCAACCAACTACAGGAAGCCTACAAGCAAACACAATTTCCTCTCTGTATTCCACAACAGCTAGCATGAAAAGACATATAAGGTTAACATATTACCGTCATGATTAGTAGCTAAGGATATGCTACATCAATCTCTATGACTTTGTCCAATCATTCTTTAAAATGCAATACAAACCCTAACAGCTGGTAAACTGGCTCGAATCAAAACACCTCTCCACTAAAAGCAATACAAGTGGACAATCATCTCTAAATCCAATGGTACCGAAGTCCATAGCTTAATTGTATGCTGTGCTAACTTCTTCTGAACTATTTTGAATTTAACCATTCAATGGACAGTATAGTATTTTGTGTGAGAGAGAAATCTTATCACCTTTCTCCACACCATGCATAATTTTATATACTTCTAACACAGGGGTGGGCAACTGCAAACAGTAGGGAGCATGTTTCCTTCCTACACCTGCCTGCTTGTTGGGTCATCATAGCAGCATGTTTCAACATGCCCAAAGTGATATGATGTCCCTTGATGTCCCTTTTGGCTGCCATTTTGATATTAAGCTGCCATTTTCATCCCGCTCCCTCCCCTACCCCAGTTTTGGGGGCCAGGGAGGGTGATGGGAGCAATACATTGCCTATTTAAGTGCCTTTGGAAAATTATGGGTGGTTTAGGGGCAAAAGAATTGCCACAAAATCAGCCCCAAAATATTTTTTTTACAAATAGGGGTGTATGTCTGGAGGCTTTGATGGACTTTGGGGGCAATTTCACAGGCTGCACTTAAAGATCCCACGGGTATTATGCACATTTATCTAAGTTTATATAAAGAGACCGTATATCGGATCTTGTTTTCTGTCTGGTTTTCTTTCTTTTTAATAACATTCACAATTTTGCTTGATTTTGCTACTCATGTAGATAAATTCGGTATTTCCTGTTTTCTCTCTCTATCTGATTCCTTTAAACTAGAGTTTGGACAGATTCTTCTTCCCCTGTTAACTCTCTTGATCTCTTAACCACAAACTGCCAAGTTTGACTTCTCTGCTATGTAATCCCAGTCCTCAACCCAGTTTTGATAATTATTTCATTTTAGTGCTTTTCATTTTCTCAGTTTTGTTCTGCTTTTCCCATGACTTCCATTCCATTAACCAGTTTGCTTTCTAAGAAGTTTTGTCCCTTTATTTGTAGCTTCATTTGTTTGATTCTTGCAATTTTTACCTTCATATCATCCTTGTTCTCAGTTCTTGACATATTACTCATAACATTCACGCAGTTTAGTATGCTTGATTGCCCTTTGGTTCAACTGAATGCCTTTTGCAATCTTTTCTCGCACAATCTCACCTTGATGTGTTCATGTCTAACCAGCACTCTGTTGACAAAGGAAATAGACTTAGTCTACAAAAACTTCTGCTACCAACTTGGTTCTCTAAATTAAGTCTCCAAGGTGCTACCAAATCCTTTTGCATACTGATATTCCAGACGAACACAGCTAGGCCTTTCTTTGAATTCTGTTCACAACGTTGTTCATCCTTCTTAGAGCTCAACCGTTTGACTCCCTGCTAAATCTCTAGACTAGCTTTTTGGACTTTCCTAAATCTTATGCAAATTCCCCACTCTAGTTTCAGAAGCCTCCAAAATGATTACAATTATGCAGTCAGGAAAGTTGCTTTTAGATACAGGCTTGTGCTATAACAACACATGCATGGATGTGGAACAGCATAGAGGTAAAAATAGCACAATGGCCAAGTCAGAACAGGTACTGTGTTTAAAGTGCTAAGCCAGTCAAGAATTTTGAAAAAATTGGCTTGTTGTAGAAAGAAAGATTGACGATAAAGCTTAAATGGATACACCTTTCCCCCATGATAACTCTTTCAGGAGTGAATTTCCCTTTCTAGAGGTAGCGTTCACTCACTTCTTGCTGCCTCACCCCTGTTCTTAACTATGAGTCATTTGTAAGTCAGATGTTTGTAACTTGGGGACTATCTGTATTCATATACAAGCTTCACATTCTAATAATCGGTATCAACTTATTTGTAATTAATGTTTTGAGAGTTTCTGATTTTTTTAAAAAATGAAATAAATTTGTTTATATAGCTGAATCCAGAAATAAGACAAATTAGCTTCTATATTTTACTGTTACATTGCCTTTGATCTAAAAGTGCTTTTTTATGATTTATTTTTTTATTAGTTTTACATAATTAAAATACAGTTTGGACAGAGCAGTGCAGGGGGAAGAAATAGAAAAGGGAAGACCTGTAGAAAAGGGAAGGTAAAGTCAAGGTGTGGGGGGTACGGAAAGAAAGGGTGGTAGATAAAGCGGGGTTTTAGCGAAGTTAAAGTAGAAAGGAAATCATTTAGAATTCCAAGATGTCCTTCCAGTCCGGAATGCGAGAATTAAAGTACTCCCCTTGTAAATTCTTTCAGCCTCTTGTAACTGCCTATCGGGTTCCCGACTGTGCTTCTTGTGCCATTATTTCTTACGTGAATCCATATATTGTTTTAATGGCGTCCAGTCAATTCTATTTTTCTTGTTCTGGTCATTGACCCTCCTGCTCAACTCGTCCATCGCCATCAGCTCCTGCAGTTTGGTGAGCCATTCCTCTACCTGAGGTACCTCTTCCTTTTTCCAGCTTTTTGCCAGAACTAACCTTGCCGTCGCCGCTGTAAAAAATAATAGTTTGTCTGTTTCTCGGTCAATTTTTTCGTCCGTTAGATTGAGGAGAAAGTACGCTGGGTTAAAATCAAAATTTTTCTTAGTAATCCTTTGTACATGTGAGTGTATTTGTTTCAAAACTTATGGATTTTGGGGCAGGCCCACCAGCAGTGAAAGAAGGTCCCTATTTGGGCCCTGCACTTCCAGCATTTGTTGTCCGTGTGTTTATAGAACTTAGCCAGTTTTTGAGGTGTTAAAAACCACCGGAAGTACATCTTATACCAGTTCTCCGCTAAGTTAGTTGAGCCTAGGTATTTTATAGTTTTCTTCCAGGTGGACTCCCAGTCTTGGAGTAATATTGAATGACCCAAGTCTTGGGCCCATTCTACCATAACTTGTTTAACTGCTTCAGTTTCTACTTCCCACTCCAGCAATTTATTGTATAGAATCCTAACCCTTTTCTTTTCTTGCTTTTGAAGTAACTCCCAGAATGTTTCTTCTTCAACAAAGCCTTTCTTTGAGTCCTGCTTAAAGTAATCTTTTATTTGGGCATAATGAAACCACGAAATTTCTGAGCCCATGTTCCTTAGTTCCTCCAGTGTTTTTAATTCCCACGAGCCATTCCTCTTTGCCAAAAGTGTTTTATAAGTGAACCACTCTCCCAGCGGGTTTTCCTTCCTATGTTGGGCCTCTGATGAAGAGACCCACAATGGGGTCCTTACGTATATTCTCTCCTTATATCTGTTCCATGTCTTTATCAGGGCGGCTCTAATGTAATGATTCATAAAATTTTTCTCTATTTTTTCCTTTCCATACCATGTGTATGCATGCCAGCCTCTTCGTAGGTTAAAACCTTCTAGGAGTAATATTCTTGTTTTTTGAGTGTAGTCCACTCTATGACCCAACTAAGAGCGGCTGCATCATGGTATAATTGTAAGTTCGGGAGCGCTAGTCCTCTCGTTCTCTTCTGTCGGTGAGGATTCTATGGTTTGTTCTAGCTCTTTTCCCTTCCCAGATGAATCTTAAGATATCTCTTCTCCATATTTGGAAGGTGTGGCCTGTTCTTATAATTGGTAGTGCCTGAAAGAGGAAGATCATCCTGGGTAGAACATCTAGTTTTATCACCGCTATTCTACCCAAAAGGTTTAATTTAAGAAATTTCCATTTTTCAAGATTCGTCTTTATGGATTTCCACATTGGGTCATAATTATTTCTGAGTAGCTGATTATTGTGAGCCCTCAACTGGATGCCTAGATATCTTATTTTTGTTACCACCTCAATTGTGGTCTTTTCCTTAAGTTTTTCCTCTCTGTCCCCTTTTACATTTTTTGTGAGCATCTTGGTTTTAGTGTAGTTGATTTTTAGGCCTGCCACCTTACCATATTGTTCCAGTTTCCCTAGCCACTTCTGAATTGTCTCTATCGGGTCTTCAATAATGCAGACTAAATCGTCTGCAAATGCCTGCAGTTTGTATTCTTCCCCTTGAGTCTTTAGTCCTTTGAGGTCTCCATCAGCTCTTATGTCTTGTAATAGAATCTCCAACATAAAAATAAAGAGGAGCGGAGACAGCGGGCAGCCCTGTCTCGTTCCCTTCTCGATTTTAATAGCGCCTGCTGTCACCCCATTAACTATGATGTTGGCCTCCTGGTTCTGATATATAGCTTTTATAGCATTTGTTACCGAAAACCCCATATCTTTCTCTTTAAAAACTTGAACTAAAAAATCCCAATTTGCGTTGTCAAACGCCTTTTCGGCGTCTAAAAATAAAAATCCCACTTCCTTCTGGGTGTTAACTTCATAAAATTCTATCGCATTTATGATCATTCTTAGATTATTCCTCAGGTATCTGGAAGGGAGAAACCCCGCTTGATCCTCCTTGATAAAATCCTCTAGGAAGATTTTGAATCTGTTTGATAGAATTTTAGTAAACAACTTATAATCGTTATTTAATAAGGAAATGGGCCTATAGTTTTTTACGTTCGTTGGGTCCGATCCTTCCTTATATAAAAAAATAATATTTGCCCTCTTCCATTAATCTGGGATTGTCCCCAACCGCATCACGTCATTAAAGATATCTTTGAGATATGGAGTATTCTCTTCTGCAAATAGCTTATAATATCTGGCTGTCAGCCCATCCGGGCCTGGCGTTTTATTATTTGGCATGGATTTGATGGCCTCTTTTGTGTCCTTTGCGCTTATTGGCTTGTTTAAGTATTCTCGTTGAGTGTCATTTATTTTCTCCAGTTTCTGATGTGATATATATGCAACTATGTCCTCCATCTCTATTTTGTCTTTCTTATAAAGATCCCCATAGAATCTTTTAAATTCGGCCCCTATTTTGTGGCCTTCATATATATCTTGTCCCTTTACTGTTAGTCTAGATATATGTTGTTTTTGTTTTTTTTCTCTGAGACATTTAGCTAGTAGCTTCCCTGGTTTGTTCATATTGGCAAAATAGTTCATCTTTAAATATTTCAAGTTCCTTGCCATGCATTCCTCTTGCTCGGCATTCAGTTCTTCTCTTATTGTCCTGATTTCTATTCTAATTTTCCTGCTGTCCGGGTTTTTTTTGAGTTGCCTTTCTTTCTCTTCCAGGCTCTTATGTAGATTATTTTGTTTTTCTTGTCTCTTCCTATTCTTTATTGATCCTTGTTGCAGAAAGTGGCCCCTCATGACGGCCTTGCTTGCCTCCCATAGGGTCGTCCTAGAAATCCCCTCTACGTCGTTCAACTCGAAATATTCCTTTAATAGGCCTTTATTATGTTCAATTTCTTTATCTGTTTGGACCAGGCCGTCATTTAGTTTCCACCTTCTTTCCTTTTTATATCTGTGTAATATTATTAACAGGGGGCAGTGATCAGTATTTACCCTTGGCAGGATTTTAATTTTTTCAATTTTTGTTGCTAGCGTATTTGTGGCCCAGGCCATGTCTATCCTGGACCACGATGCATCACGAGCTGAAAAATATGTGTAGTCTTTTTCTTTTGCGTATCTCATTCTCCAGATGTCATTTAGGGCTAGGTCTCTCTTCAGATTTAGCATTCCCTTTGGCAAATTACCTCCCTCTGTGACTTTCCCCTTCTTTTTAGTTCTGGATCTATCTAGGTCCCTGTCCAGGACCCCATTAAAGTCCCCTATTAATAAAATATTTTCATAGTTTGCTTCCCCCAAAAAATTCTTCAACTGGTTCACAAAATTTGATTTTTTTTCCGTGGGAGCATAAATATTACAAATTAACAATTTGGTTTGTTCGATTTTCACTTTTACTCCCAGAATCCTCCCATCATTATCCTTAAAAGCCAGAGATGCTTCTATGGAGTCTTTAACGTATGTTGCCACGCCCCTTTTTTGGGGGGGGGCTGAAGAGTAAAAGACTCTGCCAAGGCACTTTTGATTTAAGTGTGATACATGTTTTTGCGATATATGCGTTTCTTGTAACGTAATTAAATCAAAGTTACCTTTTCTTAATATATTTGTAATTGCCTTCCGTTTATTTGGGGAGTTTAACCTGTTTACATTATTTGAATATACCGTTACTGCCATTATCCGTCTAGGTTAATCAGTTCACAGTCTTTTTTTTCGCCCTCCTCCACCAAGACTACATTGTCTTCTGTTGAGTTGGGCCTTTGTCTTTTTTTATCTTGTTTTCTGTACTCCAGAGACCAACTCGCGTCTTTCGATTTCGGTTCTTTCTCTGAGGTGGCCTTCCCCTTACCCTCCATCTGGCCCTTGAAATAACTATAAAAGTGCTTTTAAGATGTTGTTATTCTGCTTTCTCATACCATGATTATCATCAGTACCTTCCTACTGTCTTGGATTTGTATTGCAGTGTCATCTTCATTGACTTAGACCACGTATAGTATTCTCTTGCAACCAAGTTAATTTTGTGTTAGACTTCAGGAAACCTATTTGTGGCTCCTTGGGGTTTTCTTTCCCTGTTGTGATCATCAAGGGCAGGCTTTCAAAAAATAGGCTCGCCTCCAGTTGCGAAAGGGTCTTGTGAACTTTTGTGAAGGCTTTCCATTTCATGACACATGTCTTGCTCTTCCTTCTAGCACACTTGACTTGGAAACAGCTTTTTCCAAACTTTTTCAGAGGGACTCTCTCATTATTTACACTGGCTGCCACAATGCCAGTTGGCCACACTTTAATTGGTAAGCTGGGATTTCTAACACAAGACACACAGCTTTTATTACTCTGCAGAAACCTTTGAATATGCTCTGTCAGTCTGAGTGCATTTGAAGGAGCTTCCCAAGTGCACTCAGATAGCACTCTTCACAAAAATAAACCAAAATCAAGACTTATGAGACAGTCCTATGACATTAGAATTGGGAACAGAAATTTTTCATGTGTCTACTTTCACACTGACAACAGTAATATCGATAGGAATATGAAATGTACCAAAGCGTTAATAATACTTTCTCCAAAATACGTATGTTGTTTGCTTTGTTGACAGGCATATGACCCGTCATGTCTCTGTAGACCTGAGAATGTAGAAGGTGAGTTTTTCTGGTTCGGTGTATTTATTTCTAGCATGTATCCTCTTTTCATTTTGAAAATTGCCAGATATAAAAAGCAACTAATAACCTTCTGAGGTAATGAGAACATAATGATAATCCTTTAGCACAATAATATAAATGCAAGTAATATTTTAGTGGAATAAGTAACATGCATTTGATACTCCCAAAATGTTTATTTTGGAATAATGTTTGGAATGTTTAGAATGTTTTTTAATTTTAACTATGTATTCACGGGGTTGTTGTGAGTTTTTCAGAATGTATGGCCATGTTCCAGTAGCATTCTCTCTTGACATTTCGCCTGCATCTGTGGCTGGCATCTTCACTCACAGCAACCCAGTGATTCCGGCCATGAAAGCCTTTGCCAACATATTAACTATGTTAATTACAGCACTCTGTGTTATGTATGTTTAATTAAGATCCAAAATGTTCCTCCAAAAGTATACTTAAGTTAGTAACCTCTTCTTGCCCAATTCCCCCAATCAACCTGATGGAAATAACATTCATCCATGCACCAAACACCAACCAAATGGAACTCCCTCCCATGAATCACAATACTGCTAATTGTGTCACAGTTGTGACTGAATTGCAATCATGAATATGGAACAGTTATCTGGATTTACTCATCCTTAATTGCTCCATGGAGCCCCCGGTGGTGCAGCAAGTTAAACCGCTGAGCTGCTGAACTTGTTGACCAAAAGGTTTGAATCCAGGGAGCGGGGGTAAGCTCGCTCTGTTAGCCCCAGCTTCTATCAACCTAGCAGTTCTAGAACATTCACATGTGAGTAGATCAGTAGATAACACTTCAGCGAGAAGGTAAAACGGCGCTCTTTGCAGTCATGCCGGCCACATGACCTTGAAGGTGTCTATGTACAATGCTAGCTCTTCGGCTTAGAAATGGAGATGAGCACCAACCCCCAGAGTCGTACATGACTAGACTTAATATCAAGGAGAAACCTTTACCTAATTGCTCCGTATTCATAATCACTGTGTAGTCACAATTGTGACACTATTGCCACAGTTGCATCTCTTCCTCCAACCTAGTTTATCAAGCATGGGTAGAAGGAGGTGCATTCTGCTGGGCTTTGGAAGATGAATCTGGAAAAGGTTACTTATTTATCCTTTAGCATGCCATGAGAAGAGAGCCTGAAGAATATGTAGTTATGGAGCCAGTACTCACAGAGTTAAAAATATAATACAAGCGCAAGTACATTAAGTAAAATATAAATTGACTCTTCTGAGAAAATGTTGCAATGTGGCAAAAGAGTCACACTTACTATAGCTGTCATGGAAGCATTTAATGAAATATGGGATTTACTGTTTAAAGGGGGATATTTGGGGTTCTCAGCCAGGGAACTCTAGTGACTCACCAAAAACAAACAAACACCAAGATTTAATTTGACTATGCCATGGCAGTTAAAGAGAAATCATAAAGTTACAATGTTTTGAGGGAAATTGTGGCTCCACTCAGCACTGTCTACTTCATGATGTTTGGTCTCCAAATGTTCTGGTTTACAACATCCAAGAACCTTATCTTATGTTGTGTGGGGGTGATATGGGTTGTAGGCCAAAACATCTGGAGAGCCAACAGTTGTGCACTCCTGTGTTAAGGTTCTCCCTGACCAACCTTTCAATGGGACTTGTCCGTCGTTCCCGTCTCCCCCACCCCCCAACACACTCACACAAACTGAACAGCTGCTGCTGTTTTGGTTGAGTGAAGGATTTCCTGCTTAGGAAAACAAATCCCGGTTGTGCCTAGGTCATTACCCTACACTGCTGTTGAGTGCAGGGATTGACTAATGGAACGTAATTCAAAATATGTACACAATATACATTTAACTAGGATCAGAACTGCTGCTGCTTAGGGGGGAGGGGTTCAGAACAAGGATGATGGCATAGCACTGTGACTATGACGCTTATGCATTCATAACTGCCGGACAGGATTCCCGACATTGTTTGTTATGGGTACATTAACAGCTATTTATTGCACAGGCACTTTGCCTACAGATGCTGTATAAAAAAAGAATGTTTCAGCAGAAGACTCAAGGGAGGATTTTTAAAAATGACTTAGATGTAATCCTAAAGATTCACTTTGTCAGAGTAAATTGCACTGAATTTTTTGGGAGTACTGCTTGGGAGTATTATGATTAATATGTATGGGATCATAGTATAACATGATTATATAGTAGAGTTCACTCTGTTATGTGAAAATTTAAGATTATTACTAAACAAATTTAAAAAAACAATATTTTATATTCAATTTAGATTTTGTAGAGGATACGAAGAAATCACACATCATTTTTGTCATTGGTAAGTAAGAATTACAGTCAGCTTTAGCTGGCATTCTTCTATTATTCCATAGTGGTAAAAATAGTGTTAAAATTCACCAATAGTATGTAAAACATATAGAAATGTTTCTTGATAGCACCTTCAGAATTATGCAAAGGTTCACCTTGAACAAATCTTGGCCTTGTGAAAATTGTCAGGCAAAATGTAACCATATACTTTTGAAGTGCAGAGAGAAATGATTGGTGTGAAACAGTGGTTTCCAACCTGTGGTCCGTGGACCACCAGTGGTCCTCAAGAACTAAAATATGGTCTGTAGCCTCATCCTTACTACACTATTGCAATGAGAGTAACTGGTCTCACAAAACCCTCTTATAGTGCCGATGCTTATTAAATATGGTTTTCTGTGGGCGAGCAGATGGCGACTACGGAAGGCATATGTTCTGTATCAGAAACTAGAGATGATGTGGTCTATCCAATTTAATTTTCTGAATCAGCACCCCAAATAACCTGACCGAATCTAAAGTTGACCAAAAACTGATTTGCAACCCTTTTGCTATTAATGTTGGAGAGTGGTCCCTGGTCAAAAAAAGGTTGGGAACCACTGGTGTGAAGGAAGAAAATAGTCTAGTAAAATTTAGAATACATTTCCTCTCATTTTAAACACATATCACTATCTTCAAAACAAAATAGAGTGTGCAGCTTAGCACACTGTTTCTGTGGTTTTAAAGCAGATTTGCACAACTTGTGGTCCTCTAAGTGTTTGGGACTCCAACTCTTAGCAGCCATGGCAAGCTTGTCTAATGGTCAGGAATTCTGGGAGATGAAGTCCAAAATATCTTAAGGGCCATGTGCTTTGCAGGCCTATTTTAAAGAAAGGTTGTGATCAGTTTGCCTATAAATAATATATAATAAAATAAATATAACTGTTCAAGAGGTAAAGGAGGAAAGAGAAAAGGACAGTTCACATCAAACCATGCTATTACATAAGAGCAAAGTCTATTGTTTCTGTACTTAAAGGACAATGAAGTTTAAACTGACGTCAAAGAGGACAGTTTTGCTATAAATAACTTTGTTGTGTCAGACTTTCCGAATGAAGTTCAAATCATAGATGTGTGTATAACACATAGTTCTTCCTGACCTCTGTGATTCACACATGTGGGTCATTCATCTCCTGCACAGAAGTCTTTAGAAGCTTCCAGACCACTGGTCCTCCCAATCCATTCAAATGCAATAGGGTCCTAGATTAATTTGCCACAGGGTTAGACATTGAGAGCATTGGTTCTTGAAGTGTGGGAGCCTAAACACCATCAATGCCAGAGTAGGTCTTGGTACTATGAGGATTCCCAATCTCAATACCAATATTATTCTCTCTATTATAGAGATTCAAGACATCATCATTATTGGGGGGTTCCGTTCATGTTCTCTACTATATTGTTCTGATAGATACCCAACATATTTGCGATAACCTCACCGTTATGTCTGGGACTTGTATTACAATTGTAAAAAGTGACCACCACTTCCCACCTCAATCTATTACTTGCTACTATATTGTGAATTAAAATAACAAGATGCTACAATTTTTGACCTCCACTTCCAAGTTGCAATTCCCTCTGCCAGCTGGGGAGTCTACTCCCAGGTCTTACTGGATCATTGAGATACTATTTCAAGGTTGCTTCTGTTCAGTGTCCTGCTATACTCCACCTCAGCCTCCTAGAGGGATCAATAGTAACACCTCTTCTGAATCATCCTCAGAAGCAGAATCAGGTTGTTAGTTTCTAGAGGACAACTGAATTGGCAGATGGCTACTATTTTAGTGCTAATGAAGATGTAGCATCTTTTACCACAGCAATGGCTGTAATGAAGTCTAGAGGGTGATCGTGGCCATGTGACATACATAATTCTGCGGTGCAGTGAAGACAACAGTTAGGGATCTATGTCTGTTCCTTCCTACCAACATTTGATCCCTGTAGTAAATGGTCCGTACTGTCAAAGAGTGAAGCATGTCAATCTTTGTCCTATAACATTCTTGCTGGCTAAATATGGGCACTGCTACCTTGGGGTATGAAACAAAAGTAGTTTTCTGTCTTCCAAGACCTATTTTCATATGTGAACTATCACAGGGTTTCAGGAGAAAAACTTTGTTCCTCTCTGTCTCAGCTGACCATTCTTAAGAGGTTTGATACCATTATTTTTCAAAAACATCAAGTGTCATCAATGGTGGAGCTCCCCAAACTTTCAGTCTTCTCCTGTTCACAAAATAATGAGATATTGTTCTATGTAATACTTTGGTGCAGAGGAAATCCTGAAAAGATCATGAAGTCGCTATGGCAATTCGCAACATATTATAAAAATGCGGTTTGGGGCTTTAAAAAAATTAACTCCCAACACACCATGTTAAATACTAACAGTATTGTCAAAGGTAATTTCTTTCATAGAATAGTTATTTCTTTCAAACTTCATGTCCAAGCATAAACCCTTGACCGTAAAGTTGGACAAATGCACACATTTTCAGCAACAAGCTAATATGCTCATGGTGCTATTGAGGAAGTGGTAATCACTCACATTACCTTTTTTATATTAAAAAAGTTACTTTTCAGTACCGAGCTGCACTGTTAATTCTATGAATAAGTCTAGCACGCTTCTCTCTTTAAATAACAGTTATTAACATATTAAGACTTTTTAATATTAATAGTTTTGCAAACACTCTGGACCAGGAGGGAGCAATCTGTGCCTCCCAGATATTTTGGATTCCAACTTCCATAACCTCTAAAATAAGATATGTAGGTTAGGAAACAAAAATAAAATCATATGAAAAACATCAAGTTGTCTTACTCTGCTCTGAGCACTAAAATATTGAGCTGCCTCATTAGCAGTCTTGGCTCACATGTAATTTAGATTTTGAGATTCAATCTTTTCGGTGAAGAGTTTTTAGAACACATGAATGAAATTTACAGATTTTTTTTAGATGTCATGAGAACGCTGAAAGCATATGTTTTCATATCCATTCACCAGCCACGGGGCTAAGCTCACATTCCCAGGCTGCTCAAAAGTGTCTGATAATTTCTTGCTTTCTGTGAGTTCTGCTTTCTGGCTTGCAGGTTCAGTCTGCACCACCATTTTGGACAGAAAATCACAGCTGGAAAGAAGTTACCTCTAGTTGCAACTTATTTGTTCATCTAGTCCAGTGGTCCCCAACCTTTTTTTTTGTCCAGGAATCACTTGACCAGGGACCACTCTCCAACGGTAGTACCAAAAGTATTATGAATCAGTTTTGGTCAACTTTAGATTCGGTTTGGTTATTTGGGGTTGCTGATTCAGAAAATTGCATTGGATAAACCACATCATCTCTAGTTTCTGATACAGAACATATGCCATCCAGTAGTTGCCACCTGCTTGCCCACAGAAAGCCATATTTAATAATCTAGAGTTGCTGTGGTAGTAGTAATCTTTCGTGAGTAGTCAGCTTCTCCCCTCCAGACATTCCTGTTGCCTTGACACTATAAGAGGATTTCGTGAGACCAGTTGCTCTTGTTACGTGTGGTTTTGAAGCAACAGTGTAGTAATAGTGAGGACACGGACCATATTTTAATTCTTGCAAACTACTGGTGGTCCACAGACCACAGGTTGGAAAACACTGATCAGGTCCACAGAGTTTGCAATTTCAGTGACATTTTTTAAAAGTCTCCTAGTCTTATTTTCCTTAAGAAGTGAAGGCTTTGATTAGAGTCAAAGCCCCAATTTCCCTATGGTATGTCTCCAAAGCCCCAATTTCCCTGCAGCAGCCTAAGAGAATACAAAATATACCAAAGTGGTCTTGGATGAGATGTCAGCTTAGTATCAAATCCTCTTGGATAACTTTGAGACAATACTACTTCTCAGCTAACTACCATTACAGATTATAAAAAATGAAAGGGAGAAAATATTTGCTGCTTTTGGACAATAAGTAGTGAAGGTTCTCAGTTATGAGAAATATTCTCATTGAATTCACCTGAACAGGATCGAAATATCCCTTCTGAATTTTCTGTTCAACTTGGGGAAGTCAGGGCAGAGCTTTGAGGCATTTGTTGTTGCTGCTATTGTGTGCCTTCAAGTCATTTTCACCCTGAGGTGACTTGATCGCAGAGTTTTCTGGGGCTTATTCCACTCTACTCCTGCTTCTTCTTCACAAAATAATACCAAGTGTATTTCTGGGAAGCACTTTATTTAATTAAGATGTCATTGAATCAAAGATGAGATTAGTATACATCACTTTAGAGGAGATACCATGATTCTTTAGAAACAACCTTAAAAACCAGAGCTTGAAAAAACTCCCCTTTGAGACTGTCCTGGGAAACTCTAGATGTTGTAAACACAAAATTAACTTTTCCATGCTCTGTGGCAAAGTCATTTGAAGTATCCTTGTTAAAAAAAATTGTGCTGGGCAATCTGTCAAGACTGGCTTTTTGTTTCAGAGAACAGGCTGTTTTTGAGATGGGTTTGTTCAGAAAACATGCAGTCTGCTGTCGCCGTTGCCTCTGTTGCTCTTCCATCTCTAAGTGATCAGGAGCTGAATCAAGCCGTCAGTAGTGACTCACTATCAGCTGTTCGGCTTGTTAAGAAGTCCATTAAGGACTAAGTTCAGCATATTGCAAAGTATGACATACAGATTTCTGACACTTTGTGTATTTATGCAGAAAAGGCGCTTTGCCACGGAGAGGGGATGGAAAAAACACACGCAAACATCTGTGTCTTTACATCAGAGCTAGGAAAAGATACTTAATTGGATTGAAACACTTCCAGACAGCATGGATAGTGGTCATTCTGGTTGATGGAGAATACTGTATTTGGTTGAGTCTAATGAACCATTGAATCTAATGTGCACCTCCATTTTCAATACCCTGAAACCAAAAGTATTAGCTTCTGAATTTAATGTGCAGATGCAAAAAGTGTACTTTTTTTTGGCCAAAAAAAGTATGAATTGCAATTGCTTGGGGTGCATCCATGCTGTAGAATAACTATGATATGATTATGATTAATATGATTATTTTGGACACCAACTACAACACCTTTCCCCAAACTACTGGTTTCTAGTTGCTTGGATTGTATTTCCCATCATTGCTGCCAAGCTGGTTGGAGGATGATGAGAGTTGTATTCCAGCTAGAGAGTTTCACAATGGAAAAGGCTGGTGTTGAACACCTTCAAAGGTGTGGATGTTTCTATTACCCATAGCTTCATAGGTTGCTGCTAATAAGTTGATATTTCTAAAAAGTCTAAAGCTTGAATCCCCACGCTATCCCACCTTAAATTATAAATAATAGGACATCACAAGACAAATCCACTGATAGTCTGTTGCTTTTGGTGCCAAAAACAAGACTGGCATGTTATGCACCATGGAGACACATTCATTGCAATGTCTCTTTCCTTATGCGAAAGGAGACTCGGATTTCGAGCACAGATGGATGATGAATAAATAGACCATGTAGTTAACTAAGTTACAGGAAAGCTGTCCCTATTTGCAACGCAGAGATATATTCCTCGGAGCATATTTTCATGTTTGCTTTATTGATCGCATGCATATGTTTTGAAGGATATCTTTGGGTTTAAATCAGCACAGGATTCAGACTTAGATTGTGACTGTTTTTTCCCCCATGGAGAACTGATTGAGAGTATAACTAGACATTATATTCAAACATGTTTTAGCAATTCCTGACGACCCCTTTTCCTTAAAAAGACAGCAAGAGGGAAGGTTGCAAAGTGAAACAAGGAACAGAGATCCTATCCCTTTAATTGTTGTATAGAACAGTGTTTTTCAACCTTTTTTGAGCTACGGCAAATTTTTTACATTTACAAAATCCTGGGGCACACCACCAACCAAAATGACACTCTAACACAGTAATACATATAGTTAATATGTTTTTTAATGTATTTATACACTCAGTGTGAAACCTGGGTCTGTTTCGATGAACACAACATATATATGACTTCCTCTCATATATTTATACATGGCTATCATGTCTTCCCTCAGCCTTCTCTTCTTCAAGCTAAACATGCCCAGCTCTTCAAACCGCTCCTCATAGAGCTTGGTCTCCAGACCTTTGTGAAATTTCACCCTGAGTGAAACTTGCTTCCAGTTAACTATGGATGTCATGAAGCTGTTATAAACAGTTTCTTGGGGGGGGGGGGGGGACTCTCGAAAAATCCAGTAAAATAGTAAAAAAACAAAAAAAACAACATTTCCAAGCGGAAAGGCTCAATTTGTTTCTTGGAAACCTTTGAGGGGGCTGCTAGGAGGGGAGAGAGTGCCAATTTTCCACGGCACACCTGATGATCGCTCACGGCACACTGGTTGGAAAACACTGGTATAGAAGAAGAGCTTTTGGTGGCTGTTACTTGTAAATATTTTTAGAGTGATTTGAAGCTGAGGTGTCAGAGGTGAGTGAATGTACGTTCCCCATTCCCACTACTTCGTTCTAGATATCTATCTCTCATACACACTCCAGTTTCTTTTTCCTCACTGAAGTTGCTAATGCATGCTTGCCCTTCATCTCTCCTTTTGGTGTTGTGTTTATGCTGTTGAGAGGGGGAGAAGTGTTATATATATATTTGCCAGTCGTGCTTCTTTCAGTCTTGAGGATGACCTTACAAGGATTAAAAATTGCATCTTGTCAATCACAAGAGCCTGGAAAGAAGTGATTTCTGAAGTTCCGTCATTAATTACATTTTAAGACCCAGTTTTCCAAACCAGCATCTTCTAGACCTCTTTTTTCCCTATATCAAGGATTGTAGTTAGACACTGAACTTCTTGTATATTGTAAAGGATTTTCAGAAATATATCTGCAAATTCCACCTTTTCAGCTCACATTCTTCCAGAAGCAGTGGTAGTCTTTGCCTATTTTTGTATATTCAGACTTTGCCCCATGGTAGCACACTATAAGGGGTAACATTTAAGGGTTTCACAGAAGCAGTGGAAGTCTTTGCCTATCTTCCTGTATTCAGACTTCACCTCCTTGGTAGCACACCATAAGAGGTATCACTTAATAATAATAATACACTTTATTTATATTCCACTCTTCTCAACCCGAAGGGGACTCAAAGCGGATTACATCGCACATACGGCAGACAGTCCCTGCCGGTTCCACATACAATTACATACAACATATAACAGTACAATTTTAGAAGGATTTTTCTTCGGGCTGCATCACAGGGTGCGTCACAGGGTGTGATTGCGTCATTACGTCACAAGGTGGTGCTGTTGCTTCATCCTCATGACGGAGGGCCTCTGTTTTTTCCTCATTCCACCTTCGGACAGCCGATCTTACTTATTTAGGCTTTGTAAGTCCTTCTTTGAAAAAATCCTTCCCCGCTTGGCGGTTCCCAGTTTTATCTAATCACAGCTGAGCTTAATGGTATTACAAAAGTAGTGGTAGTCTTTGCCTATCTTCCTATATTCAGACTTCACCTCCATGGTAGCATACCATAAGGGGTATCACTTAAGGGTATCACAGAAGCAATAGTAGCCTTTGCCTATCTTCCTATCTTCAGACTTTGCCTACATGGTATCACACCGTAAGAAGGATCACTTAAGGGTATCACAGAAGCAGTGGTAGTCTTTGTCTATCTTCCTATATTCAGACTTTGCTTCCATGGTAGCACACCATAAGGGGTATCAGTCAATAGACCTATATTTCCACTTAATCACCCCATTAATAAAACCAATGGTGACACAAACAGAGGTACATCAGATCATTTGCAGCTTAATAAGGGCCAAAGTGCAATCTGGTTGCCATGGAAGAGAACATAAATGGAGTTTAAAAAGCAGAAGTGGGCAAATACGGTTTTTCAGATGTTAAGTGTCAACATTGAACATGAGTCGTGGTGAGAGTTGGTTGTTGTTCAGCCAACATTGAGAAGGCCACAAGTTGCCAACTCCGGTTCCATGTTCTTCACTCCAACCAAAGGCGCAATCATTTTTATAAACAACACCTCTTCTTGTATCTATAGCCTGGCTTTTGTCCGAAGCTGAAAGTAGAAATTGAAAGCTGATTAAAAACATGTTTATGCTGACAGTTGGCCTGAAAGGTTGCATACAAGCGCAACTAAAGATATAGATCAACCAAAACACCATCACAACAGTATTAAAATGTACGAAACACACAGCATAGTATTACAGGAAACAACATAAATCAAATTAAACACAGAGCTGAATTCGATATCACATATATAATTTTCTGTTGTTGATATTAATCTTCTGTTAACTGGGCAACAAGGACTCATTTTCCATTCTAAGATTTTGGGTTAGGTGGGGCCAGCATCCATACCCAGCAATAAGTATTTGTCTTTCCCTCATTGTTTAAGAAAGAACATAGCTCTTTCATTCATGTGGATTTAAATGCCACCGATTTTCAGCCAAGTTAAACCTTCGGAACAGATGCATGCTATTTATTCAAATTTTAGGAACAGTGCAAACAATTTATTATCTGAAGAGCGGAAGAGCTGAATCACAGACAAGAGGTGTCCCTATTCATAGTTCAGGACTCGGCTCCCAGCATCAGCATTGCTAGAATGAGATTATATGGTGCCTCCATTAACCGGTTCTTCCTGCAAAAACGACTACATTTAGCATTATCATTAGTTGAGGATGAAACTTGCAAAGAAAACAAGGTTCTACGAGATGTCTGACATCTTGCAGCTATATGCCAAACATAGTCAGTTTTATATTTTTATATTTAGAAATATTTTATATGCCCTATTGAAGTTAAGATTCTTTCAATCTAACAGGTACATTTGCATGCAAGTGAACATTACATGCAACATTTTGTGTTGTATCCCTATATAACATCAGTTTTATACACTGCAGTGAGAACTATGTGTAAACAGTGAGCAGAGGATCATAGAAAGCTATGCCATGCCACCTGAGACCATTGGTTTATCTGGGCTAGTTTGATTTATTCTGGCTGGCAGCAGTGGATCTCCAGAGTTTTAGGCACAGAATTCTTTCTCTTGCTGTATCTGAAGATGACTCGTTTTCCCTGAAGATAACTGGTTTTTGCCCACCCTAATACCAACGAAGCCCAACTTTGCTTAGCTTCCAAACAGAATAATTTATTAGTTTTGTCAAGGATGGTTTCCCTTGCTGGAAAGGAGGCACAACAAATGTGCTGTATGTTTTTATCTGTGGATCACAATCCACATGGGGAGTGTAATGATATTGAAATATTGCTCCCTCTTCCCTGAGAGCATTAAAATGAAGACAAGATACACATCAGCATTCCTGATCATAGAACATTAGCTTACTGTTTCCTGGATTTGTAAAGCGCGGACAGAGCTTGTATGATCTATATAAATAGAAATGTAATGTTCGTTTGTGAGATTAACATAACTCAAAAACCAATGGATGAGTTTTCACCAAATTTGGACACTACACCCCTAACAGACCAACAAGTGACCATCACTCATAAAACCACTGAAAAACACAGTGGAAGAGACTTTAAAAGCCATAAAATAAAATAAAAACATTACAACGCATGCGCAAAGTCACATATATACACACATACCTATATATATACACACACACAAAACACATATACACAGACTGGGCCACAACAATGTGTGGCAGGGTCTAGAAATAATCTTACAGGTTTTGAGTAGGGGGTAAATGTTGTATTTGAGCACAGTGTGGTAGTTTGAATATTGGAGCATAAGAAGCCATCATGACTTGGGAACCCATCGGGTCTCTCTCAGCCACCGAGGAAGGCAGTGGCAAACCCCCTATGAACAAATCACCCCTGCTCCCAAAAGCAATAGGGTTTCCATAAGTTGGAAATGACTTACACAACAAGAAGCCTTGATTGGGGTATCATAAATCAGAAGCAACTTGAAGGCACACAAGTATATTGAATATATACTTACCTTATAGACATACTATTTCAACTCTGGTATCTTCCACCATACCTACCAGACTTATGTAGAAGGTCCAGGACAAATTAGATGGTGTTCTGAGTCCTGTTCGGTAACAGCAGAGGGGATCCAGAGAGTTGAGTCCAAACATCTAGGTGGTTTGGGTAGCAGCTATATCCCCTCTCAAGCATCTGATGCATCTAAATGTATGGGTGCTGGTGAAGCAGAATATTGGCTTGGCTTTATCCTACATGTCTCTTACCATTTGGAAAGTTTTCATTCTTCAGTCTGGATCACTATTATTATAGACATTAACACTAAATCCACTCTCCCAAGAGTCTGTCTTTATATAGCAAAAATGTCACTGCCCTTACTTACTTACTTACTTACTTACTTACTTACTTAGACGATCCCTCATTGTCTGAGTACGATGGCTTTCTAAGTGTAGTGCCTTGGTAGTGGATACGTAGGTGACTGTGGAGCCCTATTCTTGATCCACATGTTCTTCCACAGTGAGAGCATCAGTTTCCAGGTGGAAGGCGGTCCCAGTCAGGGTTGGCTTGATGTGCCTTCCTCTTGGCATGTTTCTCCCTTTCACCCTCCATTTGTGCCACTTTGAATTCCACAGCACTGCTAGTCACAGTTGACCTCCACTTAGATCGCTCAAGGGCCAGGGCTTTCCATTTCTCAGTGTCTATCCCACAGTTTTTAAGATTAGCTTTAAGCCCCTCTTTACTGTAAATCTCTTTTCCTGACCACCAACATTCTATTTTGCATTCTTGAGTTGGGAGTATAGTAACTGTGTTGGGAGATGACGATCTGGCATTCAGACAACGTGGCCAGTCCAGCGGAGTTGGTGGCGTAGGAGCATCGCTTCAATGCTGGTGGTCTTTGGTCTGCTTGTCTTCCCAAGAGATTTGCAGGATTTTTCAGAGGCAACACTGATAGAATCATTCCAGGAGTTGATTGTGACTTCTGTAAACAGTCCACGTTTCACAGGCATACAACAGGTTTGGGATGACAATAGCTTTGTAAGCAAGCATCTTGGTCTCCCTACAGATATCTCAATCCTCAAATACTCTCTCTTCTTCATTCAGAAAGCCCATAGAGCTCAGGTGGTGTTGCATTTCAGCATCAGTGTTGACTTTTGTGGAGAAGTGGCTGCCAAGGTAGTGGAAATGGTCAATATTTTCTAATGTTACACAATTAAGCTGTATTTCTGGCATTGCAGAGGGATTGGCTGGTGACTGCTGGGAGAGTACTTTGATTTTCTCGATGTTTAATGAGAGGTTGAGCTTCTCGTACACTTCTGCAAAGGTGTTTAGAGTGGCTTGTAGGTCTTCTGAATGTGCACAGATTATGTTGTCATCAGCATATTGGAGTTCTATAACATGCAGAAAGCGTAAGTGCCTACATGCTTGGAGGGATTACATGTTTGCAGAAATAAAAAAAGTTTTTTAAAGTGTGTCTCTCTGAAAGAAAACACAACAACTACCTAATGAGAATGAAACACATTAAGTGGCCATAGTGGGGGGGATGAATTAAAGTAAATGAGAAAGTGGAGTGGAATCAACTGAACCAGAAATTTGGACTGGAACTTTCCAGACTGCATTTTTTTACAGGTCCCATTTCTATGTAATCATTTAAAATTTCAGTGGTGCAAATAAAATGTTTCTGTGCATGCAGCAATTTTAATCTCATCTTGAAAGTACAATGCAGACTTCCTTGTGGATTGACCAGATTGCATTGGGGACATACTCTGCAGCCAATTCCTGGCATGGAAATCTAATCACATACATCCAGTAGCAGGCAGATTCTCTGCATAGATTAAAATAATCAATACGGTAAACCACAGTACTTCATATCTATGGGGAGATTGGCCATTTGGTTCTATGTTGACATTTTGGCATGTGCCCAATCTGTAGAGAACATTTTGAAATCAGTTTAGATTCCCTTTAATTTTGCGGAAAGCCCAGTTTTCTCAATGAAATCTATTTTCTACTTATACTCCAGTCTAATGAATGAGTGCTTGAAAGCAGGTCCTGCTGAGTGTCATGTGGAGAATGACAGCCTTGATTGTATTCAAATTTTATTCCAAATCAAGATGCTCCCAGACGCAAGAGAAAGACAGAGTGTTACAGGATGCCCCATCCATCCCTTATTCATAAAGCAGAGTGAAGGCGCAAACTATGACAGTTTTCATGGGGACAGCAATTTCAATCCTTTTAGAATCAATCTGTCTTTGCCTTAAGCAGTGTTTCTCAAACTTCCTAATGCCATGAATCCTTAATACAGTTTCTCATGTTGTGGTGACCCCCAACCATAAAATTATTTTTGTTGCTCTTTGATAACTGTAATTTTGCTGCGGATATGCAGAATGTATTTTCATTCACTGGACCAAATTTGGCACAAATACCCAATACACCCAAATTTGAATACTGGTGGGGTTAGGGGTATTGCTTTTGTCATTTGGGAGTTGTAGTTACTGGGATTTATAGTTCACCTACAATCAAAGAGCATTCGAATTCCACCAAATGATTGAATCAAACCAAACTTGGCACACTGAACTCCCATGACCAACAGAAAATACTGGAAGGGTTTGGTGGGCATTGACCTTGAGTTTTGGAGTTTTAGTTCACCTACATCCAGAGAGCACTGTGGACTCAAACAATGTTGGCACCAATACTCAATATGCCCAAATGTGAACACTGGTGGAGTTTGCAGAAAATAGACCTTGAAATTTGGGAGTTGTAGTTGCTGGGATTTATAGTTCACCTGCATAGAGCATTCTGAACCCCACCAATGATAGCATTGGGCCAAACTTCCCACACAGAACCCCCACGACCAACAGAAAATACTGTGCTTATAGTTTTTGGTGACCCATCTGACATCCCCCCACTACCCCCCTAGGGATCCCGACCCCTAGGTTGATAAATGCTGCCTCAACAGGATGAAATGGTTTATATATTCAAACATGGAAGTCCTTTTGGTTTCTAACTTACTTCTTCTCAAAACAATGGAAAATGATTCTCTAACTGAAAAGTTATATTGAGGAGTAAGAAAAGAATTAGCAGGAAAGGACAATTCTACAACACTGATGGGGCTTTTGAGCTTATTTTATCACTCAGCAGAAGTACTTTATTCCCCCTTTTTGTAAAATGCAGGTTGTCATGATTGTGAGGAAAAACTGTCAAAAGAACAAAACAAAATCCTTCTATTAGATCTTGCTTTTTTTTATTAGCGGGCTTCTTATTTTCTATAAGAGGCGAGGCAAGTTTTCACAGTCATTCGTTATAAAAAGACAAGCAGTGGGTGGCAATTAACAATCTCCTCTCCATTGGTCTCCAGTTTCTGTTTCAGCACTTGTGGTTTATGGCTTTCTATTAATTACAATGTGTCCAAAACAGGAAAGGGACATTATCAGCCACCCCAACCCAGCTACATACAACCATTTCTCAGAAAGTCTTTGGGAGTGAGTGTGTATCTTATTGTTCTCACATAAATGCATGAAAGGTCTTAATCTTGCTCCTTGCTAGCCACCATATGAAATAATTGCCATCAGAATAAACTGTTTCTTCAGAAATGAGTTTGGTGGCTATTATAGTTTTACAAGCCCAATGGACAAGTGGTTTGACTAGCTTGAAAGGTGTTATGATGAGCTAGTGTTTCCAGCTGAGAAAGAATTCAGTGGAGCTCCAGATGTTGTTGAACTCCAGCACGCAGCAGTCCTTGCTATTAGCTAGGATAGTTAGCACAGCAGGAAGTTTCAATCCAATAACACCTACAAGGTCCCATCATTCCCACCCCAGTTTCCATCCTAGTGCCATCAATTCAGTTTAATAACCGTCATCATAATCATCATTAAACATAATCATAATCACATTAATCGCCCTCCATCGGGATGCTCTAGGCGATTTACACAGAAGCAATAAAAGCAAGATAAAACATACAGGATCATGAATATAAAAGTTAAAATTACACATCAAATGCTCTACTGAACAGCCAGGTCTTGCGAGCCTGGGTGAAGGAGCGCAAGTCGCGCATAGCTCTCATATACGGAGGCAATGAGTTCCACAATACCGGGGCAGAGATAGAAATAATGAAAACTAATAATAATAATAATAATAATAATGATGATGAAACCATTGATCATATCCTCAGCTGCTTCAAGAAAATTGCACAGACGGACTACAATCAGATGCACAATAATGTGGCCCAAATGATTCATTGGAACTTATGTCACAAGTACCACCTGCCAGTAGTAAAGAACTGGTGGGATCATAAACACGTAAAGGTAGTGGAAAATGAACACGCAAAAATACTGTGAGACTTTGGAATCCAGGCTGACAAAGTTTTGGAACACAATACACCAGACATCACGATTGTGGAAAAGTTTGGATTATTGATGTTGCCATACCAGGTGACAGTCAAATTGACAAAAAGCAACAAGAAAAACTCAGCTGTTATCAGGACCTCAAAATAGAACTGCAAAGGCTCTGGCATAAACCAGTAAAGGTGGTTCCAGTGGTAATCGGCACACTGGGTGCCGTGCCAAAAGATCTCTGTCGGCATTTAAAAACAATAAACATTGACAAAATCACAACCCGTCAACTGCAAAAGGCTACCTTACTTGGATCTGCACGCATCATTTGAAAATACGCCACACAGTCCTAAACGCTTGGGAAGTGTTCAACTTGTGATTTTGTGATACGAAATCCAGAATATATATCTCGTTTGCTGTAACATACTGTGTTTTTCTGTCAGTGAAATAACAACAACAACAACAACAACTTTATTTGTATCCCACCACAATCTCCTCAAAGGGACTTGGGGCAGCTCCCTAGAGCACTCAATATACAGTAGATATACATGGGCATATAAATCACACAAAATACAGTAGGTATACATGAGCATATAAATCAAAACAATAAAAAATTACACGCAAAATTTATTTAAAACAATCTATAAAACCCCTACTGATTGAAAACTTATTCAGTAAAACACAACAAAGCTGCAGATATAAACAAGTGCTAAAATGAAACAATCACTTAGTCTGCAAATTTAATGATTAAGGTATTAGACAAGGTCAAAGGCTTGTTTAAAAAGCCATGTTTTCAGATGTGTCTCAAAGACTTTGAGTGTGGGAGGCACCATAGGGAGGGCATTCCAAAGCCAGGAGGGCACCACCGAGAAGGCCCCCTCTCATCCCAACCAACCACGCTTGAGGCGGAAGTGGGGCTGAGAGGAGGGCTTCCTCGGCAGATCTTAGTGTCCACGCTGGTTCATAGAAGGAGGTGCAGCCTTGAAGATAGGTTGGACCCAAACCGTATAGGGCTTTGTAGGTCATAACCTGCACTTTGAATTGGGCCCCTAAATTTATTGGCAGCCAGTGTAGCTGGTTTAATAGGGTGTGGTATCATCCCTATAGTTAGCCCCAGTTAGTAATCTGGGACTAGGTTATTGGTTTTAAAAATCCTTTTCTATTCTAAATGCTTGCTACAAAACCACTTATCCCTCCCTCACTGTTCCTGCCTCTGAACAGTCTGCCAGTAGTAGACTCTTGAGACACATTTATAGCAGTGCAACTTGAACTCGGTGATGAATTGTTGCTCATGGCAGCTTACACAGCCATGTTTCAATGCCAAATATGCTTACTAGAGTTCTGAGCCAGCCTTCACATGCGGACCAGAGTCAGTCACTCTGAGATAAGACTAGTGGTTAATCCAAACCAGAATACATTCACTAAATCTGTGGAACTTGATACCATAAGTCACCACTCGTGTTAAGTTCTGTTGATGCAATGGATTCAAGCCTTGGAAGGCACAGACATCTTGGGTTGGGAAGATGGGAACAAACAGGTAAAAAGAGAATGAACTCATAGTTATCTAATTTATAAAACTGTTTGCCTGGAAATAGGTCTTTGTTTGCCACAAGACAGTCCCCAGATTACAAACAATATAGATTCTGTAGATTCAAATCATTTATTTCGTTCAAAGACCAGCACAGGAAATAAAAGTCACAGTTTCATACGAACTTGTTACGTTCAGTACATTTAAAACGTAAATATAAATACGAGTTTAGTACATTTAAAATGTAAATATATTGTGCTCGTACTGAAGCACAATAGGGGTGAGGGAGCAGAAGGGGAAACAACACACAATGCACAGGTCTATCAGCAATTTATAGAATCAAGGAAGGTGATTACTGGATACACAGTTACCTTTTGGGATTCTATAGATTTGTTCTTAAATTTTAAATTTCTACATTAGTTGGAAATAGATACATTTTTAAGTAACTCCACCAATATTTTTTTTAATTGAGATAGCATAGAGAAGGGAGAGCACCTTGGTGGTGTTCGTTTTGCTGCCTGTGCCCATTCAGAAGATTTCACCTCACTTTCTGTCCCTATGACAATTGGATGTTGAAAATTTTGGATTGTTGTGGAAACAACGATTGGTGATAAAGCTTCATTGGAGACCCCTTTTCCCACGATGACTCTTACAGGAGTCAATTTCCTTTCATAGAGTAGATTTCCTCTTATTTCCTGTTGTCATTTCCCCCATTTGTAACTAGGAGTCGGATGTTTGTAACTCAGAGACTGCCTGTATTTGAAAGCTCATGTTAATGTCTATTGATTTGGGAACAAATCACTGGTGAGCAGGGTGGGACTGCTGCAGGGTCACAGTTGTGCCACATTATGCCTTGCTAATGGGAGGGGACTGGATATGTCATTGCTCACTACCTCATTCTACAGAACCTCAGGACTTCAGGGAAATGTGTGGCTTAAGAGGTAGTTTAGGGTGTGTGCGTGCTTTGAGTTGTTTCAATGTCCATTCGTTCCTCCAAAAAAGAAAACACATACAATTTGTGAATGCTTCAGTAAGAACAATCCAGCAAATTAAACCAATCATTCAAGGCTCCCATGTATTCTCATCATTAATTTCACTGATTTTCATGCTATTGTTTGCTCATATGTTGAACTGCTTGATCTGATTCTATTTGTACTTAACTCTGAAGGTGGCCCAGGCTCTGGCAAAGGAACACAGTGTGAGAAATTAGCACAGAAATATGGATTCACACATCTGTCCACAGAAGAGCTCATCCAGCGTGAAATGTCATCATTAGCAGAAAGGAGTAAGATTCTCAAAGATGCCATGGAAACTGGCAAGCTGGTACCAGGAGTAAGTAGTTAGATGGTTGTGATATGGTATTTCTTCGGCACACTTTTTCCCTATATGGACATCTCTAAAAATGGGGTGTGTCTTAGAATTGCAGGTGTATCTTATGTATTTTTATTAGTGGTGGTACTGAAATAAGGGTGCATCTTACAATCGATGGTGTCATTCAATTGAAGAAATATGATAGTAACTTCTGCTCATCACAAGGGATTATGGAAGCAGCGAAGATGCAGGTGGGAAAGGTTGGGAAAGGATAGTTCAGTTCCTATTGCCATCTTTTTGAAAAAGAATAACTATGGGAATTGGACAAGTCTATCTCCACATTCAGAAGATTGAGCTCAACTAGGGGAAAATAACAGGAACCTTCATGACATGTTAATTATAGCAGCTCTTAAGGCATAGGCCCTGTACATAGGCCTTCCTTTGACGGTGACCCGGAAATTTAAGCTAGTGCAGAATGCTGCTGCTTGGCTACTTGCCGGGGAACCGGCGGGTTGCCATATAACTCCAGTTCTGCAGCAACTGCACTGGCTACCGATCGAATACCGGATCACTTTCAAGGTGTTAGTTCTTACTTTTAAGGCCTTACATGGTCTGGGGCCAGTGTACCTGAGGGATCGCCTTGTCCCGTATCAACCCCAGAGATCACTGCGCTCAGAAGATCAAGAGCTGTTAGAGATTCGTAGCTGTAAGGCTTTTCGTCTGATGGTGACCAGACGTAGGGCTTTCTCGATTATTGCTCCATCACTGTGGAACGTTCTTCCTCCAGAAGCCCGGGCACTGTCAGATCTGGAATCTTTCCACAGGGCTTGTAAAACCCATCTGTTTCAACAAGCCTTCGTGTTGTGTTAAATTATATTTTAATGTTGTTTTAATTTGTTTGTATTGGTTCTTGTAAATTGCCCCAAGCCTTGGGAGTGGCAGTATAGAAGTTGAATAAATAAATAAATAAATAGAATTACAGTATTTGTTTTTTAAAGTATTTTTTATTCAAAGAAGTTATAGTAATACAATAAAAGAGGGAGAACAATATAAGTGTATAGGAAAGTAGGAAAGCTGAGAGAGAGAGAAAAAGGTTTTAAAAATGAAGGAAAAAGGTATACACACACACACAAAGTACTTGTTGTAATCACACAGGTTGCTTTGAAGGCTCTCCCAGGCCCTTTCTACACTGCCATATAGCCCAGGTTATTAAATCAGATGATCCACATCTGCTTTGAGCTGGATCATATGAATCTACATTGCCATATAACCCAGTTCAAGGCAGATAATCTGGATTTTATATGGCAGTGTAGAAAGGGCATCAGAACAAACACAAAACAATATATGTAATGAGAAAATATAATATCAAAAAAGCATATAGTATGCAATTTACCAAAATCTCCACTACACAGTTCAATTCAGTGGCATAAAACAAAATGAAAAGGAGCAGCCACTCTCAAACATAACAGTGCTAGGTCTGAATAAGGATTCCACTTTATATAGGATTCAGGGATACATGCAATGAGAAAAATTATTTAAACAAAGTAAGTGTTGAGTCATGAGGCTATATGTAGACTGAAGAAAATAATGAAGATGGAGCACCACTCTCAAAAAATCTTCATGGATAAAATCCAGGTCAAGTCCAGTGAAAATGGAAATTTATTTTTCTTTTTTGTCTGAAGTAGGACAGTAAATGGGCACTCTGAATAGAGACCTGAGACTATTTACATGTCCAAGATGAACATTTGTAAACAAGCTATAGTTCTCTAGCTGACATTAAGATTGTCACCTTTTAATATAGTTTTTTATCTGTAAAAATGATTGGGCTGAGGGGCCACAGTTTGAGGAACTTTGGAGCAACTTCAGAATATAAAGACAAGAACACTGTGGATGTGTTTGAAGACATACCATGGTATGTGTATGTGTATAGATGAGGCTGTGTGATCTATGTCTCTTTCTGAAGCACATGTTTCAGAGAGATCTCTAAACAAAATTATGTGTTTCGTTTAAGGATATTATTCTGGAGCTCCTAAAGGAATCTGTCCTTGCTAAAATGGGAGACACAACAGGATTTCTGATTGATGGCTTTCCCCAGGAGATGAAGCAAGCAGAAGAGTTTGAGAGCCAGGTAAGCATAATGGAGAAAGAGAGCTTAGCCTTTTTTTTCCATGGAAGAGATTATAGGTTTGATTCTTTGGCTTCTCTAACAAGGGCTTGAAAAGTTTGAAATTCTGAAGAGTGACTGCCCCTCAATCCGGTACTGTTCAAATGTTTTGAACCACAAAACCCCATCCGTCCCAACCTTTGGCCATGCTGGTGAGGTTATGGAAGTTGTACTACAAAACATTCAGAAGATGCACCTTTGACTGCCTATGATACAGACAATTCTAAACTAGGTAGATCAGTGGTCTGACACAATTATAGCAGCCTCCTGCCTTCCACTTCAGGAACTTCATTTTCACCTGTCTTTGATATGTGAGTTTTCATTACGGCAGTGGTTCTCCACCTGAGTCCCCAGGTGTTTTGGCCTACAACTCTCAGAAATCCCAGCTAGTTTATCAATTGTTAGGATTTCTGGGAGTTGAAGGCCAAAACATCTGGGGACCCACTGGTTGAGAACCACTGCATTAGGGTATCCTCTGCTCATGGGCTTGCGATCAGGGGATTCAACCACTACGGATTCAAATGTACACAACGTCGAACATTTGAATCTTCAGTGGAGAGCACCAGATGTCTGCTTCTTCCTTCAGGATGGCAGGGTTCATTGGCAAGGCAGAAATGGTTGGCTGGTGAGGCTTGCCCCCTCCACTGCTGCACTGTGCCATTTTAAATAGGGGCCTACTTAATAAGCCTTGCTTTGTGATGTGACATTTATATTGTTAAAAATGTCATAGAGTAGTAGCGGAGGTGGCCGCAGGCGCCAACCACCAAGTACGCTGTGTTCTTGACTCCCTTGATACCAGGAACCCATCATCCTTTTGCTACTGCCTTGTGTCTCAAAGGTGGGTTTTTTTGTATCTGCAGAGCCTTGTACAGTGTTTTTCACCCCTGCCTTTAATAACTGCATGCAAAATAGAGCTTAATAAAGTGATGCTTTTCTCAGCATGCAGATCCTCAACATGAAAACCTTCACTTTCTAGTTTAATGCTTTTACTTTGATTCGCTGCATGGAGAGCTATAGGAGATAAGCAGTTGAAACACATAAAATATCAATTTAAGGACACACACACTATTGGAATGAAGGGCAAGTCTATAAATATTTTACTTTTAAAAATGAACAGAGTCAATGCTCATGTGGCTGGATATAATTCAAAAGCTCAATGGCAATGTCTGCTTTTTAAATATAATTCAATTATATCTGCTGTTTGATTTAAATTTTGCCTAGATTGTATTCTTTTTCATGCAACAGTGGCCTTTTCCACTAAGGTCTCTGTTTATTGTGCCCACAGCAGAATGGTGGGTTACATACCTGTGAACATGGTTCTTCGAGTGGAACTCTGTGAATTCACACATGTGGAGTATCTGTGCCTGTGCAGGCCGTAACAGAAACTTCCTCAAATTTAAACTTCAAGTTTTGGTGGTAACCCCGCCCAGTCGCCTCGCAGGGCATAAAAGGCGCCCCACGCAGACCCTCCGCAGTTACTACACCGCAAAGGCAGTGAGAAAGGAGGAAGTTTGTCATAGGGGAGGCTGGGCAGGTTTGTGTGAATTCACAGAGTTCCACTCAAAGAAGCATGGTCAGAGGTGTGTAACCCACCATTTTTCTTCGTGGACTCTGTGAATGCACACATGTGGACACTAGCAAGCTAAGGTCCCGGAGGCGGGAATGATAAAGCTTATAAGGGCCAAACATATGATTTATTCAGGTGGAGCAAAAAAGAGGAAACACACTCACAGAGTGAGTACAGTAAAACAAGGCCAAAGAGCTCAAAATGGTTCAAGTAAACAAATTCCCTTCCACAAAAATTTGAGAAGGTACATACAATAAAGGAGAACCAGCAGCAAAGTGGCTGGGATTAGGTCAACCGCAGTAGAAAAACACAGTTGGATATCACGATGTCGTGAACAGACAACATCGGGTACACAGGGCTGAGTTCAGGAGTACATACCCAGGCCACAAACGTATGTCTTCAAAAGGAAGGCATGGGCTGAATCCTTATTCTCTGATCTGCCTTTTGAATTACAAATATATCTCACAGCCATTTTCCCCGAAACAGAAATTTGTTGTCAAATTGAATCAGTGCCACCTATGGTTACAATTGAACAATGGTATTTTTTTCTCCTCTTTTACTTAAAAATTAGGGAAGGCTTTCACAGAAAAACAGCCTTCATTTGAGAGCTGTAGCATGTTAGCTTTGCCTCAGGATGACTTGGTAGGTAATGTCAACAAAACATGAACATCTAGAACCATTTTTATCATCTTGTGGTTAAACTACTGGAAAAGAGAAATCCCTTGTGCAAATCACATTACCATTAAAGGTCACAGCTACACAAAGGAAGGTATATTCAGAAGGTATATACACTCAATATATTAAAATGCAGATCAGCAAAGTGTTTGGGAAATCCAGTTTGTGTCCCTGCAGAACTACGACGCTCATTGGATTGATCTTGAGCCAAGCACTGTCAGCCTGATCTACTTCAGTGTCACTGTGAAAATAAAATGTGGCGAGGGACAAAAAAACAAAACCCCAACTTACCTTGTGAAGAAAGATTTCCACACAAAAGCAGGCAGCAAACCAATCCAAAATGAACCCCATAAAACAAATACTGCATTTTAATCAGCAAAATAGAGACATTCTCCTTGAATCCTTTCTCACTGACGCAAACACCTGTTTTGATTTCTACAGGTTGGGGAACCATCCCTAATGTTGTGCATGGACTGTTCATCTAAAACTATGAGCAGTCGCCTTCTGAAAAGAAGTCAAAGCAGCCAGTGCCTTGATGATGATGCTGAAGCCACTATGAAGCTCATTGAAACATACTACCAGTCAGCTGAGCCAGTGATCATGTATTATGAAAACAGAATTCCACTGTTCAAGGTAAGGTGTTCCAAGCTTTGAAACTGGACCAGAGGTTCTTTTCTTCTCTCACTTAAAATACATTCCCGAAACTGAAAGGTAGTGCAGGTATGCTATAAGCCTTTTAACATGCCATGTTTTCTCATGAATTTCTGGCAACGTGAATTTGGTATTACTTAACTGAATGCGAAAGTAAGGCAGTAAACCACAAATGTCCACAAGCTAGAACATTGAAAAGGTTTGATCTTATTCTTCGAAACAGGTAACATTCATGTGATGCAAGTTGAGCTGTCACCCAATTGAAGACTTCTTAATCAAATATATGTTGTATCACTCAATTAGAACTACTGTATGAGATTGTTTTGAGAAAAAACAAAGCTGTAAAAAGGGGGCAGATTTCTACATTGACTTAAAAAGCAAGTGCAATTTTACAGTTCATATTAGCTTCCCAAGAAGAGATATTCACTGCCAATGGAAAGATGTTGGCATAAGTCTGCTGCCAGGATAAGGAACCAAAGTCCAAGGACTATCTTACTAAAGTACTAGGCCTAAGCCTAGCAGTGCCATTGAGCAAACCTTTATTTTCCCATTGAGGTGGAAAGAACTGAAGCAATGGCGCTGCCTGCCCATTATATACAATTGACATGGAACTACTGCCAAAAAATATCTTAAGAGCTCTAGATTCCGAATTGTACTTCACAAGTGCAAATTAACCCATTGGTGTGCATTCACAGGGACCACAAAGACATTGTCTTTTATCAATACTGTGTGCACCCATTGGGGTTTCTAACCTTCCTATTTCCCAGTATTGTGTTCACATTGATCTTATCAGTTTATCCTAATTTTGTTGAACTCTAAAAATGTTATATTGGGAGAACGCTTTTTCGATCAACAGGCCTTTACAGCCTGTTGCACTTCCTAAAGCCCTGTTCCAGAAAATGTGAGGGAGGGGATCATATCCAGAATCTATAAGCTTCCCAGAAAACATTAAGAATTGTACAAGCCCCAATAGTGGGTGAGGTACTTGGAAAGAAACCCTCAAACTTATTACATTTCCAAGCTCATTGCCATCATCAGGTGGTTGGGCTGGATGGCCATTGTGGTCTCTTCCAGCTCTATGATTTTCTACTCAAAAGATTGATCCATTAATGGTGTCTCCAGTTTTTTGCCTGTTTAGACAACACAAATTCACTTCTTTACCTTAAGTTCATCTACTCTGTGACATACAAGAAAACATGAATTGTATCTTTGGACTTGAGTCCTGCATGCCAATGTTTTCCCCAACTTGGTACCCTAAAACTAATTTTCACTTGGCATGGCCATTGGCTAGAGTGCTGGTGAAGTCACACTCCTTATTTGAGTTTACAGTAAAGAAGGGTTTGCTGGATTATAAGAAGTTTCCCTATTCATGTTACTAGTGATACATCTCTTTCCTCAAAACAGATAAATGCCGAAGGAACACCAGAAGAAGTCTTTCTTGAAGCATGTACTTCACTTGATGCTTTCCTGAAAAAAGAAGGATCGGCACCCCCTCTTTCAGTGGACATTGTGTAATTGTAGTCCTTGCCCCGACATGTGCACTCCCAGTGGTCCTGCTGTTCGAAGCAATAGCTGCTGCCTTGAAAGATCAGTGCATGTTGTAAACATTGCAAAATTCTCCATAACTTGTACAGTACAGTAATGGCACACTTGTACTGTAGGTTGTCTATCATACTGTTTGCACTTCACAGGTTAAGATGCAGCATGGTAAACAGCAGCTCCAATTTATATAAATCATGCCTTGCACTAAACTATTACTTGATATATTATACTGTCAAGCATTGAGATCCTGGTCAAGATAACTGACATAACAATGTATTTACTTGTTTCGTAAACAGTCCAGTTTTGAGGCTATTAAAGCTTGTTCTTTCTTTAGTGTTTTAAAAATATGGTTTTTTGCCATCTTATTGGTGGAACATGCCGGCACTGGAATTGCAGCTGATAGTGGAAATTTGAAAATGTTCAGAAAATGTAGTGTAAATACTTTATAAATAAAGTTGAATGTGAATTAGTAAAATAATGTTTATGGGATCGGTTTTTGACAAGGTGTGTACAAATGGTCTCTGTACTAATGCAAAGGATGATTTTTAAACATCTGCATTTAAAATATATTAATACTGTTTTAAAAAAATCCAGTGCCAAGTATTGCTGGTTTACTTAAGATATATGAACACTTATGGTAGTATGAGTGTAAAATTATGTATGGTGAGAAACTAAGAAATGAGCACTCCAAAGGGCACGAGGCGACCCTCCATTTATATGGTGGTTATTATATATCCAATAAATAAACAGGACAATTGTACATTTCAATTTTGAAATTCTAAATTAACTTACATTATTTGAAATTTATGCTAGGAAAAGGTGTATGGAGCCATCACTCGCACAGCCTTTTACATGTTGATATTCTCACACGTTGTAAAAAATGACCCAGTACAGATTTCACACATCAATTAAAAGACTCGGGATTTTCTGTATGATGATGGCTAGCAGGTTTAAAGTAGAATGTATTCCTAGGAAGGTGCTGCATTTCTTCTGGATCATCCACTATTTCTGCTTGCATGATTGATCCTTCTGTCAGTTGCATCATTAATGAGTACTTCAGGCAGATTTGTATTTTTCAAGTTATTTTTCTTGTAATGAAAATGTAATACAAATAAAATGTATAACAGACACAAAGAGTCTTTTTTTCTCCACAGCTTTGGTCTCAAGCCTAGTAAAATAACAGTTTAAACAATGAGGTTTTTAAAATGTTACATCCTGACCTGGATATTTGTCTTGTGTGAAGTTTCATAGAATAAAGTTGAAAGAGACACATGGGCTATCTTGCACAACCCCCTGCCATGCAGGAAAAGCACATTCAAGGTACGCCTGACAGATGGCCATCCAGTCTGTTTAAAAGCCTCCAAAGGAAGCAAAGGAAGCAGCTTCCACCACACTCATACAATCTTCCTAATGTTCAATTAGACTCTCCTTTCCTGTGATTTAAGCCCATTCCTCTGAGCCCTAGTCTCCAAGGGCGCAGAAAGCAAACTTGCTCCCTCTTCATGACATCCTTTCAAATATTTGAACATGGCAATCATGCCTCCTCTCAACCTCTTCTGCTGGATAAGCACCCTCAGCTCCTCATAGGGGTATGGTCTCCAGACCCTTGACCGTTTTAGTTGCCGTCCTCTGGACACCTTCCAGCTTGTTAATATCTCTTCTTTTAAACAGTGGTGCCCAAAATTAGACAATTATTTTAGGTGAGATCTGGCCAAAGCAAAATGCTGTTTCCTTTGTAAACAGCATTTCCTGCTATAACATGAGATTGGATTTGTGAGGACCTATTTAATTCTAATTGTTTCAAGTTCTGCCGGTTTTGATATTGACTACGTTTTTACTTCTGAAACATAACGGCCTCATAAACAAAACTAGACACATGCATGGAGTCCATCCAGGCATCTTAAAAAGAAGTCACTACAATATAGTGAGAATATTAACAAAATCCACATTAAAAACTTTGGTTTGCACTCTGCTCTAAAGCTGACAATTGTTCTGCTAAATGGTTGGATACAATATCAAAAGATACTGCAATCTAATAACAAATAGGTAAGGACAGTGTAAATGTATGTGTAGTTTGTTACTTCTAGATAGCATGAATCTGTAGCACAGCCCTTAAAATTCAATGTCCAAATTTCTGCAGAGTATATGGTAGATGCTGCTGCCCATTTTCACAAATTAAAAGACACACATACAGTACCTGGGGGCTTGAAGCACGCACTGTATTCCTTTCCAAAAAACAGATTAAACTGTTCAATACAAGGTGAAACTATTTACTTACTATATTTATATATTGCCTTTCTCACTCGGAGGAGTTGGGGACTCAGGGCAGTTTACAAACTAGATGATTTTCCTTTTGATGGGATGGGCTCCTTGTATTTGTCACAATAACAGTTCCATGAAGGTTGACAGTATTGGTGTAGGCCCAACATCTAACTGGATGTCTTGCTTACGGAGATACCTGCACAAATCTAGAGACATATGAATCCAGTTCCTCCCTCAATTATACAATAATTATAGCAAGGAAAGGGGAGACCATGCCCACATGAGAAACAAACAAGAATGGTTACACTATGTAACATGATTTTTGTTCCTGGGTTATAAATGTCATTTCCTAATTGGTTCTATCACAAAAACACGGAAAAGGGTTAATTAAAAGGCAAAAACTCTGTTGCGGTCTAAACATTGAAAGGTCAGAAACTGTATATTTTCAATAAGGAAGTGCCTAGACCATTGGTTTCCCACCTGTGGGCCGTGAGACCTAAAATAAAGTATGTGGCTCTCTAGATTATTAAATACTAGCTGAGGACCCGGCGGTGCCCGGGTTATTTGAGGAAGGCATTGTGTGTCAAGGTTGGTTCCTATTAGATGTGTATGTGGCTTGTAGTGGTCTCAGGAAGTTAGTGAAGGTACTGCAAGTCCCATTGGCCATGGTCCATCCCCCTCCCAACAGCACCAGGATGTAGAGTGGGTCATGGGGGCTCTTAGTGCCACGTTTGGTGTTGATCATTCATTGGATGAGGGTCACAGTAGTCTCAGAAGGTGAGTGAAGGACCTACAATGCCCGTCATCCATGGTCCATCCCCTCCAAACAGCACCAGGATGTAGAGTGGGTAATGAGGGCTTTGTGTGCCAAGTTTGGTCTTGATCAGTCATTGAATGAGGGTCGCAGCAGTCTTGGGAAGTGAGTGGAGGTACTTCAAGTCCCATCATCCGTGGTCCGCCCTCCAAACTGCATCAGGACGTCCATTGGGTCATGGGGGCTTTTGTGCCAAGTGTGGTCATGATTATGCACTGGATGAGGGTCGCAGCGGGCTTGGGAAGTGAATGGAGGTACTTGAAATCCCATCCTTCATGGTCCACCCTCCTCTAAACTGCAGTAGGATGGAGTGTGGGTCAACAGGGGTACTGTGTGCCAAGTTTGGTCTTGTGGTTCAGGGCCGCCTTGGTCTGTGGGGAATGAAGAGTTTGAAAGTACTACAAATCTCATAACCTGTGATGGTACTTCAAGTCCCATCATCCATGGTCCTCCCTACTCCAAACTGCAGTAGAATGAATCATGGGTCATAGGGGCTCAGTGTGCCAAGGTTGGTTACTGTTAATTCAGGCCATACACAATGTCCCATTAACTGAGGCCTAGTCAGGGAAATCAAGTTAATGAAGCCGTACTGTAAATTTTGGGCCTGGTTTGTGATTTGTAGGGGCTTGTTTTCTTGTTTTTTTCTGGGAAGTTCATTGGGTGAATGTGTTTTCTCTTTTGGGGCCTGGCCATACACAATGTTCATTGAGTGAAAAATCAAGGAAGCCTTACTGTAAATTTTGGGCCTGGTCTGTGATCATTGTTTTCTGGGAAGTGGATTGGGATGCAAATCCCATCATTGGCCCATCCTGTCCTAGACTCTCTTTTGGGGCCTGGCCATACACAATGTCCCATTAACTGAGGCCTAGTCAGGAAAATCAAGTTAATGAAGCCTTACTGTAAATTTTGGGCCTGGTCTGTGATTTGTAGGGGCTACAGTGTTTTCTGGGAAGTGAATTGGGTGAAGGTAGTGCAAATCCCATCATTCGTGGCCCATCCTGCCCTAAACTCTCTTTTGGGGCCTGTAATGTTCTGGCCTGCTCTGCTGGTAATTGGTAATTTTAAAAGGCCGAATGGCAGGCAGCCGTTTTCTAAAAGCTGAGGGGGAGGAGAAAACAGGAATCCATTTTGTTTTCACAGAGCCAAGTGGGGAGGGAATGTTGATGGTGCATTTTTTCCCCTCAGTGGGAAGAAATCCTGTTGTTTGAATGTAGAGGCCTGGATTCTGGGATGCTGGCTAATCAGTGGCAATCAATGCCCTCTGTCTGGTGCCTTAGAATTTTGGAGTGCCAAGGCTGGCCAATCAAAGGACTTTATGCAAATAGCTGCCACATATCCGCCCTTCCGCCCTCCGCACACATACATACATACAAACATTCCGCTTTATTAAGGTATACAGATGGTGTTCTGTTTGCGAGCAGGTGATGACTACTAGATGGCATAGGTTCTGCATCCGAAACTAGAACTGGTGTCTTCTATCCAATGCAATTTTCTGAATCAGCACCCCAAATAAACCGAATCTAAAGTTGACCAAAAACTTTTGCTACTAATGGAGAGTGGTCCCTGGTCAAATGGTCCCTTGTCAAGTGGTCCCTGGTCAAAAAAAAGGTAGGGAACCACTGGCCTAGACTAAAGAAAACAGTAGTGCTACCCTCAGCAACAAAAAAAAAGTTTGAGTATAACAAGTACTTTCAAAGGAAGTACAGCACAATGAAACAGGAAATAACACTTTCAAACCAGGAGCAGAAAATTTTTCAAGCTGTTACATAGTGGTTTTTTTTATTTGTGGTATTTGTATACCGCCCTTCTCAACCCCGAAAGGGACTCAAGGCGGTTCACAGTGTTGGCAACAATTCAATGTTATTAAATGTATAGTACGTAGAAAACAAACTGAGTCACAGTGGAATCGAGAAGTTATTAATATAAAATTGTACATTTTCTTATATTTGCACAAGTACTTAATTTTCCCCCAAAGCAAGATGACTCATCCTCAATTACAGAGAAAAGTGAAATACATCAGGTGCGTTCTTGAGCATTATATATATTTTGGTTTATTAAATTTCTCAAAGAATGAGATATGCTTACAGACGATGTATTATACTGCTCAGTCAATTAGAAACGGTACTGCATCATCTACCCAATATATTAAAAAATGCTGAAATTTCTTTAACAAAGTGATTACACCTAAACAAATACTGTGAAGATTAACACTGCGATTAAACTGAAATTAATGCTGCTATCATATGCACCAGCCAATTCTTTGTTATTTAATTACTGCCAGAATTTAAGTTAAACACATATTCTAAGTCACTATGAAAATTCAAGTTTTCCCCCCGTTTAAGCAAGTGGAAATCCATTACAATTAAAATAATCAGCATTTTTAAATCACAGGTTATACATGTCAAAATGATATATCAGCTAAAAATATATAGCAGGTATTACAAAGCTTTTTCAATCATTGCTCTTTTTAGACTAAGAAAATGGACCAAATACCTTTCTTTTTTTTATGGGAGAGGGACTGTAAAAAAATGTTCACACCCATCTTGGCCGTAAAGAGGTTACATTAAAATCTGACTTGATATCCTCAACATATCTGCTCTGATCCAGTGCTTTCTTAAAGATCTGGACACTCAGATGTAGAGCCCCATTCACTTCAAACAAATAAGGCTTTCTGGGTGAGCATTCTTCTATCTAGCTGGGCAAATTTGCTTCCTCCATCAAACTGAATAAAATAGTAGATGTCCACGCAATCTCTCTACAAGTTAAGAGTGAACACAGGATTCTGAACTGGGTGGCTCTGTTAATATAATATTGTTGGGGAATGATTCTGGAAGAGGCGGAGTAAGACAGCTGAATAATGACTACTAGAATACCCTGAAACCTCTTAAGAGGATCAAATATCGTTTTCAGACAGGAGCTAAATGGCCTCCTCAACTTTGAACTCTGGTTCAAACATCAAACCTCCTCTGAAAAAAGTCACAGTAAGCATTCTATATATAAACAGACTGTATCCACATAGTTTATTTCTCACAGTTCTCCTGACAAATGAACATTATTTAAGAACATACTGTATACACAGATAAGAAGAAACATACAAAATGTTTTAAATGATGCACAACAAAATCTAGCAGTATAAAAGAATGCATGTGAACCCTTGCTCACTGCTCAGGCAAACTTTACTTGTTTAAATAGTAATAAAAATACAATCTTTCATGGATCTTGTGCATACTACAAAAGAGGAAAAATTATTACCATATATGATTTATATTAGGCAGTTTTCTTTGATGAGTTGCAATAACAACTCCAAATACAGAGGCAGAAGGCTGTGTATTTTACTTTATAGGAGTTAACGTTGGGTATTAGAGACTTTACACAGTTACTACCACTGGCACTTTTCACCATATTTTGTACACATCACATGGTCATTTTATTATATAACATTACATTTAAAAATATATCTGCGTGACAATTTTATAATATTCACACACCATGAGCTGGTTAAGGAAGCAATGCCACAATTGCCCCCTGTAGTGCTTCACTGTTGGTAAATAAAAGTTTGTTGTGGTAAAAAGGGAAAAAAGAAAGAAAAAGGTAAAGAAACATCAACTAGATTAAGCAGCTCCAAGGCCTATGACTGACCATCACAGGGACAGTGATTGTTTTGAAAGTATATTCTAGAAGCAAACACTGTCATGGGTTAAAACTTTGCCTAAAAAAGTCAGTTTCTGTACTGAAAACTATTTCACAACAAAACTGCAAACTACTAAGCTGTCTTTAAGGTAAGTAGTTCACCACCTCGACATTTCATAATAGCCAAGCTCTTTTTTGCCTTTGGAATCAACTATCTTTAATGTGTGCTTTCACTTCTGGCCACACTTTTGCGACTCCTCTCTAGATTCACCATCTCAAAAAACAATATAACCAACATGGTGAAAACGAAATCTTTCCAGTAAAGCCTCCTGCACACTAGGAATGTTCAACCTCTGTCCAGTGATCTCGTATCATACTACGCCAGAGAGCGACAGGGTGATGAGGGCACCTAGGAAGCTCTCATGCTGCGGATGACACTCCTGGAAAATTCAATGCCATTCCAATGTAGGCGCAAAACCAATGACCATGCCACCACGCTTGGATTTTTCAAAGAGGATACTAAGCTTCAGGCTGCAGGTTGCCTTTCCATGTCATCTATTTGCAGGGAAGTAGTTGGGATCAAGGTAATTATAACTTGGGCCTTGGGACATGCAATAGTCTCTATCTAAGAACATCTCTGCTCTGTACACGGGCTCCAAACGGTGGTTCTCCTTGTGGAGTTCGGTTTCGTGTAGACTGAAAGACATGGAAAAAGCATGACATTCTTAATAAACAAGTCAAGTGATATTTCAGAAAATAAATAACCAAATAATTCCACATGTTGATAAACGAGTGTCTAGAAAACAGATTTCAGTATATAAAAAACGGTTATATACTGAAATCTGTTTTCTAGACACTCGTTTATCAACCAGATCTTCTTTCAGACACAGAGGCCTGAAGCTGTTAGTAACATGCTGGCACAACCATGTATGGTTTCTGGTAACTCCCTGCACAAGGCCACTAACCATGCAATGGTTTTTTTTAAAAAAAAAATAATAAAAAGTGAAATTAATAGGATACAAAATATAAAAAATAGAAACATCTAGAGATAATAAAATACATCTAATACAGTTATGTTGTTTCCCCAGATACATTGCAATATTCTATCCATTCTTTGCCCTCCTGCCCTCCACCCATGAACCCCCCCCCCCCACCCATGACCTCCGACACTATACACTGTGAGTCCTATATCTAATAAAGCCTACCCTTATGCCTACTTTAATTAATCCATTTTGGCTATTATCTCTTGTATTATATAACATCTATAAAACAGCTTATACATATTTTCTCTGATGGACTCAGTTATTGAGAATTTAAATTCATGTTTCCAAAGATGCTCTCATTTCTCCTGTTCAATATTTTTCTCTAGGCCTTTATTTATTTATTTATTATTTACACTTGTGAGTCGCCACTCCCGGATGGCTCGGGGCGACTTACATGGAATTCAAATTAAAACAAAATAAAACAGAGTAAAACACAATAAAAACACTCAAACACTATAAAACGCAATAAGTACAACAATATAGTATGCAGAGCACGGAAGGCGAGTGCCTGCCCGTCCAAGATACGATAGCAATTTTAATTTGGTTGTTCTCTAGATTGCATTCTAATATATATTTATATAATCTAGAAACTAAGCCCCTGTTCCTTCTCTAGAATACATTCCAATGTCAATTTTCTGTTAGCAAATCCTGCTTTAACATCTTTCCTAAATCAATCATGTAATTGATTGTAACAAAACCAGCCATGCATGCCTATCTCTTCTCCCAGTTTTACTTTCCATTGTTTTTTTCTTTTCTTTTGTTAGATACTCCCTAAAAATTCTTAGTTCTTCATTGGATGTTGGCATAAGTAATGCTTTCAACAAACACAGCCATAGGGTTTAAAAAAAAAAATCCATCTCTTCCTTATATCTCTCCCAACTCCTTAGGAGGCTGGATCTTATTAGATATCTGTTAAAGTCTTTGTTCACCTTATATTTTCCATACCATAAATAAGCATACCATCCATATCTTAAATTATAGCCCTCCATGTTAAGTAAGACACGGCCCTCAAGTCTAATCAATTCCTTTAACTAAATCTGCTGCTTCATAGTACGTAGTATCTAAAGCCATTCGCCATGCAATGCTGACAGTAATGAGGTGTACCTCATGGTCAATGAGTGGTCAGGGAGATCTGACTCCATTTCTGCAGCTGAGAAGGAGAAAGGGCTATTCTGACTTCTAGCCTACTCACTGGAGATCTAGGATGACTATGGTTATTTTTTCCATCTGTGGACATGTAGCCAGATGATGGATCTTTTCTCCAGCTACTCTGGGGGTGAGAAGGATGGGATATAAATGTATGAAATAAACAAATAAATAATACTGATTGGCAGCTAGGCTGTGCTTCCATGCTGTCAGCTGGAATTGCAAGGGACTCCTAGTGAAAGAATACTAGTGGAGATGTACACTTCAGTCCAGTCTTGGCCAGCATTAAGTAACCTTTCAATAAACGTTTCACATTTTAAGTTGAATGCTTGCAAACAAATTCACCCAAGGCTTAAATTTTCAGTAAAGACACACACACACACATAGAGAACAAACTGGCTTCTTACCAGTCAGAACAAGAATCACAGAAATCCAAAGACATGTCTGGAGGACAATCTTGACAATGCCATCGAATGCCTTGAATAGGATCAGTTCCACAGTTATCACACTGAAAATGAATCCAGAAACAACATTTAGGAAGAATCGCGAAGTTAAATCATTCAGACTGAAGGAATTTTCATCCCTCACTCTAAAGCAGGGGTGGGCAATTACCGGCCCTCCAGGTGTTTTGGACTTCAACTCCCAGAAATCCTAGCCAGTTTACCAGCTGTTAGGATTTCTGGGAGTTGAAGTCCAAAACACCTGGAGGGCTGGTAATTGCCCACCCCTGCTCTAAACATTGGAAACACACTGGGCCATGTTATTGAGGGCTGTGGGAGGACAGAGACAGTGAGAGAAAGATTTTGTATAAGCCCAAGAACATGGCACTGTTTCTCCTCAGGCATTCTCTCTTAACAGCTCCATGACTATCTGCAGTCATTCCATCTTGTTTTCCCAAAGGGTCTTCCACACTGTGGCCCAAATCCAATTAGAGTAGGCCTATGGAGTCAGTGGAATGTACTAGTGTTGGCAACATATTGTTGTCTTCAAAGGCCACTGAATTCATGGATACAGAGAGCCATAGTGGTTAGTACTCCCCATATGTTGAATGGCAATTGTCATCACTTATCTGCCAAGCAGACTAGGTATAATGGGAATCTGCCACTCCATCAACACAGAGGTGGCACTTGGATGTCCAAGGGAATCAGTAGCTACTGAAATGGACATCCAAGTGCCACCTCTGTGTTGATGGAGGCAGGCAGGATTTTCCCGGGTACTGGTTGTGGGGGTCGGGAGCAGGTGAGGGGTTTTGCCCTCCTTTCTGCTAGAGATCCCTGTGTACAACTAGTGGGCCACTGTGTGACACAGAATGCTGGACTAGATGGGCTGAGGCCCGATTCAGCATGGCTCTTCTTATGTTCTTATGGTTCTGAGGTTGAAGAAAGGTTAAAGGACATTTTAAAGTCAGACATCATAGCCACAAGTCTTGTATCTAAATTCAAACTCAAACTATGCTAAACAGGGCAAACTGCAGCCTTCCAGATGTTGCTGTACGAGCTCTAGTCATGATGTCTAATGATGAATAAAAGAATTGGAGTCCAGCATCTGGAGTGTCACATAAAATGGACTTGTATTTGACATGTGAGGTAGAAGAAAGTCGATTCTAAGTTTATAATATGAGTCAACTAGCTGTTTTTAAGGCTAATCATGGTTTCTTTGCACTGATTCTCAGGTCTAACACGTTTCCCTATTTTAGAAATAGACTCCAGTGCAGTTTTCCATCATAATTAGCACCTGTTGAAATGGCTGACAATAATCTACTAACATAATGTCTTATAATTATCAAGAGAATACACTACTCCCATCCTTATTATGAAGCATCACGAATAATAGAATCCTACACATGAATACTCAAAAGTAAGGCCCGCAAAGTTTCATGATATTTGAATAGGAATAAGACAGCAATCTGAATGTGTACAAACAAAACTTTATATATGGGAGAAATAATTTCTGTTTGTTTGAAAATCCTTGGGAGTTTAAAATGCCGTATGTTCTCACAACTTCTTTTGCCGTTTAATAGAAGTACTCCTGAAAATGGAAGCATGATTGATTGAGGAAAGGGTACAATGTTTTTGTTTTCGTATGTTTTACTTCTGTTGCTTGGGAAACGAGGTATACCCATTGGCAATGGCCTACGCTTCCAACGAAATCATCAGTTTGCCGACACAAGTTTCTTTACTAACCTTAAAGCCTATGTGCTGTACAAAGCCACTTTCTGCATGCATTTGCCGCAACTTCTGCTTTTTCAGCTTTTTAAGTGTGAGCAGTTCTTTGTATTCTGGTAATTCTCGATATGCTACAGGAATACTTTCTTCATCCTGTTAAGAAAGAGACAGAGAAAAAATTCTCACTCTGAAAGTTACTGAAAATAATACTCACAAGGAAACAGGCGAAGTATGTAAACAGATCTGCAAACTGCACACACACCTGTTTTTATCAAAGCTTGGATTATTAAAGTTTGGTATTGTAGAGTGAACGTTAGCTTCAAAACAGCACTGAAAAATCTGTAAGCATCCATTTGGTCCTGTTAGGTGATACCAATGTGTATGGAAATATATGAGGATATTACTTGGCTAAAAACCTTTCTACTTACCAACCCCTGGTTCATTAATAATAAAATAATAAAAGTTGAACTTGTCATGTTCCAATTCATTGTTTGCAAAATAAACAGAAAATACGAGAAAACCATATAACAGAGTTGCAGACATGCTGAAATGTACACATCTCTTCACGTTTTCGATGTATATATTTTGGGAGAGATTTCTCTTGGTTTGTTGCTGAGTATCGTTTCTCGGCTTCCCTCCTTTTGGGGTTTCTTCAAATTAAAAAGAGAGAGAGAAGCCTGACTTCCATATGCAACTGAAGAAAAACAAGCAAGTCCTGTGTCACTTTAAGGACTTGTGTTTTTCATGCAATGAAGGGCATCTGGCAAAACAGTAATTGTCAGGTCAATGACAGGATGTCCTGGGAGACAGAGGTGTTCTCAGTGCCTCACATCACCTTGGCTATATTAGTTTTTCAGTTCCATAATGGCACCAAGTACCTTGTCTGACCACTAAATCTAATCTAAAACGTCATAGCTAGGAATAAGAAGGGAACATTATGAGAAAGGGGAGAAGAATTACTGAGACATGAAAAAAGAGAACTCCCCCTGAAGGCAAAGATTCAACCAAGACAAAATGAAAAACTCTTTTAACAGTAGAGAGCATGACTTCTAACGTAACCTGTAGTAAGTGACCTTATTTGCTCTTTAGCATGTGGCAAAATGCAGACCTGCTTTCAGGGAGATAATTCTTTCAATATGTAGAAAACAAAATCTTTCAATATATTTTCACAATCTGTTGCACGGAATAAGAAAACTCTTTACAGTTTCATTCTAATGGGCAGAGAACTATACTGGTATCTGTGGAACATGGACTAAAATTTCTAACATGGACTTGTTGTGATATGAACTTCCTTCCTAACCAATTAAATGGAACAAATCTATCCCAAAAGCAATTTTATGGACAAATATGAGAAATTATAGTCCTTCCGCAAAATGATACAGAAAAACCACATCACCAATATAAATACCCCTGCTTGTAAGATTGAATATTTAATACTGTTTTGACAATTACATTATTATGATTTCATGTTTGATTCTACCACATTTAAATATTGCCTAGTTCAGAAAGCTTTGGCCATAAGGGAATTCAGTATCCCACAGATAATGAACTTCAAGCAATAGCAAGTACATATAGAATTATTCAAAAGTATCTATCACAAGAAAGAGATTTACTTTTTCAGTAAAGGTAGGAGTTAGCAATTACATCATTTAAACTGAGCTTCTCTACTGAAACTCATCCAGCAATACTTGGATCTGGTAATACTATTAGTCTGGTTTTGGAACTGCAAGAAAAAACCAATGATTTTAACTATAGGCAGTCCCTGAGTTAGGAATATCTGACTTACAAACGATTCATAGTTAAGAATGGGGTGAGACAACAGGAAGTGAGAGAAATCTACCCCTTAGAAGGGAAATCTGCTCCTGAAAGAGTTATCTTCAGGAAAAGGTGTCTCCACTAAAGCTTTCTCACCAATCCTTGTTTCCACAAGCCATTTTTTTTCAAAATTCAATTATCACAGGGACAGAAAGTGAGGTGAAATCTTCTGAATGGGGACACAGATAGCAAAACAAACATCACAGGGATGTTAACCTTTCCCTCATGTTATCCAAAGGATGCGCGCGCGCCACACACACACACACACACACATATATATACTTTTAATTCATGCATCAAATGAGCTCTGGGAACAAACCATTACATTCCAAAATTTGCAATAGACAAAATTTGTTCTTTTAGATATGTAAGGTTTTTTTCTTTTCCCTACAGGGGCAATCCTTTACTACTTTTCAGAATCATTATATGTAACTTATTTTCAACATCTAGTTGGAAATAAAAACCTACCGACGCTTCCTCCTCAGCTGCATTGGCCATGTGACTGTGAAAACTGGATCTGTCATCATCTTCATCCATATATACAGGAGGTTCGTGGGATGTCATGAAAGTTGAGGGCTTGAAGAGATGCTTATTCAAAGGATGTTGCCGCCTATTGGAGGACTTTAATACAAGAAAAAAAAGCTATCAATGAAAAGTCAGTGCCATATGAATTTTATATCACCCCAAGGGAAATTACATGTTTTAATGGCTATATATATAGTAAGCCAATTTTATACATTAAGTGTAAGATTCTAAGATATTTAAATTCCATAAAGAAAAAAAATCATTTTTATTCAAGAGACCTGATTTGAGTGACAAAAACAGGAACATGGGGCATGCACTGCAAAGATTCTTTCTGGTTTGAAATTATAATAGGTTACCTCCTCCTACCAACAAAAAAGATGATGGTCATACAGTCTAGATTTTCTGAAGCAGGTGCATTTTGTGGCCATAATATCAAGACTGAGTGTAAACTGGGAGTGGATTCCTTGTCTCCTACCCCACATAGAAAACAGTATTTTCTGAAATATGATAGATCCCCATAGACTAGAACCTCAAGGTGGACTACATGTATATTAGGCAGTGGGACTGCTAGGATCTGGTTTGGATTCCTCTATGACATCAAACCAAAAGGGTTACCTTTAAGAGGGCTATTTCTTCTCACACATCAATTAAGACAACTATGCAAATTAGTAACCAGATTTCCCTTCAGTTTACATACAACCTACTAACAAAAATTAACAATCTAAACCTTCATTACCCATATCAAACTGAGATGTAACTCATGTGTGTGAAGGAAACCTCTCCTTGCCTTATTGAAAAAACTGCAATACATCACCAAAGTACCAGTTCCTATCTGATCTCAAAAACTAAGGAGGGTCAATCCCTGTTACTACTTGGAAGAGAAGCTTCCAGGGAATACCAAGGGTTGTTCATCTAAGAGTTTGAGCTAAACACATTCCTTCCTCAAGTTAGTAAAATGGTGTGCCGACAAGCACAGTTGGATATCGAAATGCCTGTATGGGATCTTAGTGACACAATACTATTTTCCTATTTTTCACATAGCATCAATGATGAAGGGGTGTCTTAGGGGTGCTTAGCTGAAGCCTTGAATTATATTCTGTTTCCCTTTGTTGAAGTGAAAAAGTTGTAAAAGGTCAAAAAATAGCACTCTCGTTTGCTCCATTTATTAGAATGCCTGACTGAAAGAACCAATTAGGATTGCTGAACACAGCTTACAGGATTTTCTACAAAAACCTATCCTTCAACTGAGGAGACGCCAATTTGCCAGCCTTGAAATAACAAAAACTTCACTGCTATTAGAAATCTCTGTCTTTTGGAGATGCTTTCAAAAGGTCAGCAATGAATTCTCTGATTTGCATTGCCATCTGGTGGATAAAACCAGTAAAGCACTATTTATTTATTGTGTCAGAAGCAAGTTGAGAATACAGTTATAATGTATAAAAAACCACAAAGTCAAAAACTTGGCATTATATTAAATTTCCTTTGACCAGAAGCTGGCTGCTTCAAGTGCCTCTGGTGTCACTGTAAAGAACTGAATGTCATATTTCCTCACATACGAATAAAGTATCAATTAATTAGATCAGGAAAAATGAATACATTAATTAGGAGCAACTAGAGGAATATTTTAGAATCAAAGTACTATAAGGCACAAGTTGAAACAGCAAGTTATGCTCTGGATGAAAAAAACAGAAAGGAACAAGAAGAATGTGTTCGACTAAAACCTGTACTGAAAATCTAGGTCAAAAAATTGCTGTCTTTCAAGATTTATATACAGAGGGGGAAAACCTAGAATATAGATAAAGGTTTACTAGATACTAAACAAAGGAGAGGACTTGCCCTCCTGACCATAAAACTATACCAAGAAGCAGCTGTACTGAATTGGTTAAAAGAATAGATCCATCTTTTTTTAAAAAAAAAATAAATTATTAAGCTATATTATAACATATATAAAAATAGCTAGGGAGGAGGGGACATCATAGCAAAAAAGAAGAAAATATCAAAAACAAAAACAAAGGAAGTTCAAAGAAAGAAAGAAAGAAAGAAAGGGTGTGGGGGTAGTTATGGAAGTAGAGTTGACTTTAATCTTCACTTCTGTTATCAGTTCTTTTCTTCTCCTATCTGTATTTCTTGCTATTCACTCTTCTGGTTAGCAATTTTAGTTTCCAATGTCAGTCCCTTCTGTCCATTTTTTCCCTTGTTTCATATCTTGTTGTAGTGGGGACCAATCTGTTGGGTTTTCTTTTCCCGAGAGGTCCTAACATAGTAGTTGAGTTAATTTGCCCATTTTCATTATTTTTATTGTTTTTAAGATCCATTGTTCTGCTGTTGGTAATTCTTTCGTTCTCCATTTTTTGGCGTATCTTATTTTGGCTGCTGTTGTGAGATATGTAAATAATGTATCTTTTCCATTACTTATTTCAAAGGCTATGATTCCTAATAGGAAGTATTCAGATTTGAAGTGGAATCTAGTGCTTAGTATTTTTTGAATTTTCCCTCCAATTTCTCTCCAATATTTTTTTGCTGACTTATAGGTCCAACACATATGGAAGAAAGTTCCAGTCTGTTCTTCGCATTTCCAACATTTATCATTTAGATTTGCATAGAATCTTGATAGTTTTTGTGGTGTCAAATACCACTGAAACATAATCTTATACCAATTTTCTTTAAGATCATATGAAGCTTTACCCTGGCCACGCATTGCTGTGGCCCTCAGAAAACAGGAATCCCAGACATGAAGCAATCTGGGCTAGGGAACACATCCCCACGAAGGTTTCCTGTAGGTAGAAAGAAGCCAGATTTTAAGCTACAAGGCTTTTCAAAGGTTATGAAGGTGGGCAATGTATGTGTATATGTATATGTGTGTATATATGTCTGCAGGTATATATATATGTGTGTATGTGTATATTTGTGTGTGCATGTGTATATGTGTGGTTTGCAAGTGTATATGTATATATGTTTATGTACCTCTCCATTGATGCCCCCTTGTCACGGGGGAGAGGCTTGCGTACCCAGATGAAGTTGTGAGCTATGCTGGCGGTGGCATATCCACCGGTAGAGCCTCCCATGCCAGACAGGTCACAACCGAAGGGTCTGACAAAGAGTGTCAATGGGCCGGATGGGCTCTCTAGCCTTTTGGCAACATCCTAAGAGAAGGAAAACTATAATTTCAAACCCGGACAGATGGTGCTCATCTAACCCTGTAAGGTCAACCATCTAGAGAAAGAAACTCAAATCAAACCTATGACCTGAGGACCTCGCTGCCACCATCCTAAGCTTGCTAGGCCCCGGCAGACGAACCTATGGTTTAAAGGGTGAGGCCAGCTCTGTGCACGCTGCGCTCTACCAGAAAAATCCATTGCCCAGGCTCAAAGGACCCATCCAACCTCCTTAGTCATCAACACGCTTGTAGAAAGCGTGGGATGAGTCCTTCCTAAGAATCTTCGTTCACGAAGTAATGCCAGAGAGAGGGGAGAATTATATGTGTGCATGTTTATGTGTGTGTTATGTTTGTGTGTATATATATGTATGTATGTGTGTATATTAGGCTTGGTTGGTCCAAAAAAAAGGTTCAAAACTCGTCCAAAATGCCTGGAGAGTCCAAGTAGGTCCAGGCCTGGAGTATGAGATTTGTTACTGAACCATGTCTCTTCCAAGGCCTGTGCAGTCTCCTCGTCGAGTGGCTCCTTGTCCCTCCCTTCCCTTTCCCTCTCGTCTTCCTTGCCTGACAGCTGCAAAATGCCTCCCCTTCCTTCCTTGCTTGCTTCTTTGCTTCTTCTGTCCCTTCGTCCGTCCTTCTCCCTCTCTCTCCTCTCCCTTTCTCTCTCTGAGGAGGCTCTAAAGGCTGCTTTTCAGAGCAGCTTTGCAGGGCTGTTCCTTTCCTGCGGGGCCTTTCTCCTCTCGGCTGAATGTTTGCAGGGCTACTGGCTTGGCTCCCGAAGCAGGGACGGCCAGCTGCTTTGCTACGGATGGCCATTTGTTCCCCTCTCTCGCGCAGTAAGGTATTTTTAAAGGATTTTAAAGCTATTTTCACGGTTTTGAGTTTTTTAAAATTGTTGGTCATATCTTGATGTATGAGACATTTGGAGGCCAAATTTGATGTCAGTTGGGCCCATAGTTTGCTTGTTTTTAGCCTACTCACGATGCACAGAAGCTTTTTATATATTAAGATATATATTAATTTTTTGTTCCAGATTTCCCTCCCAATCTTCTAGTATTTCTGTATGTCCAATATTCGAGGCCCATTTCATCATGCAATCCTTAATTTGTTCTTCTTCCGTTGACCACTCCAGCAGTTTTTCATAGAACACTGTTGGATCACTATTCACATTTTTCACAGATAATATCTGTACTTAAATGCCAAGAATGTAGTCTTGCAATTTACCTTTTTGGAGTATAAATACAAGTTTGGAGTTCTGCCTGGAACAGGAATACCAGCTTTAGTCAGTTTTATGAAATATTTCTGCACTCTGCTGGCAACCTGAAGAGAAAAAAAGAAAGCATATATAATTTCTAAATGCCAAAATAGCAATCTATAAATTATGATTTATATTAGAAAGGCACACATATGCGAGGATGACATTTGATAATGTTACACTAAACTTCAATATATATTTAACATATGTTATTTACTCTCTTCTGTTAATGAGAGCAGATTGGGAGTCAAATCATAGCTGTGTCATCATAGCTACATCTAATGCAGCATCTTAGTCTGTATTTTGTTTTTGATTCAAAATAAAAAATATTAAGAGCCTCAAAACATCTGGATTCCTACCTGACTACTAGCCCATTTCCTTTTCCAGAAGAAGTACGAATGGAGAATGATCACCAGTTCTCTAGCTAGAATATTTCAAGCTTTATTATACAGAACTTATCTGCTGGACTGTTTTAAGAACAGAGTTAACCTTTTACCTGCTTTGCAGTTCTGTTTCCGAGTTCATCAGCAATTTTCTGCCATCGCCGAGATTCTATTTCTTCTGGTGGATACTTCAAAAGTAATAGTTCAAGTTTTTTCTAAAACAAAAGAAGCCAGAAATGTAATTCATTTTTAATGGTTTTGATTTGCCAAAAGCCAAACAATCATTGTAGAATTGTATCATAATTCGGATTTTTACATTTTAAAGTGCTATATATACTATTTGTCTAGTATATACTATTTGTCTGCCATTACCTGTTCTTCTATAGTCCACAGCTGGTTAAAAGTTTCAGGTTTGGTCTCATCACATAGTCGCCCTCTAATCATCTGCTTAAGAATAACATAGTATACAAGTTTAGATACACTGATAATTTGTGGCTATCATTCAAATAAATGTTAAGATCAAATAATATGTTTTACAACATTTATACAAGGAGCCCCCAGTGACACAATGGGTTAAATCCTTGTGCCGGCAGGACTGCTGACCAATAGGGAAGAGCAGGTTGAGCTCCCACTGTCAGCTCCAGCTCCCCATACAAGGACATGAGAGAAACCTCCCACAAGGATGGTAAAACATCAAACATCTGGGCATCACCTGGACAACTTCCTTGCACACCAGAAGCGACTTGCAGTTTCTCAAGTCACTCCTGACATAAAGAAACATTTCTACAAAGTAAATACAAGGAAAATTGCCCAACATCCTATCATACTTCTGTATATACTAATAGAGGGGAATTTATAAATTGCAACATTTCATCTTTTACAAAGATGAACTAATCTCAGGTGCCTTGTAATTCTCTTTGTCACATACATACTTACAACTATGACCTACGTTCCTATTTGTTCACTTCTTCTATGCTACTGCCACCAGTGTGGTTAGCAAAAACACATATACATATGAACTAATTAAGGTCTATAAAATTGAGGATCATAAACACATGTTTAACATTTTGTTGGTTTTATAAATATTTGGGTTTAAAATCAGATTTGCTCCAACACATTGTTTTTCTCAACATGCTTTGATGTTTTTTATATTGTAATATGTGACTTAATGAAATATGCAAAAGAATATGCATGATATATAATTTTACTGTGCTTTTTAAAATTCATAATCCAAATATACATTACAAAGAGTTACAATACTGGAAAAAAATTAGTGAACAAAGATACATGGCTTTAGATAGCTATAATTATGCTATATAATATTTTGAAGTCTATATAAATGTTATTTTGTGTCTTTTGGTCATTATTGCTAAAGATTTTATAATGTTAAATGAGGGTATATTACATAATTTAAAGTATGTGATCTGCCTCCAAAGGGACAAAGTGTTGGATGATGATTGGCTGAAGTTGGAAAGAGTGCTTACAACTCCTGGATGACAACTGAAACTCAGTTCGTTGTAGCTGGTGTGTGGTTGTTAGGACTAAAGATTAGATGGGTTTGGGTCTGCATTGTTTACTGTCTTAGAAGTTGAACATGTATTTACTTCTAACAATACAATATGGAATTTGTAACATTCTTGCAACTTATTGGAGATTATTAATAACAACAGAATGCCTATACCTACAATTATCTTTTAAATAAAAAGGCTATTTATATATATCAGGTTCTTTGATACAATAATTAGTGAGAAGTAAAATACAAACGACTGAGCACCATTGGGTTAAGAAACCAAGGGATGTTGGTTGCAGGGTTTGTGTATCCCATCTTGGGAATGTTGAGGTCAAAGAGATATGATATAAATCTTTTTAATGCATAATTTGTATCTTCGTTATGATGGTTTCCTAATTATGGTTCTAGTTTTGCATCTGATAACATTTACCTGTGGACGGTTATTTGCTGATACTTCGAAACAATCACTAAAAGGCAACACAGTGTAAGAAGTAGGTTCTCCATCCTTTCTGAGATCCAACGGGCTTTTTGGTCTTGTAGGTAAACCTAGTAAGGGTCAAGGAAAATAATTACAGAAATGCAGTTGATGGGTTTTCCTCACAACCAATTTATTCACTTACTTACCTTTATCAAAAATAAGTTTAGCTCGTCTACTGTTACGCTTTCGGTTTTTGAATTCTCTTTCAAAATTTCCAAGACTTGTTGTATAGTGGTCCCATGATATTTCTGGCAGCTTTACAACTCTCTGTGGATTTGGTAGCCCTACATCAACCTGGAAGAATCAGAATTAAGAAGAAAAATTAACATACAGACAGCACTATCTGAAATGAAATTACATTCCATACTCTTGGACTATTTGAGAGTATTCCCAACATACTGTCTATGCATTTTTAAGGAACTCATCCAAGAGTAATACACAGCAGAGCATATAAATTATGAAAGAGAACAGTGAATGATTCCTTATTGAAGGTAAGCTGTGGCCAGATTTTCACAATGTCATGTCCTCCTGCCACCTTTAGTTAACTATTTAAAGGAACATTTTTTTCATCAAACATAGGACTATGACAAGCATGTCATAATAACAGAAACTAGGAGGACACCAGGAAATAGTAATTACAGAACACAGCATAGCTGAACACAAACTTCTTCAACTCAAGAAATGACTAGAATGTGCAGCTATCCTTCAAAAACCTAATGGATCTCCCTTAATAATACAGTACATTCCATAAGCACATCTATGGACAGACTGCCGTTTCCCCATGACTGGGTAGCAAACTCAATCGCTAGTTCTTGATGCAGAACTAAAAAGAAATCAAAATAAACTTGATCCTTAGTGACCTCTGATATTACAGACCTCAGTTCATACCTTCTGGAATGACACTGAAACAACATGGTAAAACATCTGCATATGCATGTTATCCATTTCCAATTGACAGAGAGCTGTTAGCAAATATCAGTGCTTCTGTGTGAACACCTGATAACATAGAGACTCTCTATTATCAGGTCTTCACAGGAAGGACCCAGGCAAACTACCAACAGGACATGTAGGTACCTAAGAGATGCAAATATATGACTAAATATACACTTACACTAATCTTCAACATTTTTTCAGTGTCATTCCAGGTGAATATATGAACAGGTATTACAGTTTTCAAGGATCAATGTTTCCTTTCTGAACATTGGCTGTGTACTGTGCGAATATATCTAACAACCAATTAAGGTAGTGTTGACTGGAGTAAGATATCTTGAAAATTGACTCGCTTTGTTCCCCACTCATATAGTGATGCTTCAACAACCACCATGGGCTTCCACTAAAAACAGGAACCAATGGAATTGTCAAGTTAAGATTATGGCAGGGTCTGTAAACTCACTCCAGCTCCTGATTATCTTGGAATATAGGAGAAAGTAAGTTACATCATGAAAACTAGACCCAAATGAGGACATGGAGAAAGGAAGTGGATTTTTTGTACCTACCATTAACCCATCAGATTTGAGAGACTCTTAGCTCATAAAAACTCTTTATAAACAGTTTTAAAACAAAAATACATTTGCAAAATAAGAGGACAAGATGACAGCTTCTGGCAGCTCTAGTAGCTTTCATCCCATATAAAGATCTCTTGCTCCCCTAATTCTACCATCTACACTCATTTAATGTAGGAGATGAATTTATTAATTGTCATACATCTCTCAGGAGTGCTTAAGAATTTCCACTGTGATACCTTCTTTTGAAGACTTTCCACAAATGCAATGGGATCTTTCAGTGCGTCTCTCTGGTGTCTGCCTAAACTCTCAAGATCTTGCACTGCTTGAGTACGCTGAGCCTCGAGTACCGCAATCGTCTGTAACAGTCTCTGATAACTATACAGAGACAAAGGGAAACAACTCACTATAGTTTTCTATTCACAGTAACCAATACAAACAAAATAAAACCTTAGCATCCAGTACACTGCTCTGAAAGACTCAAGCAAAGCATTTCATTTTAACAAGAATGTATATGTGAAAAATAATTTTAAATCAACAATGTAACAATATGCCAGAGATTCCTTTCATCTTAACTGACAGTAACACTAACTGCTATTTTAGAAACTTGACAATTTAAAAATAGCTTTCTAAGAAACTAGATACTATATAAGCCACAAAGTCATGACTTTTGTTCTTTCTGCCAAATATGTTTCCATCCATCTGCCACATTTAATATAGACCCAACATACTGGATCAGTATCACTATGACAACTGGATAAATGAAAATGTACCAAGTTGAAAATATGTGTGAAAATGAAGAAAGCTGCTCCCTTTTCTTACATGTTCTATTCTTATGATACATTCTTAACAACACTGTTATCTCTTTAAATTGGGCCAAATGGGTGGGGAAGGAAGGACAATTTACCCACACTCACCTGGAGCATTCAATTTCTGGTCAAAATCAGAACTGGAAGTGACATCTGGTAGCAACTTCCATGGCTTTTGTGCCATTTTGATCAGTTGAAGGTGTTCTAAATAAATCAATTGTTCCTGGAGAGGTCCAGGAACAACAGCTGACCTTTTTTTGAAGCATTTTTGTCTGAAACTTTAAGGGAAAGCTCCAAGTGGAAGAGGATTACATGTGGCCTACAGGCTACAATTATATGTGGCCTATGGGCTAGTTTCCTCACACACTTTAAGTTCACTATGAGTGTAAATGTTCTCACCTGTACAAATGCAGATATTATCATTTTTAATATTCTAATTAATATTAAGAAAAAATCTTAATTTTTACTGCAAGCATAGCTCAATTTAGAACATATTCTAGTCTTTTGACAATGGTAAATGGAACAGAACAAAATGTACCTTTCTACAAAGACCTCTACCTTGTTTTAAAGATCTGAGGTATTCTCCACATTTAGATCTCAAGCATGTTTTAAAGATCTGAACTATTCCCCAGTATTTCTCTGTATTTGGTTTTCTTGTATTAATTGTTAGCTTAAACTGATATGTCAACACCTTTTAGTATTACAGAAGAAGACATTCCTCTGGATCACTTGGCAAGCCTAGTCATTCAGGGCAAGGTATTGCAAGGGAACATGTGATGTGGTGTCGAAGGAAATGTGTTTGGCACCATAATTTTATGTCTAGGGCTTTGTCTCTTCTCTTATGATTTGTTTCCATGAAAAGAAAAAGTTATTTGGAGTATAGAGATGAAGTGCTACCAAAATGCCCCTAACACTTAGCACAACTACTCCCTGTCTTTTAACACAAAAGAAGTAATCTGTGCCCTTGAACACTGCCCAGTTTCAATAATGGTTTGGATGAGTGTGAACGACATGAAAGTAAATTCCAGCCAAAAATGTGCTCAGAGGTTGAATGCCAACTGTGGGTGGAATTATATTCCCTCTAAAAATGTGTCCCCGAATCCTATGTTATTCATAGATTCCCATATGACAGTAGCAATACATTTGTGCCATTGTGTTTAGTATGCCAGCTATCATTATTTATTCAGCTGTAATTGGGTAACAATAATCAATGCCTTAGCCAGAAGACATAATGTGCTCTATGTAGAAATAGCCCAGCTGACTATGCTGGTACAAAATAAAGCAGTGGGTGACACTCAGTACTGGGATCATACCACAGGTAATGAAAGATCTACACTAGTTCAAAACTGTTTTGTGGACTCAACTCAATATATTGGTTTAAAACTTTGAAGCTCTAAACAGTTTCAAGCCTGGTGAAGGGATTGCCTGATTCTGCCTGAAGCTGTCACTATAGAAACTAATGGCAGGAATCATCATGCCACTACAATGCCACTGCTCTTCCTTTTTGATAGTAATTTTTACAGGAGAAGCCGTGACAGTGACTTATACTACCTAACTGTATTAATCAGTCTGAAGTCTCCAACGTCATATACAGCCTAGTGTAAACTGTTTTTAAAGAAGAAGAAAACAGTTTCTCTCTACATTACTAGATAGCTTGCCACTTGAGATCACTCAACAGGAATTTCTAGTCACCACAGTAAATGACAAATTATAGGCTGACTTAAAGAGATGCAAGAAAGAAATAATACAACAATGGAGTAAAACTTTCTTATGCTTCTTTTTGTGCTACAGTGAGATTCCTGTGACATGAAATACAATGCTAGTATTGAGCATACACAATTCACAATTATCTTGACTGTATCTTCTACAACTGCAGAATTGTCAATTTAAATTGGAATACATTTTCATGAACATACAATTAAAATTAATTCATTTATTTCTGCCAAAAATATGGCTTGGGTCAACATATACTATCTAATATCTACTGCAAACCATAAGATCTATGGAAAGGGTTGTGAGATAAGTCTGATAATTGCAAAAAAGAGGCCTAGGATCAGGTGGAAGTCAAAAGCCCCATTTAGCTAACTTCCCAGAGTTGAGAAACTTCATGATGCATTCAAACCATGCCACATCAACCTCTTAAAAAACATGTAACCAACTATAAACTAGAGAAAGTGTTATTGATTTATCTTTTGTGGACTAACTTTAGTTTCTGTTCTCAACTGATGACATATTGACTGGATTGCAAATGCGAAATAGTAATTTCCTTTTTAACAACCATTTACTTAATACCACATTCTTGATCTAAAACAGTGACTTTCAATTAGAAGCTTTCCTCACACTTGAAAGACATAAGTCAGATAAAAATTGTAGCATCAAGAATAGATTGCTCCTCTCAAATCCTGGTTCTGCCCTGGCGCTCCCACTTCTTTATAAAGACGTCTGTCAGGACTAAAACATGCATACATTCGTGTCCAATTTGGCCATAGGCCTGTGATAAACTTCCTGCTTGTACAATTACTGCTCTCCAATGTGAGGGGAGCAGCCCAGAAGATCAGAAAATCCGTCTAATTCAATTTTTGATTGAACAACAATTCTGATCATCACAAAGAACTTGGGAAGATTGGACAGGAACACAAGCCCACTGCTGCTATGGCATAGAGAATAACAAAAGTGGCATACCAATTCTTACATAAAAGACTCTGAGTACATAAACTGCTAAAGCTGTCTCTTGAATCAATTGTATTTTGTCTGAGTAATTTCTAGAAGTAATATTAAACCTTGCTCTGGAGATGTACATGATGCATGAAAAATGATCTGATATGCTTTTTTAATTCATGGGTTTTTATCTTCCTTAAAATTCAAATTATGTAATCTGTTTTATATTCTAATTTTCTCAGTGGTTTGCAAAATAACAATTAGAAGATAAAATTTTCAGCCACCATGTAGTAATCCAATAATCTCTGCTACACTGTTATAGTTTTAATGTTCCACCATCCAACTTTGTTTCTTACAACAGCAATCTGTCTGCAAACAAACACCTGTATAAACTTCCTTCGTTGCACTAATAATTTCATACTGCCCCAAAGACAAATAAATCATTTTCAGTGCTGCATTTTCATGGCTACAATGACTATCCTTCTGAAATCTAAAGCACAATGTCACATAACAAGCAGGAATGCACATACATATTATTGAACAGAGGAAATTGGATTTATACAACTTGTTTTTAGATTGATGGAAGGATAATAGCTTAACATTAGAAGAACACTCAAAATGCTCCAATTACTATGACATAATTCTGTTGCTTTCATTAGTACAGATTTGAGTAGCCCTTATCCAAAATGTTTGAGACCAGAATTGTTTTGGATTTTTTGGGGTTTTCTTTTTGAGGGGATGAGAATACCTGAATGAATTTGTATATGCATAATAAGGGATCTGACTCTAAACTCAAAATCCATTGGTGTTTCATATATACTTTATACATATAGCCTGAAAGTAATTTTATACAATATTTATAATAATTTTCAAAGTTTCTGCACACTGAACTATAATCAAGAAAAGATGTCACTATGTTAGCCACTACCATGGACAATTTTGGATTTTGGAATTCCGGATAAGGGGTGCTCAACCTGTATTTTGATGTATGACTTCTACAACCGATGATTCAGAACAATTGTTTTGTTCCAAAAGGTAAGATGTACAAATTTACAGAATCTTCTTCCTCACACCTGCAGAATTTATCAAATATTACCACCTTCAGTATAACAGGTTCAGTTCGTGAATTAGCACTTTATGGAAAGAGAACCTGCGTCCACATTTGGCTCATTTACAAAAGAAGAGAAAAACCTACAATGTCTCTCTTTAATGCTACCAGATTTTTAAAAAATGAATTCCTGAATGCTTCATCAGAAGTGGGGCACACATGGGTAACATTTCAGGCCACCTCGCCTTCACTTGGCAAGTCTCATGGTGCTTCTCTGGCATTCCAGCAAAGTTTTCACTTCATTTCCAATTTCACTTTTTTTGTCACTCAAGGGATGGGTAAAGCTTCCTTATTTTTATCTCAAAGCTTAACCTCAGACTATCACTGAGGCCCTGCTATTCATCATGGGTTGCATATATACACCCCAGAATAATTTGTGTTCTCCCAGTACAGGAAATCAAGCAAAAGGCTAGTAGATAAAGAACCCAAATTATGTCACAACGAAACAAGGTTAGTTTAGGTGATGTGTAGAGATAAAATATCAATAATTCCCCATTAATCCCTCATTTTAACATTTAAAACTTTTTTATCTATAAAAGTGAATCAATGTTTACTTATCAAAATATTACCATCCCACTCAATATTTAAATATCTCAGAGCCATGTACAATAAAATCCCCTTAGGGCAGTCGTAAATCAGAAATTACTTGAAGGCATAAAGTGACAATGGGGATCAAAAAGGCCACAATTTCTATTACCGCTAAAGAGTTTACTAGGATCATATCTAGTCCAGAGACTCTACTGGAATAAATGAAGCATACTTCTGAAGATCCAACCGAAGATCCAACCACTAGTTTGTTATATTTTTATCCCAACTTTTCACTACAAAAGGTTCAAGGGTGACCATAAAACACAATTTTAAAACAATAAAGTAATCAAGATCATTTTGACAACCAAGACAATTTAAAAGAACAAAATGAGAATGGCGTGTCTTCACACAATTCCTAAAAACAGTTAAAATGGAAACTGACAGCAATTCAAAAGTGCATTTTTATATTTCCACTGAAGCCATTACAGATATGCAGAAGATCTAATTACCTTCCCTCCCAAGTAGCAAGGACTTTGCTATCACTTTCCTTCTTCTACATTTAACAAATCATTAGTAGTATATGCTAAAATCTTTTTCTTATTAATTTTAACAGCCTCAGAATTATCAACAATGATCTCAGCATTACAACACTAGCTGCTATTACAATATTTTCAGCAGACAGAACAAATAATCATTATCTAGCATGAAAACATAGTCAAATCATGCTTGAAACTGGTTCCTAAAGTGAAAAGTGTATTCTACATATCATAAACCACATCAAAGTCCTACAATAAAGTACCCCTTTAAAATACTGTAGCTGTTTTAACATATTTTGGGATGCTGAATTTGAAAAACACAAAAAATATTGTACCACATGCAGATCATACAATACACAGAGACACAAACAATATCTGGAAAAACTTATTAGATTTGTAGCACAGATTTAAGAAATCCTATCTCTGGTGACTGCGTACATAGGTAAGCAACAGGTGCTACCAGAAAAACTAAACCAGACCTTAAATGAACCAGTCAAATTGTCATTAAAAAAAAAAAACCAAATCACTGTGTTCAAGACATTTTGAGCAGCTCTGCAGATATGGCCAGATTATAGTGTGAAGTTCACTGGCTATCACTGGACAATGTTTTGTCTTGTTTTGGGCGATTCGGGTTATTTCACCTGGAGCAGCAATTTCATGTTTGTGATCATTTGACAGATTTTTACTAGCTAATAAAATTAGCAATATCTGACAGATATCTTCATCCATTTAAATATATGCAATCTAAATCTTGCAATTGCATGATAGTTTTGAATCAAAATTATAGTTAACATCACCAAACTTTCTAAATTTTCTGTGTCACCAATGAAGAATTCTCTGAAGACCCATCACTTATCAAATAACATTTGAAAGGTTAGAAGCATAGTTTCTGGGAATATTTTTCTGTTTCTGCTGCAAGCAAAAAACTGGATTAGGAATCCATTTTCAGTTAATGTGTACTAGAGATGTTCACATCAGCAGATGAAGACAAACTCATAATTAGCTACAGATATATTCTAAAACTGCAGTTCAAGGAACACTCCCTTCCAAATGTCTGGGTTTACCTCCAAGATGATATTCCAGAATTATCAAATAAGATTATGAAAGTATTGATGCCTTTAATAACATACTTATGTTAAAATCATTCATTTCTGATTTGTTTTAAAATGATAGAAATTATTTGAAAAAGGTAATCAGTACTCAGAATACAACTTTCAACTATTAAGTCTGACACAACTAGGCTTGTAAGTGAATGTAGCACTAGCCTTCTCATTGATCAATTAATAAATTATATTTAACAAGTACTACTAGGCATGGCTTGGTGTTAAAAATGATGATTTTGAATTTGTATGGAATCATTACAACGAAAGTATTATGAGTGTGGGCATTTCTTTCTTTCTTCCTTCTCTCCCTATTTGAAGATCTTTGATGAGCAGCTTTAAATAAACATTTGATGCACTTTCAGATTTTAAATCCTGGGGCAACAAAATATTTAAGGGACTGTATGGCAATGAAATGGTTCGTAATTGCTACACAGGGCCATCTTCAATGCTTTTGGAATAGTAGCCTCTGCCTTGTTTAAGGTAAAGAACAATTTTCCTAATCTGCTTTATCTATAACACAATCAGAGCTGACATTGTATGTTCTAGGACCTCTGGCATTATGGTTGACTGACATTCTGAGCTGGAAATGAGTAGATCCTTTGTCTTTGTCTTACAGGCTGAAGGATACTATGACTATACCCTTTCTCTTAAGTAGGCTACTCCATATCAAAAGATGGATCCAAAATGGACATCAAAATTTGAATATGATCTTCCAAAGGTCATCTTTAAAAGAATGAAAGTTTTTTCACATTACTCAAGATATAGACCTTCAAGAATTATGACCAAAGGAAATGTTTTCTTCACTTTCAAGAAGTTAATCAGCTCTCTTTCTTCTTAGAGGACACTGACACCAGTGAAGTTCCTTTTTTGTCTACCTGAAAAGGGTATAAGTATAAGCCATGGCTCAGGGCACACTTACCTGGGAGTAAGGCTGTGAAGTATGCTTTCAAATCAAATGAACATTATCTAAAAGGGCATTAACCAGTCTTCAATGCTTGGCTTTTATTTCTTGAACTGGTGGGGAGTTCCGTGGTGGTGAAAGCCCATGCTGCCACTGTTTCCACAACATTTTCTATATACAGTAGACTAGGCATCCTCAAACTGCGATCCTCCAGCTGTTTTGGCCTCCAACTCCCAGAATTCCTGACCATTGAACAAACTGGCTAGGGCTTTTGGAAGATGGAGGTCAAAACAGCTGGAGGGCCACAGTTTGAGGATGACTGCAATTGACTCTCAGTTAACTGGCACCCATGAAGATTGGTAGATGCAGGAAAAATAAAGTTTCTGATTCCATGACAGTTACTATTAAAAGGCCTCACTAATATTATACTCCATACAATGCCATACCATACACTCTGTATTGACTTTATATTAATAAAATACGGCAATTTAAGTTAAACAATGGCAGTGTTACAGCATCTTGGGCTGTCAATAGTTTTTCTACTCTACCAGACTGACAGAACAGCATTTTATTAATGAAGATACTCAATTATTTTGGTAACATCTAGTTACCAAATTATATTTTGTGAGATTTCATTAACAGCTTAAATCATTTGGATACACCTGATTTGACCAGAGACAATTACAGTATATAACATTTTAAGCAAAATTATCTGTAACAGTATCAATAGTTCTTCCTGAACCTTTTTGTTTGACAATAATAATTTACTAATTATAACAGTGACGAGTGGTTAAAAACACGATTATTGCTTGTTTTCATTTACTACAACATTTACAGTTTACAATACTATATTTCAAGTAGCCCTATACATGTCAAAAAGAAAGGTTGTTGTGAAACAGCCTCCCGAATAGGGGTGTGCGAAATGGCAGAAATCTGTTCTGTTTTCACTTTAAATTTCGGGTGCCTCCCTGCTACCCAGTTCTGTTTTCAGGAAGGTTCTTCCTGAAACAGAAACGGAACTCCAGATCCCGAATTACGAATCCAAACAGTGCCCCTTCTAATCTCCCAGAATCTTTCCGAAAACAGAACCGGAGGTGATGGATGGTCCAAAATTCATCAGAACAAATCTTTGCCGTTTCGCACGCTGCTACTCCCAACAGGGACTGAGGGTTTAGGTGAATCATCATCATCTTTCGTCCTATAAAAAGAATACCACTAACTTAAAGCAGCATCAATAAAGTAGTACCTATACTGTGCATACAATATTTGTTTTATGAATATATGTACATACCAGTCAAATATTGCAGGTTATCAAATATAGGCAGTCCAAATTACTCAGAATACTAATTGTGAAAGCAGACTAAGAATTTACTAGGTATATAATAATTATTCTAGTCAAAGTTTTAGAAACATTTAAGCAAGGCATCTAGACTAAGTTCACATTAACAAACATGATTTTAGCAGACTACTGCCTGTGAAATGTATTGACTTCTTGGTGGCAATTTGGAGTTGAATTTTTTAATTACCAGTTTTATTCTGTTTCATCTCTTCTATTCTCTTTTTCCCATCATTTGATTTTCCTATATGGTAAGGAGGTTAAGGACCGGGCTACTAACGTTTTAAAAAGCTGGATTACTCCATCACATATAAAAACAATATGTTATTCCTATTTATTAATATGCAAACTATTCAGCATTGTATCAGTGTAAGAATCAAGTCAATGATATCACTAATTACTGTAATTAATTAAAATATAACATTCTGAGAAATAGTCAAGTGTTACAGAGGTCATTTGCATGCTTTGTTTACAGCTTTTGTTGTGTGATTATTTGTGTAGCTTTGAAAAGCTTATTCAGATGCTATTTTAATAAAGAGAACACCAATATGTGAAACAGCAGCCAGTTTTAGGCCCCATCTACACTGCCATTATAATGCAGATTGAAGCTATGTTTTCATTATTTTAACTGTTAATTTTAATTCTGTTTATATTTAATTCTGTTTTAATGTTTGCATATTTGTATTTTTTAAACTGTATGCTAATGTTTTTATGGCAAACCACTTTGAGTCTCCTTCGGGAGAGATAAAGTGGGTAAAAACAAATATAATACAATACATAATACAGTTTAACTGTACTGAACTGGATTATATCAGTCTACACTGACCACATAATGCAGTTCAATCTGCATTATAACGGCACTAAAGATGGAGGCTTAGACACACATTTATCTATTATGCTGCTTATCACTGTAGACAGAAACAACATTCATGCCATGTTGTATTATTGTATAAGATTCAATACAGAAACCTCCAATATAGTCCATTTTAAATATTGTATTCTATACATGTGGTGAAGAGGCGGCCATGCATAAGCACATTTGCCAAAGAATTCCCCCCACATGCACAAATCACTGTGCTCATCCACACCCATTCTTTGTTTTAGATGGGATGGGGATACTTCATGAATTATATCACAATAAATCACGCCTGCAAGTAGCAGCTCTAATCAAAGCTATCTTTGCTTTGAAACTGCCACTCAACTTTTGGGGTTCATTGACGTGATGTACATGAATGCTTTTCAAAGGAAACATCTACAAAAGTCTCAAAAGGGACTGATGTTTTAATAACTTTTGAAAATGAAACGATTTTACATGTTATGCAATGTAATGTAATTTTATTTCTCATATATACTGTATATAATACTATGGTATTGTAAATTAAAAACAAATAAAGGAATCATTAAATACTGAAACTCTTAATGACTTTTGGCCCACTTTGGATGTATAAAAGATGGTGCAAGCAGTTTATCAACAACCGTTCCCTATTTCTAAACGCCCTAACACTATAAAGCAAATAAAGCTTTGACTGCATGAGGCAACAGCATGGTTTCTTTGGTCGACATGTGACTAAATACGGTGAATTTGAATTTCAAACATTTCTAAATATTAACACAGACATTGGGCATAAGTACAGAAAACTGCACGAACAAACAAAATACATGTAACAGAAAACACAAAATGGAATGTTAACTATACTTGATCTCAGCCAAAGGCCAAGAGAAAGTGAAATATTAATAACTATAACCAAGTTGGGGACGTGCTTCTATTTCTTAGGAATAAAACAATAAAACCGCAACTGGTTATTGTTACTATATTATGTAAAATAATTTCCATAAGTGAATTAATCTGTAGGAAAACACTAAGCTAAGCTAAAACACTGATTTTATGTAAAACTAGTAAATTTCATGGAAATGATGTAGTTTTAACTAAATGCTAAAATCAATATTCAATGAGAAAGTCTCTAGCTTTTGCTTCATAATACTTCAGGATTTAAATGACATATGTCAAACCAGTATTTCTGTTGAAATTTACTGACATGTGTAAAACCAGTATCTGTTGAAATTTTATCCTATGTCTATTGTAAGAACACTAAACTTCTTCCTATTTTCCAGTCCAAGGTGAACTCCCCATATTTCTACTGTTCATGTAAATCACAGAACCTACCATATCTAGCTAAAGTTATCCCTTTTGTGGGTATAGCATTTACAGGTCTGATTACTACTGGATTATTTGCTGCTCCTGTTGCTCCCTTACATCAATTTTAATAAATAACCCTGTTGTCCACATTGCACTGTGTTCAGTTAAATTAAGCTTAGTCAGCAGTAAAAAATATTTGGCCCCAGGAAGATATCAAACTAGCATGATGGCTGAGCCTTGTGTATGCTCCTACACAAACTTGGGTGGGCAAATGGGAAGGAAATATGATGGGGGAACATGGGAAGGAGTCACATGTGCATTCCCTCACACACTCTTTTGGGCGCGGAAGCATAAGAAGGACAAGTTTTCTCTCCCACACTAACTTCCTAGGGCAGGGGGAAGATGATGGGACTGGAAAGTGAGAGAAGGGGGAGGCATGTGCATATGTTCCCTCATGCCTGTACTTTTCTCCTACAGTTTGAGTGAGTGAGCAAAGGAGGGAAGGAATTCACAAGCAGCTAGGGACATCTTCCCAGTCTTTCGTGTGTGAAACACAGTTGGGAGAGGGCTAGAGTTGGGGGGGGGGGGGGTTCCCCACTTTTCCAGGGGTTCTGTGCCTCTAACCCCCACAAAAGTGTCGGGTCAACTATACTTCATTATCATCCTGTTCTGTGCACAACTTTTAAAGGTTGGAAGGGGCTTAGACGGGATAACAGGATTACAATTTCTGCTACCTAGTCATTATAGGGTCTCATTACAAAGAAATACTTATGAAAAATGATGGCATACTGCAGTCCAGCTTCCACCTCACAAAATGACATTTATCATAGCTGTATAGTTAAAATACGAATGAACTCTATTTATGACCTGTAGGTTTTTTGGCATTCAAGTAATGTTACAAAATGAGTTAAAGATGACAAATTTAGAAGTTCAAAATTTAGTAACATAGATCTCATTAACTGGAAAAATATGTACATTAATCTCTTTTGCAATATTACATAACTGCCATAACAGTTTATACACTCTTCTATGTACACTATTTCAATGTAACAGAGCACATTTAACATTCAATGTAACAGAACACCATTAAAGAGTTCTCACTCAAACACTATTATGAAAGCTAGATTGTGAAAATTCTACTTCAGAGGTAGTTTCCAAAAGAGAAACAGAATCCAAAGTATTCAAAGTAAACTTAATTAATATTTTCTAATTGTAACATATGAAAACATATAAGCATCAACTTTTCAAGGAAAAAATAATGAAAAGCTCTTCCTAAAGAGCAAATATTTAAATCTGATTATTCTACAACAGATAATAGAATTGTGGAAATATTAAGAATCTGATTAACAAACAAAAAGCAGAATCCATGGTTACCATATTTACACATACTCTTTGTTGTGTTTCAATGCCATATGATCTGATTCAAAGAAATACACATCAGGTTCTTCTTCCTCATCCTCTACAGCATGAAGATTGGCACTTTCTTTGGCAGATGGTAGCGATCCAGTAACAAATCTAGCCTCCGAGGGTTGTCTATTTAATCCTTCATCTATATTGTCCCCAGAATCACAACCTCGCTCTTTTTCATTTGGAATAATGTCGGTGTTTGCAGTAGATCCATTGATATTAGTAATACTTAATTCTACATTCTTTTCAGGGGCATTATGATGGTTCTCTTCAATATGTCCATTTTCTCTACATGGAGAGTTATGTTTAATAGGGCTACCTTTTGCAGGACAAACCCTCCATGGTGATGTTCTTAGTGTATATCTGTGTTCTTGGGATTCCGATGCTGATGAAATTTGGGATGTAACACAGTCTAAAACTGGTGGTTCCGGCTCACCTGAGACTGATGCACGGTCATGACAACTGTCTAGGTTGTGGTTGGTATTTTCAGATTTTTCCTTAGAGGCACTGCAATCCCCTACCACATCTAGTTCTTCCTCAGAATCCCTTAATAGAGATGACTGGATTTCAGAAAAGGACCCTATACCCGTACCTGACTCATGTGCCCGATTAGCAATTTCCCCAGGCAAACAGTTGTTTAATTTGTTGTGGTCCTCCAATGTTATCTGTTCTTGTGAATTTGTGCAAGGCACACTGTGGTCTATAAAACTGTCCTCTTTACTTTTGTTGAGAAAAAAAGATGAATGAGCCAATGTGTTTCCATTTGTTACACTTTTGTCCTTTGATGAACAGGTGTCAGTACTGTTCTGTGTAGTACCCCCATCAGGTTGACAGTCATCACACTTTGCAGCATCTGAATCTCTCCCATCAACTCCATTGACAGACGGATAACCTGAGAGTTCTTCTGATATGGAGGAACTGTTAAATCGTTCTGCACAAGCATTCACCTTTTTAACTTCCCTTTTATCACTATCATCCAATATAAGACATCGACAAGCTCGTTTAGGCCCTGGACTGATGACAGCATTTTCTGAAACTGAACTTTTACGTTCCAATCGTTCTTTCCCAGTTTTAGAGGGCAGCACATCCGAACTATTTTGTGTCTCTGAACGCAGGCAGCGCTTAATTCTCTTTAAAACTGGTGAGACAGGTTCCACTTGTTTCTTTTCACAACTCTCCACAGTGTGTTTCTCAACAACATCCTTTTCTGAAGTTGAAAGTCCTCTCTTTCTAGGGCTTACCCATGATTCTCTAGAATTTTGGTGTTTCACATCATTTGTTCGCCCACTGTTGTTTCCTTTCTGTGTCTGCAGCAATTCTGGTTTCTTCTTTGGTGATCTTGATCTTACTTGTGGGAGAGAAGAAACTTCCTCTGGATGAGCGATGCTACGATTTCTTAAAGTTCGGCCACAAAAATTTTCATCCAAACCATTTAAACCCACTGTTGATCTTGTGACACGAGTAGATCGAGATGCAGCCATACTATGGCAAGTCCCTAAAGTATGTTCCTCATGATCCAATCATTCGGAAACCTTCAAAAAAAGGTAAACAAAACAATGAGAAAAAGCATGGCCTATGGTATCAATTAAGCTAACAATTTAATTATACTACTTATAGAAAATTTCTATTGTTGTTTACGTATTCTGCTAAGGTAACTGTTTAAGTATGCTTCCAATATGTTTATAGAACTATGTGCTTTAACATTTTTAGCATTGCTTACATACACATCAGAAGATTAAAATACACACTGAAACTAACTCAGAATTCTTAAATGAAACTCATTTTTAATAGTAAGGTCAACGGTTTTCTGAAATATTTACATAAATAGGTACTACTATCATGGAAAATAACAAAATTCCTAGCAACTTTCCACTCTATTTTTAACTTAGAACTTAACATCTGTAGAGAAAAATAAAGAAATATAAGCATCTTCAACTACCATGTTTCCAGATTTGGGTCTCAGGTGTTGGCCTATAATTCCCACAATCTCTGACAGTCGGTCATACTGGTTGCAGTGTCTGTAATTTACAATCTAGCAACATCTGGGGATTCATATTGCCAAATACAGGCAGACTAAGAGTAAAGCAGAAATTTATATTTTTCCCCAGAAGGAACTGGCAAATGACAATTTCTGTATACCCAAATTTTTTTGTATTGTTCCCTACTTGACATAACTTGTTCATCTAAAGCAGTGGTTCTCAACCTGTGGATCCCCAGGTGTTTTTGGCCTACAACTCCCAGAAATCCCAGCCAGTTTACCAGCCGTTAGGTTTTCTGGGAATTGAAGGCCAAAACATCTGGGGACCCACAGGTTGAGAACGACTGACATAAAGCAAGTATGTTCAGATTTTAAAATACCTTAGAGAATAGAATGCAATGTAAAGGATAAAGCAACTTACCACATTGCTATCACTTGCTATCACTAGAAATTATGGCTAATTTGTAGTTTGCTAAGACAGAAGCACCCTTTGGCTGAGAAGACTGAAGACTTTTTAAAATTACAGCTCTCAGGATTCCACAGCATTGAGCCAGGGCAGTGAAATTCTCAACCTGTGGGTCCCCAAATGTTTGGTCTTCAACTCTCACAAATCCTAAAAACTGGTAAACTGGTTGGGATTTCTAGGAGTTGTAGGCCAAAACACCTGGAGACCCACAGGTTGAGAACCAACGTTCTGCAGCATAGATAGATTCAACCAAAGAAGCTGAGCTGGGACCTACAGAAGGGGTTGCTTGAGGGAAGGGTTACCTATTTCTCTGGCTTTACTTTCCACTGCTGGAATCTTTGGTGTTCTAACAACTTTTGTTTTTAAAGGAGAAATCCAAAGCGCACAGCAACTTTTATGCACACTATTTTTGGAACAAATGACAAAGAATACACTTTTTCCCACATCACACAGTCCTAGATGCTTGGGAAGTGTCGACTTGTGATTTTGTGATATGAAATCTAGCATATATATTCCATTTGCTGTGACATCCTGTGTTTTTGTGTCAGTAAAATAATAATAGTAATAATAATAGTAATATAGGGAGAACAACAACTTTATTGGTTAGCTTAGGACATTAATTAAACAAATCAGGGTTACATCACAAAAGCCATAATAAAATCATATACGTCAGTACGAAAAAAACGAGATTTTAAGCCATATACGCTTGTTTTGTGTACATGGTCCATGCACTGTTGTGAAACGTACCCATAGTTTGCTAAACCATGTCATAATGCATATCCCTACACCACTGATGAATTAGCCGCTAGTTACTACACCAGCGAATACTGTATTCTTCATGTAGCTTCAGTCAGTCACAACATCTTCAGCTACTACCTAGCCATGATACAGGTGTCACTACAGTTAAATTACTTGTACCAATCTTGATCATGATAGTGATAATTTTGTTGGTATTGATACTTCCAATTTTGATATTACTAGTGCTCCTCTCTTTAAAAGATGCTCTAGAAAGTAAGGGTTCATTTCCTACTTAAAGTATTGGTTTGAATTTTCTACTTGTGATGTCTTTGTCAAGTCCAGTGCTTATTTCCAGATTATTTGACTTTATCACTGATAGTGATCCTGATTTGTTATTGAATGATGTGATTGCATTTGCAGTCCTTTTAATTAGAATGGATATATCACTGGCCATACACAAACCTTATTGTTACTACCACTATTGCATAGGGTGTAGCCATCATTAGAAACACCTTCATCTATTCCTCTTACATAGAGGAAATGTACCTATCATTATAGGATACAAGATTAAGACTGTTTTTCTATTCCAGGATCCCCCACTGAATACTGTCAATATAGATATGGATCAGAAAAGAGCTACTTCTATCAAGAAAGGGAAATCATTGAATGTTTGTCATTTTCTACAGTGAAATTGACTGAACGGCAACCTTATGAATGAGAGGGTACACCAAGTCACCTGTTATAAAAAGCCCTACTTGGATCAGCACCAAAGTCTGTCCACCTGTAATGCTCTCTTCTTCTTTTCCTACTGCCTCCCACCTTACTAAGTATCATTGTCTTTTCTAATGAGTCATGTCTTCCCATTATATGTTCAAAGTACAATGTTTCCATCTTACCCATCTTCCTGGGAGAATTCAGGCTTGAACTGGTCTCGGACCTGTTCACCTGTGCTTTAACAATCCATAGTATCTGTAGAACTCCCTTTCAACACCACATTTCAAATATATTGATTCACTTCTTGTGAACTTGCTTCACTGTTCACCTTTCTCAAATAGAAATAATGAGGACTTCGATGAAGATGGCTTTTGGTATTCCGTGTAATACAGTAGACTCTCATTTAACTGGAGAGTCTACTATATTAAGCTACTGGAACTCTGAAGAAGCTGGCCAAAAATATAAAAATAATACTTTAAAATGCATGTACATTATAGTAAAACTGTGATATATTAAGTTGTTTGTTTTTGTCTTAATGTCATTCAAGAGGTTATGGTATGATATAATATGGGGTATTATTTATTTATTTAAAACGTTTGTACCCCAAAACAGCAAGAATTCAATGGGTATAATGTTAGTTAGGCCTATTTTTAATAACTCTCAAGCAATCAGAAACTACAGTTATCAGCATCCTCATGGGTGCCAGTTGATTGAGACTCTACTGTATCTTTACATTCAGAGTCTTGTCTCATTCCTCCATAATCATCTGATGTTTTGATTGCTTCTCCATTCTGATTAATCCCTAAACCAATGGAAAATCTTTTGAACTTTTTCAGTGTCTTGATTGTGCACTTTAAGGTTACGCAACTCATCAGTGACCATTATTTTTGTTTTCTTAATATTCAGGCGTATCCCTGTCTTTTACTGTTTTCCTTCTTTATTTTCAAGAAGTAGTTATTTGGTGCCATCTGCATATCTTAAATTTCCCTTTTATTTCTCAGATGTTGTGAAAGCAGTCTGTTCTACCTCTTGGTTGTGTTCTTTTTCTCTATTTATTATTATAATAGTTCTAGTAGTTGTTAATAGGTGTTGCAGTCCAGTCAGGTTTTTCAAAATTCTAAATGCATATATTTTATTTCATAATGACTTTATCACTGACATTTTGAAAGTATCAGATGTTTACTACAGTGACTTGGAGAGAATATTGCACCTTTTTAAAACAGTATTTCTTTAAATTAAAAATAGTTGGCTCAGATTTCTCAAGAGGGAAGGAAATTATCACAGCTTGTATTTTGACTTACTGTGAAACTAAGTTTATGGCAGGAACAGTAACCTGGAGGCAAAATGCCTAGTTATGTTTATGTGGGTTGTCATCTGACATACGCTTTACTATGGAAGATTTTTTTTCTGATGAGGGGACTATATTCATTGCTAAAACAGAGAATAATTTAGAAACTCTTGAGAATTACATACTTGAGGCAAGTGACTTGGTGTTTGAACATTGGCTTCAGGAGAAGTGAAAACACTTTGAGTAATCTGGACATCAATTTAAGTCTGCTTGTTATATGTCCTGTAATTTTTTTGTCTCAAGCATTGTCATAAAGGAGATGATCATAGATCCAGGGCATCTGCAAGTACTATTTTTATCCTGAAATCTTCAGCAGTTTCAAAAGGAGATGTCAACTGTTCTTTTTAATGCTCTCTAATGGAGCCGGTACCTGCTCCCGCCTGCCTTTTGTATTTATTGCATTTTTGTTCCCGAATGGACAGAATAAAAGGGAAACGCAAATCAAATTAATGGGACAAATTTCAGACCCATGATTAATAGAGAGTAAAATAATAAATGTAATAGTAAAGGTAATAATAATAACAAATAGAGTAAAATAATAAATAATCTTGACTCGAGTATAGGTCGAGGGGGGCTTTTTCAGCCTAAAAAAGAACTGAAAACTCGGCTTATACTCAAGTATATATGGTAATTCTATCATCCAGCATACCTATAGAATAAAGTTGACTATTCCTGCGCCTCTAGGTTCCTTCATTCCATCATGTCCACCACAACTTTTGGGACAAAATACTTAACCTTGCTTGAGAGAGGGATTATAAGCCTCTGCCATCTCAACACCAAAGGCACTCCAAGTGGCCAGCTACTGGTCAAAGTACATTTAATAGAATGCCAAGTTTTCAAACTTTGTGTGTGTTTTTAAAAATACAATGCAATTGTTTGGTTCGCTCCTGATGTGATAAATAAATAAAATCTCAAAATGAGACAGTTCCATTCCAGGTAGGTCTTTGTAACCTAGAAAGACCAGTAATTGTGATCTCTTCTAGTCTTTGAAATATCATCCAGGTTGATAAGTGCCAAAACATTTTGCAGTGTCTTTCCATCTTTTTTTCTTTTTCTTCAGTGTTCACTACTAATCACTTTCAAAGTGGCTGTTTTCATATTGTCTTAAGATGTTATAAACATCGCTACCTGAAATTATATAAAAATATTTTTGCCAGTTAAAAGTTCTCTTCTTGATTCTTTCTGCAACCCCACATATTTATCAAATGCATAGCTCCTGCAGTCATACAGCTTCACACATTAGGAATCAGCAGCAGCATTGTACCAATTACATGGGTCCCATGTAGGGTTTTTTTAAAAATCATGTAAGAAAACAAAACATATATCTAAAGAAAGAAAAGATCCAACACTATGAAAAAACTATGATTATAAAATGGGTTATGGCAACTCTGGGACTTGCCTGTTTTTAGTAGATACCTTTTTGGAATAGGGAACGAGAATCTGGGGGACCTCCCACTTAGCCATAATTATTTACAAATTGAATGAAGGGAAATTGTTTGTCCCAAAGATTTGTCTCCAATGTCCTGCAAGACTCTGAATGCATTAGTTAACTTCTCCATTAAATTGTTATTTTTGCTATGCATGTTTAAGTTTTTAAAATCCTCCCTATTTCACTAAATATTTTCACTGGCTGCCACAAACAGCCCCCCCCCTTTATTTGTTTACCCACATCAAGTAGAGCGCAATCAAAATTTGCAGCAAAATGTATAGTTTGCTTAGTAATAAGCAATATTTTTCTGATATCATTACCGGTTATTGTGCACATCTTTATAATGTATCCATAAATATAGAAAACATCCCTTCTTCTTGCAGCCTCCCCAACATAGAGGGGGAGATAAAAGAGCTAATTTCCATTCAATTTAATACCCGTATTCACTCAAATCTAGTGTGGCTAATGTACTGTGTACTGTGAAGTGGGAAAAAATACAGTGGGAAAAATATACAATGTTTTTTGTCTTTCCGTCTGCTGTGTTGATGTAGAGGTTCTGTGGTTTCCCAACTCTGGAGCACGCTATGTAGAGTTGTCCGTGGGAGAAGCATTCTGTGTTGAGGTCTATGCCACAGATTTGTAGTGTTTGTTCTTGAGCCTTGTTTCTGGTGATGGCAAAAGCTAGTGTAATTGGGAATTGGAGACGGCTGAAGTGGAACGGCATATCGGTCGGGACCATAGGTATGCGTGGTATGAGGACGTCTTGTCCCTTGTAGGGTCCAGTGAGGATGGTCGCCTCAATGACATTGTTCTGCAGTGCTTTTTTATTTTTATTTTTATAATTAGCCATGCTTACTGAAGTTCCCTGCCTCTTATATTGATTTTGTTAATGCTGTTTCAAAACAAGTCATGCATTTATAACCATAATTCTTTAAAAAGCAAAGGCTTCTCAAACATTTGGTAGCAGAGGGATAAACACAAATTAATTTGGAAATTAAGTATAACCATAAATTAAAAGGCAGATTAAAATATTTGTGTGTTGTACGTTTCATAGACAAAAGTGGCAAAATAGGTGATAAAAAAGGAAGTTTGGGTCCCTGCTACTAAGAAACTAAAGTATGTTATTTATTTATGAGCCAATTACATTTACCACTAGTGGTGAAAACCTGAGAGCCTGTTCTGCATACAGAGAAGCTTTTAATTTTCCTTGAATAAACAGTTAACATAGAAAATTTACATGTAGAAAACCAAACTGTCTATGTATGCTCATATCCTTTTACAAATAATTTTACTGCATACCCTTCTTCTGCACAATTATTTAGATTAGAAATTACGCATCTGTGCACTAAAAAGGAAAGGCAGTTATTCTCTGGCATGCACACAGGGGAAAAAAACAGCTCTGTGGATACCAAGCTGACTCCTTATTACCAGAGACAAAAAGCAAAAAAGTGACACAATAATGCTGAGAAAGCAGCAGGCACCACATCCAACAATTCCCAGGTCCCGGGAGCATCATCAGCTTCACCCAGCTAATGCTACCTTTCAGAATTATAAAGTACAGTGCAGTCAACTGTAGAAACTGGGACTTTTTTTTAAAGCCCAAAGGTACACATAATCTTACGAAATTATATAGCATGAATTATATTATTCCTTTTCATTCTAAACACTAGCTTAACAAGGAAGACAAAAAAGCTACTTTCTAAAGAGTGATTATTTTAAACCTAGCTAAGCATGCAGTGTTCTGATTGAAAGCTTTGAAAATCTGGAAACACAGAGGCAAAACTGATTATGACAACTCAGATGAAATAATGCTTACATAGTGAGTCCATGTAATTATAGAAGTTTGATGCCACTTTAAGTACTATGGCTCCAGAAATCCTGGAATTTGTTGTTTCATGAAATATTTCTAATTCTTAGCCAGAGAATTCTGATCTTTCACAAAATTATAAATCCCAGAATTCTATAAGATGCAGCCAAGGCAGTTAAAAATAACATCAAAATTAGTGTAAGTGTATACTCTGAAGAGGGCCAAAGACAGAGGATAAAGATGAAGGGTAATTAAGAGAGATTCTACTTTCATTCAGAAATGAGAAAGCATGAGTTCAGGTAGGGCACTTTACTATAACACATTTTCCAACTAATCATAGTCTGTACTTTTTGAGCATACTTAATTCTGTGGCGAATTAGCATGCTCATCAAATTTCAAAACAAATGTTGGAAAGAACACAAAATAGTAAAAAGGTTTTATGCATAACAATATGAAGCACAAGAAAAACAACAGCAAGTGTACATTTTCCCTGAAAGAAGTCTAAATATAAGAAGATAAACAATGAGATTGCTTGGAACAAACGTACCACAAGATTCGACGGTTGGCTAGAAAGGGATAAAATTTGATCCATTGATGGATGCCATCCAACTTAAGCTATATTTAATTCTATTTGCTCCTTAACTCTCTGGAGAAAGTTTGAAGACAACAATAAACATAGCTTAACAGTAGATAAAAACAAGAATGACTAACTGTGGCTGCAGCCCCACTGGACATAACTGTGAACTTTATTCCCCCCCATCAGAGTGGGGAGACGGAGCAATCACATCAGGCTATTTTCCCTTCATTGCAGGGAAGTTGGGAGTATATCACTATCTATATAAATAAAAATGTTCTGTTCGTTTGTGGGATTAACATAACTCAAAAACTCCTGGAGCAACTGACACCAAATTTGGATTAAATATACCTAACAATCCAATGAGTGACCATCACTCCTAAAAACAGGGGGAAAAACCAACCGGAAATGGACTTAACCCCTCCCCCCCCCCCAAATTCAAATTAACTTACAATGCATGTACAAAAAGCCCTGCCCCCACCAGCACGAGGGAAAAGTGCATGGCCACACACACACACAACTTCTACAATAACTGCACATCCTCCCTCACCACACAATCCAGAAGGAGGCAAGGGAGGCAAAAAGGAAAGAGGAGGCCATCTTCCCTCAGGCAGAGGACCTCCACTTATTCCTCTTCCTCCCTGGCATCAGAGAGAGACAGAGGGAGGGGGGGAGGAATCCAAGTAGGGAAGCAAGCAGTGCCCTGACTTCCTTGGCTGGCTCTCTGCAGCCCTTGCTCTGTAGAAAGGGTGGCCCAGCCACACCACTAGGGAGAAGGGGGCAAATTCACAGCAGCGACTGCGGAGAGAGCCATCACTTCAGATGCAGCCGTAGCCAGAGAAGCCAAACTTCGGGATTGGCATCCCTTCCCCTTCTGCTTCACCTCTGCCTTGGCCTGACTTCCTCCCCTCCCTTCTCCTACTGTTTTGACCCAACCCCCAACATGCATTTGCCTGGCAAGGATGCAAAGGAGAGGAAAAAACCTCCAGATCCAGGGCTGAAAAGGTGTGCTCCCTGAATTGCTACCAGATAATTCCCAAGATTTGGAGCCTGAGAATAGCTCGACACCTGGGCCAGCTGCAGAAATTAATGAGCCAGTAGATAGATGGGATGTTATTAGTCAGAATAGAAAAGCAAACCAGTTGCTTCTGCCAGGCTCAAAGAAGGAATGGCAAGGGATTCAAGGCTAAAACGAAGCCAATTTCTGGCCGCTTGGGACATAGCATAATTAGGAGATAAAAGTCCCAAGTACAGCAACTGTAGTCAGATGAAGCATCGTTTGGAATCAAGTCAAGACCTCTTTCCTGTTCCTTGGAAGCATTGCTTTGGATAGATTCAAGTATTAAGTACCTTTGATTCATGTTTCCAGTTCTTGAGTTTTACTTTAGAAGTTTCTGCCTTTGTTTTTCATGAACCTTGATGGACTAATTTCCTGGACTATTTGTTACGGCTTATCTTCCTACCTAATTGGATTTACCTATTCTTTTAAAGTGGTTTTTTTTACTGCTACTGTTTTTTTTTAATATCTTCAATAAATGGGTTGCATTTCTACTCAGCTGTGTGGTGTTTAAAGTCAGAGGGCTTTCCTGATCTGGAGTGCAACACATATACACACATATATGTACACATATGAATACACATAGATACACCCACAATATATATGCAAACATACATATATACACACAAAAAATACATATACACAGACTGGGCCACAGCAATCCTTGGCAGGAGATAGCTAGTATAAGTATAAGCATTCTGAACTCCACCAACAATGGAATTGAACCATGCTTGGCACACAGGACTCCCATGACCAACAGAAAACACTAGAAGGGTTTGGTGAGCATTAACCTTGAGTTTTGAAGTTGTAGTTTACCTACATTCAGAGAGCACTGTGGACTCAAACAATGAAGGATCTAGACCAAACTTGGCACGCATACTCCATATGTCCAAATATGAACACAGACAGAGTTTGGCGGACATAGACCTTGACATTTGGGAGTTGTAGTTGCTGGGATTTATAGTTCGCCTAAAAATAAAGAGCATTCTGAACCCCACTGATAGAATAGGGCCAAACTTCCCACACAGAATCCCCATGACCACAGAAAATACCGACCTCGAGATGGAGAAATGCTGCCTTAAGGCCATCCAGTCCTACTCCCTTCACCAGGGCAAAAAAAACATAATCAAAGCCCTTCTGACAAAGAGCCATCCAGCCATATAGATATATATGATTCACATACACACACATATATATGTATATGACAGATATAGTACCATAGATTTGAGTAGACAAACCAGACAATCTCTACATCAACACTGACAAAGAAACAACAAGAAATGCTGTTTATCCACAAGCATAAAGAAATTACATATATTAGAAACCAACACTTTCTCATTACTTTATTTTCCAGATCACTAGACTGAGCCACAGCAGGAAGCGGCTAGTTCTACGTAAGATGTCATTATCAAAAGAATTAGACTAGGCATGGGCAAAAATCAGCCCTCCAGATGTTTTGGACTTCAACTCCCAGAAATCCTAGCCAGCTTGCCAGATGTGGTGGGAGTTGAAGTCGAGAACATCTGGAGGGCCAAAATTGGCCCAAGCCTGCATTCGAATATACCCCACAGGGCAGTGGCATCAGCAAGTCCAAAAATATAAGAGGCATGTTTCTTTCAGTTGCATTATATGGGAAACATTCTAGAGGACTAATGTACCACATTAACTGCATACTCCTCCATACAAGTAGTGTGCATTCCTGCTATCTGCTGAAAAGAGAGTACCCATTATCAATTCATGTGGAAAGTACACATTTGGCCCTTAACCTACCAACCCCTTTAAAAAGTGATCCAAGTCCAAAATTATTAGTTGCAGACCAAATGCTAAATGTCAGCTGCCCACTAAATAGTTCAAATTTACAAAATGTACCAAGTATACTATTATTTTATAAGAAAAAAAAGACAACCAACTCACAAATTACTATTCCAAGACTGGAAAATCTATGTCTATTGTCAGCTAATTGTTTATCCAAAAGCAAACTCAAGCAAAATAACTCTTCCACTTGTCAAGACAAGGAACTATAGGAAATAGGAAATTACTTCCCTTTTTCAACAATAATCAGCTGGGTCCCACGTTTGTCAGCCATTTGTATTAATTGACCAATTTCAACTGGTACTGTTTTAAAATGGTGAGTTATACTGATTAAAATTAGAGGGGTTTATTTTCCCATAAATATGTTTAGGACTGTAGTACTTCTATAACTATAGTATTACACTGTGGCATTAACTATCTTGTAAAATCATTTCATTCAAAATTATTTATATAGATCAAATTGTTTATGAATAAGTACTGTGATAGCCTACACTTTCTGTGCTAATTTGTTTTGCAGTGTTCATAGCAGTGCCTCAGGCTCCAAAAGTTATCTAAGCACCAAAACCTTAGGCTGGGTGACTTAAAGAAAAAATAGAAATATTCACAGAACACATCGAAGTAAGGATGATACAATGAGTTGGTGACTTGTGATAATTTCTATTTTTTCTTTAAGTCACCTAGCCTAAGGTTTTGGTGCTTTTGGAAACATGAGGCACTGCTATGAACCAAATAAAGAGCCAACGCATGGTACTCTCTTAAGTAGTAAGAACATAATGGAACTTCTAGATCAGGAATCCTCAAACTGCGGTCCTCCAGCTGTTTGGGCCTTCAACGCCCAGAATTCTTGACAATTGAACAAGCTTGTTAGGGCTTCTGGGATTTGGAGGCCCAAACAGCTGGAGGGCTGCGGTTTGAGGATAACTGTTCTAGATTCAGCAAATGTATGGGTTCATATAAAAACACTAGTATAGGTGAGCTCAAAACACTTCACTTTGTCTCAGTTAACAGCAAATAGTCTGATCTCTTACTTTTTCTATATATCTCTGCATATGTATGGGCTAAGTATTTAATTTAATTCTTCTTAAATAAAAGCCAACCTTTCAAAGAGCTTAAGATATCACAGGATAAACAGTCCTTCAAGACATGCATGCATGCACTCTCTCTCTCTCATTCACTCATGCATATATGTCAATGAATGACAAATTCTTAATAACGTTGAGGTGCTGTAGTGTTTATTATTTGAAATTTCTTTAGTTAGAACTAAAGTTCAATGGAAAATCACAATCCATATAGATTTGTTAGATTAGGTATACTGTATTTACTATGGTCCCTAATGGATTTTTTCCCCAAAATATCAAATATCAATACAATTGTGATGAAAGACTATTCATAACACGAGTGTATGATTTTGTTCTTAAAATGGCCCTTAAACTCATATTTTTAATTCTAAAAAGATATGAAACAATAAATATTTTGGTATTTTAAATATTTCCTACCATTGCAAAAATGAACAGAATATCCATTGTCTTGAATATGAGATTCCCCATGTGGTTCCACTAATATTAGTCACCATTCCTAATGTCCATGATGCAGTCCTGACATCTTGCTTCAGTAATTAAAATTTCTTTTAACAAGGAAACTAAACGGATAGAAAAATATAAACATAAAAGGTTAGTTTACTATGTGACACATATATCCTACATATGCACATTATATGTATATGTATATGCACATATATGTATATATATATACATATACATATTCATACTATCTGACCAGAGGTTTGGGACTCTATATATCAATGTTGGAGGTGTTGTCTGTGAAGCTATGAAGACTCAATATCTTATAATCCCCTGGCATATTGGTCAATCATCTGGCATGATGAAATCTTACAATGTCTTCGCTATATAGCTGTTAGCAAATGTTAAAGACCAGGTACCATGCATGATTGGGGAAAGACTGAATTGTGTTAGACTACCACTGACAGAACAGCTGAATTATAACAGGGATAGAAAGTGAGGTGAAATCTTCTGAACAGTGCCACAAAGAGATAGCATGCGAGCAATGCTTTGGTAATATAAGCTTCTTGTAGTTTAAGTACAATACACAAATACATTAAAACATGGTCTAGTGTCTGCCCATAATAAGCACAAACAGGATATTCTAGCTGTCTGCTTTCTCTTATCATGCTACAAAGATGAATATGAAAGCTTTTCCGTCTATTCTCAGTCTTCCTTGAAGTTAATAAAATGGAGCTGTTATTAGCAATAACTATACGTCTTTTAAAAGTCAGCTTGATATATGAACTTACTTTGAACTAACTATAGATAACATTAACTACAGTTTTTTACTACCTGTGACATATACTACGGTATGTCTAAATAAAATTAAATGCTTCTTCATCCCAGCAGTTAAGGAGAGAGAAGGTTCACTGCAACTCATTGTTTTTGTGCAAACCATGCCATAATCAGCATACTGGCTGAGGTTATGGATGATGTGTTCCAAAACATACAGGTAGCACCATCTTAAGAAAAGTTGATTTAGCATGACATGTAAAAGTAGTCACAGCACACAATTTCAGATTTCATTATTCAATAAGGCTTTGTATTACACACAGTAAAACATGTTTTGAATATGAAACTATATTATGTGCCTGAGATTAAAAATAGAATTTCAAAAGAAAATAATGGAAAAACCTCAGTATCACTAAACCCATGAATTTCAAAAATAGTTTAAGAACATGAAGCTGCTTTCTTATACAATAGCAACAAAATCAAAAGAACAAACCATCTTCCAAAGTTTAAAGAAACAAAACAAGATAACTACTGAAATATTCTGTGTTAAATACAAGATAAAGACAACTCTGCATTGTTCATCCAAATACATTTCACAGAAACCTTATTTAGAAACAGGTTGTTAGAGAAAATAAAACTCTCCTGTCAAGGCTAGACACAGCCCAGTCAACGTATGTGGGGTTGGATTATGTCATAAACAAAAGTCCATGCAAATTCGTAAGCACTCATTTTTCAGTGTAGAACAGGACATTGGTCCTAATGTATTCTTGTTGTTCACTGGGGTATAGTTCCAGGGCACCCCATAGATACCCCCATTGTTTCTCAGGTTCCTTTATATACAATGTCATAGGAAAATGCTATCTCCTATATAAAATCGCAAAATCAAAATGTACTTTTAAAGCATTTGGGGAGAGAGGGGGATATTTTCAAGCCATGAATGGATGACTGTGGACATGGAGGACTGTATAGTCTCAAAGACTAATATAATTATGAATATTGAAACATTAATGACAAAGATTTTTTCCCTACCAGTTTGAGTTTTTATCGAGTCTTATTTGTAACATCTACACTCAAATCAATTTAGGACTACGTTATTATATAATTGAAAACCTGTCTAGACCCCAATTTCCTTTTATTTTGCTATGACTGGAAAACATTTCTCTTTACTATATGGAAAAAATAACCAGAAACAAACATTTATTATGTTAGACAAAAGTTCTCAAACTTTGTCCCAAGTTGGACTTTGCCTTTGTCCCACTTTCATCCAGCATACCTTTTTTTAGGGTCATGGGTAGCCTACTTCTGAAATTTCTTGTGGAATTAAAAACCTATCTGTATATTTTGTTCAAGTGTGAATAAAAGGCTTTCATATCCTCCTGGCCCTCAGGAGGACAAATAATATTTCAAACAATACATAAAAACATTAGCAGAGAAGAATCTTAATATTTTTAAACAGAATATTAAACTCCATCATGGGCCTAATACAGTGGTTCTCAAAGTGTGCTCCGCACCTCCCTCCTCCTCCTTCCAAGCCCTTGGGGGGGAGCACAAGGCCAGTTGCAGGACTATTTCCGGAGGGAGCAGGTCCTTGCCCACCAAGGACTCAATGGGGAAGCTGCACCTAGGCCCTGCCGCTGCCATTACCATCAAGGGCTGGAACTTGCTGAAATTGGCGAACCCAGCCCCAAAAAGCTTCCTTCCCTTCCCCTTCCTCACCATGCAGACATCACTTCCCTGCTTTCCTTGCTTCCAGGACCCCTTTCCTGCATAACAGAAGAGGGCTGGACTGGATGGCCCCTAGGGTTTCTATTATTATTATTATTATTATTATTATTATTACAAAGGCTGGGTGGCCATCTGTTGGAAGTTCTTTGATTTGTGCTTTTATTGCTTGGCAGAAGGGGGGTCGGGTTGTTTGGCCCCTGGGCTCCTCCAATGAAATACTGTTAAGTTTATGTTGGTTAAAATTGTAACTATTTTAATTTTGAATATTGTATCGTTCTTTCCTTTTTACACTACAAACGAGTTATGTGCAGTGTGCATAGGAATTTGTTCATTTTTTTCTGTTCGTTCACATAAAATTAGCCAATACTAGTTGTTCTCATTATCTAGTTAACGTTCTTTTAATGTGTAATTGTATAATGTTTTAATTGTTTTATGCTCCTGTTCTTGACTGCTTTGTGAGCCATCCTGAGCCACTTGGGAGTGGCAGCCAAAAAGTTGAAATAAACAAACACTCTCCACTCATCTGCCACTAGCCCGGCCCGTCTGCCAAATTTTAAAATGCAACGCGGCCCTTGTGTCTGAAAGTGTGCCCATGCCGGAGATAGATATAAATCATTTGTAATATAATATATAAACATTTCTTGGGACTCCACAAGAAAGTTTTCCTTTAAAAGGGGCTCTGCAGCTGAAAACGTTTGAGAACCCCTGGCCTAATGCAATATGGGCAGGTCACAACAGACTGCCTGTCCACCTCCAAGCTCAATTCAAAGTGATGGTCTTGACCTATAAAGCTCTATACCAGTGGTTCTCAACCTGTGGGTCCCCAGGTGTTTTGGCCTACAACTCCTAGAAATTCCAGACAGGTTGCCAGCTGTTAGGATTTCTGGGAGTTGAAGGCCAAAACATCAGGAGACCCACAGGTTGATAACCACTGCTCTATACGGTTCTGGCCCAGCTTGTCCTAACGCATCTGTCTTTACGTCCCACCTCACAACCTAAGATCATCTGGGGAGGCCCTGCTCTCACTTCCGCCAACATCTCAAATACTGCTGGCGGGGACGAGGGATACGGCCTTCTCAGCTGTAACCCCCTGCCTGTGGAACGCGCTTCCAAGTAAAATACGATCGACCCCATCCCTCCTGGCATTCAGGAAGAAAATAAAATCTTGGTTTTGGGACTAGGCCTTTGCACAACATCATAAAGCAGCACTTTGTTGGGAATGGATTGGCAAGTCGACATATATGAGGATATGGTCTTTATTGTTCTATCAATGGGTTTGTGGACTGAGTATTGTTTTAATTTAATGATTGTTTGATAATTTGAGTCTAGTTAATTGCTATTGTTTTAACTTTGTATGTATTATGGTTTTATACTGTGCACTGTTTTGTGGCATCGAATCACTGCCTTTGTTAGCCGCTCTGAGTCCCCCTCCTAGGGTTGAGAAGGGCGGCGTAAAAATGCTGTAAATAAATAATGAAAATAATGCTTTTTAAGGCACTACTCATGCAGGAGGGAACAGTCATTCCAATTTCCACTACACTAACAGGTATATTTCCAGTCCACCCCCTGAACAGATTCTAGTGTGAGACACAATTTTTTATTTTTTTATTTTTATTTCAATTATTTATAACCCGCCCTTCTCTACCCCCGAAGTGGGACTCAGGGCGGCTAACAAAAGGCACAATTCGGTGCCACAAAAACAGTCCATAAAAACCAACAGTACATCATAAATACATTAAAATAAATTTAAACCAATTAAATATCCATAATTAAATCACATAATTTGAGTTCCATATTCATAAGTTGTCCAAGCCAATCTGCAGTCCGTTTCCATAACCTTTGTCATCTTTTTATTGTCCGCCTGCTGCCCATTATCTAACCAAATGCCTGGTCCCAAAGCCACGTCTTTAACTTTTTCCTAAAGGAAAGGAGGGAAGAAGTTGATCTAATTTCGCTGGGGAGCGGGTTCCACAGGCGAGGGGCCACCACCGAGAAGGCCCTGTCCCTCGTCCCCACCAAACGTATTTGCGACGAAGGTGAGATCGAGAGCAGGGCCTCCCTGGAAGATCGTAAAGAGCCTGGTCTGTGGATGTTAACCTTCTTGTTTGAAGCAGAAACGTGTGTCCCTTTTTATTGTCTAATATTACTACCAAAATGATAAGCAGGGCACCAAAAATATATGTAACAAATTAGAAAAACTGTCATTCAAATTTCACATAAGCAAAGTTATTATGTCTTCTTTCTTTCTTTCTGTATAGACCATAATATTAATTAGAAACGAAGTATCATTTTTTATATCAAAACATTCCTTTTAGGTTTTATAAACAAAAATTCACTTGGTAAACTTAATGGGTGAACAGTATCTTTCTAAAACAGCCACTGACTATTAGTGTCAGCATATGCTTTTACATACACACATGCAGCACAATCAAGCTCAATCATGTCACATATATTTTTTTAATTGAGCTTTAAAATTGCATCAGTTTATTTAAAGAAACCAATGCACCAGCTTCACTAACATTTTACAAACATGCAGTCAAGTGGCAAATTACAACAACTGAAGAGACTTGTTATAGATGGGTGGTAAATCTGTACTGTTTCAACTTTTGCAGTATGTTTCCTTAATAGCAATCAGAGAATTAGCATAAGTGGAGATTATGCTTTGCCACGTAGCCACTGACAAGAAAATGTTCTTTTACTACAGGATAAAAGTGCAACATTTACTAAATTACTACTTGCATTCTACAAATTCGATGGGAAATTACAGATTGTCGTTAAGTACAGAAAACATCCCTTTTTCTTTCCCTTTTACTTTCTCTTCTTTCTTCCTTCTGTACCTATTCTTGGACTGCAACTCCCAGCAGTCGTCCTGGTCGATCTATCTACCTACTATCTGTCTATTCCCGTGGTTCTCAAAGTGGGCAGTACCGCCCCCTGGTGGGCGGTGGGATGATCCAAGGGGGCGCTGGGAGGCTCTGGAAAATTTGGGGGGCGCTGAGCCCCTGTAAGGGGACGGTGGTTAAGGAAAGGGCCATACAGGTCTCTCTCAGCTTTCAGATGCTGTGACTCCTCTGGACTCCAGGGAGCAGTTAGCCAACTGTCTCTGTGAGGAGCAGTTTAAAGCAGACTACTTGCAATTAAGAAAATAAGGAGCACTGGTAAGTTCCTGGGTAAATTTGTTGTTTAGCTTCTAGTATTAGCTGCTAGTAGGTATTTTTAGCAGCCCTGTAAACCTGTAACAAGTAAAAAAGAAGAAGAAATATCCAAAGACTTGTAAAAAAGTTAATCAAGACCAAAACAAACAGTAAATCTACAAAAAGGAAAAAAAAGGTCAAATTATCTAGAATAAAGGAGTCAAATTATAAAAACATATTAACAAGAAATGGAGGTAGAAACCCAGCAGTTGTAGGGGGGCATACAAGTGTTTTGCATTGAGTGTCACATGTTTGACTATCTGCCTGCTGGGCAGAAGTCTTGGGTGTGCATTCGCTGCAGTGAGCTCCTGGCTCTCAGGGAACGTATTCTTTCCCTTGAAGCCAAGGTAGCAGACCTGGAGAAGCACAGAGAGGAAGTGAGGCAGGAGGAAGAGATCTCCAGGGATGAAATAGGAGCATCCCACTCCGTTCTGAGCAGCCCTCCAGCTGCTTTGGAAAATGGGGTCTTGGGCAGGGAGGACATCAGTCTGAGGAAGAGGGACCGGCTCCCTTAGTTGGGACCCCTTCCTCGGAGGATGTGCCCATATCCTCTTGCACCGAGGGGGGCTTCTTGTAGTGGGCGATTCGATTGTCAGGAACATAGAAAGCTGGGTTTGTGATGGATGTGATGACCGCATGGTAAATTGCCTGCCGGGTGCAAAGGTTGCGGACATCACGAGGCATCTAGATAGGCTGGTAGATAGTGCCGGGTGGAGCCAGCAGTCGTGGTACACGTCGGTACCAATGACATTGGGAAGGCCAAACAGATGGTCCTGGAAGCCAAATTTAGGTTGCTAGGTAGAAGATTAAGGTCCAGGACTTCAAAGGAAGCATTTTCGGAAATTCTACTGGTTCCACGCGCAGGGACAGCCAGACAAGCAGAGCTCAGGAGCTTCAATGCGTGGATGAGGCAGTGGTGTCGAGAGGAAAGAAGTTTTTGCTATTTTAAAAAAAATATTCTTGGCTATATGTGCCTCAAAATCTCTCTTGGCTTTCCCGACGGTTGCTTTGCATTTAGTTTGCCAGAGCTTGTGTTCCTTTCTGTTCTCCTCAGTAGGAAGAGCCTTCCATTTCTTAAATGAGTTTTTCTACTTTCCAATCACATCTTTTACTTCATTTGTAAGCCATACCGATGTCCTCTTGGACTTTCCCGGCCTCTTTCTTATTTTAGGAATGCATTTTAGTTCGGCTTGTTTTAAAGTATTTTTAAACAGTTTCCAAGCATTTTGGAGGGATTTGATTTTTTTTACTGTTCCTTTTAGTTTGTTCTTTACTATTTTTCTCATTTTGGTGAAATTCCCTTTGTGAAAATTTAAGGTCTCTGTGTTAGTTTTCACTGACAGTTTGCTATCCAAACTTAAGTTGAAGGTTATTGTGTTGTGGTCACTGGTACCTATGGGCTCAGTTACAAGGACATCTTGAACGAGATCTTGTTCATTAGTTAGCACCAAGTCCAGGATCCCCTTTCCCCTGGTTGGTTCCATGACCATCTGCTCAAGGGAATAATCAGCTAGCATGTCGAGGAACCTTGTCTCTCTTTCATGCGTAGAACAAGAATTTAGCCAATCTATTTGGGGATAGTTGAAGTCTCCCATTATGACTAATTTATTGCTTTTTGAGGCCTGTTTAATTTCATTTTCCAGATAGCAGTCTGCCTCTGGAGTTTGGTTAGGGAGGGCGATAGCAGATCCCTAATGCTAGATTAGTTTTTTGTCCTGGGACTTTTACCCACAATGTTTCTGTAGGTGAGTTTGAATTTTCTTGAAATTCTAATTCATGAGATTCTAGCTCTTCATTTATGTACAAGGCCACCGTTTTTCCCTCTCCTGTCTTTCCTGTACAGTTTATAACCTGGAATTTTTGTGTCCCAATTGTTTTCCTCTGTCCACCAGGTTTCTGTTATGCCAATAATATCAATATTTTTTTCTTTTGCCAAACATTCCAACTCTATTTTTGTTCGAAGGCTTCTAGTGTTTGCGTACAGACATTTATATTTATTTCTCTGATGCCCTTTCAACTTTGGCTGTTTATGAGAATTTGTAGAAGGCCTACCATGTCCTACCTCTTGACTACTTTCTATCTTTTCTGTTGACTCAGCCATGTGTGCGTAAATTTCATCCTCCATACTTGACGATTCACCCTCTCGAACCGGAAGCTGCCCAGCTCCTGTGGACTTTCCCCTAGGAATCAGTTTTAAAGCTGCTCTGAAGCCTTTTTAATATTAATTGCCAGCAGTCTGGTTCCATTTTTGTTCAAGTATAACCCATCCCTTTTGTAAAAGGTTTGGCTTTCCGAAAATGTCCCCAGTTCCTAACAAATCTAAACCCTTCCTCTCGACACCACTGCCTCATCCACGCATTGAAGCTCCTGAGCTCTGCTTGTCTGGCTGCCCCTGCACGTGGAACCGGTAGAATTTCCGAGAATGCTACCTTTGAGGTCCTGGACCTTAATCTTCTACCTAGCAACCTAAATTTGGCTTCCAGGACCATCCGTTTGGCCTTCCCAATGTCATTGGTACCGACGTGTACCACGACTGCTGGCTCCACCCCGGCACTATCTACCAGCCTATCTAGATGCCTCGTGATGTCCGCAACCTTTGCACCCGGCAGGCAATTTACCATGCGGTCATCACATCCATCACAAACCCAGCTTTCTATGTTTCTGACAATCGAATCGCCCACTACAAGAAGCTCACTACGCCCACTACGATGGTTACATCTATAATTGGCCCTCCACATTCACAGCAGTTAGGGAAAGTCTGAATCATTCTAACACCCCCCCCCTCACACACACACACAAAACATACACTACAATTTTGATAGGTCTTAAGACACGAGTCTGAATTTAAAGGCCTTCTTTGTCCATCTAATTCTTCCGCATTCACTTCTTTTCTTCCCCCAGTCTCACTGTCTCCTCTCTTGCCCAGTAGGGCAACTTGGACTCCACCATCTGTCATTCCACCACACAAATTAACATGATTATATGTTGGTGGTATGGAGTTGAAGGACTGAGTGGGGAAAGAGGTGGATCAGTAGGCTAGGGTAGTCTTTCTCAACCAGTGTGCCGTGACGGACCTCCTGCTGTGCCATGAGAAAAGCTCTCTGCCCCGCTTCCTCCCCCCCTCCTGCTGAACTCCTGCTGCTTGGGGGAGGAGGAGGAAGGGCCGGGCAGTGGCAAAGAAAAAGAAGGGACCGGGGCACCGCCTCCTTCAGCCGTTTCCCCAGCCAGCCTCCAATCCGCCATGACTCCCACCATGACTCTTGCCCCTCGCTCGCTGAAGCCGCGTGGAGGAGCCCGCCCACTGAAGCCCGCCCTCCGCTCATGCTCCTCCTCTGTAGAAGAGCTGAAGCTGGGGGGAGGGGGCGGGGTATGGCGCGGCCTGTAGGAGAACTAAAGCTGGGGAGAGGGGGCGGGGCATGGCGCGGCCTGGCTCTGCCCCCTCTCCCAGCTTCGGCACTCCCAGCAGCTGCTCCAGCCTTGAGGGGACAGTGCCAAGCCAGCATTGTGCTGGCTCTGGCACCGCTGGCTTGGCCCCTCAAGGCTGGAGCAGCTGCTGGGAGAGGTGAAGCCGGGGTAGGGGCGGGGCATGGCACAGCCTGGCTCCACCCCTCCCCAGCTTTGGCACTCCCAGCAGCTGCTCCCAGCAGTCCACCATCCCCCAGCAGTTCTTTACTGTGTTAGAGTGTCATTTTGGTTGGTGGTGTGACCCCGAATTTTTTTAATGTTAAAAGTGTGCCGCGGCTCAAGAAAGGTTGGGAAACACTGGGCTAGGGCTTTAAATTTAGGCAGAGGCTTGTGGTGAGATGAGTGATTGATTTCAATAACGATATGGCACTGTTGAACTGACAGCAAACAAAGAAGCAAAAGTTTGGTGTGGGAAGTGAAGCTAATCAAGTAGTAGCTACAAACTTGCAATTAAACAAAGCTATTAAAGTGAAACAAACATGGGAGACTGACTGTAGTTTTTACTCTCAATCTCCTTTCAGAGGCAATTTAAATGTATGATTTATATACTCACAAAAATGTACAAGAAATTAGTGGCTAACTGGAGATGTTTGTCCTTGTAGCAGCCTCTCCCACGCAATCTCTGACACTGTTTTCCAGGATAACTCACATTCTCCTGAAGTGGTGCTTGGGATATATTTTAAATGCTACCTTTATGGAGAAATATATCATAACTTTCCCCAAAAATCAACTCTACATGAAACTAAAAGTCAAACTAGCAGCAAATTCAACATCCATAACTTGTTCTAAGACTGTCACAAAAATCAGCTTCCCACTTTACACACTTTGAAGGGACAAATGAAAGCTGAACTATTTATGGCCCATTCAGCTAAAATGCAGTAACAATGTAGGCACATTCATACAAATACAAAGTCAAGTTTTAAATTCTTCATTCATGCTTCCATGCAATATTCAGACAAAAGTTATAGATTTCCAAGATCATATTTCAGAATTTTACAATATACAGCATTATAAGAATAATAAATTAGTTATTATTAGGAGTTTTTCCAGAGCACAAATGCATACATCATACAACCATTAGCACTACTCTCACATGTCTCACTCACAAACACAATAAAATACTTATTCCATAGCATGAATCCTGTAACCTTTACATATTTGAACAAGCAAAGAAGTTCATTCTGAGTTCACACCAGATCTTGTCTCCTCCTCCTCAAGCATGCAGAAGGGGGAAGGGTGGGAAATAACTTCACTGGAAACTGAAAGGGCATTAGGTGCTTTGTTTAGAAAACCCATATCCAACTGCATTCTGCTTTGGAAAGTAATGATCAGATAATGATCACTTGGTGATTTTTTTTCATTTCTCAAAATAGTTGGAAAGTTTCAAGGGGTGAGACATATCACAATTCATTTGAATCCAGGAACTGCTAGACTTTAAAAAATTACTGCAATATATTTTACACAGGACTGCCAAATTTATTGAGAAACTAGTTCGTCCAAAAAGATGTAAAAATCTCTGCTTCTTTTTCCTTATGCTTTTCCAAAACCTGCCTGGATTTTCTTCCCATTATTAATTCATATTGTTTTCTTCCCACACTGAAATTTGAGCAGACTTAATGCACATTTTTCAATCTGTGTGCTTATTTACAAAAGTAACTTATACAATTTCTGCCTATTCACACTTTTTAAATATTTTCCTCATTATACTCAATCAAGCCGTTCAATTTAAAATATGCAGAGTTTTATGAGCAGTATAAGCTTCACAAATATTTTACTGCTCAAAATAAGTTATACACTTTCTAAGAACAAAACAATGGAATGGAATGGAAAAAGGATCACATCCTACATGTACTAAAACAATTCTTGGTTTATAAGAAGCTTAGGACTCAAACAATTACTCAACATATGAACAATCTTGATCAGTATCTTGCAAGAATCCAGGCAACCATTTTGATTACCATCTCAGCCATTTGCCATGGGCCTTCGTCTACTAGGGTAGAGTTGATCAACTATCTGGGGTTGGGGGTCATACCCCTGACAATAAAATTTGAAAATTGTTTTGAAGGAATATTAGTTAACAGAAATTGGTGTAGAGGTGCAGGATATAAATAACTAAAACAATATATCAACAATAGAAGCAATCTCTATATATTCTGAAGTAAACAATTAAACCCTACCCAACATATCATATCATAAAGTTTACTAACTCTTCCCAACTCTTTCACATTGTAGTATTAGGTCAAGCACATCAGAAATGCTTACTGTGTGTGATTTTGGAATGCCAAGTTTTAGACAGCCATAACAATTACAAAAAGGATCTCTAGGTGATCCAGCATTGACACATCTGGAAACAACGTCTCTGGGAATAGTTTTAGAAGTAGTGGTTGAGTAGAGGAAACAAAGTAAACACATGACATTATCTGAAGTTATATATGAGTATCACTGCACAACTTCCATCTCTCAGAATTAACTTCAAATTGTGAAAAGCTCACAAAAATATTTTCTAGATCAAAACTTCATAGCCATATTTCAACATCCCTAACATGAACAATACAAGCTGCTCCAACAATGCAACCATAAATAATAAGTACCGTATTTTGCCTGGTTATTATTGTAATAAAACATTTTTGTCAATATCCTAGTTTGCAAAATACTCCATCCAATCAGACATCACTGCAAATTAGAATTCTCTTTCTTTCTGGCTTGATGTAGCTAAACAGCAATTCTGGTGCATGCTGGCTAACACAATACAAGTTCAAGGAAAAATATTGGCTGCTGATCTATTTTCTGAATTTGATTCAACAAGAAAATGTGCAATGTAGCTTATTAAAAGATTATATGTATTTAGTACATTTCAAGTGTTTGTTACTAAATCTGATTGGGAAATTGATAAAAGCAATGTTTTATACTATACTAAAATACAGGGGGGCAGATGCTCAGAAAATTTTAGTGAACTGAGAATCTTACTTTTTCCAATGTATTCTAGAGTTCACACATGTCAAAAGAAAAAAGTGAAATATTCTGTACTAAATCAAAATTTGGAAGACACTCAAGATTATATTTATCATGAGAATTTCCCCATTTTTTGAAGTCTTGTGCTTTTTCAACATTAAGAGTTCCTCCAATTTTTCAAAATACAAGGAATTAATTTAAGAATACTATATTAAACATATATAAACTATTTGAATGGAAAAATGTTGTTAAACAATTAGAATGCTGCCACATATGGTGGAAATAACAAATGACTGGAAGTATGACAAATCAGCATGCACACAGAACTAGAAAAGGCTGTTTCTGGGACTATGTCTCTTGTGAAAGGAAATATTTGTTACTGAAATAAGGAACTGAAGACATGATGAAGGTTTTCAACAGCACTCTAGGATTTACAAAAATAGGATCTAGTAAGAAAATTCATGCATAATGATGGTCAAGTGGCACTTTCAGTCCAGTGGTTGCTTCACAAAGTTTTCTAAGTTAAAAGTGCATGTGTTAATAAAAACAAGTGTATATGATTATGCAGATCTACTATTACCCATATATATGACCAAACTTCTCAAGACAGATTAAGAAGCTAATCTTATCTGTCAAATCAAAACCAGACCGTAAGAGAAGTTAATAGTTGACTGTTTCTCTCAAGGGATGGTCATATGCACACTGGAGAAGTTCCCTTAAACATACGACTTGCAGTTTTTGGAATTTAAGGGTGACACCTAAATCTCACTTTGGCAGAGTTTAATGTTTAAAGCAATGGCACAAATTCTCCATCGTACCAAATTTCCATCACCAGCTTCAACATATTGCAATATTCATTTTCTGAATATTACTAGTGGAAACTCTGGTGGCCTGATGGTTATGTAAGGTCAATTAGAAGGAAGGCTTTTAATTGTAAGCATACTAATGTATAAACCTTCAACTTATGTCAACACCATTATTTTTGTAGGATTTTCTTAATGAAGGAGTATTCAAATGGTTTCGTCAGTTTATTACTCTGAAATATAGTCTTTAAAAATGGTATCAATTGGCAATCTCCCATCCAAGTACTACATAGAACTGACCCTGCTTAACTCCCAAGATCAAACAGTATCGGGTGACCTTTATGGTATTTAGATAAAAGCTGTTAAATTGAATAAGCATTAGGCCAATGTAATAAGGAAAAGCCAAGCTGTAAAACAAAGCTGAGAAAGAAATACAACAGCAACCCAATTCTAGTGTGACACCAGCAAATAATTACTTAGATTGGACATTTGCTTTCTCAGCACATTAGCACACAGCATAATTTGACTACAGTGCTGCAGTAACATGACACTGGCCTCCTTGGTTTAAAAGTTTATAAAAAATACTTCACTTTAAAAAAAAATTAACACTAAAACTTGATGAACACAACATAATTCAGTTGCACTTAAAACGTAAGTAATCAGGGAAAGAAACCTCCTACTTATTTTCAAATGAAAGCCCTGGAACTTTTTGGGGCCAGGTTTGGGAGATACTGTTTAAGGTGTTTGCTAGATTTCAAATAATTAAAACCAGATTTTTATTACATTTCAATGAGCAGTTGGTCTGTCTCTTGAACAATTGCCTCAAACATTTTTATCATACATGGTTTAATACAACTAGAACTGCTATAATTATCTTTACAAATAACAAAGTCTAGAATAGGGTAATACTATATAACACATCCCTGACAGTAACTCCTATCGAAGTCAAAGGAACTTCTCTTCATATTCATGTACATGACTATTTTGAAATACAAAACTTTCTAAGAAAAGTATAATCTACAAACTCAAGTTGAATAATCAAATTCAGATTGTTGAAATTTAGTCTAAAAATAAACCATTTACAACTAACATGTAGTATGTTTGATAGGTGTTTATGGTGCCACAGAATTTGATTGGTTTGCTATAACAGACTAATATGGAATCTACCCAATACAAAAATGTAAAAGAAAAGGCATTATTTCATATTGTCTGCTATGACAGCTATATTTTCTTCATCAATTCATTTCTGACAGCCGAACTTCCAGAATGAAATAAATGATAAGAAATAGACAGATGTGAGAAGAGTTCTTGCAATGTAATCACATTTTCTGGGTGGTTGTGGCAAAAGGAACAAGATAAATTCAAACAGTTCAGGACAAACAGGTTTATAGAATAATATTGCAGTACACTATGTACTGCACTGTGTCCAAACTATCTAAAATAGTGTATCTCTACCTAATGTGGAGTACTCTCAATTTCTTTTTGTTCCAGGGATTGTACAATATTTGTGTGCATTGATGACATCTTTTTTTTTCTTGGAAGCTTACTAGCAGCCAGTAACCAGCAACAGACCATGGTCAACCACTTTAACACCTAAGATTTAGATTTCCATGCAATTCTGCTTTTAGCTTTGCTGGCAAAAGCTTACTTCAATAGATGCCTGAGGCATGGAAAGAGAATCCTTGAATCATGATATGTTGGTAAGTACTATCAAGTCAACTTCAACTTATAAGGACTCTATGAACGAGAGACCTCCAAGTCACCACATCCTCAATTACTTTGTTTAGGCCTTACAATGTAAGGGACACAGCTTGCTTAAGTGAGTCTATTCATCTGGAATGTGGTCTTCCTCTTTTTTTACTGCCTTCTGGCATATCAAGCATTATGGTATTTTCTGGTGAGTTACGGCTTCTCGTGATATGCCCACACAGTATGACCATCTCAATTTAGCCCTCTTGTGCTCTAGGAAAACATTCAGACTTGATTTGTTCTAGGACGCATTTAGTTGTCATTTTAATAGTCCATGGTATCCACCCAGCACTACATTTCAAATAATTTGGTTATGTTCCTATCAGCTTTCTTCGTTGTCCAGCTTTCACAAGCATACACAGCAAAATTACACAATAACACCTGCTGTGAGAAAAAGCCTTTTTTACAATGGAAAACAAATGGATAAAAATAATTACAAGTTCTGCCAACAATATCAGTTTGTAGAACTGATGTACAATTATACATGTGCTTTCCTTTCTACAAAATCTATTCAGCTAAACTATTTTGAGGACCTCTATATGTCAACTAACTACCTCTTATCCAAAATGATTGGAAACTAGAAGTGTTTGGGATTTTGAATTATTTAGCATTCTGGAATATTTGGCTATGCATACACAGTAAGAAATCTCAGAGAGGACTCAAGTCTAGACAGGAGATATACCTTATACAGACAGCCTGAAGGTAAGCTAGCACAATATTTTAATAACTTTAAGAAAGCAAAGGTGTCACTATTTCAACCACCCAAGTGCACAATTTTGGAATTCAGGGAGTCCCCAGGTTACAAACCAGATACGCTATGTAGGTTTATTCTTAAATTGAATTTATATGTTAAGTCAGAATAGGTACATTTCACAAGGGTAACTCCAGCCAAATATATACACATTTTAGCTTTGCATAGCACAGAGAAGGGTGAACACCCCTGTGGCTTTGTTCTGCTTTCTGTTCAGAAGATTTACCTCCTTTTCTGTCGCTGTGATAATTGGGTTTTGAAAAAAATGGCTTGTTGTGGAAACAGGGATTGGTGAGAAAGCTTCAATGGAGTCACCTTTTCCCTTCTGAGGGGTAGATTTATCCCAGATTATCTGGCAGTGCAGACACATATAACCCAGTTTAAAGCAGAAAACCTGGGATCAGAACCTGGGATATAGGGCCTTGTGGGTTATTCTACCTTGATATCCTCAGTTATATGGCTGTATGGAAGAACCCCGAGGGCTCTTCCATACAGCCATACAACAGAGAATATCAAGGCAAAATAACCCACAATATCTGCTTTGAGCTGGAATATCTGAGTCCACACTGCCATATATCCCAGTTCAAAGCAGATGTGGGATTTTATTGATGTGGAAGGAGGCTCAGTGCAGTAGACTGTCTGGAATATATGGCAGTGTGGACTCAGATAATCCAGTTCAAAGCAGATATTGTGGATTATCTGCCTTGATATTCTCAGTTATATGGCTGGATGGTAGGACCCTCACTGTTGCCTCACCCTTGTTCTTAACTAGGAGTCCTTTGTAAGTCAAATGTTTGTAATTCAGGGACTGGCTGTATTTTGGCTTTGGAAATAAGAGATGTTCAGTTATATTTTCGAAGAAAGAGCTTGCAAGACACATCTACTTTATGTAGTTATTCCTTGGCTTTAAAAAAAACCCTAAATAAAACAGTAAACATATGAGGAAATAGCACTGTAGCCTAGGCTTGGGCAAACGTGGGCCCTCCAGGTGTTTTGGACTTCAACTCCCACAATTCCTAACAGCCTACCGGCTGTTAGGAATTGTGGGAGTTGAAGTCCAAAACACCTGGAGGGCCCACGTTTGCCCAGGCTTGCTGCAGCTTCCCCCCCTTGCGGTGGTAAGGAAAGACTTCACCCCACAGGTGGCCGTTATGGGGCAGAAGTCTGAGGGAAGAGATTTCAGGGGGCTGAGCGTTGGGTTGAATCTGGGGGAAGGAAAATAATGCCCGCCATGGCGCCGTCGGGTCGAGAGGGGGCGCCACAGAGCCGCGAGGAAAGGGACAGGGGGGCGGGAGGCCTGAGGGGAAGGCGAGCGGGCCAAAGCAGGGGGGGGGGGAGGCGTTCGGCCGCAGCACTCGCTCCCTCTCTCCCGCTCTCCGCGTGACCGAGCCCCGCCCCTCCTCACGCGTCAACGGGCTCGGAAGCTGGCCGCCCCCTCCCTCCTCCTCTCCCTCCCTCCCTCCCGGTTGCCCGTTACCATTATTACCCATCACTCTCAGCGCAGCGCCGCCGCCATCCCCTGCCTTTTGGCCAGCTCCCACGGGAACAAGCGCTGACCTCGCGAGAACTGCCCCCTTTCAACCTTCCCCTCCTCCTCCTTTTCCCCCCTCCTCCTCCTCCTCCTGAGAGAACCAACATGGCGGAAGGAAGGAAGAGGCGCGCACGTGTCCCAGATAGACACAAACCCGGCGTGCGCGCGGGCGGGCGTGCGCGCGCGCGCACTGACTGAGGCAACTGAAAAGGGAGGGAATAATAATAATGCAGGCGCGCATGCGCACAGGACGCAGACTCCTTCACTCCCTCTCCCCCCCCTTCCCACAAGCTTCAGTTGAGCAGGTGGGATTTTCGAACAGGGCGCGCGAGCCTCCTCCCTCTTCTCTTCCCTCCCTCCCTCCCTCCGCACGCGCCGATCACATGAGGATTAGAACGACACCTCCTCCCAACACACCATCCGGGTCCCTCCGCCTCATTCGTGTCCCGAAGGGGAGGGGGGAGAGGGAGAGAGGAGAGGAGCTGACCTGGTTGTTGAAAGAGCCCGAAGCGCTCCTTCCTTGTTCTCCCTCAGAGCCAGGCCGCAGCGTCAGCGCCCCCTCCTCTCCCCCCCCCCCCTACCCCTTCGATTCGAAGAAACAGCGCCTCGCGGCAGCGGCGACACGCCTTCCGCTTCCTCCCCATCTTCCCTGCGCCGCCCGCGAGGGAGTGGGGCCCGCTTCTCGCGCCCTGCAGCTCCGCCTGCCGGCTGAGCCGAGGAGGAAAGCAGGCCGCGCCGGGCGGGGAGAGGCCTCTTCCTTCCCAACCCTTGGGCCACAGTTCTCAGCCATGAAGGGAGAGGAGCCATGTGCACATACATATATACAAAACAGGCCTGGGCAAACTTGGGCCTTGCCTCCAGGTGTTTTGGACTTCAACTCCCACCATTCCTAACAGCCTACCGGCTGTTAGGAATGGTGGGAGCTGAAGTCCAAAACACCTGGAGGCAAGGCCCAAGTTTGCCCAGGCCTGTTTTGTATACATCTGTGTGTGTCAAAGTTGGTTGTTTGGTTTGTACCCCAAAGGCTTGATGGATCTGCACCTAAAGTGGCTCACAGTCCCTTGGTTATCTAACTTCAAATAATTAAGGGGTTTGAAATGGAAATAATTATAATTAACCAAGATCTAACTAAATAATTAACCAAGATCTAACTTGGTTATCTAACTTCAAATAATTAAGGGGTTTGAAATGGAAAAAGGGCAACCTTTTAAAGCCCAAGAGCTGAGGGGGAAAAGAAAAGGTGAAGTGGCACTCTGTCGCGTGACTAGGAAAGAAAGGAAGTGAAGCGTCCTGTATGGGGAAGGAAGGAAAGGGGAGAAGATATAGGATGGAAGGGATGGAAGATATAGAAAAGAAAGCAAGGAAACAAGGGGGAGGGGAGAGAAAGTGTATGAGGGAAATGGAGAAGGAAAGAATGGGAAAAAAGGGAAAGGGGAGATGCGAGAAGGAAGGAAACAAAGGAGGGAGGGATGAAGAAATGGAGAAGAGAAAGGAAGGAAAGAGAAGAAAAGGGGGACAGGTGTATGAGGGAAATGGAAAAGGAAAGAAAGGGAAGATATGAGAAGGAGGGTGGGAAGAAGAACATAAGAACATAAGAAGAGCCATGCTGAATCGGGCCTCAGCCCATCTAGTCCAGCATTCTGTGTCACAGTGGCCCAAGTTGTACAAGGGATCTCTAGCAGAAAGGAGGGCAGAACCCTCACCTGCTCCCGACCCCCACAACCAGTACCCAGGGAAATCCTGCCTGCCTCCATCAACACAGAGGTGGCACTTGGATGTCCATTTCAGTAGCTACTGATTCCCTTGGTGTCCATGAATCTGTCTAATCCTGCCTTGAAGCTGTCCAGGCTGACAGCTGTCACAACCTCCTCTGGAAGTGAGTTCCATAACCCAATGACCCTCTGGGTGAAGAAATATTTCCCTTTATTAGTCCTAACTTTCCTACCTTGGAGCTTCAGGGAGTGCCCCCTAGTCCTAGTGTTGTGTGACAGAGAAAATATTTTTTCTTTATTCACCTTTTCTATCCCATGCATGATTTTATACACTTCGATCAAGTCACCTCTTAAAAGGCTGAAAAGACCAAGGCATTGCAACCTGATTTCATAAAGGAGCTGCTCCATCCCTTGATCATTTTTTTGTCCTTCTTTGTACCTTTTCCAGTTCCGTTATATCCTTCTTAAGGTGCGGTGACCAGAATTGTACACAGTACTCCAAATGTGGCCTCACCATAGATTTGTAGAGAGGCAATACAACATTTGCCGACCTATTTTCGATTCCCTTCCTGATCATGCCAAGCATAGAATAGATGAGGAAGAGATGAGGAAGAGAAAGCAAGGGAAGAAGGAAAGGTAAGAAAAGGGGGGGAGGTGTATGAGGGAAATGGAGAAGGAAAGAAAGGGAAGATATGAGAAGGAAACACCGGAGGGTGGGAAGAAGAGATGTAGAAGAGAAAGGAAGGAAAGACAAGAAGGGGGACAGGTGTATGAGGGAAATGGAGAAGGAAAGAAAGGGAAGATATAAATGAAATAGAGAGGGAAGAAGAGATGTAGAAGAGAAAGCAAGGGAAGAAGAAAAGGTAAGAAAAGGGGAGTTCATGAGGGAAATTGAGAAGGAAAGAAAAAGAAGGGAAAGGGGAGAAGATATGAGAAGGAAAGAAACAACGGAGAGAGGGAAGAAGAGATATAGAAGAGAAAGCAAGGGAAGACTAAAAGACAGGAAGAAAATGGGGGAGATGGTGTATGAGGGAAATGGAGAAGGAAATAAAAGTTACCCAGTGTTGCCATGGAGACATTGTGAGGTATGTCTTATCAGAGCTGGATAAAAGAGAAAGGCCGGTAGCAGCCCTTCAGGCACCTGGGGAGCAACGCTGGGCAGATAGAGAAGAATGTTGGAATTCAACCCCACACTGCCCAAGTCTCAAGACCTCAACGTTAGCTTACTATAGACCAGCGGTTCTCAACCTATGGCTCCCCAGATGTTTTGGCCTTCAACTCCCATGAAATCCTAACAGCTGGTAAACTGTTAGGGAGTTCTGGGAGTTGTAGGCCAAAACATCTGGGGAACCACAAGTTGAGAACCACTGGCATAGACCAATGGTTCCCAGCCTGTGGGTCCTCAGCTGTTTGGGCCTCCAAGTCCCAGAAATCCTAACAGGTGGTAAACTGGCTAGGATTTCTGGGAGGTGTAGGCCTAAAACCTGAGGGCCCACAGGTTGAGAACCACTGGTATAGACTTAAGGGTTTCCCATCCCCATGTCTCCTGTATGACAAGTTGGGAATATATTTTGTTATCTGTCTCTCTCTGTTTCTACTCATTCTGATTGGTTGTTTAAAATGGATATTTTCCTACTGCAAGCTTTATGAATCTGCCTTCTTACACTTTAGTATGCAAAGTACCCCACCAATGATAGAATTAGGCCAAAGTTCCCACACAGAACCCCCATGTCTTGAAGGGACTCGCTGGCGCAGGCCTCCCTCCAGCTTCACACACTCTCCCTGGCCCGCCATGCTGCCAGGCACTTTCTGATTTTCTCAGAAATAGCCCTTCTCTTGTCTGAGAGGCTGGCCAATCACAGCGGAGGAGAGTTTTTTGGTGAGACGATTCACGTGTTTCCAAAAAGGAAGAGAACGACAGGATAGCCTTCTCTGCCAAGGCCATCAGAAATATGTGTTTTCTGGTGGTCTTTGGCGACCCCTTGGAAACCCTCTCGTGACCCCCACCCCCCAGGGCCCAACCCCCAGGTTGAGAATTGCTCTAACACAACTTTTCCTCACAGAAGTCGATAACATCAAACTATTCTTAGCCAAATGTGCTCCATAATGAATTATAATAGTTTGGGGCAATCACGTGCACTCCCTTGGTTTCTTGAAAGATTTGTTGTAATGTAATAAGTATTAGGCCTGTTTTCGAATGGAAAAATGCGTTTCAGAAGTCGATTCGGATATTGGTTTTGCTCTAGCTTCGGATGTCAATCACTTGTTTTTTTTAGTGATGTTATTGAAATGGATTCGGATGTATTCCGATATTTGGAAGTATTCGGAAATAGCGTCTGCGATTGCGCACTGCGCAAAAATCAGAAGGGAGAGTCAAAACTATGGGGAATCTCTTTTCCATCCGTTTTTGACCGCTACTAATGACAAAACTAGCCACAGGTACAAAATATTAAGCACTGTTAACACATTAATAAACAATTTAAAAATGGGACATAAAATTGGCGTCACTACCAATGACATCCAAGCTCTTTCTGAGAATGGTGACGAAGCTCTCGGAATAGCAAATCCACTTCCTGTTTGGGGCGCTGTGCTCCATATCGCTTCAATTATCAGAAGTCCAAAAAAACCATCCGAAAATCGGATGTATGCGATTATTGGAAACAGGCCTAATAAGTATGTATGTTAAATCCTATGCCATAATCTCCACTGCAAAAAACCCTTTCTGCATTCTCATGATTGTATTGCAGATCATAGTTTGTGGAAATGAAAACATTTTTTGTGTTCAGTTGCACTGACAGGAAGAAAACTGAATTTCAAAACCAAACCTTGAGTTCAGTGGCATATTCTTTCAAGTGGAATGCATTGCAGTAAGATTTTATAGCAGGGCTGTCCAACTTCTACCGGACCTGTGGCCGAATTCCGTTACTGATGACCTGGGGGACGAAGGGTCTGCCTCCGCCCCGGCTCCACCCCCTCCCGGCTCCACCCCGGCTCCACCCCTGCCCCCAGCTCCGCCCCTCCCCGCCTTGGAGGTGTCTGTGGAGGACACTGGGGCTTTGACTTGAGATAGAGATGAACACCAAAATCCCAGTCTCAAGTCCCAGTCCCTGCTTTGAACTGGATTATATTGCAGTGTGGACTCAGGGCCCTTCCACACAGCCATATAACCCAGAATATCCAGGCAGGAAACCCCACAAAACCTTGAACTGGATTATATTGCAGTGTGGACTCAGGGCCCTCCACACTCAGAATACCTAACTGGATTATCGGTCCACTTTAATCTGGTTTAAAGCACATAACATTGGATTTTATTCAGATGTGTGGAAAGGAAGTCAAATAAGAAGCCAAGGCCCTTCCACACAGGCCTATAACCCTGAATGATAAGGCATAATATTCATTCTGCCTCTGCTAATAATAATAATAATAACAACAACAGGTTCCTGGAGTAGGAGACCTCCAAGGGCCATCCAGGGCCAATCTCCTTCTGCCATAAGGGGAAAATACAATCAAAGCATTCCTCACAGATGACCATTCAGCCTCTGATGATGATGATAATAATAATAATAATAATTACAATGGGTTCCTAGAATAGGAGACCTCCAAGGGCCATCCAGTCCAATCTCCTTCTGCTATAAGGGGAAAACACAAAGCAATCCTCACAGATGGCCATTCAGCTTCTAATGATAATAATAATAATAATAATAATAATTACAATGGGTTCCTTGAATAGGAGACCTCCAAGGGCCATCCAGTCCAATCTCCTTCTGCCATAAGGGGAAACACAATCAAAGCACTCCTCCCAGATGTCCATTCAGCTTATAATAATGATGATAATAATAATAATAATAATTACAATGGGTTCCTAGAATAGGAGACCTCCAAGGGCCATCCAGTCCAATCTCCTTCTGCTATAAGGGGAAAACACAATCAAAGCAATCCTCACAGATGGCCATTCAGCCTTCTTATGATGATAATAATAATAATAATAATTACAATGGGTTCCTAGAATAGGAGACCTCCAAGGGCCATCCAGTCCTACCTCCTTCTGCCATAAGGGGAAAACACAATCAAAGCATTCCTCAGATGCCATTCAGCCTCTGAATCAAATAATAATAAACTCTCAATGGGTTCAAATAGGAGACCTCCAAGGGCCATCCAGTCCTACCTCCTCCTGCTATAAGGGGGAAATACAATCAAAGCATTCCTCAGCCATGTTGAATCAAACCTAAACTCTCATGAGAGCAACTGAAAGTACTGAACCTTGAGTTCTCCTCCATCCAGAGAGCACTGTGGACTCAAATAATGATGGATCAGGACCAAACTTGGCAGGAATCCTCAGAAGAGGAGGAAGCTGGAAAGGGAATGGATGAGCATCCCCCCGCGCGCTCCAAACTCGGCCCCGCCCCTTTTTGCTCTGGCCACGCCCCCTCTCGCTTGGTGCACTCTCTCCTTCCCACTTTCTTTCAAGTGGTGGAAAAGGGAAGGAATGAAAGGGGGAAAGAGAGAGAGAAGGAGGGAGGGAGAGAGAGGGGGAGGGAGGGAAGTAGGAGGAGGAGGAAGGGAGCCTGCTCCCCGCCCCTCACCCCCCCCCCCCCCGGGCTGGGAAAATAATAAAAAATATTCCAAAAAAATATTTTTATTTTTTTTAAAAAAAATCTTAAAAAGCAGATATCTTGCAGGAGGGTAGGGGGCCGTGGGGAAGGGGTTGGAGGGCCATATATGCCCCGCGGGTCGCCAGTTGGACAGCCCTGCTTTATAGCATAGATTTTGTTAAGGTAAACTATTTTTGTGCTGTGCTCCAAGACATCTGTTTTCCTCCAAAAGGAACACTGCTTCATGAAGTGCTCACTTTTCCCCCCTCAAAAACCTTTAAAACTAGTGAAATAGGCGGAAACGTATTTCTTGTACACAAAATATTTCCATGGTAGCAAGTGATTTCAAATTTAATTGACAAATAAATTTGTACATGTACAGTATGTACTTTCAAGTTGTCTGCTGACTTCAACCCCATTAATTTTATAGGAATGCTGAAATATAGTTTGCCAAATAAACTAACTTGAGGTTTAATGAGATCATGATCATTCTTGGTGAGAAATCTTGAATACTTTATGATGACTGAAGTTGTGTATTAAGTAACTGTCCTGGTATAACACTATTTTAGGTTCCAGATAGAGAAGGTAGAATGCACATTGTTGTATAATAAACAGTATTGTGTATGCATATTTCTTTGCTAAAATGTAATAAGCAGGCTAGACAGCTTTCAGAGTGCTATACTTGTTTATTCCTGCATGGCAGCAGGTTGACCTGCTGATTCCATTAACATCCCCGTCCCAATATCTCAAAATAAATCAAATTTATTTGGGGCAGTTGTGAGACAAATTAACACAATACAACAGGGCTGTCCAACTTCTACCGGCCCAGGGGCCTGAATTCCAGTCACTGATGACCTGGGGAGTCGTAGGGTCTGCCCCCGGCTCCGCCCCCTCCCTGCCCTGGCTCCGCCCTCTCCCCTGGTGCCCTCTCCCCTTATTTTAATTTAATATTAAATATATTTAATTCCATCCTCCCTCTCCCCTTATTTTAATTTAATATTAAATATTTTAATTTAATATTAAATATATTTAATTCCATCCTCCCCTCTCCCCTTATTTTTATTTAATATTAAATATATTTAATTCCATCCTCTCCTCTCCCTTATTTTTTATTTAAATATATTTCAATATTAAAATATTAAATATATTTAATTCCATCCTCCCCTCTGCCCCTTATTTTTAATATTAAATATATTTAATTCCATCCTCCCCTCTCCCCTTATTTTTATTTAATATTAAATATATTTAATTCCATCCTCCCCTCCCCCTTATTTTAATTAAATATTAAATATATTTAATTCCATCCTCCCCTCTCCCCTTATTTTAATGTAGCCCATCTCCTTATTTCATCTTTAAATATATTTAATTTTAAATTTAATACATGAGGGGAGATGGGGGGAGGGAATGAGGAGCCCCCTGAGGAGCCCCCTGCTTCGGCCTACCTTTTCCAAACGCGCAGGATCCAGGAGTACCCAGACGACGAGAGAGGCAACGACCAGCTGAGTCGAAGAAGGTCCTAATCGCGTCAGTGGGCCTCAGCGATCCAGTAGTAGAGTAGCCGAAGAGTATCGTGAGAATACGCAATCCACACGGGATTTCGCTGTCAACGCCGGCGTAATCTCGCGTTGACAGCGAAATTCCGTGTGGATTGCGTATTCTCACGATACTTGCTCCGAACCCGGAAGTAGGTATTTTTTTATTTATTTAATTTTTCAATTTTTATTTTTTATTAAAAAGCTTAGGGGGCTGTAGGGAAGGGGCTGGGGGGGCGTATACGCCCCCCCCCCCCGGCCGCCAGTTGGGCAGCCCTGCAATACAACATAGTATTAATTTATGGGAATCATTGGCACATATCAATTTCTTAAATTTTATCTGCTAACTAAGGGTGCATCTATGATTAATGTAGTTTAATGTCATGATATAATACTATAAAATTCTAGGGATTTGTAGTTTGGTGAGCAGTTTGGTGTCAAACTGCATTAATTCTACAGTATATGTCAAGGTAAAGGTTTCCTCTTGACATTAAGTCTAGTTGTGTCCAACTCGGGGGAGGGGGGTGCTCATCTCCATTTCTAAGTCAAAGAGCCAGCGTTGCCCGTAGACACCTCCAAGGTCATGTTGCCAGCATGACTGCATGGAGCGCTGTTACCTTCCCGCTGGAGTGGTACCTATCGATCTCACATTTGCATGTTTTCGAACTGCTAGGTTGGCAGAAGCTGGAGCTAACAATGGGAGCTCACCCTGCTCCCCAGATTTGAACCGCCGACCTTTCGGTCAGCAAGTTCTGCAGTTCTATAGTATAGATGTACCTTTAGTTGTCTACAATACGTATGTTATTTGAGTGGACAAGGCCAGTCCTACATACAAGCTACAGCAGAATTGATAACTTGCACAGGCAGTATACCTCTTAAGTGTTGGCCTAATGAATTTGACATAGCTGTGTCTATCTCGTTCTGTCTCTGAGCTGATGAGAGATGACTGATAAAATGGTACGTAATACTGTTGAATTACATAAATGACTTCCAAACTTGTGCTATCAAAAGTCTTATCAGTAGTATGGGTTGTTAGGGAGATACCAAGTTAGGCACGAGAATAGTAAATAGTAGACCTTGTCTCTGATATGTTTAGTATACTTGCTCATTTACTTTGAAAAGTGATGTCTCCAAATCAGTTTCATGTAGAATAGAAGAATAACTATATGAAGCGATCCCACTGATTTTTTTCCTTTCCTTTCCTCACTGTTGTATTACGTTTCTGTAAATTCAATGAAGAATGATAATTGAAACAGAAACACACACCAAATAAATAAATAAAATGTATTGAAGTGATAGACAAAATGGTGAAAAGCAACTGATGATTATAAATACAGTGAATAATGCAATAGTACAAGTGGAAATAATATTAACAAGCACAGCAACTAAAGCAATAAATATGCACTAAAACAAGATGTAATAATTAAACAGAATGTCATTAACATGATAAAATGGTAAATTGTTATCAAAGTATAATTGATGACAAATAGTAGTTCAGAAAAATTCAGAATAAACATTAAAGCTCAGTTTAATCTTTCATCCATTCTAGTGGTACATAACCATGTTTAACTTCCGGTTATTAAAGAAATGTATACATACTACTCTGATGGGCAGCCCAGGATTTTTAGACGATTACAGCAAAACAAAATAAAACTCAAAACAAAATGTCCAAAAAGCCAAAAGTCCTTAATCCCAAAGATTTTTTCCAAGCAAAAGGTGTTTAAAAAATACAACAATGAGAGAAAGTAAGATTAACAGAAAAACAGCTTTAAAAGGCAAGTATGTTACAGGCTTTAAAAGAAGAAAATGTAGTACAGAGAGAAGTCCTGGACCTTGTGGCTAAAAGTGCTTAAAGCATAAAACCTGAGCAGAAAGATGACCAACACACAGCAGCCTCATCCTTTGTTTCAAGCAAAGATCCACAAGATTGAGTGTTTCTAGTAATGCCCCCCCCCCTGCATCCCAATTAAGTGCCATAACCTCTATATTAATTTATATACGAAAACATACAATGTGAATTTGATTTGTTGAATTGTGAAGTCTAACCTTTAAAACTCAAAAGGTATAAATCACTGGGAGATCAAAGATTCTACTGAGTGTCCAGCCATTAATCCATAAATTTGTCATCTGACTTTTAATGAAAGGAGAAACATGGACTTTTTAATCTAGAAAAGTAGTTTAAACCTTAAAAGTGAAGCAAGGTAATTTATCAGAGACTCACATAATAAGACTTATACCAACGGACATTAATGTAAAAATTAAAAAAATAAATAGGAATTATCCATATTCTATGGAAATCATAACATCATTATGTAAAAAAAGAATCACAAAACACAGAAATAGGATTTCCTAATTCCTTTAACACAAATCATTTTTAAAATCATTTATTGACAACTATGCTTATCCTGTGCTATTTCATAATCGGAAACAAGATATAAGCTATCAGTATTAAAAGTTTATTTTTAATTGGTGGGAGGGAGATTTTGCAAAGAACAATGCAGATGTTGACTTATCTTTAAACATTGTTCATTAGACCATCTGTATAGAATGCTTTGTTTTCCATGGCTTTCTTCCAATCTTGTGTTCTATATCTTGTTCTTAAAGGCAAACACTAGTCTCTAGTTATGGTTAGTAGTTAGCACTATTGTGAAAATGTATCGTAACATTTATAAGCCTGATTTTTCCTGAACCAAAATGTCTGTTCATTGGAAGCCATCAACTTTTAAGCCTTAGATAGACAATAATGTCCTTTCGGTAGTCTTCCCATAAGTAACTGAGTGGCCACTGAAAATAAAGAATTGGACTAAAAAAAACCCTCGAATCTGTTCCAAGAGTTTTTCATATGCTCTGTCGTCGTAGCTTAAATAGCAACCGAAATAGAAGCCCATAAACTGACCTTATAGTACAATGATTTAACATCATACATTTTTTATGATGGGCAGTGGAAGAACAAAGGATCACATTTGCTGTGACATTTACTTAGAACTTCTATTTCTAGAACACAACAATCTTTTTGATTCCCTTTGATACACACAAGGTTTTATAGTCGGAATTGGTTGATTTATTTGAAAAGACGACCTTCAGAACTGTGGGAATGTTATTGTGGCACTGAAACTGCTCCTACGTGAACTCAAGATCCCTTCTTTTCAAGCATTTATTGAGTTCATATGGTAATGGCAAGATGGAAATTAAAATGACATTGTGATTAAAGCTTGGGTCATGTAATTAAATTGGGTCAATTCTGACAAACGGTAGTCTGATTTAATTTCAGTCTCCTTTATTTGAGGTTTTTTGTTGTTGTTTTTCTTTGGTGATAACATCCACCTAGAAGACTTCTACTTCAAATTCAGTTCAGGGTAGAGCTATTGCATCATTCCTACTGTACTGTTCTGCATTTCTTTGGAAGGAAGTTGACTAAATATGAAATGTTCTCCTGTACTTTAGAAAGATAGGGACAGAATATTCCAGGGTCAATTCAGAATATCAAACTCCAGATTTGCCCAGCAATGGCCCTTACTGGGAAGCTGTCTTTTATCACCAGCCTCCAATGAAGATGTGCCCTTGGGGAGTGGGAAACCCCCTGGTTTGGGTTTTCAGATTGAGGAGGAAGTGGAAGGGGAAAATGTCCTGTTATTTACACCAGTGAAGCAAGGCATTTAGTCCATAACTTGATCAAAGTTTTAATTAGCAATTTTGATTCATCTTCAACATTTAATCCACAGAAATAAGAGCAATTAGAATTCTGGCAAAGAGGAAGTTCGACTAATTGGGTTGAAAAATCTCATCAAACGCTTGTGTCTCCTTTTGAAGATTTGCTCTGGTTGGGATGAAGGACACAAGCATGTAAAAATGTCAGCCTATGCAACATTTCAGTTCTTTTTGATCTACAATTTGAAAGGTGGCGAGAAGAGAGGGATTGGTTGCTATAGGAACCAGGACATCTTTTCTTGAAACAGTATATTACAGAAAGGTTGTTAGATAAGTATTGGAATACAGTTAAACCAACTAATGCTTTAGTTTCCCTTGGGAACTAGTCAGCAATTCAATAAATGTTTTTAATGATAATACACTAAGGGGGCTCTTATAAGAGAAATACATTTCCTTTTCCATGCAAAATCTCCTAACTATTCTGCCATGTGTACACATTCCAAGGATGGCTACTTTAATGTTCCGGTTTTAAACCTTTATCAAGCTATTAATTATTTGAGCAAAGATTCTTGGCTGCAAGGGTAATTTCCTTTATCATGGCAAGAACATATTTTGTGGGTGCTACAATTTTCTTCAACATCCAAAGATAAAACATCATGCTCTCTGTTCATATGCTTTTAAAATTTTCTTAATGCAATGATGTCACTTATATGGGCAATCTTATATTCAGAACATCCTGAGAAGAGGGGTACTGTCTATTTTCCCAACTGTGAAATACATTTTTTCTATATAAAGTTGGTTCATCATTATAGCATGACCAGGAAATAAAAATGAGGGTAGAACTATGGAAATGAAGAAATTTAAACAGGAACAAGCTTCACTGACACTGTTTAGATTTTCTATAATAAACAGAAAATTGATTTTCTCCTATTCAAATATCTCTACAACAGTTACAGTGCCTTGGCAGGAGAACTCTCACATACACCCCTATTTGTTATGCTACAGCCTGGAAATGAAATTAATGTGATTTTTTAAAATCCCTTTATGTCCGAAGGAAACTCAACACTGTGACAATACAAAATATTTTTGTTTTGCATTCTAATATTCTGTAAAGTAAATGGTGGCCACTGTAAGTAAAACATAACTTAGATAGACTGTTGGGTTAAAAAATGGCTTTCTATCCCTGACATCAAAAAACAGATCTCTGTCTAGAAGCTGTATTTCTGTCCAGAATGACTTTGTTTGTAACATTTAATAGGCAGCTTCTTTGTAAACATATTTCACATGCAATGGAAAAAAACAGTATGTCATTTCCAAAAACAGGTTGTTTTTAGAATGATATAGTTTAGTTCTGACTGAACCCAATCTGCATGAAGCGTATGAAAGCTGCTCATTCATGTTTTCTCCATGTTATATCTTCACCAGATCTGAATAAAAAGCGGGGAGGCAAAGAGTCCCCTCATCATCACTTCACCAAAAAAGCAGATATACAACTTGTGTAGTTGTAACAGAGAGCTTATAAAGTGTTAGATTTGAACACTCATATTTTCAGCATCCAAGCCTTAAGGAAAAATATCCATATAGTACCCTCCATATATACAAACAGCTATTTCTAAATAAATTCAAATATAAGCTGAGTATTCTTTCTCTGGAAATCTGAAATCCAAAATGCTCCTAGATCCAATTGTCCACATAGGTAGCTGGGATAGTGATTCTTTTGCTTTCTGATGCTTTAAGGTGCAGACTTTGTTGCATGCACAAAATTATTAAAACCATCATGTAAAAAATTTCTTTCAGGCTACCTGTAGAAAGTGTGTATGGAACATAAATGAATTTTGTGTTTAGAATCGGGTCTATTTCATTATGTATATGCAAATATTCCAAAATCTTAAAAAAAACAGAACCCAAAACATATCTGGTCCCAGGTATTTTGGATAAGAGATACACAATTGTGTCTCGCTCTCACCATGAAAAGACTTACAGACAGATAAAACATTTCAATTTCCATAGAAAGGGAAATAAGTTAAAACCAATATTGTCCTCTATAACCACTTATCCTTTTAACTTGCAGTATAAAGGCAGACTGGACCTATATATCCAGTTAGGTTATAACTAATTATTCTGGAGAACAGGAATTGCTACTTGAGAAGCTGTGTTTCCAGCAGCTATGATGTTAGTTTGGTTTATACCACGATACTAAGGGTCTTCTATGTGTTTTGTTTTCCAAGACACAGACAGATGAAATGCAAACTCAGTATTTCTAAGTGACCAAAATATGACAATTTAAGGTCACCCACGCATCCCTTACAGATAAATATGCATATGGAGAATCTAAAGTCACTGTAACAAAATGATGTGGGGGATAAGATTTCATGAATGTTTTTATCTTCACTGGATTGTACTTACGAACAAGGAATGCTTTGTGCTTCATCATGTAGTGAAACAGTTTCAATACAAAGCTTCATACCAGAATAGAATATAACAGTTATAAGCACAATTCACCAATATTTTAAGAGACTTTGAAGAAAGTTCTTGCTGACCTTTTTCAGTTGTGCCTGATTGTCATTTCAATGAGAAATGCTGAAATTTTAAAGAAGCTTTTGAAGATTTCTCCAGTAAAAATGATTTCATTTTTCATACTGGATAGTGTAATGCTCATTTGTATTCCTAAACACACAGCTTTTCACTATGGATAATTTTCAAACACCTTACCATTTTAAAAACTGATTTTATTGAACTAGCATTTAATAATATTGTTTGTATGGTAGCAATATTCAGGAAGAAAGACATCTGGGTGACATTCAACACTTCAATATGAATAATCAAGAATGCTTTTGCAATCTTCTTGTGTGGATTCAAGTCAACGTCTGACATCATAAATCATGCCAATGAGCATTGCCTAAATATACAATATTTCTTTCCACATGAAACTGTGCATTAAAAAAGTCTAGAAAATTCCTCCAATGCACAAGCAATAAACATACCCACTTCATGCACTCAAGAACACTCTTAACAGTTATGGTTTTGCTTAAATACATACACTATTGATTATACTAGATTATATATATGTGTGTGTCAAAATTGTCTTAAGTATTAGATAGGATCTTATTTATATTTGCTAACAAAAACAATGTTCTATCTGAATCATTCATATACCTGACACATTGAAACAAAACAATTTGACAGTTTAATTCATTGTTTCTTCTATACTGCAGTGCAAATAAAAGCAACAGCTAACTTTTCCTGAGTTTTCATAGGAAATTAGAACCATAATTTCATCTGTTAAATTTCACATCTTTCCATTTAAAGGTTCTCCTTTAATTTCATCTTCACTAAATTTGATTTAAAAGTCTGTAAAGATCTATTGAAAAGAATGGTTAAATCTTCCATCTGTACTTCACATACTTACAATTAAATGAGACAAGTAAGTTACATTTTCAAGAGAAGATCTGTCTTTGAAAACTCTAATATACTTTTAGAATCTGTATACAAGTGCCAATTGATTTTCCACAGATGAAGTAATGCCCAATGTCTTGTCACCTCACACACAAAACAGCAAAACAAAAGATCTTGGGAATGTATTTTGAGTTGAAGATCTCTCCTAAAACACACTGCTGATGGCTACAGAGCACATGTTTCTAATTCAATCTTATCTTCACTCTGTAGTGATTCAGGTTCACTTTGAGCAACTGGTGGCCTTAGTACGATTTCTGGTCCTCCCCCATATATTGACTGTAGAAAATTCCATGTTTCTTCAGAAATCTGTCCAGAATCAGCTCCTAAAAACATATTTTTTGGTAAAGATAGTGTGGACATATGAAGATTTCAGTAAGTTACGAGTATATTTTGGTTGGATAAGAACTACCAAGTATCCCAATCTAAGTGCATACAAACATAGCAGGCAACATTAGTTAATTCAGGGCAACGGTCTTAATTTCACTTCTGTTACAGATTCAGCTCAACCTTATATGTAATGTGATATTCTGTTGCCAGGAGTAAATGTTTTATTACATCCAAGTCATTCAAAGAGGTAACATTCAAAACGAGTCTTGACATTAGTGCAATTCTATCTTCCACCATGTTGGAAATAGCAACATTCTTCAAGCCTCCACTAGTTATCTGTTATGTATATAATTGCTTACTGTATTGCATATATGTGTATTGGTGCGTAGTTTTCCTTAACTCTATGTTGTGGGAGGGGCTGCAGATTAGATGATCAGATCTGGGTTGTTCAGGACTCAGACTCGATTTTAGAAGTCAGTAGAAACAGAATGCTGTACAGAACAGACTCTTTTAGACTCTCAGAACAGAGAGATGCTTTAAACTTTGGATTGTTGATTATAAGAAAGATGCCCTGTGTTATCTGCACAGTGAAACTACTTCAAATCCTACATGTAACTGGATTGATAAGCAATATACCTGTATGCTGAATGAATTAAGTTTGTGAGTAAATAAACTCTTACTTTTTAAAAGTCTGCTTATTTTTGGATCTCTTGAGAGCAAGACGTCTTAAGAGTAGATGTTTTTGGACAACTGAAAATAACACTTCTGAAACTGCTGTTTTTGTGCATTGGAATATCTTTGTTCCTAACAGTTCAAAGAGATAGCCAGGGATTTCAGTCTAATAACTGAGAAACCTAATTGCCTTGCATGAATACTAGAGGATATTTATCACAAAGGAGAAGGTTGACTCAAGCGAGTTTTTAACTCTTCTCAGGAAGATTATACTTTTAAAAAGGTTACTATCTCTGGTAATGCCTTTCCAAAAGATTCCTGGTTTCTCCAAAAGGTTATGAATGCCATTTTCAAAAAGGTTATGTGACCAGTGGTTTTCCAAAACACAACTTTACTCTCACTTTTTGAGCCTATATTTTCATGTAACTCCCAGAAGATTTGTCCAGATGATTTCCCTGAGAAAAGGTATACACTTTTTTTAAAATTATTAAAAACAAAACATAATCTTTTCATAATGTCAATATACTGACTGAAAACAAATTGGGCACAGACTTTTGGATCTGAAGTTCCAATCCGAGTCTATTTTTCTTCAGCTTCATGGATGATATAATACCTTGTACAAACATGAAAAGCCTTCATATACTGGTAGTTTTTACATATTGATGTTTAAAATGCAAAAATGCTGAACTATCTATATCTAGAGTAGTAGAATTCTGCTTGCAACGGAGGAATAAGGCAGAGAGGCAATCTCATCTTAGTGGGTCTCCCCAGAAGGGTTGGGAGACCCTCCAGAACAGCGGGAGAAGTGATACAAGGGGGAAAGGAAGTTATGGGAGTCACCCCCCTACTCCCTTCATCTGCTGTGGAGTTACCAAAGGATCCTGGTATCTCCTGCAAAGAGAATGAACCCTTCCATTTACATAATGGAGAATCCGAATCTAGTACGTGTGTGCAATCCTTGCATATGGCAGAAATGGGGATAGATACAAAGCAAATCCTACACACACACACACACACACACACACACACACACATCATTGACAGAAAAGGAGGAAAACTGCATGAAAAAATCTTCAAAGTATTATCAGTAAGTCCATACCTTGTTTCAGAACAACAGTACCACCTTTATTGACAGCAATTTTGGCATTATCAATGGGTCCTGGAGGATCTAGTATACAGAAAAAATATATTTGATGGAAAGTAACTGGCAATGCAAGATTTAAGAGAGAAACAACAGATAAGCCACTTTTGTACTTTCAGCCTTGTTTGTTTTTCCTGCTCCCAATTTTTTAAAAATAAAATACTGAGCTATTAGCAAAATAGAAAGCCACGAGGTTCATGTGGGAACTTACTGGGAGAAAATCCAAGTTACCTATCTACAGACACACAAGGAACTACACATCTTTAGTTTTGCTTTTGTCTCTATTTGACACATTGGTTGCCTTGTACTATAAACTTTCTAAAAACCTGGCTGAATAACTCATTTTTTTAAAAAACTATCCATTAAAAATATAATGTAAGTGCCTTAAACTGCAAGCGTATTTGCATAGATCTGTTTGAATCTGGTTTCATTGCAAGCTGCAGTAGTTTCTTGTATGCACATGTGTCATGTGCCAAATCCTGTTCTCATTATTTTCTCATCTTTTTTAAACAAAGCATCTGCATGTTGCTAGGCTTGTATCAGAGAAATTTAATGATGAATAAAATAGTAAGTGCATAATAAACCTTACTGCAAATCTGATACTCTTTCTGGAAGCTACTCACCACTGTCCTTGCCTTTCACAAATCCCTCCCATTCTCTGAACCACTGCATACTGATACAATAGAATATGGACGGCGAATCTTCTTCCTGGAATGCCTTATTGAGCTGAAAGACATAAAAACAAGTTCTAAGATCACAACATTTGTACTCCTTATGAAGTTCCCTTATGTACATTGAGACATATTTCTGAGTAGTTTTCAGAATTATACTCTTAAGATATTCCAGTTATAGCTACAGAACAACAATTCTAGTAAGAAATCTTTAATAATTGTATTTGTTATATTTACCCCCGTCTGTGGAACTCAAGGCATTTGCAAAAGCTAAAACCATGAACAGCTTTGTTTATGAATAAGTGAAAACCATTGTCATTTATTTACTACTAGCTGAGGACCCGGCGGTGCCCGGGTTATTTGAGGAAGGCATTGTGTGCCAAGGTTGATTCCTATTAGATGTTTATGGGCTTCTGTGTGCCCATAATCAGTTTGGTCCTGATTCGTCATTGGTGTGGGCCACAGTGCTCTAAGGAAGTGAATTGAAGTACTGCAAGTCCCATCATCCATGGTCCATCCTCCCTCAAACTGCACCAGGATGTAGAGTGGGTTATGGGGGCTCTCTGTGCCAAGTTTGGTCTTTATCGGTCTTTGTTGGGGGCCACAGTGGTCTCTGGGAACAGAAGGGTTGGAAAGTACTCCAAGTCCCATCATCCATGTCCATGCGCCTCCCCCCCCCCCCCCCTACCTCACCAGGATGCGAAGGCAGTCATGGGGGTTATGTGTGCCAAGTTTGGTCTTGATCAGTCATTGGATGAGGGTCGCAGCGGTCTCGGGAAGTGAGTGGAGGTACTTCAAGCCCCATCATCCATGCTCTGCTCTTCTCCAAACTGCACCAGGACATAGAGTGGGTCATGGGGGCTCTGTGTGCCAAGTTTGATATTTATCGGTCTTTGTTGGGGGCCTCAATGGTCTTTGGGAAGCAAAGCGCTTGGAAGTACTACAAATCCCATAATCCGAGGTCCATCTTTCCCAAACTGCACCAGGACGTAAAGGGCATCATGGGGGTGGGTTATGGGGGCTCTCTGTGCCAAGTTTGGTTCAGGTCCGGCTGAGGCCTAGTCAGGAGAATCAAGTTGAGGAAGCCTTACTGTCAATTCAGGCTGAGGGCTAGTTTTTAAAATCAGCTAAAGGAAGCCTTTTTGTAAAGAACTGTCTGGCACCTTTGAGATTTGGGATGTTGGAATGCTGGCCAATCCATGGTCCATCCTCCCTCAAACTGCACCAAGACGTAAAGTGGGTCTTGGGGGTTCTGTGTGCCAAGTTTGGTTTTGTTGTCTCATTGTTGGGGGCTGCAAAGTGTTTTTGACTTAAACTCCCACCATGCCTGACTGGCTCAGGCCTTTTCCTTACCTCCTTCTGGCACTTTTGAGTCTCGGAATGTTCGTGTTGGCTGGCCAATGGGAGTTGTTTATGCAAATAACCCCACAGTGGGAGCCAATCCGAAAGCTGCCACATTTCCTTCCGCCCTCCGCCCCTCCGCCCTCCGGACGCATACAAACATACATACATACAAACATTCCGCTTTATTAAGTTATACAGATTTGATCTTGCATTCAAAAACAAATCTTTTCAAGTTTGCTGTGAATCTTGCCCTTAATGTTGAAATTTCACCATCACATAGCAAAGTGGACAATGTGTGTGTGTGTGTTGGGGGAGAATCATTACAAATTGAATTACTTATAAAAGCCTGAATAAAAGTCAATGTAGACATCTTGGCTTGGAACTTTAATTGTCCTTGTGCAATCAGAAACTATCCTTTTGTTTGTTATCCAATCTACCAAATTAAATTGTGTGGGCACTTCCTCGCAGTGGAGGCATACCACACACAGAGTGTTTTTCAATGGTGATCCAAATAATTAATTTTAAGAATGTACGTTTAAAAACCCACAAATTTTTAAAAGGAAGAACACATTACCCGAACAAACATTTCCAGTTCTGTCTTTCTTCTTTTCTCTATTTTCTCTGCTTCCACTTGGCAGGTATGGCAAACATATAGATGGTTAACAGCTGGTCCTCCACCATACCTGTAATTGTAGAGTATCAAACAATCCTTGAGCTCTAATTTGTATTTTGAAGTATTAAAAGGTATATATTAAACAATTATTATTCACCATTAAACAACAAATACCTTTATTTTGATCAATATCAGTGTCCTACAAAATTAGGTTAAGGTAAAGCTTTTCCCTTAGATTAAGTCTAGTCGTGTCCAATTCTGGGGAGTGGTGGTCATCTTCATTTCTAAGCCAAAGAGCCGGAGTTGTCCATAGATGCCTCCAAGGTCATGTGGTCAGCCTGACTGCATGGAGCACCATTACCTTCCTGCCAGAGTGGTATCTATTGGTCTACTCACATTTGCATACTTTCTAACTAGCAGAAACAGGGGCTAACAGTGGGAGCTCACCCCGCTCCCTGGATTCAAGCCACCGACCTTTCAGTCAGTAAATTCGGCAGTTCAGCGGTTTAACCTACTGCATCACCCGGGACACTCCTACAAAATTAGTTTGATTTAATTAACAAAAAAGCCTTGCTCTTCTACAGGCGTAGACATTATGTACTTCTCCAGTTATTACTGGACTACAGTTAGCATGAGCGATGCTGGAAGATGCAATCCAATAACACCTAGAGGGCTGCATGTTTCAACAAAGGTGAGCAAAATGCAGCCTTCCAACTGTTGTTTGACTCCCAATTCCCAGTACTTCTCATACTAGCTATGCTGACTACTAGCTCTTATTGTAAGTTGCAGTCTAGAAGCATATTTAGACAGCCCTGGTCTCCAATAATAATGAACTACAAACACTTTACCTACTCTTACCATGGAAATATGAACTCCTTTTTGCGTGTTTTCAACAAGTACAACATATGTGTATGTAGGGAGATTGCCTAGTACTGCCTATCTGAACCAGTCTCCAACAAAAAGGGCCTTTACAGGAATAGCAACTTTTACAAACCTTTATGAGGAAAAGAAATTTATTGATATATGGTATTCAACCTTAAAGAACACATTCGCTATTAGCATGTTAAAAACGGTCTTAAACAGTATGTTCTGCTGTTGGTGTAAAGTTAAGAATTGAAGGAGGTGTTCAGACAATTTTTACAAAGATACATCATTCTCAGTTAGGCTGAAGAAGCAAGCCAGCTTAGGGGCAAATGCATTGAATTGAAGTTTAACTGCAAAATGGGGTTCTCTTTTCTCCTTTCTGTTCCGAATTTGTTCCAGAGGTCCCTCCAAACTCCCAAACCGGATTTTGAAGGGGCACAGAAGGCTGTGGAATTTCACACACACAGCAGTTTCAACTTAACAACTGGAAAACCATATTGGACCCATAAATATTCTGCCTGTAGAACGAAGCACTCTCCAGTCTTGTAAAAAAGCAGAGTGTAAGGGACTTCTGTTAACATCCCTTCATTGTCCCTTAAAAAATAACTCCAGAAATTTGGAGGATGTTCCAGAAGAGCAAGAGCAATCAAAGGTGCTGCCTAGGTAAATCCTCAAGGTTGTTTTCTGTCCATTCACTAAACCCACCACTAGATCAAAGCAAATAAGAACGTATGTACCGATGCATGATTTGTTGGGGTTTTGTTTGAAAGTGATATTCTAATTGTTAGAATATATGATTTTGCAGTCATTTAAAAAATGTACACTCCAAAAACAAAGTATTATTTTCTTGATAAATGAAAGTATCTAATTAACAGTAATCTACACATTTTATGTTTATTGGAAATAGGTTAATAAGGCAGTCCCTGAAGTTCCTCAACCATCTGTGGGTGATGTAGATTCTGTCAGTTGTGAATTCAATGGCTTTGGTTTTTAATTTTTTTGTTCTTTGAACTTACCTAGTTTATTTAACACTAGCTGTACCCGGCACGCGTTGCTGTGCCCTATTTAGGAGATGCGAGAAAGTCTGAGTATGTAAGGGCTGTTATTGATGTTACTTATGGTCTTGGTGGGGTCATGGCTGTGTCGTTGTGGGTTGTTCTGGTGGGTGGGATGTTGAAGTCCTGGGGAGTTGTCGGTGTGTGGTGTTGCTGGCATTCTGCAGAGCTTGTGAATATACAATGTTTTTTGTCTTTCCGTCTGCTGTGTTGATGTAGAGGTTGATGCTTGTGTGGGTGGGGTATTTTGGGTGTTTGTGTGTGTTTGTAGAGTATCAGTACAGTGTTGTGTTGTGGTTGGAGTATAGGTGGAGTTGGTTTTTGTTTGTGGTGGTGGTAGGTGTTGTGTGTGCGGGGTCCCGTGAAGTTGGGGGATGGGTTGTGATAGGAAGTTGTGTTGTGTGGGTAGGAATTGCTGGAGTATTATGCCTGGGACGTGTGTGTATTTGGAGGTGTGTGTGGTGGTGAGTAGTGAGTGCAGTCCTGGGTTTTGTGTTGGGGAAGTTGTCAGGTATTTGTGGGGTGTATTTTGTGTGTGTTGTGGTGACATAGTTGTCTCAGTCTGGCTGTGTGCTGGTTGTGATGTGGAGGGGGTGTTGCTTTTGCCAGTGGTGTTTGTTGTGAATTTTGGTTGGGGTGGGTTTTTGTGTTGCAGGATTGTTTTTTTTTTGTGAGTTTTGCAAGTTTGTGTTATTCTGGCGGTATGTATTTGTCAGTGGTGCCTGTGTCCCTGGTGCCTTATTTGTGTTAGTGTTATGTCCTCCTGGTAGTTGTTATGTCCTCCTGTGTTAGTTGGTTGTACTGTGTAGGTTTGTGTAGCAGTGGTATGTATGCATTGTGTGTGTTGTGTGTCTGTTGTGTTGTGGGTCTGTAGAGGTAGGCATCGCGAATTGTGTGGCTGTCATGTTGTGGGTGTGGTGTTTGTAAAGTGGGTGTTTTTTGTTGTGGGTGTCTTTTGTCCTGCGAGTGGTATGTATGTGCTCTGATCACATAGTTGTGTATCTTCTGCATATTGGCGTTGTGTGGTATTTTTTGCTGGCTTGGTCTTTTGGATTGTGTTTCTCGAGTGTGGGAACCTGCTCCCTCCTAGAGCTTGGCCTTGGCAGTTTAACCCACAAACACCAACTGACTAAACTCAAATCACTCAGCATTCTAATTTAGCCTTGGCTGTCTCCGCCCACCGTTACTATGGGAACTCAGCCTCCCTGCATTTTGTGTGGGCCGATGTTGGCCAATGGGATTCGCTGGCGGCCGCAGAGGACGCTGGGAAATGTAGTTTTTTAATTGTTGTTTTGAGGGCCTTCTAGGTTTTGGGGGGGAAAGTTTCTTTGCTAAAAACCTTCCTTGCCTGAGGCCTATTTTTGTTGGCAAGTTTGGTGTCTCTGCCTTGTAAGGTTTCTCTGCCTAGGACGGTCGTTCGATGACGGGTCTTCGTTTATATATATATATAGATATCCAATGTATTCAAAACTCCTTTTACCATATTTTATAACAATATTTTAAAAAACAACCTATCTGAAATATATTTGTCTCCGTCATCATCTGGAGCCCACGATGGCACAATGGGTGAAACCCTTGTGCTGGCAGAACTGCTGACTCATAGTTAGCAGTCCTGACTTTGAATCCAGGGAGTAGGGTGAGCTCCTGTCTCAGCTCTAGCTTCCCATGTGGAGACATGAGAAAAGCCTCTCACAGGAGGGTAAAACATCAAACATCCTTGCATCTCTTGGGCAACATCCTTGCAGATGACCAATTCTCTCACACCAGAAGCAACTTGCAGTTTCTCAAATCACTCCTGACACGGAAAAAAAAAATCATCTGATGAATTATATTCCCAATTGTGGTGGATCATTCCTCCATGCTATCCCAAAATGGCACAGATCCTGAAACCTTTATTTTGTACTGTTGAGAAAAACAAATGACAACCTGATGTATTTATAATTTTAGCTGATACTGTCTATAATTCTATGGAAGATGGCAGCATAGAAACATTTCAAAACCAAATAATTTTATTATACATTCTAATAAAAAATTGAAGGAAATATGAATCAAGAGTTCCTTTTTATTTTTGGATTGTGTTAGGGATTCCTCATCTTCAGAAGAGGAGGGGGAGCAGGAAAGTGTTCAGGAATCAGAAGTGGAGTTAGAATCAGAAGATGAGCTTTTGCAAGAGCCCACATTTCTGGAAAGGTGACAGGAAACAGAGCAGAGACGCCATTCAGCTAGAATAGCTGCTAGAAACACCAAAGTAATTGGGAACTGCAATAGCACTTTCTGCGTGGGGAATTCAGGGATATAAATCAGAAGCAGTAGTCAGCTTTTGCTGGTAACAAACAACCCTGATGCTTAGGTCTTCACTCCCATTTGTATCTGCTTCGAGTCTGCATTTGAGAAACTGCTTCTAAGGATTTATTGGTCAATGCACGTTGTTCTTTGTCTGATGTGAGACTGCTGTTTTATTTTGGACTTTATCAGAGACTTGAATATTGTGTCTGCATCAAGTCTGCTTTCTTTTGCATTATACAAGTGTGTGTGCTGTTCTTTAATGTTTTGCTGAAGTAAAGCAGTTTTCATTTACTTTCAATGTGGTATTAAGGCTGTTCTTGAGGGGCAAATCAGGACGGATTGGCTTTTCCTTTCATACTTTTAGTAGCACACTAAAACGAAGTTATAAATTTCTTCTTTTAACCACTCAAAGATGGAAAGCTCAAATGCCCATGGTATAAGTTATATTAATAGGGGTTACAGCAAAAATCTTGCCAAAGATGTCAAGATCCAGCTGTAAGGCACATATAAAAGGCTGGTAGGGAAAAAACATATTAAACATAAGAGAACTCATTCCCAAAGAATAGCTACCCTATAAGTTGCCATAGAGCATTAACTTCAGATAATAACTTCAGGTTTAAGTCCTAATACATATTTCAATACTCTAGACAGAGCTTATATTTCATGCCATTAGTTGAAAAGTTTAGGCACATGAAAGACAACATTCTGCCCTATTTTATCTCATTCTATTATGTGAAAATTGTTACTGGAATCCAAACCTCTTGTGGTGTGTAATGTAAGCTATATTTATCTGCTACTCTATATCTTAGAGCTAAATTATCTTGGCAAGAACTGTCTGGTCAAAAATAGAATCCGAAAACTTAATGAAAGCATATTTCTGGGACTAAAATAATGATAAATTCAGAACATCCAGTTTGTCAACCTTGCAGATGTTTCAAATTTCTATTTTATTATGTTGAAAACTCTCTTCCCTTTATTTATTTACTCTTAAATGAATAGTATACAGGATTTAAAGTCAAATCCTTCACGTGTTTCCCTGATTTCAGCTGAACTGTGTACAATAAGACTCGCTCCAAAGACAGCATGTGCACAAGTGAAGCTTCAATGCACATTTCTTTTCTGGTTTAGAGCGCAAGAGGTGACTCCACTCTTTAGCACTAACAAGTGGACAAAGCACCTTATGGTGTCAGAAGCTGTATTTTTCTATCTCTAAATTGTGTAGTTTCTTAGAAGCCAGTCCCATAATAATAATAATAACTATTATTATTCCATGCCTCCCTCTCCCAGAAGGGACTCGAGGTGGTTTGCATGGGGACAAGTCAAAACAGACATGGATTAAAAACATGACAAAATAAAATAAACAACATCATAATAATATAACACAACATCATAATAAAACAATCAATAGCCTGAACAGTAATAAATACTGAACTCGGAGGGTAGGAGCTTGTGCAATATACTTTTAAGACAGGGGCTGGTGGAAAAGTGCAAGAGCCAATAATAAATTAGGGCTAGAAGGGCAATGTCATTTCATTTAGAGCACCAGATCTGTAGGGCAGGGGTCAATGCTAAAGTGCAGGGGCTGATAGTAAATTATAATTAGGGGGCCAATTATCTGGTGAATTGTCTAATCATAGGCACAGCGGAACATCCACATTTTAGGTCCTTGAGAAAAATGGGCAGAATGGGTGTCATATCAAAAACACAAAGATCATTTTAATTTATGGAAAGAATGGTTTCTTTGAAAAGAAGGCTCTTTGATCCAGCAGAGATTTACATGAGCAAAACAGAGGATGTGGTCTTCATATAAGCTTCTCTTTTTTTGCCAGCAGCCCCTTCCCTACAACCACTTCCAATGCTGTCACGGAAGGTCACATTTGTAAGTATATCTGAAATATTTGAAAGTGTAAGGATGAACAAGAATTGCATCCCTGTCTTTTGTCCAGATGTCTTTATTGGATTGAAGATCTGAGAAGCAAGAAAATATGCTGTTCAATTCTGTATACAGTCTTTATAAATCAGTTTCTTTATACTAGATACTAGATTAGGTGCCATGTAATTTTATCTTTATGTGCGACACCTTGAGTGCTTTTGTGGGGTTAATCTCTCCCAGCTGGGGTTAATCTCTCCCAGCTCTGCCCACCGGGTTATTCCGTACAGCACCAAGCGAGACCGGGAGGGCGGGAGGGGAGTCGCAGTGGTCTATAAGGATTCCATCCCTTGACCAGGTGCCCCATCCCGCAGTCAACCACGTTCGAATGTGTCGGCCTAAGGGTTGGTGATCGGGACAGGATAGAGATTCTGCTAGTGTACCGACCACCCCGCTGCACTACAGTCTCCTTACCTGAGCTAGCTGGAGTGGTCTCAGGCCTGGCCGTGGAGTCTCAGCGGCTCATCGTGCTGGGAGACTTCAACGTCCCATGCCGAGACCACTCTATCAGGAGCGGCTCAGGACTTCATGGCCGCCATGGCAACCATGGGCCTGTCCCAGCTAATATCAGGTCCCACCCATAGTGCAGGACACACGTTAGATCTGGTTTTCTGCCAGGGATGGGATGAAGGTGGCGGAGTGAAGGAACTGACCATCATTCCTTTGCCATGGACCGACCACCACCTGATCAGGTTTAGACTCACTGTCCCTTTCCACCTCCGCAGGGGTGGTGGACCTATTAGAATGGTCCACCCCAGGAGACTTATGGATCCGAATGGATTCCTGACGGCTCTTGGGGATTTTCCCGCCTCCTCGGTAAGTGACCCTGTCGAGGCTCTTGTTTCTCTCTGGGACAGGGAGATGACAAGGGCTATTGACACGATCGCTCCAGAACGCCCCCTCTTGAGTAACCGAGCTAAACCAGCTCCTTGGTTTACTGAGGAGCTGGCAGCAATGAAGCGAAAAAAGAGGAGGCTAGAGTGTGTGTGGCGTCGGAAGCGGAGCAGATCAGCTCGTGCACGCCTGGTCCCATTTTTGAGGACTTATGACGCAGCAACAAAAGCCGCACAAAAAACATCTATCGCGGCCAAGGTGGCCACTGCGAAGAACCGTCCAGCGGAACTGTTCCGAGTCGTTAGGGGTCTTTTAAATCCGCCACAGTGCGAGATCCCTGACGGCTCGGTGGTACGCTGAAGAATTTGCTAAGGCCTTCGCGGATAAAGTGGCGCTGATCCGTTCCGATTTCGATACCACTTTAACGGCAGTCTCTGAGGATGTGACAAGAGCATCTCCTTGTCCGGTTTTAATGGATTCGTTTCAATTGGTTCAGCTCGAGGATGTGGACAAGATCCTTGGAGAGGCAAGGCCCACTACATGCATCCTAGACCCCTGCCCATCCTGGCTGATAAAGGAAGCCAGAGGGGGTTGGCAGAGTGGGTGAAGGAGGTGGTTAATGCCTCCTTACAGGAGGGCAAAATTCCAGGCAGCTTAAAACAAGCTGTTATAAAACCGCTGTTGAAAAAAGCAACTCCAGGGGTTCTTGGTAGACACTGATTATCTTGATCCGGCACAGTCTGGCTTTAGGCCGGGACATGGTACTGAAACAGCCTTGGTCGCCTTGGTAGATGATCTACGCTGAACTCGACAGGGGAGTGTGTCCCTGTTGGTTCTGCTGGACCTCTCAGCGGCTTTCGATACCGTTGCACACGGTATCCTTCTGGGTCGCCTTGCAGACATGGGGCTTGGCGGTACTGCTCTGCAGTGGCTCCAATCCTTCCTGGAAGATCGTACCCAGAAGGTGTCATTGGTTGACACCTGTTCGGCTCCACAGCCGTTGTCTTGTGGAGTCCCTCAGGGTTCAGTTCTGTCCCCGATGTTATTCAACATCTACATGAAACCGCTGGGAGAGATCATTCGGAGTTTCGGAGTAAGGTGTTATCTGTACGCAGATGACGTCCAGATCTGTCACTCCTTCCCACCTGTCACCAAGGAGGCTGTCCAGACCTTGAACCGGTGCTTGGCCGCTGTGTCGGACTGGATGAGGGCTAGCAAATTGAAACTAAATCCAGACAAGACAGAGGTCCTCCTGGTCAGTCGCAAGGCCAAACAGGGCATAGGGTTACAGCCTGTGTTGGATGGGGTTACACTCCCCTGAAGACGCAGGTTCGCAGCTTGGGAGTGATCCTGGATTCATCGCTGAGCCTGGAACCCCAGGTCTCAGCGGTGGCCGGGGGGAGCTTTTGCACAGTTAAGACTCATGCGCCAGCTGCGCCCGTACCTTGGGAAGTCTGATCTGGCTACGGTCGTCCACGCTCTGGTCACATCCCGAATAGATTACTGCAACGCACTCTACGTGGGGCTGCCTTTGAAGACAGTTCGAAATTGCAATTAGTCCAGCGGGCGGCAGCCAGATTGCTAACGGGAGCTACATACAGGGAGCATACCACCCCTGTTGTGTCAGCTCCACTGGCTGCCTGTCCAATTCCGGGCTCAATTCAAAGTGCTGGTTTTGACCTTTAAAGCTCTATACGGTTCTGGCCCAGCCTACTTGTCCGAACGCATCAGCCGCTATGTCCCACCTCGTAATCTAAGATCATCCGGGGAGGCCCTGCTCTCGCTCCCGCCTACGTCTCAGATGAGGCTGGTGGGGACGAGGGATAGGGCCTTCTCGGTGGTGGCTCCCCGCCTGTGGAATGCGCTTCCTATTGATGTACGATCCACCACATCCCTCCTGGCCTTCAGGAAAAAGTAAAATCCTGGCTGTGGGACCAGGCAGTCGTACACCAGCACAAGGCAGCATTTTAGATTGGTTTTTTAATGAAAGTGGGTGATTATGGCCAATGTTTTTATGGACTGAACATTGTTTTAATCCAGAGTGAATGTGTATGGTGCTAATGTAGTTGTATTGTAATGTATTTTTAATGTATTTTAATTGTTGAAGTGTTTTGGGGTTTATATTGTTGTTGTGTGGGCATCGAATTGTGCCATACTGTAAGCCACTCTGAGTCCCCCCTTGGGGGTTGAGAAGAGATGGGTAAAATCCCGAAATAAATAAATAAATAAATAAAATAAATAAATTTGTGAGCCGCCTTGAGTCTGTTCGCGGAGATGGGGTGGGATATAACTAAAGTTATATTATTTTATTATCAGATTAGGAAAAACGTTATGTTTCACAACTGGAAGCTTACCTGCTATATAAGTTATCCCAGATGTTCTGAGGCAGCATTACTACCAGGTCCTCAATAGATGTAGCCTTGTAAGGAGGAACTCCTGTGGACGTGAAGACAATTTCAAGGAATATTTTTTATCATTGTAAAATATTTACAGTAGTTGAGGCTGTCAGAGGAAACTGATATTATAGCAGTCCCCCTAGATCTGAGGAGAGACATATGAACTTGAGTTGAACTTAAGCCATTAATGTGTACAGAACATTTTAATTCTATCTAATAATTTGCACAAGAACCATTAAATCTTAAACGAGATAAAAGAAATTCCAAGCAACAAATACAACTTTTCCCAAATGGTGCCTAATAAACCCCTCAACTTTTGGATAAAAAGGTTTGTAACCAGATGGGGAAGTACAAAAGGTTTGTGCAACAGAAAAAACTCAAGCTACTTTATTCAAATCAAAGGGTTGAACCCTGACACAATCCACTTCTAAACATCATTTGTGGGACTATTGGAATTACTTGTACAGCTTCCACCTGAGACTGCATCCTCAAAAATGTGAAATACATTCATAGGTTCATCGTATAACATCTGAAGGAAACAATAAGTTGAGCAGTTTGATCGTCAGAAGAAGCATCATGCCAAATCTGAGAAATTACAACCAAGCTATTATATCAATCAGACAACTAAAGAAAATAAAATTTTCACTGTAATTGTTTATTTAGAACTCTACCATGAAATATACAGTAATCATAGCTTCATATGTGAGACAGTAAAACAGTATCCGGCCACTATGGATTCGATTCTCAAGGTTTTGTTTTTTTTAAAGTACTGGACACGACTCAATTGTAAAATGAATAAGATTTGTGTCATCTTTGTCATTTAGCACCTTTGGAGGTATTTTGCTTTAAACCCAAAAATAATATTATACATACTGTCCAGGAATATTTAAAATTACATATGTTTTTAGACCTGTTACTAGGATTATTGGTGGCACTGATAAGAAAATTGCATTGGATAGACTGCATTAGCTATAATTTTTTAGATATACTCGTAGTTATTATGATTTTATATGGGCAAGCAGATGAAGACTGTATCTCAAAAACTAAAGCTGACGGGAAAGCAGGAACCAGCAAGTCAAATATACCCAGAAACAGGGTCAATATTTGAGGAAGCAAAATGTGTGTTGCCCAGTGTTGTTATTCAAGGTACAGTCTAAAAAAGGTAAAACCCTGAACTAAAATGTTTTTTTTCCTGTTTGGAACTGAATTTTCTTCCAAATAGGGCAACTTTAACAGTGTGTTTTAAAATGAAAAGTGCCCTTTCTTGTGAGAGGCAAAAATCACAAAGCAGCCTCTAATTTCACTTGGAATTGATATATATGATTAAGAACTTGATTCAAAGAAATTCATTAGCTCTTTTATTTTGGATCTCACCACTTTAGAAGTAGAAGGGGTTTTTTTCCGTGTCAGGAGCGACTTGAGAAAGTACAAGTAGCTTCTGGTGTGAGAGAATTGGCAGTCTGCGAGGACATTGCCAGGGGACACCCAGATGTTTGACCATCCTGTGGGAGGCTTCTCTCATGTCCCCGCATGAGAAGCTGGAGCTGACAGATGGGAGCTCACCCAGCTACTTGGATTTGAACCGCTGATCAGCAGTTCTGCCAGCACAAGGGTTTAACCCATTGCACACCACCAGGGCCTCCTAGAAGTAGAGTTGATACTGCTTTTAGTGTTTTGCACCTGTCCATGTATTTGAAAACGGACACCCTCTATATACCAATACTTTTATGTATTGTTTATCAATGTACCTGAGCAAGTGCTCTTTCATTGATTTAGGACACACTTCAAGGTTTTTTTTTAAATAAAAAAACAGGGTCAGATGTTTGGCTTGTGAGAGGGGAAATGAGTGTGTAGGAAAAAGTATTCAAGTTAGTGTGAGCATAAACAGCAAAGCAAATTGATACTGAACAATGAAAACACTGTTCTTTCTCATTCCTATCTTATGCATAACTATGATTTAAGGCCACTGATGATTATTGTAAGCAACCATGAGCAAATTACAGTACATGAAATGGATGTGTATAATTTTAAATCAGCACTAATGTAGCCTTCAAAAAGGTGCATAACTCAAAAGAGTTAAATGCTAAAAGAAGCTGTTCTGACTCTTAATAAAACAATAAGGGAAGGCAGGGCACAAGATCACATCCTGAATTCATTACATAAGACACTAAATTCTGTAAAACAGCAACAGTGAAAGTCTACTAGCAAACAGGCAAGGTCAATGAAACTGTAAATGTATTGTTCCAAATCAAGAAAAGAAGCCTTAAACTTCATAGGAGGACAGTTTCCATAACGGCACTCTCACCTCCATGTATGCAGAGGAAATCATTGTTTGAAATAGGTCCTGGCTCTGCAAAAGTCCTATATTTATTCAGCCACTGTCGGGAAATGTAAAATTGGAGGAGGCTTGGTTCCATCACATTTAGATTTGACAGCTTTTGTCTCTCTCTTTTGGCTTCTTCATTGCTTTTTCTGTTGGAAAGAAGTAATACTAAAGATCAATAACATGCATAAGAGTCATGGGCACACTAGGTAATAGTGAAGAAACAGATTTATCCAATCTACTGTTGAAAATAAGATACCATGATCACTTTTATCCATTCTGAAATATCCAATTCAATTAACATACCTTTTTTTAGATTCATAGGCCAAGATTCAGTTATTAGTTCAGATTAAACAACTTGAAACAGCTATACTTTCAATTTAAAGGTGTCTAATGTCTCTTCCAACTCCATGATTTTATGATTTTGGCTCTGTCTGCATTAAAAGAGCAGCAGCAAAGATGATCTAAAAATATTTTTCCCTGAAACTGTAAACGTATTTTTAAAATACCCTATCTATTTAGGCAAACACAGTACAACACCAGTATCTGCGAGGGATACATACCAGGACACCCCTGTGGATACCTGAAGCCACAAATAATAGCAAACCCTACATTTTGACCAAACTTGGGACAGAAACATATCATAGGATCATATCATATCAGAGGATCTAGATAGCTAGGAATAGGTTTTTAATCTGTTTTAAGGGTTTAAATTGTTTATTTTTAATACTGTTCATGTTTAATTCTATTTTAATGTTTGTATCCTTTTAGATTTTCATTGTATTGTATTGATTTTACTGTAAGCTGCTTTGAGTGTCTTTTTAAAAATGCTTTTGACACGAAATAATAATAATGCAGTTGCAAAAGTGGGATATTATTATTATTAATAATAAATAATAATAATAGTGGCTACAAGCACTCCTGTAAATTACGTTCAGATGCTACTATGCAGGTTTGCTATCCCATCTATGAAGAATGTCTGTAGAGACACTTGAAGTTTTCTGAATAAAGATCACTACAATTAGTTTCCTTTTCATTTTTCATTCCAGGACCAATAGCTGTCCTTTAAAGCAAGTTCAATTTCTCTAATTATTTAGTTCATCTTTTTTTTTCAGAGCTTAGATTTTTTCCCCTCTCATTCATGGAATTTATTTGCTGCTAAGACTGGAACAGTTGTTTTCTCTTCCTGATTTAGCTCACATTTCCAAAAGAAAAAAAAGCCCTCAATCACTGGAGCTGATGTGTTTTCAAGCTACTACAGTGAATCTCCTTGTTCTTCAGCTCCCAGCTGCTGATCTACTAACGGCGCCTTCCTGTAGCAACTGCATTTTACAATCCTTTTACATGGACACTCCTATGAATTGAAATGAGGAAACTGAAGTTATCCATTCTAAGTGCTCTCTCTGCAGAGTTCAAGTTTACTGCAGTAACAAAATCCCACACACCTGCAGGGAGTGTAACAAATTATAAAGTATTTGAAATTAACAGGACTATCAGAAGGCATATCAGATTATACTGTAATTTTTCATCATAAATGCATAGTTGTCAAAGCAATGTTTTCACAGTCCTAGTTAATACGATTACAATATTAAAATCAAATCTCTTAAGCTTATCCAGTGCATGACTTAATAAAAAGGGATAAAGACTGCTTTCTGTTTCTTTTTGCATGGATTAGGGCTAGGGCAACAATTCAATAAGCTCCAAGAACATACTATAAAAATATTAAAGGAAAACCTGGGGGGAAAAGATCTCATGGAAGAACAGGAAATGGTAAAACTGTTAAGAATGAGCCGGGGGGGTGCACCAAATTTCGGCACACAAGCATCTCCAAAGAAGCAAAGCTTTCTGTTGGGCAGCTGATCAAAACTCTCAGTCAGGCATCCTCAAACTGAGGCCTTCCAGCTTTTTGGACCTCCAACTCCCAGAACCCCTAACAAGCTTGTTCAATGGTCAGGAATTCTGGGAGGCCCAAACAGCTGGAGGGCCGCAGTTTGAGGATGCCTGCTCTAAGTAATAGAAAGCACTAGCCAGCTTTGCTTCTCCTTCTCTTAAAATTCATGTGGAACAAACTTAAAAGAAATTTACCGAAAATGATGAGCTAAACTCAGGCTCGACGTTCCCTTTGATCTAAGGGAAGGAACTTACTAGTAAAAAGGAGCAGGAAAGCAGGCTGAGCTCTCTTCCACCACGTATTAGAAAAGTCCAAGCAGGGGGAGAGGAAAATAAATGAAAGATATTCCCTGCCCTTCAGCTGATGGCGACTTCTTCTGAAAATAGAACAATCCTTGCCATTATATCTAGCACTTTTCACATGTTTTCTCACCTGTAGAAGAGAACATATGCTTCGGCATTTTGGACAGTAGATTCTGTTACTTCAGTGACGCTCTGATCATCAAATTCATACCATCGGTTATTTAGGTTGTTCCGGCAATAAGCTATATAATGGCCATCTGAATTCAAGAAAAAAAATTGTTCAATTTCAGAACCGCAGTGCAAGCAATGATGAGCTTTTAATTCCACCACAGTTCCATTATAATGCAGTATGCCACATATACGCAACTAGAAAGAAAGCATGTACCATATCTACTTACTGATGGCAGTTCCATGATGGCAGATGACTGATAAGAGATCATACATCACTATCTGAGCTGGACTGTCCTTAGCAAGAAAAGGTTGAAGGTCAAGTCCTTCCAAGGGAAAGGATACATGGGTCCCGATTTTTGTAGAAAACATAAGGTCATGCCTGAATCGCTTGAGATGAATGCATAAAATCTGTAAAGAGTTGACATTCAATTATAAATTGATGTTTACCTCGTTTTAGTTTTAAATTATCAAACAATTGGAATTGTTAACAGGCTGGTTCTGTGTTTTCATTAAAGTGTAACTCTAGCAGGGCCATTTATGAATGCTATGGCTTCACCAGGTCTGCAAGTGCCTTGAGCAATATGTTATCTGGGAAGGAAACATACCCCTAAGCATGGCACCCATCCAAACAAACTAATTTCTCTTTGTCTTTATATTTTTCCACCTATATTCTAGCATATTTTCCTTTGGGCGCCCCTCTTGCTTTTTCGTCTCTCTTATGCTCTCCTATAAGAATTGGTTTTTTTCTGTAGTTCAAGCAAGTGTACCATCCAAAATACATTTTACTAATCCAATTTATTGGACTGTAACTCTTTTTTAATGAGAGATATTACCATATATCTTTCCAACCTCTTTTACATATCAGAACCATAAGAATGAGTGATTCTTGCATAGATTGCTAATTTAATAATTAGCCAGAAAAACCTCCTTCTGTATTAGAATACATTCACACATGCATGTTTATTCTTCATCAACTACATTGTCAAAGTGATAACTTACATATAAGAAACAGGTATTATAAAGTGTATATAACATATTATCATACCAGAACAGATGAAATGCAACTCTTCTCCATGGAAATAGTTTACATGTCCATATATTGAAAATATATACTAATTGAACAAAAAGCATTATGAGAATCATTCCTAACTATATAACTTACAAAGAGAGCAGCAGGCTGTATGGCTACCACATAGGTTTAAACAAGAATTCTTTTAATTTACTTTAGCTGTAAATCCACCTGAAAGATCTGAGTAAGTGATCCAATATAATCAGATATAAGCATATTCCAGGACAGTAGTCAATGCAGCTATAGTTTACTATTCACATTGATCCATTATTAAAAATCAGCAGTGATACATAAAACATATTTCTAAAAAAATTAAAAATACCTCAGGAAAGTGTTGAACTTTGCAGAATTTTACTCCATTTCTTAACCTAAAGAAAAGAAAGCATTTAGCAGAATTTTAAAGATGATTTATTACAGATACAGATTGTTTCAGAAATACTGAGAACTGGGTTCCCTAGTCCACCCAGAGAGAACCAAAAAGAAGCACTGATCACCTCTACTTTCTTAGTGCTCCTTTTGAGGGTAAAGTCCTCAAATTCTGCTAATTCGTTCCAACTCAGCAGTAGCCCTTAATCCTACTTCAAAAGCTATTCCATTCTGAATCTTTAGAGAAACATGTGGGGGGTTTGCGGATACAAGACGCTGTAACAGGAGTAAAAGGAGAGGAACAATCCCTTACAATTTTGTCGGTGGTTACAAGAGACAGTTATTTAATGCACGCAGCCCCCAAGTTACAAACATCCAGCTTACGAATGACTCATAGTTAAGAATGGGGATGAGACAACAGGAAGTGAGAGAAATCCCCCCCCCCCCGGAAGGGAAATTCACTCCTTGAGGTATTATCATGGGGAAAAGGCGTCTCCACTAGTCATGGGCCTGGTACCTGTATTTATTTTAATTATTTATTTCGAGGATTTATACCCCGCCCTTCTCTACCCCCGAAGGGGGACTCAGGGCGGCTTACATCGGCAGCAATTCGATGCCCCATATATATAATCAATAAAAACAACAATTATACAATAAAATCACACATTCAACGGATTTAAACACATTTAAAGTGCAAATAGTCCAAGTTCTATAATCACTAATTGATCTGAAGCCAGTCCACAGTCCGTTTCTGTATCACCTGTTTGATTCGTGTTTCCATTTTGTTCCATCCATTCAGATAGCATGGAACATGAAATCCCCTCCTGAAACTAAAATAAACTCAATACGAAAGGCAGGTACTGGCTCCAAGCCTGTTTTCGGATTAATTGCTGTGCACATAGATCCAAAGTGCCTGGGCCTGCTAGGTCCTGGAGCCAAGCGCCAAGTAAGGAGTGCTGCTTACTTGACGCTTGGGTGCAGGCCCTTGCAGGCCTGGGATCTTGGGCCTACATTTTGGGTTGCAGAGCAAGACCACCAGCAGCAAACGTGATGGGTCTTCAGTCCCAGCCAGAGAGCCCTTCAACTCCCCAGATGCAAACCTCATCCAAAAGTGCAGACTAGAGAGGAGAGCTTGAGTGGGAAGCCCCCACCGCCTTCTTATAATGGGCCAAAAGAAAAGGGATCTTTCAGTACTGAAAACTGAGAACAAATATCTACCCTCCCGATTTTGGAAGACTAAGTAGATACAGATCAGGGGGCCCACCAAAAACCAGGACACGAAACGGATCAATGCACACGATTAGTCACCACTGACACTTTATTGCCAATCCTTTTTTCTACAACAAGTCAAATATGAGGTGAAATCTACTGAACAGGGGCACAGAAAGCGAAACAAATTCCACAGAGGTATTAACCCTTTCCTAGGCTATCCAAAGCTAAAGCATATGTGTTCTTGGCTAGATTTACACTTTTAAAATGTAACTGTTCCGACTTGCATACAAATTCAACTTAAGAAGAAACCTACAGAATCGATCTTGTTTGTAATTTTGGGGACTGCCTGTAAATATGGGGTGTGCATGGGTTTCTAATTGTTGACAGAATGGTGCTCCCTTTATCCTTAGCCATATAATCAACAGTGAAGAATCAGAGTTGGAAGAGACCACATGAGCCGTCCAGTCCAACCCCTTGCCATGCAGGAAAAGCACGATCAAAGCCTCCCCGCAGATGGCCATCAAGTCTCTGTTTGAAAGCCTCCAAAGGAGCTTCCACCACACTCTGAGGCAGAGAGCTCCACTGTTGAACAGCTCCTATGGTCAGGAAGTTCTTTTTAATGTTCAGGTGGAATTTCCTTTCATATGATTCTCATCCTCGTTTAAATCTTTCATTTAGTCTGAGAATAGATCCACTGAATTAATGATATTCACAGACTAACCACTGAGCAACTAATTCATTAGATCTACTATAGTGATACAGCCACCTCAGTTGTAACTTTCTGCATAGAAATGAGCAATACAAATCCAAGGGCTCATTATATATATCCCAATTCTTCAGACACAAAGACAGGTTGTAACACCTCCACAGTAAGCACATATATGGCAAACCCACACTGTTCATATCCCCAGCAATCTGTTAGACACATCAAAGAAAGATACAATCAAGTCATCCTCATTGCGTAACTCCACTTTCTGTTAATAGGAAGAAATACTGCAGAGCAGAGGGCCAAGATACCTTGTGCCTAAGTAGCCACCTACGTGTACTATTCAGATTTAATTTCCAGTGCTTGCCAAGATCTAAGGCAAGTAGTCACTTGTAAATTCAATGCAATACCTCACACCTTTGCACGGAAGTAGGTAACCGGTAATTTAAAGCAATTAAAATCTCAATCAAAAAGATTTAATGTTGTAATTGAAAGGAAGATTGAATATAAATCAACCCACATACACAAAAAGTGCGTCTGAAAATCTCACTGCACAGAACTGATTCCACAGTTTCAAAAATACATACATACAGGTATATTTATTTATTTGTTTGTTTTTTTATTCAAACTTCTATCACCGCCATTCCCCAAGGGCTCGGAGCGGTTCACAAGCTTGACATAAAACAATTTACACATATGGCAATATGACAGACAACAAACAAACAACACAGTCCTATAAGGGCATCATCTTGCCATCAAAAGAAGGAAGACTGGGAGTCCCTAACGGGATCACCGGTGACCTATTGCCGGTAAGCAGAGTAGCTTGCATTCTACTCTGTGGCAGTCCAAGAGGGGCGCTCTGGTTTGCCAAGGGAGTGTCCTTATTGACATTGTGCCCAGAACGTGACCATCGGGGCTCTAGCTGCCTATAGCGCGAGCTCCAAAAGGTTCTGGCCTGAAATGTCCTTTGAGTCCTGAATTCAAGTGGTCTGGGCCCCCTCTCCTTTTGAAAACTTTTAGAAATAGACCACTTACTTTTTACATTTTTCACAGCTGTACATATTGTCACCTGCAGACACCACAAGGAAAGAAGCATAGCCATTATTCCAAAACAATTCAAGCACTATTCACTATGCACAAGAATCGACACTGGACATTTCTAGTTTTGTAATACAGTATTTGGGTACTGTTTTAACATAATAAAAACATTTCTCTTAATAAACTCAAGGATCAAGCCTTCAGTTAAAACTTAAAACATAATTATGTAAATTAAAAAGGAAATGACTTCTCAAATTAATATTCTGACCATTTTCTCTTTGATCACATCATATATGCTGACCCAAATATTAGCCATGGCACCTAATTTTACCACAAAAAACTGGGAAATGTATTTACTCGTATATAAGCTGAGGGTGGGAATTGCAAATATCAAAATAAAAATAGATACCAGTAAAATTACATTAATTGAGGCATGCGTAGGTTAAATGTTTTTGAATATTTACATAAAACTGTAATTTAAGATAAGACTGTCCAACAATGATTAAACCATTATTCTAACATTCTTCCATGTAAATGTGCTTACGTATCCTTCCAATAATAGAGTAAAATAATAATAATAAAAAATAATGGAGTAAAATAATAATAATAAATAGAGTAAAATAATGTAATAGTAACAGTAATAATAATAAGAGTAAAATAATAAATGTAATAATAATAATAACAACAACAACAGAGTAAAATAATAAATAACTTTGCCTCGAGTATAATTCGGGAAGGGGAGGGGCATTTTCAGCCTTAAAAAGGGCTGAAAAACTCAGATTATAATCGAGTATATACGGTACTTATTATCAACTGATATATCTACCACAGTATAATGGGAAAATATTAAAACTTGATTTATGTATTTAATTTAGATCCAACTTTTCTCTGATAAGGGACCCAAAGTGGGACTAAAAAGTATAAAAAGTAAAAGGAAGATATTAGTCAAATGAGGAGAATATACTATTTTTAAAACCTTTTACTAAGTATGGCATTTTCTTACCTTTCAGTTCATCTCTAGCAAAAAAGGCAGCGAGGCAATCTTGTAAGGTAACTGTTGGACCCCAAAACCAGCTAGGAATACATGAGACAACAAACCTGAAACATCATTGATAGAAAAAACAGCAAAGGTTCTGCTAGTAGAGCAGAAACAGCAATAAAAACATTGAAGTATTGAAAAGAAACCAACCTTTTGAAATATTCCACAAAAAAAGCTATCCATCCTTGAGGAGCATATGCTTCACCACATGACCCTGCCTTGACAAGAGATGTCTGATGACTTGCAGAGTGCAGCTTGGCAAGGTCTTCCTTACCTGGAATAGGCAACGATAAATCCTGGAAAGTCTCCAGGGTAACTGACACCTATGTGAAAGAGTAAGACATTAGGCCAACCATAATTTTCAAAAGTGTGTTAACTTAATTTTAAAAGTTTTTTTCCATGAAAGGCAACTTAATCATAAATTATGGGAACATGAAGTTGGTAGAAGAACATGAAAACATATGGAAAAGATGGAAAGATAGAGAGCTTCTTTCCTATACTTACCCGATCACATGTCAGACATTGCACTGAACTTACAATAGTTCCATCAAATATGTCTGAGATAACACTCCTGTATTGTTTATGTTTCTTCTTTTTAGAGGATGGCACAACTGGAATTAATATTTTTTTAAAAACAGAAAGAAATAAAACTAAAATTAGTAGGCATTCATTGCCAATACCATTCCCAAAGTGTAAATCCAGTGTGGAAAATATGGAAGGATCCTGAAGAGGGACTGTCTATGTACATCTATGGGACATGGGTGAGAATAAGAAAGACTGGGTGGGAATAAGAAAGACTGGGTGGGAATCAAAAGGCAAAAGGGTAATGCTGTATCAGTAATTTATTTCCAAGGCTGTCTTTGGATGAATCTGAAGATTCAAGCCATGCGAGGGGAGTAAAATGTCCAAAAGCATTGTAAAAAAACAAACAAATATAATTTAGAAAGATAAAAGTGAGAGAGAAAATTCTCCTGGCAGAGAACCTTCCCAGCTATCCGTTTTGGAAAAAATGTATTAAATAAGAGTACTGAACAATTACACAATCTTGGATGAACCATAATGTACTTAAATTAAGTTGCAAAAATAATGCAAATTCCCAATGATAATCAATCAACTAGGAGAACTACAATACTATGTATTATTACAGTATATTTATTTAAGGTAAAGGTTTCCACCTGACATTAAGTCTAGTCATGTCCGACTCTGGGGATTGGTACTCATCTCTATTTCTAAACCGAAGAGCCAGAGTTGTCCGTAGACACCTCCAAGGTCATGTGGCTGGCACGACTGCATGGAGCATCGTTACCTTCCTGCCGGATCGGTACCTATTGATCTACTCACATTTGCATGTTTTCGATCTGCTAGGTTGACAGAAGCTGGAGCGGATAGTGAGAGCTCATGCTGCTCTCCGGATTCAAACCTGCGACCTTTCGGTCAACAAGTTCAGCAGAGCTCAACAGTTTAAACCACAGCGCCAACAGGGGCTCCTGCTTTATCTCCCCAAAGGGGACACAAAGTGGCTTGACATAAAAGCATTAGCACGGAATTTAAAATATACAAATATACAAAACTTAAAACAGAATTAAACACAAACAGCACTCAAAAATACTAGCACTTGTTCTCTTGTGTACTTGCTCTCAGCTTCAATTGCTGCCTTAATATATATTTAAATATATAATGCCGACTAGAAGTGAAAAGGTTACAAAAGGCTCAAAATAAGGATTGGAAACATACTTCTTAATGCCCCATCTCACAGCTTTAGTATATGAGACAACATGGCTCCCACAAGATTGCATGTGTCCAACTCAAAGCCAGGGGCCAAATGTGGCCCACCATGTCATTTTTTGTGGCTCTCCAGATGCTTGACTATAATTCCTGTATTCCTCGTCATTAAGCATAGTGACTAGTGCTGATGGGAACTTTGATACAGTAACATCTGGAAGGCTGCTGTTTAATCGGGATAGTAGGGTTCGGATTTAGATACTTAGGCTTCTGGATATAATGTCTGACTTTGACCTTTCCCCTGCCTCAGAGCCAGAAATGCAGTTGGGCTGCAATTCCCATTGCCCCAGACTGCATGGAATATAACCAAAAGTGAAGGGAGTTGTCATTTAACAACATCTGAAAACCCAAACTGGGTAAAAATTAAACAGGCGACCACAATGTAAACAAGTTATAGTTGGCCCTCTGTATCCATGGATTCTCCATCCATGGATTCAACAGCTCCTTGAAGGCAACCATAAGGCTGATGTGGGCTTCAATTGAAATGAGTTGGGGCACACCTGCACTAGATGATAGTAAAATGCAAACACCAACAAGCATCTCAATTCAGTATCCACTATGAAGAGAGGAAGGGGAAGAGAATAATCAAAATGAATGGAGAAACCCTACAAAATGTAAGAATCACAGAATTAAAAAGAATAAAATTAGAAAATGTGATACCTTTTTTGTGTGGGGCTGCCAGTCCAGACCAGAAAGAACCTGACTTAGGGGGGCTGGTTGATAGTCGTGCATTGCTTCCATCCTTTGAAGGAAAACTTTGTGGTGCTGACACATCATTCATATGAATATCATTGACACAGTCTGTAAAAAAAAAAATCCTTATTGTACAATTGATCTACAATTTTCACAAATGGTAGAAAAGTATTTGGTACTTTTATTTTCACCAAGTATTATTAAAGTATTAAAGTAAAATTATGACAATAAAGCTGCCAATACTAGTTTGCCAAGACCAAGATTTTAATTTCTGTTTCACTTGCCAAAGAAAGTGCAAGATAATTCCCTATAAAACATGAGAAATAATGGTAAGAAAGGCAGAAAATGGATATGGTTTGAGAGAGAAAGAATATCTGACACAACGGAAGAGCTGAGGAGATTATATGTCAGAAGCTGTCAGAAAAAATGTTTAGATAGTAAGTAAGACTACTTTGCCTCTACAGGGAAAACCCATCAACCAATGTTATCCTTTTTCCAAGAGCAATGGCTGAACTTTTTGGAATCTGTTGGAAGACCCAATACTTTTTCCCCTTAGTTTTTTAAAATCATCTCTCTCATTTACAAAGTCTGGTCACTTTTTTCTAAGATTACAGGCCCTTATTCTTACCCATTTTGAAAAATATAGCTATAACAACATAAAGGTTTCCCTTTGGCATTAAGTTGAGTTGACTCCAACTCAGGGTGTGTGTGTGCTCATCTCCATTTCTAAGCTAAAGAGCTGATGTTGTTCACAGACACCTCCAAGGTCATGTGGCCAGCATGACTGCATGAAACGCTGTTACCTTCCCATTGAAGTGGTACCTATTGATCTACTCCCATCTGCATGTTTTTGAATTGCTAGGTTGGCAGAAGTAGGCCGAACAGCAGTGGCTCACCCTACTCTCCGGATTCAAACCGTCAGCCTTTCAGTCAGCAAGTTCAACAGCTCAGTAGTTTAACCTGCTGCACCACCGGGGGCTCCCCATAACAACATTGATATTCATATACTCCCCATTCCAAAATCAATACAAAACTATCCCATCATACAAGAGTCAACTGTTGAATTATATTAGAGACCTGTTACAACATGTTATAGCAGTATGTAGAAACAAATACTGGAAGGGAGAAGACACATGGATGGACTATTAGGTGACACTGAAGTTGAAGTCATATAATCACCTGAGTATCTGCTGTGTATTTGAACTTTAACTGTTTCTTGGTTATTCAAAAGTTCAGCCATTTCAAATAAATTGTTTATCTCTTTTTCTATGTTTTCCACAGAACCTGCTGGGTTCATCTTAGTACATAAGGATTTCTCATTCTGATGGTCTTTAGATACACTTTCATCTTCCTCAATTAACATCGCATCCTCTGAAAGGTTCTCTATCACAGGTTTTGACCAAGATTCAGCTTCTTCTTTGTCAGTGTTGTCACATGACTCAGAATCTCCATCTGATTGGCTCCTCTCTTCTTCTCCTCTCTCTTCTGCAATTGTTGGACTAGTATCCTCTAGTGTGACAACAGGCTCTTTTAACTCTTCATGTAGCAAATCCATTAAACAACGCAGAAATTCCTGGGCATCCTGGAATTTAAAACAAAATGTTTTATTCAAATAAGTAATTCAGAGAAGACACGAGAAGATGATTGTTTTCCAACAGTTGCCTGGAAATCATATTCTGAACCTCAGGGTACAAAGATAAATGAGTGACCTGGAAATCATATTCTGAATCTCAGGGGACAAAAATTGTGGGACAAAAGTGTTGTGGGTTCAAGGAGAGGTATATTAAATATAAGAGATGCTTCAGCATGGTTTTCTGCCATTCTGTCCTCAGAGTGTGAGAAAAAAGTTTTCAGGTGTTACTACCAGAAAAAATTATATCTCTGCTACAGCATTTATAGAAGGAACCTTAAGAAAAATGTACCTGTTGGGAATAGCCTCGAAATGCTGGATTAACTGTTTTGATTCCTTGGAACAAATTTGTAGGGACAACAGCTCCAGGTCTGGAAGAAAAAGTGCTTTCAGGGAATATATTCAAATTCTTTAGAATGCTTCACTTTACTACTACTCGACATGCAATAGATCCTAGAACAGTAAATCAAGACTTTCATATTATAGTAAAATCCCATCATGTCTATTGCGAACTAAATCTAAGTTCAATGAGACTTAACTAGACTGCAACTTTTGCATTTGTAGCTTTGGGTCCAACGTATCTTTGAGACCGCATTTCCTATGAACTAGCGTGGGCATTGAGATCTTCTGGGTGGGCATTGAGATCTTCTGGGTGGGCACTGAGATCTGCTGGGGAGGCCCTTCTCTTGATCCCATCACCATCTCAAATACAGTTGGTGGGGATGAGAGAGAGGGTCTTCTCGGTGGTGGCATCCCGGCTCTGAAATGCCCTCCTTAGAGAGATCAGGCTAGCCCCTCACTACAAGACATGGCTTTTAAATATGGCTTTTTAAAAAAAGCCTTTGATCTCACGTAGGTTTTCTAGGATTAGTCTGAGGACTTACTGTTGCCGTCACGTCAGCACTGAGCTGTGTCAATTGGAAACAACTTGTTTCTATCCACAACTATGACTGCACTTTATGAATTTTATTGTTTGACACTGTAAGTATATATGTGCGTGATTCTAACTCTATGGTTTTATTATTTTAGATTTATGTACAGTGTTCCCTCCTTTATCGTGGGTGTTACGTTCCAGGAACACCCACAATAAGTGAAAATCTGTGATATAGGGACGCCTGGCTCCCCCTCTACTCCCCCCTCCTCTTCCTTCCTAAATCTCCATCACCTTTGATGGGCTTTGAGATGAGGCCGCTGAAGAAAGACCAGGCCAGCCCCTGCCCTCAGGCAGGGAGGGAGGGAAAGAGCATGCCTGCCCGGTCCAGGGCTGCTGTTGCTGCTGACAATGACTCCCGCAAGCTCTCCCTCTGCCTCCTGACCTGCTTGCCTGTTCCACGGGCCATGGTGCCCAGCAAGGAGAACCAGCTGGTCCCCAAAGAGGTGAGCGGGCCCTCGCCCTCCCAACCCTGCCCCCTTCACCCCCAGCGCCTTTGGGCCCACTCTTTGGGGACCAACTGGTTCTCCTCGCTGGACACCATGGTCCATGGCGCAGGCAGGCCGGGTGGCAGAGGCAGAGAGAGGGAGAGCTTGTGGGAATTGTCATCAGCAGCAACAGCAGGCCTCGGCCAGGCAGGCGTGCTCTTTCTCTTATTCTTGGTGGTGGCCTCCTCTCCTCCTCCTCTTTCCCTGACTCAGCCTCCAATAAATTCATTTTTTTAAACCGCAAAACAGCGAGTCTGAGCAAATCGAATCGCAAAACAGCAAGGGAACACAATACTGTCTATATATACCACTTCGCTGTATTTTGTTATTCACTCCAAGTCCCTTTGGGGAGATGTTGGCAGGGCAGAAGTAAAATTATTATTATTATTATTATTATTATTATTATTATTATTGGACAAAGACTTTGTCTCTAAATATTACAACTATTTCTGAATCTGATCAGACATTTGGTGAGGTAAACTGCTTGTAATGCTGATTGAGTAATACCTCCTTTCACCTATTAGAAGCCTGTTCTCTCTTGTATGTTACAATTTTATAAGCTCAAAAAGGTGTAAAAACCAATGTGAGAAGATGACTAGGATGAGAGACTTAAACTTCTTCAAATCAAGCTGTTCAAGCAAAATAAATTGAACTCCCAGAGATAGCTTTCTAGTTATTCCTGGAAATTACATTATGTAGTAATTACTGTATTTACAAATTTATCACCAAAACATCACAATGTATTAAAACAGCTATGGATCCGGCAGGAGGCAGACTGTGTTGGATAATTCAGAACGTTGGATGAGCAAAGGTTGGATAAGCAAGACTCTATGGTATTTAAAACTAAAGCTACAGAAACTACCACACAATCAAAATATGGCATTTTCAGCTGAAGCCTGACATCACTTAATAGCTCAGTCAAGTTAAAAATAAAGTCATATTCATTGGCCTTTAAGTGAACTTCCCAGAGGCTGACTTACAAATAACACGAAAGTATGGAAGTAATGCATTACCTGCTTTTATGCCAAAGTTCTGTCATGAGCTTGTAGTAACTTCTGCATATAGCAGGTTTCTTATCAGTCCGAGCTAAGTTTCCACAGTCAAGGAAAAACTGTGTCAATGGTGGGCTGCCAATAAAGAAAAAGAGCAATAATAATGAACTAGTACCAATTATGTCAATATTCTTGTCACCATAGTTACGTAGTTCCTCATAAGGTAAACTCTGTATTAGTCTATGGCTGGGCAGGTAGACTAATTACTCCACTTTCTCTTTTTCTACTTTGTTACTGTGAGCAACCTTACATGAGGTCTGTTGAAACGAGGTAAGTGAGGTTTATATATCTGTGGAATGTCCAGTGTGAGAGAAAGAACTCATGCCTGCTTGAGACAAATGTGAATGTTGCTATTGGCCACATTGATTAGCATTGATTGGCCTTGCAGCTTCAAAGCCTGGCTGCTTCCTGCCTGGGGTTCCTTTGTTGGGAGGTGTTAGGCCTTATCGTATCACAATGCGGGAGGTTTCAAAATTATGAAGTGGGTTGTCAAATGCAGAGACCTGGGCTGCCAATTAACACACAAACTGCACTAGTTAAGTTTAATGAATACAACTCCCCATACAAAGTTATTTGCTGGGGCATAACTTCTCCATTACACTGGAGTAGTAACAAGTTCATCTTTATTTTATACATTAATAATTTATGATGGAAATAATGAAGTTCAAAACTTTCTTTTAAAATATTAAGGAAAAGTATTTGTTTTATCCACTGGCATTAGAACACACTGATATTCCCTTTGTGATATGGAATACATACATTGAATCACTTGTCCTTCAAAAATGTTTTGCTGCAACTTTTGAAGCTTCCAGTCCAACCAATTAAAATGCTCTAAAACAATTAAGCATACTGTAAAAGCTCCAAAAAATCTCTTACTTACCCTCGGTGTCATGACACTATTTGACACTTTTAGTACATAAAAGATTAACACCAAAAAACCCTGCTCTTAATGGGAGGCTTATATAAATATAATGGTATGTATTACTTGAAACCATGTAGATGTATTTTGTACAACGACTTCTCCTGAGATGGGAGAATTTAAAGTGACTGTTGGTTTTACTGATGGGTCTATGGACCGTAATAAAATTGTTGTTTTGTTTATATAAATACTAGCTTGGGGACCCGGCGCTGCCTGGGTTATTTGAGAAAGGCATTGTGTGCCAAGGTTGGTCCGTATCAGTTGTTTATTTGGCTCTCAGTAGTTTCGAGAAGTGAGTGAAGGTACTTCCCAAATCCATGGTCATAAATTGCCAGGATGGTCCATCCTCCTCCAAAATGCACTGTTAGGGGGGTGATGTAGAACCACTGATGTAGGGTTCTGTGTGCCAAATTTGGTCTTGATCAGTCATTGGATGAGGGTCGCAGCAGTCTCAGGAAGTGAGTGGAGGTACTTCAAGTCCCATCATCCGTGGTCCATCCTCCTGAAAACTGCACCAGGGTGTAGAGTGGGTCATGGGGGCTCTGTGTGCCAAGTTTGGACTTCATCAGTCATTGGATGAGAGTTGCAGTGGTCTCAGGTAGTGAGTAAAGGTACTGCAAGTCCCATCATCCATAATCCGTCCTCCCCCAAACTGCACCAGAATGTTGAGCTGGCCATGGGGGCACTCTTTGCCAAGTTTTGTCTTTATTGGTAATTGGATAAGTGTCGCTGTGGTCTCAGAGAGTGGAGGTACTTCAAGTACCATCATCCATGGTCCATCCTACTCGAAACTGTACCAGCATGTATTGTGGGTCATGGGAGCTCTGTGTGCCAAGTTTGGTCTTGATCAGTCATTGGATGAGGGTCGCAGCGGTCTCAGGAAGTGAGTGGAGGTACTTCCAAGTCCCATCAGACATGGTCCACCCTCCTCCAAACTGCAGTACGATGTAGAGTGGGTCATGGGGGCTCTCTGTGCCAAGTTTGGTCTTTATCGGTCTTTGTTGGAGGCCACAGTGGTCTCTGGGAACAGAAGGTTTGGAAAGTACTCCAAGTCCCATCATCCATGTCCGTGCGCCCCCAAACCTCACCAGGATGCGAAGGCAGTCATAGGGGTAATGTGTGCCAAATTTGGTCTTGATCAGTCATTGGATGAGGGTTGCAGCGGTTTCGGGAAGTGAGTGGAGGTACTTCAAGCCCCATCATCCATGCTCTGCTCTTCTCCAAACTGCACCAGGACATAGAGTGGGTCATGGGGGCTCTGTGTGCCAAATTTGATATTTATCAGTCTTTGTTGGGGGTCACAGTGGTCTCTGGAAAGCAAAACACTTGGAAGTACTACAAATCCCATAATCCATGGTCCATCTTTCCAAACTGCACCAGGACGTAAAGGGCTTCATGGGGGTTATGTGGGCCAAGTTTATTCCAGGTCCGTCACCCGTGCTGGTCAGAGTAAGTGAGTGAAGGTACTGCAAGTCCCATCCTCCGTGGGCCACCTTCCTTCAAACTGCACCAGGATGTAGAGTGGGTCTTTGGGGGAGATCTGTGTGCGAACTATAGTCTTGTTCTGTCATTGTTGGGGTCCTAGTCAGGAGAATCAAGTTGAGGAAGCCTTACTGTCAATTCAGGCTGAGGCCTAGTCAGGAGAATCAAGTTGAGGAAGCCTTACTGTCAATTCAGGCTGAGGCCTAGTCTCGAAAATCAAGTTGAGGAAGCCTTACTGTCAATTCAGGCTGAGGGCTAGTTTGTAAAATCAGCTAAAGGAAGCCTTTTTGTAAAGAACTCTGTCTGGCACCTTTGAGATTCGGGATGTTGGAATGCTGGCCAATCCATGGTCCATCCTCCCTCAAACTGCACCAAGACGTAAAGTGGTTCTTGGTGGTTCTGTGTGCCAAGTTTGGTTTTGTTGTCTCATTGTTGGGGGCTGCAAAGTGTTTTGGATGTAAACTCCCACCATGCCTGACTGCCTCAGGCCTTTTCCTTACCCCCCCCCCCCTGCCACTGTAGAGTGTCGGAATGTTGGTGGTGGTGGCCAATCAGAGGCGTTATGCAAATAATCCCACAGAGGGAGCCAATCAGAAAGCTGTCACATATCCTTCCGCCCTCCGCACACATACATACATACAAACATTCTGCTATATATATACAGATATACAGATACAGATAGGAAGATATATAGAAAGAATATTCATTGTGTTGTCAAAGGCTTTCATGGCCAGAATCACTGGGTTGCTGTGAGTTTTCTGGGCTGTATGGCCATGTTCCAGAAGCAATCTCACCCACATCTATGGCAAGCATCCTCAGAGGTTGACCCCTCAACTTCTGAGGATGCCTGCCATAGATGTGGAAGGAACATAAGGAGACAATGCTTCTGGAACATGGCCGTACAGCATGGAAAACTCACAGCAACCCAAGAATATTCATACTATTTGACTTGTACATTTTGGAGCATTGTGAAGAAACATACTTCAGCATGCACTTGATCAGAATTTTCTGTTAGTCACAAATAACAGGCAATCAACCTCATATTATGGCAAAGTGTGTGCAAAGATGTTGTATATGTTAGAGAAAGGCTAAGGTTTCAGATATTGTTACCGGATTTTTAAAGAGTTACTGATCTTCAACTCTAGGCTAGACTGCTAATTGGTCTGGAATTTCAAACAGCTGAAACACAGTCCTAAAAATAGCTTTTCTTACCAATTTGAAAGAGCTTGTAAAGCTGCATTCATGTAACAAGTGTTCCCAATGTTTTTCAAACCGGTCAGTCCTGCAAGAAAGAGGGAAATTGCCAAGTGAGCAAAAAATTAATTCATTAATACATACAAAGAAAACGAATCGTCATATTAATTTGTAGTCTTATACTTGGGTTGAAATCACCATATTCATGTGACTATCATCATCACTCCTAGACTAAGAAGCTAAGAAAAATATTTATATCCCAGCTATTTCAGGAGTCCTACAAGCTATCACACTTGTTCTTATTGTTTGCACCAAGTTTACCTAAATAAATAATATTACAGCACAGAATTCTTTAGTAGTTCTTGAACCTCTTCCTCCATGATCTGTTGAAACTTCAAACTTTTCTGTGAACTTTCACTATCCAAATGTCTGCATATACCATGCAGGTTTTAACAGATATAGGTTTATTATACAGTTAAGGTAAAGGTTTCCCCTTAACATTAAATCTAGTCGTGTCCGACTCTGGGGTACTTGTCTCCATTTCTAAGCCAAAGAACTGGTGTTGTCCGTAGACACCTCCAAGGTCATGTGGCCAGCATGACTGCATGGATCACCATTACCTTCCCGTAGAAGCAGCACCTATTGATCTACTCATATTTGAATGTTTTTGAACTGCTAGGTTGGAAGCTGGGGCTAACAATGGGAGCTCATCCAGTCCATGGATTTGAACCGCTGACCATCCAATCAGCATGTTCTGCAGCTTAATGGTTTAACCCGCTAGATAACCAATAAAACCCAATAAGGTAAAATAGTTGTTACTGCCCAAAGCATTGGGAAATGTGGCTTCATGAAAAATAAGTACTGATGAGGTAAAGTAAGGTTACTATAGCATTACCATGAGCCAAAAGGACACTTATGTTAAGTTTTTTTTAATGATGAACAATTATGACTGCTATCATAACATTTTCAGTGAGTGATATTCATCTTAAGCTGCAACATCATCTCTTTCACGATTATGTGCAACACCACTTTCATAATTATGGGCACATATATACAGAGATACTGCTTGGAAATCAGAACTAATCCTAAGAGTAGAGGATCAGAACCATTACTTCAGATCCAAACAACAAGGTTAGATTTAAAGTACAATACATGGAAGGAAAATACACGTTTGCATTTCTGAACCACACATAATTTCTTGGTAAGTTTACAGAAAGCGACATGCATTTGCGACATGTATGTTTGGGTTTAATTTTACTCTTCACAAAATATGCTTTAGTGGTAGATTAAAAGTAGCCCAATTAAAGATATCATATTCATTACATGAGCAAAACACTTTTGGAACACAGACTGCATGGGAAAACTACTTTGAAGACACTGATCAGAAAAAGAAAAATCACTGACTACCAGAAAGACAAATATATTTACTACAGAAGCAAGTTGTGTCAGTGACTGATATTCAGGTGAATTATCTAATTAAATTACCTCTTGCCTTGAATTCATCTTCTTCATCTACTTGTATATCTAGGTCATCAAATGTTGCAATCAGAGGAATTTTCAGTGTCGGGATGCTAGGCAACCTAATGTCCTTTAGGAAAAAATTTAAAAGCAAAGCATAAGAAGCCTTATTTGTGAATATGATTGTCTTTGCATCCTCTATAAAACATAAATATATTTAGGTTTTGAATACATACTACACAAGCGAAGACAAAAATATGAAAAGGGAAAGGTTTCCCCTGACATTAAGTCCAGTTATGTCCGACTCGGGGGGGGGGTGCTCATCTCCATTTCTAAGCCAAAGAGTCAGCATTGCCTGTAGATGCTTCCAAGATGATGTGGACGACATGACCGCATGGAGCACTATTGCTTTCCCGCCAATGTGGTACCTATTGATCAATTCACACTTGCATGTTTTCAAACTGCTAGGTTGGCAGAAGCTTGAGTTAACAGCAGCTCACCTCGCTTCCCGCATTTGAACCACCAACCTTTTCAGTCAGCATGTTCAGCAGCTCAGCGATTTAACCTGCTATGCCACTGCAGGCTCCATATGTAATGATATGTAAATTCAAGTTGATCATCTCTTATCCAGAAATCCAAAACACTCCAAAATCTCGACTTGTCCATATGAGTGGCTAAGATAGTGACACTGTTGCTTTCTGATGGTTCAATGTATACAAATTTTGTTTTATGAACAATATTATTAAAAATATTGTTAAAATACATTCAGGCTATGTGTATAAGGTGTTTATGAAACAAATTAATTTTGAACACCCTCCCCAGAGAAATTAGACAGGCCCAACACTGTCTTCCTTTCGTAGGAACTTGAAGACGTGGCTCTTCAATCAAGCCTTTGAAAATATTTAGCGCCTAGTTGTCCTGCGTATTAGTCACACTTTATCCCATGTATTCTATTGTCTTCACTTTTGTTTGTTTTTAGGCATTTTGTGCCATCTGTAAGCCACCACGACTCCCTTCAGGGATATGGTGGCGGGAATAAAGTTGTTGTTGTTGTTGTTGTTGTTATTATGTGTTTATACTTTAATCCCATATCCAAGGCTTCTTATTTCATTCGTGCAAATATTCTAAAATTCAAAACACCTCTGGTCTTAAGGATTTCAGATAATACTCAACCTGTATAATAATTTAGTCTTAAAACATTACATATGAAGCAGTACAAATTGCATATTGGAAGGTCAACCAGCTGCTGAATAGTAATCAGTAATCTACATCTTTCATTTGTTGGAACACTGAACATAATGCTGCAACCGATGCACACTGAAATTACAAGTGCATATTTACATAATATTTTTGATAAACAGTTGGCTCTTCACTTTTACGGGTTTCATTTTCACGAATTAATTGCAGCTGTCTCTGCTGCTGCCCTATGCCATTTTTAACAGGGACTGCAAGCCTTGTGGGACTGAGGGAGATCAAGAATGTGTGACGAGGCTTGTAAATCCCCAAGAAAAATGTCATAGGACATAGATTGAGGCAGCAGGTGGGCATACTAAGCCCAAGCTGACCAGATGGAATAGAGACAGTATATCCTACAGCAGCAGCTGCTGCTCTGCCAATGCTTTTTCTTTATGGCAAGGTGTCCAGCCACTGACTTCCTCCCTGCCTTTCTCTGCCATTTTCTTGCAACCATTTTCTTGCAACCATCTTCTACTTGGGTGTCTAGTTCCTCCCTTCCTTTCTACACCGGCCCATTTGTTTGCTGCCTTCCTCCTCGTCCCCACCTAGTGAAAAAGGTCAAGGGCAGGTGGAGAAAGGCCACCCACTGCTTCTCTTCCTCTCTTGGCCTGTCCAATTGCCCAGTCTTCCTCTCTCTTGCAGCGAGAGAGCAGCTAAGCAGAGAAAGGGATGCCCCGTTCCGAGCAATACGGCAGGCAGAGAAAGGAAGGCCCTTCTGGTTACTCTCTTCCTTTATTCTCCTGCCTAATTGTTCCTTTCTCCACCTGCCCACTTGCTCACTGCCTACCTCTCCGTAGGCAGCAAGCCAGTAGGCAGGTGAGGAAAAGGAAGAAGTGCCTGGTTCCTCCCTTCAGGAGAAGATCAGCCTGTGCTTTATAAATTACAACAAAGCCTTTGATTGTGTAGATAATAAAAAATCGGGTGTGCCACAACATTTTATTGTCCCAACAAACAACCTGTATTCAGAACAAAAAATTACCACCAGAATACAATACAGAGAAACCGAATGCTTTCCAATTGGCAAGAGGTCAAACAAGGCAGAAGTTACAGATCCATGCCGCCATGTGCACTCAAAATATTTTTTCAATTCACAATAGATTCCTTTGGATCTAAACAATTATTGTCTTCTTCTTGATCAAACCAAATGTAAACTTTTCCCTGAAACCTCCATCTATACTGACATATAATGCAGTGTAGACTCATATAATACCATTCAACTGCATTACAGTGTTCCCCTGCTAGTTCGCGATTCACCTATTGCAGACTCGCTGTTTCACGGGTTCCCCCCGCCCCAGCTGTGGGGGGGGGGGGGGAAGAAGGGAGGAGGAGGAGGAGGGAAAAGGGTATTTTACCCAGTGTCCCAGCGCCCAAAGTCCACATGCAATCGACTCACAGACAAGAGTAAAAATGAACAGAAAGATCTTTACTCTTTACTCAGCAGAGATGAAACATAAACTCACAATGTTGCATACAAAAATCAAGCAGCGCGACAAACTTACAGTCTTTGTAAGAAACATAAAATAGGGCATCTTCATCTTTACATCAAAGAGAGCCAAAATAAACCTTGAGTAAATAGTTATTCCACCATAGCCTCCTCTAGAGTAGCTTCTCCATGCTGCTCCCCAGAGCAAAGCCTTTGTGCATACATCTCCTCAGAGAAAAGGCTCTCCAGAATTCCCTCAGGATCCCTCCATCTTCTTCTTCATCTGCTGACTGGATTCTAAAAACTCATACAGATATAGCCCCTTGGGTGTGGTCCAAGCTTGCTGGTTAACCTACATTACCAGCTGTACATGATAATTAACATTATAAGGTTTATCTTCAACACACACACACACACACACACACACACACTCTTGATCTTGCTATGACCTATTGCAACAGGTGCTGGCAAATGGTGGGGCCGAAGGATGCTGGAGCCCCGGGTGGCAGTGGGGCCTTGCTCCCTTCGGGCTAGGAGGAGGAGGAGGAGGAAGAGGCAGCAGAGGAAGAGAGTGACCCCAGGCCGGATTAGAAGAAGAGTGAAGGAGAAGGAAAAGAAGAGCACCCCCGAGCACTTGCAGCAGGTGGCGACAGCGCAGCAGCAGCAATTTCCTCATCCTTCACCTCTTCCTCCTCCTCTTCCTCAGAGGCCCCTTGAGCGCCGTTAATGCCAGTGCCAATGGGGCCTCCAAGGAAGAGGCAGAGGATGAGGGAGTTGCTGCTGCTGCACTGTCGCCGCCTGCTGCAAGTGCTCGGGGGCACTCTTCTTCTCATTCGCTCTTCTCCTCCGCCACTTCCTTGGAGGCCTGGGCTTCCCCACATCATGGATTTTCACTTATCACACGTGGTCCAGGAACGTAACCCCCATGATAAGTGAGGGAATACTGTATATAAACTATACTGACTGTGTTATATTGGTAGTGTAGATAATACTATGAGTTTTTGTACTCATGTAACAAGCTTTCTTAATGTAAAAGTAGCTGTCACTTCATAGACTTGTCTAGAGTTCCCCAGACTTCAGAAGTATTGCACTAGAGTTCCCATCATCCCAGTCACAAACAGAAATTAATTCCCAACGTCATATTACAAATAAATTCACAATTCTGAGTAGAGAAAATATATAACATAATTTATCATTTATTTATTTACAACATTTAAATTCCGTCCTTCTCACCCTGAAGGGGACTCAGGGCGACTTACATAAGTGGCATTAGTCTGTGCCCGAACAACAATAACAATTTCAAACAACATTAAAATAACATATGTGAACATTAGACGACTATTGTGCATATAACATAAGTAATATAAACACACGTAATATAAAGACTACTGTTCTCATTAAAAATAAGAAAAAAATCCCCTGGAGATGAGCACACTTACAGGCAAGCCTAAAGTGGCTGTTCTGGTTCCTTTTTTTTTTTGTCATGTCAGTAGCGACTTGAGAAACTGCAAGTCGCTTCTGGTGTGAAAGAATTGGCCGTCTGCAAGGACATTGCCCTGGGGATGCCTAGATGTTTTTGATATTTTCCCCACATGAGGAGCTGGAGCTGATAGAGGGAGCTCATTCTTTCTCTCCCCGGATTCGAACCTGCGACCTGTCGGTCTTCAGTCCTGCTGGCACAGGAGTTTAACCCACTGCTCCACCGGGAGCTCAACTGATTACTAATGACTACTAATGATTAGTACATTCATACAGCATCAAACACACAGTGTTATCTAGGTGCAGTCAGAAGAGTTACATGTAATTTTAAAGTTTTTTTCTGTATATATCCCGAAAGTAGCAGTTAATGTAGCAATCTAATGCTACACAAATAGAAGCCGGCTCCTTATGGCTACTAGCATTCCTTGCCTCGATTTGGCCCACAGGGTGATCCAAACTTTCAGGGCAAACTGAATAGGTTTGGTGGGAAATAACATTATTAGGAGCTAAAAACTGAATAGCTGTGTGAGTTTTCACATTTTTCATAACATTTTCTTACAATTGTTCATTTGAATACTTTTGTATAGAAAATATAAACACCTGAATAAAAACCAATTACAAAGCTATTTTCATATAAAATCCTAAACAAATTATTTGCCTACTTACCTGCATGATGATGTCTGGGGTCTGGTGAGACAGCCGTACATTTTGCAGCGAAGAATGGGATCTCAGTTTTCTATCTAGAAACACTTCTTTGCTGCATGCATAACACCAGACACGTAACGTCGTAAGATTAACTGTCAGACAGTGCTTTGTTTCCTAAAAAAGAAGATCAGTGAGCATAAGAACAGTAACAAAACCTTTTTTTAAAATTTGTAAGATAACCAATACAGAAGGTAAAGCTTTTTATCATTGGTATTAGGGTAACAATTACATTTTGAATATTCTTCCCAAAATTATAACTATAAAAGCAGTAAAAACAGCAGATAATCTCCTCATATGCAGATAAACCTGATGCTGTGTTGTGTCTCATACTTTAGATAAAATTTTAGCAGGTAACATCCACATGTAACCTGTGTAGATTGAGGCAATGATCACTTACTGTCATGGGCTGGAAGGAAAATGTCATAACTGCTAAAAGGTGCAATTGTCTGTTGACTTATTTGAGTATCTGGTTCTTTGGTAGCAGAACTGGACTCTGAGGAAATCAATTGATCTGTCTATGTTGATCTTGTCTATGTTCTTGTACAGTATTGTTAGTTGCAATGAGTGGCAGAGTGGGTCTAATTTATAGCTCATATAAAGGGTTATAATTCCTTCATTTTGTGTGTGTGTGTTGTGAAGATACACTCACATATATGCATCCTTCTTTCTAATCTCACTCAGGTGGTGGGTGAAACAGAAATGAGATTTTCCTAAACAACGTTTTACTTCTCTCTCAAGCACAGAACAAGAACTATGACAGGAAAAAAGAATGAAATCTTTGATTTTTAAAATCTGCACTCCAGCAAAGAAGACTTTTAGGGTTTATTTGTGTAAACGTAATACATTTCTCCACAAATCTTCCCATTTCTGGGTCAGTGTGACTTCTTTGCCTGTTCCAGTTATTTTGGCTTTGCTCGAGAATTATGAAAACACTAGATTTTTACTGTTTTATTTTAATCTTACATACTATGTTAGATTACTTTAATAATATCAGCTCAAGAATGACATCAATAATGGCTTGGATTATGTGTTCTGAACACAGGAAGGGATTGGTTAGGTACTTTATCTCATCTTCCAACAGTATTAATAACCTGTTCAAGGAATTTTTGCTTCTGAAAAAGTTGGAGTTTGATGAAAAAGAAAGTAGATCATAAAGCGTCTTGCATTATTTGACCCTATACAATAAAAAGGTAACTGAACTATAAACATGAGAAACAAAGTTTGCATGCTAATTATACTTGTAGGTTACTGATATCTTATCTCAAAAGATTTCATGCCCAGATCAGTGTCATTAATTTTTGTTTCTCTTGCTACAAGAAGTCTACTTATCTTAAAAGTAGAGCCACAAAAAGAATGTGGTTGTGCTAGTTATACTTTTAATAGTGTTTTGCAATCATATACCTCCTCCTTACATCAGCTTTCTGCATTATAACATCTTTGGTGAAAGGAAGTACAATTCTCAAATAATCTCCCAAACAATCTTGGGAAAGATTTTACACAACCTCTTACTTTGAATGTAATGCCTCTCACAATACTGCTTTAAATAAATGTGTTTAGTAGCATATTATGGAGATTAGCGCACACTTAACACCTGTTGGATCACACTATACCAATTGACCAATAAACAAGATGACAAAGTTATTAAAGTAGTTTCCAACACAACTAATACTATAACTATGTGGTAAGATTTAGTCATTACAGGATCCGAATATAAACAGGAACTGTTCATACACAGTTGAAATCCAAATTCTAAATTCAACCTACCCCCCCCCCTTATTATCATATATATTAATAAGCCAGGAGTATAAAAAATGTAGCCACGAACATTCACCCAGCACACTAGAAAATTTTCACAAGTTTTGACAATATAATACAAAAATTTAAGCAGACACACACAAATACCTGAGAATGTATGGTGCTGTGATCTATATGAGATTCTCCACAACCAACATATGAGCATCGATTCTGTCAGACAAAGCAAAATAATTATTAAGAAGCTATAACAAATTATATCTTCAGGAGTTAAGTCTTCAACAAGTTGCCCACACATGACAAAGATGTTTACATTCTTAGCTTAATGAGAGTTATCCAGATTCAACTGAAAGCTTCTGAAAATGAAAGGGAACTATGCAGTGCCAGAAGTAGTTTCCAGTTGAATCTGGTTCAAGGATAAAAGCTATACTGAAAGCCAACAAAATGAAAATTGATGCCTATGGCTCTGCACTGCACTTTTTCGGCATTATTTTAAATCACAACTAAGTATCTTATACTGATTCTTGCATGCTAGACGTGGCAATACTGAGGACCTCAAGCACCTCTGCACATCTGTACTATCATGGAGCTTATATTACAATCAAGGGCTACATATTTTTTTAAAACAGCAAAATAAGACATTCAATTCAACAAGTTTAAGATTTTATAATTAATAAGTTTCTTATTTCATTCTTACATAGAGAGGAGCATCCCTAAATCTATTATGCATCCATTGTTACTTTTTAAAGTAAGACTTTACAATGTTTTCTTTTATGCATATTTAAAAGGAAAGTATTGATACAATCACCTGAACATGATACAGACACTTTTACATTTTGCAACCTTTATATAATAAAGAACATTGAACTTTTAATGACCACCAGAGCAAAAACACCTAATATTAAGATATGTTAAGGCAAATGCAAATGACCTTCCCCCAAATTATTTATGAATTATTTTCATCCACTTAAGCATGGCTAACATAATACTGCTAGCATGCCAGATGTGAATATAAAAGTGAATTTAAAAGTGATATCTTTAAATAACAGCTCAAAAGAAGTTCAGCTTACCTCTAAACATGCCCAAAGATTTGGTCCTTTTATTTTACAGTCCTGGCAAGTGCCCTAATAAAAATGATAGAGAATTATGCAATTAATAACATTAATGTGAAACAAAGCATAAGAAAGGCAGAAAAATAACCACACATTATTCTTATTCTTGGGGAAATGAAATATTTTGTAACTTGATAATTAGGGGAATTAAAAAATATATAATCTGCCTTTAATTGGAGAGAAAACACATACATGAACTTTATTCCATGAAATCCATTACTGTTCTATATTTTTGGTTCTACTATTCCAGACCTAGACAATTGCCGGCCCTCCAGGTGTTTTGGACTTCAAATCCCAGAAATCCTAACAGCTAGTAAACTGGCTAGGATTTCTGGGAGTTGAAGTCCAAAACACCTGGAGGGCTGGCAATTGCCCTGGTCTGAACTAGTCCATAGAGGTCCTATGCAGTTTCTTCTTTCATTAGATCTAATAAAAACTTATACAGCAGAGTGCAAATTTTTATTTCATATTTTAAATTGAACAATGCATATCTATATAATATATACAAAATGCATAACTATATGTATCTATAAATAAATCTTACTAAATTTAATAGAATTTATTTCTAGTAAAGTATATATAGTCAGTCCTCTAATTACAAACATCTGACTTATAAACAACTCATAGTTAAGAACGGGGTTGAGAAAATAGGAAGCGAGAGAAATCTACCCCTAAAAGGGGGAATTAACTCTAGAAAGAGTTATCATAGGGGGAAAGATGTTTCCACTCCTTCTCCAATCCTTATTTCCATAAAAAAACCATTTTTCCCCAAATTCCAATTATCATAGGCCCAGAAAGTGAGGTGAAACGGAGGCCCAGACAGCAAAACAAACACTATAGGGGTGTGAACCCTTCCCAATGCTATCCAAAGCTCGTGTGTGTGTATCTGGAGTTACACTTTAAAAATGTACCTGTTCCAACTTGCATACAAATTCAACTTAAGAACAAACCTACAAAAAGTAACTTGGGGACTACCTGTATAGGACTGCTGCTCAAAAGTAGAACATTTAAAGGCAATATTAAATGACCTGCCTTAAATAAAAATAAAAACAGTAACTGCATAAAAATCTTACATTAAATACAATTCACTAAAGATACAGGAATAGATGTAGAAAATACATAATTTCTTCATCTCAAGATTTAAAAAGCAATGGTTTCATCCATTTAAGAAGTCAAACATGCCACCTTTATTATAATAAAGAACATTGAACTTTTAATGACCACCAGAGCAAAAACATCTAATATTAAGATATGTTAAGGCAAATGCAAATGACTTTCCCACAAATTATTTATGAATTATTTTCATCCACTTAAGCTAACATAATATTAGAACACTTGCACTAAAATAGATGACAGGAATTGTCCTTTAAAAAAAATTAAGAAATTAATAATCTAATCAATTAAGACTCACATGAGATTTTTGTATTAAGTCTTCTTTAGTGATCTCACCAACAGACTCCAAATGTGAGCAATCATTGCTTAGAGCTGACATTTTAAGAGGAGTTGCTTTCAGGCCCAGGTATTATCTACATCTTGAAAAGAAACACAACGATTGTACTCAGAGGAGTAACTAGAAGAACCAACAAGGTTTAAAATCAAATTATGTAATTTAAACTGTTTATGATAGCAGAACAACAAAAAGTGGACTACACGCATTGACACTTCTCTAAACAGATCAACAGTTTACTTTACAAATTTGTTTCATATCACAGGATGTAGGGTTTTGAGAAATATTTTAAATTAAGACAAAGGCTGAAAATAATTAAACATTGTATTTGTTCTCAACCTTTGGTCCTCCAGGTGTTTTGGACTTCAACTCTCAGAAATCCCAGCCAGTTTACCTGCTGTTAGGAATTGTAGGCGCTTTAGTCCAAAATAGCTGGAGTACCAAAGGTTGTCAATCACTGATATCGAAATCATATTTACTAGAACTTAAACAGGCCGATTCCAAATATTAAAGGAGAAACTTTCAAGAATCAAAATTCAAATTTAAAAAATCAAAATTCAGCCACTTAAAAGTATTCCTGAAAACTTTGTAAATATTTTTATAATTTTTTTTATCAAAGGAGAACAAGAATCTTGCTTCATAATTTAAACAATGCAATGGTGCATCTAAGTGTAGATATCAGACCCAAGAGAAAATGTAACAACTCATATTTAATGTCAAAACCCCCAAATAATATGTACTATAATGAGCTGTAATGTATTTTAGCAACACACTACAACCCTTGCTCTTGACCCAGAAGTTCTCTATTCCACTGAGGATGGGGGTGAGCCCTGCTCTTGTGGGCTAATCATGCTCATATTTTCAGTTTTTAAGATCTGGAGAAACAGAATTCACCACTAAAAGAATCCTCAGTCAAGACTAACGTTCAAACCCTCATTTACCTAGGTTAGGTTCACTAATCTGAAGAGCAGTTCTCAAAAGTACTTCAGTATTCTTCATCACCACAATGAAGATAGCATAGCTAAGTCAGAGAGACATTGTCTGTGTTCAGATGTGACATGAAATTATTGCTAAATATTATGGCAATGAGTCTAGACAAGCTTGGGCTCAGTCAATCCTTCCAACCTTTTTTCCATTACAAGTGCGAGGACATTAGACACTTTCACTTTGATTACACACAGTTTAGTGATGTAGCTGAAACCTTAAACTGCAGTTCCTTAACTACAATTGACTAAAATAGACTGACCTTAAGGGCCAGTTTATGGCTTATTTCAATAGGCTATTCTGATTAGCTTAAAGTTTAGAAAAAATACTAAGCAGTTGCAGTTAAATTTTAAAAAGAACCAACATTTTTGAATCTATTCCTCGCAGCTGCACTGGAGAAGAAAAGAAGGAATTATATATGAGATCTAAGGTTTGTTTCGTGATGTGAGAACATCATTTTGCCTGAATGCAGCAGCTGGAGAAAGAAAGCGGTTGAGCATCAAAATTCATGCCTATTATTCTTCCAAGAAAGAGACAGAATTTTCCTTATCACCGGATTGGGTCATTCAGTTTGAAAGTAATTTACGTAAGGTGGTTAAGCAGGATTTAAATCATATTCCAAATCTAAAACCAATACTTTAGGGTGAGATTCAGATGTTCTTGGGTTACAGTAACCTTCAGCAACAGCCAGACCGAACTATGATCAGGGCCAATGAGAACTGTATTTCTGCCAAATATTGGAATAATATCTGCTCCTAAGGAATATGGCACAGTGGCTGGGTACACATTATAACATATAAACCTTCAGACTGTGTGTAAGACCACTGGAAAGATCTTTATGAATTTCAACAAATTAATGTGCAAATATCCCTGTAAACAAGTTTTCATCATAAAACTTGTTATAAATCTAGGTCTGTTGTTCTCAACCTGTGGGTCCCCAGATATTTTGGCCTTCAACTCCCACAAATCCTAACAGCTGTCAAACTTGCTAGGATTTCTGGGAGTTGTGGGCCAAACTACCTGAGGGCCCACAGGTTGAGAACCACTGACTTAGCTAGTACTTGATGAGAAATACTTCTGGTTCCCCTGCATCAATAAACAATGGTATATACAGTACTCACTTCAATGACAATAGAATGTTTGTTAATGATTTTGCATAAGCCACTGTATAAGGATACATTTTGCTGGGCAAAGTATTCAAAATAAATACCAATGTGCAATACCTTTGGCAATTATAGTTATCACATTCAACAGTTCTTTTAAAATACTAAAGTACATCAGACACTGTTAACTGCTAGGGAAGCAAGCAGTCAATATAGAAATCCTAGAAGAAAATATGACGTTGAAAAAGATGAATTCCTTATGCCTAACTCCACTGTGGAAGTTGTAAAGACCCAAAGAACAAATGTGCAACAACACATACACCCGGGGCATGCACAAGATGCAGTATCAACTTGGACAGCTTTAGGAGGAACATGGACAAATTCACGGAGAATAAGACCATCAGTAGGTACTAATCATGATGGTTATACATTACTTTTTGTATCACTGCTGTGGAATGTGACTAAAAGAGCAGTGCAATGCTAATGTCCTGCTTTTGGATTTGTTTTTGTGTGCCTTTAAATCATTTCTGACTTATGGCAAAACTATGAAAAACCTATTTTGGGGTTTTTCTTGCAAGACTTGTTCAGAGGGAATTTGCTTCAGTCTTTTTCTACTGCTGGAGTGTGAGTTGTCCAAGATCAACCAGTGAGTTTCTATAGCTAGGTACAACTTCAAACATTGGCCTTCTGAGATATCGTCCAATACTCAAACCACTACATCAAGCTAACCCTTGCCTTTGAATTTCACACCGAAATGTGATTGGCTACCAAGAAGACTGAATTTATGAGAGAGGCTTTTGAATTGATCCAGCACACTCTAATGCTCAAAGTAAGTTTTTCAATACATGTAAGATAGACCAATAATACCCTAGCAAGACTACTGAATTTATGTAATATTTCTTCTCTTCAATGCTGTGTACGATTTCTTGGAGGTTATCAATGAACTGTGCATCTACGTGATACACAAGGTTATAATTTCTGGATGGTATTTAGTAACATTCCTTGAAAGTGGTTTAGACTTTGGTAGTTTCACAGATGAAATTAGTGTGACACTTTGTATCTTCAAAGGATACATTCCCTGACTTTGCATGGATCGGTGAAACCACAGATAGTATCCAACCCCAAGAGTTTTGGCCCAAGAATACTAAATGCCTAGAGTACATTTTATGTTAAATGTGGATAAATTAAACCACATACTGTATATGTGGGTCATACTATATATCCAATGCAGTCCTTAAAACACTAACAACACAATCTGTGTAACATTAAGAAAAACAGCTTCTGCTTTTCCTGACATTTCTCCTTCAATTTTAGAAAATGTCATTCATCTTTCCATCTGTTTGTAGTCCATATCTTCTCACAGATTGGGTGGGTGGACATTACAATTCAGGATGAGAGCATCTGTAAGTGTTCTCTATACATGATTACTTAGAATTCTTGAAACAATCATACAAAAATTTCTTCAGCAAAAATGTATCTGCTCACAATATATACAGGCGTGTTGAAAAAAAATTATCTAATACTGTCTTACTGTTCCTCATTATATCCAAAACAAAAGTGCAGTACAAATCAGTGAAAAATCAACAACTCAGATATAGAATCTTAAGTCTTAAGACAGAGACTAGGAGCCCCTAAACACCTTTCAATTTTTTCTAAGGACTTCTGTCCAGTTATTCCTGTTTGCTTTTCTCAACAGAGCTGTCTTTCACCCAAAAATATATAATGCAAGTTTGCATTCTATTAAATTTGGTGTGTTTCCTGTTAAAACAGAAGCAGTTGCAAGCATCTAAAAATAACGCTAAAATCTGCTCCATGATGCCTGCCTGCACTCCTCAGTTTCATTGGGGGGGGGGGTGTTGAGAATCTGCCGTTCTGCAGTGTATTCTGCAGATTGATTTTTTTGCAGCAGAACTGCTGCCCCTGCACTACTGCAAGCTGCAGTGGTTATTTTAACCATCCTGTATATCAAACCTTGCTCTGCAGAACAGAAGGGTTGTCCCAACTATTTATTAAGGAAAATATCAGAACTGGCAAGGTTAAAACATGAAAAGAAATTCCACAACAATCCCTTCCTCTCCCTCTACACTGCAGCAACACATGCCTACTTTATGCTATGCCAAGAGACAGTAAAAAGATGGTATGTTATCAATGTACCTCTTCATCCAGATGACTATATTCTCTTTCAACATACTTTGTATCAGGTAATCTTTTAAAAATGTTTTATTAGGCATAAAGCATGCAGAGGTAGGGAAGAAAAGTGTAAACCCAGCAGTGTGTGGGACAAATATGAAGGTAGAGAAGACCACCTGTTGGATCCCGCCCTTAAACCACAATTCCCCTGGTTTGCTATGGGGGAAAGAGCAAATAACTTTTCCAAAAACTTCTGTCCCCTTCCATACATCTGAATAAAATGCCACATTTTCTACTTTGAAGTGGAATATATGGCAGTGTAGGTTCAGGTAACCCAGGATCCTTCCACGCAGCCATATAACCCAGAATATCAAAGCAGAAAATCCCACAATATCTGCTTTGAACTCGGTTATCTGAGGGCCCTTCTACACAGCCCTATATCCCATAATATTAAGGCAGAAAACCCCATATTAGCTGAGTGTGGACTCAGATAACCCAGTTCAAAGCAGATATTGTGAGATTTTCTGTCTTGATATTCTGGATTATATGGTTGTGTGGAAGGGCCCCCTGTAAATAGTCCACACGTTACATCAAAATTATTCAGCTTGGTAAAGACAAAACCTAGACCCATGCTTTCTGTTCCCAAATGTTTTCCTCTGATAAGTGGTCTTTCTCTTGAGCTGTCAATCAATGCTACATTTACCCTTCATATATCAAACAATAATGGAACAACATGTAGGAAGTAGGAAGTTAGTAACACTCATCATAAAATCTTCCATTCAGTATTTATTTTCCAAGGCCAGCTGAATGCCTAGATTCCAACCTGTTTGGCCATTTTTCTCTTTTGAGCCTTTATTAGCAACTCAGATGGCTTGTTTGAAAAGGACGCTTTGCATGTACTCAGATCTGATTGTTCTTATTCTTATCTTCATCACTTAATTGCAGGTGATAAAATAACCAAATCGATGGATCCAATCTTAAATTGCAAAACACTTTATTACAAGGTAAATGTAAAATATTTCTCAGAGCCATATCTGATTCCATGCATTTCCAGGACTAAACACTTGTTGTACACGTATTCCCTAAAAAACCTCACTGTCAACAGCAGGTAAGTAGGCATTTCCTGTGTGTAAGTAGATCCCTGCAAGTCACTTATTAACTTATGGTGAATTTCATAGGATTGTCTCAGGTAGATGTGGTTTTCCCATTTCTGTTTTTTTAAACAGGACCTAAGGCACCTGATACAAGTAGGTCAGTCCTTACCCAGAATTCTAAAATACTACAAAATCCGAATTTTTCCACACAAGTGGCTGAGAAAATGACAGCTTTGCTTCCTCAGGGTTCCATGTTGCAGGGACTTTCTTTGATGTACAAAATCATTCATTAATGTTACGTTCAGATTTGGGTCTCATCTCAAAGATTCACTTAGCCGATCCCTCGTAGCTCGAGGATTATGGATCCTCCAGATGTGGTGTCTTGGCGGTGGGTCCGTAGGTGGTTGTGGAGCCCTGTTCTTGATCTGCTTGTTCTCCCACAGTGAGGACACTGGTTTCCTCTTGGCACATTTCTCCCTCCATTTGTGCCTCTTTGAATTCTGCAGCACTGCTGGTCACAGCTGGCCTCCAGTTAGAGCACTCAAGAGCCAGGGCTTCCAAGTTTTCTGGGTCTATGCCACAGTTTTTTAAGTTGGCTTTAAGCCCATCTTTAAATCACTTTTCCTGTCCACCAACGTTACGTTTCCCATTCTTGAGCTGGGAGTATAGTAACTGCTTTGGGAGACAGTGATCTGGCATTCGGACAATGTGGCCAGTCCAGCAGAGTTGATGGAGGAGGAGCATCACTTCAATGCTGGCGGTCGTTGCTTCTTCCAGCACGCTGACATTTCCCCACCTGTCTTCCCGAGAGATCTGCAGATTTTTAACCATTGTTGATGGAATCAACAATGAACACCATCATCCCCACGTCAGCATAGGCGTATCTGTACTTAAGTCTATTCAGCAGTTCACCTACCTGGGAAGCATCATCTCTTCAGACACCAAGATTAATAAAGATCACAGATTAGCAAATGCATATAGTGCATTTGGAAGGCTTCACAAAAAAGTCTGGAGCAACAAGCACCCGAGGCAAAGCACCAAAATCAGTGTGCACAGAGCTATCATACTGTCTGTTCTCCTAAATGGGTCTGAAACATGGGTCACCTATCGCCAACACTTACGACTCCTCGAACACTTTCATCAGCGCTGTCTTCGCACAATCCTAAATATACACTGGACCGACTATGTGACTAATATTGCTGCCCTTGAGCAAGCAGAGATCTCTAGCATTGAGGCCATGCTATTGAGAACACAGCTGCGCTGTGCAGGGCACGTCTCTAGGATGGAGGACCACCGCCTCCCAAAGATACTACTTTATGGTGAACTCGCAACGACTCAGCGCAAAAGAGGCGCCCCCCAAAAAGAGACTCCCTGAAACAACATCTCAGGCTTGGCCAGATTGATCACCAACAATGGTCCACCCTGGCCTCACATCGGGAGGCATGGAGACGCAGTATCCACAATGCTGCGGCCTCTGAGAAGACACGCCGAATGGGTCTCGAAGAGAAGCAACGATGCAGAAAGAACCGCAACTTTGAAACCACATCACCCAAGGAGACTTTCTGCTGTGCTTTCTGCAACCGGACTTGCCTATCTCAGATTGGTCTTTTTAGTCATCAATGCGCTTGTAAAAAGCGTGGGATGAGTCCTTCTGAAGAATCTTCGTTCGCGAAGTAATGCCGAGAGAGAGTGATGGAATCATTCCATCGCTTATACGGAAATATGTTTCCAAAATAAATAAACCCAAAGGAAGCATTTCAGGTAGGAGAGACTCAGGGCCCTTCCACACAGCCCCACATCCCAGAATATCAAGGCAGGAAACCCCACATTATCTGAGTGTGGACTCAGGTAACCCAGTTCAAAGCAGATCTTGTGGGCTTTCCTGCCTTGATATCCTGGGATGTGGGCCTGTGTGGGAGGGCCCTCAAGCTGTACTCAAGGGTGGCCTCCTGACCCTGCTTAGCCTCCAAGATTCAAAGGGGTAGGGTGCCTTTAGGCTTATTCTCTAAAGACCAAAATGCCCCTATATCCCATAATAATGCAGAACCATTCCAAAAGGACTTTGCAGCCTTTCAATGCAGTTGAGGCTGCAATGCTAATTCGAAAGGAAAGGAAATCCTCCAATGTTTCTCTCAAACCTAAAGCCACAGCCTCCTTCTCACCTGTCTCCTCCAAGGCTCATCCGGGGACTCTGAGCGCGCGGCGGAGGCCAGCCAGAGATGGAGGACAAGCAAGAGAGGAGACGCCTTCCACTTCCTCCAGCGTCTTCCCTCTCTCCTCCCCCGGCGTGTGCTCTCCACGCATGCGCAGCACCGCTCTCAGCAAAATCGTTTTCCCCTCTTTTGCCCCAAACAAAGATGGCGGCGCTGACTTTGGCGGAAGCGGAAGTACGAAAGAGATATTTGCCCCTAACAAAGATGGCAGAGCTGATTTTTTTCCCCCCCGAAAACGAGATTTTTTTTCCCTTAGTAAAGATGGCGGGCCATGACGCGCCCTTTTTTATATTAAGCACCTCCCTAGAAGCGGCATGTAGAGATAGTCACGATTCACATACCCAAGCAAATAGACTGCTTCGCACGCCTCAGCTTGAGAGTGTGCTTTTTTCTTTTTTTCAGTCCTGAAGGTTATTTTTCTATTTTGACACTTTGGAGTCAACCCCACTAAATAGAGTGGGGATTTTTTTTTTGTTAATTCAGAATGTAGGAATGGGCAGATCATATTAATATTGGTCTGCTGTCTTATTGATTAGATTATTGCTGTATTTTGTATATTTTATGTTGTCCTGTTGGCATTGCTGCTGTTTTGTAAGCCGCCCCAAGTCCCAGCAGGGAGATAGGACAGGATATAAATAAAGATATTATTATTATTATTATTATTATTATAAAAATCCAGTTTGCCTTTGCAACTTGTACATTGTTCTGATTTCTGGTTTAAAGAATTCCTCAAAAGCAGAAACAAAAGTGCATTTTAATAATAATAATAATAATAATAATAATTTTGCCTCCCCACTTAATGTGGTACCTTTATCTCCTACTTGACAGATGCAACTAACTTTCAGGTTGCAAAGATCAACAGCAGGCTACACTTAAGCTCGAGCACCCACCTCGACCCGGACAGGCCTCGAACTCATGACCTACTGGTCAGAGAGATCTTATGCAGCTGACACGTAGCCAGCTGCACCACATTCCTGGGGTATTTTACATTCTCAATCAAAAGTTTGCACGCGGAGGAATTGTTCTCCATTTTACAAAATGCACATATTCTACCCTTTTAAAAACCTTTTACGGTCAATGGGAAGCGACTGTACTTGAGAGTGGTTTTTGACAACCTTGTAGTGTAATCTGAGTGACCTTGGGAAAGTCACACTCTCTCAGCTTCAGAGGAAGGCGAGGGCAAAGCCCTTCTGAACCAATTCTGGCACGAAAAGCTTGTGATAAATTCGCCTTTCTGTGAGTCAGGAAAGGGTTGCTGTGAGTTTTCCGAGCTGTATGGCCATGTTCCCGAAGCATTCTCTCCTGACATTTAGCCCACATCTATGGCAGGCATCCTCAGAGGCGGTGAGGTTCATTGGAAACTAGGCAAGTGGGGTTTATATATCTGTGGAATGTCCAGGGTGGGAGAAAGAACTTGTCTGCTGGAGGCAAGTGTGAATGTTGCAATTGGACAGCTTGATTAGCATTGAAAAGCCTTGCAGCTTCGAGGCTTGGCTGCTTCCTGCCTGGGGGAATCCTTTGTTGGAAGGTGAATAGCTGGCCCTGATTGTTTCTTGAAAGTCAGGAAAGGACTTGAAGTAATGTACAAGGCCTTTAACCTCTGCCAAAGAGCCTCACCAAACAACTACTCCCACTGCATTGAGCCATGGTAGTTAAAGTGGTATCAAACTATCTTAATTCAACCATGTAGCTGCACCCTTAATTCTATTGTGTTCTGTGGGATATTTAGAGGAATCTTATTCTGCCTTAACAACTCATACTCTATTTCCCTGAAAATAAGACTGGATCGTATATTAACTTTTGCTCCAAAAGATGCATTAGGTTTTATTTTCAGGGGACGTCTTTCCCCCCATGTCTATATTCATCCATGTACAGTCATTTACATTATCATTTATTTTAAAGTATCAATGCTGATCATATTGTTTATATTGTAATTTGATTGTTTATTGTCTACTCATATGTTTGGTTTTGGACTTGCTGTATTTTGCATGTCACACCATGAGTGTTTGGAGAGCTGCCCCAAGTCTGGGAAAATGTGATGGAATATAAATAAAATATGATGGTGATGATTATTAGGTAAAGGTAAAGGTTTTCCCCTGACATTAAGTCCAGTTGTGTCAAAATCTGGGGGTTGGTGCTCATCTCAATTTCTAGGCCGAAGAGTAGGCATTGTCCGTAGACACCTCCAAGGTCACGTGGCAGGCATGACTGCATGGAGCGCCGTGACCTTCCTGCCGGAGCTGTACCTATTAATCTACTCACATTTGCATTTTTCAAACTGCTGGGTTGGCTTATTATTATATTAATATTATTTTATCATTCAATACATCTGTTGTGTGCTACAGATGTAAATATGTCCATCCGGATGACAATCTTAACATGGGCAAACTTTGGCCCTCCAGGTGTTTTGGACTTCAACAGAGCTTATTTTCGGGTTAGGTCTTATTTTGAGGGAAAATGGTATCTCTACCCTTGCAGCTTCTGTATGATGCAGCGGTTTGGAGTTCACAAAAAACCTATATGACAAAAACCTGAGAGTCTTTCAACTGCCACAAAAAACCTTTTGCTGTTGGCTACTGTTTCCTTGGATATGGGCGCTGTGAGCCAGACACTGCTCTCCACATTGAACATTAGTAAAGATTTAGTAGTCTCTGTTTTTCATCATGCCATGGGCTCTAGAATAATAATAATAATCTTTATTTATACTCCAACGGGGACTCGGGGCGGCTTACATAAGCCCAAACAACAAATTACAATAAAATAGAAATCAAAACATAAGCAACAGTACAGTACAGTAAAATACAAACATATATGAATAAAAAAGCAATATACAAATACAATATCCACAATCACAATGAGCGGGCCGCATGTGCAAGATAACATGTTTTTTTTAAAAAAACGTTAAAAACTCAGGGTGAGATAGGGCCTTCTCGGTGGTGACTCCCCGCCTGTGGAATGCGCTTCCAAGCGACATACGACCGACCCCATCCCTCCTAGCATTCAGGGGAAAAAGTAAAATCTTGGCTATGGGACCAGGCTTTTGCACATTAGCACAATGCAGCACTTTGGATTGGAATTGTAATGGCAAGTTGATGGATATGGCTCAAGGGAGAAACCTACATCTTGTGCAACTGCAGCCAGGCCCAGTGGAGCTGAATTCTCCTCCACCACAAATCAAGAAGTGAAGCCTTTTGCTGAGGAGCGAGCGGCGCATTGGCTGCTGCCCTTCAGAAAGACTGATGTGGAGTCTGTGTGCTTCTGGCCGACCCAGGAAAGATGCAGTGCTCTCTCTGTTTTTCCTCTCTCTGTGGTTGTTCCCTCCCAGACTTCATTTTAGCCAAGCTGCAAGAGCGCCTGCTTGGTGCAAAGGAGGAACCCAGGAGCTCTGACACCTGGCACACCTGACAGGTAACAACCCCCCCCCCCCACAAGGCCTTTGGGGCTGTTCTCCTTTTTAGTGAGGGAAGATATGGCAGCTCTTCAGCCTGAGGAGAGACATTTCTGATCCCTGTCAGCCGGCAACTGACTCTCTTGGGAAAGAGGGTGGGTTTCTCACAAAAGATCACACAATCTTGTGATCCACTCATTGTCTTTTTCTTTAATTGAAAACAACAACAAAGGGGGTATCCCTTATTTTGTATGCAGCCCCCGGTGGCGCAGTGGGTTAAACTGCTGAGCTGCTGAACTTGGCTGACCCACAGGTCAGCAATTTGAATCCGGGGAGCAGGGTGAGCTCCCACTGTTAGCCCCAGCTTCTGCCAACCTAGCAGTTCGACAACATGCAAATGTGAGTAGATCAATAGATACTGCTCCAGCGGGAAGGTAACCGCATTCCATGCAGTCATGCTGGCCACATGATCTTGGAGGTGTCTATGGACAACGCCGGCTCTTCAGTTTAGAAATTGAGATGAGCACCAACCCCCAGAGTTAATGTCAAGGGAAACCGTTACCTTTATATTTATCTTGTATGGTTGCCCAAATACCGCACTGATAACAAGACTCACCCCCTCACGATTCAGTCTATGAGCAACCTAATGTGCATCTACACTATAGAATTGATGTATTTTAGCACCCTTTTAACTGCCACAGCTCAATGCTGGGGAATTCAGAAAATTGGTATTTTAAACTAGGACCCCTTCCACACAGCTGAATATAACCCCACAATACCTGCTTTGAACCGAGATATACGACAGCGTGGACTCAGATAACCCAGTTCAATGTAGAAATGGTGGGATTTTCTGCCTTGGTATTCTGGGTTTTATGGCTATGTGGAAGGGCCCGAGGTCTTTAGGCTTCTCAATGCGAGAGGGCTCGCCAAACAGCAACTCTCATCATTCCAGGGCAATGAGCTATGGCAGTGTCAAACTGCATTCCTTCTACACAGTGGACATGTGCTCCTAAGGCACAGAAGATGACATTTCTGAAATGGGAAATAGGGTGTCTAGCCTAGGCCTGGGTAAACATAGGTTCTAATATTTCCTATGTAATCAGCTGTACAATGAAACTGCTTTTTTCAATATTGGTTTGAAAGTACATTAAACCAGAATATGAAAGAAGGAACCTCTATCCAAGAGGAGGGGATAATTTGGGTGCGGGGCTTCCTTACTCCATCAAAGATCTGAATTAAGACTATAGCAACATGTGTAGTATGCAATATACAGTAAGTTTTTTTCGTGCCAGGTGCGACTTGAGAAACTGCAAGTCGCTTCCAGTGTGAGAGAATTGGCCGTCTGCAAGGACGTTGCCCAGGGGACTTGGAACAAAAACAGGGTCTAAAGTAAAACTATGTGTTGCTGTAGAAGCAAACAAGAAGAGAAAACACTAAACATATAAACAGTTAAACTAACGGGTTATATGTGATAATACATGTATGTATGGTTGAAGGGATATTATAGATAAGTCTCAAGGAATACACAAGCAGTTCTTTAGTCAGTCAATGCATATATTATGTTAGATGAAGATAAGTATCTAGGAATACACCATCCTGTGAGAGGCTTCTCTCATGTCCCCACATGAGAAGCTTGAGCTGACAGATGGGAGCTCATCCCACTCCCCAGATTCGAACTGTCAAACTTCGGTCAGCAGTCCTGCCAGCACAAGGGTTTAACCCATTGCGCCACAGGGTGGGGGGCTCCTGCAATATGATGAACTAGAGAGATTTACCTTTATTAATAAAATGTAGGCTATTCTACAAATAGTGGCACCTCATCATGTTTACAGTATAGATCAGGCATGGGCAAACTTTGGCCCTCCAGGTGTTTTGGACTCCAATTGGTAGAATACTGGCCGGTAGGCTGTTAGGAATTGTGGGAGTTGAAGTCCAAAACACCTGGAGGGTCAAAGTTTGCCCATGCCTGGCCTAGCCAATCTGTTATAATCACAAATTATCTTTAGAAACTTATTTGTTTTGTAAATGTTCCTCACCTACCCCTTCATAAATTAATGCAAGCCTCTATATCCACGGATGCAGCATCCACAGATTCCTTAATCCATGGCTATTTGGAAAAGATTCCTCCCCAAAAATGGATTCTAAAATGCAAACCTTGATTTTGCTGTTTTTATTTAAGTGGCACTGTTTTACTACACCAGTGTATATAATGGTTCATTCATGGATCTGGTGTCTATGGGGGGATCCTGAACCAAAACCCAGCAGACATCATGGGTTCACTGCATTATAATGTCATTTTCTTTCTACTGCAGCAATGGAATCCGAAGACATACACTGTGGATTGTAGGTTTCCTAATGTTAACCTGAAAAAAAATGGGCTCTTTCATTTATGCCCCCTCCCCTTTAATTACAACTCCTGCTCAAACTAAGGAATCTTAAATCCCATCAACACTGCAATATAATCCAGTTCAAAGCAGAAAATCTTGATTCAGGAACTGGATTATATGGGAATGAATATCCAGCCCTAGTGAGAAGTTGGAGTAAATGTGTCTTGGATGACTGCCACAAGGTTCTCTCTGAAAAATCGAAAAAGCTGTTGGTAGCCATCAAAATAATTTTAGGATAGTAAATAAAGAGGAACACTAAAAACAAACAAACAGGGGAATTCCTGACATGAAACAATCAGGGCCAGCTAACAAATCCCAACAAAGGATTTCCCCCAGGCAGGAAGCAGCTAGGCTTTGAAGCTGCAAGGCTAATCAAGGTGGCCAATTGCAACATTCACACTTGCCTCAAGCAGACAAGAGTTCTTTCTCCCACCCTGGACATTCCACAGATATATAAACTTAACTTGCCCAGTTTCCAACAGACCTCACAACCTCTGAGGATGCCAGGAGAGAAACATCAGGGGAGAATGCTTCTGGAACATGGCTATACAGCCTGAAAACGACAACACAGTTTTAGGACTGATTTAAAAGGTGCCTGTAGCCTTAAAACATCACCCTTATTTCCTTGTCGAAAGATTATTTCCTCACATTCTGCTTTGCATGTTTTGAAGGTAGCTAAAACTATCAAAGCCCCATTGTCTATGAAAGCCCCATTGTGCGTTTTTAATACTCTTATGTCGTAATAGTTGTTCTCACATTCCCCAGATATTTGCAGCTAGCTCAGGTCAGCCACAGTAAGAATGGTCATTCTCATTAATATTCTGTTCTGTTAGCATACATAGTGTTTTACGTCTTTGTCAATGAAATTGGGCATTGCAGAGCATTGGAAGTGGTTCTTTTGGGGACATTTTGTGATTTTTCCCGCATTCGAGACCCAGCTATTCATTGGTACTTTACTGTGCAATTGTTGTACATGTCTATTCAAAAGTAAATCTGAATGCATTCAGTGGAGCTTACTATACGATTGCCTCCTTATTCCTCTCCCCATTAAAACCGGAAAGGGTAACCACCTTATGGTTTTTTCCATCCTATCCACTGCAGTCTCCTTTCCTTGTGCTTTTTCAGTTCTGGACAGAAGAATTTTAAATTGCTGAAAAAACTCTCAAGGCATGAAGTGTATAATCCAGTCTCTGTCTCTCATTGGCAGACTCTTTTCATCATCCCATGCCAGTATTTTGATTTAGTTTCTCTCGATGATGCTTTTGGGAAAGAAGGAGCCATGTCAGAAGACGCTGTCGGTGAGACACCTTTTTCTTTGAAGACCACAGCTTTAAGAGTATTTGATCTTCCCCTTTCCTGGTACTATTCACTAACCCAGGTAATCATTGCATTTCTATTTTGGTAGTGCTTTTTGTAGAGTGCGCTAATAATATTTACTCCTCCGCATGTGACTATTTTATGTTGTCTAAATGTCTACTATTATGTGCAATATTTAAATGAATTAGTTTTTGAGCAAGATTTTGGGTTGTCAGACCTGGTCATTATAAAAATGAAGTATTTTGTGTTATTCATTTATTGTGCTAAGAGCCACACCCTTTGCATCAGGGTGTAATTGAAAGCTTCAGGAAGTGTTTCTTTTTTGTTTCTATAGCTCTAGCAGTATTTACGTATTTCACTTTTGCCGTTTCTGTCTTAATTTATGCTTTAATCGTGGCACTTCATTATTTTTTTATGAACTGAGAAAAGTAGATCTCATTTAGCACAGGTAGTTATGTGGGGGACATGTGTAACGAATGTAAATAAAGCAGGCTAGGGTGGAGCCTTTACCGTCTGGTCTGGAACATGGCTGCAATAAAGCTGTCTTACCATCACTATCATTCACGATTGAATTTAGAAACATTACTCTTGACTAAATAATGGATGTGAGTATTGATTTGAAGTGGACCAAATTTGACTACATTTGTGTTGATGTTCTGCAGTCTAAAATAGTAAAGGGTTTATTTTATTTACAGTAGAGTCTCACTTATCCAACCTTCGCTCATCCAGCATTCTGTATTATCCAATGCAGTCTGCCTCCTGCCCAGATCCATCGCTATTTCAATACACTGCAATGTTTTGGTGATAAAGTTGTTCCCTCGCTACTTCGCGGTTTGCTTTTAGCAGACTCGCTGTTTCTCGGGGATGTGTGTGTGTGTATGTGTGTGTGTATGTGTGTGTGTGTGTCATGGGCAATCCATGGTTCTAAATAGTTATAAAGTATTTCCAAAACTAGGGGGCGCTGGTTCTTTGCTTTTACAATGTGGCTAAAGTTCTAGTGGTATTTCAGAATTCTAATAGAATTTTCAAAATTTCATTATTATTTCGTTGTTGGTGATTTTTATGACAAAAACAATTAGGAACTGCCATTTATAATGACATTTTGAAAGTTTTGTTAGAGTTCTGAAACTTTAGCAACACTGTAGAAGCAAAGCACCAGCGCCCCCTAGTTTTGTAAGTACTTTAGAACCATGGATTGCCCATGCCGTATATATGTATGTATGTATTTTTGATGTTTTGCGGGTTTTTGCCGCCGCTCTCTGAGGCACAGTCCTCCTCAGTCCTCTCTCCCTCTCATCAGCCTTGAAATGCCTTTCCTTCCTTTCCTTCACTTTATTTCAAGTTTATAGAGACTTAAAATAGTGTATAACCCTTGCAATAAGTGAGGGAACACTGTAATTACTACATAACGTTACCGTGCATTGAACTGCTTTTTCTGTCGATTTCTTGTAAAACATGATGTTTTGGTGCTTAATTTGTAAAATCAGAACATTATTTGACGTTTAATCAACTTTTCCTTAATCCCTCCTTATTATCCACCATTTTTGCTTATCCAATGTTCTGCCAGCTGGATAAGCAAGACTCTACTGTACTTCAATGAGGAGTGAAAGAATCAAGCAAGCTTATTTGGTTTATATCAATGGTTCCCAAACTTTTTGGCCTACCGCCCCCTTTCCAGAAAATTTTTTACTAAGCGCCCCCTAGAAATTATTTTTTTAAATTTTAATAGCAATTAAACAGAAAGATATATGTATTAATGTTTCTACCTTTTTTGTAAAATATAGAAAAGAAAGGCGTAATTTACAAACATTGAATTCCAGAAATAATCACAAAAACAATATGTTTGGGGGAGTACGAGTAACGGATGATGGGATTTGCAATACCTTCAGCCAATTCAGCTCTGACTTCCACAGACCACTAAGATCCCCATGAATGACGGATCTGGATCAAACGGCAACGCCTGCCCAGGGATCGCGCGCTTGCGACTGTCCCTGCAAGTTGGAATCCCCAGACAGGCATTGCCGTGGAAACCGCAGCGCGCACCTCCTTCCTCTCGTCAACCCTGCCCACGGCGCAGTCCTGTGTATTGGCCTTTTTCTTCCAACGGGGAGTCCTCGCAAGCACTCGACCCTGCAAGTGGCAAGCCTGGCTTACGCCACCGCCCCCTTACAGGGGTTCAGTGCCCCCCAAATTCTCCTGAGCCTCCCAGCGCCCCCTTGGATCGCCCCACCGCCCTCCACGGGGTACCGCCCACTTTGGGAACCACTGGTTTATATCATAAGATAGAAAAATGAATTGACAGTTTAAATACCATGCATTAGAAATGCAACCACATGTGCAAACAGACAAATTATGTACTGCATTAAAATCCAATATGTGGGTGGCTGTGTGGCATCCAGGGAAGACACTAAAGGGGGGTGCAAGTTTGCTTTATCAGTAGTCCAGTTTGCTTGTGCAGAAGGGCATCTTGATCTAGGAAACAGCAAATATAGCGCTGTGCATTGCACTCTGCTATTCTTGTGTTCCCTGTGATAACCGTAACCCATGTACCATTTCTCCATTGTTCCCTGTTGAATAAAATAACTTCTTGAAAGGGCTCCAGCTTCACTAGTGCTCTTGGCTCTGTTGAGAAGGGCAAATAACACAGGCATAGGAATTAGAAGTTTTTATGAAATGTCAGTGTAGGCAACACAGCAGTTTGAATGATATATTTGGCACCTAGAAATAATGCAGCCAATTATCCTATTCTAGTAGATACAGACTTAGTGGTAACATATCGCAGGGTATATTGACTAATATGTTATTGACGCAATATATACTGTTTTATAATAATGCCAGAATTGTAACTGGATGCATAGATCATTATATTTATGCTAAAATATAATTGTTAGACTGGCACTTGCAGAACTGAACGGCTGCATCAATATGTGAAGAATATCTGATGTTTGAAAGAATAACATACATTTTGTTTGTGATAATCCACTGAAGAGTACCTGAGTTGTTCTTTTTGAGACTATTACATACGATATGCAGTTTGTATACCTTCTTCTTCAAATTTCTAAAGTATTCTAAAATTGCTGTGGTTCAGATACATTGAGCCAGTGAACATAGCTATAAAGAGATCAATAAAGGACCCTGTACTTTTTTGTGGTCATGTTTATGCTCTTGATGTTAGCCCCAGCTTCTGCCAGGCTTGCAGTTCAAAAACGTGCAAATGTGAGTAGATCAATAGGTACCGTTTTGGCGTGAAGGTAGTGGAACTCCATGCAGCCATGCCGGCCACATGACCTTGGAGGCGTCTACGGACAACGCTGGCTCTTTGGCTTAGAAATGGAGATTAGCACCACCCCCAAGAGTCGGACACGACTAGACTTAATGTCAAGGGGAAACCTTAACCTTTATGCTTCAAATCCAATTTCCCTTTCTCAGATGATTTTTAACTGAATAGTGGGACAATGTACTGCTGTGAATCCACAAACTTGTGTGTATGTGGTTGTGTAATCTCATACTGAAACCAAGGTCCTTCTTGAATGAGGTTGTAGCTGTTAATATCTAGAAGCACAATGCAGGGGTAAACATTTTACTTCTGTGAATAAAGCATTATGTATGAGACACAATGGGCTACCCGCTGCATTTGTGAATGTGGGACTCCTGATGAACCTCAACAGCCGACACGGCATTATAGATACTGGTACCGAGAAAAATATATCATATCTCCATGTGAATTTACTTTCACTCGCATCCCCAGCAATATTGTACTTATTTAACTGCTTTAGCTACACAATATGTTTAGCTACATTGGCGCCCCCTTGTCGTGGGTGAGAGGCTTGCGTACCCTAATGAAGTTGTGAGCTATGCTGGCGGTGGCATAGCCACCGGTAGGGCCTCCCATGCCAGACAGGTCACAACCGAAGGGTCTGACAAAGAGTGTCAATGGGTAGGATGGGCTCTCTAGCCTTTTGGCAACCATCCTAAGAGAAGGAAAACTCTAATTTCAAACCCGGGCAGATGGTGCTCGTCTAACCCTGTAAGGTCAACCATCTAGAGAAGGAAACTCAAATCAAACCTACGACCTGAGGACTTCGCTGCCACCGCCCAAGTTTGCTAGTCCCCGGGAGACAACCTTTGGTTTAAAGGGTGAGGCCCGTTCTGTACACGCTGCGCTCCACCAGAAAAACCCATTGCACAGACTCGAAGGACACATCCAACCTCCTTAGTTTCTTAGTTTCCTAAGAATCTTCCTTTGCAAAGTAATGCCAGAGAAATGTTGAGTTCAGAATATTTATGACTCCATTAATCAAGCAAATACGCTACTAAGAAAATACCCAGCATCCTCAGTCAACATGAGCATTGTCAGGATGGCAGAGAAGGATGGGAGACATGGTCCAACACATCTGAAGGACACAAAGTTGGATGAGGCTGGTATAAAGGTTGTTTTGAAATAGTACAAACCATTAAGCTTTATTTTTGGACAAGCCAAACATGATGAACCAGTTACTGCTTTTAGATTTTAAACTGCTAAAAGAATATTTGTTCAGTGGCATCACAATCACTAGCTCAGTGTGTTTGACCATAGAGTCTTATTTTCTATTTTGATCAAAATTAGCATACTTAAAAGCATTATTTTGCAAATGAAAACCAGGCCACACGTGGGCAGTTCATATCAGAATGTGATCAAATTGGCAAAAGTTAATAATGAGAAAGAACACTGCTGCAGCAGTTTTTTCCCCCTGAGTCTGCAGGGAACAGAAAGAGTCTGCTCTCTGCTGTCCCCCTTCTCTCTTTTGCTGGGCTAACTGAATTAAAACTATGATTGCGTTTTGAACTCAGGCCCCTTCTACACTGCCAGATAAAATCCAGATTATCTGCTTTGAACTGGATAATATGGCAATGTAGACTCCGATAATCCAGTTCAAAGCAGATAATGTGTATTATCTGTTTTGATAATCTGGGTGATATGGCCGTGTAAAAGGGGCCTCAATTTGTACCAATGGAAGTAAGTAATGATGAAAGGGGAAAGTGGGATGAGAAGGAGAGCAAGTGGGACAATGTTAAACTCAGTTGAAAAAGACAACAAATAATTATTTGGCTCAACCCTGCCAAACTATGACAGACAGAAGCCATGTAAAAGTGACATATACTGTGTTCTCGGCATTACTTTGCGAACAAAGATTCTTAGGAAGGACTCATCCCACGCTTTTTACAAGCGCATTGATGACTTGATGACTAAAAAGGCCAATCTGAGATAGGCAAGTTCGGTTGCAGAAAGCACAACAGAAAGTCTCCTTGGGTGATGTTGTTTCCAAGTTGCGGTTCTTTCTGCATTGTCGTTTCTCTTCGAGACCCATTCGGCTTGTCTTCTCGAAAGAGTAGTATCTTTGGGAGGCGGTGGTCCTCCATCCTAGAGACATGCCCTGCCCAGCGCAGCTGTGTTCTCAATAGTATGGCCTCAACGCTGGTGATCCCTGCTTGCTCAATGACAGCAACATTCATCACATAGTCGGTCCAGTGTATATTTAGGATTGTGCGAAGACAGCGCTGATGAAAGTGTTCGAGGAGTCGTAGGTGTTGGCAATAGGTGACCCATGTTTCAGACCCATAGAGGAGAATAGACAGTACGATAGCTCTGTACACACTGATTTTGGTGCTTTGCCTCAGGTGCTTGTTTCTCCAGACTCTTTTGTGAAGCTTTCCAAATGCACTATATGCCTTTGCTAATCTGTGATCTATCTCTTTATCAATCTTGGCGTTTGAAGAGATTATGCTTCCCAGGTAGGTGAACTGCTGAACGGACTTAAGCACAGATTTGCCTATGCTGACGTGAGGATGATGGTGTTCTTCCTGTGGTGCAGGCTGGTAGAGGACTTCCGGGCTACCGCTAGAAGAAATGCTAATATATGTCTCTTTGAATTTATAAACATATACATAGCTTGCCATCAATATGTTGAACTTAAGCTTTTAAACATTCTTGGTACTGCTTCAAAATTAAAGTTGTAATTAAAATAGAATGTGTGTGAAAGTCATATTCCCAGTATGAATTTTAAAAGTAGGCATAAACCAATCTATCTTTTCGGAAATGTGTGTGTGATATATTTCCTTTTTCAATTTCTTTTCAGATTAAGATCTCACCAGGTCTTAAAAAGTTATTTGTGGTAACTGCAGTGAGTGCGGTATCTGTGCTGTTCCTTGCACATCATTTCAAAAGAAAACGTGGGAAGAAAGCCAGGAAAGCATCTCCATGGGAACCAAGTCATTTGGTGTTGGACCACATGAAAACGTCTTCATCAGATAAAGGTAGGCAATACGTCTATGGAAAATAAATATCCCAAACCTATGGTTTTCTAAATACCCTAAATAAGATATGTACATATCTGAGAAAAAGTTTGCATTGAACACAGTAGGGCTTGCTTCTTCATAAGAATGTGCAATACAGCACATGACAGCAAGTTTAGCTGCGGAGATGATCCTGTTAGGAATGGGATAAGATTGTAAATTGTTTGTTTGTTTGTGGAAAATTGAGATACAAATAAGTTATCTAGAAACTACTGTATATACAGTAGACTATCAGTTAACTGGAACTCAAGCAACTGGAACTCTCAAGCAACTGGCAAAAGAGTCAAAGAAATAATACTGCATTCACAAAGCTGTTTTTATAATACAGGCACACTTATTTATCTTAATTGCTGTATTTCAAAATTAATAGCAAGTCAATGCAGAGTTTATGTTATGGTATAGTATGGAGTAAAGTATTAGGGAAATTATAAAGGTTTATCCTTGACATTAAGTCTACTTGTGTCAGACTCTGGGAGGAGGTGCTCATCTCAATTTCTAAGCCAGCATTGTCCGTAGGCACCTCCAAAGTCATGTGATGGACATGACTGCATGGAGTGCCATAAATTCCCACAGAAGTGGTAACTATTGATCTGCTCACATTTGCATGTTTTCAAACTGCTAGGTTGGCAGAAGCTGGGGCTAACATCGGGAGCTCACGCCACTCCCTGGATTCGAATCACCGACCTTTTGGTCAGCAAGTTCAGCAGCTCAGTGGTTTAATCCATCATGCTACCAGAGGCTCCATAGGATTAGTTAGGCCTATTTTTAATGGTAACTTTCAAGCAACCGGAGACTACATTGATCCAGCATCTCACAATCCCCATGGGCGCAGATTAACTGAAAGTCTACTATATTACAATTTTTAAGCGGTGTGTGTGTGTGTGATTGCCTGAGTTTAACTAGAATGACTGTGAATTATGGTTGCCAGCAAAAACTATCAGCTGGATGTCATGGGACAATGGATTCTACTTAAAAGCATGTATGGGTTTAGGGGTGACCATCCCAGAAGCTATGGAAATGAGATACAAGCATCTGTGGAGCCTCCCTTGCCTCTGTCCCCAACCTCGTCCCCATGGTCATCCACTAAGATATATTTTAGCAGGATATTATGTGCATGGAGTAGCATGTATGCATTGATCTGTTTTTGTCTAGACTGAGTTCTTAGCCAGTTCCTAAACATCTTCTTTAATAGATAGGTAAAACACACATGGACTCACCAAAGGGGTTAGTGGGTTCATGGCATAAATAATAATAAAACAAGCCATATCACACTGTAAACAGTTAAAACATATAAACACATTAACACATATAAAATCAATTTTAAAAATTAAAAACATAGCAGATTAAAAACATAACAAAGTGCTGAGTCATTGGTTTCTATACTTATTGATTTTCTTATGGTCATTATTTAAGCTATCGAGGTCTATTCCATAATATCCTATTCTCCGAACACCTGTGTACAGAGCCAGATCTTTAACCTTTTCCTGAAGACCAGGAAGGATGGGGCCATCCTGATGTCACTGGGGAGTTCCACAACCGAAAGGCCACCACTGAAAAGGCCCTGTCTCTCATCCCCACCAGTCGTACTTGTGAGGGGGGTGGAACCGAGAGCAGGGCCTCTCCAGCAGATCGTAAAGTTGTAGTAGGCTCATAAGGGGAAATATGTTTGGGCAGGTAAGTTGGATCTGAATCGTTTAGAGCAGTGGTTCTCAACCTGTGAGTCCCCAGATGTTTTGGCCCTCAACTCCCAGAAATCCTAACAGTTGGTAAACTGGCTGGGATTTCTGGGAGTTATAGGCCAAAACACATGGGGACCCACAAGTTGAGAACCACTGGTTTAGGGCTTTATAGGTCAAAGCCAGCACTTTCAATTGGGCCTGGTAGTAAACTGGCAGCCAGTGGAGCTGACATAATAGTAATTAGTCCTGCAATGAGAGTTTTACAGTTTTTGAATGTTGTGTCTTAAAATGTTTAAATACAAACACAGTATTAGGGATTTCTTCATTAAAACCCAGTTGTAATCATACAGGTGCCACTTGTAATAATGGAATTCTCTCTTGAGTAGACATGCATAATCTGTTTTTCTCTTCAGGATCCAGTTGTTCCAGCAGTAGACAAAACCTATCATTGTCATTGAGTTCAGCTAAAGAAAAAGGATTTCAATCCTATTTAAATGCAAATGGAAGCCTCTTCAGTAAATTTTCTGGTTCGGTGCAGAGCTTGGCCTCAGTAAGTACAGGTTATGGAAAGTTACCATCGGGTACTCAATAAAAAGTACTCATCAGGTACTCAATAAATCAGTTGCTGAATTTTCTTGATATTTTCTCATAACATCGGTATGAAGCTTCCATGCTATCTCCTCTGGAACTGGCATCATACCTCATTCAAGTTTTCTGGAAAAACAAAAGAATGATTTGTCTCAGCATGGCATTCCAGAGGTGTCTGTTCTGCTGTGAATGTAAAGAGCCAGGTCCAACTTCAGGATGCTATAGGAATACCAACATTTCACTGCAAAGAAATCTGGCAAAATACTGCATTGGCTACACATTTGTGACTGCATAACTTGCAGAAGGATTCCTTCCACTCTCCCTTTATTTTTCTGCAGCTTGCCTTAATAATGTCTTAAAAAACTGAATGAACACCAAGACATTTTCTAATTTTGGGATTTGCTATAGAACGTGCAATAATTAATCACTCGATTGTTTTGTTTCCCATTTTTTGATGCATTATAAGACCAGGAAATACAGTGGGCGCTTTGTTTGGCTCCAGGACCCCATGTAAATATGAGAAAACGGGGATGATTATGCCCCATATTATTAAATGGGTGTGACCTGTACGTCAATAATTCAGCAGTCAGTTAAATGTGTAGCTCTTGAGACCATGGATTGAGAGGTCCCATTTTATAAACCATAATGTACAATGTGTTAAATATCGTGTGTATATTTAAAGGCAGATCTATATTTATCTAACTATGGGAAAGCAGTTTTCAAGAATCAACATAGAACGTTGTAGGGAGACGATGTTAAATTTCAATCCGTTTTCCTTGCTACTGAAGGCTTCTTTCCCCTGGTCAGTATTTTTTCCATTTCAAAGTCAAATTGGGCTCCTTCACATTTTTTTCCCCATTTTTGGAAAGTTCTTCACTCAAAAGTTCACATGAATGTTTGCAAATATCTCTAACCTTTCTATCACCACGTTCCCCCACATTTAGAAACACTAAGCCAAAACCCTTAGGCACTTAATTATCTGTCACTTCTTTACCTTCTCCTTTCTATTTGTTCCTTCTTTCGTACCATATTTGGAGAAAGCTACCCTGTTAGTATATAGTATGGTGGAGTATTTTTTTCATGATAATGGGGCCATTGTTGATGGGATTTCTGTAGTTCAGGGTTATGAAAAGTGGAAAGGAAGATAATTTTATCATCTACAAGTGTTTTGAGATGACTGGGAATATAGGGATTCACCTGCAAGAAGATGGGTAGCAAAAGATATGAGAGGCAAAACAAGAGCAAAATCTAGACAACATGTAGGAGAAGAAAGGAAGAATTTTTTTTCATGAGTTTGGCTGCGATTGCAAGGAAAGCGTATATATTGGAATTGTCATTGTCTGCAGTGTTCCAGACTTTATTAATGTTTAAGAGTGTGAGAATTTGTTATATTTTTGCTAGATAAAGCTGAATAGTAACATTCAGTTATAACGATATAAGCAACTAGCTAGTGAGACCAAAAAGATGAGATAATTGAATATATAATTTAATGATCACATACCCATACTTTTTTAAAACATTAGGTTCAAAGTGCCACATCCTGTCCTAGTTGTGTATGTGTCAATTCCAACTCCTGGGACAAAGTCGATGAAGATGATGTCAAACTAGTCAATATCCCAGTAACTACTCCAGAAAACTTATACTTGATGGGTAAGTGACCCGCCTTTTCAATGCATAGCATTCTTCCCTGTATTTTAAAGTACTTCAAAGTTAATTGTCTAAGGCTTGCATGTACAGTATTGTAAAAAAAAAAGGTTTTGCAAGGCATGATGGACTATATCTGCAATGCGTGATAAAAACATAGAACTATTTCACATCAAAGTATCTCAATAGCCATGAAACACAGCCTTAGTCCCCAGGTAGAATTGCTTGCACACAACAACAGCAGCAGCAGCAGCAGCAGCAACAACAACGATAATAATCTTTATTTATACCCCACCACCATCTCCCCCAACAGGGATTTGGGGCGGCTTACATGAGGCCAAGCCCAAACAACAAATTACAATACAGTAAAATACAATAAAATAAAAACTGAAGTGTGAACAACAACATATTAAAATACAGAAACATAATAAATACAATAAGCAATCGACACAAAGCATAAGAGTGCAATGAACAATCACAATAACAGTGAGCAGGCAACATGTATGATAAAATGATTAAAAACTCAGGGTGAGATAAAATTTATTCATTTATTTATTTAATTTACTTTGCTTCTAGACCGCCTCTCTCAGCCCGAAGGCGACTCGAGGCGGTGTACAAATGGCAAGAACTGCCCGAGACAAACATATCAACAATTATCAACACAATTCCATCATATACAAAGGAGCAGATTATTTGCAGGGGCGATCCCATAGGGTAACGGGGTAGTAAACATTCCTTCATACAAGGGGGAGATGTATTCCAAGGACAAAATGCTTTGAGGGGAGCAATAGCATAAGGTTGTGTGGCTAGACTAATCTCCTGGTAAAGATCAGGAGCAAAGAAAATGGCCATAATTTTTTGGCACTTGAAAAAAAAAGCCTCCAGTGTCTGTTTATTAATCCACCTCCTCTAATGTGAAATCTTTCCCCAATCTGCATAATGGAGCTGGAAAGTACCCAGGTGTAGTTCTGTCCAACTATGGAGATGTATTGGTGACCTGCAAATGCTAGAAATTCAAGTGGCTGAAGGCATTGCCAGCCCAATAGTGTCACACAATGTAAAACCAAATGTTCCATCACCTATTCACAGACTGAGCATGGAGGTACCCTGTCCATATCATGTCATGAAGCTGATAAAGGAAAACGTTCACACTTGTGACATAAGTATAATGATAGATCTTTAAGCTCTGCCAGCACAGTTTTAAGGAACCTCTGGTGGCGCAATGGATTAAACTCTTGTGCCAGCAGGACTGCTGACAGATAGGTCAGCGGTTCAAATCCAGGGAAAGTGGGTTGAGCTCCTTCTGTCAGCTCTAGCTTCCTATGCAAGGACATGAGAGAAGCCTCCCACAAGAATGGTAAAAACATCAAGCATCCAGGCGTCCCCTGGGCAACATCCTTGCAGATGGCCAATTCTCTCACACCTAAATCGACTTGCAGTTTCTCAAGTCGCTTCTGACACGAAAAAAGCGCAATTGTAGGATCTTTATATGTACCAAGTCTGTAAGGTTCTCTAAACCTGTATCATAAAATGAAAACCTAAAACTTTGATATATAGATTCATGTTTTATTATTCAATGTTGAAATAATTGTGAATAGTTGTACTTAGAGCAATTGGACATGAAGGAATCAACAGTTGTCTTATCCAGATCACACTCACAGACTGCCTCATTATTCCTCCTGATCTAATCATGCGGTCTAGACTAGTTTGACCATATCTGAAGATCAGATACACTGTATAAATGCAGCTATACATGCATTTACTGTATAAATGCATTAAGATCGTCTGGGAAGGCCCTGCTCTTGGTCCCGTCTGCTTCTCAAGTATGTCTGGCAGGGACGAGAGACAGGGCCTTCTCTGTGGTGGCCCCTCAGTTGTGAAACACCTTTCTTTCAGAAATTAGATCAGCTCCCTTTCTGTTAGCATTTCGAAGGAAAGTGAAGACCTGGTTGTTCAAGCAGGAATGTAGAACAATTTGATGATGAGACTGGATCTTGATTTTAATTATGAGATGCTAATGACATGTTTTACTGATGTTTAATTTGATTGATTGTTTTTATGCTATTGTTTTAATTGTTTTTAAATGTTTTATTATGTTTGAGTATTGAATTTTGCTTTTGTTAATCGCTTTGAGTCACCCAAGGGCTGAGAAAAGCGATATAGAAATATAGTAAATAAATAAATAAATAAATTGCAAAGTAAATGACTCCAAATGGCTAGAGCCAAATGGAAAAAAACATATGATACAAGAGAGGTCTAATTTTTAAAATTTAATTTTTTTTAAAAAAATCAGATTAAACAATCAGATTAAACGAGAGAGAGAGAGAGAGAGAGAGAGAGAGAGAGAGAGAGAGAGTCATCATGCCGCACATTGCAGTTTTGATTCAAATCAGATTAAAAAGTGGTACAATTCTTTCAGGAATGGAACTTTTTGAAGAAGCACTGCGGCGATGGGAGCAGGCACTGACTTTTCGTAACAGACAAGTTGAAGATGAAGCCAACTGTAGTGCAATCAAGCTTGGGGCAGGGGATGCTATTGCAGAGGAAAATGTTGATGTGAGTAAATGTCAGTACTTGGAGACATTTTCACTAAAGCACTTTGGAAGATTTTCAGAAATGAAGGAAAATATATGCCGTGGTCCAGTGAAGAAACTACAGTCGTTCAAAAGAACTTTCTGAACCATTGCCTTTAAGGCACCATGCCAGCTTCCCTGCATCAATATTATTTGTTGTCATCCCTCACCATAATGTTTATGGCATTATATTATAAATATAAGCCTTAAATTTATCTGTCACCTTTTTTCTTTAATTATGATAGCATTTATTTACTGTATTTACTTACACTTTATTTATTTATTTACACTTTTTAAGATAAGAGAATAAATCTTCAAATAAGCATTCTTCAAACATATGTGGTAGCTGTACTGATAGTACTTCACCTTCATTTGTGTGCCTTACTCCAAATACGTTTATAAATATGTCTATGGGACCAAGCCTTCGGGCAGTAAAGTAATGCAGAACAAGAAATGAATAGGACATAAGTACAATTGACAATAGGAATGGCTTTGGATTACAATTCTGAATTACGGTGTTTTAATTCTATATTTTAATTTTAAATGTCTGTTTATGTTCTATGTTTAATATGATTTTAAGGTTTAATTTACAGTTAAATGTTATTGTTTTAGTTATTATGCTTTAGTTTTGTATATACTGTATGTGGGCATTGAATCTTGCCATTACTTGTTGTACACTGCTTTGAATTCCCTCAAGAGTGAGAAAAGTGGTATATAAATGCAGTAAATAAATAAATAAATAATGTGGAAATAACTGTTCAATGTGGATGCGAAGCCTGTGTATATAAGATTTCCCTTTTTAGTTTTCCTAACAAGAACCTCTTTGTAAGTAACAGTCTAACTTCACAGTTCTTAGTAGGTCAGCTGTACTTGATCTTAGCCAAAAGGCTAAAAAGCTTAGCTGCTGCGGTATGTCATTTTTCAGGTCCTGCGGTTCCTTCATGTGGTGTTATATAGATCAGTGTTTTTCAACCTTTTTTGAGCTGCGGCACATTTTTTACATTTACAAAATCCTGGGGCACACCACCAACCAAAATGACACAAAATGACACTCTAACACAGTAATACATATAGTTAATATGTTTTGAAATGTATTTATACACTTAGTGTGAAACCTGGGCCTGTTTCGATGAACACAACATAGATATCCTGGCAGGAATGGCAGAAAGACACAAACTTCCCACACAGAACTCCCATAACCAAGAGAAAATACTATAAGAGTTTGGTGGGCATTGACCTTGGGTTTTGGAGTTGTAGTTCACCTATATCCAGAGAGCCCTATGGACTGACACAATGTTGGATCAGGACCAAACTTGGTATGAATACTCAATATGCCCAAATGTGAACACAGATGGAGTTTGGGGAAAATAGCCGTTGACATTTGGGAGTTACGGTTTCTGGGACTTATAGTTAACACACAATCAAAGAGCATCCTGAACTCTTGCAACAATGGAATTGATCCAAACTTGGCATCTTGAACTCTCATTACCAACAGAAAGTAATGAAAGGATTTGCTTGGGAATTGACCTTGAGTTTGGAAGTTGTAGTTCGCCTACACCCAGAGAGCACTGTGGACTCAAACAATGTTATGTTATGTTGTTGTTTGTTTTCTATCCAGAATCACAATGTTGGAAGGAGGCTCACCACTTTAAGGTCCCTAAAACATTTTGATCCGAGGGGGCAACGTGAGCGTGTTCAGGAGGGGAGGGGGGAGGGAGGAAGACATGACCCGTGCGGGCGCTACTGCACAGACTCGCCCCAGAGCAAAGCGAGCAGAGTTGGCTGGGAAGAAGGGAGCCTGAGTGGAGAAGAAAAAGTGTTCGGCAGGAGGGGGAAGAAAGGGTATTGGAGGTTCCAATTTCCCATGGCACACCTGATGATCGCTCACGGCACACTAGTGTGCCACAGCACACTGGTTGGGAAACACTGATATAGAAACACTGATTTTATCCTTATCTTGTATACTGCTGTTGGAGCTTTTATTTGAAATGACCTGACGGTTACTCAATAAACGTGACTGACTGATATAGATAATTAATAATTAAAGGTACTCTTGTCGAGCCTTGACCATCTCTGAAATCTCCCATTAGCCACCTCAAATGTTAGTGAAAAGGATCTATTTACATACTACATCTTCTTTTTACAGGATATCATTAGTGCTGAATTCATTCACAAGCTTGAATCCTTGCTCCAAAGAGCATATCGACTCCAGGAAGAGTTTGAAGCTTCCCTTGGGGCATCTGATCCAGCTTCCTTTCACAATGATATTGGTGAGATATCTTTGTCTCTCTGTGTTGTTCTTGAGCCTTGAAGAAGTGTGAGGCAGTCCTGAATGATCTAATATGGGCCAATTCCATATTATCAAAAAACATATGAAGTTATTTGTTTCTCTGAAGAACTTCTAATCAAATGGTTGATGTGAAATATGCCCTTAAAGTGTCCCTGCATATAGCTTAAAAAGTTAATAGTAGTTTCGATAGAAAAGTGTGTTTATTTATTTATCATGTCAGAAGCAAGTTGGAGGTACAGTTAACATGTATTTAAAAACAAAAAGTTTAAAACTTGGCATTATACTAAATGTCCTGGCCACTTAGAATGCCTTTGGTGTTGCGGTTAGAAGGTCCTCCATTGTGCAAGTGACAGGGCTTAGGCTGTACTGTAGTAGGTGGCCTGTGGTTTGCTCTTCTCCACACTCACATGTCGTGGACTCTACTTTGTGGCCCTATTTCCGAAGATTGCTTTTGCATCTTGTGGTGCCAAAGCGCAGTCTCTTCAGTGTCTTACAAGTCGCTTAAGTCTTCTGTGTGCCCAGGAGGGAGTCTCTCATCCAGTATCAGCCACTGATTGAGATTCCAGCTTTTAGCCTGCCACTTTTGGGCTCTCGCTTGCTGAGGTGTTCTTGCAAGTATCTCTGTCGATTTTAGAAAGCTATTTCTTGATTTAAGGCATTGGCATGCTGGCAGGAGATGTCACTGCTTTGGTTGCTACTTCCCGGCGGATGTCAGGTGGTGCAATACCGGCTAAACAGTATAATTTCTCCAGTGGTGTGGGATGTAGACATCATGTGATAATGTGGCATGTCTCATTAAGAGCTTCTTCCACTGTTTTAACATGGTGAGATGTGTTCCACACTGGGCATGTGTACTCAGCAGCAGAGCAGCAAAACGCAAGAACATATTTCTTCACTGTGTCTGGTTGCGATACCTACGTTGTGCCAGTCAGCTTCCATATGATATTATTTCTAGCAAACTGAGTTAAAATGGTTCAGTGTAGTTTCAGCAAAGAAAGAAATTATTTGCCCAAACATTGCTGTCTTCTATTTTGCTAGTATTACACCATCTTCTTGTAGAAGATGAATGAGTGAAGAAGAGCATTTGCCTGAGTTTTTTTAAGGGAATCTGCATTGTATCTTTTGTGCAGTTGGGCATATGGAAAATAATCATAGGGAAGTATATAGAAGAGATTATTGTAAGGCATAGAATGCATAGAATTATAGAGATGGAAGAGACCACATGGGTCATCTAGTCCAACCCCCTGCCATGCAGGAAAAGCACCATCAAAGCATCCCTGACAGATGGCCACCCAGCCTCTGTTTAAAAGCCTCCAAGGAAAGGAGCTTCCATCATACTCTAAAGCAGAGAGTTCCACTGTTCAACAGCTCTTATGGTCAGGAAGTTCTTTTTAATGTTCAGGTGGAATTTCCTTTCATATGGTGCTGGTCATTGACCATAATAAATATATAAACACTATTGAACAGCTCTTATTTCTGATAAACAAGTCAGCTATGTTCCCCAAGGAAAACTGCCAAGCATTCAACATATCAGTGAAACACAAAATATAGCAAAATGTTTCTATTTACAGTACCTGTGAGGTTTATTTACACTGTAATGGTATTTAAAAATTTTAATTTGCAGTTTTATGTGACTACTGTAGTGGGAGTGTGTCTGTAGTTGCCTGTTGAGAGGAGTTGATCTGAGCAGACTGTTTTTCTCAAATTTTGGAAGAGTGAGCATACATAATGCTATTGAAAGGGAAGTTGTATGGAGTTCTGCTTGAATTTAGATACACAGATGATCATATGTTTCAAGTTACTCAGACCTCAACTGCTTTGACTGCACATCTCTGGCTTTAGGTATTTTTAAAAAACCTAATTCACAAGAGATTTCACTCCGTGATTTATTTAAATCACTCCCTAAGTTTGAAATTGGTGAACAAATAACATGTTTAAAGAGTAAACATTGTTGGGTTTTAAACTCAACGATTTACGGAAGTGCACACACAGAAATTCTAGTTCATATCTCAATGTTCTGTGGGTCTCTAGGATCTCTATAGCCTCCGATATCTGCTTCCATTTCACTTATTTCGAGCTAATACTTCTCTGTATGGTGCCCAAATGTCCTGGGGTAGGTCTTGCTGAAGTAATCAGTGGAAATAATTATACTTGAAGGATGCCAAAGTGGTTCAGTCTTCCAGCCTATTAATTTAGCTTAAGTGCTGTCCCTGCTGCCAAATGGATTTATTGGTCACAGTTACTTCCTGGAAAGTGTACATTTTAAGATAATCACAAGTCTCTGGTTTTACTCTCAGGTTTTATAGTACTTACAATACGTCTGAGCCAAATGTTTCTACATCAGGCTTCAACTGCTGGTGTGTAGTACAGATAAGCCTGTTACCAATTATATTTATAATTATGCATATGCATGTGTACAGAATAGGTATGGACCATCCCAGGCCCAGGGGCCGGGTGCAGCCCCTTGGGCTCTTTTCCCAGGCCCTCCTGTATCTCACCATCCTATTCTTCCTTCCTTCTCTCTTTCCTTCCTCCTTCCATCCTTCCTTCCCTTTCTTCCTTATTACCCTCTTTCTCCTTTCATCCTTCCCTTCCACCCTTTCGTCCTTTCTTCCTTCCCTCTTTTCTCCCTCCTTCCCTCTCTCCCTTTCTCCTTCCCTACCTTTTGTTTTCATTCCTTCTCTTTCCCCCTCCCTCTTTCTCTCTCCCTCTATTTCTTCCACCCCTTTGTCCTTTCTTCCCTCTTCCCTCCCTTCTTCCCTCTCTTCCTTTTCCTTCCTTCCCTTTTGTCTTTCCTTCCTTTTCTTTCCTCTCTCCATTACCTCTATCCTTCCATCCTTCTCTTTCCCCCTTCCTTCCTTCCTTCCTTCCTTCCTTCCTTCCTTTGTTTCTTGCTTCTCTTTTTCCTTCCTCTTCAGGAAGAAGAGAAGGTAGAGAGGGAACACGATTGAGAACCATGTTTTAGGATTTAAAAGGGTGTCCCATTGAGGAGGGGGGGGGGTTGACTTTCTGCTGCTCTAGAGACCAGAGCACAAGGGAGCAATTGATTTAAATGGCAGGGAAAGAGATTTAACGGAAAAAGATTAGGAAGAACTTCCTGGAGAGTGGCATGGGCGGCCTTGGAGTGTGGTGGAATCTCCTTCTCTGGAGACTTTTCCGCAGAGGCTGCTGTCTATCAGGAGTGATTTGATTGTGTCTTCATGCATGGCAGGGGGTTGGACTAGATGGCCCTTGGAGGTCTTGTCCAACTCTAGGATTCTATATCAGGAGTAAGCAGTACAGGGTCTAATGCAGGGGTGGGCAATTACCGGCTCTCCAGGTGTTTTGGACTTCAACTCCCAGAAATCCTAGCAGCTGGTAAACTGGCTAGGATTTCTGGGAGTTGAAGTCCAAAACACCTGGAGGGCCGGTAATTGCCCACCCCTGTTCTAATGGATACACTTTTTCTCTCCTGTCCTCCACCTCATCCCCTCATAACCCTGTTCGAGAGGCAAATCCTTCACTTTCTGTCTCTGAAAGAGAAGAGGAAGGGGAGGAAAGTTCAGGGAAGGGGAGGAAAGTTCAGGCTTAGGGATGACTCCCTTCCTCCCGGCCCGCCCACCCCGTGCCGGCCCACCATGCGACCCCCAATGTCAATGTCTGGTATAGAATATGTCCCTATAGATACAGGGGTCATAGAAAACTGTCTCTGTCTGTTTGTCTGTCCATCTATCCAACTATCTATCTTGCAATCAGAAACTCTGTCTTCTCTGAAGTAAGTCAGACATATTTATTCTGTCTTATGAGTTTAAAATACAGATGGCCACCAGAGGTCAGCAATTCATTTTTTTTATGATGATGCTTACACACTAGTTTAAATTTAGTTCCTGGGTTCTTATGGCACTTTTTTCAGCACCTGTTACTGTAAATCAATATCCAGGTCTTTGAATGACAGGTCTGATATTAGAAATCACACTGCTACATGCTGTGTTGGCTGCATCTGCATATCAGATGCTGGATGTCAGTTTCCTTTTTAATATGTTTTTCCTGCAGAGTCAGTCAGCTTCTATAATTCTCAAAGGCTTGAATGAATAATGTATGTCTGAGTACATCCGGTGTTGAGTAAAGGACTAGAATATGTTGAGAGAGTTGAACAACTGGATAAAACAGCCTTTTCATTATCTTAACATGCTGTTTCCAAGCATTTTGAAATACAGTTTTCAGTATCCCATTGCTACTTCTTCAGCTGTGATATTTTGTGTTTTGTATATTTCTCAGAAACACTTTATTTTGAATTTTTTTGAGTAGTTACATTGTTATTTGATGGCTGAAAGAGTAATGTACAGCATTATCATCAATTTTATTTTGCACCTGCTTCTTGTTATGGAAAACTACTAAAAAATATAGCAGAGCATCCAAAACACAAATAAGATACTAAAAGTTGAGCATTTAGCTCACATCAAGCAGAGCATGATGTCCCATGTGATGTGGTTGTAAAGAATGTAAAGCTTAGGCAATCAAAGATGCAGAGTCCAATCTTAAAAATCACAAAAGGTTTATTTACATTACAAATAAAACCATTCTACACTACCAATCAGAATGAGAGCAGAAACAGAGGAGAGAAGAAATACTGTAGATACATTCCAGGAGACATGGGAGAAAGGAAACACTCATTCTATTCTAAGCTTACTAACTTGTTCCTCAATCAGGACTAGAGACTTGGACAGTGTGGAATTGAATCCCAACACTTCTCCCCAATGCTTGAAGTGGGGTACAAAACAGATTAAAATCCAATATATAATTAAAAAATACATCGAACCATTTAACACACTCCCCAAGATTGTAGCATTAGAACTATTTACCAACGGTCTAAGTTTCCCTTTATTCCATAATCAAGATACGAATTTTGTAAAGTACAGACTTGTCTATCTGTGTTACTTGATGACAGAAACTCTCAAAAAGTAAATCCAAACAGGTGTCTTTTTAACATTGCTCTCCACATTGACCTTGACTAATGTTGGTCCATGTTCTCAGAATGCTTGTTTCCCTTTCTTTCATAATCAAGATACAAATTTGGTAATCAAGATACAAATTTTGATGAAGCCATGGCATTTCAATTGATATGGAAGTGCTTTAAATATATAGTGATGATATGGCCCAGGGTCTTTGTTATGTTCCCTGTTTGGGTTGGTACCTCTGTGTGGGGTGAAACACCATAATATGATGATGATGATAATAATAATAATACTTTATTTCTAACCCGCATCCGTCTCGCCGAAGGGTACTCGGAACAGCTTACATGGGGCCGTGCCCGAACAACACATCACAAAATATCAACAGCAAAAAAAAAATAAACATAATAAATAAATATATATATATAGTTCAAACTTGCTATACCGCCACTCCCCGAGGGCTCGGAGCGGTTTACAGTTTGACATAAAAAAATACAGAGCATACAACAAGACAAACAACATCGACAGGGAATGACTAAAACTAACGGGAAGGGGAAGCCAAGCTCGGGCCCATGTGGGTCGGAGCTTTCTAAGGTCAGCTATCAGGCTCGACCGTCGGAAGCCTAGGAGGGTCCCACAGATCGAACAACGTCCTCAGGGACTCGAGTTCCATACGGTAGCGATCGTCGCAAGCCTGTGGCTCCGGGCTCACCAGCGTCGGATTATCAAGTCTCCTGGGGTGGGGGTTCATCAATGGGGAACCCGGCGCCTGAGGTTGGTGTTCCTGAAGGTTCTGGGATGGAACCCTCTGGGTGTTGCAGAGCAGGGCTGGGATTTCCTCTGGCCCTGCCCCCCGCCCCGCCTTCGGCCCCTCCTCTGTTTTGTCTGAGGTGGCAGAGGGTTCTTCCGTTGTTTACTAGTCCTCTCGCCGTATCTCGGACCGTGCCCCACGGCGGCCACCGGCTGTCCATGGCCTCTAGGCACTCCATCGGGGCACTGGGGGGGAGGGCCGGCCTCAGGCCCTCCAGAGTTACCAGTGATCCTGGTCACAGGGCCACCGGTGACAGCAGGCCCGTCACCAGCCGGTGGCGGTGCAGCCTGTGGGCTGGTCATACCCATGGGGATCGCTGGTAATCGGTCGGCTCGTCGCCGGGGCCGCTCCCCAGGGGCCCTTGCAAGGACCCCTGAGATGTCAAGCGCCTCCATCAGGGACCCCATCAGGAACCCCGGGGGCAGCGGTATGGCGGTGCTTGTGGCCTCCAGTGAAAAGGCCGGCGGTGGAAAAGCCGGCAGTGGTGGCCGCTCCAGCATGGAGACAGCAGGGGGCGAGGTCGCAGCCTTTGGGGTGGACGAGGGGGGTGGGCCTAAAGACGCCGAACCGATCAGGGTCGGCGCCATGTTGATACAGCCGGCCAACGCCCTCTCCATCGGGGTCGGGGGAGCTCGGTGTCCCAATGCCTTCCACCGGCTCCACCACTACACCGCCACCCGTCCGGCTGATGCTTCGCCCCCGGATGGGGGCCCTTCCTCGAGGAGGGGTCTCCCTCAAGAGGCAGCCAACCATCCTCCTGGAGCCCCTCCCGCAGGGTGCTCCTCGAGGTCTCCGTCCACCTCTCCTCCGCCTGGCTCCTCGGAACCAGGACACTCGGCGAGCCCGAGCGGTGGCCGCACAGGGGGCCAAAAGCAGTCGCCTCACTTGTCTTCCTCTCCACTGGGCCCAGGCGCAGCAGGTCCAGGCATGGCAGGTCCGGCGCTCCGCCGGCCGCCACCTCCCCAGTCCCGGGGCGGGGGTCCAGGCAGCGCGGGTCGTCCGCACTGCAGAGGGATGCCAGCATCGGCCTCAGCTCCTCCATCACCCTTAGCCAGGCGGCCAGCCGCTCGACCAGCCGGCTGAAGCCAAGAAGGAGGTGGGTGGAATCCAGCGGCGCGTCCTGGGTGGTGCCCTGGATGGTGTCGGGAGGGCGGTCGCTTGCCTCCCTCTGTGTTAAAAGCAATAAACACAATAAAATGCAGGAATCATTTTACAGGAATAAAAGCAGGAATCATTTTACAGGAAATCCTAATTTATAGAAGGGAATTCCGATGCCGAAATCTGTGTTTTTAGATGCATTCTCCATGACAACCGCGAAGGTTTTGAAAATAATTGTTCCTCCTTCTACTCATGCAAATACTTATTTCCCTGGGCCAAAATGCCCCCAAATCACTACAGCCAATTCCAATTTTATTCCAAGCAGTTTTCCTTAATCTTACCATCTCTCATGTATAGTACATCTCATGTATTTAAGACTCATGAGTTTTGTTTGGCCTAAGCTTGTGTACATCACATTTCACCAGAGGTATAAAATGTTGCTTTAATTGGTAGATATTTATACATATGCATGTTTGGGCGCAGCAGGGAAATAGGAGAAATGAAAAGCAAAAGGAATAACAATGATAATTAACTTTGGTTGTTTAACAAACAAGCCAAACAGAGATACCAATCCTGAAACAGGCATTTAATGCAAAAGCCACAATTATGAGACCCTGGTTGTTCTATAAAGAACTATGAACATGCAGAAGCAGACAGAAGCTTCTCCTGCACTTTCCCTTACTTCATATTCCATTTTAGGGTATCTGTTCATTCACCTTGTCGTGAGTCATGAGGACTCAGCATGGCTTCCCTCCAGCAAAAGTAATCACGGATGCCTTGGGCTTATAAAAGTACAGACTTGTCTATCTGTGTTACTTGATGACAAAAACTCTCAAAGAGTAAATCCAAATAGGTGCCTTTTAAACATTGCTTTCCACATTGGCCTTGACTAATGTTGGTCCATATTCTCAGAACGCTCGTTTCCCTTTATTCCATAATGTCCCACTCTCAGTGAATCACACTGGATATCTCTCTCAGGCTCACTCACTCTTACTCTCAGTGCCATGGCCATCGCCTCTCTTCTTCTTCTACCTTTCTTCTGCCTGGCAACTTGTCTCTTTCTTCACTTTCTCATTCTACTGTTCCTTTTCCCTTCCCATCCCTCCCTCTAACCCAGTGTGTCTCAACCTTCCGAATGCCGTGACCTCTTAATACAGTTCCTCATGTGGTTGTGACCCCCAGCCATAAAATTATTTTCGTTGCTACTTCATAACTGTAATTTTGCTACTGTTATGAATCATAATATAAATATCTGATATACAGGATGGATTGTCATTCACTGAACCAAATTTGGCACAAATACCGGATATGCCCAATTTGAATACTGGTAGGGTCTGGAGGGGGGATGTTGATATTGTCATTTGGGAGTTGTAGTTGCTGTGATTTACTGAGCACCTACAATCAAATAGCATTCTGAACTCTGCCAACGATGGAATTGAACCAGTTTGGCACACAGAACCCTCATGCCTTGAAGGGACTCACTAGTGCAAGCCTCCCTCCAGCCTCATGCGCTCTGCCTTGCTGAACATGTGCACTATGCTGCCATGCGCCGAACACGCCTGCTCTCCCCTCCCCACTTGGAGTCTCAGAAACAACCCTACCCTTGGCTGGGAGGCCGGCCAATCACAGCTGAGGAGAACTTTTGGTGGGAGGATCTCTCTTGTTTCCAAAAAGGAAGGAAAGGACAGGCGGAGAGATCTGCAGCCTTCTCTGCCAAATGAGTTCCTAAGATGATCAGAAATATAAGTTATCTGATGGTCTTTGGCGACTAAACCCCCTCGTGACCCCCCAGGGGACCCAATCCCCAGGTTGAGAAATGCTGCTCTAACCAGAATTATTCCCTTCCTTTGCTTGCTCTGCTTTCTTTGCTTTTTGTTGGGGAATCTGAGCTCTTAGACTCAAAATAACTCTCGGTTGGGTGTGATTCTGCCATAAATATAGCAGAATATCAGAAGTAAACTTCACAACTAGCAGAAACGTATGTGTGGCAAACTAGAATAGCCTTCTATTTCTTAGGATGGATCAGGATTGCAGAGTCAGATCTTTAGGTTCAAAAATATTTATTGAAGTAAAATAAATACATTATTGATGGAAAAGGTATTGGAACTAACTAGCTTATTAAGTCTTATCTTCTAAAGAAGGCAAAAGGTAAAACGATCCATGCAGCTCCATTTTGCCTAGAGAGGGGCAAAATGTGTCCTTGCTTGCTTGCTTGCTTGCTGGAAGGAAGAAAAGGCAGAAGAGACTGGAGAATGGTCACATAGCCAGCCTAGCGCAATAAAACATAAAGAGGAAGTTTGCTCACAGAATGCCATTGCTACATCATCAAAGGGGGAGGAGCCAGTGGCTAGCAGTGAAGAGGAAAGACAAACCCCTTTAGGGAACCCATGCATAGGAAGAGGAATCCCTCAGCTTAGCCCTGTCTGTAGTCTAGCTACTCATTGAGGATTGGGAACTTGATGACACAAGAGACTTGTGCAGTCCAGGGATGAAACCCAACACTTTTCCACTTTCTGTTCCTCACTTATTTCTTCTTGCCTTTTCTTTTTTCCGCTCCACCCCCAAACTTCTTTTTTCCTCTTCTTTTGGTTGGTGGGGTTGATTACAATATCATTCCTGTGGGTTCCTCACCACCAACACCACCCCAATTTGGGAGATAGTGAAGAAGGTCTTTCTAGATTCCTCCTTTTCACTACAAAAGCCGAGACCCAAAGACCCAAACAAGTGATTGCAATATTTGCACGTGTCCTCTTTTATGATTGCAAGAGTTTGGATCCACCCAAATTTCACAAACAGATGTGGAAGAGACAATGTTTTTGTCAACTTCCATGCTGTTTTCTTTATGCATGTGTGTGTGTGTTTTATTGTTGGCTTATTGAATATGTTTGGAACCATAGAACTTTCTGGATATTGTTAGTTTAGTATCAAATATCTGGGAATAAGTTCCAGTGTAAACTGATTGTCTCTTTTGATCATCCCAACATCAAATGACTTAATATCATGAGGAAAGTTGCCGTTCTCAAGCTATGAATGGCAGTAATATTATACATCAATAAGTTAGAACTACATTAATGCTTGTGTTTTATTTGGGTTTCTTATTCAAAGCATGTGCTTACTCTTTCTGAAGGCCATGTGTTTCAGTCATTGGCATTAGTCACAGCTTAAAGATAGGCATTAAAGTTGGGATGTGAAAGATGACACTTAAATCCCCCCTGCACCCCCACTTATTATGATCAGGTGGAGAACAGCCAGATTTTAAGATCATCCACTTTCTTAAGAAGTTTCCCTTCCCAGAATACAGGAGAAGACCATTGTTTGAATTAAATTGATACACAGTGATGTAATATAAACACATTCTTTCAAAAAAGGCCCAGTTAGCCATGAAATAAACATTCCATATGTGAAATGTTTACATTCTCTCTAGTCAAAATTTACTTCAGCAAATGAGTTTATTGCTTGCTCTTTGGATGTGTATATAGGCTGCAGCGGAGAGTTCAGCGTGCCTCAAGATTTCTGTTGTGCTGCTTTCTGTTGTGCTGCTCAAAATTATCCTGCAGGCTCCTTTTGTACTTTTGGGGTTTCAAAACAGAAGGGCAGTGCCAATCTTTCAGTCCTCCAAACAAATTCAAAAGCTGGGGAAGGTGGTAGGCTTCGGTCTGCTTTGTTCTTCTGAACTTGGGGAAATATGAAGGAGAAACTTTCCCATTGTTCTGTAGAGGTTTGTCTTGATGGCACAATATGCACTTTGAAATTATGTATCCTTTCTCGCTGCTTTTAGATTATCTGTGGGGCTTGATGCAATAGAGATGAGCCATCTCTCCCTTTGCTCAGTTCTGAGCTAGGAAACAAGACAAGGGATTCCCTTTTCTGATAATTTCAGGTCTTGGAGCGCAAGTCAATATGAATAAAGGTAAAAGTTTCCTCTTGACATTAAGTCTAGTTGTGTCTGATTCTGGGGGGTGGTGCTCATCTCCATTTATAAGCTGAAGAGCCAGTGTTGTCTGTAGACACCTCCAAGGTCATGTGGCCAGCATGACTGCATGGAGTGCTGTTACCTTCCCGCCAAGCCGATACCTATTGATCTACTCACATTTGCATTTTTTCTAACTGCTAGATTAGCAGAAGCTGGGGCTGACAGCGGGAGCTCACCTCGTCTCCAGATTCAAATCGATGACCTTTCGGTCAGCAAATTCAGCAGCTCAGCAGTTTAACCCACAGCGCCACCAGGGGGCCCTGTCAGTATGAATATATCACAAAAATGTACAAACTTTCAAGTTCTAAAAAGCTATTTTTCAGGCTAGGTAGAGAAATACAGCAATAATAATTGATAGAAGAAATGGAAAATTCCACGAATTGGTCTACATGTTGTAACAATGAGGTCTCCAGATGTCATACCTCAGTTTTCATTGGTTTTCAGGTTTAAAAAGATGAAGGAAGTAAGATCCTTCATTTATCTTAGTATTTTTATAGATGCTGTTATCATTCTCCTGAAAAAGAACTTAAGAAGCTATAAATGAAAATGTTCTCCCACTTTCAATGTAAAAGAAATATTTTCTCAACTCTTTCTTTTGACAAAACTTTAATAATTTTTTTTAAAAGAAACTATACTTCCTTGCATCCTCCATTTACATATTACACAACTGGGCATGAAAGTCCTCAGCTTCTTCCTCTGCATGTTGAATGTTGCCATCATAAGCACAAGTTTTGACTTGCTACCAGGACTTCCCAAATGACACACACACACACACACACACACACACACACACACACTGTTGAAAAGAAACAAATGGACTCCCAGTCCTTTTGGTAGGTGGGTTCTCCCAGATCAACTTTGTCTTCTGAGAAGAAGTCTAGCGTTTTCCCACAGCAACATGTTCTTTTTAAAAAATGTTATCCGATTCTTCCATGGATTAAAAGGAATTTTTTTCTTAAGATCATGACCCATTGCAATCTTTGAACTTTTTATGCCTATTTGACAAGTATTTGAATTTTTAAGTTGGTACAAGACATTGTAGACATGGTGCAAATATTTGAGCATTGGTGTATGACTCTTGAGACCAGGTTTCAAATCCCTACTAAGCCACAAAGCCTACTGGGTGACCTTGGCCAAGTCATCCTCTTAGTCTCAGAAGAAGGCAAAGGCAAATCCCATCTGAAGAAACCTTGGCAGGAAAATGTCAGGGTTGGATCACTGTAAGAAATGGCTGGAAGCACACAACAAGATGTTGTTCTCCGACTGTTCATTAGAGCCAGTTACATGAAACATGCAACTCTCTTCACTAGCGATAGTTTGTTTCCAGTCACAAAAAACCCTTCATAACTTAGAAAAGACCATATGATCTTAAGCAAAGGTCCCTCTCTTGGTTCCACCCATTCCTTACCATGATGAGGATAGGTTAAAAAAAAAGTTCTGAGGATCCTAGTCATAACCCAACTATTTGATGTTCAAGATGCCAATGCTCATCTTGTGTCTCCAGCATAAATATGTTACATCTGATGTTTTCTCCTGAAGTGTAACCCAAGTTTTTACTTGCCTGGCCAATAGCTATATTGTTTTGGTTTTTTAAAAACTCCATTACTGGTGTTTCCTCCAACTCTTGTTACTGGAATCTTAATGAACATAATGCCATCAGTATAGCCTAGTCCAGGGGTGCTCATTATGGTGATCGGGAGCACCTAGGTGATCTTTGGCCCTCTTCCAGGTGATCTTTGGGCCTCACCAGCCGGATGGCATCCTCCTGCCATGCGCGCGCACGTGCGCTCCGCCGCCGCCAAGGGGGCTTCTTTTGCCACAATGAGGCTTTAGTGGGCAGCCCTGGCACTCGTCTTGCCACGCACGGTGTGGTGACATGACCGCCCATTGGTTGCTGCTGGGGGAGCAAGGCGAAGGCACACGCATGGATAGGATGCAAGGCTGTGGGAGGGATGGAGGGAATGTGTGTGTGTGTGAGAGAGAGAGAGAGCCAAGGAGAGAAGAAATAAATCCGGAGAACTTTTTCGGATCCTTTTGGCAGGCAGGTGGGCGGGCTCTGGAAAGAGAGAGGAAGAGAGAGAGAGAAAGAGGCGAAGGAGACCGGGCAAAGTGGGCCAAAGCCAAGCAAGCCCCGCCGCAAACCCTGCTGCTGCCCTCGGGACTCCCATTCCAAGCCGAGACCTGGGCGAGCGAGCTGTGTGGGACTGCTTTTTTTCCTTGGTTGGGGACTCCACTTGCTGCTGCGGCTTGTGCCCGCGCCGCCTTTCTCCACCTCGCCCTCCCTCGCCCTCGAAGGAGAAAGGCAGCGAGGGCCCACGGGGGGGGGGGGAGAGGGGGTGGCTCTTCAGAGCCGGCTAGAAAGAGCCACCCTCTCTCTCCCTCTCCCCCCGTGGGCATGGACTGCCACCAGTGGGAGGAGTCCTCCTTCCTGCCAGCCGTCCACTTGGGTGTCCTTTCTGAGTGACACCCTCGAAAGGAAGGTAGGGCGCCCCCGCTGCATCTGTCACTTTGGGGAAGCACCTCTTCCACTCTTCCTTCTCCTGCCCAGGTAAGGAAGCCTCGAGGGAGGGGGGGAGGCTGCCGTGGGGAGGCTCCAGCCTCACGTGGGTCCCTCTCTCGGTTGAGTTTCCCAGCCCAGGCAGCAGCCAGGCGGCCCCTCTTCCCAGGCCTGCGCCTTCCAAGCCGCCGCCGAAGCCATATCTGGCCGGGGCGCTGGCGGGTGCGCCTATAAATACCCTCCTGCTCCGTGCGTGGGAGGGGGCCTGCTGTGCACGCAAGAAGCAGGACGGGATGGGGACTTCCTGCTTCGTGAAAGCACGCAGCAGGAAGGAGAAAGGCAACGAAGACATTAATAGAGAGCGCGCACGCAGGCAAGGAGGATCCCCTTCCCGGGTGCGCGCGGCGGCGAGTTCATGGGCAGGCAAGAAAGAAGCTCCGCACGTACGGAAGTCTGCAGTAGGAGTATGCGCGCGCGCGCGCGCTCACATGCACAACAGATGATCTTTTCAACTTGATTGTTCATATAGTAGCTCGCATGATGAAAAAGTGTGGGCACCCCTGGCCTAGTCAGTAGCTAGGAGGGAAGGGTAACAGAGAGAGGGAGAGTAGTTTAAAAAACAACCAAACCAGCAGTAAGAGCTACATCTGTTAATGCTTATCTGTTGCAAGATCCAAATCTAGTTGCAAGTAGGAAGTAGTAAAGCAGAGCCTTATTAGGGTTAGACTAAACAAATGAGTACAAACAGGCCTTTAAAAAGCTTGAGATCTTGTGTTTCTGTCTTATCCTGATTATGAGTGAAATGTTGTTTATCCAAGTGCTAATTCTCTAGTAACACTGTTGGAAAGTGTGCAAGTACCGTATTTTCCGGCATATAAGATGACTGGGAGTATAAGACGACCCCCAGCTTTTCCATTTAAAATATAGAGTTTGGAATATACTCGCCGTATAAGACTACCCCTCTTCCAACGCACACCAGATAAATTTTTTTAAAGCATCAGATTTGATTTCAATATGGTAACTTTCCTATTACTGTACCTCCTTCTCTACCTCTCAGATCTCGCACATGCACCGCCTCACTGCAGTCTTCATGAGCGAGATCTGAGAGGCAGAGGAGGAGGTACGGTAATAGGATACAAGGGCGGAACAGTGTTTTTCTGGGCCCAGAGTCACTCTATCTCTTTTTTCCATACCCCGGGTGCCACGGACGCCTCCAGCTTGCTCTGCCCTTAACTTACACCTTCCTGGTGAGGGGCCCCTTCACCTCACCATCAGGACTGCATTAAGTGCACAAATCCTGATGAATGGATTTTCTTCTACCGTACTTGTACAGCGTCGCCCTTAATGCTTTCATACAGTCGCTGCATACGGCACTGCCATTTTTGAGCTCCCTCCACCATAGGCAACAACCACAATTCTCCAATCCGGATTGGAAATTTCAGCACCCGCTGTATAAGACGACTCCAGCATATAAGACGACTCCCACGTATGAGATGACCCCTGACTTTTGAGAAGATTTTATTGGGTTAAAAAGTAGTCTTATATGCCAGAAAATACGGTGATACATTTTTCAGTGTCTCCTCATCTCCAAAGGTATGACATCTCAGAAAAGAAATAGGAGCAATTAATCTTGACATATGCTGGTTTCTAAAAGAACTAATTCATAGGTTTCCCATTGTTTTTCTAATAGGCAGTTGATATAGTTATTTCAGGGGGAAGTGGGTTGTACTAGGTGTTAAAACACAACTTGTCATAAGGTCCTGGCAGAGGAGGAGAAAAAAAGTCATAGTTTAGAAAATCACGGCAGGGAATGTTTGTAGAACAGAAGGAAATGGTTGTAAAATGATTGTTTTTAATTCCTCAAGATTTGGCAAGGGGGAGTGATATGATGCTTTTCCAATCCATTATATATCTGTTGCCTCTTAACAATGAGAGTTATACTATTGCAGAAAGCATCTATTTGTGTGTGTGTGTTTACACCATCATTGGATCATAAAAATGTTAGCATTGACAAGTTTATAAAAGGATCATCTCTTTCTCTCTGCTACATTCAGTCAACTATGTCTCCCCAATCTCTTCAACGGGTCCTTACACAATGTAGATTGGGATGAAGAGTGTTACGATACTTATTTTCTACAAAGTTCTATTAATTACTGGGATCTTGCAATCGAAATGTCATTTGTGAGGATGCCCACTGCATCCCATCCTACATAATTTATCATGGCTTCCAGAGAGACATTTTAGGGCAATCCAGTGTGGATGTGAAACTTCTTAAAGTCATGTAATTTATGTCATAATCTAAACACATGATTGAAAAGTAGGCTAGTTTACAGATCTGAGAAGTCTATACCAGGCATCTTCAAACTTCGGCCCTCCAGCTGTTTGGGCCTCCAACTCCCAGAAGCCCTAACAATCAATTGTCAGGAGCTCTGGGAGTTGAAGGCCCAACCAGCTGGAGGGCTGCAGTTTGAGGATGCTGGTTTATATTTATCTGTGCTACTGGTTTGTGGCATAAGGACATGATGGTTCATAGCATCAACATGAATGTTTGAATTTTTAGGACTGGAGTTCCTCTGGGCAAATCTTGAGGAATTCTCCCAAAAACAGTGTTGAAGGGAAATAAGGATTCTCCCTCCCCTTTGCCGCATTCTTCTGAACATTTCATCAAATTTTCCAAACTTTCAAACCTATTGGAGTTCAACAAAGCAAATAGTTATTTGTAGACCGCTGGTTAGCAGAGATACATCCGAAGAAATATAGCTGCTTAATCACATCCTGTGTGAAACATGCACACAGCGACACAAGTATTTCATAATCCAGCATATTCTAAATCTGTTTTTACATTAAGAGGCATAGTGAGACAAAACAAGTCTTCTCTTTCCTCCCTCACTTGATCATGGAGTGCTGTGTTTCTATGAATCACCCATGTGGAATTTGCTTGTCCTGCTGTCCCTCAAATGTGAGGAATGTGCATAGAGGTCTCTGATTTTATTCATGCTTTGCAAAGCACAGAGAAAGAAAATGCCAATTACTGTGCTTTTGTTGTTCCCTTTTCCTCAATTTTCCTCGGGTTTTTTTTTTATAAAGCTTATGGGAATAAGTCTTACTGGATTTTGGTGAGGGGGATTGTCTGTAGCATGACAGGAAATCTGGCTTAGAATGAGACCTGTCTTCTGTGTTCTCTTTCATTATTTAATCAAGTGTAATAGATCAACTGCATGTTTCCTCTAGCCAGAGCTTGGAGAAGTTACTTTTTTGATCTTCTCCTCTAGAATCCCTTCTCAGCTTTCAGGTCTGTTGTGGATAGGAGGAGAAAGGCTGGACTTTGGTCAGATTCATGGCAGAATCACTATTTATCAAGATGACACCTGTTTCATGCATCCTCCATGTTCAGCCTCCTCAAATTTTTCCAGTTGCTGAAGAACAATTGTGGGAGAAGGATATTGCCTTCATGTACTACTTGTAGTTTATCTAACAAACTACAGTTTCCAAAATCCTCAATTCAACATTCCCAGCAGCCATACAGCTTAGAGGATGCTGGGAGCTGTAGTTCTAACAGGTAATTTTCCTGAGTATGACCTCAGACTACTGTGGCAAATGAAAATACACCTTTTGGTTTGATTTGTATATGGCTTTCTTACAGTATAGAAAGTAGAGTCCTCCTCCATCTCTATTCAAGCCCAGTGAGCCTTTTCATAGGGTCCCAGCATTTTTCTTTAGTCCTTCAGGTGGCAGGCAGTGGGCGACATGAGCTGTCAGCATAGTCTGGAAAGGATTGGGAATGATGGCCTGGCTTAGTGCCCATCATGATGTTGTGCCAAAGAGCAGGCTGGCTGCTGAGAACAGGTGGGCTGGAAACAGTGATCTGCCTTGATGTTATGATCATAATAAAAGCTGGAAAGAGAAGGGTTTGTTTTTTTCAAGCGTCTTTTGGGCAGGCAAGAGGGGTGGCTGCTCCTTGAAGAAGGCAATGGTATTCCCGAATAGTGCTCTTCTCGCAAATCATGTTTTTATTTAGGTAAATATAAGTGCTAGGCATCCTTCCAACCTTCCACACAATGGAATTGGAAAGGCAAGGAGCAGAAGGTGATGGAGGCATGATAAGGCTGAGAGTGAGGAGAGTGCATGTTGTGACACTGGGACTTTGGTAGGGTCTGAGAGTCCCTCAAGAATACAGTGCATCTACTGACCAATAAGAAACCATTTTATTTTATTTTACTTTTGGCTAACTATTTTTCTTTTTCCCCTCAGGGGAAGATAATAAATTATGCCATCTTATGGTGTAGTCAAGAATTCATTTTGTTAGTATGTTGGAACAAGGCATCTCTGGCCAATCTGCAAATAAACTATCCCAGCTCCACTCCACCCATGGCAGAACAGCTGTGGCAAGATATGCCATGGTATTCATGATATACTGGGTATCATAACAGCAACACAGCTGCTGCCTGAGCTCTCCACCAGTACCATGGCACTTAACTCCCATCTCAATCAATATTTTGGAGTTTAAATATATGAAATTAGTTTTATAATCCTTTGTTTGTAACATTATGTGATGATATATTTTTTAAAATTTAAAAATATTTCATAAAGCCCTAGAAATTATTATCTGACGTGTGAAATTCACGGCTTCATGGGAGAACTGATCTGAATATGTGTCAGGACAGGGAAAATGCCATTCATATCTATGAATCAGTTTTTCCCATACATGGGTGTTGGTCTTTGTAGACTCTGATTTTATTCTTTGGTAATTATTGGATTTTAAAAAGCCATGTTATTCACATTCTTGAATAATAGAATGTATTACCTAATCTTGAAAATATATGTTCCTCAAAAGATAAGAACTCAGTCTTAGAAAATCCAACAACACTTGAAGAGAAGATGGGATTTCAAAACAGCCGATTGCTTCTAAAATAAGTGCATTGGAGATATATATATATCTGATAACCAGCTTATGAGGCAGTTAGGCCCTGGACATCATGAGAATCTGGGGCTGGCTGGGTGGATCAAGCAGCTGTGCATTCCTAGAGCTTTCTTTGTTTCCTGGTGTCTCCTGTCTAAAGCTCCTCTTAGCATTTGTGGAATATACATCTTGAATATATGCAGCTCTAGAGAAAATTATGCTATAACAAAGTGTTTCCTGAGCAGCACTTGTCAGTATGGATAAAGGATTTATTGTAAATGAGAGATTAAAGTCAGAGGCACAACTAAAGCCAAACTACTGGATGAGGTCCAGATCCCTGCAGCCTGAAGGGCCCCAAATGCAATGGTCACATGTGTATCTTTTTTACAAAAGCATTCAGGCAAGGATACATGACTTCATTTTCTCCTGTCCCTCTTGCTGCACTCTGGTACTTTTCACATTTACAAGGCATCTTTTCTTCCTTGAAGTCATGCCTGGCAACTTCCTTTCTCTAAAGAGCATCCAAGTGGCCTCGTGTTGGCTCCTTTGAGACATTACGGAGACATTAAGATCTCTGCGTGTTTATGCTTTCCTTTCCAACCTTGCCTCCTCCTCACTGTATCTTTCTGCAAATGAAAAAAGGCAAAGAAAAGATGTTTCTACCTGGTGGTAAATACATGAAAATGAGTAGACGGAGTGAACTATATAGTGTTCAGGGGGAAAAAAGAGAAAGGAGGAGGTTTATAGGCACCAGAAGGCATTTTCCCCAGGATCCCCTCCGTCTCAATAGCACCACTAATTAGAGGTATAGTTGTGCTGAAAATGTAGTCCACCATAATTTTTGTCATTCAGTTACCTGTAACTCATTATGTTACCTCTTTATTGAGCACAGTTTTACTACTGTCTTGAATTGTTCATCTGAATATAGATAGGCCACTAGGCTTCGTGGCTGGTAAATATTTTATAGTTCTGTGTATCTGCTTTTGTAAGAGGAGACTAAAAATAGTGCATAGTACAAATGCTTGAGGATGGCAGTTGGTAAGACTGCAATAGATACTTTATATAAATCTCAACCATGAAAATATATGGTTCCAAGCACTTGAATGTATTGTTATAAGACAATTTGGAGAGGTAGTCCCCAAATAGTTTCCATGCTGGAAAACCTGAGAAGTCTGTTCTCTCTCATAAATCTAACTAACCGAGATGACTGAGAGATTGGATTTACTCATCCCAAATCTTAGTTACAAATTTACTTTCCATTTGAAATCCAATCTGTTTATTTACATAGAACAGTATCCAAGATTGTTCATCCAATGACAGAACAAAACAATCCATCAGAGTCAGAAAGGGGAGCAGTTACCTCTTTGTTGTGCAGTTCTCTATCTACCCCCAAAACAGGCCCAGAGGGCCAGGGAGCCATGTGGAACCGGTTTTCAGGAAGCAGCAAGCATTGAAGAAATGTGATTTATATTCCACGTCTCCAGCATAAATCCCTGTTCGTAATGATTTAATTTAATCATTAAATTAAAGCGTAATAATTATCGGCAGTCAACAAAAAATGTACTTATTTTTTATTTCCTTCTAAAGATAAAGACACAAATAGTACTGTGAAAGATAATACAGATGACTTCAGTCTGCGTGATACATTGAGCATTGGATCAACAGATTCATTTGTTTCAGCTGCAGAGGTAAGTTGAACCAGTGTCCCCTGGTTTATTGCACAGTCATAATATCTCTGAAGTCTTGTAGGTGAATCAGTGCCCTCTACTAGCCCTCAGAGGGAAATGATCTGAAAGATTGTTGGGAATCGGAGCTGTTAGGCTCAAAAACAACCCTCACTTGGAGTGATTACACCATAAATATAGCAAAATGCTGGAAGCAAACTTCATAACCAGCAGAAATTTACGTGTGGTGAGTCAGGATTAGGATGGGCACAGGATTGCAGAGACAGGTTTAAAATATTTATTCAAGAAAAGAAATACATTCTAGATAGAAAAGGTCTTGGAGCTAACTAACTTGCTAAAAATCATAATGGCAAGCAAGAAGAGTAAAGAGAAAGGCCCCTTTGGGGATAAACATGCATAGAAATGTGGGGGGAGAACCCCTCACTCTAATCCTATCTCTAGCCTAGCTATAGTTATAGGTACAGTAGAGTCTTGGTTATCCAACCTTTACTCATCCAATGTTCTATATCAGGGCTGTCCAACTGGCGGCCCGGGGCCGTACATGGCCCCCAGCCTGTTGGGCACGGGCCCCGCTATGCCCCGGCCGCCATTTTTAATTTTTTTTAAAAAAATCTAATTTTTTTAAATGGCGGCGAGGGAGAGGAGGCGGGGCAGGGAGGGAGGAAGTGAGCCAGCTCCTCCTCCTGCCCCCTCCTTCCCTCTCTCCGCGCCGCCGATGCAAACCGGATCGCATCGGGCGCCGGTGAGAGAGGACAAGGGGTGGTACAAGTCGGAGCACGAGAGCTAGCTCCTCCTCCCTGCACCGCCCTCTTCTTCCCTCTCTCACTGGCGCCGATGCCTTGGAAGGGAGGGGGTCCCCCGGCGGCACCTCCCTCCCTTGCACGGCATCGCGGCAGCGGCTGAAGCCGGCGCCGGCTTCCGCGGCTGCCGCGATGCCTTGCAAGTGAGGGGGGTCCCCCCCGGCGGCACCTCCCTCCCTTGCACAGCATCGCGGCAGCGGCTGAAGCCGGCGCCGGCTTCCGTGGCTGCCGCAATGCTTTGCAAGGGAGGGGGGGTTCCCTGGCAGCGCCTCCCTCCCTTGCAAAGCATCACAGCAGCAGCTGAAGCCAGCGAAACCACCAGCTTCATCTGTGGCCAGGATGCCTTGGAAGGGAGGGGGCTGCCCCGTGGCTCCTCCCTCTTTCCCAAAGCATCCCGGCAGCCGGGGCCGGGGGCGGCCGGCCCCCCAGGTCATCAGTGACCTGGAATCCGGCCCTTGGCCGGTTAGAAGTTGGACAGCACTGTTCTATATTATCCAACGCAGTCTGCCTCCAGCCTAGATCCACAGCTGTTTCAATACACTGCGATGTTTCGGTGCTAAATTCATAAATATAGTAATTACTACATAACATTACCATGTATTGAACTGCTTTTTCTGTCCATTTTTGTAAAACATGATGTTTTGGTGCATAATTTGTAAAGCCATAACATAATTTGATGCTAAATAGGCTTTTCCTCAATCCCTCCTTATTATCCAACATTTTCGCTTATCCAACGTTTTGTGCCCATTTATATTGGTTAAGCGGGACTTAACTGTACATAAATGACAGGCTCTTTCTTCCCAAGTTTCCTGGTTTGGAAACATACAATACATTAAATGCTCATTAAGGACTGGACACTTGATGACACAAGAGATTTATGCAGCCCAGGGATGAAACCCAACAAAGATGTATACAAGTAATGATGGTTTTTTTAAAAGTGTGAATTCATCGGATGTAATGAAATAGTTATACATAAATGACAGGCTCTTTCTTCCAAAGTTTCCTGGTTTGGAAGCATACAGTACATTAAACTGGCATAAAGTGATAGACTGTAAGAGTTCTCATAAAGCCGCGGTCCTCAGCCTGTGAGTCCCCAGATGTTTTGGCCTACAAATCTCAGAAATTCCAGCCAGTTTTCCAGCTGTTAGAATTTCTGGGAGTTGAAGGCCAAAACATCTGGGGACCCACAGGTTGAGAACCACTGTCATAAAGAACCTCCTAGTCGTGCCCAGTGTGAAATCGTACCATCTGACTGCAACTTGGAGAAGGGCGTTCTCCATTATTGCTCCAGTTCTTTGGAATGCGTTACCCCCTGAGACTCGAGCTTTTCGTAAAGCCTGTAAGACCGCTCTGTTCAAGCAGGCTTTCGAGTCCTAATACACAACTTAAATTGTATCTTATGGTATCCGTTTTTATCGTTTTTATTGTATTGTATTGTTCTGAGTGTAAACCGCCCCGAGCCAATTGGGAGTGACGGTTGATAAATCTAATAAATAAATAAAGTCACTGAAAATGCAAAGTGACTGATTGGCATCTTGTGTTGATGACAAGCTAAATAAATGTATCTTGAGTAGAATGGCAAGTTTTGGAAACTCGGGAGTATTACACTACTAATATCTGTAGTCCCTAATTGACTGGAAAAGATATTCTTAGTCTGGGACAGCTGTATGTTGTGATTTCATCTGTCATTTAGTCTCCGCAGAACAGCAGTTTTAGTGCATCTCTGATGGTGAAAGGAGAGCTGTGATGGAAGATAAAGATTATTTTGTATTCCTCAGTTTTCTGTTTTTGCCTGAATCACTGAAGAGAAACCTATGTTCATAATAAGAATCCTGTGTTAAAATGTTAAGGGATTTGATAGACATCGGAAAGCCTGATTAATTAAATCTAATGTGGAAGGAGTTTAGATGCAACAACAGGCAGCATGTAACACTTTCTACAAGAGACATGTTGGCACCCTTTTGCTGGATGCTACTTAACAAATGCAGAGGAAGTAATTTTGAAAAGAAACCAGAGTAGCTGGTGTCTCCAGTACCTGGATCCATTCTATTGTTGGGTTTGCAAAGACTGAGTCTCAAGAGATTAAAACATCACAGTCTTATACCTGGTTAATGCTTTCCCTCAATCATTATTTTGATTGATGCTTTCCATAGAGATGATCAGTTTGCTTGTTTTACATTTCAGTGTACATTTGACCAATTTTCATTTTCTGAATTTTGACAATAGACAGGAATTCAGTTGGCCATCAAATTAAATAATATTTTTGAAGTCTGTGACATCATTTGTAAAACAAATGCACATAAATGTAGACACAGAATGTACTAAAATGCATATATTAGAGAAAAATTGTGCACCAAAATACATAAATAAAAATAAATTATTTCAAAAAATGAACACAAATTCCGTAGTGCTAATAATGGATATGTTTGCCACAGTATACAAAAAACACACTTTAAAGATGTGACAAAATGAGATGTTTTTTCCAAAAAATTGACAATAACCCTAAACAAATGTGATTTTTTAAATAAAAAAGTGAAAATGTGAAGTTTTTGACTTGAGAGCATGTGTTTCTTAATTTGATTGTTGCATGTGAATCACTCTAGAAATAATTGGTGTTCGTGCTTCAAGTCACTTCTGCTAACAAATTCTAAATGTGAGTCTGAGAGACCAATGACAGTGGTTTTCTGATATTTTTTAAAAATCGGTTTTGTGGGTGTAGATTGTACGGAATGTAAAAGTGTTTTTGTAAACACATAATGTGACTAATGTAAAATTCCTTAAGAAAATGCTGACTTATGAAAAGTATATAGTGTTTCTTTAAAGTGACTTAACCCATTTAGTTGTACTTACCCCCACAGTGTTTTTACCTTTAGTTGATGTGCTTGTTAAGTCTCCCTCTATTTCTTTAACATGCAAAATATAGCTGGCCTCCACTGGAATGATATGGAATGAATTATTATTTTATTTATTGTTTATGTCATTTCTACCCCGCTCTTCTCACCCCCGCAGGAGGACTCAGAGCAGCTAACATGGCAGCAATTCGATGCCGTAGTAAAATACAGTATAATAAAAGAGAAAAACATACACATATCACAATTTAAAACAAATGTGGGCTATCTCCGTTTTGTTCTTGTCCATGACCAGGAACTTCATTGCCTTGCCTTGAAGTGCTGTATGTTCTTATTCATTCATTTTAATTTGTCCTTTGGTAAAACATAAGAGTGCAGCTTGTAAGTAATTCCCCTGCACACACACAGACAGGAATGACTTGCCTTGGCTTTTCTGGAATGTGCCACAAAAGCACTTAAAGCATTCTAAAGAGTTCAGCTGTTGTTGTACAGTGAGTGGCAAGACTATGACCAAGTGTGTCAATGTCATTTTACTTTTACATGTTTCAAGAAAGAAATATTCATCTCCAATTTAAGCTGATACTGGTACCAAGTGATTGCCTTTAAAAGTCTCCTTTTCTAGCTTACAGAACACAAAGAGAGCCGTAACTCTTATAATCTGGATTCCTTTTGCCATTGCCCATTATATGAAGAAGCTATGCACTTGGCAGAAGAGGGCAAGATTTATTCACGAATTTTACGGTACCATTTTATGTGTTTATCCTAATATTAACTGTGAATATTCTAAAATGTGAACCGACCTTGAACCATTCCTAGTCATGCTGGACACAAAGTTCAAGTCTTCCATTCTGTTTTAAATGTGTGGGTTTAAAAAAAAATCTTACTATGCTTTTATGTGTGTAGGACTGAAATACTGGAGTGTTTGGGAGACAGCGATTTTCTTGCTAAGCTTCACTGTATCCGGCAAGCTTTCCAGGTACAAAGTCCAGTTTTGAGATAAAAATTGTTTTTTTTCAGGTCAATTGTGGGCATGCAGATATTAGACTACTACACCCATCACCCACAATGTGACTACAGTGGCTGGGAATTATGAGGCATGTGGTCCAACTGTTAGAGACCCCATCACAACAACAATCAGGAGAGAAATTGGGAAAGAGTGATCTAGAATGCCCTGTCTTTTATTTTAACTAATGTATTGGTGAAACTCACAAAGGTATCCAAGTTAATTCAGATAATGTGACTGGGGACAATCCAATTACTTAAGCATTGTGTTGTGGTCTTTCCAAGGCATACTCCATAAGAACAACTCTTAGAATCATGTAACAGCTTCTTATTGTATTATTTATAAAATTCGGAGATTAGTACTCTGTCCTCCTTGCTAATATGCATGTATTTGGGGAAAATGGCAGATTCTCAAGGAGGACTGAAGGTGATCTTAGTATGATATGGGCCAGACGTGATCTTGTGCATTTGGCTACTAAATGAGTTTAGATATGAGTCAGGGATTTGAAATGTATTGCTTTAAAATGCCTGGTGATTTTTTTTCCTCCAGATTATCCTTTCAGACACTGCAAATCGAGTATTTCTTGCAGAAAGTGGTAGAAAAATTCTGTGTGCTTTGATTGCAAGAGCAAGAAAGGTAAACCACATTTCTGTTAATAACTTATATTTAATGTATATGTCTATTGTGTCACCCTGTCTTTCTTACCAGATTACTAAACACATACAGTAAACAGTTATTAGATTTTGTTAATGTACAAAAGGAATGTTTAAGTTTTAAGTGTAACCCAAATGGAAATGGAACAATTATTCTCATTTTAAGTTTAGAGAAATGAATATGAAAGATGATACACTTTTTTTTCCAAGTACAAAGTAGGTCCGTGTCTAGCAGATGTGTTTGGTATTAGTTCTTGGACACAGATGTTGATGAAGGCCCTCATGTAAAATGATTCCAGTTTATGGAGCTGATTCATTCTAATTGAAGCACAGCATTACCTTGACTTAAGAGCTTAATTCATTCTGTGGGTGAGCTCTTAACTCAAAAATGCTCATCTCAAAGCAAAATTACAATTGAACTGCTGTTAGTCCTTTCCAGCCTCCCAATCTCGCCCCCCATTTTTGGTTACGTGTTTTAAATCAGAAAATGTGCTTTATAAATAAAAAATAATGTATTTATGAACATTCACATAGAACAATAAAGGTCAATGTCAAATGGTAGAGGCACACAGTTGTGGCAAGGAAGCACAAAGCACAAAGTGAAGAGGAAAGAAGCATCATTTTCTTCATTATATACTCATTCCAGCCTCCTTCCCTCTCTTGCTCTCCCCCCCCCCTCTTCATGAAGAGAGAGAGGAATAAAAACAACACAAAATAAAGCCAAAGATCCTCAAAGTGAACAAGAACAAAGCAGACAGCAATCTCCTAAAGTGGACAAGAGCAAAGTGGATAGCAATATCTCAAAGTGTTTGAGAGCACAAAGCATGGAGACCACTCTCTTGAAGCCCTAAAGCCCTGTACTCTCGTGCTGGTACACCCTCTGGCATTAGCTCTTAACTCAAAATGCTGCTTGTATGTAAAAGTAAAACCTAGGCCGAATGACGGTTCTTAATTCAAAACACTCTTAAGTTGGGATGCACTCAAGTTGAGGTTCCACAGTAATAGAAATGTACCAAACCACTAGCAGAGAAGCATCAGGTACCCATTGGCATGCACATGGAGCATTAGACTGAAGCTTCCCTCTTGACTTCTTGATAATAACTGTGCATCAAATTTTATATATATGCTTTCTCTGTTATTTATTGTTTATTTTACAGAACCCCAATAAATTTGAAGAAGTGTTTGATGAAATGATCACTTTTTTAGAGGAAACAGATCACTGGGCTAATACTGAAATTGAGCTTGCTGCTTGTGGAGTAAGCATGTTTCATTTATATATGTTTCACTAGCTAAGGTACCCGGCGATGCCCAGGTTAGAGATTTTGTAATACTATTTGTAAGAAGTAGTCATTGTTTTATTTATTTCTATGCATACTTCCATTAGAAAATGCATAAAGATACAACATTGTGGATCAATTATCCCCAAATCCTACCAGTAGGGTCATGTTGGCTAAGTGTGCCAAGTTTGATCCAGGTCCATTGTTGATGGGTGTCACAGGGCACTCTGTATTCAGGGTGAACAATAACTCTCAACATCGCTGGCCAATTCTTCCCAAACTCTGCCAGTATTTTCTGTTGGTTGTGGTGGATCTGTGTGCCAAGTTTGGTTCAGATCCATTGTTGGTGGGAATCACAGGGATCTCTGGATTACACATATAGATACATATATTTTGACTTTTATATAGATTTGCAATAAGTGTAGTATCAGCATTTGTTGAGCAAGTATATTTTTACTTTAGACTAGTGGTTTATCATTGTTATCTATTTCATTCTGCAATTTCAATACTGATCCTGATTTTTGTCACTATTGGAAAGCATCCACTCTGTAATTTCTGTTAGTCTATTTACTCAATAGAATTAGGTCAGTATGCGCTAGCTTTTCTGGTAGTTTAAATATTGTATTTATTATTAAATGGGTACAATAATTTTCATTCATTACATCACCTCCAAATGTAGGTGAAACATCTAAATTTCTATGATGTTGTTCTGGACTTCATATTAATGGATTCCTTTGAAGATTTAGAGAATCCACCTATGTCTATACAGAATGTGGTTAATAACCATTGGCTGAATTCTTCATTCAAAGAAACTGTAAGTATCTATGTGCTACTTTCTATTCTATGGTTCAATATTTCTATAGGAGAGATTTTAGTAACTGCATTCATCTGAATAAATGTTGAATATTGAAGAAACTGCATTGTAGCTAAGAAGTCAATTTGAGATACTGGCAACAGAAACTAAACTCAAAATATCTCACATCCTGTAGTTACATGGGAATATCTGTGACCAGTAACTTCTCGGTCTATCTCACATCTACCCTAAAAGCTGTTTAATGACTTTTTATTTTATTTTGTCCATCCTTTTTCCTTTCTGTTTTTTTTTTTAAAAAATCACTATGTGCCTGTGCTACTATTTTATTTTAATTTTATTGGCTTAATTTAGATCCTGCCTTACTTTGTATCCTGCCTTTCTCCTGTTATGGGGTCCAATATAACCATGTCTTAAAAATTTCTGAAGTGTAGTACTTTAAGATTTCCATGTTATTTGTTGTTTTATTTATTTTAGGTTCTCCTGGTTTATAATTGCTTTAATTGTGCTTTCTTTTTATTCTGCAAGAGTGCGTGTGTGTGTGTATACCGGTATATCATCAGTGGACTTTAACTTGTAATTTAACTGCGTATAGTATTGTATGTGTTTTAATAGTGTTTAATCTCTCATTTTAACAATGTTGTACCCAGCCTCATGTTACAGGGAGAAGTGGGTCATAAATTATTATTGCTATTCGATTTTTATTATATTTTTGTATGTCACTGGAACAATTTGATGTTAAAAAAAACAACAGCCAACCCTCCTATTCTCTATCTATATGAGATCAGGAAGATGTGTAGAGAGATGAGCAGTTTCTATGATTACTAGAGCTGTGCAGAAAGTCGTTTGTGTGTCGTATGTCGGGTCGTTGATTTAATGAGATCTGTACATACGACATGTTTTTTGAACCACGAGTGACACCCATGCAAAAATTTTAAGATTCAAAACACTCACCCAAGATTCTTTGGAAGAGTTGTGTAAGTCTCGTAAGTGACTCCAGGTGTTCATTGCAGGTGCTGCTTTTCCCCCAAATGGGTTGTGTTTGGTTCCCCCAAAAAGCCCCGAGGAGGATGGTGAAGCCCTGAGTCAAGGGAGAAGCCCCACTCTTTCCCCATAGGTGACTGTGAGGGGGCCCCGGGAGGGGTGGGATGCCTCGCTGGATGGCCGGGCGAAGAAGCCCCTCCAGCACATTGCTTACTGCCTTGTGCCTTCTCCTCCTCCCTGAAAGTTTTAATGGATGAAAACATGTGTTCCTTCTCTAAAAGAATTTAGAGATAAAGGGGGATTGTTGGGAGTTGAATCAACCCTGTGAGGTAGGCAAAGTTGAAAGGTAGCTCCAAAGTTTACCTAATAGGTTTCCTATTACTATTATTATTATTATTATTATTTCAAAAGCTGGGTGGGCATCTGTTGGAGGTGTTTTGACTGTGCTTTTACTGCCTGGCAGAAGGGAGTTGGACCGGATGGCCACTGGGGTCTTCCAGTGAAATAGTAATGTTGGTTAAAATGCCCTAAAAATAAGTGGATGTTCAAATCTTTCTGAAACTTGGGAGGAGGGGGGATGCCCTGGTTATATTGTATCATTATATAGAAATTCTAGGAGATAGCTCTTGTAGGTTTTTTAAAAATGTTGTTCATAAAAACTTTTTTAAATTCCCAAAAATCAGTGGACGTGGGAAACATTCTGAAACTAGGAGGGCTTAGAGTGGTAAATGTGTGCTACAATTGTAGCAAATTACATCATGTTAGCCCTAAAACTGAGGGAGGAGCCCATTAATGTCCCCACTGGCGTAAGGAAAAGCTAACAACCTCTTTGGAGCTCTGTAATAATTTTGACACAAATCCCTTACAACTTTCTCAAAATGCTTTAGAATCAAAATGGGGGTCACCTGGTTTTTGTTGAGACAAACTAAGCCGATTTTTTTTAAAAAAAAAATTGCACACCTCTAATGATTTCCAGTGGTTCCTCAGTCATTTACTTTATGACTAATTCACAAGCTAGGAATACTGTTGTAAGTTTTGGATTTGATTGAAATGTTATGGATTGATTTGACAGATCAGAATGCAGCTTTTCTGACTCATAATGCTTTCTTTTCTGAGTAGAAAACCATATGCCTCTTCATGTTCATAGACAGGTCAAGAACATAATGGTCATTTCAATTTGTCCACTGGAACATGACATTCATAAGTACTATTTGTTCTTGGAAATGGCATGAATAGGAGCACCCTGTTAACTGGCCAAAAGTCCTTACTGCTATCTGCACAGTTTACTGTTTTATAAACATTTTTGGTTTACAGCAACTTTTATGGGTCTCCACATTTTCAGAGGGGAAGTGCTACAGGGCTATAAACCAGGATTGACCAGGACTGCTCTGTTGACAGGTCTGTTTCTGTTAGAAGAATAGGATGTGTGGAGTTATCTGGAGGGCTGGGAGATTTTCTGTAGTAGGTTGTTGGACAATGTGGAGGTTAATAAGCAACTATATATTGCACAGGGCTAAAACTGGAAACAGGGATGTGAAAGTGTATGTACACTATCAGGCCCATTCCCGAGCACTTGGAAGTAAATCATTGTGGACTGAGGACAAAATCTGAAGAGGGACCTGTAAACAAAATTGGCTGAACAGAGAGTGTAGAGCTGCTGTTCAGTGCACAGATTTATTTATTTATTTGCTATGCTTCTATACCGTCTCTCTCAGCCCAAAGGCGACTCAAGGCGGTGAACAAGCGGCAGCAAGTGCCCATATACAAAGTTGTACTTATTTTAGGGTGTACAAAGACACTGACGTAGATTTTATGTGCTACTCACGTCACCATTTCTTTGCGGTCAAGAGTGACTTGAGAAACTGCAAGTGGCTTCTGGTGTGAGAGAATTGGCCGTCTGCAAGTAAGTTGCCTAGGGCAGTGTTTCCCAACCAGTGTGCCGTGGCACACTAGTGTGCCGTGAGCGATCATCAGGTGTGCCGTGGGAAATGGGAACCTCCAATCCCCTTTCTTCCCCCTCCTGCCGAACACTTTTTCTTCTCCACTCGGGCTCCCTTCTTCCCAGCCTCGCTCTGTTTGCTTTGCCTCACTTTGCTCTGGGGCGAGTCTGCGCAGTAGCGCCTGCACGGGTCACATCTTCCTCCCTCCCCCCTCCCCTCCTGAACATGCTCACGCTGCCCCCTCAGATCAAAATGGCATCAGAAGCGGCAGTGTAGAAGAAAAAGTAAGTGTTGGGCAGGAGGGGGAAGAAAGGGCGTGAAGGGGAAGGGGGAGAAAGAGGTCTCTGTCGAAAGCTAGCATGGGCAAACTTTTCCCATGCCTGTTTGAGGCACCTTAAAGTGGTGAGCCTCCTTCCAACATTGTGATTCTGAATAGAAAACAAACAACGACGTAACATAACGTTGTTTGAGTCCACAGTGCTCTCTGGGTGTAGGTGAACTACAACTTCCAAACTCAAGATCAATGCCCAAGCAAGTACTTTCAGTACTTTCTGTTGGTAATGAGAGTTCAATATGCCAAATTTGGTTCAATTCCATTGTTGCAAGAGTCCAGGATGCTCTTTGATTGTGTGTTAACTATAAATCCCAGAAACTGTAACTCCCAAATGTCAAGGTCTATTTTCCCCAAACTCCATCTGTGTTCACATTTGGGCATAGAGTATTCATGCCAAGTTTGGTCCTGATCGAACATTATTTGAATCCACAGTGCTCTCTGGATGTCGGTGAACTACAACTCCAAAAACCAAGGTCAATGCCCACCAAACTCTTATAGTATTTTCTCTTGGTTATGGGAGTTCTGTGTGGGAAGTTTGTGTCTTTCTGGCATTCCTGCCAGGATATCCATGTTGTGTTCATCGAAACAGGCCCAGGTTTCACACTGAGTGTATAAATACATTTAAAAACATATTAACTATATGTATTACTGTGTTAGAGTGTCATTTTGTGTCATTTTGGTTGTTGGTGTGCCCCAGGATTTTGTAAATGTAAAAAATGTGCCGCGGCTCAAAAAAGGTTGGGAAACACTGGCCTAGGGGATGCCCTGATGTTTTACTATCTTGTGGGAGGCTTCTCTCATAATCCCGCATGAGAAGCTGGAGCTGACAAATGGGAGCTCATCCAGGACCCCGCATTCAAACGGCCAACCTTTTGGTCAGCAGTCCTGCCGACACAAGAGTTTAACCCATTGCACCACCCATTATCAGTTCCCACATTCTTATATTCCTCATTTCCTCTTATCCATGTCAGCTAAAAAAACCCAAGAGGGTTGTTACACATTCAGTCTGGTTTTTTCTATGTACTGTAAAAGCCTGTCATCTCTTCTTTCTTTCATGTTTACCTTTGTACTACATAGAATAATCTCGTATGTTTTGGCATCCTATTGGACACATTTCAGTGCCTTTCTTGGAAGCTTCAGTTATAACAGTATACAATTCTCTCAGCATCCCAATTTCTTTATTTCTTTGTCCCAGTCCATATCCAAGTCTATTATCTTGTTTTTCTGTTCCTTTAAATGGCCACTCTACCAGGTTATTCACTTAAACTCTAATTTCATCCCTTTGCATCAAAGACGGAGAAAGTATGGCCCATGGAAAACGGTTTCGCCCCTCCTTTATATCATTTATTTCCACAAACATCAGCCTTAGCCTACATGTATGTATTCCTTAATTCTGCACACATTATCTGTGCTGTGCCTGGAAGCTTCTACACATTAAAAGAAAAGGCACCAACTCTACCATGGAAGGCTCTGAATCCAGAAAGAGCTGCACTGAATATACGGTTATGGCCTCCCCTTTTTTCCTCCTCTTTCTCCTTTCAATCAGTTTAGGTATGCTTTAGATTTCCTGACAAAGAATAGTTAAATGGGAGTGAACAGTGGATATTTGGATTCTCTGACGAAGTCTCATGTTGTGGAGGACTTGACATCAGTGTTAGGAGTGCTTTTTTTTCCTCCCCTGGTTATATATGGGTTTTTGTCAGTGGCAATTTACTTCCTAATACTAAAAGGGGAATTCTTTTCCATTCCATTCAAATTCCGTTATGCCCTATGGGAGATAAGAGTCTAGGTTTGCCATCTGTATATTGTATTATTTCAAGCCTTATTAGGGCAAAACTGCTTAGCTGATTCAAAAAGTATTTAAAGTATTTTCCCCCCCTTGGAGATGGGTCTTTCTTTTTTTCTTCTTTCTTTTTACAATGCTGCTCAATTAAAAAAATATGTGCCTCTGTTCATGTTTTTCAAGGCTACAAATAAAGTATATCTGGTTTTTAAAAATCTTCTAATGTGAAAAAATTGGGGGGCATTGTTTTGAATTTAAGTTATAATAAAATAAGAAGATGAAAACATAAAGAGTTTAACTGCCATATAATTAAAAGCTATATATTTCACAAGGCATTTCAAAAAACGTTTGCTACCTATAGTTGGCAAGAAGAAATATGTAATAGGCGATGTCTTCCTCTAGAGCTCTTAACACTAATTAATACAATGAACATTCCTATGTTTACTGGACTCTTCAGAGCAGCTTATCTGAAAGCTAATTTTAGAAATTAGCATTCCTAATTTTTTCGAGCAGAGGCCAGGAAATTGCAGCACACACATTCACGTCTCCAACCAAGACCAAAACATGTTGGGCCCTGCTGGAGACTTTCAATGCTGCTTTGAGACTGGTATGGCCTCTGCTGGTTGCTAGGCATGGAAAGTCAGCCTCCAAGCCTGCCAAAAAATACCCTCCCCCGCCTCCCCATTTATAGTTTTCATAGTTCACAAGTAATAATTCAGTTTTGGTATACTATGCAATATATGGGATTTGAAAATGAAAAGTAGTTTCCCCTGGGCTATATCCATCTTTCTATCTTTCTCAAGTAGCCAGATTCAGATCATGTAGGAGTATTGTACATCCACAGACAGCCTACTTGTAGAAGTCCAGTGGACAGGACTTCGCATTTATTTATGGAACAATTGCCATAAACTGTGCTAAGCCCAAGATATATAGAGATATGTAACTCAGATCAAATAATTAAATTACGTTGTAGCCACAAATGTAGGCAATTCCTTAAACTTGTTATTGTGTGTATGTTTGCGCATGCCTTCAAGCTATTTTTCAATTTATGGCAACCTCATGAATTTTATAGGGTGCTTAGTCAAGGAATTATCAGATGTGGTTTTACCAGTTCCTTCCTCTTAAATATTGACTACAACACCTGATATTCATTGGCAGCCTCCCATCCAAGTTCTACCCAGGGCTGGCCCTGCTTAGCTTCCAATAGCTGATGGGATCTGGTGCCTTTAGTGCAGTGGTTCCCAACCTTTGGACCTCCAGGTGTTTTGGACTTCAGCTACCACAGTTCCTAAAAGCTGGTAAACTGGCTGGGATTTCTAGGAGTTGAAGTCCAAAACACCTCAAGGCCCAAAGGTTGGGAACCACTGCTTTAGGGTTGTTATGTATCAGTGATGCAAAATAAACTATCTATTTTATTTCCTGATTTTATATTATTGTGATTATGAGTTTTGTAATGTTGCTTAATATATAATAAGGACGCAGTGTTAACTAATATTACAAACCCTGTCATCACACAGTGTTATAAATCAGGAGAAAATATGAGATATTTAAAGTTGTTATTCATAAAGAGGAAATATTTCAAATGTCGAAACATCTTTTGTTTGTTTGTTTGTTTTAGGCTGTGGCTTCCAGTTGCTGGTCAGTCTTGAAACAAAAAAAGCAAAAAATGAAGGTCAGTTTTCAGTGTCCTGTTTATAAAGACAGTAGTCATTATCTAGTACTGTAAACTGGGATGAGCACAACTAGAGATCACAACTATCAACTGTGTCTGACACAGCTGCAAGTGAGATACACACACACACACACACATGTTGATAGATCACAGACTTTAGGAATTTGAAAAGAGAGGCATGGAATCCCATGCCAAAATAAAATTTGAATGTGCAAATTAGTATTAAGAGGAAAACTGTATATGAATAAAGTACCGTACACAATGGGAATGAACCATTTGCCATCATTGCTTCTTAGAAGGAAAGGGGACCCGAGTGTCATTGGATCCCATTAGTTGATGTTCGAACCATGGGAAACTGAGTAGATTTCCATGAGTAGTCATTTCATATTTTTGCAACATAATAAACTTCCTTCAACTAAATGGCAAAATATTTGTCATTTTAACATTGACAAGTAGTTGTAAGAAATATTTAAATACCATTTTACTTACCATTCAGAGAAGAAAAAAAAGATCGAATGTTCTTCCAAATTAAATTGTATTTAATCTACATGCTTAAGTGTTGCTCAATTTAGGATGGTTGGAACAGCCTCAATGTTTATTTACTGTATTTATATCCTGCCCTTCTCACCCCGAAAGGGACTCAGAGTGGCCTTACAAAAGGCAACAATTTGATGCCATACCAAACAGACATGTAGTAATAAAATAAACATATACATTAAAAGCATAAAATTAAAAGCAACATAAACGTTATAACCCATTGTTAAAACCACGTAATCCAAAATCATAGTCAAAAGCCATTCCAGTCATTATTACACATATTGCATCTTCACTTAATGCACTGTACTATTAAGGCTTGGTCCCAGTGGGGAGGGGGCTGACTTGATTGGTCTGTTAAGTACAGACTTTTAGGTATAAAATTTATGTTTACAGTTTGATGGAAGAGATCCCAAGACTTTAAAAACAATTTATTTAAGAAACAAAAGAAAAGAAAACCGACCTTACTTTAGTCCATGGCAGAAACTGATCTGTGTTGTGTCTGTATAAATATACATTAAACACTTGTTAGACACATGTTGAAATAGATTCACCTGGCATTGTTGAACACTTTAGTTAATATAAAGGTGATATGAAAAGTCACCCTTTTTGCCAAGTGATTGCCTGGTTATACCATATAGCTCTACTTAAACATAAGGCTCACTGAGTCTAATGGGTGTTAAACACAGCTTTAAGATTCCAGCCTTTACGGCTGCATATATACTGGGTGGGGGATCCCTTGAGTTCATTGGGACATATTCTGGAAAAATATATGTAGCGTTTCAATCTTAAAATGTTAATTTAAGACACTGATTACTTAGTGGTAATTGCTGATTAAAATACGTTAATGCTCTCATCAGGTTTCTGATGGCTTCTTTGCCCATTTCTACGCTATTTGTGAACACATTAGTCCTGTTCTGGCCTGGGGCTTCTTGGGTCCTCGAAATTCTCTCTATGAATTATGCAGCTTCTTCAAGGTATGAAACTTCCTTTTGCCGTAAGAGTGCCTAATGTGTATATAGTAATCAAAAGGGTAAAACTAGAAAGACATATTTGTTGTGCAACAAGTCTCGTAATTTGCATAACTGAATTTCCTATGCCTCCATTTTCATTAGGATCAGGTTATTTATTTCCTGAAGGACATTTTTGACTTTGAAAAGGTGCGATTTTCCACAATAGACAACCTAACTGAAGACCTTATGCAGTTATTGATTCGGCACACTGAACTCCTTCTGGCTTACCTTGGGACCGACTCCCTGAGACATGTCAGCGGCTGCGTCAGCGCATGCAGTGGACCCACAACAGCCAGTGGCCTTTTGGAAGCCAAAGTACAATGAGTTTCCTTTTTTATTCTTAACATGAGCACAATCATTTGCCTTTTTTCCCTCCTCCCTTAAGGAAACTTGTCATTGCTTATATTTCTTTCTAAGCAAGTACTGGAACATTTACAATGTTGTTAAATATGGTCTCAGGGAGGTTTAAAAAATTGGTTAAATAATGTATATGTCCCAAAAGGACGAATTTATTGTCTCTAGATCTATGTTAACAACTTTTTTAATTTTTAAATTTATTTGTGAAAATGCTGTAATTTGGCTTGGATAAATTATTTGTAACTGAAAGTGATACAAAGATATGTGGTATAGTAACTATATTTGTCTCCAAGGTTTATATAGTAGCAGTTACTCAGTAGAAAGTTTCAAAAGCTCTGCTGGCCATACGTTTGCCAAGTTGTGCGCCTTTTTTTGTCTCTAGAGACATGTGAAATTAAATGACATGCAGCAACAAATGATTTAACTCCATCTCAACGTTTTGCGAGTGTAAGTTATCATTTACAATGCTGCAGAATGAGTAAATGCATCCAGCATTTCGAAAATAAAAATCTTTCTGGGGGTATTATTACCAAACGTAAGTGCTAATTTACATCTGGGTAAATTCCTCTTTCCTGGTCTTTTATTCTTTTGAAATCATCATCTGGTGAGGCCTTAAACAATCGTTTTAGAACCATTTACGAATTGGTTTAATTCCTGTCCAACTTCAAAGAGCTTTTAAAACTTTATACTACATACGAATAAGCTAGAACCTTGTCTTGTTTGAATGTAGCATTAAAAGTCTATTTTTAAGAAGAAAATTGTATGCCAAAAAAGATAATCATGCAACAAACATAAATATATGTTCCATTATCATTTTGAATGTTTGTGTTCTTTTTCAAAAAAAATTCCAGGGTTTGATTTCGACAAGGACAATACAAGCTACTGTAAATATGTTTTTCTGTATGTATGTTATACAAGGAGGTTGGCCCTTGAAAATATGTTTGAGGCTGGATCTATATTGCTATATAAACCAGTTTCAGAATTCAGATTAGCAGCATTGAACTGGGTTATATGAGTCTACACTGCCATATAATCCAGTTCAATGCAGTCAATCTGCATTCTGAAAATGCATTATGTGGCAGTGTCAATCCAGCCTGAAAGTATCAAATGGGAATTGTACAAATAGTTACGAGAAATTGTTTCGAACAACCCTGGGATATATGCTTACAACACAGGTTTACTCTACAACACAACATGTCCAGTTCAAACAATTTGATTGCAGGCTCTAATACAGGCATAGGCAAACTTCGGCCCTCCAGGTGTTTGGACTGCAACTCTCACAATTCCTAACAGCCAATAGGCTGTTAGGAATTGTGGGAGTTGTAGTCCAAAACACCCAGAGGGCCGAAGTTTCCCTATGCCTGCTCTAATGGAATGAGTGACATTGCTATCTGGTGCTGTCTGCATATTTTCCCATCAAAGTGTCTGTATAACTGACAAGTGTCCTTTTGGTGGGGTGGCAAAAAAGATAGGATTACTCACCATTCATTGCACAGCAAATTATTAGATCCCATTGAGTATGCCCTGTGAGTCCAATGCTCCCACTATTAAATCCATGCAACTGGATGTTTTAAAATGCGGCATTAGAAAGGTTGAGAACCACTGATTTGCATCGGCAGCGTCATCATTTGTGGGATATGACATGGTACAGAAAATGATGCTCCTGACCATCTGGAAAGGTGATCATATGCTCTAATGGTTTGAGATTCATTTACCTCCTCCTCTAAACTGTGAACTTGCTCAAAATCAACTTTAACTTCGCCTCCGGACCCATCCCTCCATCCCTCTGTTTTATTTAGATTCACCTTCTGTGTTAGTTGCTGGAATCTGTGGCATGCTGCTGACTTGAATTCTAGGAAAGATGAGTATGGGCCATTGCATGACTGAAAAAGAGCATATTAAAGGCAGACGAGATAGGCCTAGTCCCTAAGTTGCTAGATAGTACTCTGTTCTGCATTCCATCCACTTCCCCTGCCCTATGACACATTGTTTGCACTATCCCTTACCCAGCCCTTTTATAGCTGATTACATTTATTTTAGTACTCCTGGCCATTGTTATTGTTGAACCTCAGCTGATGGAGCCCCAATGAAATTGGTTTTATATTGTTATTTTTAGTGTGTTTAATCAGATTTTTTTTTTGCTATTTTGTTTACTAAGTTATAATTGGTTGTTCTATATCATCTAATGTGCCTTATCTTGTTATAAATTGTTTGTATGGTTTTCCTTTTGAATTGAACGTTTGCCATATTTGTTGGAAACCGCCCTGAGTCCCTTCAGGGATATAGGGTGGTCTAGAAATAAAGTGTGTGTGTGTTGCATCATAAATCAGCTTGAAGAAGGAGAGAGTAATTAAATATCGCCACTGTACAAGAGCAGGCATTTGACTGCCATATTCAAGCCTGAAAACCTTATTTCTATATACATTCACACACTTTAAATTTAGAGTTTAATGCTCATTAAGTAACACTGTAATGTGTGTGGTGTCTTCAGGCTTGAGTAGAGCAGTCAAGAGCGGCAATATACACAAAGAGCTTCCCTTCCTCTTTGTAGAGAGATAGTAAGAAATTGCTGTACTTGTTGGCAATACTGCTGCAGTTTTAGTTGAATGAATAAACAAATGAATTCGTTTATTTAGTCTGGCTTTCTGCTTCAGTAAAAGCATTCACCAGCCTTTGGTGTTTGAGGGAAGGATAATCAAAATAAAAGCACATTACCTAGCTCACTCTAAGTCAGTGTTTTTCAACCTTCCTAATACGGTGACCCCCTAATACAGTTCCTCATGTTGTGGTGACTTCCAACTATAAAATTATTTTTGTTACTATTTCATAACTGTAATTCTGCTACTGTTATGAATCATAATGTAAATATCTGATCTGCTGGATGTATTTTCACTCACTGGACCAAATTTGGCACAAATACCTGATATGCCCAAATTTGAATACTGGTGGGGTTGGAGCGTATTGATTTTATCATTTGGGAGTTGCAGTTGCTGGGACTTATAATTCACCTACAATCAAAGGGCATTCTGAACTCCACCAATGATGAAATTGAACCAATCTTGGTATACAGAACTCCCATGACCACAGAACATACTTGGAAGGGTTTGGTGGGTATTGACCTTGAGTTTTGGAGTTGTAGTCCACCTACATCCAGAGAGCGCTCAAACAATGATGGAGCTGGACCAAACTTGGCACAAATACTCAATATGCCTAAATGTGAACACTGGTGGAGTTTGGGGGAAACAGACCTTGACATTTGAGAGTTGTAGTTGCTGGGATTTATAGTTCACCTACACTCAAAGATCATTCTGAACCCCACCAACAACAGAATTGGGCCAAACTTCCCTCACAGAATCCTCATGACCAACAGAAAATACTGTTTTCTGTTGGTCTTGCGACCCCTCCTAGGGGTCCCGACCCCCAGGTTGAGAAACGCTGCTCTAAGTCAAAATACTGATAATAATCATCGTCACCATCATACATACATACATACATACATACATACATATAGCACCCTTTGATCCGGGATGATGTGGTGCTTTCAGTGATGGGCTTGGACTTTGGGAAACCAGAGGCCATGGAAACCCACTGTGCAGGTCACACACATTCAGCCTCAAAGGGCAAGGAATGGCAACCCTTCTGAACAAATCTTGCTTCCAAAAAAATCCTATGAAAACTTTGCCTTACAGGTGTCATAAGTCAGACATGATTTGATGGCATACAAGAGCACAACCACACCCTATGTCACAAGAGCTCATGACAACCACTAAAATTATCTGTACAGATATGTATTTCCCACGCTAAATCAGAAGCTGAAGTGACTTGTCTTGGATGTTCAGCGGAGCCACCTAGAAATGTGGAAATGCTGATGTTAAAAGTGGTCTGACCCACCACTACCAAAATACTGAGAGCACTTGATGAGCTTCATGTATCTGGTGCTGACTGGAGTTCATGTTGCTACAATTATCTGGTAAGTTACTATTATTAGTTGCTTGCTCTCCATGACTTTAGTGCTATAAAAAAACTACCAGGGTTTAACAGCCTCCAGAAACAGTTGCTCTAATATTTTAAAAAGAAGCTGCTCAGGGGTTGGGTGCTATCCTAAAGAAGAATTGCCAACAACGGAACCAGAAACACTTGTGTACTGGAAGGATTGGGGGGGGAAATAACACGTAAGTATGTTTTCAATTACTAAATAATAGCACTAAAGCTACATTTGAGACCTAGCTGGAGCTACTGTCTGGAGAGTTGGAAACAGTGTCTCTGTGGTAGCAGTTGTTGAAATGATTTAGCATTTGCACATATTTGGGTACTGCTAGATTGCCTTACATTGTCTACTCCCTTTCATCAAAGTTAGGTTCCAGCACCCATTATCTGCTGCTCTGGAGACTAGGACAGTGTTTCCCAACCAGTGTGCCATGGCACACTAGTGTGCCGTGAGCAATTATCAGGTGTGTCGTGGGAAATTGGAACCTCTTTCTTCTCCCTCCTGCCGAACACTTTTTCTTCTCCACTCGGGCTCCCTTCTTCCCAGCCTCGCTCTGCTCGCTTTGCCTCGCTTTGCTCTGGGGCGAGTCTGCACAGTAGCACCCGCACGGGTCATGTCTTCCTCCCTCCTCCCCTCGTGAATACGCTCACGCTGCCCCCTTGGATCAAAATGGTGGCAGAAGCGGCAGTGTAAAAGAAAAAGTAAGTGTTCGGCGGGGGGGGGGGGGGAGGAAGAGGTCTCTGTCGAAAGCTGGCATGGGCAAACTTGGACTTTCCAGGTGTTTTGAACTCCAACTCCCACAATTCCTAGCAGCCTCAGGCTCTTTTCCTTTCCCCCCTCAGCCACTTAAGCAGGAAAGGGCCTCGGGCTGTTTGGAATGGTGGGAGTTGAAGTCCAAAGCACCCAGAGGGCCGAAGTTTTCCCATGCCTGTTTTAGGGACCTTAAAGTGATGAGCCTCCTTCCAACATTGTGATTTGGGTACAAAACAAACAACAACATAACATGACATTGTTTGAGTCCCCAGTGCTCTCTGGGTGTAGGTGAACTACAACTTCCAAACTCAAGGTCAATTTCCAAGCAAACCCTTTCAGTACTTTCTGTTGGTATTGAGAGTTCAATATGCCAAGTTTGGTTCAATTCCATTGTTGCAAGAGTTCAGGATGCTCTTTGATTGTGTGTTAACTATAAATCCCAAAAACTGTAACTCCCAAATGTCAAGGTCTATTTTCCCCAAACTCCATCTGTGTTCACATTTGGGCATATTGAGTATTCATGCCAAGTTTGGTCCTGATCCAACATTGTTTGAGTCCACAGTGCTCTCTGGATATAGGTGAACTACAACTCCAAAACCCAAGGTCAATGCCCACCAAACTCTTATATTATTTTCTCTCAGTTATGGGAGTTCTGTGTGGAAAGTTTGTGTCTTTCTGCCATTCCTGCCAGGTTATCTATGTCCTGTTCATCGAAACAGGCCCAGGTTTCACACTGAGTGTATAAATACATTTAAAGACATATTAACTATATATATTACTGTGTTAGAGTGTCATTTTGTGTCATTTTGGTTGGTGGTGTGCCCCAGGATTTTGTAAATGTCAAAAATGTGCCGCGGCTCAAAAAAGGTTGGGAAACACTGGACTAGGACTCAGAGCAATGGGTTCAAATTACAGGAAAGGCAGTTCCACCTGAAGATTAAGAACTTCCTGAGCTTTTCAACAGTGGAACTCTCTGCCTTGGAGTGTGGTGGAAGCCCATTCTTTGAAGATTTCTAAACAGAGGTTGGATGACCATCTGCCAGGGGTGCTTTGATGGTGGATGTCCCATGTGGTCTCTTCAAACTCTATGATTTTATGATCCCTTGCCAGCATAAATAACACCCACACTGGCAAGAGATGGTGAGAGATGAAGGGTCATTTATTTGCAAGCTAAGCTCAGGAGAGCAGCTAGAGACTGGCGAGGACATACTCAACACCATAGTAATATAAACCAGACCCACTCTTTCACCCTCTTTGGAAGCAGTCTGGTCTCAAAAGACTCCCTCCCTTTAATGTTCAGCAAGAAAGGGAAAGCACTCTGCACCCATTCAGAGACAACTGCTAGTGAGGACAAACAGGCAGTCCCCGACTTACACACAACTCATAGTTAAGAACAGGGGTGAGACAACACGAAGTGAGAGAAATCTACCTCTGGGAAGAAAAATCACTCCTGAAAAGAGTGATTTAAAAAGGTAAAGGTTTTCCCTGACATTAAGTCCAGTTGGGTCCGACTCTGGGGGTTGGTGCTCATCTCCATTTCTAAGCCGAAGAGCCGGCGCTGTCCATAGACACCTCCAAGGTAATATGGCTGGCATGACTGAATGAAAAGAGTCATTACTGAAGCTTTATCACAGATCCTTGTTTCCATAACAAGGATCTGTGATTGTGTTATTTTAAGTGATTATTTAATTGATATGTTTTAATTATGTAATTTTATAAAGTATATGTTGTTTTATTTTTATATGTATTTAAGGCATCAAATTGTGCCTTTGTTGGGAGCCGCCCCAAGTCCCCTTCCAGGGCGAGAAGGGTGGGATATAAATGAAATTGAAATTGAACCATTTCCCCCTTTTTCGCTAGTTATTCCCCCTCCCCACTTTCCATATCGTGAGGGAGGGTTGTTTCCATGACGGGGGACATGGGCGGAGGTCATAATAGGAAAATGGGGGAAATGGTTTTCCTCCTTCAACCCACCCTCCACTCCTGTAAAATGGACTACCCTTCTCTCTCTAACACCCCATTGTGGCCTCCACCCAGATAATGGGACAGTACTGAAATATCAACCAGATTTTTTTTCATGTCAGGGAAAACAACTTGGGAAACTGCAAGTTGCTTCTGGTGTGAGAGAATTGGCTGTCTGCAAGACATTGCCCAGGGGATACCTGGATGTTTTACCATCCTGTGGGAGACTTCTCTCATGTCCCCGCATGAGTAGGTGGAACTGATAGACGGGAGCTCATCACACTCCCCGGATTCAAAACGCTGAACTTTTGGTCAGCAATCCTGTTGGCACAAGGATTTATGTATTTATGTATTTATTTATTATTTACAACATTCATATTTCGCCATTCTCACCCCGTAGGAGACTCAGTGAACATATACATGGCAAATATTCAATGCCATAGTTAGACACACAACATATATAGACAAAGACACAGAGGTTATTTAACTTTCCAGCTTCGTGAGGGTATGCTTTTTGAATTCCTGCCATCAGGGGAGCTGTCACTTCACCATCCACTTGTGACACCGGTGGAGTACTTCCTCATTCTTTTGCACGCTGCTGGAGAGTTTTATGGCATTGTAAATTAGTGAAATTAGCCTCCCCGCATAAGCGGTACCTAAATTTCCTACTTGACAGGGATTTCTGGGAGTTGTAGGCCAAAACACCTGGGGACCCACAGGTTGCGAAACAAGTCATGCCAGACTAATCTGATCTCTTTATATATAGAGAGAGAGAGTTACAAGCTGGGTGGATGCGGGGGAATGCCGTGGATGTAGCGTACCTGGACTTCAGTCAGGGGCGGTCCTACAGGTAGGCTAAGTAAGCGGTCACATAGGGCGCCATCTGGGAAGGGGGCGCCATCCTGGCCCTGCCAATGTTCTTCAGGCAGCGCCGCAGCTGCCTGCTTTTGGGCTCCGGCCTTGTGCCCTCTGATGCCGCTTCTGGGCATGCGCAGAGGTTTTCACGCAGGCGCAGTTGCTCCAGAGCTGAAGTTGAGCGCAGGAGCAACTGCACATGCACGAAAACCTTCGCGCATGCCCAGTAGCTCCCTTGCGCAGAAGCCTGTAAGCAAAGCACTCCCTATCGGGCAGGCAGGGAGTGCTTCCCCTCTCCCTTTGTCTCTGCCATGCGCGCATTTGCGGGAAAGGAGAAAAGAATCAGTGAAGGAAGTGTAAGTGAAGGAATGAATGAAGGGCTTTCCTCCTCCTCCTCTGTGACCTCTTCTCTCCCTCCTTCCTTTCTTCGTCTCTATTTCTGTCTAGACCTGAGGGGCCTGAGGCTATGAGGAGTTGTGGGAGTTGGAGTCCAAAACACCTAGAGGGAGGGAGGGCCCAAGTTTGCCCAGGCCGCGCTGCCTGTATTCGATCTCATTTGAACATTTTGGCTGTTTTTCTATTTACATTTACATTGGGATCCTAATTTTGGACTTATGGGAGACTCCTATAAATTATGAGACGGGTGGTAGGTAATATATTCTGATTTTGGTGCATTTACATTGCATTTCTTGTTGATTATTATACAGTTCTGCTAAATATTGTCATGCAATATAATAAAAATACAATATAACAATAGAATAATGATATATTTTATATTACATGTAATATTACAAACAATATTGCAGTATAGTGGTATTGTACAAAATAGTAATATAAAATATTTTATTTTACTTTATTTTGGGTTATTTGAGTTTTATAGGAATAATGAAAATATTTAGTAAAGGATAATTTTATTTAAATAAATAATTTTATTTATTATTTTATAATAATAAAATAATAGAATGTTATATTATAATGTCAATATATTATAATATAATTATATTGTAATGTAGTATAATATAATTATGATATAATATAGTATTAATATGGTATAATATATTGTATATACATTGATACAATATAATACTACTAATGGTATTGTGATATTATAATTGTATATTTGTTTTACATGGGGGGGGCAAAATAATGTTTTTGGGGGAGGCGCCAAAATAATGTTCGCTTTCCATTTAAAATTACCTTAGACCGCCCCTGACTTCAGTAAGGCCTTCGACAAGGTCCCCCATGACCTTCCGGCAAACAAACTAGTCCAACGTGGGCTAGGCAAAATTATGGTTAGGTGGATCTGTAATTGGTTAAGTGGACAAACCCAGAGGGTGCTCACCAATGCTTCCCCTTCATCCTGGAAAGAAGTGACGAGCAGAGTGCCGCAGAGTTCCATCCTGGGCCCAGTCCTGTTCAACATCTTTATTAAGAACTTACTTAGATGAAGAGTTAGGAGGCATTATCATCAAGTTTGCAAATGACATCAAATTGGGAGGGATAGCAAATACTCCAGAAGACAGAAACAGAATTCAAAATGATCTTAACAGATTAGAGAAATGGGCCAAAACTAACAAAATGAAGTTCAATGGGGACAAATGCAAGATACTACACTTAGGTAGGAAAAAATGAGATGCAAAGATACAGAATGGGGGACGCCTGGCTCAACAACAGTATGTGTAAAAAAGATCTTGGAGTCTTCATGGACAAGTTAAACATCAGCCAACAATGTGATGCGGTGGTAAAAAAAAAAAAAGCCAATGGGATTTTGGCCTGCATCAAGAGGAGTATAGTGTCTAGATCCAGGGAAGTCATGCTACCCCTCTATTCTGCCTTGGCTAGACCACACCTGGAATCACACTGTGTCCAATTCTGGGCACCACAATTGAAGAGAGATATCGATAAGCTGGAATGTGTCCAGAGGAGGGTGACTAAACTGATCAAGGGTCTGGAGAACAAGCCCTATGAGGAGCGGCTTAAAGAGCTGGGCATGTTTAGCCTTCAGAAGAGAAGACTGAGAGGAGACATGATAGCCATGTATAAGTGTGTGAGAGAAAGTCATAGGGAGGAGGGAGCAAGCTTTCTGCTGCCCTGGAGACTAGGATGTGGAACAATAGCTTCAAACTACAAGAAAGGAGATTCCCCCTGAACATGAGAAAGAACTTCCTGACTGTGAGAGCCGTTCAGCAGTGGAACTCTCTGCCCCAGAGTGTGGTGGAGGCTCCTTCTTTGGAGGCTTTTAAATAGAGGCTGGATGGCTATTTATCGGGGGTGCCTTGAATGCGATTTCCCTGCTTCTTGGCAGAATGGGGTTGGACTGGATGGCCCATGAGGTCTCTCCCAACTATATGATTCTGAACTAGATGAAACATGGGCGCAGTTGCAAAGCATCATATAGGGAGCATCTGTAGCTGGTATAGGCAAACGTGGGCCTTCCAGGCATTTTGAACTTCAACTCCCACAATTCCTAATAGCCTGGAGGGCACACGTTTGACCATGCCTGATGGATAGCATCAGTGCTGTTGGACCTCACTTAAAAATCTCGGCATTACTTCGCGAACGAAGATTCTTTAGGAAGGACTCATCCCACGCTTTTTACAAGCGCGTTGATGACTAAAAAGGCCAATCTGAGATAGGCAAGTCTGGTTGCAGAAAGCACAGCAGAAAGTCTCCTTGGGTTGTTTCCCAGACCCTTTGGTTGTGACCTGTCTGTCATGGGAGGCCCTACCGGTGGAGATGCCACCACCAGCATAGCTCACAACCTCATTAGGGTACGCAAGCCTCTCCCCCACTGCAAGGGGGTGCCAATGGAGAGGACTTAAAAATACTGCCATGGCAAAATGGTATAGCATCCTGGGGGATTCTAGACTTGTTTGACTGAGGAGGGATTTCTCCTTCTCTGTCCAAAGAGTCCTTGGACAAGCTTGCTCCCTCCTTCCTATGACTTTCTCTCACATACTTATACATAGCTATCATGTCTCCTCTCAGTCTTTTCTTCTTCAGGCTTAACATGGCCAGGTCCGGATTACCCATAAGGCCACCCTAGGCCATGGCCTAGGGGCGTAAGCCGAGGAGGGGGGGGCAATTCACGGACCAAAAAAAATTGAAATAAAACCGCAATGCGCGGCATGATGACTTTCTCTCTCTCTCTCTCTCTCTCTCTCTCTCTCTCTCTCTCTGCACTGCGAGGGGCGGGGGAGGAGGAGCACTCCCCCCCTCACCATCGCTCCCACCCCCTTGTCAAGGAAGGAGGGTGCGAGAAGGAGGAGGAGGAAGGGAAGCCCCACCCCCAGGGCTGCTGCCGGGCATGCGCGCGCGGCAGGAGGGCGCAAGCGCCTCTGCCTCCTTCCCCAATGTTCCTGGGTGCCGGCTCCGAAAGGCGAAGGGGCCAGGGAGCGGCTCCCTAGGCTCCTGCCTGGCCCAGCTGTACAAGGGCGCCGAGCCGGGCCTGGGCGAGGCCTTGCTGGCCCTCCGCACGCAGCACATCAAGGAGGCTGGCGGCATCGCCTGCTTCCGGGAGTGCGGGGGGGCTGCGCCGCTGCTGAGGCTGCTGGCCGGTGCCCCCAGGCCCCGCCGCACCCTCGACCTCGCCCTCAGCATCCTGGGCAACTGCTGCACCGAAAGCGGGAGCCGGGCTTGCTTGCGCCAGCTGGGAGGCATCCCGCCCCTCGGTGAGAGAGGAGAGGCAGGCGGAAAGAAGGAAAGGGGGTGGTTGGTTTGGGCCCAAGAACCTTGGTTTGGGGCTTAATTCCAAAATGTGGCCTAGGGTGCCAAAAGGGGTTAATCCGGGCCTGAACGTGGCCAGCTCTTTAAGCCGCTCCTCATAGGGCTTGTTCTCCAGACCCTTGATCATTTGAGTCTCCCTCCTCTGGACACATTCCAGCTTGTCAACATTTCTCTTCAACTGTGGTGCCCAGAATTGGAGAGCCAAACCTGGGGTGCCAAGGCATGGAGCCTTGGCAGTTCAAGTAGCGACAGGGGAAGATGCGCCCGTTCTCCCTTGAGGACCCCTCCTGGGGGCGGTATTTATAGCCTCCCATCCCAAAATAAGCAGAGCTGAGGAAAAGGGGGGGGGCTGTATGTGTGTGTGTGTGTGTGTGGTGCGCGCGCGGCGGGACAGCTGCCGCGTCCGCGAGGCCGGGGAGGCGCGCGAGGAATGCGGCGCGAGCTGTGCGCACCGGGACTTTTATGGAAACTTGCATCGGCCGGCGCCGGAGCCGCAGCCAAGGGGAGAGAGAGAGAGAGAGGAGGAAGCAGAGGAGAAGGGGCAGCAGTACCAGGAGCAGCAGCAGCAGCAGAGACGGGGGCCGCGCCGGCAGACGCTCCCCAGACTCTTTCCCGCCCACCCAGGCAGGCAGGCAGGCAGGCCGCCACCCGCTGGGATTAACTGCTGCAGGCCGAGAGAAGAGGAAGGCCACGAGGAGGAGGCGCGAGGGGCCCTCAGGTAGGCCAAGTGAGCCGCGGCGGGGGCTCCCACCGCCACTCACCATTTCTCATTCACCTCCAAGCTGGCTTCCCCCGCGCTTTGCATTTTGTGCCAACACCACCCGGGCCTCACACCGATTTGAAGCCGCGTGAAATGGTCAGAGTAGACGCCCACCTTTCCTCCGCGATGCCCCCCCCCTCCAAAGTTTGGTTTTCTAAGCGAGAGTCATAGACTTTCCCCGTAATCTGGAGTATTTGAGAGTCTCTCTCTCTCTCTCCCTCTCCCACCACTTCACGCGTGTTGGTGTTTCTTTGGTGTTTCTTCCACAGAGTGTCTCCTTCGCTTTTTTTTAGTCACGACAAGAGTTTTCAGGCAGGCCCTATCTATCCCAGGATCCCATCCCAGGCTTTCTGCTTATCCCAGATTATCTGCCAGTGGGAGGTGCCTATAATAATCCCATTTCAAGCAGAAAACCTGGAATCAGATCCTGGGATATATACGACCTCCCTGGAGGGGACTTTGGAGGTCTAGTGTCTACGTCAGTGTTTCCCAACCTTTTCTGAGCCGCGGCACACTTTTAACATTAAAAAATAATCCGGGGGCACACCACCAACCAAAATAACACAAAATGACACTCTAACACAGTAGAGAACAGCTGGGGGGGTGGTGGCCTGCTGGGAGCAGCTGCTGGGAGTGCCGAAGCTGGAGAGGGGGAGGCGCCAGGCCATGTCATGCCCCCCCCCCCGGCTTCAGCTCTCCCAGCAGTTTCTCCAGCCTTGAGGGGGCAGTGCCAAGCCAGCGGTGGCAGAGCCAGCACAATGCTGGTTTGGCACTGCCCCTCAAGGCTGGAGCAGCTGCTGGGAGTGCCAAAGCCAGGGGGCTGCGCCATGCCCCGCCCCCCTCCCCAGCTTCAGCTCTCCCACAGAGGAGGAGCATGAGTGGTGGATGGGCTTCATTGGGCAGGGCTCCTTCTCCACGCGGCTGCAGCGAGCAAGGGGCGGGAGTCATGGCAGATTGGAGGCTAACTGGGGAAACAGACGAAGGAGGCGGCGCCCCAGCCCTTTCTTCTTTTTTTTCGCCACTGCCCGGCCCTTCCTCCCCCCCCCCCCCCCAAGCAGCAGGAGTTCGGCAGGAGGAGGGGAGAAGGAAGGGGGGCAGAGAGATTTTCTCGCAGCACAGCAGGAGGTCCGTCACAGCACACTAGTGTGCCACGTCACAGCGGTTGAGAAACACTGGTCTAGATCCAGGGAAGTCATGCTGCCCCTCTATTCTTCCATGGTCAGGTCACACCTGGAATCACACCTGGCTCGACAGCAGTGAAAAAAAGCTTGGAGTCCTCCTGGGGTGGAAGGTGAATATGAGCCAGGAATGTCATAGGGTGGGGAAAAATAGTCAATTGGATTTTGACCTGCATAAATAGGAGTATAGTATCTAGATCCAGGAAAGTCATGCTAGCCCTCTATTCTGCCTTGGCTAGGCCACACCTGGAATCACACCGTGTCCAATTCTGGGCACCGCAATCGAAGGGAAATGTTGACAAGCTGGAATGTGTCCAGAGGAGGGTGACCAAAATTATCAAGGGCCTGGAGAACAAGCCCTATGAGGAGCGGCTTAAAGAGCTGGGCATGTTTAGCCTTCAGAAGAGAAGGCAGAGAGAAGACATGATGAGGGCCATGTATCAATATGTGAGGGGAAGTCATAGGGAAGAGAGAACAGGCTTGTGTTTTGCTGCCCGGGAGACTAGGACGCAGAACAGTGGCTTCAAACTACAGGGGGGTTGAACAAGGGAGGATGGCTGTGAAGGGAGGGAAACATTTGGAGGCTTTGCCTTGAAGAAAGCAGTTCCTTGTTGAGCCAGTGACATCTTGAACCGAGCGATTTGGGGGCCAGATGTCCTGCATTTCTGAACTCTGCTTTAGCATATTGCCACACTCCAAAAAACAGATCCCAGAGGATAGCTCGCTCTCCTTCCTTCCTTCCCTCCCTTTTGAGTTGAAATTGAAGACACTTTCCTACTGTGTGCAAGGGACAAGAGGCAGAACTAGGAGCTGAACTAAGTCCTGAAGAGAACAGCTTGGATTATGTGGCCGCCTTTCTGCCTCCCAGGGGTCAATGTTAAGGGAACCTTTTGCTGAAAGGTGTGTAGGACTGGCTAAGGAGATGACCACTGGAACTAAGGTGCTGAGCTAATATTAGAGCCAAGGCAGTGGTGGCTGATGGTGCCGCCAGATAAGTGGGTGGGTGATCTCTAAACCCTTGCTCTCGTCATTTGCTTATCTTGTGGAAGTCACTATGCCCTTACTAAACCAAGCCGCTGTTCAGAATGACATTGAAAATAAGGCCGTATTTTAATATCCGCTATATAAGTTTAATTCACGGTATTGGTCAGAGTAAGATCACGTAACAAAATATAACAGCGTGATATAGGAGACAAATTGAAAAAGTACTATCTTTAAAATTGTATGACAATACTTACCATGTTAGGAAAATATTATAGAGATTAAGAAGCAATATGTAAAGGCAAAAATGGAATTTGTTAGTGGTGAATTTATGAGGTGATGGTGCTGTTTAGAAATATAGAGGCAAAACTAAAAACCTAGCTGGTGCCTCATGTTTAAGAGGTATTAGAGGTGAATATGAATAAAAAGCATTAAAATGTATAAAAATTATTTTATGCGTTTATTTATTTATTTACGGCATTTCTACCCTGCCTTTCTCTACCCCAGAGGGGACTCAAGGCGGCTTACAAGTAGGCAACCATACGAATATGGGATATGTACAGTTACAAATTTTACTGCTCTAAATTATTTTTCCTTACATCTTAAAATATATTTTATATCAGCTTTAATTGTTGAAAGTGAAAGGATGTCTTTTATGTTGTACCAAGCCATTTTCCATCATACTTTATGATAAATAAACATAATTGTTGTGCATTTTATATTATCATATAGCTGGTGTATTTTACTCAATTGAAAAATATTTTGGGGGTCAACTATACTAGTATTTTAATTACGTTTAAAAGAAGGAAATGTGTGTGTGTGTCTGTCCATCCAGCTGGAGCCCTTATTTTGTAGACACATAGACACACACACATGTTAAAAATAGCCAGTGGGTGAGATACTAACATTCAGACTTCTCATTCAGATTTCACACTTGCAAAGAAAAACTAAGCAGGCTGTTCAAACAAACCACTAGACCAGCGGTTCCCAACTTTTGGCACTCCAGGTGTTTTGGACTTCAACTCCCAGAAATCCCAGGCAGTTCACAAGCTGTTAGGAACTGTGGGAGCTGAAGTCCAAAACACCTGGAGGACCAAAAGTTGGAAACCACTGCACAAGATGTCAAGCCATAGATGTCTATAGTGTGAATCGGTGTGAATCTTTCACTGATCTATGAGTTACATTCTTTTCTGAAAGGGATAACACAGCCACAGCAGCCCATGTGTTCAGTGCTTCCATATTAGATTACTGTCATGTGCTCTGTTTGGGGAAGCCCTAGAAGATGACTGAGAAGCTGCTGCTAATACAAAACATGACAACTAGACTGTTTTGTCAAAGGCTTTCCATAGTCTTGTGCACTGATTCGGAGTGGTCGGTTCCCTTCGGCCAATCTGGCTTGGTTGGATGGCCGTAACGGCAAGGGCCCAACCGCCACATTTTTTCATATGTAACGGAATCACGTGGCAGCCAATCATGGCTCCTCCTCCCGTATTTGGTATCACAAGGCATGCAAAAAGGCTTCCGCGTGCTGCTCGCACGGGCTTTTCCTGTGAACCTTCCTCCTTGGGCCAATCAGAATTAAAGAACACCGTGACTGTTTTACTTTCAAGCTGTGTCTGTTTTATTAACCCCGTTGCTGAAACCCAGACTTCCTTGAAGGGAAAAAGAAAAGGGTCTCAGGAATGGAAAGGGGAGTCTCATAAGTTCCCCATTGCCACCAATGGGGCAGATCCAGCCACATTTTTCGGCTGCATACCAAAAATACCTATCTGGCTGCCTTCCTGTTTTCAGGAGGCATGGATACGGCAGTCTACCAGAATCAGACCACCAGAAATGATTTAAGGTTCAGCCGAAATGAACAAGCCTAGCTTTGATTGGGAATCACTGGGGTGTTGTGTGGTTTCTGGGCTGTATAGCCATGTTCTAGCAGCTTTTTCTTCTGATGTTTTGCCTGCATCAGATGCACTCCAGCAGGTGTAGAGGGCTGAGTGTTCAAAGACCTAAACTTTTTTTGGAATTGATAATTGAGGGAATTCCTTCTTGTATATATCTGCCTGAGTACTGAGGTCCCACCAGTGCTACTATGAGAGGATATGGGAGAGGGTCTTTGCTGCTGTGGAATAACCTCCCCTTAGGGACCTCGTTTTTAATTTTTATTGAAGGCTTTGGTGCCTAACCGACTTTACTCAAATCTGCACATGTGTCATGGACATCAATTGTTTGAACTTATTTTAACTGTTTGCTTGGGATTTTTAAACTTTTTTCCCCATTTGTCCAAAGTTGAATGTTCTCTGGGGATATTGTCTCTTTCAGTGTTGCTCTATGGCAGGCCTGGGCAAACTTCGGCCCTCCAGGTGTTTTAGACTTCAACTCCCACAATTCCTAACAGCCGGAATTGTGGGAGTTGAAGTCCAAAACATCTGGAGGGCCGAGGTTTGCCCAGGCCTGCTCTATGGTCAACTTCCTCCAGTCATGTTGTATGACCTAGAGATTTCAGGAGACAACAACTCACAAGGAATCTCTAGGTTTTGCAATGCGATTCTATGACCAGTTCCCAATGGAAGTTCACCATAGAGCAGCGGTGCACAACCTGTGGTCTTCCAGGTGTTTTGAACTTCAGCCCCCAGAATTTCTGACCACTGAGCACGCTAGTTAGGGCTTCTGGGAGTTGGAGTCCCAAACACCTGGAGGGTCACAGGTTGTGAACCACTGTCATAGAGCCATGCTAGAAGACTTAGAAATTCATAGGCAGATGTTCTGGATAAAAAGAAGAGCAACTAAAAATATTTTATAGTGTTTTATATTTGTGTCCCTATGCCCCTAACCCCAGCAAATGCGAAGGAATGAATGTACTTCAAAATCTAAAATTGTTCACATGGGTGGTGGAGATTTGACACCTTTGCTTTCTAATGGTTCAACGTAGCTACATAAACTTTGTTTTAGGCACACATTTGTTGAAAACACTTTCTATAAAATTACATTTAGGCTATGTGTAGGAGAGGCATTTGAAACATAAATGATTTCCTTATTTGCAATTGGGATTTCTCCAAGATATCTCATAATGTACCGTATGTACATGCAGATATACTGTAGATATTCCAGAATCCAAAAAAATCCAAAACCCAAAATCCAAACTCAACCTGGTTTGTAAATGCTAGTGAGGCAATTCATAGGGCGCACCATGAAAATGGAGAAGTGCTATATAAAAACCTCAATAGTTGCTAAGGGAGACTCTGAAATAGAGGCCTAAATGCGCATCAGTGCACTCTAATTTAAGGCACATCAGACGGTGACAGTTACACTTTGCAGAATGAAAATTGCTGTTCAGACACCTGAAGCACACTGATGTGCACATGCACATTCCAGCAAAAGGAGTTTGTGGGAGGAAATCCACATTCTCCACAGCTGTCAAGCCGCAGATATTCCAGATCCTGGAATCGGTTTGAAGCCAGCCTCTGCGGTTTGTGTAATCCCTATTCAGGCCTGAACCACTTCTAGGATTACCAGTCTAATCACATGCATAAACCGCTTTCTTCTATGTCAGTTCGAAACTGACCTAAGTGGTCAGTGAAGATGTACTCTAAGTCTTTGATCAGAAACTTTTGTGTCTCTATTTTTATTTGATTTTAATTTAATAGATAGTCGTGTACATTTTTAGGCATTCAAAATATTTCTTATTTATGGATAGCCACTTATTTTGAAACTGTTTGGCATTGAATTCATTATTAGATTAGATTATTATAATTAATTATGTCACTTGGTTTTCTTTCTTTCTAACAGGTGTTTGCTTGTCTTGAAGGTTAATGGGCTTTTTTGTCCTCTCTAGGTTGTTTTGGTTTTTGTTTGTTGTTTTGTTGTCATGGCAAAAATGATTCAAGACAACACGTGCTCACAATGTTCTAAATAGTGAAATGAATCTGTGTTCCATGCAAGCTGCATAATAGTGCATAATATATAACTCTGTCCTCCAACTCTTTAAGACGTTCAGAAAAGCAATAGATTAACTTCTCATATGACACGGTTCATTTTCTCCATTATATTTCAGGTTGAAATATTTTTATTGTAACTTTTAAGGGCATTTTGAACCACCCATTTCAAACAATCCTATTTCTGAAGAGAAAACAACAACTTTGGAAATGTATTATTGGCTGTAGTTGGAATATTTCTACACTGTCTCTCCAAGGTATTTCCCATAATAATCCACCAGTGGGATTCAACCAACTATGACTCAAAAATATTAGAAAACAAAACAATACTCTAGCAGTCTTTGGTGTTGTTCACCATTTTATATAAGGGCTGCCATTTTTTCTAAGCCAGTGGTTCTCAACCTTCCTAATTCCGCCACCCCTTAATACAGTTCCTCATGTTTTGGTGACTCCCAACCATAACATTATTTTTGTTGCTACTTCACAACTGTAATTTTGCTACTGTTATGAATCGTCATGTAAATATCTGATATGTAGGATGTATTTTCAGTCACTTGATCAAAATTGGCACAAATACCCAATATGCCCAAATTTGAATACTGGTAAGGTGGGGATGATTATGTAATTTGGGAGTTGCAGTTGCTGGGATTTATAGTTCACCTACAATCAAAGAGTTGCAGTTGCTGGGATGTATAGCTCACATACAATCAATTCAATCAATGATGGAATTGAACAAAACTTGGCACATTGAACTCCCGTGACCCACAGAAAATACTGGTTTTGGTGGGCATTTACCTTGAGTTTTGGAGTTGTAGTTCACCTACATCCAGAGAGTACTGTGGACTCAAACAATGATGGATCTGGACCAAACTTGGCAGCAATACTCAATATGACCAAATGTGAACACTGGAGGAGTTTGGGGAAAATAGACCTGGGCATTTGGGAGTTGTAGTTGCTGGGATTTACAGTTCACCTACAATCGAGCTTTCTGAATCCCATCAATGATATAATTGGGGCAAACTTCCCACACAGAATCTCCATGACCAACAGAAAATACTGATGGTCTTTGGCGACCCCACTGACACCCACTCACGACCCCCCCCCCCCCCGGGTCCTGACCCCCAGGTTGAGAAATGCTCTTCTAAGCCATTGGTATAATTGAGCATCCATGGGTTTTGGTATTCATAATGGATGGTCTTGGAAACAAGCCCCAGCAGCAGATACCATGTATCCACTGTTCTCAGGTTCCTTCTACACTGCCATACAATCCAGATTATTGAAGCAGATACTCCACACCATCTACTTTGAACTGAATTATAGGAGTCCATGTAATCCAGTTCAAAGCAGATTATCCAAATGTTATATGGCAATGTAGAAGGGGGATGAGGAAGCTTGATGGAACAATCCTCTGCCTTTTTAATACAGGTTAGTTTCATTGAACGTGAAAGTCTTAGGTCTGAGTAAACATGGATACAATGTCAAATTCTTTTAAAATCTGGAGTTGCAAAAGCAGTTTTTGATTATGAGATGGAGATCAACTGCTAAAAGAAAACATATTTTTTGAAAAAAGTTTTATTGGCAAACTTTATTTATGAACCAAAGCAGTCTTTGGATGTTGGCATTAAAATTGAGTTTTATGGGACTCTTCAGGGCAGTGATGTTTCCAAACATGTTTTAAAGTGACCACAAATGGAATTTTGTCTGTTTTAAAGGGGAAAATAAAAGTTACATAAATTCTTCAGTACCTTGACATACTGTATATTTTTCAGCTCTTAAACCCAGGAATAGTAGATAACAGTTCATTCACTATTTATGAATGCTTGATGAAATCAAACTTTTGTACATTTGTGAATAGACTGGGGAAGGTAAGATGGTGTCTGTATTTTCATTCAAGCAAGAAAGTTGGTTTCATTGTTCAGTGTTGCGGTTTTGCTGATTGTAGTAGATATATAAATTTTCTGATGTACAGTTCCTTCTTCTGTTATTACATAATGCAGCATTGTGATGGAAAATGGGATGCTAAAATGGCATATGCATGATGGATTCTGCATATGCATGTGGAAAAAGTAATCTAGCTAACAAGATCAAGGAAGAAGTCTTGGAACAATATTCACCTTTCTCTAATTTACGTTCTGCAAGTTTGTAGTGAAATGGAAATTGGCAGCTATTCACCAGAACATGCTGTTAAGGAAGGAGGGAGGGAGAGAAAGGTATAAATATAAATATCTCTAGAAATGTAATGTCTGAACAGCTGCAGCAGCCTTAACAAATGTATTTTTTTCTCAATGAATAATGTAAGGATAATAGTAAGTTTGCGTTCTATATAGTCTTTCAAAAGTTTATTGAAAGATCACATGGAAATTATATAAAGAGCTCAACGGATTCCAAACAAGAAATGATGGAACTACTTAAATAGAACAGGTGGTGGAATGGTGGAAAATAGATTATTTCTGCTTTGGGATATAAATTCTATCTTGCATGTATCTATAATAATAAAAATATGTGTGTAACTTTCAGACACCTGAAACATAACATGAATACTAAGGATATGTTTAGAGTTAACAGTGTATCCCTGGAATTATTTTAAAATTAATTGTCAGATATACATTTATATAAATCTATCTCATGTATAAGTTAAGGGCAGGTTTGGGTTTTGATTTGACCCATGGATGATGATGATAATAATAATAATAATACACTTTATTTATATTCCACTTTATCTCCCCAAGGGACTCAGAGCAAATTACAACCTACACAGATAGGCAAACATTCAATGTGTTTAATACAGTGAAATAACAATGACACACAAATACACAGAACAAAGGTAAAGGCTTCTCCTTTCATCTCCTGCTTCTGGAGGTGATGCTCATGGGGAAGCACTCTTTTTTCATTTCCAAGTTAAGGAGCCTGTTGTCCGTAGACACCTCCTGGTCACGTTGCCGGCATGGCTGCCTGGGCACCGTTATTACCTTTCCGTCGGAATGGTATATGTTGATCTATTCACATTTATTTATTTATTTATTCAGCTTGGTATACCGCTCTCTCTGGAGCTCAGAGCGGTTTACAGCAATAAAATATCAGATAAAACACATAAAAGCATTATAAAACCAAGTTAAAACCCCCAGTAAAACCCCATTCCCAACAGTAAGACAACAGCAGGACAGCATAGTGCAACTGGCAATGACGATGACACAGCAGGGTGTCAGATTATGGCAGGCACCGATCAGGGGCCGAATGCCTGCCTAAATAGCCAGGTCTTAACAGATCTGCGAAATGGCATCAAGTCCCATATAACTCGTGTCTCCTCAGGCAGGGAGTTCCACAGAGTCGGCGCGGCCACAGCAAACGCCCTCTGCCGCGTACTAGATAGCCTGTAGGTCTTTATGCCAGGCACCTCCAGCATGTTGAGCCCCTCTGAACACAGTGATCTTCTGGGCACATATGGGGTAAGCCGCTCCCTCAGGTACACTGGCCCCAAACCATATAAGGCCTTGAAAGTTAGAACTAAGACCTTGAAGGAGACCTGGAATTCAATTGAAAGCCAGTGCAGCTGGCGCAACAGTGGAGTTGCATGAGCAGATATTTGCATGTTTTCAAACTGCTAGGTTGGCAGGAGCTAGAGCTAACAGGGGGAGCTCACCCCAATCCACAGCTTCGAACTGCCAACCTTCAAGTCAGCAGTTCAATAGCACAAGGGTTTAACCCATTGCGCTCATCAATGATATGTCAATGGACATTATGCAGAGAGAGGGAAGTACATACACCACATGTGGGTGCTAGCCATCCCCCATTGGTGCTGCCATTTTTCTGCCTAGGCATTCAAAAAAGCCTTTCACCACTCTTGTCTAAGAAGACAATGTGTTTCTCTGAATAGAGTGGCAAAAAGAGAGCTTACTCTATGCTGGGAGAACCTAAAAGAACCACCAATTTCCCTCTACTCTTTTGGTGTTCCTATGACGGGAAGTTTTCCTACCTGGATTTTCAGAAGGACCAGAAGAGGTACTGTAGTGGAGAGAAAAGAAAAGGTTGGTTCTCTTTTAGGTTCTCCCAGGATGGAATTAACATTAACATTTCAGTACTTACCATGACCCATGGATAAGTTGGTCCAGGTTTTGGGGGTCAATTTTTTGAATAAAAATTCTAGATAAATTTACTCGAGTCTAATGCACCATCAAATCTAATGGACACCTCAATTTTCAAAACCCTAGAACAAAAAAAATGAGTATTTTTGGTGAATGTAATGCGCAGCAGAAAAAAGTAAACTCCTTGTAATTTGGACAAAAAAATGCAAATTACAGTGGCTGTATGCTTTCTTCTTTAAAAACAAAAGTGTTACACCAGCAAAGTTTTCAGAAATGGAAAAGAAATCATTGGGGTGCATCTGTGCTGTAGAGTGAATCCACTTTAATTTAAATCGGAATTCCAGGCGCTTCTGAAGTAGTTTCCCCATTTACTTTGGCTCAGAACTAAGATTATCATATTATGTGAATCTAATGCACACCCTAATTTTAGGAAGGTAATTTAGCCAAAAAAGTGAGCATTAGATTCGAGTAAATACAGTAGTACTAATTTGAGTTATAATCTATCTGTGGCCCCATTGAAGGTTTGCCATTGTTGTTGTTATTATTATTATATACTTCCATATAGAATCCAGATTGACTGCTTTGAACTGGATTATATGGCAGTGTAGACTCATATAACCCAGTTAAAAGGAGATCATGTGGATTATCTCTTTTGAACATCTGGATTATATGGTAGCGTAGAAGGGGCCTTAGTTAACTGGAACTCAAACAACCAGAACTTGGCAAAAATATACAAAAATAATACCTTAAATAAAAAATACATAAATAATATAGTCAGACAGTATTACATTAAATTAAGCTTGTCTTTGTTTCAATTTGCTTTTAACTATTGCATTTCAATGTTAATATCCAGTAAATACAAAGTTTATGGTATGATACAACATGGTTTATAATATTAGTTAGGCCTATTTTAATAGTAACTTTCAATCAACCTACATTTATCCAGCATCTACCAATCTCCATGGGTGCCAGTTAACTGAGAGTGTACTGTACATTGTCTTAATGTAGTAGTAGATTATATGTTTCATTTTCCTTACCTAGAAGATAAAATGATTAATGGATACTTTGGGCATCCTTTGGCTATATCACACAAAGACAAGACTCACTAGAAAAGCCAGTACTTCTTGGTAAGGCAGAAGGCAGTAGAAAAAGAGGAAGACCAGACTCGAAATGGATAAACTCAATGAAGGAACAGTCCTGAGTCTGCAAGACCCAAGCAGAGTTGTTAGTGATAGAGCGACTTGGAATCTCATCCCTTGGGTCAAAATTGGCTTGTGGCCAAAAACTCCAGTAAAACAGGCATGCTTTGAATAAAAGTGATACAATCATTTCTTTTTTTAAAAAAATATAATGTCCTACCCAAAATCAGGTAATAGTAAATATATGGATTTTGGCAACATTTCCTAACAAAATAGGACATTTAAGAAGCAAATAAAGAAAACGGCTTAGGAAATTAATTTTTCTTTATTATCTTTATGTGAAATGAATGTCTTATGACAACTCAGTCACACATACCTCATACACAAAAAACGATGTTAAAGCAAGGAATAATATATTTTGTAGCCTGAATACTACCACTTCCTTAAATATGGAGATAACTTTCATGTATTACAACCCAGTGCTGATCAGTAGTAGCTTGCTAAAATTAAAAAAAGAGCCAGTTGGCTCAACTCCATTCCCCTTCCTTCTTCCACTGATGTCTTTAGAGTGGAGAGCAGAAAGCAGGGAAAAGGGTAGGGTTCCTAATGAGGGAAATGTTCCTGCCCGTTTTATGGACTTGTAATTCAGGTCTTGTTATATCTGTTCATGCAGGTGTTCAGGCAGTACCCCTTGCCAAAGAGTACTTGTTCTCACTTGTGTTAAAGCAGGAATATGATTACATTATATTTTACATGTTGTTTTTCTGTAAATATTAATTCATCTTGTTGTTTAATCATTTCAATATGCACTGCACCTAGGGATTCATCTTAACTATTCCTCCTCATGGTCAAATATCTCACTGCTTTCATCTGGTCTAGATGTCATACATAGCTGAACATGGCCTTCTCCCACCTCCCCTTTGAGAGCTGAGGATGAGCCACAAGTCCACAAAAAGATTTAAAAAGAAAAATTAAGGAAGGCAATTGAAAGTGGGCATTTAGAAAATACAAACATAGAGATATCTCTTTCTTTTAGTCATTTAAGGAAAAATAGTTATAACATTTTATGTATGTTCTGAATTTTATTTGATAACATATATAGCATGTGAGTACGATTACTTTTCATTTTGTTTTGTTTATTATTTGATTTTCTAAATTATTTTTTTAAAAAACTTTTTATTGTTTAGTTTTCCAGAATCAATAGCAAACTCTGTATTCACCTGTGGTGAATGACATCTGTCCCTACAATATGTGTTTGTCTGTGTAAACATTTGCAAGTGTACTCCAATAACATTCTCCACACTAGAGCAAACATTGTATAAATGTAGTCTGTATCACTTTGTCTTTTTTTGTAATCTGAGGGCTAGTCTCCTGCTCTGAAAGAGATATCGGAATCTGATGGTGTATAGCTGCTTGTTATCAGTTTCCTAGAAGATTATAATCACTGTATTATTTAATTCAGTTGAGTGTAGTTTACAATGGTTGGCACCTTGTTAGTGACATAAAGGTAAAGGTAAAGGTTTCCCCTGACATTAAGTCTAGCCGTGTCCGTCTCTGGGGCTGGCGGTGCTCATCTCCAAGTCGAAGAGCCATCATTGCCTCCAAGGTCATGTGGCCAGCATGACTGTATGGAGCACCGTTACCTTCCCGCAGAAGCGGAACCTATTGATCTACTCACATTTGCATGTTGTCAAACTGCTAGGTTGGCAGAAGTTGGGGCTAACAGTGGAAACTCACCCCATTCCCCGGATTCGAACTGTCAATCTTTTGGTCTGTAAGTTCAGCCAGCAGCTCAGTGGTTTAACCGCTGCGCCACCGGGGGCCTTGTTACTGACATACTTAAGTTTAAATCCACTTTAAACGTGTGTGTGTGTGTGTGTGTGTGTGTGTATCACAACCATTGCCCTTTCTCTACAGTGTCCCATGCCTCCCCTGTACCCCACCACAAGATTTCCAGTTATGCTCTGATGGTAACCATCCATAGCCATTCTGTTGCTGGTGAAGACCAGTGGGACTCAGGAAAGTGTCAGAGCCAGACATGGATTGATGGGATTAACTACTGAAACCTCCAGAGGATCCATTATAGCTTTAGACATTGCTCAACGTTAGTTGTCTTTATCTTTATTATCCCAATTTAAGATTTTAAATTCCAGATTTTGACTTCATATACAGTCAGCTCTTGACATTTGGCAGAAACAGGTGGCTGGTGGGTTGAATGGAACCCACTTCCTTTGCAAAGCAGAAGCAGGATACTCCCTGGTCTTACTGCCTCCTCTGTTACTGACCTATGCCATTTTTAATAGGATCTTATAAGTCTTGCCTTGCATTCAGAGTTTCATGAACCTTGCAAGAGAAACTGGGAACATGAGTTGAGACATACATCCCTACTACCGTGTTTCCCCGAAAGTATGACACCCCCGATTGTAAGACGTATCGGGGGTGTCAGGGGGGTCGGCTAATGTAAGCCGTACCTTGAAAATAAGACGTACCCCCGGCCGCCGCGTCACTCGGTCCCACCTCCTCCTCGGTCCCGCCTCCTCCTCTGCCTCCTCCGCCGCCGCCACCTCCGCCCCCCCGCCGCCGCCCGCCTCCCTACCTGCCTCCTCCGTCGCTGCCCTCCTCCGCCGCCGCCCAGCGGCCCCACGCCTGCACCAGGCGCAGCTGCGCCGGGCACGCTCGGGACCTACTGCCCATGTGCGAATGTCCGCGCATGGGCAGTAGGTACCGAGCGCGTCTGACGCTCGCGCGCTGACGCTGGCGCGGTGACGCAGGCGCCGGCGCGCTTCGGACCTACTGCTCATGCACGAATGTCTGCGCATGGGCAGTAGGTCCTTTCGTCTGGCGCAGCAGGCGCGCTGGCATCAGGCGCGCCTGGCGGTACCTACCTACTGCCCATGCGCAGACATTCGCGCATGGGCAGTAGGTCCCCGGCGTGCCGGCGCGCAGCTGCACCTGGCGTGGGCGTGGGGCCGCTGTGCAGCGGAGGAGGAGGCAGGCGCGGAGGCGGCGGTGGGCGGCGGGCAGAGGAGGAGGAGGCGGAGGAGGAGGCGGGACCGAGGACGCGGCGGCCAGGGAAGGCTTACTTTCGGGGTACGGCAGATACCGCCGGCTAATGTAAGCCGTACCCCGAAAGTAAGCCGTAGTGGGGATTTTGGGGGTCAAAAGAAAGTAAGACGCTGTCTTACTTTCGGGGAAACACGGTAGAAATGATCTAGGGCACCCGCAATGGCTTTGAGCTCTCTGGAACTCAGGGAAAGGGGGATGGCATCTCTGTTCTGTGTGGACAGCAGACCATTTCATATCCCGGGAGTCAGTCCCCACAGGATATCCAGGTTTACTCCAGGTGGAGCCTGAGGTGTCATTTGGACACCTATTGGCTAATCTGCTTACATATGGAAATGTTATAATTTTAAATCCAAATTTTCCATAAATAAAAATTTGAAAAGTTTTCAGCCAGATCAAGCACGTTGCAATCCAGCAAATGGTAGATATAAAATCAGTGGTGGAAACTAAAATTAAAAGTTCAGAAGAGAAAAAGAGTGCCGATCAGTTGCACTCGGTGGGTGTAGTCAGGAAGAAACTGGATCATGAAGTTCAAAAGCTGTCTCAGTCCCAAGCACACTATATTCTTACATAGTCACGCCAAGTATTTATGGCTCTAGTTCCTGAACTTGAATTATCTGGCTCAGCTGCGAATTCTCAAAGTGTATCTCCTGACTCAATCACACCTGTGAGAATCTCAAACTGTCCCAATTATTGTCTCATAGATCTACAAGGCTTCAGCTATGTCCCGTGAAGCTGGAATTATAGATAGCTGCTGCCAGCAAAGCCAAAGAAGAATAATTTAACTTTAAATTGACTGCTGACAACTGTCTACCCTTAATCTCTGCTTAATTCTATCCTGTAGTTACTTGTTCCACTGATATATTGGTTGAATGTTTTTTATGTGTTAGGGAGAGATATGTGGTAACTTAAGGCTACTTAGCAAGAGATGTAGTAGATGTTGGGGACAATCACATTTGAAATAGGTTCCTACCATGATTCTGTGCCTAATTTGTGCACTACACTGTACTTGTTAGTGGAGCCCATATTAATATTCTCCCCTATTCCTCAACTCAACTATTATTATGTACTGGTATTTTTAGCAGCCAGAATGATCCTGTCAGGCTACACAATACTTCACCAACTCAACAGAAAGATAATATTGTATATTTAATCATTATACGTGTCACATAATATTATGTTGAAAAGTTGGATTATTAATACATTTACTATCCTATATTAAAAGGATGAGTCTTACTATCAAAATTTCCCCAGACGGTTATGCATGTTGAACAGTGCTTCAGTTTTCCCAGCAATGCGGTTTTGAATAGAAAGATACAAAAGTTGTAGCTTTATGATACTGTTACAAGGGATTCACAAGAAACCTGAGGCTTAAATCTGGCAATACCTTGCGGAGAAACTAGTTTTCTGCACAGGTCTAGGCCAGCAGTTTTGGAAGCACATACGTTGACCCAATTGAGGGAGTGCCTCCTGCCGTCTCTTCTTTCTGCCTTGTTTTTCCTTCAGGAAATACGTACTTTCCCCTTTAAGAAAAGATTTGAGAGGTGTAATTTTAGAGCAGAAAAGTGGCAAGATGATTGTTTGAGTCTTTCTATCCCTCTGCACAGAAGTCTGGGGCTTCATTTGGTTGTCTCTTACAATTTACTTTCCCAAGCTTACAATAAGCCAGACTTGTTACAGCTTCGTTAAAGCACTACAGAGGTAAACGGGGAAAGGTTTATGTGTAAAACAAGGTAAAAACAAGTCAGAATGCTAAATGAATCATTTTTTCTCCCCATCCTTCTCCACTCCTGAACATAACATCAGATGTAACTCCATATACCATTTAGTCTTGACACTCGACATTGGATAATATAGACAGCACAAAAAAAGTGAGAAGTGCATTTTACCTCCTCTTGCATGTGGAAATCTATGGAAGAAAGCTTGTAGTGCCCTATTTGTTTCAAGGATAAAGAACAGAACCTGACAATTTAGCTATGAAACTTTATTATATGCTCACAACAGAGGTAGTGAAAGAAACCAGTATGCATGTCCTCTAATATTCAAATGAGTCTACACTACCATATAATCCAGTTCAATGCAGTTAATCTCTCCCATCCGACAGACAGCCCTGAGTCCCTCCGGGGAGAGAGGACAGGGTATAAATAAATTATTATTATTATTATTCTGAAACTGAATCCAGTCTGGCAATGTAGATTCGGCCTCTGTCTGGCGGTTTCTTACCGGAGCTGGGCCTATACTATAGCATTAATGCAGTTTGATGCCACTTTTACTACCTTGGTACAATGCAATGAGATTTTTTAGGTTGATGAGGCATCAGTACCCTTTGGGAGACAAGGCTATAGAACTGTAAAACTACATCTTCCATGATCCCGTAGTATTGAGCCATGTAGTTAAAGTGGTGTTGAACTGTATTACTTTTATAGTATAGATGCAACCTGAATAGCAGGCACTTTGTGAATAGATGTGAGTGATATCAGCATGCTGAAGCAATGTTGAACCTCAAAGGGCCCTTCCAGACAGGTCCTATATCCCAGGCTTTCTGCCTTAAAATGGATTATATGAGTCTGCACCTCCAGATAATCTGGGATAATCAGAAAACCTGGTATCAGATCCTGAGATATAGGACCTGTCTGGAAGGGCCCTCAAAGTAAAATCACTCTTTAAAGGGAATAGTTGTATCTGTAGTCGGTGGAGGCTTCATATACTTCAATACTCTGTTCTGTACATTTTCCATACCCATTTAAAACCAAAAATATTTAATTCTTCTCTCTATTAGTATTTTGACAGTCATTTACCAACTTTCTGGATAAAATATGGATTTCCTCTTGTGATTTAGCCAAAAAGTGAGATTTTTTTATAAAAAACTTTTCATTGAAATATGTTAGGTAACTATAATTTCATACACATATTAGGCTATCTGTAGTTATGAATTTTGTTACTGCTGCCTGCCTGTCTTTGCATTCGGTTCACAGATCATTAAAGGTTGGAACTCATATTTTATGCTCAAAATGGAAATAAATTGGCAGACAGAAAGGAAAAAATGGAGGAAAGAAAAATTCCAGTAACACCTTTAAGATTAATTTAGCTATTTTTACAAGAATTTTCCTAAATATCTACTTCTTCAAATGGAGTGCAGTACTACAGTAGTCATGGGCATTTATGGACAGTTATGGGAGCAGTCTCAGATCATCAGATACAAGAATAATGGGATATGATTTAATTGAATAACTGCATTTGGAATCAGTTTTAGTTTCTTGACAGTCTTCAGGGATAGCTCAATGTAGAACACGTTACAGTAGACTAAACAACATGGCTTAAGCAAGAATCAAGCAGCTTGGTTTGAGCTTTGGACTCTTGCGACTAGGATTTTATTTTCTCCTTGGCTATGGAAACCCACAGAATGACCTTGGGTGGGTCTCAGCCCCAGAAAACCTCATAACAGGGTTGTCTTAGGGTCACCATGAGTTGGAAACAACTGGAAGGCACAACAATAATACAAATCAAGAATCACTGGAGTTTGTTCTTAAAGCAAGGAAAGGAGACAGAAAAGGAGAGAGAGAGAGACTGTGTACAATTGATAGTTGAGTGTCCAGTGAAAAAACTCAATCCTTTTATCTGGCCATTCACAAAAAGAGATGGATAAAGGAATACTATCAGATTGTAAGCCTGCTGCTTTGTAAGCAATGCAGTTCACTGAGAACAGTGTATACAGGCAATTCCTGAGTTTTGTGTGTGTGTGTGTGTGTGTGTGTGTCAGGAGAGACTTGAGAAACTGCAAGTTACTTCTGGTTTGAGAGAACTGGCCGTCTGCAAGGACGTTGCCCAGGGGATGCCTGGATGTGGCTTTGGGTGGCTTTTCTCATGTCCCCACATGGGAAGCTGAGGCTGACAGATGGGAGCTCACTCCACTCCCCGGATTCGAACCGCTGACCTTTCAGGCAGCAGTTCAACTGGCTCAAGGTTTTAACCCATTGCATCATCGGGGGCTCCAGTCCCCACATTACAAACACCTGGCTTAAAAATTACGCATAGGACAAACATCTCTCTTACAAATGACTCATAGTTAAGAACAGGGATGAGACAACAGGAAGTAGGAGAATTCTACCCCTCGGAAGGGAAATTCACTCCTGGAAGAGTTATCATGGGGAAAAGGTATCTCCACTAAAGCTTTAACAGCAATCTTTGTATTCACTACGAACCTTTTTTTTCTCTTCAAAATCCAGTTATCACAGGGGCAGAAAGTGACATGAAATCTTATGAACAGGGGCACAGACAGCAAACCAAGCACGCTTACAAACAAACTTAAGAACAAACTTACATAATCTATCCTGTGCATTTATTCCTAGTACAACAGTCCCCCTGGCCAATAATGCTTCTATCTTATCTGGACTAAATGAATAAGTAATAGATAGATAACACACACACACTACTATGGATTAATAAATACATGGCATGTTATATGAGTAAATATATCACAGCAAAAATATTTTATTGTAGCTAAATAAATTATTTTAGATTGATTATTTTGTTTCATTGGCCTGTCTGTTTCTAACAAAAGCTTTCTCCAACACTTTCCTTCTCGGTAGCTAGTGCAAGAATCTAACCAGGATGTAGATCTTGTTTGCAATAGACTGGGAAAATAAGGTCAAAAGAAAAGTAAACTGTTGAAATGGAAAAAATAGGACCTCAGAGACTGAGCTGATGTGTGAATGTTTCAAGGATAACATCTGGTTTGAGCACTGGACTAATTTTGGGACACAATGCCTTTCTCAGATGAAGCAGTAACCTATTTTACACACTTCCCGTATTCTGTATCCTTCCCTTTTCTGTATCCACTTTATAAAATGGCATCCTCAAGCTTTTATTAAGTATATTTGACAGTTTTGAAATATAATGAGTTTAGAACCAGGTAACAATCTTGAATTAAAGTGAGTTGCTCTGAGTTTTCCAGGCTGTATCACCATGTTCCAGAAGCATTCTCTCCTGGAACATGGCCATACAGCCCAGAAAATTCACAGCAACCCAGTGATTCCAGCCAACACATTGACAACACAATGAATCAAAGTCTTTGACTAATAAATCTGGCTCATATTTTCTGTCCTAAGGAGGCAAAAGAGCTATTTCCTCCTCTTTCTCCCCTCTTTCTCCTCATCTTTTTCTTCTTTTGTTCTGCAAAACTGTGTTCCTTATTTACTCCAAAAAAAAAAAAACCAAACCCAAATACTCTGAATGGTATCACCTGTAAATATGTGTTGATAGCAATCACATATTAGAATATTAGATTAGGAGCCCTTGGTAGCGCAATGGGTCAAACCCTTGTGCCGGCAGGATTGATGATCGACAGGTTGGAGGTTCGGATCCGGGAAGAGCGCGGATGAGCTCCCTTTGTCAGTTCCAGCTCCCCATGTGGGGACATGAGAGAAACCTCCCACAAGGATGGTAAAACATCAAAACATCTGGGCATCCCACGGGCAACATCCTTGCGCACCAGAAGCAACTTGCAGTTTCTCAAGTCGTTCTTGACAAAAAAAAACTTGTTAGATTTTAAAGTGTGTACTGCAGTCATCTGATGGATACCTAAAATGTGATGTGGCATTGCTTGAGACTGTGCACACCAGGGCTTCCAAGATTTTATGTATTTCTATTAATGTGCTTAAACAAATTCCTAGTTTTATATTGAAAGTGTTCTCAGATTTCAAGTTGTGCACTCTACCTATGTAATACATACTTTTCCAGTTTGTGTTACCGTATATTACGGAGCTTTAGAGATGTGTAGCAGATTAAGTTGGTGCAATGTAATGGGAGAGATTAAATAAGAAAGATCAATGAGGAAAAATCAAATATTTTTTATAGTGGGCTTAATTACAAAAAAAAGTGGTGGTAGTACATGTAAAAGGTAACTCTGGGGCCATCTAAACACCTATTGCATTGCATTTGTCGGCTTGTAAGGTGCCATAAACTTTTTTTGGTTCATGATAACGTTTGAAATAAATTGTTATTACAAGACCAGCTGAAGTATTTCAGACTTTGAAGCATATTATTTTATTTTATTTTTTGGTTTAGTCCAGCTATCATTTTGTGTGTTCAGAAGTTGGCTGTGATATTCTAAATTTTTGTTAGATGTTACAGATCAAGAGATGGAAGTTCATAAAGAAGAGAAGAAAGCATGTCATAAGAACTGTCTGTTGTGTGTCTTAGTAGTTATTCGTGGTATACATTACAGTTGCCTAGTTGGATGTGGGGTGGTCTTTCTCTGATTTTAATCCTATATAAATTTTGGAGTAGATGAGGCACCTTAAAGCTCTATTAAGCGGGATAAGGGTACCTGTCCTCTTTCAATGTCCAAACCTCAATTTTCAGCTCCCATGACAAGAGTTGAGGTTAGTGACCAGAACAGAAGTGTGTGGTCCTCCATGTCTCCTCCTGCTCTCCACTGACGAGGCAATTGCTGTGTTGGGAAAGGACAACTGGAGCTGAAAGTTGGGATTTGGACTCTGGGGAGAATAGCTTCATCATACTTGTCGGAACTTTATGGTAATGTGTTAATTAATTATCTTTTAATTTACAGAAACTTGATTCCATATATACCTTGGTAGTCCTAGCATATATCTGGTGAGATTAAATAAAAGCTAAATAGAGTAGAATTGATTATTATTTATTTTAATTATTTATAGAAGTCAGTCTACACCTGTAGCATATGGACACTCAAACATGTATGCTATCCCTAATTATTCCTTAAAAAGCTTTTTTACTATATATAACTCAGGTGATGCTATTATTTTTTTCATATAAAGGTGAAAACTGAAAACATAAATTTTTGCACACCTCTGTTGCTGGATCACAGAAGATAGCCATGAATGACGTTGCACAGAAAGCAGAGGTATGTATGAGATTTAAAGGAGGGAGTAATAATAATAAATTGTAGTTTTATTCTATGATCCTAAAAATATGTAATGTTAGATCTATAATTCTCATGATATAACATTGATACGTCTAGGGATGGTACACGATTGCTAGAAAAGGAAGACGCAAATTGTATTATACTAGCTTTTGTCCAAATCCATGGATAAACAGATCAGTAGGTATCAATAACCATGACTTAATTATTTTTAGCAATAACATTTCCCCCCATAACTTGCAACCATGTGATATTGTTATTATGGGATTCTCATTCCAACATGATTTGTTTGGTTTCCAAACAATATAACTATTTACAACGTCAAGGTCTACTATATGTAAAAAGCATGCACATCCAAACTCTGGATGGCTTTCTAGTAGGAATTAATGATGTCTTTTAGGATTTCAATTTTCCTTGGGTTAGTCAGCTTCCATTTAAAGAGCCAATGTCTACTATATTTGAAAACTTGCATATTCACACGCTACAGGTCACTGCTGAATCTTGCATTTTAAAGTCTGTATAGAAATGGTCTTGAAAATCCAACCATAAACAGCTCAGTTATCAGTTACAGATGTTTCTAAACTGATGTCTATCTTCATGTGGTAAAGTAACTAGGGCCAAACAAACTATGGCCAAAGTCCAGAATTTAAGTTATCACTAACTTGAATTTAAGTTGTTGATTATTATTATTATGATCTTAGGAGAGATAACATTTTGTTACTGTGGTTTCGTCAGGTGGTAGAGTTGATTGCAAAATCTACATTTAATTCTATATATGGAAGGATCGCACTGAATTAATTATATGAGAACAGTTTCTGGTTTTTAGTTAGTCATATCAAATGGGACAGAATTTTTCCCCAAAGCTGTAAGAATAACATTTTAATTTTTCACTAAATCTAGTGGGAAAATACCAAATGAAAATTCACTCTTCATTATTTTTTAAAAATTTTTTTTATACTCATCTGTAAGTTGTCCTGAGCCCTCGGGGAAAGACGGCATACAAAACTGAATAAATAAATAAATAATAGATAGATAGATGAAGAATCCATGGAAAACAGAATGATAGAAAGCGTGTGATTTTCCTACAAAAATCATCAAAATATACTTGATCCTATCTATTGATGTTTGAATAAAGTAGGGGTGGAAAAAGAAATGCCTGTGGGCTTCATGCGATCCTCAAACCCCAGTTTTGCAATTCTCAAAAGCCTCCTGACATCCTCCTATTTTAAAATCTTTTTGGCATTGGGTTGCTGTGAGTTTTCCAGGCTGTATGACCATATTCCAGAAACATTATCTCCTGACGTTTCACCCACATCTATGGCAGGCATCCTCAGAGGTTGTGAGGTCTGTTGGAAACTCGGCAAACAGGGTTTATATATCTGTGGAATGTCCAAAACTCTTGTCTGCTGGAGGCAAGTGTGAATGTTGCAATTGGCCACCATAATTAGCATTGAATGGCTTTGCAGCTTCAAAGCCTGGCTGCTTCCTGCCTGGAAGAATCCTTTGTTGGGAGATGTTAGCTGACCCTGATTGTTTCAAGTCTGAAATTCCCCTGTTTTTGAGTGTTGTTCTTTATTTACTGTCCTGAGTTTAGAGAGGTTTTTAAAAAATATTAGTAGCCAAATTTTGTTCATTATTGCTAATTTTTGTTCTAAAATCAGAACAGTTGCAACATTCAAACAGACAAGAGTTCTTTCTCCCAACCTGGACATTCCACAGATATATAAACCCCACTTGCCTAGTTTCCAACAGACCTCACAACCTCTGAGGATGCCTGCCACAAATGTGGGCAAAACGTCAGGAGAGAATGCTTCTGGAACATAGCCAAACAGCCTGGAAAATTCATAGTGACCCAGTGTTTCCAGCCATGAAAGCCTTCAACATTTTTTTTGCATTGTTTCATGCCTCCCGAATGTGCAAAACTAAAGACAGTAGCTTATCTTTTCCCAATAGTCTTCAATTCTCCCAGAAATGGCAACCAGAAGTGACATGACACCACTTTTAATGTGCCAGGATATGCCAGGGTGACTTGTTAATGGGACTTAGGAGTGAAAGTTGGCTCCTGTCCCCTGCTCACTTGCCCACCCTGGGTTTAATGTATGATAGTCCATTCAGGATCTGGACTTTACAATTATAAAAATGACCAGAGGCTTTCTTTTGAATTAGAAAAGTATTTGCATGGATACAAAAACCTTTATTCCATTTATATCTCTGTTTCTATAATCTCACATTCTGTCTGATGCTCTATATAATTTCTCTGCTTCTACCATCTTTTCTCTGTCTTTTCCTTCTTTACATCTTCACAAAGATTCTGCTTTCTACATCTAAACCTGTCCAAAAGTCCTATGTGCCCAAACTTCGAAAAGGTGATGTAAAGGATAAATTTGAAGCCATGCAGAAAGCAAGGGAAGAAAGAAATGAAAGACGATCTAAAGATGAAAAGCAAAGAAGAAAAGAACAATATGTTAGAGAGAAAGAATGGAACAGGCGAAAGCAGGAGGTCATTTCCTTTTGCAAATACTTGTTTCTCTTACTTTTTATTTTCTTTAATGCTTTGACACTGGCATAGAATCTTTTTTCCAATTTAAAAAGCTCTATAGCTTTGATTTCAAAGTCTGAAATGACAGTCAGCATTAATATCTTTGATTTATTATTTAGATGAAAGAACTACTTGCTTCTGATGAAGAAGAAGACGTGTCCTCTAAAGCAGAAAAAGCTTATGTTCCAAAGTTGACAGGTAAGGATGGAAAAGGTAGTGTTCATTGTTATGAAGGATTTGGCCTCTATCATTCATGCTTTGGCATTACTTGGCTCTGCCTTTTAAGTCAATTAATGCATTATGGTGCAGTTAGAACCACATCTTTGGTTCTGGATTAACTCTTCTGCGTACACACTGACTCTCAGGACCAATTTTGAGTGCTAGTGATATGGAGTAATCTCTAATGACTGTGTACTTTAAATTATTTATGTTTAAAATCTTTATGTTGTAATAGTGAAATCTATCAGGGGAAAGGAGCCCTGGTGGTGCAGTGGGTTAAACCACTGAGCTGTTGAACTTGCTGACCGAAAGGTCGCTGGTTCGAATCCGGGGAGCGGTTTGAGCTCCCGCTGTTAGCCCCAGCTTCTGCCAACCTAGCAGTTCGAAAACATGCAAATGTGAGTAGATCTATATGTACCGCTCTAGTGGGAAGATAATGGCACTCCATGCAGTCATGCCGGCCACATGACCTTGGAGGTGTCTATGGACAATGCCATGTCTTCGGCTTAGAAATAAAGATGAGTACCAACCCCCAGAGTCGGACACGACTGGACTTAATGTCAGGGGAAAACCTTTACCTTTAACCTGTCAGGGGCAAAGAGTTGTGCTTCCTAATTTGGATGTATTTTAGTACTTCCCTTCTTTCATTGCAGTGCAGTATTAATATTTAATTGACATTTTTCATTGTTTTAATAATGCCTTTGGTTTTCTAATTGAATTTTTAAATTTTTTAAATATTATAAATCTGAGTATTGTGACAGTCTGTTGATGAGATTATGATGATGATGATGGTGATGTTGTTGTTGGATACTCACCAATTCTGGTGTTAGCATTCATAATTTAAAATAAAAACCAGTGTTTACAGAATGACAATTTCCTCCAGTGTTGCCAAGAAATCAGAAATGTAACTGAAGTTTTCATTTTTACCTTTGTTGTTCATAGGAACTGTCAAAGGGAAGTTTGCTGAAATGGAAAAGCAAAGACAAGAAGAAGAACGAAAAAGAATGGAAGAGGAAAGGCAGAGAAGACTTGAACAAGACCTGATAGAGAAAAGAAAAATTCAGAGAGAATTGGCAAAGAAAGCACAAGCGGTATGCCTGTAGGAATTTATAATTTCAAATTTAAAAAGAAACACAATTTATAAATGTACAATTAATAGATGTGAAGCCTCCTGCTGCATTAAAAGGGAGGCACTCTGCAATCTGCATGTGATGTGCCAGGGCCACAGCTGCCCACTCTCTGTCAGTCTATGAAAAAAAATCTCCCATGTCAGTATTGCATTTATTATTAGAGCTCTGCATGTCTGTGAAAATATATAATCTACTGTCTGGTTATAGGAAACAAATAGTCTGTTTGCCTACCTGTTGAGGAAGCTTGCAAATCTGCTCAGGACTGTAGTCTAAATTTTAAATAAGTTATTTAATGGACCAAACTAGTATAGAACTAGAATTCAGCACCTTGGATGGCTACTTCAGCATTTGGGGTAAAAGAGTAGATTCACTATCTCAAAAAACCAAACCAAAACGAAACAAAAATGATAATCCAGAAGCTCTTACTAAATCAGTGGCTCCCAACCTGTTTTTGACCAAGGACCACTTGACCAGGGACCACTTTGATCAGGGAGCTCTCTCCAATATTAGTACCAAAAGGCTTTAGAATCAGTTTTTGGTCAGCTTTAGATTTGGTTTGGTTATTTAGGGTGCTGATTCAGAAACTTGCATTGGATAGACCACATCAGCTCTAGCTTCTAATACAGAACATATACCATTCAGTAGTCGCCATCTACTCGCACACAGAAAACCATATTTAATAATCTAGAGCTGATGTAGTGGTAGTAATCTTTCATGGGTAGTCAGTATCTCCCCTCCCGACATCCTCACTATAAGACAGTTTTGTGAGACCAGTCGCTCTCATTGCCACATGGTTTCAAGGCAATGGTGTAGTAATGGTGAGGCCATGGACCATATTTCTGTTCTTGCGGACCACTGGTTGGGAGCCACTTCACTAAATAGAGGCTCTTACTAGAGCCCAAGGGGAAGAACAATCTTATCGTGTCTCCTGTAATCCCTTGTCCCACCTTTCAGGAGGCACAAGAGCAAAGGGGGAAAATGGTTTAATAGATAATGTCTTCACCTTCCTAAATCTGGATAGTCTCATGGGGAAATTCCACTGTGAATAATATGAATCCGAATGTTAGCTTTTTCATTGAATCATAGAAACTAATTGACTCTGACTTCACTGAACCCAACCCCTCAGGCCAAATTTTAATCTCTTAGCTTCTATATTGACTCAGAAAATAATTTCTTATAGCGATTTATTTATGTTCAACATAGTGTGATTCCATAGAGGGTGGCATCTGTATAGAATCCTAATATCAAGCATATGTTTTTTTATTTTTTGAGATCTAATTTCTGGCATTCTGCACCTAGTGCTTCCATTTTCTCCACAAAAAGACAGGATTTTTGTATGCAAGTATGGTTGCTTATGTTATTAGATCAGATTGTGATGTCCCTGTACAAAACTGGAAATAAAGTTGTGCTGCCAGTTGCAAGACTAAAGACAGAACCATTAGTGCTTTCAATAATATTAACTGAAACTGGATGCTGATTAAGAGGGTGTTTTCTAACACTTGAAGAAACCAAATGAAAAACATAGAGATGAAGTAATAAGAAACATGCTTTTTTGTTGGCACAGAGGTAGTGAAAAGTATACTGGTACACTATGGGATATTATAGGAGCCCCTGTTAGTGCAATGGGTTAAACCTTTGTGCCGGCAAGGACTGAAGAACAAGTCAGAGGCTCAAATCTGGGGAGAACGCAGATGAGCTCCCTCTGTCAGCTCCAGCTCTCATGCAGGGACATGAGAGAAGCCTCCCACAAGAATGGTGAAACATCAAAACATCCGGGCATCCACTGGGCAATGTCCTTGCAGATGGCCAATTGTCCCACACCAGAAGCAACTTGCAGTTTCTCAAGTTGCTACTGACATGAAAAAGGGGTATTATAACATAAAATATAAATGGAATTCCTTTATAAGATCTGGACAACTTAAAAGAGTTCTAGTGCCGTGAAACTAAAAGTTTTTAGTTTGTTTCTGAGGTTTTGTACTTTTTAAAAAAACCCAACAACATTGTTTTGTTAAGATGGGATTAAAGGAAGCCAAGTGATTGAGATGGCTCTGACCTTATGCTAATTGCATAATATTTATGTAATTTGCAAATATGTCAGTTATGTGATGTGATGACTATTACATTATGGAGATATCTAGTTCATGACTAGATATTAAGTACCATTAGATGCCAAGTCATCCCTTATAACAACTCTTGCTAGCATTGAGTGATATTGCCCATATTGGTCTTCTAGGTTAACAGTAAGGCCCTTAGCTGTTTGGGTCACTTATATACATAAAATAACTTGCATTTGTGTTAGCTTTTTATCAATTTCACTCTGTGGTGCTTTTTTGCGCATTAGGATCTCCCCAAGGAGGACATTGAAAAGCTGATAAAGTGGTCTCACTTTGACTGTACACAGGTTTAGCAGTTGTGTAACTGCTAGATGAAAAATATTGCGTATAATAAGGGAGACATCCTTATCTGGATTAAGTACTGTGTGTACCATAAGAAATGCTGTCATTGATGTTTTGCAATGGTTTTTTCGGTACCCTTGAATTTTTCCATAATTTTTTGAGTGGAAGGATAAAGGTTGTGCATTTATCTTCTTGGAATCTGCTTGTTTTAAAAAATAACAACATGCATAAGCTGTAATTGCCAGGATTTCCCTGGAGTAGTATTAGTATTGTCATAATGTGAAGTACATAGCTAATAATTGCGTAAATGGGCAGTTAGCTGACTGTGGTAAATGACTGTTGCTAATTAAATCCCAGTGTGTTTCATCGAATTAGAGAGCTTTATGAGAATGGCTTTACACCCTAAGTTTTGTACTTGGGAGGCATGCTTGGGTAGAGTTCTCCCAGATGTGAAGGAAGGGAATTGTATGTGAAATGTGTGTATGAGGCCTCAATACTGAGGAAACAGGAATATGTTAGCTTCTGAGTGTTGTTAAGGTGTATACATCACAGCCTATGTGCCTTACAGTTCAGTGTCCATATTATGCACACACATGGACTAAACAGGAAGAAGTACATGAAATATGGAGAAGTAAACAAACCTGGGCTGTAGTGTGATTATATGGACATTGAATATCTATGACTACAGGATTCAGCCCTACTTTTCGGGACACAAAACTGAGAGGGAGAATACCAGGGATACCGTGCTTTCCAATATAAAATTCCCTATTCACTCATTATCAAGCCTGCACAATTTATGGTTTACTGTTATAGTCCAGCTTGGTGAGGTTTGTTCAGTTTCCTGTGTTAAAAGAAGTATATAACTTTCAGAATTTTGGTTGAATAAATCTATATTGAGCATGGAAAGGTTATATTTTGGACTACAATTCCTAGCACACCCTAGTTAGCAGTATTCCACATAAGTATTTTTTGTACGTTCTAGTTCACATGAGTCAAATGCAAGGTCCGCAGGCCAAATTTGGCACACCATGTCATTTTATGTGGCCTGTGAGGCCTTCAATGCCAGGACAAAATACTTACATTTACAATTACAAACAGCCCTTCGAAAGCAACCATAAGGCTGATGTGGCCTTCACTGAAAATGAGTTGGACGCCCTACTCTAGAGTTTGACTTGGTAGGTCATAAACTGCTCCATGGTGTTGGTTGGCGGTTTTGTTGTGCGCCTCAAAATAATTTCCACCTTTTGATGAATCTAAGGTCTTCTGGTATGCTGTGCTGACTAGAGGTAAGGCATGCTAAATTTTGGGTTTTTCATGGAGCTGGGGGATGTTACATGATGTAAAATATCTGACCAGGAGTCACAGATTAATGTGTGTACAGTGGAAGTTGAACCGTGTCATATTTATACCCTTTAACGTCACATTTTGGTGTATAGTTACACATCCAATTGCACAATATATTCATTTGATGAAAGAAAAAGAACCAAAATAACACTGTTGTATAAAATTCTTATTTAATAGATTGATGAACAGTTAAACAATTCGGGAACTGAATCGGCATCGGAGGTAATAATCAGACTTCTTTACACTGAAACATTCTCCTTTATATAACCCATGGTTATTACTGTGTAGAAATAGCTGTGTTTAAAGTGCTCTGAGTTAGATAACAATGTTGGGAAGACAGACAATCAGACTGGACAGCAGATTATTTTCAGATTCATCATTATCTTGTGTACTTACGGTAATTGCAATCTCAGAATTACTGTTACTTCATTTTATATGGTGTCTTGAATTTTTCCTAGTTTGTAGTGTTGATGACATTTACATTTGCATAGTTAGTCTGTTTTTATACTTTACTTTATCCTTTGCTTGCAAGAAGAGGTCTATCTCTGATTTTGAATGGCTGTGGAAATTTGAGGTGAATTTTGAAATGCCATCTGCTGGTTGAGCTTGGAACAGTTTGCTCCTTAGAATCAATTTACCATTGATTTAGGTTGATGAGTGCTGTTATTGGATAGATCAGTGGTTCTCAACCTGTGAGTCCCAGGGTTTTGGCTTACAACTCCCAGAATTCCCAGCCATTTTACCAGCTGTTAGGATTTCTGGGAGTTGAAGGCCAAAACATCTGGGAACCCACAGGTTGAGAATCATTGGGATAGATGGAATTATGTAGCTCCAAGGAAAATGTTATGAGCTGACAGCAACCAAAGCCCCTATTCCATTTATTGCCTGCATTGACGTGATGCACTGATGTGATGCCATTACTATCACATTGTAAATGGATATCTGTGCCAGTGCATCAAGTGAATCATACCTATTTATAGTAACAGGATTAAAATTTCACCTGACAGTTGTGATTTGAAACTTTTTTTCATTTTTAAAAATTCAATTAATCTCCTATAAATTGCTTAACACAGAGAAATGAAAAGGAAGTTTTAACCACCACACAACTAAAATGTGTTTTGCTGAATGATTTAGAACTCATGAAAATGTCTTAAGCATATTCAGAGTTGCACAGTTGACTAAGCCCTCTTTCTAAGGTTTTCTAAGAATAGAAGTCTCCAGAACTTCTCATATTAAAATTATTTGTAGAATTGTATAAAGCAGGAGTTCTCAAACTTTTCCAGTTGTGGAGCCCTTTCTAAAGCAAAAGTTTCCCACGGAGCCCCAAGAAATGCTTATATTATATATAATGTATGTGTTTGTATCAGGCATGGGCAACCTTTTGACCAACATAAACCTAACAGTATTTTAGTGGAAATAATAATAATCATAGAAGCCTGCGGTGGTACAATGGGTTAAACCATTGTGCTGGCAGGACTGCTGACTGAGAGGTCGGCACTTCGAATCCAGGGAATGGGGTGAGCTCCCAACTGTTAGCTCCAGCTTCTCTTGTGGGGCCATGAGAGAAGCCTCCCACAGGATGGTAAAACATCTGGGCTCTCCCGCGTAATGTCCTTGCAGACAGCCAATTATTTCACACTAGAAGCAATTTGCAATTTTTCCAGTCACTCTTGACATGAAAAAAATAGGAGCAACCCCAGGGGCCATCTAGTCCAACCCCCTTCTTCTATGCAGGAAAATCACAATCAAAGCACCCCCAACAGATGGCCATCAAGCCTTTGTAATAATAATAGAGTAGTAATAGCAGCAGCAGAAACAGGTTAATTAGCAAGTTTAAAGTGCCTTACTATGATTTAATACCTGCTGCTAGATCTCTTTTTGCTGGTAGTCATCCAGATGGCAGCTCTTCCCTGGAGTAAAGTCTTATACACAGAAGCGCACTCAACTATATGCAAGGACTTGCTGCAAGGCTTTACTGTGTAATTTAAGTAGTTTTGCCATAGCGAAGGAAAGGAATAGCATAGGGAAAGAGCAGGCATTTTGCAGAACGGAAGACGGCATTGGGAACAGTATCTTATCTGGACCCCTAAGGAGCTGTCAGGATCATTGTCTGTTTCTGAGCAACAATGTTTTATAGACCAGCGATTTTGAAATGACTTAGTAACTGAGTAGTGTTGCCGTATTGCAATACAATGCTTCATTTGGATCACATCAATGAAAGTAGAGTATGACTGCTCTTCTCATAAAATACTATCTAATTATGGATTTGTTTACATTCTTTTAAAAACAGACTTGAAATATTGTATTTTACAAGACAACTGGGGGTATAAGGCGACCCCAACTTTTCAAGACAAAATACAGAGTTAGGGATATACTCGCCATTTAAGACTACTCCACATTCCATGGAGACTGTCCGGGGGTGTTGGCCCCCTGGGCTGTCTCCGCGACTTTCCCTGATCTACTTTCAAGGCCCTCCTCTGCCCCCGCCACTCACCATCTCCGAAGGCCACTGGGCTTGCCTAGGCCCAAGGAGGTGCCTCCAGACAACTACTGCCAGCAGCCCCGGGCGACAGCGTGCCTTGGATGTGCTAGCTGAGGCATTCTGGGAGCTGTAGTTCCGTGAGTCCTACGGCTCCCAGAATGCATCAGCAAGCACATCCCAGGCATGCCACTGCCTGGGGCTGCTGGGAGTTGCTGTCCGGAGGTGCAAGGAAACTCCTTCGGACAACAACTTCTAGCAGCCCTGACGGTGGCGTGCCTGGGATATGCTCGCTGAGGCATTCTTGGAACTGTAGTTCTGTGAGTCCTACGGCTCCCAGAATGCCTCAGCAAGCACATCCAAAGCACGCTGCTACCACAAGCTTCCTTGGCCCCAGGTGAGCCCAGTGGGTGGAGGAGGGCCCTGAAAGTAGAGTGGGGAGAGCGGCAGGGATCATGGGGACGGCCCAGTGGGCCATCACCCCTGGCTGGTCTCCATAGCAATACGGCCTGCCGCTCCTCCTCCCGGTGCCCTCCCTCCCTCTGCCCTCCTCCTCCCCACATCCGCAGGCCACGCCACTAAGGGATTGGATTTTATTTATTTTCTTCTTCTTATTTTAATTTTATACCCGGCGTACTAGACGACCCCCAACTTTTCATAATTTTTTCCAGGGTTAAACAGTCGTCTAATACGCCGGAAAATATGGGAAATAGAATTTGTTTGATGCCCGTTGGACATTTCTCAATAATGTTGATTATCACATCTAATCTAATCTATGGAAATGTCTGTAAATCAATTCAAACCAGCATTTGGAAGACATACTAAACTTATGTTTCTGATTAAGATAATTCCCACTAGTTTTAATATCAGGTAACTTGTCTCTCTCTCGCAAATGAGACACTTTAGTTCTCTCTGGGCTTAATTTTTCCTGGAATGAACTGAATTGAATGTTTGAAGTTGATATTGTAGATTGTGTTGTTTTGTGTTAAAGAGAACCTTTTTTGTGTCTCTCATGCTTTAGGGCATTACTAACCGTGGTGGCTTTTTTTCTGGAAAGGCAAGGGACGTTTTAGATTCCTTCAATATTCAAAGTTCTATAAATATACTGTATGAAATGTAAGACCAGACTGAACTAACAATGAGTCTCCAGCTGGTATCTCACCTCTGTCATGAACTTACTGGGGAGGATTAAGTGAAGGGACTGTCTTCCAACCTCTCTATTCGCAATAAAGGAGCAATACTGTCCTGCTTTGCAGGGTGGTTGTAAAAACCACACAGCTTTATCTACACTGAGTAAAACCTGAATGTTTCATGAATGGGGTTCCTCTCATGAGACACTATCCTAGAGAAAGGGAGAATGTGATTTTCATCAACTTGTCTTCTTCCATCAAACTATTTGTTTACAGATCACGGGAAGGAGAAACAAACATGCCCACTTTTTCTCTAGCAGGAGTGTCTGTTGGCTCAATTTCTCTTCTTTATATAGAAAGAGTCTTTCTATTCACTCAAATATATGTATTTAAGTCATTCATGATACTGTTCATCAATGCAAGTGCGACTCATCTTTAAGTGTTCTTACTAATGTTTGTCAGACTCTGTATTCACCTTCCTCCTGTATGCTCTTACAGTCTAGAGGCTAGCTGACCATTGGAAGATGGTTTAGGTCCCCTGTGCCACAGACTGCAGGAAAATGAACATTTTGGTGTAATTGTAACTATTCACAGGCAGTAGTAGCTGTGCTGTCCAGATGTTCATGGCGACATTTGTTTTTGACAACAGGAAGGTGATGATTCTTTGCTAGTGACAGTAGTTCCTGTAAAACCTAGCAAAACACCTGGCAAGATGAAAATAAGTTTTGAGGACCTAGAGAGAGAGAGAGAAGAACAAGAAAGACGAAAACATGAAGAAGAAAAGCGTTTGAGATATGAGCAGGAAAAGCAAGCTCTCAGGGAAGTCAAATATTTTTCACCAGATGCGGTAAGCAAAATGGGGGGGAAAAACCCCTTGCATGGTGATCATAAGCATGTTGCTTGATAGTAAGCCCTAGCGTTTACAAAGTAACTTACTTCCAGGTAAGTGGGCTTAAGATTTCAGAGAAAGGTGAAATGTTAAGTGTTTAGGTTATTTTCAAGATGGTTTACATCTAAGTAATAAGCTTTCTGAATAGGATGAAGACGAAGAACCTGATGATGAAGGAAAAGCTTCTCCATCTCCTAGTAAAGTGAAATTAACATTTGAAGAACTGGAAAGACAAAGACAAGAAAACCAGAAGAGGCAAGCAGAAGAGGAGGCAAGGCTACGCTTGGAAGAAGAAAAGCGTGCCTTTGAGGAAGCAAGGCAGCAAATGGTAAGTTTAGAAGTGTATGTTCCAGTATACAAGGAAAACACTCATTTCCTTGTCTGTACAGAGCACAAAAAATATGAATCGTCTCACTACATTTGTAATGATAGCACACTTAAATCTCCTAAGAACACCAAAGAAAGTTTATGCAGTCCATGACCTGCAGTAGTATTTGTTTTTCAGATCTCCAAACCAAAAATATAACTTAATGATTTTACTAATTATTCTTATATTTACTTATTATGTTTATTTACATCCTGCTTTTTCTCTCCATATGGAGATTCAAATACAACTTCAAATATACAAATATTAATACAGTATTAAATAACATTAGTATTAAAATAATCCAGGTTTAAACCATAAAATCATTTAAGATCACATCACAAAATCACAGCAGCCATTGATGATCTTAAACACCTTCATCTTTAAAAGTCTGCCTGAATAAAAAGGTTTTAGGTTTCTGCCAGAAGGACAGCAGGGAGGGGGCTATTCTGGCTTCCCTGGGAAGAAAGGAGTTCCAGAGTTGTGGAGTAGCTACTGAGAAGGCCCGCTCTCTTGTTGCCACCAGCCGAACGTGAGATGAAGGTAGGACCAAGAGAAGAACCTCTCCTGAAGATCTCAGAGTCCGGGCAGATTTGTACAAGGGATGTGGTTGGCCAAATAGCTTGTCCTATGGCTTTAAAGGTCATAGCCAGCACTTTGAATTGTGCCTGGAAACAGACTGGCAGCCAGTGGAGCTGCTGTAACGGGGTTGTCTGCTCCCTGTAGCCAGCCCTAGTTAGCAACTTGGCTGCAGCTCTTTGGAGCAGCTGAAGTTTCCAAACACTCTTCAGAGGCAGCCCCACGTAGAGTGCATTACTGTTATCCAGGCGGGATGTAACTAAGGCATGTACTACCATGGTGAGATCTGGCTTCTCAAGGAATAGGTGCAGTTGGTGGCACAAGTTTTAATTGTCCAAAGGCCCTCCCAACCACCACGGATACCTGAGCCTCCAGGTTCAGCACTGAGTCCAGGATGACCTCTGAACTGTGGACCTGTGTCTTCAGGGGTAGTGTGACCCCATCCAGCACAGGCTGGATCCCTATTCCCTGATCTGCCTTAGGACTGACCAGGAGTACCTCTGTCTTGTCTGGATTAAGTTTCAATTTGTTTGCCCTCACTCAGTCCATTACTGATGACAGACACTGGTTTAGGATCAGGACAGCTTCCTTGTCTTTAGGTGGAAAGGTGTAGTAGAGTTGGGCATCATCTGCATATAGGTGGCACCGAACTCCAAAACTCCAGATGACCTCTCTCAGCGATTTCATGTATATGTTGAACAGCATGGGGGACAAAATGGAACCCTGAGGAACCCCACAGGACAATAGCCAGGGGTTCAAACAGGAGCCCCCCAGGAGCACCTCCCAGTCCCATTCCAGAGAGATGACTCAGAAGGATACCATGGTCAATGCTGTTGAAAGCCACCAAGAGATCCAGGAGAGCCAACAGGAACACACCCCCTCCCCAGCTCTGTGCATAGGCCATCCACCAAGGTGTCTCTGTTCCATAGCCAGGGTGAAACCAGATTGAAATGGCTCTAGATAATCTGTTTTATCCAGAAATCTCTGGAGTTGAAAGGCCACCATATGCTCCAAGACCTTACTCAGAAAGGGGAGGATAGACACTAGCCGATAATTATCCATTATGGAGGGGTTCAGGGATAGCTTTTTAAACATAGACCTCAAGACTGCCTCCTTTAGGCAAGTTGGAACTTTGCCTTGTTCCAAGATGGCATTGACCACCATCTTCAACCATTTTGCCAGTCATCCTTTGGCCCATTTTGGTTAGCCAGGAAGGACAAGGATCTAAAATAATGTGGAAGCTCTCACCTCTCCAATGATCCTGTGCACATCCTCAGGCTGCACAAATTGAAAGATATCCATCAACACTGGACAAGCAAGAGTCAAAATAATATCCATTGGAACTGTATCAATAACTGCATCCAAGTCAGGATGGAACTGAGTAATTTTATCTGCAAAATATCATGCAAATTCTTCACAGCGGGTTGCCGAATGGTCAGGAGTTTCTCCTTGAGGACCAGTATGTAATAGCCCTTTGATCACTTGAAACAGTCAGCTGGGTGGTTCTTTGCAGATGCAATCATGGCAGCAATTAACGATTTCTCTTCTGTCCCCAAGGCCATGGAGTAGGCTTTCAAATATGCTCTAATTAACCCATGCTTGTTCAGATTTGCCCTGTCAATGTCACTCTGGTCTCTGTCTTAATTGATTCATTGCCGCTAACTCCTTAGAATACCAAGGGGCTGTTTTGGCTCTGCTCCAAGAGTGGGGACATTCAGGAGCGATTGTGTCCACCACTCTGGCCATTTCCCCATTTCAGAGGTCAGCCAGAGCTTTGACATAATTGCTTGTTGAGTTGACAAAAAAAATCCCCAAAAGCCGCCAGGAATCTTGGGGATCCATAAGCCTCCTGGGATGGGACATCTTAATTGGTCCCCCATCCCTGTGGAGATCTGGAGTTTCAGAAAGTCTAAACCTGACCAGGTATTGATCGGCTCATGACAATGGAACAATGCCAAGTTCCTCCACACCACCATCACCATCCCATCCTGCACAGAAAACAAGGTCCCAAGTGTGTCCCACAGCATGGGTAGGGCAAGACACCACCTGGGACAGACCCATGGTTGTCATGGAGGCCATGAAGTCCAGAATCACTCGACAGGGCAGTCTCATCATGGATATTGAAGTGTCCCAGCACTATTAGCCACTAAGACTCCAATGTCAACCTCAAGACTACCTGGGCTAGCAGTGAGCAGTGTTGAGCAGTGAGGTGGGCGGTACATCAACAGAATCCCTAAAAACTGCCATCAGTTGTCTTGGGACCAAGTGAGCTCTTTTCCAAACCAGAAAATCAAATAAAAGTTACTTCTAGTTTTGAACAAATACTTTTTGAGGATCTAACACAACTAGGAAAGATTTCCCCAGACATGGTAGCCTCTCCCCCCACCCCCCACCCCCGGCCGCTTCTTCTAAAAGGAGGTAAAGGCTTTTGGGGGCATTTTTTTAAAATTAAAAAAACAGGGTGGGGAAGCCGTAGAAGCTACTTGCAACGCATGGTTTATGTTCCCTCACCTGTTTCAGAGAAAGTTTTCTTTGACATCGTTATTCTGAAACATCTGAATTTGCGATTATGTTACTTTGCTGTACATAGAGAGTCATATATCTGTTTTAAACATAATATTTGCTATTCACTGATCAATAAGTTTTGCCTTTGTTGCTGCTGCTGTGGTCATCAAGACAGCTTTGACTTATAGCAAGTACCCTGCTTCGATCTTGCCGAGTCAACACCATGGCTTCCTTGATTGAATAAACCCACCTGAAGTCCCTTCCCTCTTTTACTACTGCCTTCCACTTTACCAAACGTTATTGTCCTTTCCATTGAGTCATGTTATCCATGATATATCCAAGGTATATCAGCCTCTATTTAGTCATCTTCACTTCATGTTAATCCAAATTTCATGTTCAAATTTGTTTTCCCCAAAAGGTAAATGATGAAGATGATAGTGAAAGTGAAAATTCTGCCAAGGAATTCTATCCTGCAAAACTGATTCTTACCTTTGAGGAATTAGAAAGACAGAGACAAGAAGAAGAAAAAAGGAGGACAGAAGAGGAAGCCAGAAGGCGCATAGAAGAGGAGAAAAAGGCATTTGCTGAAGCCAGAAAAAGCATGGTACTGCAGTTACTCTATCTCAAGGATGAATGAACTACAGCTCCCAGCATTACAATATAGCAACCAGTGATAAGCAATGCTAGGAGATGCAGTACAGCAACATTTGAAAGGTTCTACTTTGGCCATCCCTGCTCTATATAGAAAACATAAGGCAATCCAGGACAAATGTGTAAATATAAAGAAAAACAGATGTGCTCAGATTTGCTGAAACACTGAATTGTAGCTGTTGTTTCCCTTGAACTTGTTTTTGACTTATGGCAAGCCTAAGGAGAACCGGTCATACACTATGTTGACTCTTCAAGTGAGAGTGGCAGGAAATAATGGGTTTGCTTTGAAGTGTGGGATAATTTGTTTATTTATAGCAACTTTGCATAAGACACCCATGACCCAAACAAACAGTGCTCCTCATTGGATTGTTGTAAGTTTTTCAGGCTGTATGGCCATGTTTCAGAAGCATTGTCTCCTGACATTTCGCCTGCATCTATGGCAGGCATCCTCAGAGGTTGTGAGGTCTGTTGGAAACAAGGAAAGTGGGGTTTATATATCTGGAATGTCCACTTTCCCAGTGATCACTTCTCCTGCCTTGTTCTTTTTCTCTTATGGATATTTATGTTTTTCCTGATGGTTGCTCAGGCTTACTGTTCATCTTCTTCCCTACTCTCCATTTACCAGCCAGCACTACTGTTTTCCACTGCATGCAGAAGAATGTGGAGGTCCCACAGATGCCAACAGTATCACTAGTTAGTTTGGTAGTGCACTTGCAAGTTAAAAGCTATTCAAAGTGAGAAGTAGCTTTGTGGAGAAATCAAGTTTTCCGGCCTCAATCCTAGAAAGACAAGTCTTGGCACTTGCTGGCTGAAGGTGGTACTGAAAGTATAATTAACCAGTCCCGTCCCCCCACCATATATTTCTCCATCTCTGAAGTGCCCATGCCCAGTGTCTTCTGATGTTATCCGTTTAGCCATATATGTTTTCTCATACTTGGTACTAAATGCCTATGACAGATAAGCAATATACATTCCCATTATTTATTTATTTTTAAAAAACATTGTAGTTTTTTATTTACATACATTAACAACTTACAGTGTAAACAAAACACAAAACAGTGAACATTTTACAAACACATCGCTCCACTACCAAAGCCTGAACAAGTATCCTTTCCTTTGCCATATATTTATAAGTCAACCATTAATCAAATGTCATATCCAAAAGTCCTGACCAACAAGGTTATATTTTTTTCTGTTTTCACTCTCTAAAGCATATTTAATAAAACCCGAGCAGTATGCATCAAAATCTGATCTATTAGTTTCCCCCCTGAATACCCTCATTTCCATTGATAGTTTATCATTTAAGGCTACCTTCCATACCTCCCTGTACCATGCTTCCGGTGTAAGATTAGTTATTATTTTCCAGTTCCTTGCAATTATAATTCTTGCCACTGTGAGTAAAATAATCACCAGTTCTTTCTAATTCCCACCATTACAATGAATACAAATATTTCCAAGTTGCTTTTTTTTTGCTAAGAAAAGCTACGCAAAACTACAGTTCAGATAATTAAAAATGTCACAACATAGAGACACCAAAAAGTTAAGGATAAGAACAGAGCAACCTTAAAAACAGTAAGTCAAGGCCCTAGCTCCATCATGACAAAGCTATGAATGTGCATCTGAAGGTTTCTTTGGTTTCAGTGACCTGTCTAACCAAACATAGCTTTCCAGTTGATTGTTTACATCTGGGGAAAGAGTAGAATAAAGAGAAGAGTTAAAGGGCTTCATTGTACAGCAAATACCATTTTCAGGGAATTATCATTTAATGATGGCTGATGATGTGTGTTGAAGTTATAACTGAGGCAATAAATTATTTCTAACAGGGCCTAGAAGATGAGCTTTCGCCTATGTCAAAAAGTGTATCACAAGAATCTCTCACACCTGGAAAACTGGAAATCAACTTTGAGGAATTACTGAGACAAAAAATGGAAGAAGAAAAGAGGCGTACTGAGGAAGAACGCAGGCAAAAAATGGAAACGGAAAAGCAGGAATTTGAACAGCTGAGACAAGAAATGGGAGAGGTTTGGCTATTACTTAACCCCCCCCCCCTCCCCAAAATTTTGAGTGAGAAGAATGTTCATAATCTGAAAATTGATGGTTTGGGCCAGGATCCAGCTGGATGCTTAGAAGTCAACATCATGAATATCCAATTTGATCTTGGCCGTAAACCCTAGATTTCCAGTTAGAATGCTATTGTTTGATGAAGGGGGGACAATGTGACTTTTTCTAGTTCCTTGTTTTACAATACAGCCTTTTGTGATAGCCCAAAATTATTTGGAAGCAACACTAAAAGTGATCCTGGGGGGTATCAGTTGGAATAATTAGCAATTACACTCTGTCATTGTCCAGTGGGAATCTCTGCTTAATTGGAGTCCCACATGTTTGTTCATAAGGAATAAGAGTGGATGAGAAATGAAATGAACAGCAACCAAGATATTGTAAATCCATTCCAATGAATGGTCATATTAAAATGAATGGAACTTAGCATCATTGATAATTTCTTAATAAAGAAAGGTACTCAAAAGTAGGTAAAGGTAAAAGTTTCCCCTTGACATTAAGTCTAGACGTGGCCGACTCTGGGGGTTGGTGTTCATCTCCATTTCTAAGCTGAAGAGCCAGCGTTGTCTGTAGATGCCTCCAAGGTCATGTGGCTGGTATGACTGCATGGAGTGCCATTACCTTCCTGCCAAAGCAGTACCTATTAATCTCCTCACATTTGCATGTTTTTGAACTGCTAGGTTGGCAGAAGCTGAGGCTAATAGCGGGAGCTCATCCCACTCTCTGGATTCAAACCACCAACCTTTCGGTTAGCAAGTTCAGCAGCTCAGCGGTTTAACCCATTGAGCCACCAGGAGTTCCCAAAAGCATGTAATTATTTTTACTTTTCTTTATTAGGAGGAAGAGGAGTGTGAAACCTTTGAACTTAGCAGAGAATATGAGGAGCTAATAAGATTGAAAAGAAGTGGTTCAATTCAAGCCAAGAATCTGAAGAAAAAGTTTGAAAAAATTGGTCAGTTGTCTGAAGAAGAAATCCAGAAAAAAATCGAAGAAGAGAGAGCAAGGAGGAGAGCTACAGATCAGGAAATAAAAGAAAGGGAAGCAGAGAAGTTTCAGGAGGTATGTTGATTATTTAATGCCGCGAGAGAAACAAAATGCAGTTAATTTTTCAGTGATATGATGGCTAGTACAGGCATCGAATTGAAAATGATATTCTTAAGGGTTTTTAAAATAATGTTGTGATTGTATTGTCGAAGGCTTTAATGGCCAGAGTCACTGTGCCAGCAGGACTGAAGACTTGACAGGTTAGAGGTTCGAATCCAGGGAGAGCGCGGATGAGCTCCCTCTGTCAGCTCATGCGGGGACACGAGAGAAGCCTCCCACAAGGATGGTAAAACATCAAAATACCTGGGTATCCTCTGGACGTCCAGCAGATAGCCAATTTTCACACCAGAAGTGATTTGCAGTTTCTCAAGTCGCTCCTGGCACGCGCGCGCACACACACAAAAGCCGCTGTAATTGATGGGGATCTGTTCCCCTCTTGCTCAAGAAGCAGCTGATTGATATTTGCATTCCTCCTTGTGCCAAAGATCTCTGGTTCAAGAGGAAATTGTGCCGGGTCCTGCTCTGCTTGTCACACCAGAGATCACTCATAGGGTTAGAAGTGACAGCTGCTTCTTGAGCCAACAGAACAGACCTCAGCTACTGCTTTCCAGTAATTGGAAATTGGGTTGAGATTAACGGCGTAGCTCTGTAACTATGGTGATTAATCATCCATATCTATCATACACGATTTCAGCCCTATCTGTGCTTAAACTCATGCTTTATTCGCACCCCCTCCTTTGCTTTGCTTTGCTTTTATGAGCATACTTCCAGGTACTCAGCTATAATTTGTGACCCTCATCAATATTATCTTCACATCAACAGAAACTTGTTTGAACTCACAAATCACTGAGTTGTATGAAGACATTCAGATGATTCTCCATGATAAAGTGCCATCATATTCAGGATGTTTTTAATGTGTTTATGATTTTGAATATTTTACAAAATCAGTCATATGAAAGGATGCCTCATTACTCAGGACACTAATGAGGCATCCTTTTCATGACTGATCTAACTGCGTAAGTACTGCCTGCCTTCTTGCAGTTCATTGTATTTCCTTTACTTTTGACTACTTTGCTAGCTTTCTGTAAAGGGGAAATCCTGTAACTATTTTGCTAGCACTTTAGTAACACTAGATGACAGAGTATGTCAAGGGACGTTCTTCTCTGCTATATGTACTTGTCAGCTGTTGCAATTCAATCCCCTTTAAAGACTAGACAGCTGGAAGTCATTTATAATTGCAGCCTTATCTTTTCACTTCTCTCAGCTTCTCACTTGTTCTAGTCCTATTTTGATAAATGCATTTTATAGAAAGCTAACTTCTTACCACTAAATGATGCCCAAGTAGCATCTCTGTTAAATGAATGGATTCTCAAAGAGTGATATTGTGACAATCACAAGCTTTTTGCTGCAGTCAACACAAATTCATTTTTATAATTACTTTTAGCTGCCAGCTTCAAGTAGTACTAAAGAATAGTAATTAAAAAGTTGCCTTATTACTTGACATACTTCGTTCTTTTCCTCTCTCCCTCCCTCCCTTAAAAATTTCCTGTAGGAAGGTGAAGTAGATGTGAAACCAGCTGCAAAATCTGAAGCTCCGTTTACCCACAAGGTTGACATGAAAGCCAGGTTTGAACAAATGGCAAAGGCAAGGGAAGAGGAAGAACAAAGGAGGATTGAAGAACAAAAATTGCTCCGCATGCAATTTGAGCAAAAGGAAATTGATGCAGCATTGCAAAAGGTATCAAAAGATGGCTTTTAAGAAGAGCATTGAGTTTTTCCAAGTATTATGAATGGGAAGAGTTAACACATACTGAGATTCCATTAAGAAGTACTGGTTCTTAGGAAGCACAACTCTATGTGGCCAAAGTATCTTTATTGTATCCGCATATCCTTTCTATGGTCTTTGTCAACTCTGAAAGATGGTGTGGTCTGATGCCACCTTCCTTCCTGTCAGGATAGAAGTTTGAACGTATTTGACCAATCTACTGCACAAGACTAGATCTTAACATTGTATATCAAGTATATTGGTGGACCCACATATTTCATAAGTTTTTCCTAGGCCACAGGCTACATGGAAGTCAATTAAATCCTATGCAAATTGAGGCAGTCACTCTTGCTTTCCTAAATATATTTTTTTAATGACCAATTCGTGTTCATGTTACCTTCACGTTGTTACTTAACTGGTTCACAGCAATAAATGACCCCTCACATCATTAGAGTAAGATAGAAGAACAGTTTAATAGTAGCCATATATTTTAATGAGGGAGTAATTTAATTTTTTGATTTTGAATCTAGCCAGAGGCTGTTTTTCTTTTATATTAGTCCTAGTTATTATCACTGGGGTTAGGGGCACAGGACCCGTGTGAAAAACCAGGAATTGCTATTCTTTTACCTGAGAGAACACTTTAAGAATTTCTTGGTCCTCCAGTAGGACTCTGCTCAACCTCTACTGGAAGCTGTTCCTAATAGCATACTGGAGAACCAGAGTTGTTCACTGTAGAAATCTCTTGGCCCCCCAGTGTGACTAGAGAAGTTGACTAGAGAACCTAGAGAACATCTTAATCTCTGAATAATTAAAATCTGCAAGTGTTGACTGTAATTTCTAGCTTCCCAAATAAATGTATGTTATGTATACTGTGTCCTTCTGACAGAGAAAGGTGAATGTACCACATTTGATTATCATGGGCCAAGTCTCTGGATAGCACAACCTACCTCAAATACGAAAATTGTGCAACTATCCAGATGCTATTAATAGCAATCCCCAGAAGCAACAATGGTACTGTTGGCAGTTAGTTTAACTTCTGGTAGTCATAATCCCTGTCCATGACCTAAAACTGATTGTCAATTCCAATTAGATCTACAGATCTGCCACTCAAAAATGGATTGTTAACTACTCTAGCAATGGAATATAGGCCAAGTCTGCTGATGTAGTAACATATTGGAAGGGTAGTTATAATGCAAGTACTTGCTTTATCAAAAATAGATATTAGTACTGCAGGTACTGATCCCCCATCTGATAAACTGCACATTCCTTCACACTTTGTTTTAAATGCAGAAAAAAGAAGAGGAGGAGGAGGAAGAAGGCAGCATTGTTAATGGCTCAGTATATGAAGATGAAGAACAACAAGCGCGCTCAGGAGCTCCGTGGTTCAAAAAGCCTCTTAAAAATGTGTCTGTTGTGGATAGTGAACCCGTGAGGTTTACTGTGAAAATAACTGGAGAACCAAAGCCAGAAGTTACATGGTGGTTTGAAGGGGAAATGCTGCAGGATTGTGAGGACTATCAATATATTGAGAGAGGAGACACATATTGCCTATACTTACCAGAAACTTTCCCAGAAGACGAAGGGGAATATATGTGTAAAGCAGTAAACAGTAGAGGAACAGCAGCTAGCACATGCATTCTCACGATTGAAAGTAAGAGATAGCATTAAGTTCTTGGGTCTTCAGTCTTTATTGCATTCTGCCAATCTTAACTCTTTTCTCTCTTCTCTTCTCTTCAGCTGATGACTATTAAAGTATGCTTTTTCTGGAGCCTTCCTTCCCTAAATTTTACTGCATTCATCTTTTCCTTCTGTGGCGGGGCCAACAAGAAGTTGTCTATCATTCCTCAAATAAGATACTCAACTTGCCTGAATCTCTCTTGGTTTCAGACTGAAAATTGGCAACAGAAGCTGGTTTTATTTAGGATACAGTGGCTTAATCTACACATGTAACCAGCACAAGTGGCTTATGCCACCTCAGTGCTTCAAGTGCCAGAAATTTCCCATTAGACCAATGAAGCTGTTCATAAGCAGTTTGGCATATGGTTCCAGTGACTTTCCATCATGAACTATATTATATGCACTAATATGAAACGTGATCCAAATGTAGAATTGGTTGCTTAACAAGCCACCTGCTCTCTTAAGAACCTTATTGTCAGTTTGGTGAAATTAGGTCAAAGTGATAAGAAAAAGCAAAATTCAAGCAGTGTTCCTAGAGCTAAAGACTCATTCATTGTCCACAAAAAGTTGATGTTTATTTCTCTGGTCCTGGAAGCTTTGTGGGGCAATAAGTATGTTCTTGGCTAAACTATTAAAAAGCCAAAAGGTCATGTAGTGGTTTAAGTTAGGCTTTGTTAAATGCAACATTTTCCTTTAATTCTGTGTTAATAAAGTTACATCAAGATTTATATAAAGTTTATAATAATGGCTTGAAGACAGATTTATGTAACTACAAAGTATATGCACAGTTCGAAGTTCAAGTTATTTGAAATCAAACATTTACATTTATTAGACAGTAGACACTGTCAAGCATCTAACTTGAAATACTGAACCATGTATGAATAATTCATATTGAAAATGTTAGCATAATAATACTGGATGGATTTTCAATGTTGCATCTCATCTTGTATAATTTAGAATCATCTCACTACATTATTTACAACTATATGATACATATGTGATTCATATCCCCCTCCCCCATTCCTGGAGTAAACAGATATTACACCTGTGGTATAAAGTTTCTGAAGTATGGGACGTAATTAAGTGAACTCCAATACAGGCTAATACATGCACTGGAAACTCAGAATGAAGAGATATGATACGTCTGCAGAATCTTCAATTTGATTTTGATGTAACATTACATTTCTTGGCCAGAACCTACATTTACGTTTTATGCAAGAGATAATGGGGTTTTTTTTTAACGTGACAGTGTATCAAATCAACTGTTTGTATGCTGAAGTAATAGGAAGGTTAATAAATATGTTGGGTTCCTACAGTTGAATACTTTTCGTCATTTCACAAGAGCAGGAGCCACTGAACACTTCATTAAAATGCAGAGTATAAAAAATGGAAAGACGAGCATTATTCATTAGTTTACATTTATTGAGAACTCATACAAAAACATTACAATTAATGGGCATTCATGAGTACATACAATGTCAATATTGCAAGCTCAACACAACATACTGTAAAGCATTTGATTTACCTCACGTCCAAGCTGCATCTCCCTAAGATACTTCCCATCACAGTTGCCTTTAAAAGACAGTCTTCTTTTTTTAAAAAAACACGGGTAGTTTCTGTAGATAACACTATCTCAGGACAAAAATGCATCTTGCATGCATATAAGATAAAGGTTGCATAAACACAAAGAGTTTTATAGGGTACTACCGGCAGACTATGTAGATCTACATTATGAATTCTGTTAAGACCTAAGCTTCTGGCTCGTGAACTGCTAGTACACAAAGAAAACTGAACAGTTCTACCCTTTAGCTTACAAAAATAAAGATTTCCTAATAGCTGACAAGTCTTGTTTTTCAGGAAAAAGAATTAATGAAAGATGCAGCCTGCCTCGCAATTAAGATCACTAACGTGTGACTTACACAAATAAATCTAGATAACGATTGCTTTCTTAAACTAGAAAAGCATATCCTACACAGAAGACATACTGAAGGTTGATCTGTAAGTTACGATAAAGTGAAATCAAGATTCTGTTTAAAGCATTAATTACTCTTACTTCTGCCTAGTATTACATTTCCCCCCTTGCCACAAGAACCGCTCAAGGAAAACTAATGACCTAGGAATTGGAAATGTTCTGCTCTATGACTGATCCAACCTAACATTTCTGAAAGAAATGAGACTAACGGAACAGTAGAACTACTCTTAGTGCAAGAACAGGTCCATCAGCAAACGTAAAAAGAAAAAGTAAAGCAGATCTCCTATCATCTCCTATGTGAACCATTTAAGTTTTATTCCTTGCCTTTGAAATTAGATGTCAGTTTAAGCTACATATACTGAAACTACAGCAAAAATAACCTTTATTTTAAAACGGAAACAACCCAACCACAACAAAGCCCTTAAGCACAAACCTAGTTGTTAAATATAAAAATGTAATCCTGACATGTTAAACTACAACCGAAAATGACGTGTGCCAAGGGAATTCAAGTACAACTATTAATTTTGTGGTGAAAATGCAAAACATATCTATGCTTGACTATTTAGCAAAGTGCAAATTGATAGATGGTTTGTATTATTATCACATAACAAATTATGGAACATTTATGGTCAGGCAAATAGCACTTTAAAGAATGAGAAGCGATTAAAACAGGCAAATTATACCCTACACCACCATAAAGTATGGGATACATTTAAAATCGGTATTGTTTTTGCCAATTTTACCTTCTACATGGAGCCCTTCTATGGTCCATGCTCATCGGCTCACCATGGCCATACACTCAAAGGGATCCTCTTTATTGGAAGTAACTATCTCAGGACCTGATTTTATGAGCTATGATTTGGTGCTTGCAGCATCTTCAGCACTGTGTGTGAAAATGAAGGCAGGATTTTTGAATATTTTTCTTTGATGCAGATAAAAGCAGGACTTGATAAAACCAAAACATTGTATTAAGTGATGAACAAAAACGGATGGTACTGCCTCAGCATTGTCTACTTAGAACTGATAAATTGCACCCGTTAAACTATCTAGAAATAAGCCATACACAAAACATTTAAACTGGCAAAAAGTATACAGCAGTTCAGCTGAAATAGCAAGGTAAGGAAGGAGATTGCTATAAAAAAGAAATATTTGCCAACTGTCAACATTTATTAACTGGCATACATGCTTTCTACAACTATTCTGCAAACTTCAAGTCTAAGTTTCCTCTCTGTAAAATTAAGCAAACTAGATTAATTTATTATGTTTTATGGTGTATACCTGAAACTTGCTTTGGGATTAAGATAAACACACAGTATGCTTGAATAAGTAGTAATGGGTATAACATCCTTTTACATTATAAACATTTTGAAGGCTGTTGAAGTTCTGACCAATATTTCCTGTATCTTGAAAAAATATTTTATATTCATGTCACAACTCAGCTATTGAGGGGAAAAATATAAAACTGACTTACTCAAAAATTACTGCAGCAATCCACTTATCTTTAAAAAATAAAGATACACATTTACCCAGAAATGTCAGTAATTGTTTCAGACTTTCCACTGGAATGAAACCATGAATAGCAGAATACATTTGGGGAAAGATATTAGCAGATTGCTTTTGAATACACAAGCACAGAAAAAAATCTCACAGTGACAACATTAATATACTGAAATATGTATTTATACACTTCCTTAGGTTGTGCTTACCTGTGCTTTTTGCAGCAGAACCTAAGGTGGAAGGTCTGGGAAGGCACTGTGAAGTATAAATAATTGCACTGTTTGCAATTAATAAAGATTTTATACTTTAAATGAATCAAAATCAACAGCCTCCATTTGGTGAATGATAAAGAATCTGGTGAATTTTTTTGTTTTGTTTAGTTAGTAAGTACATCATTTTCCATTAAGCTACAAAGTAATCATGCAAAATTTGTGATCTAGAGACTTCAAAGCCTACACTACATATATTTAGTAACTTCCTAGCAGGGTTCTTCACTCCAAAATTTGAATCCTAACCTACATTGGGATAAAAATAATTCCTTCCTGATTCTACAGTACAACAAAATGCATTTCTATCTGTGCAGTAAAGCTACTTTTATTTTAGACCTTTTTCTTCTTCTCTTGCAGCCACCCTAAGCGTATACTCCAAAACAACAAAATCATTTTCCAAAGGCTAATAAGGGTTTATAAAATGAACGTATGTATACCTGTATCGCCAAACATATGCAGACAACCAAACACAAAACAACCTCCAACCTCACAAGCATTTTAAACTTTTCACAATGCACAAGTTTTGTTCTCTCAGAGTATCTCATTTCTGAACCCCTAATGAATAACGTTGCTTAGGCAAATGACAATTTCTTTAGCTAAAGCTAAATGTCTCAAGAATACTTACCCATAAAGCTTATACAAACAAATATTTTATGCATATCTAGGTTTCTGGATTAAGAAGCAATTAAAGATTTTCTAAGATACAAGCACTGTATTTTATTCCAACATAATATTTCACACAGGTTATGGCATTGGCATTATGTGGAACACTGACAAAAAGATACTGTTGCAGTTCATCATTTTGTCATTTCTGATGTACTTACAGTGCAATGCTCCTTGAAGGAACAATCAAGGATGATACACAGCACAGTCCTCCTCACCCCTACAGAGCTATCTCTATACTGGCTGGATCAAACCTGCACTTCAACAGACAATGGCAAGACAGACTGTATTGCATGGAATCTAAGATATGCAGAAAAGCAAACAGTGGAATTGATCAGAACGTTCAGTATGGATTAAGAGAAGGCAAATATTGTACGGAGATTTTGTTGTTGCAAAATATCACTTATTGGCTAGTCTTCAGCATTTTAAAAAATACCTCATCTGCAAAACAAGTCCCTAAGACAAATGCAGTTTTGGTAACTATAAAACATGTCATCCTTACTACACTGAATTTGGAAGCAAAGTGCCGCAAACTGACTGCTTTAAGCACCCTTTGCCTTCTACAGTATATGAGTTTAGTCACGTGCCTGAAAAATATACTTTTAAGAACGAAATCACGTATAAAAACAAATGTCAACTATATAGCAGTTGTATGGGTCTGAGACAGTGGTCATGAATAAAAAAAGAAATTGCAACTGTTAATGCAGTAAAGTATGTCAAGAAACACCTTCACATACATGCATTTTTTAATTGAGAAGAAAGAAGATAAGACCAAGATGCTAAACAGAAAATACAATAACAAAAGAGATCCTGGCATATAACTAATTCTGCAAGGGGAGAATATCAATGTCAAGCCCAAACTTCCAAGGGGGGAAAAAAGTCTTATTTGTCTACATGTACAGTATTTCTATAACAAATCCTTGCATTCTCAAGAGTATCCACATATCCAACTTACCGACACAGGAGGTTTCATATTATTTATTGTAAAGCACAAAACAGGCATTTAAAAGTGATCAAGTATACATTGAAAAAGTACATTTATATCACAAAGCATTGACCACATAATAGTTGCAAATACATTTGCTGGAATGTGTACATCTACACTAATGTACTAAAAACAAACCAATTTCCATTTCTACACAGAAATATTACCTCCTATCAGAAGTGATAGATATTTTGTACATTTTCAAAAACACTATTTTTTTAACCAAACAAAAATTATGATCTTCATCAAGGCGTCTGCATCCATACATTTAACAAAGGTTTTTTCCCCCACATAATGAAGCAAATACTGTATTGTCCACTTCTTATTATTGGCCCTGTGCGAAGAAATACATAAGAAATACACAAAAAGTTAAAGAAAATCTTTATTACATTGCGCTAACTCAGGAGTGAAGCCTTTAAGAAAGAAAAATGTTGTTAATGTAATGGTGGTGGCTTCCTGCATGGCTTTTCAAAAACCCTGAGGGGAGAAATTTTTAGATCAAAAGCACTGAGTGTATGCAAAGGAAAGACAGAACTCCAGTTAACAGAGCATGAATTCATTGACTAGTTTACTCATTGCCAGGAAAAATTATGCATACTCCAGAAAGATATCAATGTGGGAGACATGCAAAAAAAAGGAAAAAGGAAAAAAAGAAAAACAAAAAGCCCACAAACTAAGTAAAAAACCAATCTCACCCATGTTATTCAAGATTGTTATACCTGTGGTGCTGGAGGGTGTTGCGGCATTCCTTGTGGACTTGTCTGGGCATAATAGGCCGCCTGCTGTCTATAGTATTCAGCCCAGGCGGCGCTATAATCCGGCTGGCCTGCGGGTGGGGCTCCGGCTGGAGCGGGAACGGCCTGGCCTGGAAGAGGGACAGATTATACAACTCTGGTGCCATAAAAGGGACAATAGGAGCTCAAAATAATCTCATTTCTAACAGACATTACCTTGCTTCTTGTAATATTCCTCCCAAGCCTTTGAATAATCTTGTGGCTGCCCTGGTTGACCTGAAAAACCCCCCACATTTTAATGTAAAAACGTCTCCCAGGTACACCGAAATTACAGACAAGAATACAGTGGAAGAGTTCTTTGCTGTTTAGAAGCTCAGTACAAAGAAGTGGTAATATTAAGTTAATAATTTCTTGTACTTTTTTTTTATTTAAAAAAAGAGCTTTAAGTTAAACCCAACACGACTACTTGGCACCCCCCTGCCTGTTTCTGATTTCAGCATTTGCAAGGTGTCTCACAGAGTCCTACTTCTCAATGGCATGAACTGTGGCTAAATTTGGGGAATTCCTGTGATATTTTACACAAATCGTAAATACAAATAAGGCCGTATAATCTAACCTGCACTCTCACAAATAGATCTCCCAAAGTTGCCATATTTCTTCAATTTTAAGATGTGTCCTAATTTCAGTACCACCATCACCACCACCATCACAAAAAATACGTAAGATACACCTGCGATTCTAAAATGCATCCCATTTTACAGATTATATAGAAAAAAGTGTATATTAGAATGGAAGAAAGACAGTGTATCTCATGGGTACAGGATTGTACACCAACTACACATGATGTTGAAGACAACTCTGAATTATTGAGTATTAAGGCAGTTTGTAAAGTAGTCCATTTGCCAAGAGTACTTCAAAAAGTAAACACACAATTACTGTTAAACCACTTTAAAACAATGTTCAAGTAGATCTTTGCATTTCAGTGACTGAAATATTAGCAACAGCAAGCAGAATGAGGGCAGAAAGGAGTCAAGACTATCAGTTCACTGTGACCACTCTTGATGTCTTAAACTATGTAATTTCAAATCTGCTTTTTCAAGCATATTCTTTTATGCATTAAACAAAGTAAAGTCCCCACTGTTGTCACCGAGAAAGCTAAATTCTCCACTGTCATTATGGAGAAAGCCAAGAGGGTATATATGATTCAATAACTTTTAAATGATTGAGAAAGTACGCAAGATAATAAATTGTCAGAAGAAAAACTGAGTATGTCTTGTTTTTTTGAAACATTTTTTTAAAAAAATGAACACAACCTCATTTGTTTAATATAGCAGTGAGTTATTAAGTCTGGTAGCAGAAAAAAACCACAGGTATCCCAAAATACTGCATTTCTATCCTGCCTAAGAATTTCGGGAACCAAAGATCATAGAATTTTCCTACTATCTTGATAACAAAATATTTGAAGCAGGTTAGGCTATAAAATAGCGATCAACTTTCGATGTATAAAACTTGGTTTAAATCGAGGATTCCTAATCTCTGGCTCCAATTCTATCCACACCATCATACAGGCTAGGCTCCCTATGCTAGGTTTAGCATGCAATCTGAAAATAAATATAATGGCAGGCCATACACCTAGCAATGGAAAAACAACATGCTGTGAAAAGAGGTTTCACCCCAACCATATTCAAGATAAATAGAACTTGTTTACTTGGTTCATAAAGTGTATTTTATTTTGAAAACAAGACAATTCCAGTTTGAGTGAAATCAAAGTAATATCCTGATATTTACAATGTTTTCCTAGCAGTCCTTAAGTTATTAGAACAAAAATGTTAAGTGCCTCTGTGGAATTCTGGGTGACCTATGGCCACTTGGCAAACTAATAATATCAGGCTGTATTGACTGGCTCAGACATAACAGCATTTGGCAATCTTTTGCTATTGGGCTCTTTGGATAAATGTAAAGCTGTCTAAAATCTAGTGAATTAATCCTCTGCCCCATCAGGTTTTATAAAGGCTAGCGTTGTTAAAATCAGAAATGTATTTCCCCAAACAATGCTATTAAGGCCATTTTATATTTTAAAGTTCTCACATGAAATAAAGGAAGTGCCCTAGAAATCCACACTTTGGCCATAGCTCAGAATTTGGAGCACAAGATGTCAATGCAACAGTGTGAGGCATTTCTACTTCTTTAGAGCAGTGTGCTGACTTCCCCATCCACCTGTCCAAAGTTACTTTGAAATCCTGAAGTCATAGAGCCAGATTAGAGAGTTGAGTAACCCTTTACCTGTTACCAGCTGGATCTTCAGTTTTGAATTAATGTATTTTGCCTTGAAAATCTGACACAATAGTGTATAGAGGAGTCTTGATTATCACCGAACCAACTGTGAATTACAGCTATGCTTTCTATTCGTAATTATTAAGGGGTACTTGATTCTTTGTGGACGGTTTCTCAACAGAAATAACCAGGGTATCTTACTTCCTATAATCTTCATTAATGAACATTCTTCATTGCAGAAATACCAGAATGTTCTGCTTAAAATATTTAAAATCACTGGGTCAAAACCCATGTTGCACTGGTGGTCACAACAGAACCTTTCTTCACTCCTACTTTCTGCACCCCACTCAGCTTCCTGAAAACTCTTTCTAATGCATCCTAGGCCTATAGAATTGGTTTTGGAGTGGGATGAAAGGAGTGCAATGAGGTGAAGTCTTCCCCCATTGCTGTGCAGGACCGCCCACTCTCAAAAAAAAAACATTTGGAACAGTCATGTATGGAAATATGCCTTATAACTTAAATTAACCTAGAAGTTGCAGATAAGTAGCCCTCAAGGCAGTGAACATCGTGATTTTAGTCAGAATTTACAGGGCGAGACTCCATTTTCCCCAAGACAATGGCTTGGATGGATATCCACCTAGCAACTGCAGATAAAGACAACAACAAGGGCTGTCTCCAAGGTCAAGCCCCACTGGGTGCCCACAAGCAAGTCTTATCTGTTCTCCATGTAAAACAATGGGCCTCAAATCTCATGCTACTTGATGCTGTGTGTGAACATGACTATGGAATGTGGATTTCCCAACTAAAGATAAGCATTCAAAAATGCCAGTTCAATTTTATTTACCGTACCTGCAACAACAGACTAAAAATGATGCCCACAATATGAAGTTTAGGAGTATCTACTGTGGGTGTTTCCTAATTTTAGTTTTAAAACTGCCTATGAAATAGTGCCTTTTACAAACAAAAATAATTACACGTTTCATTTTGATCACACACACATGCAAAGAAAAGACGTACCCATTTTTTTATAGTATTCTTCCCATGCCTTGGTATAATCTACCTGCCCTGCTGGGGCCGGATTGGGTTGATCTCCTAATTGAACAGAAAGTTTTTTAAAAAGAAACAAAAGCAAGAGTTTTGGGTGTATGTACATATACACAGACAACACACATTCAGTCCTACATAGATTTCATACACATACCATGCAACAGCTAAAAGAAATTCTAAAATAATGGCTTGGCTATTAAGAAACTTAACAGAAAAATTATTTAATCATAGAAGAAGGATCATTTCTATTATATCAATAATATAATAATATAGTATGAGGCAAGGGCTGTTGAAAAGGACTGTCTGCAAATCTGGTAGGAGAATTTACGTTATGATCAAAGTCAAGTCAACCTCACGGCAGCGTTGGACACAGTAGATCGCGCATTGTTAACCCATGTTAACCCACCGCTTAGCTGTGACAGGGGTTAGGGGAACTGCTCTTAAATGGATGTCCTCCTTCCTCCTGAATCGGAGACAGCGAGTGGAGAGGGGAGGTATGGTTTCTGAGAGACTCCCACTAAACTGCGGGGTCCCTCAGGGAGCCATTCTCTCCCCTTTGTTATTCAACATCTATATGCGACCACTTGCCGAACTGGTGCGGAGCTTTGGTCTGGAGTGTCATCAGTATGCTGATGACACCCAGCTGGTGTTGAGGATGCCCGGCCGGCCGGCCTCTGTACCCGACAATTTCCAACTGTGCCTTGAAGCCGTGACCGGTTGGCTACGAACCAGCTGGTGGAGAGTGAACCCGTCAAAAACGGAGATCCTATGGCTGGGTCGCCCGGAAGGGGGGGTCCGGCTGCCTACTCTGGACGGCAAAGCACTACGCCAGTCGTCCTTAGTAAAGATTCTGGGGGTCCAACGGTCATCTCGAGGCTAGACTACTGTAACACTGTCTACATTGGTCTACCTTTGGTGATTATCTGGGAACTTAAATTGGTGCAGAATGCTGCAACCAGACTCCTAGCTGGAGTGCTGGCCAGGAGCCACATCACTCCAACTCTGCAGCAACTGCACTGGTTGCTAATTGAGTACCGGATCACCTTCAAAGTGCTGGTTCTGACCTTTAAGGCCTTGTATGGTCTGGGGCCGGTGTACTTGAGGGACTGTCTACTCCCATATGTTCCCCAGAGATCCCTTCGGACGGAGGACCAAAACCTGCTAAAAGTCCCTTCTATTCGGTCCATCCATTTGTCATCCACCAGGCAGAGAGCCTTTTCCATCGTAGCTCCGAACTTGTGGAATGCCTTGCCGGCGGAAGTTCGAGCGATAAACGAGCTGCCTGCATTCTGGAAGGCTTGCAAGACAGCTCTGTTCTGGCAGGCATTTAACCCTTAGCCATGTCAATCGTATGTTGATAGTAAAATTGTTTTAAGGTATAAGGGTTTTAACTGTTTTATTGCTTTTAGTGCTATGTTGTTGTATTTGTTGTATACTGTAAACTACCCTGAGCTAATTTCGGAAAGGGCAGGATATAAATTGAAACAATAAATTAAAAAAAAATTAATGTATACGAAGAAAAAATTGGCTTTTTTTCAATCGGCACATTACTGCAAATCTGATTTTTCAAGGTGCATAATGTTTAAGTGAAATCTATTTTCTTATGAATGGTAGATAAACTGCAGATAAAATATCCTAGGAGAACAATTAAAGCTCTTTCTTACCTTGCCCATTGGTCTGAGTGGCTGGTGGAGCACTAGGTGGAGCTGCAGGTGGCGGCTGTGCCTGCTGCTGGTAGTAATGAGCATAATAAGCTGCCCATGCTGCTGAATTAGGATCTGTTGGCTTGCCTAAGGAATCAAAAAGTATTTTCAGTTCACCATATCATTGATAAATGTCAACAACTGCCCTACTCGTTTAATATGGCGTCACACTTCTTTTCATTTTCATTTTACTGTGAGCAACTGAACATAGAAAAAGGCATCCCAACCAGAATGACACCTATTTGGCAAATGATGCACTTTGTTGCTCTAAGTCACTGCTTCTTAAACTGTGGGTATTGACCCCAAATGGGGTCCCCCTTAGTTCAATGCTGGGGTGATGAAAAATTTGGCGGCAGTAAAAGGTTTCTGAACATCACCCATTTATACAAATCTGTTAACAGCAACATGCAGTGGACTCTGCAGTAGTTGCTTCAGCTGTATTCCACAAAAGGGCGCATGCCCAAAAGCTGGTTTATTTTCAGTAAATATTTTATTTTTAATCTCTCTCTATATATATATATATATCTCAATCCATCTGGGGCTATGTAAAAATGTATTGGGCAGAAAGGGGACATAAGTGGAAAACGTTTAAGAGGCCTTGGAACAGTGGCTAATCTGATGCTTTCCAATGTTTTGGATCACAACATCCATGTGATCCTTGATAATGTCTGGAACAGATGGGAATTAATAGCCCAAAACATCTGGAAGGCCCCCATTTTCAAACCTCTCCTGTGAATTTTATCTAAAACCGCTCAGTTGCAATGTAGTTGGGCAAAATGCATTGAAACATTTCACAATTTTCTGCCATATAAATTAATTCTGCAATTATACATTGATAGTCCCCAATACAGATAGCTCGCTTTATCAAATGCAGACCTATGAACACAATTATCAAGAAACCTGGAGGACTTCAATAGCAGGCTTCCACATGACTAAGTTTAGGTTGTAGTGAAGCAGATTGGGCAAAACAGCATATGGACTGACATCGAGTGATCAAGCATGTTTTATTTCTGCAAACACATGAAGATGAACAGTTTGTTTCTTCTTACCTGGATCAGGAGGATTTGGTGGCTGCCAGTGTGGGTAAGTATTACCCCATCCTTGTGGTGCATATGGTGCCGGAGGACCACTAAAACACAATTTTTACACACAATTATACCCTTATTAAGCAGAAAAAGAAATTATGTTTTTTATGCACGAATAGACTGAAACTGGTGAATACAGATGATTCCACAATCTGTTCTAGGTTTAACATTGAGCACAGGAAAGGACAATACCAATAGCCTACAATACCTTTTTAGAAATGGTTTGAAACACATTATCCACGTTCAAAGCTACCCTTCCAATTTAGTGCACTGACCCAGTAAAATTAATGCAATGGTTGTGCAAGTAAAGAAAAAATTAATTAGGAGAGGCTGTCTAGTTTTTAATGTAATTTTAATTGCATTTCACCTTTTACGTTCATGACACAAGTATTTAATTTTTAAAAAATCACTCAGATATATATGTATTTACCTTGCTTTTAAACTATTGTATTGTGTCATGTTATTGTTAGCCACATTAAGTCCCAATGAGGAGAAGGACGGGATAAAAATAAAGAATGGTTTTTGCTAGAAGGTATTGTCTACCTTTTCATTGTCCTAAAAACCTATCACAAATTGAAGTCTAACTTTCCACAGCTTTCATTTCTACACTAATTTTTAAAAACTGGCTGAAAACAGCTTTTGTATGGATACCTGTGCATTATGCAAGGCTATGTATGGTTAATGTTGAATGCAAAAGCTTAATGCTTAGAAAGCAAGTTGTCAGGAGCCGAGGTTTGGGGCCAAGGGATTGGCGCCCAAAACCCATATCCCTGATAAACAAAACAAAGTAATGGCCGAGCCCGGTGTGGGAACCAACGGCCCGACTGATCGAGTGGGAAGAGAAACGTGGGAAAAGAGAAGCGGGAAAGGACTCAAAGGGAGCCGTTGGGAAGAAATTGTATATAAGGGGAGGGGACGGGGAATTCTGGCATTCTTGGCTTTTTTGTGGTAACGTGTGCTAGCAGTAAAGTTTCCAGCACTATCCAGAGCGTCTCTGTGTGGTCATTTGGGAGCGGCTGCAGACCGGCCACTGACACAAGTATTACTTCACGCATTCCTAGACTGAACTTGTTTGGAGGTTATAGCAGGGGAGCGCAGCTATCGTTTACCCCAGACCAAAGACTGCAGGCCTCGGTACACTCCTTCTATACCTGGGACATCATCCTCTTCCACTGAACGCACAGCTTTGGAAGGGACGCACGTGGAACGGTGAAGGAGGAAGGGGACACCTACCTAGCCAGCCAAATCAGCATGACAATTCTATTCATACAGGGAAACCCAGCCTTTTATATTGCAGTGCTCACTGACCTCTCATACAGGAGAGCCTACATACTGGCTAGATTTAATATTATGCCATCCCCGCTTCATAGAGGAAGACTCAATGGTCTTTGGAACTCCCTCCCTATGTAGATCAGACAGGCTCCCACCTTGTTCTCCTTCCAGTGGGAATTAAAAACCTGGATGTTCTGTTGTGTCTTTGATTAGACAGTTTTATTAGAATATTATCTTGACCCACTCTAAATCCTGAACTTTATTCCAGCCCTATTGATTTCTTGTCATTTTGCTATGGTTATGCCCTAGTCCTCGTACATTTGATCTCCGCATTTTCAATGGCTCCTTTTAGGAATTACTGCACTCATTGAGCCTGAATCCAGCTATGACTTTGATCTCAGCCACATTATTTTATAATGTTGTTTATGACTGTGATATGTTTTTATTATTTTTATTTGATTGATTTTAATGTGTTTTATTTTTATCTGTAATTTTTGGGCTTGTTCCCTTTTTATGCCGTCCTGAGTCCCCTTGGGGAAATGGTGGCGGGGCATAAAACTATTAAAAGTTATTACCGAGCGAGAAGAGACTTTGCCCTATAACACAGGACAGCTGGATTCCATCCCACATATTCTTCTGCACTGCCCGCTTTACCAGGAACTAAGTTAAAGACTCTTTAAAAAGCATATTGATGCAAAGTAATTATGCTTTTAAATTGCCAAGATTTTAACCATTGCCTTTCAGTGGCAAGGCTTCTGAATGAAGTCTGTAAACTGAATACGTAGCAAATGTGAAGTTCCCTTTTTTATAATTTATACTGTGTTTATACTGTCTTGTTATATATGCCAATAAAGGCCGATTGGATTGGCATTCCTAGACTGAGTTTTGGTAGTTAAAATTAATCCTGGTTTATATTCTAGCTGCCCCAGAATGAAATTACAGACAGAAAGGAGGATTCTAATGAAAGCAGGTAAGGTCCAAATGTTTTCCCAGTGACCTTTTCAAATCTATTATTATAATTTCAGAAACCTGGATTGTGTGGTAAGTTTCTTTAAAATATTGATGAAAGAATTTTCCCTCCACATGAGTGATTTTCAATTTCATGCACGTACTGCCCTGCAAATGTTATTTCCAACAGAAAGTTACTTACTGAGGTGCTGGGCCAGGAGGGCCAGGGGTGTAAGGAGCTGGATTGTAAGGCCCCATTGGGGCTCCTGGAGGTGGCCCAGGAGGCCCGTGTGGCCCAGGAACAACCCCATGAGGCCCATGTGGTACAGGGGGACCCAAAGGATTCACCGGACCCTGCCAGAAAGATAAAAAAGGCACAATGGAAGTTAACTTCTGTAGTCACCTTGATTTCGGTCTATCCACTGAAAGCAGAAGCTTGTTCACATGTTTAGCTACGTCCTATTCTCCAAATGTTTCCTTCAGAGAAGTAACTCCTGTTTGCTACCACAATGGCTACTGCTGGAAGAATGGTTCCCATTCCCATCTAAAACACCATTCATACTGTACCAAATCTGCCCAAGAGCAGAGCTTCTTAAACTTTTTTCACTTGCGCCACCTTTCTGTCTGATTTTTTACATAACCCGAGGTATCCAAAATAGGTGTAGAAACCTCCTCTTTCTTAGTCTAAACAAAGTTTTCCCTTCCTAACCAGGACCCCAAATTCCTCCTTTTTTCCATACACGTTTTGGACAAATTGTCCACAACCCACACCACTCGCTTTTGCAACCCTATTTGTGATTGTAAGCCCCACTTTAAAAATCTCTGCTCTGAAGCAGGCTTGCACAACATGCAGCCTTCCAACTCCCAGAAACCCTAGTCAGCTGTTTCAACTGTCAGGAATTCTGGGAGCTGAGGTCCAAAACACCCAGAGGGCTGCGAGTTGCGCAGAGCTGCTCTAGAGAGTTGGGTTATCTAATGGAACAGATATGGGAGGAATTCCATAGCAACAGCTGATATGTTCTATATCTACATAACAATTTTGCAGTTGACATTTTCACGGTGAACATCACTAGATTTTCTGTATTATCTTATCTACCGTATTTTTCGCACCATAAGGCGCACCTGATGATAAGACGCACCTTGATTTTTGAGGGACAAAATTGGAAAAAAAAAATTGGGGGCTGGCTACACTAACATGGAGGGGGAGGAGCAGAGGGGGGGCGCGATGTACTTACGCTATATTCGCGCCCCCTCCGGCGGCTCCGAGGCGGCTCCTGCCCATGCCCATTCTCTCGCCGCGCCCGCGTCGCATCCAGCCGGCGGCGCGGAGAACGGGGCGGAAGACGGGGGACTCGTGGGGCGGCCTCGCCACTCTCACAAACCCGAGGAGGAGGGGGGAGCCACGGCGGCCCACGGCGGCGCCTTGCGGCAGCCGTAGCAGCAGCCGCAGCAGCAGCGGAAGCGCCTCTGCCGAGGAGGAAGGGGGAGGAGGCGCGCGCTGTAAGAACCCGAAAGAGAGGCGCAGGGAGGGAGGGAAGGAGGAAGAGTTCCCTCCCTCCCTCCGACCTCTCTTTAGGGCCTCCTCGCCAGCCGGCGGCCACCCCTTCCTCCCTCGGCACAGGCGCGACGAACTGACGTCAGTTCGTCGCGCCTCTGACGAAGGAAGCCCTCGCTGGCAGCGGCTTAGCGCCGCAGCGGCGAGGGCTTCCTCCTCGTCAGAGGCGAACTGGCGTCAGTCGTGCGCCTCTGACGAGGAAGCCCTCGCTGGCAGCGTTCTTAGCGCGCAGCCGGCGAGGGCTTCCTCTAGTCGAAGCGCGACGAACTGACGCCAGTTTGTCGCGCCTCTGACGAGGAAGCCCTCGCCGCGCGCTAAGAACGCTGCCAGCGAGGGCTTCCCCCTCGTCAGAGGCGCAACGAACTGACGTCAGTTCGTCGCGCCTGACGGTGGAGGAAGCCCTCGCCGGCTGCGCTAAGAACGCTGCCAGCGAGGGCTTCCCCTTCGTCAGAGGCGCAACTGAACTGACGCCAGTTCGTCGCGCCTCTGACGAGGAGGAAGCCTCGCCGGCTGCGCGCTAAACGCTGCCAGCGAGGGCTTCCCCTCGTCAGAGGCGCAACGAACTGACGTCAGTTCGTCGCGCCTGTGCCGGAGGAGGAAGGGGGAAGCGACGCGCTGTAAGGAGGCCCTAAAGAGAGGACGGAGGGAGGAACTCTTCCTCCTTCCCCTCCCTCCCTGCGGCCTCTCTTTCGGGCGTTCTTACAGCGCGGCCTCCTCCCCTTCCTCCTCGGCAGAGGCGCCGCTGCTGCTGCTGCTGCGGCTGCTGCTGTACGGCTGCCGCTGCCTCGCCGTGGGGCCGCCCTCGTGGCCTCCCTCCTCCTCGGGTTTGTGAGTGGCGAGGCCGCCCCACGAGTCCCGTCTTCCGCCCCCGTTCCTCCGCGCCGGCTGGATGCAGCACGCGGCGGCGAGAGAATGGGCATGGGCAGGAGCCGGGAGCCGCCGGAGGGGCGCGAATATAGCGTAAGTACATCGCGGCCCTCCTCTGCTCCAGCACCTCCCCCCCCCCCGCCATGTTAGTGTATTCGCTCCATAAGACGCAGCTTATTTTTCTTCCCACTTTGGGAGGAAAAAAACTGCGTCTTATGGTCCGAAAAATACGGTATATACTGAAATAATTCAAACCTAACATATTGAAAGGCAACAGTTCATAAACTAGGCTTTCACTTCTTGTTCCCAGGATAAACAGGAACTGTTCAGAGCAAATGTTGCCATGACCGCCAAAGTACCCTACGGCACAAAAGGGCAAATCCATAGATAGCAAGTGTATTACTGTACTCAAGCACAAAACCATCAATGGCTAACTGTGTTATGTGTATGTGCCTTATTGACAACCCATGAATTTTGTAGGGGTTTTAAAGGCAAGGAATACTCAGAAGTGATTTTGCCAGTTCCTTCCTCTGAAATATAGTCTACAGCACTTGGTTATCTTAAAAATAAACATTATGCACTAATACCGACTAATTCTCCTCACACACCTGCAGAACTATCCAAGTTTCTAACCTATTTTATAATTTAAATAATAAGCAGATTTTCCAGAATACTCACTCCAATCTTTTCTTCTATGAGCTGACGAGCATAATCAATCTGTTGTGGTGTCCCTCGGATAGTAAACAATTTCATGTTAGGGTCTGCATTTGGTGGAGGATTCCTTTGAAGTTCTATTCTAGCACCAGATTGTTGGCTGATGCTCTTGATAGTTTCACCACCTGGGAAAAATTAAGAAAGCACACACCAAGTTCTACTTAACATCTTTAACAAAAACAACTCATGGCCCCTGAACATTTTTATCACATCTTAAAACAAATAGGACTTCTAATGTTTTGCATTAACTTTTAGCACTAATGTTGGTCAAACACAGTAATCCAAACTGTATTCTGCTACCTTCTTCATTTCATCAGTTTTTTTGGCTTGAAGGAGAAGACAGACGTCACAAACGCTCATGTTCTCTCCTATTATGCATCTTATAGAGCATCATCAACTCTGCTATACATCATTCAGCATTGCTGCCCATTTTAATTACGTTAACTTTAAATAATTCTAGATAAGCATAATCGAGAACTACTAGTCTATACGATGTGGGTTTAGATTCTTCCATATGCAAACAGACTTGCATGTTGAGTATCAATCCATTGTCTTCCTATTTGGAACATTGAGGAATACAGCAACATGATGTATAATAGCCAAATAAAGTCACTTGCAGGCAAGCTGGCTGCACCAAGATGGATAGGTATGTGCCAGAGCACCCTCTTTTTGAAAGACATCTCAGTAGAGGCAATAGAATTAATCTAACGACATGTTATGAAGATGTTGTGGAAGGCCAGTTGCTGAAGGCCAGTGATGAAAACATTTATGTGTGTAACATGTGTGTAAAGGGGCTGGACTACAGAATGAAAAATATCAGTTTCTTTTAGTTCTCTTGACTACTTTTTAAAGTATGCATAACCATCAAATCTTTTTCTACTTTGTCTGAGAAATATTTTTATGACCCAGGGTATATAATATAGATATAAAAATCAAACATTTGCTGAAAATAAATCAACACAGTCCTGCTAAATGGGGTGATCTTTCTATTTATGAAGTAGTTGAAACATCTTCTGCAGTGTCCATGGTAAACACTACACAACTGATTTGTGTAAACACTTGAATCAGCCACTAGGCGGCGTTTTCCATGACGCCTAAAACTGAGCTTAAGAGGACCCCACTTGGGGTCAGGACCCATTGTTTAAGAAGCCCTGGTCTAGATGTTGTTAGACAGCAACTCTCAGTCACCATCACTACTGACTAGGTTTGCTAGGGCTTGGGGGGCAGCAATTCAACATGTTATCCACAGCTGAGATAAAAAAAGAAACAGACAAAAACAAGAGTTCATCCGCTCTCCCAAGCAAACAGAAATGGAGTAAAACTGCCTCATTAAAGAAGTTCAGAATCTTACCTTTTCCAATAATTAATCCAGTCTTTCCCGTAGGCACAATAAAATTGAATTCTTGCAGTCCACCAGGTGGTCCCATGTTCCAATTGCCCTGGCCTCTACCTCTCCCACGACCTCCAGGCCCTGGGCCACCAGGATTGCCAGCCTGGATTGATACGGAAAAGCAACCATTAGCAATACATAGAAAATATTGAAAACTGAAAAAAGTGAGTTATTTTAATATGTGACAACATCTCTAAAAGTAGTCGACACAACTATTTCCTTTTAAAAAAGCCAATTATATATTTGCAGAAGACAAAGCATCTGTGCGGCTTTTTTGATCAGTGTAATACTATAGGCAAAGTGTTTTAGAAGTGCATGAATTAAGAATCCCTTCATCAGTGTATACTTAAAAGTTAGACACAGCACATGGCACTTTTGAAGACATGAACTATTTGAGAACCCGTCTTTTTCTACGTAGAAAGCAAGATGACATGGAGTCTGTCATATGCTTCTCTGTAATAGGCTAGCTTCATTATGCAATCAGTTTGGTTTTATTTTTGGAATCACACTTCCAGAATGTGTGAACTCTTCAGTATCTTTTCATAAGTAGAACTTGTAACAATTGTGTTCATGAGGAGTATCTATAAAATACCAATTCTGCAATCTTAGGTGTAGAGCAAGAATCTCAATCTCACAGTACTAATTTGTGGGGGTGTTTCTTTTAGGTCAAAAGGAGTATCAGTTATGTGCAGAGTAACTTGGCTAGGAAATATTTGGTCATACAGCTAAAATTCCCAAAACAAGGTTTCCACATACCTATTTAAATGTTTACAATTATGAACACCTCCCCCCTATTTCTCCACTTCTGTTTTGATTAAAGCAGTCAAAATCTTTCACCAATAAAAATGGCAAGAAAATATGTTGAGCTTAACATATTATAAATGTGAACTTCAAATAGAGTGTTTACAGAAAATCAAAACTAGTATTTTGCAGTCAACTCAAGAGTGTGTCTAGAAACTATTATCTAACCTGAACACTTCGAAGAAGATCTGTAATAATTTCTGCTGCATGCTGGCATCTGTCTGGAGGTCCTGTGATCTGTGCTATTCTGTCAGGAGTTGTTCCATCATCTGGAAGGTGAATGCAATATTTTAGTAAAGTTTTTCTAAAATATTACAGAGGGAAAGAAAGTTGTAATTTTAGTCCTGCATTCAAAAAGTAGCTCACCTGGTTTAAACTGGATCCTCACACCAGCATCATTCTGTATCTTTTTTATCATTTCTCCATTTCTTCCAATTACAATCCCAACAGCGAATCGTGGTATTGGAACCTTAAAGAAACAACAGCTATTTAAAGAAAAGCTTCAGAATGAGTTTGAAATCAAATCCTATTTGTTTTAGTTTTATATAACCCAGACCCTGATTTTGGAACAACTCATGGCTTACTAGTAACCCAGGGCCCTTCCACACAGCCATATAATTTAAATATCAAGGCAGAAAATCTCACAATATTTGCTTTGAACTTGGTTACGAGTCCACACTACAATATATTTCAGTTCAAAGCAGAAGATGTGGGATTTTATTCAGCTGTGTGGAAGGGACCACACATGAGTGAATAAAGTGAAGTTGTCTGAGGAAAATATAGACAGTTAAAAGTTCTTAAGAACCCCATCAAATGAATTTAATTGTATGCTATACAGTATTATTACCAAGGTGGGGGGACAAGTGTTTTATAATTATCAATTTCCTTCCAACTTGATAGTATTGATAACCAAAATAATTTTGAATTATTCATGTCTAATTATTCTACTGGTACTGATAAAAATAGGTCCTGCAAAACAAACACACTAAAAAGTACATTGTACAAAATGTTCTCATACTTACATCTAGCCCTTCATTGCTTCCTATTCTTGATCCATATTCATTGCGCACCTCTCTGAAACCACCTTGATCGCGAATGAGATCTAAAACCATTTCCTTGGCTTGCTGAAAGAGAATTAAGTATAATTTAGATTCCATAACGTTTAAATCACGTCACATATAGAGAGAAGGTGGGTTTTTTGAAGTGTCAAAATGTCTTACTTGAACTTTGTAAGGATCTCCTGTGATCCTGAGAGGTTTGTCTGCTCCAGTGTTCTGTGGTCCATCTTGAATCATGACCATCTTAACGCCTGCTCTCTCCTATTTAATAAAATTAACCTGTACAGATCATGCAAATTCAAAATGTTCATGCATTTACCCAAAGATAGAATGCCAACAGCTTACCTGAAGTTGCTTTATTGTCTCTCCACCCTTTCCGATAACCAATCCTGCTTTGCTTGCTGGAATCATAATTTCCTGGACTGCATTTCCTGGCCCATCACCATGATGGAATCCTGGTGTAGGTCTTCCCTTTTCAACTATCTGATCAAGCAATCTCTTTGCAGACCTTGGGAAAAAAAAACAACGTATGAGAGTAACAGGGCTGAAAAAAACAACAACTATCAACTGATAGGAATTCGTGTTCACTAACTAGGAAATTATCACATAAATGACTTTAAAACTGCCCTTTTAAAAGCTGAAACACTATCAAAAGTCATAAAGGTTTTTTAGTCCTATTTCATTCTATCATACAACTGAAAGCGGTATTGTATTGTCTGCAGAAATATCAAACATGACAGCGTTGAGGTGAGAAACTCCAGATATATTTATACTGTCAGCCATCAATTTAAAATGGGAGATAAAATCACACTGAGAACAAGATAATACAGTTTCAGAATTGTATATTATAACTTGACTATAGCGTATATTTCCATCCTTAGAACATATGGAAATTTCATCCATGAAAAGTTTGCAACGGAAGAGCATAAAGAATAGGTTCAAATGTCTTTTAATATTAAAAAGAACTTGTAACATCTTAATTTTGTCAAACATTAGAATATGTGCTGCAAACATTTTCTTTTCAATTTGATGTGTGCTGCTTTCTATTAAAACTGTCATGCCTCAACTTTCTTCCATTCCTTTCACCCATACAACTTCCTGGATGCAAGGAAACTTGCTTTTCAATGGGATAGCCAGGCAAAAAAGTAGGGGGAGAGAGAGAGAGAGAGAGAGAGAGAGAGAGAGAGAGAGAGAGAGCACGCACACTCTCCCCTGGAGCTGCTCCACTAGCCATCAAATCAACAAACTCTGGTCACAACCCAAGGAATATAGATATAAATATTAATGCAAATTTAATGACTGATATTAATCTACAGAATAATCAAAATTACTGTGGGACAAGGACATCTGCATGTTAGTGAAAAGCTAATGCAATAATCTAAAAGGTGATTATTGTACTGTCAAAAGGTATGCTTTAGAAGAGACAGGAAAACATTTGAAAATGGGCATGATCCCCCAGTGACAGAATATATCAAACCTGGAGACGTGTGGAGGGATGGGATGGCATAACAGCAAAATATGATAGATAACAAAAAGTGAATTTCCCTGTCAAAATCTGCAATGTGAGCCATAACTAATGGACATAAAATCAATTTCTTACAATGTTTAACTATGTTATATGAGATACAGCACACTTCAAAATACGAATCATATTTTTAGAAAGCTTAAAATTTCTAAGTAAACACTTACTGTACTGACTCTGGAGTTCCAGTTAACATGCAAGATCTGTCGGGCAACCCACCACTATCTATAAAATGGAAAGAGAATGGAAGGAATATTAGCAAACACAAAATAAGAAGTAATCAGTAGTTAAATTAAGATTTAATCACTCCTTCTAAACCAGGGGTGCTCACACTTTTTCAGCATGCGAGCTACTCTTAAAGCAACCAAGTCCAAAAGATCTACCTGCCCCCACCAACCCGCGCTCCCGCCACTGCGTGCTCTTGCCACTGCATGTGCTCCTGCTGTTGTTTTCCGCCCGCGCAGCGCTTCTTCCGCCTGCGGGGCATTGCAGGAAGGAGAAAGCACAAGGCGGGACATCCAGAGGGAGCGCTCCGCCCTGCCTGTCTCGCCGGCAACGGAGGCTGCACAGCTGCTTCTGGACGAGAGGCAGGGCGCTCCCTCTGGATGCCCTGCCTCATGCTTTTTCCTGCAATGCCCCGCAGGTGAAAGAAGCACCGCGAGAGCAGAAGCCAGCAGCAGGAGCAGGGTGCGCGCGCGCATGGCAGGAGCGCCCCATCCGGCTGGTGAGGCCCGAAGATCACCTGGAAGAGGGCCGAAGATCTACTAGTAGCTCCAGAGCTACCTAATGAGCACCCCTGTTCTAAACCATTAAAAATAGACCACCCAAAAGTAATCAAAACTGTAACCTAGTATTAAATTCCCGTTCATTTAATGGTTAACTTGGATTCCATATAATTATTGAAGACCACCAACATGATCATTTCTAACACTACTTGCTAGTACTCTATTACTTGAAATGAACTGTGTAGCAAATGAAGTATTTACCAGGCGCAATCTGTATTTTGCATCCAGATTCTTGCTGTATGCGAGAGATTTGCTCTCCTCCTCTGCCAATTACTTGAGAAATGAACAAAGACATCAGTTATTGCACTAATAGCATTATCTACAATTGTTTGTATTATACTATCATAATATATACACTACTTACTGAATCCAACCATTCCATCAGGAACTTTATATTCTTCTGTCATTACAGATCTGGAAAAAAAAGATAAAAACTAACATTTATACCTATCTTGGAATTCAGATATTTCTATTGAATAATACAGTGTTCCATTATTCTCCTTAAGTTTAAGTCCAATGGATACTTTTCATATCTGTAAGGTTTGTTAGATGGAAAACATTTGAATATTAACTCTTACTAAGACCTATTAGTAACAACTTCCAGTAACAATTTCCATCAATTTAAAATGGGAGATAAAATCACATTGAGAACAAGATAATAGTTTCAGAATTGTATATTATGACTTTACTATAGCTTATATTTCCATCAAATCCTCCAAGTATTATCAGAAATATACAAGTGTTTGCTTATATATATATATATATATATATATATATATATATATATATATATATATAAGAATTCAGAATAGCTTTTTCTAGCTTTCACATTTAAAGATACAAGTCACAAAAAGCCCAAATATATGGTGAATGGTTATTTATTTGGAAGAAAACTTATAACATGTATATGACCCTACTATTCTTATTACTAAATATTGTATTGTCAAAAGAATTATACTATATTTTATCAACCAAGAGGAAATAAGAGGGACACAACCGGACATAATGCAAATTGTATTTTTATAACATGCTCACTTTCAGAAAAATGCACCCTATCACTTTACACCTACATACCATAATATCTTGTAATATTAGAAATTGGCAATAGTTATGTGCTATTATGTAACAAATAAACTGCCAAGAAAAGCCAAAAAAAGAACTCTTAATTGTTACAAAAAGCAGGCAAGGAGAAAAATGTCTTACCTTTGTTGTTGATGCATGGGTGGCATCTGGTTTCCAAAAGCTAAAATCAAAGATCGTGTTTTAAATTATAGTTAATAAAATGAGCATTAATAGTTGGACCTTTACATTTGCGAGTTTAGGTTTTGCAGATCTGATTATTTGTGGATTTGACTGTGAACCACCCTGAGTGTCCCCCCCCCCCTTTTCAGGGTTGAGAAGGGCAGTATTAAAATATCGCAAATAAATAAATAAATGACCAATATGTTTTCTCTAGAATCTCTATGTTGTTCAGGGTGACTGCATGGTCAACTTCTATCAGAAGTTATCATTTGTGTTCTCTCAGGTTTTAAAAAATGCAATTTTTCCCATTTTTGTGGGTGCCTTACACCTCTTAATTCCAGCGAAAGCAGAGGACTTAATGTATTTGGCATTAGAAACACACGATTCCTTAATAATAAAAAAAATAGAATTTCCATGGCCAACTTAAAGTGCCACGCTTAGCCCTTGAAGCTTTAAATCAAGATGGAAAATTGCTAGTTACAAATATACTTCACCTTGCTTTGTGCGCCAACTTTCAACACCCACCAAAATGGGACAATAAAAAGCTTGCAAAGGGAAAGATTAAGCCATTATCTTCCTGAACCTTTTTGCCCTTCTCTCAATGGCATTGGTGGTAATGAAAATGGTTTTGCAAATTCATTATTGACCTTAAGGGAAAAGTATTCACCACCTCAGTCCTAAATGTCATAGTTGTGTTAGGCTCTCTGTGAGGAAAGTGTGATATAAACAAACATAAATCTGCTAGGGACTTAAGAGAGAACCAGTGTGGCTTAATGGTTTGAGAACTGTCTACAACTCTGAACATCAGGGTTTGAATCTCTACTCGGTTATGAAAACCTACTGGGTAACCATGGGCAGTCAGCTGTTCTCAGCCTAAAAAGGCAAAAGTAACCCCCTCTAAACAAATCTTGCCAAGAAAGCTTCATATAGGATCGCTGTGAGTCACACAACAACAATAAAAAGGTCTTAAGATCTTACAAAATGACTGTGGGAGATAGGGTCTTTTCAGTGGCGCTCTCTCATCAAGTTCCTTTGCAGCCTGGTTTTACAATTCTAATACTGTTTCTAATGACTAATTGGGCTTTTATTGTTTACTTTTTAATTACTCAGTAATACCTCACAGTTGAAAGGGTAAAAAAAACACCTTAATATTTAGCCCACTGAACTCAATATTGCCAGTATCAATACAACTTTACGTGATGCAGTAGCACTACTAACCTCCTGAGATAATTTAAAATACAACCCTACACTTATCTACAGGGGGAGTAAGCTCTACTGAACTCAGTATTTCTTCTACCCGAGAAGACAGTCTTAGGACTGCTCTACTAAGCAATTATATTGTTGAAAATATTAGCATTATTAAGGTTTCCCAACCATCTTTCAAAGATTAACTGTTTCATATACTAAACTTTCAATTTGATCATGTTTCTGAACAATTATATCTATTATAGTGAGGATTTTTTCCCCAAAACCTTGATCTGATGGGAAAAATATGGAATTTTTAAACTAAAGAATTGAATTACTGGCAGCATTATATATCTTCGTGTAGGTTATATTACTGTCAATTGGCACTGCTCAAAACTCAGGATTAAAATTATGGGATGGATCCAATGAACCATGAACAAAATGAAAAGAAGCTTCAATGTGTCTGTAAAGGATATTAGATGATAGGATGATTTATGTCACTTAGAACACTTCTTTAAGTAGAAAAACATTTTTGATTTAGTATTATTTTATTTAACAGAATCTTAGGCTAAAGTATAACTTAGCCAAAGTATATGCAAAGCAAAATTTTAAAAAAATCTCTTCAAGGTTTCCTCATATAGAATTGCCCTCCACCAAGATCAAAGGAATTTTCAGAGAGAAAGGGCTAGTTCTTCCCATTAACTAGGTTGGGGGGGGGGCTGGGTAGTGTATAATTTGTTGGACGTTCACCTGTATGAGAGACCTGATCTAATTTACATCAAATATCTTACTACAGGATGGGCCAAAATTCACAAAGTAGTTTCAATATTTAATAACCCCTTTATATTCTGTTTTTCATTTACAATATCATAGCATTATATACAGTAAATATAGGAAAAAATACATCACATGCAAAATATTTTTTAAAGAGTTCAAAAAGTAACTAAAACATCAAATGCCTTTTGGGCCCACCTGGTGACGACTACATGTAATAATTTTATGCTGCAGACACACACTGCTGCCAGGCTCTCAAATAGTTACAATCTGGCATCTTATTGAATTTAATATGACTAAATCTATCATTCTAGAAGACAAAAGGGCAGAGATTAGAAATAAGGAAAGATTTACACTGTAAAAATTGCCTGTAACTATTTAGAGATTTGGTAATAAATTTCGATACACTATTAACCAGAATAATTTGAACAAGTTTTGAGCATAACGATTATTCTGAAATAATTAAATTAGAATAAAACTAATACTCTGCTGACCAATAACAAAGTTATACCATCACAGAATATTGTGTTGATATTCACTTTGTTTCCTTTACGTGTAATCAGGGATTGGCAATTGAGGGAGACAAGGAGGCTACATTATTAGTCCCCCAAGAGACCTCCTACAAAAAAGTTGTGTCTCCAAATTACTTATCAGCTTCACTTTTGGCGGAGAAAGATCCCAGTGGACCACCATGAAGACCATTGGGAGAGGAGTATATGTATTCTGCCCACACCTGCACTACAAGAGCTATTGCTGAAACACTAGTAATGAAGTACAAAAAAAATTGAAAGCTTCATTTCATTTTTAAATCCTCCCTTTCGAAGAACTGTAACTCTAAATCCTTTAGAGAATTTAGTGTCAGGTTCAGGTTTGATGGAAACTTATGAAAACTTTGAAGACGACTTTTGACAGCAGAAACTGAATAGCCTAGCCTTTTCATATTCTTAAAGTAAAGGTAAAAAAGTTTCCTCTGACATTAGGTCTAGTCATGTCTGACTCTGGGGGGTGGTGCCCATTTCCATTTCTAAGCCGAGACACCCCCAAGGTCATGTGGCCAGCATGACTGCATAGAGTGCCAGTACCTTCCAGCAAAAGTGGTACCTACTGATCTACTGACATTTGCATATTTTCAAACTAATAGGTTGGCAGAAGCTGGGCCTAACAGCGGGAGCTCATCCCGTTCCCTGGATTCAAACTGTCAAACTTTTAGTCAGCAAGTTCAGCAGCTCAGTGGTCTAACCCACTGTGCCACCAGGGGGCCCTATTCTTACCTAACTCATATTCTTACCTAACTCTAAATTATGGAATGGATAAAGGAAAGATGTTCCAACAGTTCAAAGATCTTTCATTCCAAAACAGTATTACTGAAATTCTCATATTTAGATCAAATCCTATTTATAATTCCATAATCAAAGTTAAGAGTGAAAAGAGTATCTGGTGGAGAGCTAGGCACAACTAAATGCACTCCCTCTGTAAGATTTAATTTATAACATGCACATCCTTGCAGAAATGCAAGGGCCTATTTCTATTACCATGTTATTGAAAACTGGTCACTTTTCAACAGAATGTGAACTGTTCAGGGAAATGTGTAATAAATATACACTACAACTTCTGATAAACGTAGGAAGATCTGAAATAAGTAAATATTCTAAGATGTCAACATTTGCAAGTATACCAATCCTACCATTTTTAGAAACATCAGGTACTACTCTCACCTGGCAATTTTAAGGCCCATGCTCTCAAACTTTCTGAAGACCTGATAATAGAGGGATTTCAAGTGTAATGTAATCTACAAAGCTAATAAATGCTACTGCATGGGCATCCCATGAAGATATACAGACATGTCAGTAACACAATTGGAGATGTCTACAGGCAACAGGCTCCCTGGCATGGAAAAGGAACAAGAGCACCTCCTCATGGTCAGAGTTGAACATCGTCTCCAGACACCCGAGATAGAAAAAAGGAGACAGACTTTACATTTGTCTGTGTTGTATGTCATTATTCACTGTGTGGAAAAGGCATTGAATGTTTGCCTCACATGTGTATTTTAATCTGCTCTGAATCCCTCCTCCAGGGAGATAAAGTGGAATATAAATAGTGTATTACAGGTCAGTAACGGTACTACATACTAATACATAATGGTATATCATCATTATCTGCAGATTAGGACACTAAACACTATTTTAATTTTTTTAAAAAACATGTCTTGATGACTATAAAGTAACTAATAAAATATACTTACAATCATTATTTGGAGGAGCAACCTTCTTAGGCTCTGGTTGATCTGCAAAATTAAGATTTTAAAAAACGTTTTTGATAACCAATATAGGAATTGTAAATAAATGGCTGTTCCAGAAGTGCAAAATGCAACTTGTCCAATGCACTTTAGCATGTTTTTGAAATTTCAGGGAACAGATCATCTAAACAAGAAAAAACCTTTGATGTTTAACGCTTGGTTAGTATAATCACGGGAAAAATACGAAGTACTTCCACTTATCAGATGAAACGTTGAACATTTTAATAAGGCACACAGGTTTAAACGCACTTTTGTGGACGCCCAGTCTCTATAGCGTAGCAAACAAACATTTAATCATATAATTAGTAATTTGACACTAAAGCTAATGATGCTTCTGTAACAAAAACTGAAACGACCACCATTGTGAGAAATCATCATTTTACAATTATGTCTGACAACAACCACAATACTAAATAGAAAATCAAAATTTAAAACTTAACCAACAAATAGCAATATGATTTCAATCTGGGAACTGTCATATAGACTTCCTAGCTAAACACTGAAACTTTCATGGTGTAAGACTTCAAAACAGTAGCTTCAAAGCCACTACCATCGAAATCCGTTTAGTATGAGTGAAAGTCGTAGGTAACGAATATCTGATAAAAATTATTTCAAATGTTTCCTTCCCACCCCATATTCAGGAATAGATGGAACACCATAATTAAGTGCAGTAAAAGACACATATTCCAAGAAATATCTGTGTCATCCATTTCAAAAGATCCACTAGTTTATTTCACGTTTACATACTAAACACAGGTAATAAATAAAAATTCCTGCCTTTAAAAGGAGAGGGCATTCCCTCCCAGTGTGTTGTACTGCTCGGACTTGTCCAAGAGCCATCTACACATAAAATAAAAAGAATACATTACATACATCATTTGAAGCATCATTAGCTCATTTTTGAATATCAAAAACCTCACTTTTAATAAAAAGGGACTTAAATAAAGTACTCAAGTACTCCTTGTCAAGAGCCTTAGAAATTTCAGTAAACAAAACCACAATCCTTCAAAACCTATTTATGCCTCTAATGTCAGAAAACTGTCTTCATGAATTAAAAAAACTACACAATACTTTGAGAAGATATATTAAACCTGGTTAAGCCCACTAGCTTTAAGAAACAAGAACATTTGCTACACATTTCAGGTTTTTTTAAATCGCAGCATGATTTTATTAGGGTTCAAACATGTTAAGAGTAAGACATTTCCCTCCCAAATTTCTAATGCTTTTTTGGGGGGTAAAATAGATATAAAATGCTGCATCTGAACAATATTATTCCAATAAAAAACCACCAGCTTTGAGAAGGAATAATGAGCATTAGTGTATTTTACATCGAGATTAAGAAGCTATTAACCTTTAATGTGTATGCCAACATTATTCTTATTAAGACACATTCTAACAATGCAAATTTTACCTACCTTACCAGATTTTAAAAGTATGAACATTACTATTACACTACTACACCATCCACTTATAAAAGTAGATGTAATATTCCAGTTAACTTTATTAGTCATATCTAAAAATGAACTCTATGTTTAAGATGGATCATTCCACTTTCTAATCAGAAATAATCATGAAGAATAGGAAATGTAAAACATGCTTTTAAACATATCCAACAACTCTGCTCTGAGTCCCCTTCGGGGTTGAGAAGGCGGCATATAAAATAGTAAATAAATAAATAAATAGTAATTCTAATATTCAGAATAAAATATATTAGCAGGTTATGTCGGCAGCATACCTCCATCTTCAAGAGGTCTTTTTTGTCCCCCATAGCTGTAATCATTTGAATTCACGGATGTCCCTGATTCATTTCCAATTTTTGCTGCAATCTGTAAAAAAAAGAATAATGACAAAGATAGCAACTTGCTTGATTTGTGTTACATGTTTTTTAAATCAGTTATCTCAGGCCCCTTCTGCACAGCTGTATACAATCCAGATTATCAGATTTGAACTGGATTATCTGACTGTACTCAGATAATCCAGTTCAAAGCAGATGTGGATTATCTGATTTGATATTCTGGATTATATGGCAGTGTAGATCCCCTAATCATCAATTTGAGTGCATTCACTCTCAAGCTTCACTGAATTGTACACAATTGTTACTCTAGGGACTGAGAATTTAAAGATAAGAAATGAATTGATACAGTTAATCAACAAAGCCCATCAAATATTTCTGGACTGTAACTCCTAACAGATTCATGTAGATGTCTATGTAGCATTCAGAAACTTTTTACTGCTGCCTAATTTTTGTGACCCTAACACTGAGCTAAGGGGACTCCATTTGGGAATGGGATCCACAGTTTAATAAGCTATGTTATAAGTAACTAATACCTCACCAGACAGCAAAGCTCTTCCACCCACTGAGTTCAGAAACTAGTGCTACCGTAATCTGCAGGCTACCAGGCTAAATACAAGGCTATGACTGTTACCATTATTCGTCTGTTTGAGTCCTCTGAGGAGTGGATGCAAGAATGCAGCGATACTCTACAGAACTTTAAAAGATAATTACACTACATATAGACTATTTGCATTAATACTGTGGCACTACACTACTATATTGGTCATATTACACAAGCAGAAATTAGTGCTCAACTACTGAAGTGACGAGAAAAGTGGGGGAAGACCTGCTAGCTTTGTACTGGCTCCTTTAGAATGTTTGGCTACCTGGGAAACGGTTGTCCACAGATCCATAGCACTATGAGAAGGCTAGCCATGGCAACCACATGTCCTGTGACTAGGTGAAGCGCAAGGGCAGTACATTTATATCTGAGAAGTGCAAATTTGAACTTGATATATGAAGAACCACTCTTGATAATTACGTTAACCTTATTTGCTTTTATACATCATGCAATAAGTGGAACATGTGGGACTCTTTGATCACATATGTGCATTCTAGATGCTACACTGTTATGGTGCTATTATTTGCTTTAACCACCATGGCAACACTTTGTGGTATTCTGGGATTTGCAGTTTCATTCTCTGACTGAGAATTCTCAATGTCCCTAAACTGCAAATTCCAGGATCCCCATAATGCATTGTCATGGCAGTTAGAAGTGGAATCACAGCACTGTTAACAGTGGAGGATGATAGAACTGGAAGACTTCATTATAGATTGCCAGTCTGCCTCTACTAGGCCTCAACAAGTTATCGTGAGACAAACCAAAACCAAAAAAGAAAAAAAACTAATTCAGTTGAAGTGAGTTTTTCTTCTATGAATGGCAAGGAAAAAAAAATCTGAAACCACTCACAGAAATGAAGTAATTTTACTACTTCGAAACTGCTGCCTAGTTTGCAAGCTAGAGAAACGTGATTTTGCCAATACTCACGAGAACACTTCATAATTAATTTTTTTAAATTATGAAGGTTCTCTGAATACTAAATTATATAGAAAAAGAGAGCAAGAGGGCAAAAATATGCATTGATTGCAAAGTTTTCTTCTAGTAGCACACATTCCTTGAGGGAATGATGGAGGCTCTTCAGTTTGAATAAAGAAGGGCAGATTATCTTGAGAGTAACAAAGAAATGAAAGTTAATTAAAAGGCTGAAAGGATAACCATTGTTTTCTGGAAGCCAGGAAAGGAAGCAACAGATTTAAACTGCAGGAAAAGAAATTCCACCTAAACATTAGGAAGAACTTCCTGGTGGCAAGAATTATTCGGCAAAAGAAAATGTTGCCTCAGAGCGTGGTGGAGGCTGGATGGCCATCTGTTGGGAGGTTTGGATTGTGAACTCCTGTCTGGCATGTAGTTGGATCTGATGGCCTTCCCGTCTCTTACAGTGCCAAGACTTTAAGGCCCCTTCCACACAGCTGCACAAAATGCCACTTTTTTTTTTGCTTTGAACTGGGTTATCAGTGTGGACTCAGGCCCCTTCCACACTGCTGTATAAAACCTCACAAAATCAGACAATGCTTCCTCTGAATGTTTAAATTTTGTTTATATCTGATGTTTAATGGTTTTAAGTCATAGCTATATGTAGTTATTATGATTTCTTTTGTTTCACTGTATGTTGGCATTGAATTTTGCCATTACTATGTCGTAAAGTGTCTTGAGTCCCCGCAAGGGTGAGAAAAGCAATATATAAATACAGTATATTTTAAAAAATGGCTTTGAACCATTTACTGTACTTAGGCAGCTGCAAAAATCCCACATTAACTGCTTTGAACTGGGTTATATGGAAGTGTTGATTCAGATAACCCAGTTCAAAGCAGATATTGTGGATTATCCGCCTCGGTTTTCTGGGTTGTGTGGAAGGGCCCTAAGGCATGTGACTGGAAAACTTTGCCCTTTTGAGTATCAGTTGATTCTCCCTCTATTGTGTGTAGTGGGCGTGATAATACTAGATCTTTCTCACATTAGAAAAAGAGAGAGATAAAACAAGACGAATTTTCGCACAGCCCTATATCCTAGAACAGGCCTGGGCAAACTTCGGCCCTCCGGGTGTTTTGGACTACAACTCCCACAATTCCTAACAGCCTACCGGAGTTGTGGGAGTTGTAGTCCAAAAACACCTGGAGGGCCGAAGTTTGCCCAGGCCTATCCTAGAATATCAAGGCAAAAAAATCCCACAATATCTGCTTCAAACTGGGTTATTTGAGCCCACGCTCAGGGCCCTTCCACACAGCCCTCTATCCCAGAACATCAAGGCAGAAAACCCCACATTATCTGAGTGCGGACTCAGATAACCCAGTTCAAAGCCTTGGTATTCTGAGGGCTGTGTGGAAGGGCCCTGAGGTACAGCCATTCGAGGGAAAGGACGCTAATGGGCTCTCTCCGCTTCCCTTCTCAATTAGCAGGAGGCCCCTTTCACACAGCTGTATAACATCCCAAATTATCTGCTTTGAACCGGGTTATATGGCAATGTGGACTCAGATAACCCGGTTCGAAGCTTATATTGTGGGTTATCTGTGTTGATATTCTGGCTGTGAGGAATTAATTCCCGGCACAAGGCCTTCCTCTTTTATTTCGACCGCTTTGTGCTGCAGAATGGCAATGGCGGCGGTTCCTGAGGAGACCCGGGAAAGAAGGCCTTCCCGAGCGCAGGGCGTGTCCTTGGGGAGCGCCGCGGCCTAGTCGGAGGCTGAGGCGCCCGGCAGGGAGGCCTCCTTGTGGGCCGCGCGGCCTCCTCCTGCTCCTGCTCCTCACGATACCCACCTGCCTGGCCCGTTGCAGCGCGTCTTTAAAAGCGTCGTTGACGGCCCCGCCGCCTCCTCCGCCTCCGCCGGGCGCGCCCGAAGAAGGAGGGGGCACCGTCGAGTAATCCGACATCTCCTCTCTCCGCCGCTTCCTACCGCGCGCTCTGCCTGCCAAGAAAGAAAGAAAATGGCGGCGGGCGGGAGGCTTTCACATTCCTGCGTCGCATCGTGTTCCGCGGGGAGGGGGGGGGCGGGGCCGGCTCGGCATAATCTCGCGTCATCACAGCCTATGAGGCATTAGGAAAGTCTCGCGAGAGCGGTGTGCTGTTGTACTAACTATATGGCAACGCTGCGCCTCTCGCTCAGCCTTCAACTCCTCAGATAGGCCTCATTCGAGGCCGGGCGTTCTGGGTAATGAAGTCCACCAGGTGCGGGATTTGAAAGGGAAGTCTCGCGAGGAGGGGAGGTGGGGGTTGAGCTTTGCCAAGAGACGAAGGGGCGGGGCTGGTTGGCGTGGAAGCTCAATGATGAGAGGAGAGAGGGGGGGGGGGAGCTCGCGCGCAGGGGTGGGGCGCGTTGTCGCGCGACTTGTCAGCATGAGGCCTGCTTCGCGAGAACAGAACCTCTTCGGGTCTGTGTGTGTTTACCTAGCGCGTGCCGCTGAGGCGTTCCTTCAGTCGGCGTCGGAGGGATGCTCTCGCGGCCCTCGGCCCCCGAGTGAGGGAGCGAAGGAGCCAAGGAGGGAGGCGTCGCTCTGGTAACGGAATTGAGGCCTCCTGAGCTGCAATTTTTGGCTCTCCAGCCTCCCTCCCTCCGCTTCGGAATGGTTGGGACTGAAGGGGACGTTTCCTAGCGCTTGGGTTTGAGTGCCAGCTGACCTTCCTTCTGGGGAGCCACCCACCCTTGACGGGTTGAGTAGCCCAGGCCCCAAATGCTGGGATTCTGAGGAAGGACTCATCCCACGCTTTTTTTTATGACTAAAAAGGCCAATCTGAGATAGGCAAGTTCGGGTGCAGAAAGCACAGCAGAAAGTCTCCTTGGGCGATGTTGTTTCCAAATTCATATACCCACAACATTAAGGTAATGCCATACGTGATATTTTTGAAATGTTGCGCTTCACACAAAATTTTTATATATTGAACCCTCCGAAAGCGAAGGTTTTTATTATTATTATTATGTGGATGTGGGAGTATTAAGGGATTCTGGATAAAAGATGCTCCGGCCCCTTCCACGCAGCTGAATAAAACCCCACATTATCTGCTTTGAAAATGTGGACTCGGATAGCGCAGTTCAAAGCGGATATTGTGGGATATTCCGCCTTGATATTTTGGGGTATATGGCTGTGTGGAAAGGCCCTGAACCTCCTGTAACCGTGACAGGACAGTTAAAAAGCCAAAGAGGACATTTTATAAATGCATTTCGTTCTTGTTATTGTTCAATCGCAGTTGTCATGAATGACTTTTCAATAACTTTATTATTATTATTATTTTGATTTATATACCACCCTTCCCAAAAGGCTCCGGGTGGTTCACAACAACAAACAACACAATCACAACCTACTTAAAAACATAATAAAAACAGATTAAGACCAGACTAGAAGTTACAGCCTTAGAGATTGAACGCCTGTCTGAACAGATTGGTTTTACAGGCCCCCCGAAAGGCCTGTAGATCAGTTATTGCTCGTGCCTCCTCCGGGAGGGCGTTCCAAAGGGTAGACGCTACTACAGAGAAAGTACGCTGCCAGGTCAATGACAAGCGGCAGATCTTAAGTGATGGAACCTCCAGTCGGTTTTGATCCATGGACCGTAGTGGTCTCTGGGGAACATGCAGGGAAAGGCAGTCCTTCAGGTACACTGACCATGCAAGGCCTTCAAGGTTAGCACCAGCACTTTGAAGGCAATCTGGCTCGATAGGGAGCCAGTGCAAGTGATGTAGGACTGGTGTGATGTGGCACGATAGTGTCACTCCAGCCAGCAGTTGAGCCGCAGTCTTTTGCACCATCTTCAGTTTCCGGATTACCGACAAAGGAAGGCCAATGTAAAGGGCGTTACAGTAGTCCAGTCTCGAGATGACCGTGGCCTGGATTACTGTGGCCAGGTCGTCACCAGAAAGGTAGGGCGCCAGCCGCCTTGCCTGGCGCAGGTGGAGAAACGCTGCTCTGCTCACGGTGGAGACCTGAGCCTCTATCGTCAGCAGAAGGTCCAGTTGGACCCCCAGGCTTTTAACCAGAGGCGACTGGGCTAACCACTAGGCATGGTTTCGAATCCAAAAATGGCGATTCTAAAATCAAATGGGGAAGACCTCTGTCTCTTGAAAGACAGTAAAATCTGTCCTCTTTAAAATATAGGCATTCAGCCTCATCTGAGTAATTTCCTTCACAAGCTATCAAGGTATCACTTCAACAGTCATAATCATAAACCGTAGTGGTCTCTGGGGAATGTGCAGGGAAAGGCGGTCCTTCAGGTACACTGGCCCCAAACCATGCAAGGCCTTAAAAGTTAGCACCAGCACTTTGAAGCCTAGGTTCTTTTTATTGCAATTTCCAGCGTGAGGTTATATCAGATTACAGAAAAAACATTTAGACAAAGAATGACATTGGACATAAAGACATACAGATTCTATGCAACTACATTGGATTCGCAATTACATTAGATAACAAACAGACAAAGGGGAATTACATTTTCACTCACCATTCAAACCACATGCATCCATCATCAGGCAACCAAATATTAATACCACATCTTTTTCTCCCTCCTTGGAGAAGCACCTGTTAGGCCAGACCCTGCTTTCCTGCAGCCTGCCAACACACAGTTCCATAACTTCCATAACTTCAAAATGCCAAAACTTCTTCCCTAAGAACAATGCCAAGAACCAGATCTCTGATTTCCATACAGCAGAACCTGACTCCTTGCACAAAATCTAAGACTCCAAGGCACACTTCTTCCTCTTCCCTTGAGAAAGAAGCCCCACAGTGACCAGACTGCTCCCGTGCAAATCTGCCACTCTCCAGAGGTACACTATCTCTCCTTCCCATGGAGCAGAGGATAGCGGGTGAACAGCGTCTCTGTCTGTAACACTTTGACCATTATTAGACTGAGTCTTTTATAGGAATATTATGTTGATGTAGTCCCAAAGTTGTAAATGAATGATAGATGTCTTCCATCCTGGATCCATCTCAGTTTCCTGGCCAGATGTTGACTCTTCTTGATTGGTGTTGACAAACACAAGTCTTGTGTTGACTTCCTTCTTAACATAAGGAATGTTGCAAACATTTCCTTAACTTGAGAGAACCATTATCACAGTTCTTATCCATTCTTATTAGCAGGTTTTGATCACAGTTCCAGCAAGCAGGTAGTTAAGGGGCAAGGGAAGGCTTGTGCAATTATAACAGACATAAGACAAAACACCAAACACCGACAACAAAAATAACTTTATTTTTGTATCCTGCCACCATCTCCCCGAAGGGACTCAGGCTGGCTTACGTGGGGACTAAGCCCAGTCAAAGAGACATAAAATAAAATACATATACAACATCATAAAACATAATTCATCATACAACAACCAGTAGCCGATCATAATGGATGTTCCTGAATTAAGGGGCGAGGGAAGGCTTGTGCAATACAATGGCTTGACCAAGAGCTGATGCTAAAGTGCCAGAGGTAGATAATAAATTAAGGCTGAGAGGGCCAAGTCAGGTTAATACAGTACAGCTCCAGGCAGGGACAATAGTAAAGTGCAAGAGCTGAGAATGAGGTTATGGCTAGAGGGCTATCACATCTTCATCCTCTTTTTTTTCAATTGTGTATTATTATATGATAATAAAGCTACACTAGGACTAGGACTTCTTTCTTTTTTAATGTTCATTATATCCTCTATTTCTCTAAATACTTCCCCCCAAAAATTATTTACATATTTACATTGTCACCACACACACACACACACACACACACACACATATATATATATGTTCCTGATTCTTGACATCCTAAAATTATGGCTAAAAGGCCAATTCATTTAGTGTGCCAAATATTGGCCATGCTACAGAGGCCCTTTCCACACAGCTGAATAAAATTCCACATTATCTGCTTTGAACTGGAATACATGGCCGTGTGGACTCGGATAACACAGTTCAAATCAGATATTGTGAGATTTTCTGCCTTGATATTCTGGGGGTCCAACCAGACAGTACCTTTATTTTAGGAGCTCCCACAGCAAATGAGAGGGTAGCCAAATGCCGTTCCCTGTAAACGCCAAAGCAGTCGCTACAAATGGCAAAAAACATGTGATTTACAGGTGTAGGAATATCCCAGATCTGAGCCAAAAACCCTCATCTTCAAATGTCTGTATGTTCCTACACTCTGAAATCATGGGATTTTTGATGTGGGTTTGTTCCCGGATTTTAGATGTCTGTTCCTGATTGGTCTGTCCCTAAAAAAGTGACAGTTGAGTAGAAGGTGAAAACTTTATTTGTGTGCCAAAAACTTCATGAAATGTGTGGAGGGCACATTTTCTCTGTCCAGGAGAAAGTTGTGCCCCCCTTGTCAACGTTGTACATATTTTTCACAGTAAGAGCAATCAGGAACAGACATGTGTAACCCAGGAACAACACATTGTCTGCACAGATGGCCTGAACTTATATAATGATTCACATGTTCACATCTTCAGGGTTTTTTTTTAAGCTGAAATTTCCAGTGGAAATCCTGCAGCGGCCATCTTGGGGGCCGCAGAATCCTGCTACAAAGCAGCAATTGTGGGTGACGGAGGCAGAAATCCTGGGACCAGCAGGTCTGCATATGAACATCTCAGGTCCCAGAGGTTTTTCGCCCCTGACTAAAACCTGCGATTTAGTGCTGTCTGGAAGCACCCTATTTCATAATCGGTATTGTGGGGTTTTCTGCTTTGATATTCTGGGTTATATGGCTGTGTTGAAGGGCCCAGAGACTTCCAAATGACTCTGGTTATTGCTGGAGTGTGGAAAAGAATTCCATGGTGTTTCATAAGGATGTACCCAATTTCAAAGTAGTATATTTCAGGATGGCAACACCTTGCAATTACACAAAAGTTGCGCGCGCACACACACACACACATACACATATAAAATCGAGTTTTACTACCAGTCATTTTGAGCCAGGAACAAAGCTAAAAAGTAACCCTGCAAATGGAGAACATCCCATTAGGTCTTACATTATGGTGTCACCATCATGCAAATGGCTGAAGCTAGGGGCTGTTTGTGTGCTGGAAGAGACATCTGGCCGTGATCCTTTGAAACTCTATGCCCCACCTTTTCAAGGGGGAAGCATTTCATTCAAGAGTGGTTCATAGTTGTAGAGATAAAGCAATTTCAAATAGGATCCATTTTTTAGAAACACCCTGTATATGGGGGAGGGGTGGAAGAAGTATTATGTGGTTCCATGCCTTTCTATTAGGTGACTAAAAACAAGCACATTTACTTTAGTGAATTTTTCTGAGGTATGATCCACTTCTTTAGATGCCCTGGGTTAAGTATTTGGGTCTTGAGTTTAAATGCACAGTATTTTTTCATAGATATGAGAGTTTAAATAGTGGGTGGGGCTTTGTAAGTTTGTTTCAAGTCTTCTGAGAGCAAAGGCTCATTAAGAGTTCTAGGATCCTGTGAGATCTCATAGGAAGGTTAAATTTTGAAATGGGAGGCCTGGACCCATCATGAGGAAGGAATTTTACTGTTGTCTGGCCAAAAGCTATGCCTGGCTCAGAGTGGAAAGAGCAGGTGGTTTGCACACGTGCCAACTTTTGGTGTGTCATTTGAGGGCAATATGTTCCATTAATACTTGAAAATACTGGAATTTGGGGCATTCTATGTAATGCTTATATAGGACAATCTTTCTGGCTGTTAAGTAAAAGGCACCCTTTACAATAAGGGACCTCTGGCAACCCTATCCATGTCCTGTGTTAGTTAATAACATTGGCGCCCATATTAATGTAACCCACACAACCATATTCATTATGCATGTATAATTTAGACTTGAATGTTGAACTCCATAAATCTGGAAAATAGATTTTAACCCCAGAGACTTTATGTTAAAATAGAAAAAGTCTTAAACGTGACACAGCATTTCTGTGCAGAAACATTTTTGTGCATGGCTATTGGCTACCTCTTTGGAAACCTGGATACAGTAGAGCTTACTTCCCAACAAATTGGGGTTGCATTTAAGCAATTAAGAACAGTTCAAAATTTAATAGTTTTAGTGCTTTGGAAGGCAGTATCATGGATTATTCTTTGGTTATAACTAGGTCCTTACCTTAGGCTCCAGTCTTCAGTTTTGAAATGCACCCCACTGCACTCTTTTTGAGACCAAGGAAGTTCATGTGAATCTCACTTTTAGTTTGGAAGAGCATGTGAAATGTGGGGGGACATGCAGGCCATAGTGAAGGCTTTAGCTGCCACTCCCTACAACAGAAGTGGTTCCTTGTCATCTGTACATTTAGACAAGAAAGCTAGATTTGGATATGATTGTATAATTAACACACACACCCACGCATGCACACACACAAACACTCTTGAGAGGCGAGATGCGCTGGTTTTGAATTAAGAATAATAAATACTTAAACATGAATTAAAAATCTGAAAAGTAGTTTCCAGTAGTTTGGGATTTTTGTTGTATAGATTTTTATTTGGTTTTTTTTTTTTTGCAGGGGGAGATAGGGGGAGGGGGAGGTATTTGCATATACAGACATGTAATGAAACAAATCCGAAACGTGCTCCTACCTGACAGGGGGTTGGGGAAAGGGGGTAGGACGGTGGGTGGGGGCAGGGTTGTTGGTATGGCAGGGGGAGGGGGGTTTCTGCTACTTCCCAAGGGTTAGTCCAAGAGATTGTTTCTGGAGTTACATAATCCTTCTTATGTGATAGGTTGCTTCAGGCGGCTCGTGTTACAGTTCATTTAGCTCTATTCTGATATTATATCCTTCTTTTGTAGGTATTTCCCGTCTGTCCAGTTCGTTCCTCTCTTTCCATTGTTCATTCTTTGCCATAGGGAGTCCATCTGTATTATGTCCATTACTTTTAGAATCCATTCTTCAACCTTCGTCATTTTACTAGATCTCCAGTATCTGGCAAGTGTTATCCGTGCACACGTGCTTAATATAAAAACATTTTGTTTTGATTTGCGTCTAGGCCCTCCCCCCATCATACCTAGCAGGTATTCCTGTGGGCCCAAGTCAAAGTTAGCCTTCATGATCTTTTTCATTTCTTTATGCTTTCCCAAAATTTCCTCACTTTTTTACAGTGCCACCATTGATGCATGAAAGTTCCTACCTCTTTGCTGCATTTCCAGCATCTGTTAGAGGTCTGGTTACCAAATTTTGCTATTTTCGAGGGATATAGATACCAGTGGTATTGCATCTTATACCAGTTTTCAGCTATTTCTGTTGCTGGGCTGTACTTAAGGTTTTTTTTGCCAGATTTCCTCCCATTGTTGGAGTAAGATGGAGTGACCTAAGTCCTGTGCCCATTTTATTTGGCATTCTTTGATTTGTTCTTCCTCCATCTTCCATCTCAGGAGGATTTTGTAGAGCATACTGATATTTTTCTTTGGTTTTTTGACTGATGGTTCCCATAGATGGTCCTCCATAAAACCTATTTTTTTATCGGCTTTGAATCTTTCATGCACCTGGTGGTACTGAAACCATGTCATCGCTGGATAATCCTGCTTGATTTCTTCTAAATTTTTTATTTCCTTCGTACCTGTGTTAGTTTTTTTCAATAAATTTTTATATGTTAACCAATTCTTCGTGTCTGCTAATTCTTTTTTGTGTCCTGCTTCTACCGGTGATGCCCAAAGTGGAATTTGTCTAAAGAGTCTCTCCTTGTGCTTCTCCCATGTTTTTATCAATGCTGATCGTACGAAATGTTGGCTGACATTTTTTTCCGTCTTTCTTTTATCATATAATAGATAAGCATGCCAGCCCGCCCGGAGGTTATGACCCTCCAGTGTTGCGATTTGGGAGTTTTGGGGGAAGGCCCAGTCTTTAATCGCCACTAGGTTGCTCGCTTCGTAATAGCACCTAATGTCAGGTAGTCCCAGGCCTCCTCCCCTCCTCTCGTCCGACATCTGTTTTTGACTTATTCGTGCTTTTTTGTTTTTCCAAATAAATCTTATATCTGTATCCCATTTTTTGAACAGAAAGTCGTTTCTAATGATTGGAATCGTCTGAAAGAGGAAGAGGAGTCTCGGGAGCACTGACATTTTTATCGTTGCTATTCTCCCTAAAAGGGAGATATCTTTATGTTTCCATGTTTCTAAATCTTTGGCTATTCCTTTCCATAGCTGTTCATAGTTATTTCTTAGAAGCTGTGTATTGTTTGGCGTTAGAGTGACTCCTAGATATCTGACCTTGTTTACTATCTCGATGCCCGTTAGTAAATGTAGTGGTTTTTTTTTCTTTCCCCCCCAGATTTTTTGTTAGGAATTTTGTCTTTTCTATATTTAGTTTGAAACCGGCCCTTGCCCCAAACTCCTCTAATTTGTTCAACCATTTTTCTATATTTTTTAGTGGGTCCTCAATTATGCATACCATATCATCGGCGTATAGCCGTAATTTGATCTTCTCTTTTAAGATTTGTATGCCTTTAAGCTCTTTATCTTTATTTATGTCTCTCACTAACGATTCTATTACTAATATAAAGAGGAGTGGGGAGAGAGGGCAGCCCTGTCTTACTCCGCGATTTATTTGAAATGGTTTCTTGGTTACCTGTCCGTTTATTATTGTAGTCGCTACTTGTTTATGATATAGCGTTTCAACTACTTTTTGAAAAGAAAATCCCATATCTAATTCTTTTGTGAGGCATTTGATATACTCAGAGCTAATTTTATCGAATGCCTTTTCGGCATCGATAAAAAGTAGCGCCGCTTTTTTTTCATTATGAGTTTCATAATATTCTATGATGTCAATCAGGGCCCTAGTGTTTTCTTTAAGTTGTCTTCCCGGGAGAAAACCTTTCTGGTCCGGTGATATCCAGTCTTTCAGGAAAGTTTTCATTCTCTCTGCCATGATTGTCGTAAAAATCTTATAGTCTAAGTTGAGTAATGAGATTGGCCTGTAGTTTTTGGGGTTCTCTTTTCCCCCTTTGTCTTTATATATCAGGGTGGTGTTGGCCATTTCCCATGTTGGTGGGATTCCCTTTCCTTCTCTCACTCCGTTGTATATTTCGAGTAGTCGGGGTGCTAACTCTGATTTATACGTTTTGTAGAATATGGCTGTGAAGCCATCTGGGCCGGGAGCTTTATTGGCTTTTTGGGTGTCTATACTTTTGTCAATTTCGGCCATGGTAATAGGGTCATTTAATAGTTCCCTTTGTTTCTCAGTGATTTTGGGGATTTTTAGTTTGCAAATATATTCAACTATTGATTCTTTTGGTGTATTTTCTTTCTTATACAGGTCATGGTAGAATTCTTAGTAAATACCTCCGCTATTTTTCCTTCTTCAGTGATGGTTTTCCCGCTGCTCTTTATCTTGGTTATATAGCTTTGTGCTTTTTTGTCCTTTAGTTTTTTGGAGAGCCATTTACCAATGTTGTTTGCGTTCTGGTAGTGATTAGCTTTTATGTATTTTAGCTGCCTCTCCAAATTTTCTGTTTGGAGGAGTTGTAACTGTTTTTCAGTATATCTACCTCTCTCAGGGCCTTTTATTACCTGGTTTCTTTTTAGCCATCCCTTCCTTTATCGTTAGCTCTTTTATTATTTCTTCCTCTTTCTTTTTACGTTGTTTAGTCTTTCTGCTGTTTAATTGGATTAAATTCCCTCGTAGGACGGCCTTCATCGCATCCCACTGGTTTATTCTGCTAGTTTCCTCTCCCTGGTTTATCTCCCAATATTCATTTAGTTGTGTTCTTATCAGGTTGATGTCACATTCTCTTTTTAGCAAGCTGTCCTTCAGCCTCCATCTAAATTCTTTTTTCCTGCCTTTAAAGCTTAACTCCAGTGCATTATGATCCGAGAGTAAGTTAGTTAGTATCTCTATTTTATTCACTCTAGTTAGTGTTGTTTTCGAGATCCAGGCCATATCTAGCCGCGCCCAAGTCTTGTGTCTCGCTGAGAGGTGTGTATAATCCCTTTCCTCCCCTTTGTGATGTCGCCACACATCTACTAAATTGAGATTTTCTAGTTCGGGGAGGAATTTTTGGGGAAGTTGACTACTCTTGTTTATTTTGCCCCTTTTCGTTTTTAAGTGAGTTTTGTCTAGCTCAATGTTAACTACTCCATTGAAGTCCCCGATTATAATTAATTCGTCATATTGTTGGCTCTTGATTCGATTTTTAAGCTCTCTAATGAATTTAAGTTTGGGGTCATTTGGGCAGTAAACATTGCATATCAATATCTTTGAACCATTTATTTCAACAATTATCCCCAAATATCTTCCCTCCATATCTTTAAAAACAAAGTTGGATGTCAGGCTGTGTTTAACATATGTGGCCACTCCCCTTTTTCTCCTCTCCAACCGAATAATGCACTTTCCCAAGCTTTGGTTGTTCCACCAGTCTCACATGGCGACTGGATATATGTATTTCTTGGAGGGCCACCACATCATAGTCTTTCCCCTTTAGATGTTCTACCGTTCGTTTCCTTTTTGAAGGGGAGTTCCACCCGTTGATGTTATTTGAAAAGATCCTGAGCGATGTCATCTTGTGGGTCTGCTTCCATAACATCTCCTGAGGTTCTATCTTTGATTTCTACTAATTGGTAGTTTTCGGGAGAAAACTTTCGAGTCTTTTAAATTTCTTTGTATCTGCAGCGCCGGGGGATCGATCTCTTCCAATGCATTTTCCTCTTCCTCTTCTTCCTCGTCTTCTATCTCACCATCTTCCCCGTCTTTCTCTCTATCTCTTTCTCTCCAGGAATTTCCTTCCTGGTTTGATGTATTTGATTCTCTTTGATTGTTTCTCCCTGTCTGTTCTTTTTCGAAATGGTTATGATAGAAGGCTCTTGCCTTATCAACTGAGTTCAGCCAGTATTTGGTATCTTTAAGGGTTACCGTGAGACCCTCCAGTTTCTCCCACCTGAAGCGGATCTTTTTCTTTTTTCAGGATTTCTGTCAGGAAGGTGTACTTCCTCCTTCTATTAAGTGTTTGTCGGGACACTTCCCTCAAAAAGATGACTCTCTTATCTTTGAAGAATACTGGTCTTTGCGCACTTTTTTTGGAGAATAGTGTCTCTCATGCTTTTTCTTGTGAATGTCACAATGGTGTCTTTCGGAGTATTGTGTTTCTTTGCATACTCGGTTCTCAATCGGTACACTCTGTCTATCTCTGTATTTAGCATTGTTTCATCCATTTCTATTCTCCAATGATACTGATTATTATTTGTCTGATGTCCTCTTCTCTGGACTCAGCCAGGTTTCTGATTCTTAATTGCAGTTCCAGTGCCTTATTTTCCAGTGATTCCACCTGGTCTTGTAGTCTTTGAGTTGTAGCATCCACTTGTTCCATCTTGTTTTCCAGCTTCGCCTGTGATTTGTACATGTGCTGGTTGTCTCTCTTCATCCTTTCCATCTCTTCTTTCAATGTTTTGAAGTCTTCCTTCATCTCTTTTTTCATACCTTTTATTTCCGTTTGTAGCTCCTGGTGTTGCCTGGTTTGCTGCTGAGCTAAGTTCCTGATCTCCTGGAGGAGAGTATCTCTGAAGCCCAGATCCTCGGAGAGTGATTCTCTCCGTGCTGGTCCTCTGGTCCCTTGGCTCCCTCTCCCTCTGGTAGCATACATTTCTCCGTATAGGGTGGGTTGACCGTCCGTTTGGCGACCCCTTGGCAGCCCTTGTTATTTCCCCGTATGCCTTGTGTCTAGATACGCTACTGGCCGTATCTTACCTGCCTAGGCTGTGGAGAGCTGCTCCGTTAAGTGCGTGGGTGGCTCTTCCCTTCTTCTTTTTGGGTCGCTCTTTTCCCAACTTCTGGTTTCCCAGTCCAGTCTCCTCAGCTTCACGTGCCTCTGCAGTGCCCTGCAGTGCCTCCGTGTGTTCTTTTCTTCTTCTTCTTTTCCCCCTCTTCTGCTTTTTCCCTTGTCGGGGGTCTCGCGAGATCTCCCAAATCTCCTCTAGTCTCCTGTTATGGTGCTAAGCTCTTCACTTCCGTCTCTCCCCCCTCTCTCCCCCCTCTGGTCTTGTTTCAGTCTCGCGTTGCTCGTCAGCGTTTTCAAGGTCGTCTCTCCCAACCATGCGGCCGTTCTCCCTGATCTCCCTCTGTTTCAGTTTGTGAGCCTGGCCCTGCTTCGTGGGGCGGGGTGGAGGGAGTTAGTATCTTCAGAGTATGGGAGGTCCAGGGCACCAGGATCCGAGAAGCCGGCGGCTTGCGGGCTACAGGGCTGCGGGGAGGCGGGGGGGTGAGTTGCTGAGCTTGCAAGGAAGGGGGTCCGCAGACAGAGCAACGTGTGCGGTGCGCGCACTCACTCACCTACCCAGGCGATCGGTCGCAGTCTCACTCGTCAGACATTCGGGATCTGGGTACAAAGGTACAAGGTGATTTGCTTGTTTGCCCTTCTGTCCTTCAGTCTTGATGTCTCTCTGAGCCTTCCGTCTAATCAAGCTGTTTCCTCTTGTCTGCTCTTGGGTTTTCCCTTGCCTTGGCTGAAAACTCCTTATTATTTCTCTCTGGTGTGTGCTGGCTCCCGGAGGGATGTCTGAGAAGCCCTTTTGGGTTTCTCTCCTCTGGATGGAAGGCCTGACCCGGGGGCCGTTGCCGGGCGATTTACCTGCCGCCTTGAGGGTGGCTCGGCTTTTCACCATCGGCCGGTCCCTCCCAGGTTGCTGCCCCTTTGGCGCCTCAATCCGCGTCTTTTTGGGGAAAGGGAAGATCCCTTTGGCCTTTCCAACCTGGATGTCTCGTCGGAGCTCCGATGAGGCACGTCTCCCTCCTGCTGGGAGCCAACCGGAAGTCTCATTTGGGATTTTTTTCAATATACTTTGTCCCCTAATTTCTCTGTCTAGAATATTTTGAAACATACGTATGTATACATCTATCTTATGTAAGGCAAGGGCAGGCTTGGGGGCCAAAATTATCGGTTATGATATGATATGACTCCTGGGGAAGTTAAAAAAGTTGTTTCTCAGAGAAGGGAAAGCACCAATATCACACTAGGTCTTTTGTCACTCCACTCAAGGAAGGTACCGTATTTTTCGGACCATAAGACGCAGTTTTTTCCTCCCAAAGTAGGAAGAAAAATCAGCTGCGTCTTATGGAGCGAATACACTAACCTGGAGGGGGAGGCTGGAGCAGAGGGGGGACCGCTGTAAGAACGCTGTAAGCGCGCAGCCGGCGAGGCCCTCCTCCTCGGCAGAGGCGCTTCTTCCTGACGTCACTTCGTCGCGCCTCTGACGAGGAGGGGAGGGAGGCGGCCGCGCTTACAGCGTTCTTACAGCGCGCGGCCGGCGAGGCCCCCTCCTCCTCGGCAGAGGCGCATCTTCCTGAAGTCACTGTCGCGTCTCTGACGAGGGAGGAAGGGAGCGGCCGCGCTGTAAGAACGCCCGGAAAGAGGCCAGAGGGAGGGAGGGAACTCTTCCTCCTTCCCTCCCTCCTTGTGGCCTCTCTTCGGGCCTCCCCTTACAGCGCGCGCCTCCTCCTCTGCAGAGGCGCATCTTCCTGACGTCACGAAGATGCGCCTCTGGCTTCGGGCCCTTCCTCTGCTGCTGCTGTTGCGGCTGCTGCTACGGCTGCCGCGGCGTCGCCGTGGGGGCCGCCCTCCAGGCCTCCCCCCTCCTCCTCGGGTCCGTGAGCGGCGAGCCCGCCCCACGAGTCCCCTCTTCCGCCCCCGTTCCTCCTCGCCGCCCGGCTGGCTGCAGCGACACGGCGGAGAGTATGGGCATGCGCAGGAGCCGCCGGGGAGCCGCCGGAGGCGCGAATATAGCGTAAGTACATCACGGGCCCCCTCTGCTCCAGCGCCTCCCCCCTCCATGTTAGTGTAGCCAGCCCCCAATCCCCCCCCCCAATTTTCCTCCTCAAAAATCAAGGTGCGTCTTATCAGCAGGTGCGCCTTATGGTGCGAAAAATACGGTAATGGGTTCTTTTTGGTATTAAAAAGCTGGTCTGAGTCCCTCGATAGAGGTGAGAAGGTCGGTGTACTAAAGTTTTAAATAAATAAATAATACTGTTTTTGTTGTTTACCTGTGCTGAATAAGGGATGCTTGAAGTAGCAGCCATTTATCTTGCCATTTTTGGTAGGAAGAAACACCTGAAATAAGATTATTTCTGAGTTCACTAAAGCTCAAGCTTTATTGCTTTGTTTATCACAGATACTCTATTGCAATCTAACCCTGAAGGTCTTCAGCTTTTGTTTTAGAAGGCAAGGAGGAGGGGGAAACTAAAAAGGATTTGTAAAACGGAGCTTCTTTTTCAGAGGCTTTGCTAAGTGGGGTATGTCTGTATGCTGTGCTTGTTGTTTGTTTTAAATAGGTGATGCACTAGCAGTTTCTAGGCTATGGTTTTAATAAAGTCTTCATGCTCTGCTATGTGGGAGAGGCCAGGAACAAAAGGGGGAGGGTAGATGAAATTATGTTCCTGTTGCCAAGGAGATAAAATATATGGAGTAGGCCCAACCCCAGTAAGAGAATTCTGAAGAAATAAATTATACCAATTCCCCTGAGATGATGTAATCATACATTTTTTCACTGGTTCACATTCCAGCTTGATTTTTAACAATTTGTACAATGTCCTAATCAAGTGCTCATTATATGTGAATCATTTAACATCAAATTCAGTTTTTGTTTTGTTTTCCAAAGTCAAATAATTATATCTATTTTAAATGTTTTTAGCCTCTGTCCATATTGGAGTCAATTGAGGTCATGGCCATCTGTTAATTTTTGTATGTTTGTGATCTATGTTAAACATTTTCTCAGAGTAATAAATCTTCATTTGTCAACCACTTATCATCTGTTTGTTATCAGTCTTGTCAAATGCTTCTTTGTGTGGAGATGCACATAGATATCTTAAACTAGGTTTGTATCTCCAGTTGGCCCTTCACATTTGTGGGAGCCAGGGAGAACCCCTTGCCAGTGTGGAAAAACTGTTAATATCTACTGGACCCTCGCAGGTCAGGGAGGAAAAATGGGGCACCACTGTGAATTCCACAAGACTTGCTTGCCTTCACCAAGTCTCTGCTTTTGAAAGGAGAAACAACAAAAAAGTACACACCTCCCCTCCTTCCAATGGCAGAAGTTGATGGCTGGCATGGAAATGCATTTCCCCCTGTTGATTCTAAAGGCTCTAATTCTCACACATAGACACACACACACACACACACACACAAAATTTACTCTGCATTCCTGCATTGGGCTAGGAGGGGAATGAGCAGCAGGCATTGCCCTAGCCTAGATAAGCCCTTCTTGGCACCTGAGGCAATTATTTCCTCCTCTTCCTCCCAGCAGCGCCTTCTCCCTCTCGCCGGTTCCGCCCCTCCCTTATGTGAAGGGAGGAGGGGGGGAGCCGCCGCCGCGAGGGAAGAAAGCGCCGGCGGAGAGTCCTGCCGGCACGGCGGCTCAGGCGTCTTTCCCCCGCCGCCCGGCTTGCCCGCGCTCAACGGGAGCCGGGGCGGAGGAAAAGCGCCTGAGCCGCCCTGGGGCGGGACTTCCGCCGGCGCCTCTCCCTCTCGCCGCTGGCGGAACCGGCGAAAGGGAAGGGAAGACAGACAGGCGCAGAGAGGGCAGCCCTGTTGCCTGTCTGTCTTCCCTTCTCCGAAGAGGCTGCTGCAAAGGAAACCGCGAGATCCCCTTGCAACAGCCTCTTCGGAGAAGGGAAGACAGGCCGGCGCAAGAGGGCTCCCCTTTGCGCCTGCCTGTCTTCCCTTCTCCAAAGACCCGGCTGCAAGGGGATCTCGCGGTTTCCTTGGCAGCCGGGTCTTCGGAGAAGGGAAGACAGGCAGGCAACAGGGCTGCCCTCTCTGCGCCTGTCTGTCTTCCCTTCTCCGAAGACCCGGCTGCAAGGGGATCTCGCGGTTTCCCGTGCAGCAGCGTCTTCGGAGACGGGACGACAGGCAGGCAACAGGGCTCCCCTCTCTGCGCCTGCCTGTCTTCCCTTCTCCAAAGACCCGGCTGCAAGGGGATCTCGCGGTTTCCTTGGCAGCCGGGTCTTCGGAGAAGGGAAGACAGGCAGGCAACAGGGCTGCCCTCTCTGCGCCTGTCTGTCTTCCCTTCTCCCTTTCGCCGGTTCCGCCAGCGGCGAGAGGGAGAAGGCGCCGATCCCGCCCCAGGGCGGCTCAGGCGCTTTCTCCGCCGCCCGGCTCCCGTTTGGCGCGGGGCAAGCCGGGCGGCGGGGGAAAGACGCCTGAGCCGCCGTGCCGGCAGGACTTCCGCCGGCGCTTTCTTCCCCTTCCTCTCGCGGCGGCTCCGCCCCTCCTCCCTTCACATAAGGGAGGGGGCGGAACCGGCGAGAGGGAGAAGGCGCTGCTGGGAGGAAGAGGAGGAGGATGGAAGGCGCCGCTGGGAGGAAGAGGACGAAGAGGAGGAGGATTCCGGGCCCCTTTTGAGCCCCTCTTCGCCCAGCCAGGAGCCTCTTCGCCCAGCCAGGAAGCCACGCCATGCCTGCCGCCCGAGGTACTTTACTTTCGGGTACGGCTTATATAAGCCGACCCCTCTGACACCCCCGATACGTCTTACAATCGGGGGTGTCATACTTTCGGGGAAACACGGTAGGTGTCCCATGAAGGAGGAAGATAGTTATATGTAAACTCTCATAACCCTGCCCTTCCTCCACTCTTTGTGTTCTGCCTTTCCTTAGCTTCTTAAGCCGCTTCTTAGGTGGCCAGAGAACTGACGGTTCAGGCAGGAAGTGTTCAGGTATGGAACACCGGGGAGGGAGGCGGGGTTATCTGCAAAAAGATTATGTAAAACACTTGAAAGTTCCAAATGGTGCAGACACAGTATAACCTATTTGTGAGTTCATAGATGATCACTCGAAGAATTACAGTTACAGGTAATACCCTATCCTCAAGCTACCCATAATTTCGTACTCAAAACATGTCCTCAACTTATATATGAGATTGATTTATACACACACACACACTAGTTATATTTATAACTACTCTTCACTAATATACAATAACAGTTCTTTTTCAAATAAAAATATCTGAAGGATGTTTCTGACCTTGAGCTGAGTTCCTTTCCATTGCACTCAGTAGATTCTGCCCTGACAAGATTTTGGCATCTGCATGCTTATATGATTTGCAACATCTAATACCAAATCTAGAGGGATTATTTGTCCCTTTCTGTACAATTGTGCACGGAGTGGTGATGGCGATGACCAGCTTGGGGACTATCTCAAAAAAGGTGCATGACATGTAATAGCTTCAAAGCATTTATTTTTGTAACTAAATTGTGGAATGTACTGTGCTCTTTCTGTTTGCAGAGCAAATAGTTCTTCCAGGCAAATGGGGGCAATACATAATCATAATCATCTTTATATCCCACTACCATCTCCCCAAAGGGGACTTGGGGTGGCTAACATGAGGCCAAGCCCAAAATTACAGTATAGCAAAATAAAATACAAGAAGCAAAAATACCATCAGAATAAATACATGAAATAACAAACAGTTTCAAAATAACATGACAGAGAAATAGAACACAGTGGGCGGGCCAAATGTACCAGGAATAAAATTGATAAAACCCTGGATGGGATATGTAGAATGTCTTTCTAAGGGAGGAACACAAAAGGATCGGAACAGTAGAGTTCGGCCTTAATTAAGAGTGGGGGGAAAGTGTCTCATGAGAACGGAGCAGTAGTTGGAACAGACTGCATATGGGAAATATACAGATTCGGAAACATACAGATTCAGAAACATATTTTAATCATGTATAAATATAGAATGTAGTACTAAATATGCTATTTATACAGTAGTGTCAAATACTTCACTATATCATTTTGTATCTTACATAAAAGAATGAAGATAATATATCAATCTGTAGTTACAAATAATGAAGATAATAATGAGTCAGCAGAGAATCTTCTGTTCTTTGTAATTTTTCAGAAGAGTAAGCTCTTTGAAATGGCACCAAAAGGCCAGTTGTGAAAGAGATAGAAAGCGGCCTTTCTTTACTTTTTATAATACTGTATACAGATTGATTTAGAGAATACATTTCAAGATCAGTCATTGCCTTTTTTGTCAGCTCTTAACTTGCCATAAGCCTTTCATTTAATTAACTGTAAATGAAAGTTATTTAAGTTCATTTGATTAACTTTAAGTGAACAGAGCTTTTCAGTGTAACAGAGTCAGACTTCTGCAAACTTTAACTTTAGCTCTGTGAGTCATATTCGTATGTGTGTCTATGGAGAAAAGCCCATGATAGTAGGTATCTGGCACGGATACTTGGAAACACAGTCCACTCCCTGGAATGCTTCACATGTCTACAGATGAAATGTACGCTGTTCCTTTTTTGGTAAAGTATTGATCACATTAATTTCTTTAAAATCTCATTGGATTGGAACAGTGGAATAGGCATAAAATGGCCCTTTTGTAATCATCTGCATGTTATTTAGAAATAAACCTCACTGAGTTCAGTGGAATTAACTCAAATAAGGTATATAGGAATGCCATCTGAAAGTTTGGTTGTCCAAGTTCAGTTGACACACAAAGTTATATAGACTCAAAAGCAAAGGCTTCTTAATTTTTCTGTACAGTTATGGTGGAGAAAGAAAATTGAGGAAAAAATGTACACAGAAGGCAGTTTTGTTCTTGGAACTAGTTATTTTTGGAATAATGTAGGAGGATATGTACTTTCCCTCTGATAATTGCGGTTTTTAAATAGTTGTGAAACGTTTGGTTTTTATTAAAAGTATCTAACAGACATTGTGCAATAAAATGAAAATTATTCATTTGATAAGTATTTGTGATGTAACAAACAAACAAAAATACAACAAGGAATTCTTTGTTTTCAGGACACAAGCCTTTGAATGCAGTTGTTGTGTCATGTTAATTTTAAGCTGCATGGTGTTCAGTATCCTTTGTGTGACATTGACCTAGGTATGTTGCCTTCTATGTTAGATCTGGCACAATAATCTTTATACCATCTGATTTGAGCTTTTACTTGGCAACTGAAAGTCAAAGCAAGGATGTTTATATAAAATTGTTTCCCACTCAGTTCCGGAACATGATAAATTGTCTCATTTTTTCCAATTTGAAATAAATCAAACTTGGAAATTATATTGTCATTCTTTTAGAGCATTTTACCTTTTAATAATATTAATGTCTTGTTTCTGGGCTAAATTCTTGTCAAACATTTGTCTGCAATTGGTAGATTGTATGCAAGATTGAATATAATGATCACTATCAGTTTACTGTGGAAGCTTCCATTCCCAGCTGTCTTCCTTTTGAGAGTACAGGGAAATGGTTAGGAAGACGAATGTATCAGGAGACTTGGTAGGGAGGGAAAGGAACACCAGGGACTGCCATTGAATTTGTTCTTAAAATCAAGCAGGGCTAGAAATAAGAAGACAGATTATTTGGTTATTTTCTGTCTTATATAAGTTATTCCTATTAGTTCCTCCATAACCACCTGCTTCTTATTGAGTTATAACTTGCTACCTGTAAAGCTTGCAGTTCACTTTGTTTCTAGTATGTCATAAACAGCCTGGGAGAAAAATCCTGTGGTGATGTAGATGATAGAGGGAAAAATGCATCTCTTTTTCAGCATTTCTTTTGATGTTAGGTACACTTTAGAAATGACTGGTACAGAGTGGCACATATCCCTACTCGAAGTGATTTTGGTAAAAATATTTAATTCACAATATTTAATCTAAACCTTAAAAAGAATTATATCATGTTAGCAACTTACTCTCATAGAAATGTAACTTCCAGTATAGAATGAAGGGACTTTTTTTTTGTAAACCTAAGGCAAATACAGAACTATTTGTAATTGATTCTATATGGTCTGGAATTATAGGATTCCTTACATAACAGACATTGTGTAAGAGGGTTGCAACACATATGCGTACATTAATATATTAATTACCTTTTGTGAAGCTGTGGGCAACTCCCCTTCAAAGCCCCCCCCCCAACACACACACAGATACACACGCAGTTGCAGTGGGTGTGAGGCAAACAGAAGCATAGCTGAAGGAAGAGCTTAGGAGCAGCTAAAAAGGGGGGGAATGCCCTCTACATTATTTCAATACCTCAATAACAATGCCCAATCCAGCTGGGCCAGGGAACATGAGGTGTTTCAAAATTATAATGCAGCATCCTCGGAAGTTGTGAGTAACAACAGGGGCCTCCAAATCCCAAGTGAACCATTCCCTGAAATAGCAGTTTGGATTTGTGTCCTTTTGGTAACCAGATAAGTGCACCAGTAATATTGGGAACACTTGGGGAATTCCAGGGGGTAGATGCTGAGTAGGAAAACACTTTGACCCTCTTTGTTCTCATCTATCTTGCCTTATGTCTGCACCTCCTTCATTGAGACCAGGTGTGGCCAGACAATAGAGGAAAGGAGACCTCAGCCTCCAACACCAAATCTCCGAACTAGGGCCCTCACAAGAAGCACAAGAAATACAACACAGAAGGGACTGAACACCAAATTCTGCTTTGATGTAGTATCCACATTTCAATTCTTAAGTCACAGCTGGCATCTGAATGCAGTATCTGCTGCCTGGCATGAAACCGTGTATGTGGCTACTTTTAATAGCAATCCTTGGTGCAGGAGGTGCATAAGTTACTGTTCTAGGAAGAGGAGGATAATCTATTGTGTCTACAGATGGAACACTTATAGTACACAAACCTAAAGACGGATTGGCTAAGCTAGTCCAGCATTGACTGAGGAGAATGCGTTTGGAAAGGTTCATGATCACAGCAGTTCTGAGATAACTGGAAGTGGACCTTTCCACCTCTCCAGCAAATGCCTAGCTACCAAGGTTTGTCTCCAGATATCTATCAAATACCTTAGATGCTTTCACTCTACATCTTCTCACCAACAGCAATGCTACATAGACTGATGGGAAAGATTCAGAGAGAAATGTGGTAGTTGTGATCCTGGTAGTACCAGCCTGGTTCAGAAAACACTGGTTCTCTGAGTTTTGCAGCATTTGACATCAGCTGGAAGTCAAACTGAAGAAAACGGAAGTTTTCTACCAGCCCGCACCACAGGAAGAACACCATCATCCCCACGTCAGCATAGGCAAATCTGTGCTTAAGTCTGTTTAGCAGTTCACCTACCTGGGAAGCATCATCTCTTCAGATGCCAAGATTGACAAAGAGATAGATCACAGATTAGCAAATGCATATAGTGCATTTGAAAGGCTTCACAAAAGAGTCTGGAGTAACAAGCACCTGAGGCAAAGCACAAAAATCAGTGTGTACAGAGCTATTGTACTGTCTATTCTCCTATATGGGTCTGAAACATGTGTTACCTATCGCCAACACCTACGGCGACTCCCCTGAGATGAACACTTTCATCAAAGGCTTCACAAAAGCTGTCTTGAGGCAAAGCACAAAAATCCTAAATATACACTGGACTGACTGTAACAAATGTTGCTGGCTTGAGCAAGCAGGGATCATCAGCATTGAGAACACAGCTGCGCTGGGCAGGGCACATCTCTAGGACGGAGGTCCACGCCTCCCAAAGACACTACTCTATGGTGAACTCATCATGGGTCAGTGCAAGAGAGGCGCCCCAAAAAAGAGTTAAAAGGCCTCCCTGAAACAACATCTCAGGCTTGGCCAGATTGATCACCAAAAATGGTTCACCCTGGCCTCACATTGGGAGGCATGGAGACGAACTATCCACAATGCTGCAGCCTCTTTCGAGAAGTCATACCGAACGAGTCTCAAAGAGAAACGACAACACAGAAAGAACCTCAACCTGGAAACAACATCACCCAAGGAGACTTTCTGCTGTGCTTTCTGCAACTGGACTTGCCTATCTCAGATTGGCCTTTTTAGTCATCAACGCGCTTGTAGAAAGCGTGGGACGAGTCCTTCTTGAATCTTCGTTCGGGAAGAAAAGCCAAGAATCTGCCACTACTACGGTAGTATGCTTGGATCTTCTGTCACAGGGGCATGCACATTGCCTCAATCCAGCATGATAAGAGTATTCCATAAATGGGATGTCCTCAATGGTGAAAACACTCAATGGTAGGCCTCTGAAGGTGATCATAGAGTTTGGGTAATATAGGAGGTAGACACCTCTTTCAGATTACCTAGCCAGAACTTGTTCAGGGCTTTATTGGTTATCTAACACCTTGAATTGGGCTGAGGAAATGACAGAGGCCTCTGCATAAATTAGATGGAGTCTTTATGCTGGTTAATAGCATAATGCTTTGTGATTAGCAGACATGGTCAGCATTGGTGAAATAAAAAACTGGCTCTTTAAGAAAAATGTTTAGTGCTAGTTTGTTATTTCTTCTTTGAAGTTTCCCTCCCCCATTTTCTTTTCAATACTAAGCTTTAGGTTCTGTAGAATAGTAGGTTAGTTGCTTATTGAGTATAACCCAAGATTCAAAATTTTGTAATAAATGGTATTTTAAGTGACTGTTAGAGATAATTTCCACATTAATTCCTGTAAAACCTTTCAACAGCAAAACAAGTTGAAGATGTACTTGAGGGTTCAATTATCTTCCAGTGATTAAGGAAGGTAGAAGTGGAAATTTACTGTACTAAAATATCAGTTTGGTTGGCTTCAACCACCCAAGACCAGGATTGTGGTAAACCTCTCTAAAGACATGCCTTAATGTGTTCATTTGCTGGGTTCCTGTGATTTAATCTTACTTTATGATTTTCAGTATGCAGATAATCTAAATGTCAGTCTTTTCTCTAGATTATATTAAACGTTTCACCCTCACATTTTTGTGTATCTGGCAGTAATACTAGTTCGAATTTCTAAACATTTATCTGATCTAGTAACTTGGCTTCATTACCCTGATTCTTTCTCTCCATCTGTATATTTATAGATGTGATCTTTTTGGAATGTGGCTTGTGGTTCATTTGCTTAGTGTTCTATGTCCTTTTAAAACAATGATTTAGCCTGTAAAATTGTAGCTGAAAGGGGGAGGTGGTTGTCATGGGTAACCAAATTACAAATGTATACACATTTTACAGAACTCTTCTTGTAAATCTTGCGGTTTTAGGATTTCATTTATATGTATTTGTGTACATTTAGCACATTGACACATTATGGAAAGATGTCCTTAATAAAGTTATTTATGAAGACTGTTGCATGTCCTATGAATACACAACTACCCATTGAAATGATCCCATGTCTTTGACATGAAATGATTGTTCAAATAAGAATATCTTGGCATCATCTCTAAAAGATTCTCTGTTCCACAGCAGGAAAAAGTGACTATTCAGATATCTTTACCATTTGTGTCTGACACACACAGAATGTTGTCTCTTGTTGTATCTGACACACACGGTATGTAGCTATGTTGTTAATTGCTATGTTTAAAGATTTTATTGGCAACTGTGCAGACTTCCAAATAGCTAATGAAAAATAAACATCAGTTTAACAGGATTCTTGAATGAGGAGACATTTCAGATCTCATAGAGAAGAAGCTTGTTGGGTTGTTCCTGAGGACTAAAAATGCTGATGCTGAAACACTGGCTTGATTCTGCTTGTTGCAATCTGTTTTAAATGTTGTTTTATTTATGTCCTGCCCTTTTCCTGATATAGAATCCAAGACAACTCACAATGTTAAAATACAGGCAGCCCCTGAATTACAAACATCCAAATTATAAATGACTCATAGTTGAGAATGGGGGTGAGACAACTGGAAGTGAGAGAAATCTAACCCTAGGAAGGGAAATTCACTCCTGTAAGAATTATCATGGGGAAAAGGTGTCTCAACTGTTGCAGTGCAATAAATGAATGTAGAATTTGTGCAATGACAACTGAAATGGCTCTGGATTACGAGACTGGATCGTGTGATTTTAATAATGTAACTGTTTATATGTTTTAATTTTTTGGTTTTAACATAAATGTTATTTTATTGTATGTTTTTACGGCATTGGGTTGTTGTCAATGTGTAAGGCTGCTCTGAGTCCCCCTTGGGGTTAAGAAGGGCAGGGTACACATGTGGTAAATAAAGAAGCAGAGGGGTGGTCAGTCTTGCCTCCTGTGGCAGGGAATTCCACACCAGACATGTCTGTGATGGGACCAAGAGGAGGCCCTTCCCCAAAGATCCCCCATCCTGTTTGTATCTGCCTTTATCTGACGAGCTGCACATTACTAAGTTTGTAAACAACAATTACATTTTCAAAGACAACACTTTGAAGAAATAATTTAATTCTTAACCTGATTCCATTAAAATCCACAAGTTAAGTTCTGCCGTAAAAGAACAGGCTAGATGCCTTCAGTTGTTAAGTAGATATTAAACCATATAGACCAGGGTTGCTCATTAGGTCGATCGCGGAGCTGCAACTGGTCGATCGCGTTGCGTGGAGGAGGGACCAACCGAGCAGCTTAGCCTGGAGGAGGCAGGAAGCAGGGAGGAGAAGAAGGACAGAGCACAGAGGGAGGGGGGGGGGGTGAGAGAAGGAGCGCCATCCAGCCATGGCCCTCTCATTCCCGCCAAAAGAGTAGGGGAAATGGTGTGTGTGACGTGAGGTCGCCGCCGTGACACGCACACTCATTTTCCCTACCTTTTGGCAGGAATGAGAGGGGCGTGGCTGGCTTGTGCCCCCTCCTTCACTCTGCCCTCCTACTTCTCTCCTCGCCTGCTTCCATTGCTTGCAGGCGAGGGGATTGGGCCTGGGCGGCAAGTAGCTTTGCGCTGCCCCTCATGTGAGGCATGGAAGGGAGGCTGCAAAGCCCCTGCCTGGGCAAGGAGGCTCTAGAGTGCTTCCTGGCCGCCCTCCTCGCTGCCAGGCAGCACGGCGTGACTGCTCCGCAAGGTAAGTGAACTATACATCCCAGCAACTCCAACACCCAAAAGTCTCGGTCTATTTTCCCCAAATTTCCCCAGTGTTCATATTTGGGCATATTGAGGATTCGTGCCAAGTTTGGTCCAGATCCATCATTATTTGAGTCCACAGTGCTCTCTGGATGTAGGAGAACTACAACTCCCAAACTCAAGGTCAATGCCCAGCAAAAAGAAAGGAACACCGAATTATCAATTACAAAACGCGATAAATAGTTGGTTATACAATGTTTAGTCACATCCAAGTTCAAACAATCAATAGTGTATCAACTTACTCACGCATGAATACAAATAAAGTGGAATGGAAGGACCAGGAGGGTCAAATCAAAGTCCATAATAGTCATAGGGTTATATCCCAATGTTCATAGTAGCAACGTGCAGTGGAGCCGTTTGAGTGCGTAGTTGGGGCCGGGTTGACGGAAGTCACCGGGTTCCCGCTCCGTTTCGTGCTTCAAGGCACTTTTTCAAAACCCAAAATTATAATCAGGCTTCAAGGGCATCCACATGTCTAGAATAACAATAGAAGTGTCCAGGTAACAGCAAGCTAGTCCAAACAGAGGAATTATCAACAATGCAAACAATTAATAACGCAATGATACATACCAAATAGGCTTGTTCAAACTGCACGGCCAAACTCAGGGGAGTAAGGCACAGAATAATACAAAAGCAGAGTATTTAACATGAATCACTAATTAGTTATCTAATACAACGTGTATACAAGATCATCAAGAGTTAATTGAGTAAAGCAGCAATGGATAAACCTTCGTTTAACCCTAAAGGGTATTCGGTGGATAAGGCGGCGATAAGGCGCGTTTCAGCCCTTAAGAGAGCTAATTGGTGATCAGAGTGGGAATGAGGGGTTATTCTTTCAATACAGGTGAATTTGAGATCCTCAGGACGATGTTTAAAGTTAAAGCAATGGGAATACAGAACCGAGTCTTGTTTACCCGTTCTCACATTGGATTTATGTTCCGAAATTCTCAGTCTGAAAACTCTTTTGGTCTGTCCTATGTAAATGAAGGGGCGGGGACAACTGCACCGAAGGGCATAGACCAGTCCAGAACTATTGCAGGTTGCGAAACATTTAACCTGTATCTCTGTGTTAGCATGTACATTCCTAATGATACGGTCCCTACTGATGTTTTGACAAGCACTGCAGTGGCCACAATCCTGCGAGCCAGGAGTAAGGGAGCTGGTTAAGGGTTGCGTGTTGAAGGTGGAGTGGATAAGAATGTCCTTAATATTATGAGTACGTTTAAACGCAATTAAGGGAGTCCTCTCTAAGCCAGAAATGTCTGAGACTAAATCCCAGTGTTTCATAACAATACTTCTAAGTTGAGCACTATGCGGGGTGAGGGTAAGTGGCCAAACCACTCTGTCCATAGTTGGTTTGGGATGTGTCCTCAAAAGGGAATTCCTGGGTGTTCTAGAGGCCTTCATTCGAGCCCTGAGTAAAGACTGTTTAGGGTAACCCCTATGGGCTAAATCCGAAATAAGAGAATTGGCAGCCCTTTCAGTACGCTCTGCTGGTCTCATGAGAATTCAGTGTGCCAAGTTTGGTTAAATTCCATCATTGGTGGATGCTCTTTGATTGTGGGTTAACTAGAAATTCAAGCAACTACAACTCCCAAATGACAAAATCAGTTGCTTCAAACTACAAGGAAGGAGATTCCCCCTGAACATGAGGAAAAACTTTCTAACTGTGGGAGCTGTTCAGCAGTGGAACTCTCTGCCTCAGTGTGGTGGAGGCTCCTTTGGAGACTTTTAAACAGGCTGGGTGGCCATCTGTCTGAGGTGCTTTGTGATTTTGCTGCATGAAGGCAGAAGGTCCTTGGACTAGAGATGGTTATTATTATTATTATTATGGCTGGATGGCCATACATACAAATACCGTATTTTTCGCACCATAAGGCGCACCTGCTGATAAGACGCACCTAGATTTTTGAGGAGGAAAATTGGGGGAAAAAAATGGGGGCTGGCTACACTAATATGGAGGGGGAGACACTAACATGGAGGGGAGGCGATGTACTCACGCTATATTCCCCCGGCAGCTCCACGCATGCCCAGACTCTCGCGCCGTGTCGCCCAGCCAGCCGGCGGCGGGAGGAACGGGGCGGAAGAGGGGACTCGTGGGCGGGCTCGCCGCTCACGGACCCGAGGAGGGGAGGCCACGAGGGCGGCCCCCATGGCGACGCAGCAGCAGCGGAAGGGCCGAAGCCAGGCGCATCTTCGTGACGTCACGAAGATGCGCCTGCCGGAGGAAAGGGGAGGCGGCCGCGCTGTAAGAACGCTGTAAGCGCGCGGCGGCGAGGCCTTCCTCCTCGGCAGAGGCGCATCTTCGTGACGTCACTTCGTCGCACCTCTGCCGAGGGAGGGGGGGAGGCGCACGCGCTGTAAGAACGCCCGGAAAAGAGGCCGGAGGGAGGGAGGGGAACTCTTCCTCCTTCCCTCCCTCCCTGCGGCCTCTCGGGCCTCCTTACAGCGCGCGCGCCTCCCCTTCCTCCCCTCGGCAGAGGCGCATCTTCGTGACGTCACGAAGATGCGCCTCTGGCTTCGGCCCTTCCGCTGCTGCTGCTGCGGCTGCTGCTACGGCTGCCGCTGCGTCGCCATGGGCCCCCCCTCGTGGCCTCCCCCCTCCTCCTCGGGTCCGTGAGCGGCGAGCCCGCCCCACGAGTCCCCTCTTCCGCCCCTCGTTCCTCCGCGCGCCGGCTGGCTGCTGCGACACGGCAAGAGTCTGGGCATGCGCTGGAGCCGGCGGGAGCCGCTGGGGCGCGCAAATATAGCGTGAGTACATCGCGCCCCCTCTGCTCCAGCGCCTCCCCCCTCCCTGCCTGCATCTTCGCTCCATAAGACGCAGCTGATTTTTCTTCCTACTTTGGGAGGAAAAACTGCGTCTTATGGTGCGAAAAATCTGATAATCCTTAATAAATTTGAAAATAGTTATATGTTTTACATTTTTGTAGTGGGTAGGTAGATCATTTTGACTTGGTTGTTTTATAAGTAGCTTGCATGCTGAAAAAGTGTGAGCACCCCTGATATAGACTTACAGACCATAGATTCAATTCTTTGCCCTTCTAGAAATGAGTGCAGGATTTCAGAAGATCTTAATCTAGATTCACTGTTGGTCTGATTTTAGAATAACACTTTTGCTTCTGTTTCTCTCAAAGTTCTTGTCTATTTTTGTTGACTTAAGAATACTCTCATCAAATACAATAACATTATGTTATGAGCTTGGAATGATAAGGAATGTAGGACCATATGAATCATTTCCTCCTTCTCTTTGATGGTTAGACACGGATGCCATCATTTATGTAGCCAGAACATTCTCCCTAAAAGTCAGACTTGAACTTATTTAACGGACATGGACATTTGATAAGTAGGTTAGAAAGGAAACATGGTGGACAAAGTGTACTGGTCAGGAGAATTCCAAACTGCATTATTTCATTGCAGATTCCACTTAAATTTCTTTTGAAAATAAAGAATACTCAAGGCTCTGTGTATAATGAGGAGGATGGACAAAAAAAGGGAGAAGAGTTTTTCAAAGACTTTTCAGGATTCACTGAAGAAGCTGCCTTTCTTTTTTTTTTTTTGGTAAGAAACCACTATTGAGAATGAATTCCTAGGACACTGGTTGGAATTCCTTGCATTAGTAGAAAAAAATTTCCAGTCTTGCTATAAATTTCAATATAGAGAATTCTAACAGCAAAAGATAATGTCCTGCAGAAGATAATTTGCCTTTGTGGATGTTGTATGGCTCTGTCTCATCCAGAGATTTAGAAAGTGATTTATTGCATTGCATTGTACTTACAAAGTCTCAGTTAAAACATTTATTCTGAGTTCTTGTAGGTATCAGAGAACCACAGGAATGGTTCATTGTTCACTTTTGAGTGGTGCACATAACTTTGGCTCAGATTCAACAGAATGCAGATTGACAAAGAAAGGGTGATGGGAGAAAAGAAAAGGGTCTTAACAGTCATATCGGTGAACTTTTTGGAGAGGGACATCTATGGTATGATAATGATAATCATAGGGTTTCTGTAATTAGTTACAGGAGGAACTGGGAACTGTGGCTCATCAAATATTGTTGGATTTCTGCTTCCATGAGCCCTGGCTTCCAAAACCAGCATTGAAAGCTTCTGGTTATTGAAGTCGAAAACATAGAGGACAACTGCTGATCAACATAGTTTGCAAGGCTTGTGCTAACTGGGGACCACCCTGTGTTCAGGCCCGGATTAACACTTTTTTTGTACCCTAGGCCAAAGTTTGGAATTACGCCCCCTTTAAGCCAACCTCCCGCCACCTCCAAGGTCCCCAGTTTGGCTTGGGGAGAGCGCAGCGGGTGCTAACTCACTCCAAAGGCGCGCGTGAGAGAGAGAGAGAGAGTGCACGAGAGAGACAGCGCGCAAGATAGAGCACGCGAGATAGAGCGTGAGACGGAGGGGACAGAGCAGAGACTTTGCCGGGAGAAGGAGCGAGGAGGGGCATGAGAAAGGGGGAAAGAGGGGCGCAGACCAGTTTTGGGTTTTTTTGGTCCGTGATCTGCGCCCCCCCCCCGGCTTGCACCCCTAAGCCATGGCCTCATTGGCCTTATGGGTAATCCGGGCATGCCTGTGTTCTTATTTTATTCCTGAAAGATCTGAAAGTGGCCCAGTATGAATGTCAAGTTACTTTTCTTCAGCACATTCAGTTTGACTACTGAACAAAGTCAATGTTGTACATTTGGGAGAGAGATCCTAAATGTCAAGAAGCTATCATAGCTTCAGTATTTCATAAACTCGTGCTTTGCGTTGTATGTGTCCTTAGTGCTTTAGGAGGACCAGCTATTGTTTCGTTAATGTCTGGATCTGCTGCTTACTGGTGAATAAATTACAAAGTGGGAAGGCTTTATTTCAAATGCATACATTGAGGTACGAAACAAAATTCCAACTTTCCCTTACGCCCCCTATCCCTCCCCTTGGCCCCTCCCCTTCATTGTTCCTGGTTCCATGGAAACCCTCTCCCTTGCTTCAAATATACACAGGCCAAGTCTAAGGCATGGTCTAATTTCCTGGCTTTACACAAAACCAGGAAATAAGGTCATGACAATTAAGTGGAGTTGTTAATATTGCAATCACTATTTTAAGTAGTTGAAATAAAATTCAGAATAATGGGAATTGAAAGGGAGGGATAATTTGTGGTTTGCAAATACTTATTTGTGTGTTTCTTGCTCTTTGTCCTGCGAACTAGTTTTCACAATTAACAGAATCAGATGTTCATTAAGGATTAAGAAATTTTTATTCATAGAACAACACTCTTTTCCTACACTGATTAGCTATTCATCATAGTGTCTAAAATCTGACCATTCTCTAATCTACAGGTTTACACAGGACAGGAAATGGCTGCAGAATCTTGTTAAATAGGATTTTCATTCATCTGCAAAGAGGAATGGACATTGAACAGTTAACTGTACAGAAAGAAAACACTGCAGAGTTTTGGCTGTAGTTAGCTTGGGAAGTGACGTCTTACGGCATTTGCTGTTCTAGAAAGAGCGGAGACACGTCGTGTATAATTGGGAGGACTCTGGGTGGCAGTGTCTCCGCCACTGTGTATATCTATCTTTATAAAGCGATTGGGGAGGGGGACAAGGGGATGAGCAGCCTGCCTGCTGCTCTAATACAAATATAGTTCTTGTGACTTCGGTGGAGTGGTTTTCCAGCAACATTGCATAGCTGAAATACAGGACTCTTTTGTATCTAAGGAAATACACTTTGGAAAATAAACTGAATAGTCAAAATGGGGAAGGATTATTATTCTGTTCTTGGAATTGAAAAGGGGGCATCTGATGAAGATATTAAGAAAGCCTACAGAAAGCAAGCCCTTAAATGGCACCCAGATAAGAACAAATCTCCCCATGCAGAAGAGAAATTCAAAGAAATTGCAGAAGCCTACGAGGTGCTGAGTGACCCAAAAAAAAGAGAAATTTACGATCAGTTTGGAGAAGAAGGTAAGTTTTTTTTCCAAATATATTTTATGATACCTTCCTTTCAGTTGTAGAAACCTTCCTTTCAGTTGTGTAAAACAGTTCAAGAAGCTGGTTTGAGCTAATCATCAGAGTAACACGTTTTGAAGATCTATTTATATTTCTAACACTTGTGATGCATATCAATTTAACTAAAATTTTGTTTGTCAAAGTTATGTTTTATTCAGCTTTTAAAGAAGTTGTTATTGGCTCCTAATTGATTTATTTTACAAGATCATACAAAACGGTACGTTTCTTTTGAGCATTCCTTAGTTGCTAAATAGATATATCTTGCCTTACTTTTTTCCCAACAAAACACAATGCCATATCATTAAAATAATACTTTGATTAGAAGATGGACATTCATGGCCAGTGCCCAAATATCCAGATTTCAGCTAATATTGGCATCTTGCCTTGAAAGGAAAGAATTTGCCTGATGTCATGAAATACCAGGAAAAGTTTTCAGCTTAATTGTAAACAAGGGAATGAGGCCCAAGGAACCTGTGTTTTGCTTGAAATTATTACTTTAAAATGTCTTATATTTAGTTATGATTTCTTCTGAAAACTTCTTAGAGTAGAAACTTCATAGTTTAAAGTCCTTCTGAAGATTTTGGACAAGCTTTTGTTGCTGCCACTAAATACTTGTGTTTTAGTTTTTGCCTTATTGAGACGGGACTATTAATTTTAGGAAGATATACTTGGATTACACAGAACCTTTTAGTAGATTAAAGCCTCCAAATGATCTGATTAGAAAGATGTCTTAGAAATGTACACACACTGTAAAAAAAGCTAGTTCTATTTTAATGGTTGTACAGTTCCAGGATTGGTATTTCTCCTGCACTGTTGGGAAGTATAAAGTAACATGACAACCTATTTGTTCATAAAGTAAAAGGTCATTGTTATTTATACATTCTCAATTTTTAGTCTCCCCTTCATTGCTGCTTTTTTCTAAGATCTTCTTTCTGTTTCCACAGTATGTTCTTTCTCCTGCAAACATTTACTTCCTAGTGAATGTCAGAACTTGCTTTATATTTTTAAAACGGGATTTTACAATGAATGAAAGTAGCTGTCATAAGTCTGAAGTACAGGTCTTATAATTCCATATCCAATATGAGTGACCGTATCTTGAACAAAGTGATGCAGCTATAAGTCTTGGTAGCTGATAGAAATTTTCTGGTGCTCAAAACCTAGTCACACAATAGGTGTGGAGCTCTTTTTGTAGTGATGAGACTTGTCTTTTAAACAAACCTATCTATTATCTATCCTAGGATGCGTCATTCAAAGAAGCACATGGTATAGTTTGTCAGCAGGCTTGGCATTATCTGTTAGTACTGCATTTGTATATTGTAGATATGTGTTATCCTCCAGAGTTAAGGTGGAAATGCTATTATAATCAAATATTTTGTAAAATTTTGGCTCAATTCAAAGGATTGAATTGGTTTGCTTGGGGGCTCTAAATGAATGCAGGTTCATTTTATTCTGAAGGTACTGTCCTAAAACATCACGACAGATCTGTACTCTCTTAGTGCATTCCAGGATATATTTCGTGAAAACTATATAATTTATGAGTTTATCTAAGGCAAGTTACTACTGTATGTTTATTAAATCAACCTCATGTATAGGTAGAGGACAGGTTTGAGGGCCAAAATTTTGGATTTTGATATGACCCAAAGGTCACATCAAAGGTCATTCCAAAGAGACGGGAAAGTGTCGATACCGGTTGGGGAAGAGGGGAGTGTGGTGGGAGGCAGCCACCATTTTCCCACCCAAGCATTCAGAAAGTCCAGAAGCGGCACCACGGCAGAGGAAGTGAAGAATGTTGGTGCTTCTTTTAGTTTTCCTCTGGGATGGACTAAACACATGCCTTTCTCTACAGTGGTTCCTTTTAAAATAAGGTGTAGTACTCGCATTGACCCGTGGATAAGTCGACCCAGATTGTGGGGATTGACTAAAATTTTCTACTTATACATAAGTATAAAGGATATGTTGGCATTTTTGTGATAGCCTAAAATCTTGTACATTTGAATTACAATAGTTATTAAGTAATAGTACAGTAGTAGTATAGTTGTACAATATTTTAGGCTAATCTTATTTGCTTATGAAAATAAGCTATGAAAGTGACAAGCATGTTTCATATCTTCATCAGAAAATGCTTGGGTGTTTCTTGCTCTAAGGTGCTCTATAAAGAATAAACTGCTGCTTTAAGGACCTTTATTAAACAATTTTGAATGTAGAGCTTTTTAATTAGATTTATACTTCATCCTATTTACAGTGGACCCAAACTGAATTAAGTTGGCTGCCTTAGTTCTGTATAATCTTGCAGTGTTATATTTTAAACTAGCAATCCCCTGTCACGCTTTGCTGTATTTTGTGTATGTGTGTATATATCTGTATATATTTGTATATGTTTGTGTTTGCGTATATATATGTGGTTTTGCGCATATGTTGTAAGGGGTTTTTTTTTTTTGGCTTTTTAAGACTTCAGCTGTGTTTTTCAGTTTTTATGAGTGATAGTCACTTGTTGGCCTGATACTTGTATTGTATCCCAATTTGGTGTCAATTCATACAGTGGTTTTTGAGTTATGTTAATCCCACAAATGAACATTACATTTTTATTTATATAGAAGATATGGTGATATGTCTAGATCTAGGCCAGTGGATACTTAGAATCCGATTTAACCCATTCTGCCAATGGAACTGAATCCATCAGGGGAACACATACCCTGTTTCCCCTAAAAAAAGACATAAAACAAGTCATAGCAGGAATTCTAAGCATTTGATCAATATAAGCCATATCCCGAAAATAAGGCATAGTGATTGGCGTGGCTATGCAGTCTACAAGGTTGGCTCCCCCATCAGGTCCCATCATTCTGTGCATTCTGCAAGCTGAGGCATAGGGGGAGACATAGAAAGTGAAAGTAAAAGTCTCTGTGAAGTGAGGAGCAGGACTCTGCTTTAGGTATTGTGTGTTCTCAGGGGGGAGATGTAAAGCTGTGGCTGCCTCAGCACTATGGGTCCCCCCCCCAGCACCAACCAGCAACAGGCTGTGGGACTCACTCACCCCCCAAAAACACCAGTACAGCTGTTGCTCCCCAGCAGTGACCAGCAACAGTCTGTGGGTCTCTCTCACCCCACACAAACACCATGTGATAGTGAAAAACTTCAGCAAGCAGTCTGAGTCCAGAGAGATCATCCTGTAAATGCAGATTGTTGTACCAAAGTTAATAAAAAATAAGACATCCCCTGAAAATAAGCCATAGTGTGTCTTCTTGAGGAAAAATAAATATAAGACAGTGTCTAATTTTGGGGAAACACTGTAGGACAGGATTCTGCCCATCCCTTCCCATACCCTAACAATCAACTCAGATTTGTTATGGGGCAATATGAAGCAGGTTTTGTGGAGAATACATTAAGTGTTAGAAGGATGAAAAGTTATTGTTCCAGATAAAGGCTGGATGACCCAAGATTTCACCCCAGAAGTGCTTGGAGTTGTGTGTGGCGCACAGCGTCAGAAGGAGGAAAGCAGGCCACATTTATCACTAACTCTAACTCTCGCCAGTTCCCGGCCTGTGAGGGCCACCTCCTCTTCCTGTTGCTATGTCCCACATATGTTCATTTTGCTTGAGTAATGCCAGTGATGCCACCTATGCATGGGAAGCTGAAGCGGCAGCCTCTGTGGCCCAGCTTGCAGTTGGGAGTAGATAGGGGAATGCAAGGGAGGGCACAGTCCCAGTGCTTGCTCTGGCTGCCTTTCCAGATTTTCATCTGCTGTGCTCAGTCACATGAGAAAGAGGTTTAAGGGCAAATGGGTGAGCAAAAAAATAAAAAAGCAGGGAGCAAATGGGTGGATAAAGATGAGGAACCAAGTACCAAGACGGAGAAAGTTAGCAAGCAAACAATCAGGCAGATGGAGATATGAAGAGCCACTTCCCTGCTTTTCTCCACTTGCTCATTGCCTTCCTTACCCTAGTGTATGGTTTCTCTCTCCCTTTCTCTGCCAGCCTGCTTGCTCACTGTCTTCTTCCACCTAGACACCTAGTTCCTTCCTGCCTTTCTTACTGCCTGGGTAGAGGAAGGCTATGAACACAAATAAAAAGATAGGAAGGAACGGAGCACCACAGGGGAGAAAGAGAGTGAACAAGCAGCCAAGTGAAGCAAAGTAGGGAGGAACCTGGCAAGTGGAGGCACAATCACCTCCTCACAAAAAAGAGGTCCTGGTGGAATGACTGCTGCTAGACATTGTATGTGTCTCTGTTTCACCTGGTTAACCAGTGACAGCCTGCCATCCTCCATGCTTCAGTTTCCCTTAATTCCTTCCATGTCTCATTATACACTCTCCCCCATCTCTCCATTTGTGATGCCCTATGCCATTTTTCATAGGATTTCTGGCTCACGAGACTATCTTACACACCTTACTGTTCCCATTAAAATGCCATAGGGAAGGAACAGAGGTGGCAAATAATCCGCAAATAATCAAATTTGCCAAAGTCAAATCAGAAAAAAATGAGATCTGACATTAGATACTGTAATGCAGTAGTTCTAAGACTCTAAACTAATCTAGTCCGTGATCTGCTACAGGGCCTAACATCGTGCTTTGCAACAGCTGCAGAGCTGTTTGGGGGGCTGGAAGTCAGCTTGAAGAAAACAGAAGTTCTCTACCAGCCTGCGCCACAGGAAGAACACCATCATCCTCACGTCAGCATAGGCAAATTTGTACTTAAGTCCGTTTAGCAGTTCACCTAGCTGGGAAGCATCATCTCTTTAGATGCCAAGATTGCTAAAGAGATAGATCACATATTAGCAAAGGCATATAGTGCATTCGGAAGGCTTCACAAAAGAGTCTGGAGCAAAAAGCACCTGAGGCAAAGTACAAAAATCAGTGTGTACAAAGCTATTGTACTGTCTATTCTCCTATATGGGTCTGAAACATGAGTCACCTATTGCCAACACCTACGACTCCTCAAACGCTTTCACAGCACAATCCTAAATATACATTGGGCCATGCCAGTGACAAATGATTGCTGTCCTGAGCAAGCAGGAATCATCAGCAAACCTTGTAGTTATCCCAATAACCCCATTAATGCTATAATGAGCAGAGCAGATCATGATATGGATAAACATCACTTTAAAAGATACTACCAGGTGAACCCGCCACAGGTCACCGCAAGACAGGTGCACCAAAAGAGATACAGGAAGCTCCTGAAACAACATCTCAGGCTTGGCCAGATTGATCACTGACTAAAATGGTCCACCCCCGCCTCCTTGAGCAGGCATGGATCACACAGAATTGAGAACTCACAGCTGTCACGGGCAGAGGAGTCTCTAGGATGGAGGACCATGCAGAAAAGATACTACTCTATGGTGAACATCACCAAGGAGACTTTCTGCGGTGCTTTCTGCAACCGGAGTTGCCTATCTCGGATTGGCCTTCTTAGTCATCAACATGCTTGAAGAAAGCATGGGATGAGTCCTTCCTGAATCTGAATCTTTGTTTGCGAATAATAGCCAGCCAGCGGTGGTTCTCAACCTGTGGGTCCCCAGGTGTTTCGGCCTACAACTCCCAAAAATCCTAGGCAGTTTACCAGCTGTTAGGATTTTGGGAGTTGAAGGCCAAAACATCTGGGTAACCACAGATTGAGAACCACTGCTGTAATGCGTATTGTCAATATCTGTAGTAGATACACCTTTGGTATATGAAAATATTTGGATTTATGGAATGAAACTATTAAGTTAAAAAATTAGAATGGATGATTACTGGCAGTGATTTAAAACCACGTCACCGTAGTGCCTTATCTTTTCATACATGTGACAACTACATTGTTAAGGATAATTATTGCTTTAAAAAGTGGAAATTTACAAACAAGGAGTTAAAAAGCCTTTGAGCAGTCTCTTTTTATTGTTTTGTTGGAAGAGTGAAAAACTGCAAAAACTTTAAATTTGGGAAGTAAGCGTAGGTGAAATTAATCACAGCAAGTAGGCGGGTGGCATAATGTAGGAAGAAATGGCAGGCTTGAAATAGTCTAGGTAACTGTCAGCATAAGTGTGATAGCGTAACTTTGCAAGATCTCTATTTAAATCTGGTATGCATGGTTTGAAGTTCTTCAGTGTTGTGCAGATTTGGACTTCAGTTTCTGCTAATTAATAAGTACACTTAAATTCAGTCGAACTTCCAAATAAAGGCTCATAATCAGATTTGCAAAACTAACTATGCTGAAAACCACCCTGAGCCAATCTGCAAAGGATGGTATAAAAATCGAAATAATAAATAAATAAAATTCATGAAACTGGAAACTATAGATGCACCCATAAACTCCACAGTATGTGTAATATCTGCAGTAGATATAACTTTGGAATATGAAAATGTTTGGATTTCAAGTTTGAATTAAGTATTTGATGTATGGTTTATGACCTCATCACATTCACCAAATTCAGTATCCTAGGACACTTCCAGCCTGTTTTGGGGCACAGCTTCCTGTGTTGTGCTGGCTCCAATGGAGCCAGCATGGATCCTCCCCAGAAGGGCAACACTTCCCACGTGTGATGGGGAAAGCACTGCCAAAAGGGAGCTGCACGCAAGGCAACAGATTCACACACACCCCCCCTGCCCATTTCTTTTCCCTGGCCTTTGTGATCAGGTCGCTAGTCTTGTGCTTACTTTGAAACAAAGCTCATGGTATAGTAAAGCTTATTTTTACCACTATAAAATTATTGCCGTATTTAAGAATCTATTAACCTGTGTTTCTGTGCTGGCCAGAGAGTTGGAGTGTTATCTCTGTTACTTGTGACTGATTACTGCTATTAGGTTATTTACAGAGCATCTAACTCTGGACTCCTTTAGCCTTCAGAAGAGAAAGCTGAGGGAAGACATGATGGCCATGTTTAAATATATGAGGGGAAGTCACAGGGAGGAGGGTGCAAGCTTGTTTTCTGTTGCCCTGGAGACTAGGACGCGAAACAATGGCTTCAAACTACAGGAGGTTCCACTTGAACATTAGGAAGAACTTCCTGACTCTCTGCCCTGGAATGTGGTGGAGTCTCCTTCTTTGGGGTCTTTTAAACAGAGGCTGGGTGGCCATCTGTCAGGGATGCTTTGAATGCAGTTTTTCTGCTTCTTGGCAGGGAGTTGGACTGGATGGCCCATGAGGTCTTTTGCAACTCAATGATTCTATAATTCCTGTCACACACCTTTCTCACTTACCTTGAATGACATTTAGGATTTTAAGGTGGCTGCCACTTTGGATTAGCATGCCTACTCTTTGTAGTTCTGGATTTATGTTTTTCCCCCCTATATCCTGACAATCTCCTAAAAAATAGAAATAACAAAAACAATTGGCTGTTCGCAAACATCAGTATAAATGCAGGCTAACTACTGCTTTCAGAGCCACAGTTCTTATCCACTTTAACTCTCATCTCACACATTCCAATACTATCTCTTTCCCCAATCTCCAATCAAAATTAAAACAGATTCCAAACACAGTGTTAAACTGTCAAACGTTTTATTCCCCCCTCCCCACTTTTGAATTCTGGGAGGGCTGTGTTTAGTTGGCCCACTCAGTGTACCTGGCCCATCTATTTCCCTCTAACAGTTGGATTGATTGTTAAAGAATTGCCTGCTCATTAACATATTTTAAGATTGTAGCAAAAATTACTACTTGTCCTAATGAGCAGATGTCGGTATTTAAGTTGGGAATTGTTCTAACCTGTTTGTACTCTTTTGTAGGTCTGAAAGGAGGAGTTGGAGGACCAGATGGACAGGGTGGTACCTTCCGGTACTCTTTCCATGGAGACCCACATGCTACATTTGCAGCATTTTTTGGTGGTGCAAATCCGTTTGAAATCTTCTTTGGTAGAAGGATGCCTGGTGGCAGGGACACCGAAGATATGGAAGTCGATGGTGATCCATTTGGTTCCTTTTCCGCTTTTAATATGAATGGATTCCCAAGGGAAAGAAACACTGTTGGTAACCAGCCTCGACGCAAGCAAGACCCCCCTGTTATTCATGAACTCAAAGTGTCATTAGAAGAGATTTATCATGGCTGCACCAAAAGAATGAGAATTTCCCGAAAAAGACTCAACCCAGATGGTAGAAGTGTCCGAACTGAGGATAAAATCCTCACTATTGATATCAAGAGAGGATGGAAAGAGGGCACCAAAATTACATTCCCAAAAGAGGGCGATGAAACACCAAACACTATCCCAGCTGATATTGTATTTGTTATAAAAGATAAAATACACACACATTTCAAGAGGGATGGCTCAAATATTGTCTATCCTGTGAAGATTAGCTTACGAGAGGTAAGTTATCTCTAATATCCTGATATATGCCACTAAATATCCTTATATGTGCATGGATTTTCACCATTGTATTTGTCTTGCCATTCTTTTCATATGGAGAGAATAGCTTTCAACTAATTTGGGAAGTTTTTGGTGTGGATTGCCTGTTGCATTATTGTGGAAATGTACGGTATGATGATGCCCTATTCACAAAATGCTATCACAATTTTTTTTTAAAAAAATCTCCATAACAAAGAGTCTGTATGGGAAAATTAAGCTCTAACTGGAATATTTTTAGGGGGAAAAGTGCCACAACAAAGCAATTCTGACAGTAAAACTGAAATTATGCAAAATTGTTTTCCTTTTGTTTGGCTAACATTTCAGTTGTCACTAATCTGTAACTGAAATGGTAGAAATTCATAAACCAGCACTGTTCTAGATTGAACACCAGTAAGAGTATGCTAAAATCATAATAGATTTAAGTTTAATGTGATAAATGAGTACTGTTGGTGTATATCATGGGTAGGAACTTTTTGGGGGTCAGTGTCCAATTCCCCCAAGACGTCTTTTCTATGAATGTATAGTAGCCCAAATATCAAACCACTGCATAATATGTGCAAATATTAAACACAAATACAGTATTCCCTCGCTACTTCACGGTTCACTTATTGCGGACTCGCTGTTTTGCAGATTTCAAAAAATATTAATTTAAAATATATATCATGGTATTTTCACTGTTTTGTGAGGTTTTGCCGCCGCTCTTCAAAGCCCTTTCCCTCCTCAGTCCTCTCTCCCTTCCTCCAGCCTTTAAGGGCCTTTCCTTCCTTTCCTTCACTTTCATTTAAGTTTAGTGTATAACTACTAAAATAATGTATAAATATTAAAATAAATAGAGTATCCCTACATTGCGGTTTTTCGCTTATTGCGGGAGGTATTTACCTGAACTCCATATTTACCTGAACTCCAGCTATTATATTGGCATGGACAACAGGGTCTCTCCTGATGATGTTCAACTGCTTCTCTCATTAGACATAGACAGCATAAGAAACAGTTAATGATCATGTGCGTTATGATCTAATGAGTTCAGGAGATCCAGAGATGCTCCCTTCGACTCTAGCTAAACTAATCTCAGGTCTAAAGCTAGGGTTATAGCACTGTGTTTATTCAAATGTAATACATACCTTTTTTGGCCAGATTACTTCACGAAAATTAGACTGTGGATTAGATATGGTAGTGCATTAGATTCAAGCATGGAAATTACTAATTCTCTAAACTGGTGAGCAGTCACATCAGCCTAGATGCCTTTGTAGCCAACTGGGGCACAGGGCCCAAGTGGCAGCAACCAATAGGAATGCTGTGATGGCCCTTCTTCAGCCAATAGGACACCTCCTTGGATTTCTCCCCCTGCTTGGATTGTGGCACAGTTGAAGACCTTGGAAGACCACGCCTTCATTTAAAGGGGCTACAACCTGCTGCTCAGTTGGGTTAAGGCAGTCTTTCTCAACCGGTGTGACGCGGCACACCAGTGTGCCGTGCGAGACCACGTGGTGTGCCACGAAAATGTCTCCTCCCCCCCCGCTTTTCTTCCCCCTCCTGCTGCTGCTTGGGGGAGGAGGAAGAGGCCAAGCGGACGGAGGCGGATCCGGGCCTAGTGGGTGAGGTGGGCTCTTAGGCCATGTGTGTGTGTGAGAGAGGAGAGGGTTGGAGGAGAGGGAGGGCGCTGGGCTGGGGGAGGCTTTTCTGCCTGGCCCCCGCGCCCTTCCAAAGATGGAAGGACGCAAGAGCCGGGCGAAAAGCTTCCCCCGCGAGCCATTGAGGCCTGCGGGAGGATTTTCAGCCGGCTCTCGCGTCCCTCTGGTCAGAAAGACGCGAAAGTCGGGCAAAAAGCTTCTGCCGTGAGCCATCGAGGCCTGCGGGAGGCTTCTCCGCCTGTCCCCCGCGCCCTTCCCAAATTGGGAGGGCGAGGGAGCCAGGGGGAGAGCTTCCCCCAGGGAGCGAGGCCTCACTGCCTCGGGGACGCTTCTCTCCCTGTCCCCTGTGCCCTTCCCAAATTGGGAGGGTGTAAGGACTCACCCATTCTGAGCAGGCCGAAGCCTGTGTTGCAGTTTGGCTCCCTGGTTAGAATAGCTGGCATCCATCTTAGGAGGGAGTTCCACAGGGCAGCCATTAGAGGAAGGTAATTGCCAGAGACGGGGAGTGGCTTTCGAGCTCCTCTGTCTAGATACTGTGTCTCCCAAGAGATTGGCTGAGAGCCATAGGGGAGGAGCTGAGCTGACTAGGAGGGAGAAATCCTGTCAGAAAAGTTGAGTCTTGTGCTAGGCTTTGGAGAAGCAACATCCAAGCCTTAGCAGTCTGTCTTGAGCTAGATTTTGGACAAGTAACATCCAAGCCTCAGCTGTTGGTCTGAATCAGTGTGTTCTATAGCGAAACACCTAGGGATTAATCTGAACTAAGGGGTCAGGGAAGCTGACAGTGCTTAGGGTCAGAAGAGAATTCAGGGTGCCACTTAGAGTTTAGAGCCGGCAGGGCTGACTTGGGATAGTCAGTCAGGACCCCTTATAGTCTCTGGATATAGAGAGAAAGGTGGGCTCTGAGACTGGGAGCTAGCACGAGTTTGTTAGCTCATTCAGCCAAGACTCAGGGAACTTTTAGGGTTAAAAGTTCCAAGTTAGAAACACCTGTTCACCACTAGTTTCAGTATTAGTGTGACAGAGCTTTGACAGTCAAGTTTTAGCACTGCCTGGGATTGCTTATAAGATCTAAGAAAACAAACCTCTATTGAAACCAATACGCTCCAGCACATTTGAGATCCAGTAAACCTTCATTCTGTTGAACAATCTCATGTAACCATACGCTCTCGTTGCTTCAATAGAAGAAACATTAAGATCTGTGCCCTGTTTTAAAAGCTTGTTAAAGTTAATAAACTCTTTCTTGTTAACTTTGAAGAAAGCCTCCCTCGTACTTCTTCTCAGTTTCCTCTCAGTGGGTGGTTTGTAATAGGAGCCTAGCTGCAAAATCTTATTTAATTATAAAATCCTAATAAGAACATTAGGTTGGTGGTAGCGATTTTAAGAATTGGGTGGACCAAGTTGTCACATAGGGCGAGGGAGACAGTGGGAGACCTTCCCCTAGGCAGCTAGGCCTCGCTGCCTCAGGGACGCTTCTCCGCCTGTCCCCCGCGCCCTTCCCAAATTGGGAGGGCGAGGGAGCCAGGAGGAGAGCTTCCCCCAGGCAGCAAGTCCTCGCTGCCTCGGGGACGCTTCTCCGCCTGTCCGCCGTGCCCTTCCCAAATTGGGAGGGCGAGGGAGCCAGGAGGAGAGATTCCCCCAGGCAGCAAGACCTCGCTGCCTCGGGGACGCTTCTCCGCCTGTCCCCCGCGCCCTTCCCAAATTGGGAGGGCGAGGGAGCCAGGGGGAGAGCTTCCCCCAGGCAGCAAGGCCTCGCTGCCTCGGGGACGCTTCTCCGCCTGTCCCCCGTGCCCTTCCCAAATTGGGAGGGCGAGGGAGCCAGGAGGAGAGATTCCCCCAGGCAGCGAGGCCTTGCTGCCTTGGGGATGCTTCTCCGCCTGTCCCCCACGCCCTTCCCAAATTGGGAGGGCGAGAGAGCCAGGAGGAAAGCTTCCCCCAGGCAGCGAGGCTTTTCCGCCTGTCCCCCAGTTCTTCCTTCCCTCCCCCACTCCCTCCCTCTTTCCTCCCTCCCTCCCGTGTGTGTGTGTGTGTGTGTTGGAAATGGTCACCTTGATTAGCATTTAATGACGCTGCAACTTCAATGTCTGGCTGCTTCCTGCTTGAAGGTCCTTAACTTGGAGATGTTAACTGGGCCTGATTGATTCTTGTCTGGAATTTCCCTGCTTTTTGAGTGTTGCTCTCTATTTACTGCCCTGATTTTAGAGTTTTCAGGGCCAACTAACATCTTTCAACAAAGGATTCCCCCAGACAGCGACTTTGAAGTTGCAAGGCCATTAAATGCTAATCAACGTGGCCATTTGCAACATTCGCACTTGCCTAAAGCAGGCAAGAGTTCTTTCTTCCACCCTGGACATTCCACAGATATATACACCTCACTTGCCTAGTTTCTAACAGCTCACAACCTCTGAGGATGCCTGTCATAGATGTGACTGAAACGTCAGGAGAGAATGCTTCTGGAACATGGACATACAGCCTGAAAACCTCACAGCAACCCGTTTATTCTGGCCGTGAAAGCCTTCAGCAAAAGCTCTTTGATTTCTGCCAGGATATCTGTGTTGTGTTCATTGAAACAGGCCCAGGTTTCACACTGAGTGTATACTTTAAAAAACATATTAACTATATGTATTACTGTGTTAGAGTGTCATTTTGTTTCATTTTGGTTGGTGGTGTGCCCCGGGATTTTTTAAATGTCAAAAGTGTGCCTCGGCTCAAAAAAGGTTGAGAAACACTGGGTTAAGGTGCCCAGAGCTACGTCATAACAGTCACTTTTGTTGTGGCTAGGACTGAGGGGGGCAGCAGTGGCAACTACCTTAAGGATGTGGCTTGGGATCCTCCCTAGATAGAACCCTCTTCTTCCTACTCCTCAGCCCTCAACCCACCTGAGGGACAGGGGATGTGGCCCCTTTAAATGGATGCACCGCTCAGAGGTCCTCAACAGCAGCGCAGTCTGAGCGAGGGAGTAATCCAAGGAGGTCTCCTATTGACTAAAGAAGGGCTGATTTGCCCCTCATTGTTGTAAAGCAGGGTTGCTCACACTTTTTCAGCATGCGAGCTACTTATAAAACAACCAAGTCAAAATGATCTACCTACCCACTACAAAAATGTGAAACATATAACACAATATCTGCTTTGAACTGGGTTTTCTGAGTCCACACTGCCATATAATCTGATTCAAAGCAGATATCATGGGATTTTATTCAACTGAGTGGAAAGGACCTCAGATAACCCAGGGTTGGCAGCACTTGGGCGGTGTCGGGAGCCTGCGGGGCGGGACTGAGCCTTCATCCCGCCCTGCCTGCGATCTACCAGGACGCCCTATGCGCGATCTACCAGTAGATCACGATCTACCTAATGAGCACTACTGTTGTAAAGAGTTCACTTTTTACCACTGCACATTACATTCAACAGCACATTTTTTTGGTTTCAAGGTTTTAAAAAGTTGAGGTGTACGTTAGATGCGATGGCACATTAGGTTCTTGTAAACATAGTACTTGGAAACAATAGAACTTTCTTTTGAGTAAATGAGCTTATTGTCAGAAATTGGATGACATAAAATACTGGCATATAAGGATTAGTATCTTGTTTATGACAGACAGACACTGGGCTTTGCTTACATTGATTTTATTTGAAGTGTTTTGCATGCCTAGGACCTTTTAGCATAAATTTTAAAGTTGTTCTCGGTCATATTTCATGATATCTGTTTACTTTATGTGATCTGGATAAAATATATACTTCTGCCTCTAACTTTTCTAATATCACATATTTTCAGGCTTTATGTGGCACCTCAATCAATGTTCCAACAATAGAAGGACGAACCATCCCAATGACAGTGAATGAAGTTGTAAAGCCTGGGATGAGAAGAAGAATTATAGGATATGGTTTACCATTTCCAAAAAACCCTGACCAGCGAGGTGACTTAATTATAGAATTTGAAGTAATCTTCCCAGACAGTATAGCTCCAACCTCAAAAGAAGTACTCAGGAGAAACCTTCCTGTTTCATAAGAAATGTTGTGAATGAATTGTACTTTGAGTAGTACACTTCAGACTGAATACTTTTCAGGTTCATGCTGTAAACGTGCAATCTATAACTGTGGAACTTTTCTTTTGTGTTTTGGGTAGGAAAGGTAATTATGCCATGCTGCATGAAAATAGGAGGGACAATACAAGAGACTTTGTAATCAAGTATAAAGCTAAAACCACTTGCTGTGTACTGGGTCTTCCATTTCAGAACATTTTGCTGAATATTTTACTTACATGTACAAACATAATCTTTAGGTGGGAGAACACCCCTTGCATATATCATGGAGTGCTTCAACTTCTAAGCACTACGTCAGATATTTTTTGATTTTTTTGTGATGTATTGTATTGCAGCATCAGATATCGCAACTCATGGTAAGGATTTGTGTAAGGTTTGCAGTATTTATGTTGTGTATAATATACCCATAAGCCTTGTTTACATTGCACATTACAGAAGGCAGAAAATCTGGAAATGTTCATCAACACAAAAGAAACCTTGGAGTTTCCTCTGCATTGTTGGATATGTTCACAGATTTCTTCCTTCTGTGTTTTTCTAGTAGTGGCGGCCTGATAGAAAATAAGTATCCTGTTCTAAAATGCGCCCCTTTGGGTGTAGCAGATTCAAAGATGGAAACAACTGTCCAAACAGTTGCTTGAATGCCCTGCGAACACATGTGCTAAAGCTACATATTTAGCCCTCTGAGCAACTGCGAAGGCAATTAGACTACAGGAATAATGACTCCAGTCTTTCACAATTCTAGTCCTCTTGCATGTTTTGTTAGCAGTGAGGTTATATATAACCCTTTTCAAACAAAGAACTTTCAAGCCCATCTCAAATTATCTGATAGAAGAAAGAGCAATAAAAACATCTTCAAATCCTCTAGTTTCCCCAGAAAGCGTTTATAGTCTAGGGACCCTTGAATGGCAACATGCCTTGCACATTTTGTCGTGAACTATGCTTCAGTATCTTAACCTTTAAAACATTTTTGTTTGTTCACAAGAAAATATAATTTTATTTAAATATTAATTCTCATCAGGGGCCTAACCAGCATAGACAATGAGGAATGCTTTTTGTGGAATGTGTGGTGCTTCACTCCATCGACATTTGGAGGGCTGCACTTCATCTATCCTTGGCCAACAGGGTAATACATTGACTACTGTTAATATTTCTATGAAGGAAAGTCATATATTTGCAACTAACATGGCTACAATAATCTTGTAAGAAAAAATGTTTTAGAAATGACACACAATCAAATGATTTTGCAAATTTTCAGTGCAAGAAGTAGAAACGTATAATATTGTCAAATATGAAAAGGATCAAGAATGTTAGTTTTCATAGTGCTAGGAGTGGAGACTAGAATCATGTCACTGCTTTTTCTTTTATGCATATTGTTTATGCATTTTAAATATCCTTACGGTCTGTATTGCATTTAATATATTTTTAATTAAAATATTGTTTCTATTTGTCTTTCTCTCTTTGTAATATAAGTGGAATGAATGATTTTTTAAAAATCAAGAAAAATACAAAATTTTAGATACATAAAACTACAAAGATTTTTTCTTTTCGTGATAGGAGTGACTTGAGAAATTGCAAGTCGCTCCTGGTGTGAGAATTGGCCATCTGCAAGGACGCTGTCCAGGGGACACCAGGCTGTTTACCATCCTGTGGGAGGCTTCTCTTATGTCCCCACATGAAAAGCTGGAGCTGACAGACGGGGGCTCATTTTGCTTCCTGGATTCGACCCACCGACCTTTCGGTTAGCAGTCCTGCCAGCACAAGGGTTTAACCTATTGCACCACCAGGGGCTCCAACTACCAAGATTAAATAATGACATATTATATTTTACAATTGAACTGCAACCAAGCTCTATAAACTTACCATTCTTTGTTTGGTGGTTGTTACCCCTTATTAGTCTGCTCCTTTTAAACAATTATTACATTTCTATTTAATAAACACTCTACTAGTTCATGAACCCCAAAGTTAATAAATGCGCCTGTCCTTGGTGTGAAAATGTAAAGAACAGGCCCCAGTCTTTCGTAAAGTTAGTAAAATATTCCTCCTTAATCAATACAATCAATTTGTCAATTTCTGCATATATGTATTAGCCATTTTTCTTGTGTTGAGATAACTGGGTCCATCTCTGTGCAGTGATCATATATTGTAAAGTTCTCCCTAATGATCATCTAGGATTCCCAAAAAATAAAACTCGGTTGAGTGTGTGAATTCAATGAGATGGAATACTACATAATTCAATTTTGCAAAATATTGCGAGACAATAAACATGAATATAATGCAAGCTAAAAATACATATCTTCATGCAATATATTCAAAATCTATTTTAACACATTTGTTTTGTGAAAAACAACAGTGCCGGAATAAAAGCTTGGCTTAAATAATTACTGTGTAAACTTGTGTATAAGTTAACTTCATGTATATTTTGAGAGAGGTTTTGGGGTCACAATTGTTATGGATTTTGGTAGGACCAGTTGATAATTCAAGGGTGAGGCTCTGCACAAGGCTCCTCAGATCTATTCCACAGAAAGGCAGAAAGTATCAGAGCAGCCTCAGGACATCACAGCTGGCCCTGACCACTGCCATTTTCCCATCCAGGCATTCAAAAAGTTATTTTGCTACTCTACTGGGATTATTCCTTTTTAATATAAGAAGTTAAGGCACAGTATTAACTCTTAATAGAAAACATCCCCTTTTTTGAATGGAGTGGTCAATGGGGGAAAGCTTAGCCCGTCCTAAGACAATCTAATAGAAACATTGACCCTTTACTCTCTCCATCACAGAACTGCTTCAGGCCTTTTTTAATGTTGGAGTATTCAAAATGCCTGTTCTTTTTCTGGCTGACATCAGTAGTAATGAAAGAGGAGTAGAGTAAGCCTGCCTCCAACAGGCCAAATCTGAAAAGTGTTCGAAGTTTTTACAGTTCATCAAATGATAATATGTCTAAATTACAAGTGCTTCTGGTTGACATGGGCCACATCGATCACAAGGGAAGAAGAGAGATTTCTGCCAAATGATAAGAGACCCAAGCCTCTTGACTTGGGCAGAATCTCACCTATCGATAGAGGCAGAACACTTTCAATGCACACTGCAGAGCAGACTGGCTCAGACATAGACCAGGAAAAATGGAGTCTTCATCCAGAAACCTTTCTAGTGAACCAGTTTGGACTGATGGAGATAGACCTCTTCACATCTCCAGCCAACCACAAGTTGAATAGATATTGTCATAGTACAGGATGAAGGGAGCATAGAGCATGAATGTTTTGACCTCTCTGTGCCTTGGGGACAATTTTATACCTTTACCCCGGTTTCTAAGAAAGAGTAAGGCTAGAGAGTGTCGTTATAATTCTCATTAAGACAGCTTACCCAAGAAAGCATTGGTTTTCAGAGATGGTTGGCCTGGTGACATATTCCATGCTTTCCCCGTTCAACTACATTTAGCTCAGGACCAAGTTTGTCACTTCAGCTCCTTGCCTGGCTATTGTGAGGGACATATTTAGAGTGTTTGGCTAATTGGATAGAAGCAGTGGATATCATTCTTTCATACTGGAGAGCATCTACCAACAGAGTCTATGAATACATCTTCAGAGTGTTCCAGAGGTGGTGAAAGCACAAAAAGTTGGACCTCCTCAAGGTCCCAGTTGTATCTCTCCAGGACTTCCTACAGGCTTAAGATCAAGCACAGTGAAAAGAAATCCATCACATCTTTCCTTCCTCCTCACAGGACAGCAATTTTTCAACCAACCATTTACAGGTTCATCAGAGGTCCATAGAGGGCCTCTTGTCACCACAATTCCAATGACCCAACGATTCCCAATTGGGAATTGCACAGTCCTTAAGACTTTGATGGTTCCTCTGTTCAAGCTCATCAGACGGAGATACTGTGGCTGGTTCGACCGGACAGCAGGGTGGTCCAACTGCCTACCCTGGATGGCAAGGCATTACGCCTGTCATCTTCAGTAAAGAGTCTAGGAGTCATTTTAGACCCTTTGCTGACAATGGAGGCCCAGGTCTCTGCTGTTAGCAAAACCGCCTTTTTTCATCTGTGGCAGGCTAGGCGGCTGGCCGCCTACCTATCTAGAGATGACCTAGCCATGGTGATCCAGGCCACGGTCATCTCAAGATTAGACTACTGTAACGCCGTTTACATTGGCCTACCTTTGTGACCCGGAAACTTAAGCTCGTCCAGAATGCTGCTGCTCGGCTTCTCACTGGGGCTCCAGTGAGATGTCACATAACTTCGATTTTGCAGCAGCTCCACTGGCTGCTGATTGAGCACTGGATCACTTTCAAGGTGATGGTACTAACCTTCAAGGCCTTGTATGGTCCAGGGCCAGTGTATCTGAAGGACCGTCTCACCCCCTACCAACCCCAGAGATCACTTTGCTCTGAAGATCTAAACCTACCGGAAGTATCCAGCTTTAAAGCCGCTCGCCTAATGTCTACGAGGCGTAGAGCTTTCTCTATTGTGGCGCCAACTCTTTGGAATGCCTTGCCAACTGAAGTTCGTGCCCTGCGAGACCTGTCGGCCTTTCACGGGGTTTGTAAGACTCATTTTTCTTTCGGTTGGCATTTGAATTGTGAATTCTGAATTTTAATTTGGTGTAATTCAGGGCTGTCCAACTTCTACCGGACCTTGGGCCGGAATTGGCGAAGCCGCGGCCCGGGAGAAAGGCTCCCCCAAAGGGACAGGCCCTTCGGGGGAGCTGTTCTCCCAGGCCGCACCTCCGCCTAGCTTGGCGAAGCCGCCGCCCGGGAGAAAGGCTCCCCCAAAGGGACAGGCCCTTCGGGGGAGCTGTTCTCCCAGGCCGTGCCTCCGCCTAGCTTGGCGAAGCCGCGGCCCAGGAGAAAGGCTCCCCCGAAGGGACAGGCCCTGCCTGGGAGCCGGGTTTGTCCGACTCGCGTCTCCCGCCGGGCTTGGCTCCCAGGCAGGCCCCAGGAGGAAGATTGGTATTGTGGCCCGGGCTCCGGAGAACTCCGTGACACCAACTGAGGCCCCAGCTTTGGCGATGACGACGGACCTCTCTCCTCCTTTTAGGTCTTCAGTAGCCAGCGCCGCCGCCAGCCATTACCCAGCAGAGGCGCTGGTTGCTGAAGACCTAAAAGGAGGGGAGAGACCCGTTGTCTTCGCAAGAGCCAGGGCCTTGATTGCTGCCGCGGAGGCTTCCGGAGGCTGGGCAGCGACACCAACTGTGCCGGGGCTCCTGACCTGCTGCGCATGCCCATGAGAGCCCCCCCCCGAGATCGGCCCCCCGAGCGCCCCCCCCCGTTTTTTTCCGAAAAAATATTTTTTTGAATATTTTTTTCAAAAAACATATTTCTCCCAAGAGGGTAGGGGGCTGTGTATGGTCCAAGTAGCTGGGGGGCGTGTATGGCTCGCGGGCCGCCAGTTGGACAGGCCTGGTATAATTAATGTTAATCTTTGCTTTTATGGTGTTTTACATTGTGCTGTGAGCCGCTCCGAGCTGATCGAGGAGTGGCGGCATACAAGATCGAACCATAATAATAATAATACTTGCTACTCTACTAGAATACAGCTATCTTGGTAGCACTAGTCACCCGAGCCCCACTGTTGGACATTGAAGAAGGGGGGCATGGCAGTTACCTTCCACCTTTGTTAGACACTATAGGCTGAACACCTTTGCCTTGGCTTGAGGATTTATGTGACTGCAGCGTATTCCTCCAAATCATATCTTAATCAACCATGAATGCCAGCTCTGCCCACCCCACTAAAGGAAGCTATCATATGTTCTACACAAGGATATTCCTACTTTCACTGTTGTGAAAAGTAACATTTATCTCACTTGGTATGCAGGGAAATTATGTCATCTATAGCCTCATAGTTAGCCAGAGGAGAGAAAACAAGGCTCTCCCTGGTTCTTCTGTTAAGTCTTTGTTTCTGTTCCACATTCCATTATTTCTTCCCCATGCCTGATACCAGGAAAAAGGAACCTAACATTCTTTATGAAGTCTCACCTAAAGCTGTAACATAGACTGGTTTTACTGGAAGTTGCTCCCTCTAGTGGGAACCCTCAAAACGCTCTGAGCTATTTCTGCCTATTAAAGTGGGAAGAGCAACCTACATGAGGATGTTCATTCTTTCACTGAAGACTGACAGATCGGAGGTTTGCATCCGGGAAGAGCGTGGATGAGCTCCCTCTGTCAGCTCCAGTTCCCCATGCAGGGACATAAGAGAAGCCTCCCACAAGGATGGTAAAACATCAAAACATCAGGGCAACATCCTTGCAGACAACCAATTCTCTCACACCAGAAGCGACTTGCAGTTTCTCAAGTTGCTCCTGACATGAACAAAACAAATCCTTTCACTGCTGGAAATGGATGTTTCCCAAGTAAGACAAATATTACTTTTTCATGCACCTTTGTTTCTATTATCAGAACACCCACTATCAATTCAGTACACTTCCCTTTAGTCGACTCTAGTGTCACCCCCCCAGAGCAGGGCTGTAGCCAGGATTTTGATTCGGGGAGGGCTGAGTTTGATTCGGGAGGGGCTGAGTCTGAGTAAGAGAGGGACTACCCTACCAAACCTTTTGTGTTGTTATCCCAATAACCCCATGAATGTGGGATATAATGAGCATGGTGATCAGATCATTATATAAATAAACATAACAGTTTAAATGATGTACCAGTAAGGCCTTCTCGCGGAACACCCTGAGAATTTCAGGGGGGGGCTAAAGCCCCCTAAGCCCCCGCCCCTGGCTACATGCCAGCCCCAGAGTATTTATTAAAACCAATGATAGCCCCTATAGTCTTGCTGAAACTCTAGGATATATATTTTTTCCTGGATCTCAATAATCTCATCATGGAAATTCTTTTCAATGGGACAAATAAGGACTGGCTATCATGTTGTCCCCTCTAAAACAGCATTGTTTCCTGATGAATGAAAAGAAGAGTTGTTGCTTTGTAGCAACAGATACCAAGAAAGGATAGTTTGCCACTTCTTCAGACACAATAAATATAGTCCCTATTTATAGGGATTATGGAACTCCCAAACCTTGAAACAACTTTCTTAGTTGCCAGTCTGTTTCTTGGCACAATTAAAAGTGCTAGGTTTTTTTTTTTAAAAACCCATTAAAGCCCTAAATCCGGGCCATCTGAAAGACGGTATCTCCTTATACCAGCCAGCAAATGTGTTAAGATCTGCAAGATAGGACTTCCTCTGGCTCCCATCAGGTATATTTGATGAAAAGACGGGCCTTCTCCATAGTTGTTCCCAGGCTATGTAACACCCAATTTAGATCTGGTTGGCCTCTGTCAGGCGAAGGCCTTTCTGCTGCACGCCAGATTTCCTCGTACCTTTGAAATGTGAATTGTGTTCATGGTATGTCAAAGAGGTGTACTATATTTTTATTCATTTATTTTAAATATGTGTTGTTTTCATCATGTTTCAGTAACACTGGCATTAAAAAAAATACTTTGTAGAACAGGATTTTCAATATATTGTTTTATATTTTTATAAGCCACTTTGGATTCCATGTTGGGAGAAAAGTAAGGTATAAATACAAGAAATGTTTGAAAACATAGGAAGCCCTTCTGTTTATTAGATCTACATTTGCAGATCTCATGGATCTAACCCACTTTCTGGGCCTTATGATTTTATGTATAAATCTTGCAATGTAGGCAAGTTTTCCTCACTGACCATTTCAGTGGTTGCTCAGACCATTCCAAGCTCAAGCTCTCATTTCCATTCATTGTTACACTTGAGACCCATCTTCCCTAAGAGGGCAATTTCTCCCTCGCATAATGAATGAACAAACACAACCTTTCACAGGATATTTCCCTGCATGATCCTCTCAGACTAGTCCTTACATCAAGCCACATGGGCTAAAGAGGTGGTAGGTGTGATGGGATAGGAAAACCATCTGTTTAATTACCAAACGGGATGTTGCGAAGCTTAAGGGAAAACCAACAACCCCAAATGCTTTACTTATCCAGTGGGATGAGGTCCTCTGTGTTTGAAGGAGATATCGTTTCTTACTGGCTCTATGAGTTTTCTACCCAAAATAAACTTAACTTTTATAACTCACAGCTCCCATCATCATGTCATCTTACTATCTTTTAGAAATTCATGGCTTTTCTTCTTCGCGAACGAAGATTCAGGAAGGACTCGTCCCACGCTTTCCATGAGCGCATTGATGATTCGGAGGTTGGATGTGTCCTTCGAGCCTGTGTAATAGATTTTTCTGGTGGAGCACAGCGTGCACAGAACTGGCTTCACCCTTTAAACCAAAGGTTCATCTGCCGGGGCCTAGCAAGCTGGGACGGTGGCAGCGAGGTCCTCAGATCGTAGGTTTGGCTCGAGTTTCCTTCTCTTAGATGGTTGACCTTACAGGGTTAAACGAGTACCATCTGCCCGAGTTTGAAATCAGAGTTTTCCTTCTCCTAGGATGGTTGCCAAAAGGCTAGAGAGCCCATCCTGCCCGTTGACGCTCTTTGTCAGACTCTTCGGTTGTGACCTGTCTGGCATGGGAGGCCCTACAACTTAATTAGGGTACGCAAGCCTCTCCCCCACTACAAGGGGGCGCCAACGGAAAGGATCTTCTAGAAATACAATGACACAAACTAGACATCCAAATCATCCTGAAACATGGCAATACATGCAGGAGATTCAATGCCTTCTTCATTTTCTTGCTTTCCACATCCTTGGAGACAAATGTTTCCCTTTCTATACTAACCAGATGAGTTACAACATGCATCTTCGTAAGCCGCTTTGAGCCACCTTTGGGCTGAGAAAGGCAGGATAGAAATACCGTAAAATAAATAATAAATAAATTTTCTTGGCCCACTTAAGCCTCAACATGTAATAGCCCACTCTACCAGCGGTACATATACAGTGTATAATTAATGAAGTTTTATACCACTTTAACTGTCATGGCTCACTATAGTCCCCTGAGTTTTTTTTAGCTTGGTGAGATACCAGCACATATTGGGAGAGAATGTAAAGACCTTGTAAAACTATAATTGTCATAATTCCATAGTACTGAGCCATGGCAGTAACAGTGGTGCCAAACTGCATCAATTCTGCAGTGTAGATTGAATCCTAGGTTAGCAACTGTGGCTGATGCATTCTCTACCAATTCACCCCAGGGGAAATCTTCAGAGCTGCCAGATGGACAGCTTCCAAATTCGCAAAGCATTACAAACTACTGGTAGTCAAGCTTGCATTCACCAGGGCCACCAGGGTCAGAGAGTCCTATAATATGTCCTTCTGCATTAAAACATTTTTCTCACCTTCCCACCTAGCTACAGATGCTTAGATAGCCAGATGACTTGGGTAGTTCCTTCTCCACTTGAGAATGGCCCATACTCAACAAGGAGATCCATTGTGGCCAAGGGGAAGGAGCCATCTAGACCCACCTTGGTATCAAGACACCTTCTAGCTTTTCTCAACATGAGCTGTCTTTTTCCTCTACTTTCTTGTTTTCTCAGTTAGTGAAGGAACTGAAGTAATGGAAGATGGGGAGCCAACAGAAAGTTTCTGTAGCAACAAAAGTTGATTCGTTCACAAATGGTTCCTTCTTCTTGGCAACACATGGACCTTCATAGAAAGTTCTGTGATGTGCCATTCCACAACCAGCTCATTTCTTCCAAAGAAGGATCATATCACAATAGTTAATTAAGAGTTGATGCATTGTAGCTTTAAAGATCAAATTGTACTTGGCAAGAGACTGTACTCCTGGCTGCTCTGGAAGCAAAAATTGCAAGGTACACCAACCACCTATTCCTCAAATAGGCGGAACCGAGGGCAATCCAACGCAAAGTTTTAAAAGAATGTGCTTTGCCTTGAAGAAACTGCTTGGGGATTGTTTTCAAATCAGAGTATCTTTTGTTTGTTCTGAACACATTGCTAAGACATTTCCTTTAGTAACTCTAAGTTCCTGTGGCAGCGATAATGAGAACATTCTTACCATAATGCATAATTTTATAAATATCAGCTGATATCCTTGTTCAGTCTTTACAATGTCATAAGCTAGACAGAAGACCTTGCATATGTTGGTATTCATTGCCACAATCACAAATACTTCCTAAAATCAACTTGAACAGCCCAGGAGATACACTATTTGAAGGATTATGTAGTGTTTGCTGGCAAGGTGCTGAAAAATGATATGCCTCATCCCCTCCTGCCAGCAAGCCATGCTTCAATTTGCTTGTGGGAAGGGGCTAACCATACCACCCTTCAGTGTCCCATTTGCCAGCACTGTAGAACACATTTCACTGATGTGGCTACCCGGCTTTAAAGATTTTTTTTGAAAGGGGGGGGGGAGGCATTGGGAGATAGATCGTAGCTACGTTTCCTCTGCAGGATCTCAGTCATTTAGCCCTTGGGGGAAAATGCAGGCATATTTGATACCTTTTGACAACGTTGATGACATCCCCGGAAAGACTGGGAAATTTCAGAAATGGGATTTTACCAAAATAGAACTGTAGCAGCCAATGTGCAACCACATTGTTGACCTCATCAGATGGGCAAAATTGCTAATCCTATGACACCTGGACTTCAGTTTAAGCATGGAGTCCATTGGCTCACATCACACAATGTCAGTCTACTTCCGGCAGGGCTTAGTGCCTTAACTGAAGTCCAAGCGTGGTAAGAGGTCACTTGGTAACACGGTAGGCTTCTCATGTTGCATAGGAAAAAATGGGGGGGGGGGAATCCAGGCTGCAATGCTTCCTTTGTGGAATGGGGTAAAGGGCAAGGCAGGCAATGTGGGGCATGGGGCAATGTGTTCCCTACACCCCCCAATGGGCCTCGCCAGATTTGCCACGATCTGTGGCAAATCCCCCAATGTGATGAGGTCCTGTTAGGGCTCGATATCTTCTAAAACACATTCAGAATCTGTACTGAATGACTGTGTTGATAGTTGCTTAAAACGTCAAAGCAAAAGTGAAGGAACTACACTGAAACATGCATATCACATACACCAGGAAAATCTCTAGAGATAGAAATCAGAAGAAGAAAAGCCCACAAAAGGCCTAACACCAGCACAGAGGTGGTAATAAAAACTATGAAAGAGAAGAGGAAATGGAAGAAAAAGCAGAAGCATAAGAAAACTTTATCCTTTTAATTGCTCACTCTGTGTCAATTTATTTATTTATTTACCGTATTTCTATCCTGCCCTATCTTACCCGAAGGGGGGGACTCAGAGCGACTTACAACTTGGCACAATTTAATGTCACATCAAGCATAAACATAATGGTTATAAATACATTAAACATTAAATGATTAAACATAAAACAATCACATGTAAAAAGCAATTAAAGCAACCACATGGTCCATAATCAGAGTTCATGAGCCATTCCAGTTATAGTCACAATCTATTGGATTGTTGCTAGTCTATGAATGCCTGGTTCCAAAGCCAAGATTTTACTTGTTTTCTAAATGCCAGGAGGGAGGAGGCTGATTTCACATCACTAGGAAAGCAGTTCCACATTTGAGTGGCCACCACTGGGAAGGCCCTATCTCTTGTCCCCAACCTGCTCCACTTCCAGTGCTTCTTCCAAAGGTGGTACAGTTAGCTCTTCACATGTGCAGGCTTGATTTTTGCAGATTAGATTATTCATGGATTGGACTGAAATGCTAACTCTATGTTCAGCTTCCACCAGAAGTAGACTATGAAGTCATGTTGGAGGACATAGAGATTCCTGGAGAGGCAGTTTCTTTTCAGGTTAAGTTTTTTAAAAAATATTTACTTATTTACTTACTTACTTACTTACTTACAGTATTTATGTTCCTCCATTCTCACCCCGCAGGGGACTCAGAGCAGATTACAATGCACGTGGCAAACATTAAATGCCATACAACATATATAGACAAACACAGGCAATTTAACATTCCAGCTGCGCCCAAGCTTTTCTGGCTTCATGAGGGTATGTTGGTTTCCGGCTCGATTCCGGCCACAGGGGGAGCTGCTGCTTCACCATTCATTGTGACACCGAGTCCTTTGATGGATGACTTCCTCATTCTTCTGCACGCTGCTGGAAGGCTTTATGGTGTCGTAATTAAATTAGCCTCCCCACATAAAGTGGTACCCAAATTTCCTACTTGACAGATGCAACTGTCTTTCGGGATGCATTGGTTGACAGAAAGCTAGACACAGCCCGGTAATTCACATTTTTCACCTACCACAGTGAAGGTGAAGGGGTGACTGTAGATATGATAGGACAGGAGACATTTGAGGACATTCTTGGTATAAATCACATAAATGCAATCATTGCCAATTTTGTTGCTTTTTCATGAAATAAAAATAGGTCTTATCTAAGTATCTCAAAACTGATGGAGATTTTCAGTCTGAAGTATAGCATTATCTCCCCCTAGTGAATGCATACAGATGTGCCAAAGCAGAACCTTGCAGTGTCATATGAAAGAAAGACAGATCTGGGAATGGGGATACAGCCTGGTTAGATGGGGTCACACTCCCTCTAAAAATGCACAATTCAAAGTGCAGCTTTTAATCTATAATGCCCTATGTGGTATAGGTTCCATTACTTGAAGAACCATATATGGCTTTATGACCCTATTTGAGATCTGATATCATCTGGAAAGGGAGCTGAGCTGCTGAACTTGCTGACGGAAAGGTCGGTTCGAATCCAGGGAGCGGGGTGAGCTCCCACGGTTAGGCCCAGCTTCTTCCAATCTAGCAGTTTGAAAATATGCAGGTGTCAGTAGATCAATAGGTGCTACTTCTGTGGGAATGTAACAATGCTCCATGCAGTCATGCTGACCACATGACCTTGGAGGTGTCTGTGGACAATGTCGGCTCTTTGGCTTAGAAATGGAGATGAGCACCACCCCTCAGAGTCGGACACAACTAGACTTCATGTCAGGGGAAACCTTTACCTTTACCTTTACCTTATCAACTGGAGAAGTGTCATGCTTGAGAGGCCAGGATGGCTCCATTCTTGCTGACCTTCCATCAGCAGGTAAAGACATTTTTGCACCACTAAGTTTTTACAAACTGACTAGAGTTGGATTTTTAGATTTCTATTTGCACGGTTAATTCCCCATGTTAGTTTGTACAGTGTCATCTTTTACCTGGCAGGTCCTGGAACTGTATCAGGTTAGCTAGCTTTATTACTACCCCACTGATTCTCTTGAAGAGTTCAACATCTTTTACTACTGTTTCATCTCGTCTTGATAAATTCCTTGAAGTGATTTGTTTGAAAACAAGTGATCATGCTAGGTTTAAACTTTTTACAATGGGTCCTTGTATTTGCAAGAGTTTGATTTCAGGACTCCTTGTAGATACGAAAATCCATGGCTCATTATAAAGAACGATGTAGTAAAATGTTGTTCCTTATATAAAACTAGCTGACCCGGCCGCGCGTTGCTGTGGGATGTTTGTAACTTGGGGACTCTGTGTGTAGTTATGTATATGTGTATATGTATATGCGTGTATATGTGTGTACTTATGTATATGTGTGTTTGTGTATGTATAGGCGTGTATATGTGTATATGTGTGTAAGTACAGATGTGTGTATGTATGTGTGTATGTGTATATTTGTATATTTCTGTGCATGTATATATGTGTGTGTATGTGCAGGGCCGTAGCCAGGATTTTGATTCCAGGGGGGGGGGGCTGAGTTTGGTTCGGGGGGCTGAGACTGGGTGGAAGAGCGTCTACCCTAGCAAACCTTTTGTATTGTTATCCCAATAACCCCATTAATGTGGGATATAATGAGCATGGTGATCAGATCATGATATGAATAAACATAACAGTTTAAATACTGTACCAGTAAGGCCTTTTCGCGGACCACCCTGAGAATTTCGGGGGGGCTGAAGCCCCCTTAGCCCCCTCTGGCTACATGCCTGTGTATGTGTGTATGTGTGTCTTTCTTCTCCCCTCCTTCCTTCCTTCCTTCCATCCATCCTTCTATCCTTTCCTTCCTTTCTCCTCCCCTCCTTCCTGCTTTCCTTTCTTTTTCCTTCCTTTCTTCTCCCCTCCTTCCTGTAGTAAAATGTTGTTCCTTATATAAAGCTAGCTGACCCAGCCACGTGTTGCTGTGGGATGTTTGTAACTTTGGGACTGTGTGTGTAGTTATGTATATATGTATATGTGTGTATATGTGTGTACTTATGTATATGTGTGTTTGTGTATGTATATGCGTGTATATGTGGCGTATGCGCCATTTTGTTGTCTGGCGCAATGGCTTATGGGGATTGGAGTCCATATTGGTTTTTTTTATTTGTGACCATTGGCTCTATTTGGAGGGGGGGTGGTAAATATACCTCGTAGGGTTTTCTGGGTATGTGGGCTGTTTTTGTGTGTCTGCCTTGTGTGGTTTCTTTGTCTATAAGCCTGTCAGGACGAGATAAGAACATAAGAACATAAGAAGAGCCATGCTGAATCGGGCCTCAGCCCATCTAGTCCAGCATTCTGTGTCACACAGTGGCCCACTAGTTGTACACAGGGATCTCTAGCAGAAAGGAGGGCAAAACCCTCACCTGCTCCCGACCCCCCACAACCAGTACCCGGGGAAAATCCTGCCTGCCTCCATCAACACAGAGGTGGCACTTGGATGTCCATTTCAGTAGCTACTGATTCCCTTGGTATCCATGAATCTGTCTAAGATGAAGGATATATGTATATGTATATATATATATATATATATATATATAGAGTTATTTTTAGTATCATTGCTGTTGTTATTATATTCAAGTCTTGAATAGTTGAATCCATGAGTACAGAATCCATGGATACAGAGAACCGACTGTATAAAGTTTACATACAGTTAATACGTCCTACAAAAATGTTTAAGAGATTCATATTGTAGTCTCCTGGTCCTTTTGGGAAATTTATAGCTATGCCTTGGATAAACAAAATAAATAATTTAAACCGATGAAGATTGGCACAAATCCTTGTCTCCATAACTTGATATATCATTTTTATTATGATGCCATTGATCAATATTTATTATTCACCATTATAGTTTTTTAAAAGTTATGTTTAGATTTATTGCTGCAAAATGAAATCCAAGAAGAAAATAGTCATCACATCCGTCTATTTTCAAATGTGGGAACACACTTTACTGGCTGTTCACGTCTAAAATAGATGGCCTGCTTGATAGCAATACGTGTGAAAAAGATCTTGGAGTCCTCATGGACAACAATGTGATGCACAGCTTTAAAAACCAATGGGATTTTGGTCTGCATAAATTGAAGTCTAGTGTCTAGATCCAGGAAAGTCATGCTACCCCTCTATTCTGCCTTGGTCAGACCACACCTGGAATACTGTGTCCAGTTCTGGGCACTGCAACTGAAGGGAGATGTTGACAAGCTGGAATATGTCCAGCGGAGGGCAACTAAAATGATCAAGGGTCTGGAGAACAAGCCCCATGAGGAGTGGCTTAAAGAGCTGGACATGCTTAGCCTGCAGAAGAAAAGGCTGAGAGGAGACATGATGGGGGTAATGTGTACATATGTGTGGGGAGTCATAGGGAGGAGGGAGCAAGTCTGTTTTCTGCCGCCCTAGAGACTAGGACAGGGAACAATGGCTTCAAATGACAGGAAAGGAGATTCCACCTGAACATTAGGAAGGTTATGCATTCATAACTGCCATACAGGATTCTGGCTGTTGGATTTATGTGTAGACAGTGAAGTTTGCCTTATGATTTTGTGATATTCATAGCATTTGTAATGCAGAAAAATGTATGTGAAAATGATTGAATTAGTCATACAAGACGCATCAATATCCCTTTCTTTGTACTGGTAAACGCGGCATTGAATTTTGCTATAATTGTAAGCTGCTCTGTGAGAGAGAGAAAAGCAGGCTATACATGCACATAATAATAATAATAATAATAATGGCAGTTCAGATGATGAAAAACTGCATTCATTTTACATTGTAGAGCTCTCATTACCACAGAGGGCGACAATTTGATTTTGAAGAGAGGCAATTCAAGAATGAGTTATTAACAGTAATTTTTTTGCCTTACTTATTGTTCTAGGGGTCTCATTTATTATATAAATATATACTGTGACATACACATTTTAAAAATTAAATCAGAATGTACACTGTGGTCAGTTGGAGACAATGGAGAGTAAAGAGCCGCTCATAGAAAGGAAGGAGTGGTGAGAACATTGAACTCTTGCAACAATGGAATTGAACCAAACTTGGCATATTGAACTCTCATTACCAACAGAAAGTACTGAAAGGGTTTGCTTAGGAATTGACCTTGAGTTTGGAAGTTGTAGTTCACCTACACCCAGAGAGCACTGTGGACTCAAACAATGTTATGTTGTTGTTTCTTTTCTATCCAGAATCACAATGTTGGAAGGAGGCTCACCACTTTAAGGTCCCTATAACAGGCCTGGGAAAACTTCAGCCCTCTGGGTGCTTTGGACTTCAATTCCCACCATTCCTAACAGCCTGAGGCCCTTTCCTGCTTAAATGGCTGAGGGGGAAAAAGGAAAAGAGCTTGAGGCTGCTAGGAATGGTGGGAGCTGGAGTCCAAAACACCTGGAAGGTCCAAGTTTGCCTGTGTCAGCTTTCGACAGAGACCTCTTCCTCCCCCTTCCCCTTCGCGCCCTTTCTTTCCCCTCCTGCCAAACACTTACTTTTTCTTCTACACTGCTGCTTTTGCCACCATTTTGATCTGAGGGGGCAGTGTGAGTGTGTTCATGAGGGGAGGGGGGGAGGAACATATGCGCAGGCGCTACTGCGCAGACTCGTCCCAGAGCAAAGCGAGGCAAAGCGAGCAGAGCGAGGCTGGGAAGAAGGGAGCTCGAGTGGAGAAGAAAAAATGTTCGGCAGGAGGGGGAAGAAAGGGTATTAGAGGTTCCAATTTGCCACGGCACATCTGATGATCGCTCACGGCACACTGGTTGGAAAACACTGAACTAGAGAGAGCACATGAGCACAGCAGAGAGAGGCAACTTTCATTCCAAACACCCCACTCCTCGCAGTGTACTTTTAATATTACAAGATATACAAAATATATAAAAAGATTGTTTTGTTCTGCATATGAATGTAGCAAGACATTGGTGAAAAAATCCAAAGTACAGTATTACTTTAATACTAGCTGTACCCGGCACGCGTTGCTGTGCCCTATTTAGCAGATGTGAGAAAGTATGAGTATGTAAGGGTTGGAATTGATGTTACTTATGGTCTTGGTGGGTGTGTGCATGTCTATATATGTATATGTGCGTGTATATGTGTGTGCATGTGTATATATGTGCAGGTATATATGTGTGTGCATGTGTATATATGTGTATGTATGTGGGTGTGCATGTGTATATTGGTGTGTGCATGTATATGTGTGTATGTATGTGTATTTGTATATGTGTGTATGTACATATGTGTGTGAATGTGTGTATATGTATATATGTGTGTGTATTTGTATGTGTGTATGTATGTGTGTGTGAATGTGTCTATATGTTTATATGTGTGTGTATGTGTATATGTGTGTATGTATGTGTGTGTATGTATATATGTGTGTGAAAGGGGGAGGAATGACATGGGAGAGGGTGGAACGTGGTGAAGGATGGGAATGGGAAGTGGAGGGAGAGGGGCTGGAGAATGAACATAAGAACATAAGAACATAAGAAGAGCCATGCTGAATCGGGCCTCAGCCCATCTAGTCCAGCATTCTGTGTCACACAGTGGCCCACTAGTTGTACGCAGGGATCTCTAGCAGAAAGGAGGGCAAAACCCTCACCTGCTCCCGACCCCCCGCAACCAGTACCCGGGGAAATCCTGCCTGCGTCCATCAACACAGAGGTGGCACTTGGATGTCCATTTCAGTAGCTACTGATTCCCTTGGTATCCATGAATCTGTCTAATCCTGCCTTGATGGGGGAAGTTAAGATTGGGAGAGGAAGGAGGAAACTACAAAAAGGGAAGAGTGGGTTGGGGTTGGAGTGGCATAGAAGTGTGTGTGTTTGGGGGGGGGGGGGGTGAGACGGGAAGGGAGGAAGAGGTTTGCCCTGGCCTAGGAGAGAGAAGCCTCCCTCTCCTTTCCCCATTCCTCGAAGGGAGAAAGCATTGTGGGGAATGGAAGCAGGGAGGCGAAGAAGGTCTTGGAGGGGAAGGAGAAGCAGCAGCGCACATTTTCCGGGCCGCAGCCTCGCAACTTTGGCGGGGGAATTCTGCCTCTCCTGCTCCTGGGAAGCCCCATAGGCAAAACCCCCATAGCCACCAAGCGTAGTGGCGCTTGCGGCACACTCAGCCACCCCCACCCACCCACACAAACATCCCCTCGCCCTCAGTTCTCGCTCATCAGGTTCCCGGGTCCAGGAGCGGCTGGAAGGCGACAGAGGACGAAAAGCCAGCGGAGGAGGCACCCACGACGCAACCCGGGTTCAGAAGCGCCGGGGAAACAGCGGAGGCAGCAGACACGGCCACGGGACTACATTTCCCAGAAGGCCCCGCACGGCGACTTCCTGTTCCTCGCCCTCCTTGCCATTGAGCCGTGCGGGGCCTTGTGGGAAATGTAGTCCTGTGGCCGTGTCTGCTGCCTCCGCTGTTTCCCCGGCGCTTCTGAACCCGGGTTGCGCCGTGGGTGCCTCCTCCGCTGGCTTTTCGTCCTCTGTCGCCTTCCAGCCGCTCCTGGACCCGGGCACCTGATGAGCGAGGAGTGAGGGCGAGGGATGTTTGTGTGGGTGGGTGGGGGGGGCTGCGTGCGCCGCACGCGCCACTACGCTTGGGGGGGGGGGGGCAGTTTTAGGGGTCTTCCGCGGGGGACACGGCGGAGGGCGTATCGAAGGTTCAGGGTGAGTGGGGAGAGAGGGAGACGGGATGGGTTGGTATGTTGGGGGGGAGGTGGTTTTGGAGTGCGCCTGCGCGATTGTAACGTCCTTTGCACGACCACTCGATTTTTATATATATAGATGTAAGTCAATATTTTTGTACAAAAACAAAAAGAAAGAAAGAAAGAAGTATGCCCTGGAGTATGCCCTTGGATTGTGTGATTTTGATGGTTGTTTAAAGATTGATATGTTTTAATTATTGGTTTTAACGTATATGTTGTATTATCAAATTGTGCCTGTTTTGTGAGCCACCCAGAATCTCCTTAGGGGTGAGAAGGACGGGATATAAATGCAGCAAATAAATAAATAAATCACTTGTGCCTTGAATATTACTACTTCCCACAGGATAGTTGTTCTGTTTCATGACTTAACTTTTTCAAGTGCCAAGTGTTTTCATTATCAAAGACTGGTATTAGTCACAGAAAGCAAAACAAACACCACAGGGCTGTTTACCCTTCCCTATGCTCTCGGGGGAGATAGGATGGTATATAAATAAAGTTTTATTATATTAGAGAGCTAATCACCTCTCAACAAAAGATTCCCCCAGGCAGTAAGAAGCCACACCTTGAAAACTGCCAGGCAATTAAATGCTAATCAAGGTAGCCAATTGAAACATTCACACCTACTGTACTTCCAACAGACAAGAGTTCTTTCTTCCACCCTGGACACTCCACAGGTATATAAACCCCAACTTCCTAGTTTCCAACAACCTCACAACCTCTGAGGATGCCTGACATAGATGCAGGCAAAACGTCAGGAGAGATTGCATCTGGAAGATGGTCAGACAGTCTGAAAAACTTACAGGAACCCAATAAATATGTTGTTGGCAATTTGGGGGCTGGCTGTAATAAGAATGACATCACGCGCAGGGCAAGTGCGGGGTGGGACTGGGGTTTTAGAGATGCTTAGGTGAGACATGGCTGCACAAAACCCACTGGTGTAGAGCAGCATTTCTCAACCTGGGGGTCGGGTCGCCTGGAGGGGTCGTGACGGATGTCAGAGGGGTCACCAAAGACCATTGGGAAATACAGTATTTTCTGTTGGTCATGGGGGTTTTGTGTGGGAAGTTTGGCCCAATTTCTCATTGGTGGGATTCAGAATGCTCTTTGATTGTAGGTGAAACTATAAATCCCAGCAACTGCAACTCCCAAATGTCACTGTGTATTTTCCTCAAACTCAACCAGTATTCACATTTGGGCATATTGGTATCTGTGTCAAGTTTGGTCCAAATTCATCATTGTCTGAGTCCACAGTGCTCTCTGGATGTAGGTGAACTACAATTCCAAAACTCAAGGCCAATGCCCACCAGACCCTCCCAGTATTTTCTGTTGGTCATGGGAGTTCTGTGTGCCAAGTTTGATTCAATTCCATCGTTGGTGGGGTTCAGAATGCTCTTTGATTGTACAGTAGGTGAACTATAAATCCCAGCAACTACAACTCCCAAGTGACAAAGTCAATCCCCTCTCAACCCTACCAACATTCAAACTCAAATGTATTGACTATTTGGGCCAAATAATTGTCCAGTGAATGAAAATACAGCCTGCATGTCAGATATTATTTACATGACGACTCCTAACGGCGCTCTATGCAGTCATGCCGGCCACATGACCTTTGGAGGTGTCTATGGACAACGCTGGCTCTTCAGCTTAGAAACTGAGATGTGCACCAACCCCTAGAGTCGGACATGACTGGATTTAATGTCAAGGGAAAACCTTTTCCTTCTGGGACTGTGGCGCAGCTGGCTGAGTGTCAGCTACATTAAAGATCACTACTGACAGAAAGGTCATGAGTTCGAAGCCAGCCCGGGTTGGAGTGAGCTTCCGGCCAATTGTGTGGCTTGTTGTCGACCTTTGCAACCCGAAAAATAGTTGCATTTGTCATGTAGGAAATTTAGCTACCACCTACTGTATGTGTGGGGAGGCTAATTTAACCAAATTTACGAGGCCATAAAAAATCTTCAGCAAAAGCATGTGGGGAATGTGGAAAGTACTTCATCAGTGTCGCAGATGGACGGTGAAGCGACAGCTCCCCTGGTGGCCAGAAGTTGGAATGTTAAATAGCATCTGACTGTCTGTCTATATGTGTTGTGTGTCTAGCATTGAATGTTTGCCATGTATATGTACATTGTAATCCATCCTAAGTCCCCTGCGGGGTGAGAAGGGCAGAATATAAATACTGTAAATAAATAAATAAATAAATAAATAAATAAATAAATAAATAAATCCTAACAGTAGCAAAACTCCAGTTATGAAGTAGCAACGAAAATAATGTTGTGGTGGGCGGTGAGTGTGTGTGTGTCAACCACAACATGAGGAACTGTCTTAAGGGTTGGCGGCATTTGGTAAAGATAAAGGTTTTCCCCTGACATTAAGTCCAGTCGTGACCGACTTGGGGTTGGGGCTCGTCTCCATTTCTAAGCCGAAGTAACGCCGTTGTCCGTAGACACCTCCAAGGTCATGTGGTCGGCATGACCTCATGGAGCGCCGTTACCTTCCTGCTGGAGCAGTATCTATTGATCTACTCACATGTGCATGTTTTTGGAACTGCTAGGTGGGCAGAAGCTGGGGCTTAGGAAGGTGGAGAAGCACTGGTGGACAGAGTGAGGTTGTCTGCCTGTTGGCCCAGGCGCCAGTTCTTCTTTGCAGTCATGCCGGCCACATGACCTTTGGCGGTGTCTATGGACAACGCCGGCTCTTCGGCTTAGAAATGGAGATGAGCACCAATCCCCAGCGTCGGACACGACTGGACTGAATGTCAAGGAAGGTTCCCTGGGGCTGGGCTGAGGCTCTTCCTGGGCTGAACGCCCATTGGCTGCTGGGTGCCATCACCTGCCCGCTGGGTGGCTGCAGAGGGCAGAGCCCGGGCAGCGCGAGGCAGAGCGGCAGCAGCAGCAGCAGGTAGTGGAGGTGCTTGGGCGCGAGCGCTGGGATTTGGAAGGAAGATGCCTCTGGGGCTGAAGGGCCGGCGGAAAGGCAAGTCCAAGGAGAGCTCCACGCTGGTGGACGGCGAGGCGCCCCTGGCCCGCGGGTGGCGAGGGGAAGACGAAGGCGGAGGAGGGCTGGGCGCTTTATCCAGCCCGGCAGCCGCCGCCTCGGCCGCCGCTTCTTCCCGGCAGAGCCCGCTCCGGCTGGTTTTCCACACGCAGCTGGCCCACGGCAGCCCCACGGGGCGCGTGGAGGGCTTCGGCAGCGTCCGCGAGCTCTACGCCAAGATCGCCGCCGCTTTCCACATCGCCCCCGCCGAGGTAGGTCCCTGCCTCGCCCCCCCCCCCTCACCCTCCCCCCTGCTTGAACGCCTTGCTCCCACTCTTGGGCCTCTCTAGCCCCGCATTGGCATCCACGCCCAGGGGGAAGAGTGAACTCAACTCACTCACTGCCTGGCACCCCTTGGAACTGCCCTGGCTCCATGCTCGGGAATCATCCCAAGACTCTCTCGGGCCTGGGCAAACTTGGGAATGGTGGGAGTTGAAGTCCAAAACACCCCGAGGGAGGGAGGGCCCAAGTTTGCCCAGACATCATCTACACTGCAGCTTTGACAGCGCTGGAACTGCTCCAATAGCTTAATAGGCTTTTTCAAACTGCAGCTCTCAGGGTTCCATAGCCTTGAGCCAGGGCTGTGAAAGTGGTGCCAAACTGCATCTATTCGACAGTGTAGCTGCAGCCTTATTCACTACATGGTAAATGGCAAATATGCACAACTACTGGATTTCCTCCAATGCATGTGAATACGGAGGACGGCCAAAGAGTCAGGGGACGCACACAAGGGACTATTGGCAGGAATAATGGGACTCATGCCTCTGTCCAGCATTTTCCCCATGTCCTCCTCGATTTTCTCCATGTCCCGCCAAGTTCCCCTCTATTTACTCCATGTTCCCCTCTATTTTCTCCATATTTTCCTCTATTTTCTCCATGTACCCCTCTATTTTCTCTATGTTCCCCTCTATTTTCCTCATATCCTCCTCTATTTCCCCCATGTTCCCCTCTATTTACTCTATTTCCCCCTCTATTTTCCCCATATCTTCCTCTATTTTCCCCCTGAACCCCTCTATTTTCTCCATGTCCCCCTCTATTTCCCCCATGTTCCCCTCTATTTACTCTATTTCCCCCTCTATTTTCTCCATATCTTCCGCTATTTTTTCCATGCCCCCCTCTATTTCCCCCATGTTCCCCTCTATTTACTCCATGCCCCCTCTATTTTCCCCATATCTTCCTCTATTTTTCCCATGCCCCCCTCTATTTTCTCCATCCCCACAACTAAAAACAGGTCTTCTTTCTCTGCCCAAACCAAACACATTTGAGAAAGTCGACTCGGAGGCAACCCACATTGCAGAATTTTGGCAATTCGACACCACAAAACGCCATAGCTCTGCCCTGTCGAATTGTACAGTTTGCAATTTGTTGTGGCACTTAGAGCTTTCTGATACAAAACATTCATTATATCACAAAACTACACATCTTAGGGGCCCTTCAAGACAGGCCCTATATCCCAGGATCTAACTCCAGGTTTTCTGCTTTGAGCTGAATTATATGATATGAGTCTGCACTGGCAGATAATCTGGGATAAACAGAAAACCTGGGATCAGATCCTGGGCTATAGGGCCTGTTTGGAAGGGCCTTTAGAATCTACTCATGTTGAGCCACAGCTGTGAATGCGGCATCCAGTTGCTGTAATTCGGCTCAGGGCCCTTCTACAGAGCCATTTAACCCAGAATATCCCACATTTTCTGCTTTGAACTGGGTTATCAGAGTCTACACTGCTATATATTCCAGTTCAAAGCAGATATTGCGAGATATTCTGATATTCTGGGTTAAATGGCTGTGTGGAAAGGCCCTAAGAGATTGAGGCCCATTCCACACGGCTGAATAAAATCCCAAATTTTCTGCTTTGAACTGGAATATATGACAGTGTGGGCTCAGATAACCCAGTTCAAAGCAAGTATTGTGGGATTGCCTACCTTGATATTCTAGGTCAGTGTTTCCCAACCTTTTTTGAGCTGCGGCACACTTTTAATATTAAAAAAATCCGGGGGCACACCACCAACCAAAATGACACCCTAACACAGTAAAGAACGGCTGGGGGATGGTGCCCTGCTGGGAGCAGCTGCTGGGAGTGCCAAGGGAGGGGGAGGAGCCAGGCCGCTATGCCCCACCCCTTCTCCCCGGCTTCAGCTCTCCCACAGCTTCTCCAGCCTTGAGGGGGCAATGCCAAGCCAGCGGTGGCAGAGCCAGCACAATGCTGGCTTGGCACTGTCCCCTCAAGGCTGGAGAAGCTGTGGGAGAGCGGAAGCCGGGGGGAGGGGGCAGAGACAGGCTGCGCCATGCCCTGCCCCTCCCCCGGCTTCCTCTTCCGTGCGGCTTCAGCAAGCGAGGGACGAGAGTCATGGCGGGAGCCATGGCGGATTGGAGGCTGGCTGGGGAAACGGCTGAAGGAGGCGGTGCCCTGGCCCCTTCTTCTTTTTCTTCGCCACTGCCCGGCCTTTCCTCCTCCTCCCCCAAGTAGCAGGAGTTCAGGAGGGGGGGGGGGAGGAAGGGGGCAGAGAGCTTTTCTCGCGGCACAGCAGGAGGTCCATCTGGCACACTACTGTGCCACATCACAGCGGTTGGGAAACACTGTTCTAGGTTATATGGCTGTGTGGAAGGGCCCTCCGTCTATGAAAGCTATGCTCTCTATGGGCCCTTCCACACAGCCCTCTATCCCAGAATATCAAGGCAGAAAATCTCAAATTATCTGGGTGTGGACTCAGATAACCCAGTTCAAAGCAGGTATTGTGGGATTTTCTGCCTTGATATTCTGGGATAGAGGGCTGTGTGGAAGGGACGTAAGGTTCTACAAGATCCCTTTGCATACACAGATATTCCAGACTGACAAGGCTATGTCTTTGAATTCAGAAGCTATAGTTCAAACAATTCTAAGCCTGGCAGTAGATTTCCTTTTTTAATGAATGGTGAAAGGGTTATTGAAAATGTACATTATATGGCCCCACTTGCAATATTTCCATTGCTCTTTATTCTAGGCCACCCACCCTTCACATTAAAGCTTGTCAGTATTTGGGGGTAAGAATGATCCATCAACCCTCAGTCTTTAACTCTCAGAGTTCAAGCAACGGTAAACACTTGCTCAGAGAAAAAAGTGCCTGTTGTTTTGTTTTTATGACTGTTTTTACTTTGTTGTTGTGTTGTTGGGCTTGGCCTCATGTAAGCCGCCCCGAGTCCCCATCGGGGAGATGGTGGCAGGGTACCAATAAAGATAATAATAATAATTATTATTTATCTGAGCAATGGAGGAGTGTCTGCCATCTGCCAGCACTGTATTTCTAGCTGCTACTGTAATACTTTCTCATCTAATACGACCAAACTGCTGTTCAAGGCATTATTAGGATCAGTACACAAAACGTAAACTCAGGATTGTTGCACAGAGGCCAACATAACTTTTATAACCATACTCTCACCATACACTGTGATGTTCAAGTGGGACTTCAAACGTACTTCAAATTGCAGTCTCATCCCCTCTCGTGTTTTCCTGATGCTAGTTCTTGCCCTGGTTATTAAAGTTTAAAGAAATCACTTGTAAGGCGGGGGGAAAATAACTTCTATTGTGATATTCTGGGATGTTGTCATCTTGTTGTATTCCATGTGTGTTTTTCTGTGTGAGGTACTACACTGGTTACATTTTTTCTATATATGAATAAGTGAAGTGAAGGCTGCAGTTGGAATTGGAAGCAAATTTCAAAATGCAAGTAATCATTTAAGTGCATCGCCTAAGAATCACATATGTGAATATAATTCTGTATATCAAACATAAGTCTTGATTAGAGACGTCATAATTCATTATGGTGTCTGAAAAGAGACATTAAATTATGGTTGGACGATACGACAAGGGCCATTTAATCCAACTCTTGCTACACAAGAACACCCAATTGAACACAATAGCCTGTAATAATAAATAATTTTCTCTTCTGTAATTGCTCCTCAATATTTCTCACTTGAGCTTCATTGCCTGTGCCTGTCTAAGAGCTCAATGAACAAAATATATTTACTTTAAAAAAAATTGCATTATTCAAACTATTTAGGAAGGGCAATTTCCTTCATTGCTGACAAAACTACTGCAGTCAAGGTTACAAACCGTAAACTAAGTAAATAATTTCTTTTATTTATCCAAGTTGTTGCAATTGTCGTGCTTTGTGTAGCTTTGAGCATTGAAAAAAGAAGCGAGTCTGAAGATGTGTAATTATACTCCTGACTACACAGATCGTTTTACCTTGGCATTGCAGCTTGTCACAATAGTATCTCTCTTTTTATTATCGGGAAGAACAATAAAGGCTTTGAAAGACAGTGAAGTTCTCATGCGTGACAAAGAATTGCAACAGTTATTTCACACCAGATATGGTTTTAAGCATTGCACACAAGCATGCCAACAGGTTCTAGCACACAAAATGGGGGCAGCACTTATCATTACTTTCCCTGCTTAATTAGCTAGCATTAAAGGGATGATCAGTTGCCTACCAAGTTAATGAGGAATATAACTAAATATATTTGTTGCACACCAATAATTCTGGCTGGCTATAGTTCTTGTTAAGTAAAGGTTTCCCCTTGACAATAAGTCTAGCTGAGTCCGACTCTGGGGGTAGGTGCTCATCTCCATTTCTAAGCTAAAGAGCCAGTGTTGTCCATAGACGCCTCCTAGGTCAGTGTTTGTCAACCTGGGGGTTGGGACCCGGGGGGGGGGCACGACGGGGTGTCAGAGGGGTTGCTAAAGACCATCAGAAAACACTTTATTTTCTGTTCTTCATGGGGGTTCTATGTGGAAATTTGGCCCAATTCTATCATTGGTTCGGAATGCTCTTTGATTGTAGGTGAACTATAAATCCCAGCAACTACAACTTCCAAATATTAAGGTCTATTTTCCCCAAACTTCACCAGTGTTCATATTTGGGCATATTGAGTATTCCTGCCAAATTTGGTCCAGATCCATCATTGCTTGAGTTCAGTACTCTGGAAGTAGGTGAACTACAACTCAAGAACTCAAGGTCAGTGACCACCAAACCCAGTATTTTCTGTTTGTCATGGGAGTATTGTGTGCCAAGTTTGGTTCAATATTATTGTTGTTGGAGTTCAGAATGCTCTTTGATTGTAAGTTAACTATAAATCCCAGCAACCACAACTCCCAAATGACAAAATCAATTCCAGCCTCCAACCCCACCAGTATTCAAATTTGGGCGTATCGGGTATTTGTGCCAAATTTCGTCCAGTGAATGAAAATGCATTCTGCATATCTGATATTTGCATTACGATTCATAACAGTAGCAAAATTATAGACAAAAATAATTTTATGGTTGGGGGTCACCATAACATGATGAGCTCTATTAAGAGGTCACGTCGTTTAGAAGTTGGAGAACCACTGTCCCAGGTCATGTGGCTGGCATGATTGCATGGAGCGCTGTTACCTTCCCGCAGAAGCAGTATCTATTGATCTACTCACATTTGCATGTTTCCGAGTTGCTAGGTTGGCAGAAGCTGTGTCTAACAACAGGCATTCACCCCATCTGTGGATTTGAACTGCTGACCTTTCAATCAGCAAGTTCTGCAGCTTAACAGTTTAACCTTCTGCGCCACCACAGCCCCCTATAGTTTTTGCTACTTGCCCTGAAATCCAGATAAAACTGGGAAAACAATTAAAGAAAGCTTAATTCTTCAAAAGGTTCCTTTAATTATACCTTATTTCATATGAGAGGCTTCTTTACATTAAATTGATTTTGTTTAAATCATTGAGTTTGTATAAAAAAGAAACATTGTTGAATAGAGCTCTCTTAGATTAATCTTTATAATGGAGGAAATGAATCTTTATAAGCAATCATTTCCGTACATTCTGTTTGCAGAAACTGTACACATGGCTAATTGCAGCAATAGAATTACACCAGTGTTAAACTATTCTTGTCTTGTTTCTAATTGGCCCACTTTCATCACACTAAATGTAAAGGTGCAGGACTCATATAGCAAAAAGCTTCTTGGTGATAATGTGTTGACAAAGGCTTCAATGACCAGAAACATCGGGTTGCTGTGAGTTTTCTGAGCTGTATGGCCATGTTCCAGAAACATTCTCTCTTTACATTTTGCCCACATCTATGGCAGGCATGCTCAGAGTTTGTGAAGCTGAAAGCTGAAAGTCCATTCAGTGCTAATCGAGGTGGCCTGCTGCAACATTTACACTTGCATCAAACAGACAAGAGGTTTTTTTTTCCACCCTGGATATTCCACAGATATATAAACCCCACTTGCCTAGTTTTCAACAAACTTCACAACCTCGGAGAATGCCTGCCATAGAAGAGGGCGAAACATCAGGAGAGAATGCTTCTGGAACATGGCCATACAGCCCAGAAAATGTTTTGGAGTATGTCTTCTGCATATTGGAAGTCCAGATGGCTGTATGATTATATCTGTATAATCAGGTCCCCTGGTGGTGCAGCGGGTTAAATCGCTGAACTTGTTGACTGAAAGGTTGGCGGTTCGAATCCAAGGAGTGGGGTGAGATTCCCACTGTTATCCCCAGCTTCTGCCATTCTAGCAGTTCAAAAACATGCAAATATGAGTAGATCAATAGGTACTGCTTCAGCGGGAAGGTAATGGCGTACCATGCAGTCATGATGGCCACATGATCTTGGAGGCATCTATCGACAATGGCTTAGAAATGGAGATGAACACCCCCCCCCCCAAGTCGGACATGACTAGACTTAATGTCAGGGGAAAACTTTACCTTTACCTTTATCTGTATGATGGTGCCAATTTGTTCAATGGATTTTACGAGTATTGTGTTGAAGAATGGGTAGTGTGCTGAATTCTTTAAAGGTTCTTCTGTCACTATTCTGACAGTCCCTTGGGTTGCATTATATGGATAACAATATTGACCAATCTTAAAGGGCATTAAACTAATGAAAACAGCAACAATTCTTTTGTGTGTGTGTGTTTGGAATAGAATTCCTCCACTCATGTAAATATAGGGCACTGAGGTCTGGTTAACAGCAAAAGAGACTAATGAGGGAGGTGCAAAGTGCACATTCACCACCCCCTCTATCGTAAAAAGGTGGATGTATGCTACTGGTTTACATCCCTATACTCCTACATGCTCTCAAATCTGGTTGGATGTTTTGGGAACCTTCTGGAGTAGTTTTGGTTATGAGGTGTGGGGAGTCCCATATCTCATTATCTGATGGTGGATTTAAGGCACCCAAACTATCATCTGCTGGGCAAAAAGCACTTGAAGATGAAGCATGTTCAATCAGCATTGACATTGTTAACAGCCATCAAGTCAACTTTGACTTATGGTGGTCCTATGAATGAAAGACATTCAAGTCACCCTGTCATCAGTAGCACTGCTCAGGTTTTGAAGACTCGGGGCTGTAGCTTCTTTGATTGAATCTACTGCTGTATAAAACCATCTTCCTCTTTTCCTACTGCCTTTTACCTTCTCAAGCATTGTTATATTTTCTATTGAGTCAAATCTATGACAGGACTAAAGTACCACACTTTCAGATTAGTAATTGTGGCTTCTACTCCTTGAGGGTAGAGCTTTGCCCACTTCATCCCCAGGAGAAGGGGAAGACATGGTGAAGCCCAGGTAGCAGAGATGAAATTAGAGGAAGGAGGAGCCAACCCCAATGTGGCAGCATTCTGGGAGAAGCCAGAAGGGGACCCTGGCCATAAGTGATATTACTTACTCCATCTTCAGTAGCAAAGGAAGAAGATGTGAGGTTGAGGTGGTGGGTGGTATACATAGTTGGAGGAGGTATGGCCACATGGCATAAGAGGACGTAGATGAGGGAGTCTCCAATATTAAATTTGTGGTGGCCCAAGAGAAGATGGAGAGGATCATGTCACAGGCAATGGTGCCTACCCCATTCTGAGGAGCGGAGGAAGGAACAATGAGGTGGTGGAGATGGGGACCTGAAAGTAGAGAAAGGAGAAGCAGACCGTGACATGATGGCAACCTTGGAGAAGGCTAAAGTGCCCATAGTTAGAGGTGATGGTGCCCCAGGAACAGCTGAAGGAGCATTAAGGTCCAGATAAGCGAAGTAAGGACCAGATGGCAAAAATAGAAGACAACGAAGGAGCAGTTGACCCTCATGTTGTGGCATCCCCAGAGAAAGTGTGTGTGTGTGTGTCGGGGGTGGGGGTGGGGAAGCACAATCTCAACTAATTTTGCCTTTCACATCTGCAGGCGGGGAGAAGGATCAGTGAACCCCAGGCAGCATAGGTGGTGAAGTGGGAAGCAACCATCCCCAACATAGTGGTGGCTTGCTATGCTGCTGGGAAGGTGGTGCAGCAGCCCATACAGAGTTCTGGTTGAGGGACAGACAATGGCCAAACCACTAGACATGGTGCCCACCCTTTCCGCAGAGCCCCATCTGCTTTAGGTGGTAGAACCTGGAGCAGAGGGTGAGGTGGCAGAGAGAGCAGTAGCAGCAGTTGGAGGCCACTATGGGACAAGGGATGGTACAGCAAATAATAGAATCAGCACCCAACATGGTGGCATGAGGCAGCAGCAGGATGAGGAGAAAGCGGAGTTATCTGCCTCCTTTTGTTGAGGGGAAAGTCTAAATATGCAAAGTAACTATTAGGCAGCAATAACAGTGAAGGGTGATACTGTTGAAAGATCTCTCAGAAACAATGGCTGTGGCACCATGGCAAGTTCTTGTTAGCACTGCACAGTGGAAGACATGATAGCCTCACTTTTGAAGATGTTTTAACATGGTAATCCTATGATGAGACAATCCAAAGTGAAACAACAGATAATGGTAGGAGGCAGTCCAGAAATCACTGTGATAGAGCAGATGCTACTACAAATAGCACTGTAGTTAATAAACAACTTGACTCAAGCTAAAAGAAAGTTCAACTAGCAACACCCTCAGAAGCAAAAGAACAGTCCAAAGATGCACAACCCAGGTGATAGGAACATGGAATGTAAGCAGGAGAAATCAAGGGAAGCTAGACATGGTTGAGAAACATAAATATTGCATTACTGGGACTGAACAGGCTAAAGTGCACATTTTGAATCAATTAATTAAAGTGTTTTATTCAGGAAATAAAAACAAAAGAAGAAATGAAGTGGCTTTTATAATGAGGAGAGATGTAGTAAAAGCACTTAAAGGGTATAATGCAAAGTCTAATTGAATCATGCCAATCCTATTTCAGGAATATCCATTAATATAACCATAGTCCAATTTTATGTTCCACCAGAGAGGCAACAGAAAAAATTGAAAGAGTCTATGTGGGTGTTCAAGAGGAAATTGTTCACACACCAAAACACACTATGTTACTCATAGGTGACTAGAGTGCAAAAACTGGAAAGACAATCATGCTTGGTAAGATAGAAGGCAGCAGGAAAAGAGAAGTGCTATACTCCAGATGGATAGATTCAGTTAAACTATGGTACTGGGTCTGCAAGACCTGAACAGGATATCAGTTAAGTAATTTCAATTAATTTCAATTAATTTGATTAAGTAAACTGTAGTACTAGGAACTATTATGCGGGATGTGTTTTATGGCAGGACACTGAAGTATGAACAGATAGTTGATTTTACACGCTCTTGTTAAAGAAAGTATCATTTTCTATTATCTTATATTTCAGTGAAACCCTAAGTGAGCTTTTAATATAGAGTCAATCTTTCATATCCACGAATTCTGCACCCACAGATTCAACCATCCATGGTTTGAAAATATTCCAAACAAAGCAAAACAAAAATCTATAAACTAAATCTTGATTTTGAACATTTGTATAACAGATGCAAATTTACTATGCCACTATATATAATGGGAGAGCCAGAACACCAAGGCCCTAATCTTGGTGTTCTTGAGCCAGAACTCCAAGGCCCCTGGTCCTTTAAAAAAATTACATGACATCTGAATGTTGGAACACACACTAGAGACCTCATCAAAAAAGCCCATGGATTCACCCCATATTGGGGCAAATCCATGAGCTCCCGATTTTGATTCGGGGTGGGGTGGGGGGCTGAATTTGATTTGAGAGGGGCTGAGTCTGAGTGAGAGAGGGTCTACCCTACCAAACTTTTTGTATCGTTATCCCAATACCCCCATGCATATGGGATATATTGAGCATGGTGATCAGATCATGATATGAATAAACATAACCGTTTAAATAATGTACCAGTAAGGCCTTCTCGTGGACCACCCTGAGAATTTGGGGGGGGGGGGCTAAAGCCCCCAAGCCTCCTTCCCCTCAGCTACATGCTTGCGCCATTCCATGCTCCACATGGCCTGCCTTACCTTGCCCCTCATCACCACTCAGCTTCCCCCTATTTCTGGGAAGGCAACATGGAAGTTGCTGTGGCAGTGGCATGCACTGCTTCCTCTCCCTTTTTGGCACAGAGCCCAACCAAAAGTGCCTGTACGTCGTGTGAAAGGCTCTGTTCTGAAAATGGTGGGGAAGCAGCATACAATGGACAAATCAATCCATCTGATAAGGTAGTAGAGGATTCTAATTCCAAATTTTTAAAAAGCAAATTTTAGAAGCAAATCATGTGAATGGATGTTTAAAGGTGTGTTTAGTTTTTATCAACAATTACATGTGAGTTATAATTAAACAATATTTCTAAAAATTGTGTTACAAGTGGGATGCAAAATTGTAACATTAACCACACAATTGGCCTTTACATGAAGAGAAATCAGTAAAAATGATGTAATTTTTAAAAAGTTGTATTCTGTACTGAAAAAGTTGTATTCTGTACTGAATTGAAAAATTGTAGTGCCATCAATTTGCCTTATCAGAGGCATTGCCACATATTATATAAGGTAAAGGTTTCCTCTGACATGAAGCCTAATCCTATCCAACTCTGGGGGGTGGTGCTCATCTCCATTTCTAAGCTAAAGAGCCGGCATTGTCCATAGACATCTCCAAGGTCATGTGGCCAGGATGACTGCGTGGAGTGCCGTTACTTTCCTGCCAAGGCGGTACCTATTGATCTGCGCACTACTGCATGTTTTCAAATTGCTAGGTTGGCAGAAGTTGGACCTAATGGTGGGAGCTCACCCTGCTCCCCGGATTCGAACCACCAACCTTTCCATTAATAAGTTCAGCAGTGGTGAAACCCACTGTGCCACCAGGGGGCTCATATTATAGATGGGCTCAAATATTGACTCCATGCTATTTTTTAAAAAATGTTGCTGTGGGGTGATGGTGTTAGCAGCTTAATTTCTAGTAAAATAACAAAACTCTCATTTGTTTTATTTCATTGAATTATCAGTAATTTTTTATTTGGTGGCTCACATTTTGAAATAACCGTTCCTTGTATGGTTTGCATTGTTTATGAACCAATTTATCTTTTTTTCCCAAAGGGCATTAAGTATAATTTTCCCTATGCATGTTTTTTTTTTTTTTTTTTTTATTTTTAAGCAAAATAATGTGGTTTGGATTCCTATTGCTGCAGCTGAGAGAGTACATCTTGTAGGGAGCATGCCACTGACTAACCTGCCACTAGTTCCTTATAAAGGTGAGCGTGGCATATTGTGGAAAACAATCTACCTAGTTACTCAGTTCCATTAGATAATTAAGGCATATTGTTTCCATTGCTCTACACACCAGGCTTCACCTTCTCCATTTCTTGTTGAACTTGTGCCTGTGTCCTCTCTCTCTAGTGATTATCTGTCTGCATTTCATGTGATTTATTCCTGAATTTACCACAAGTCACTTATGCAGTCTGCATCTCATCCTGTCTGCTATTTGATCATTTCTTCATTTTTGATTTTTTTCATGTTAAAAGAGAGATGATAAGCTCTTGTATAGTCTCACACAATAAGAATACAAACAAGGTGTTACTTGTTCTCTGTGAATACTGTTGTTGAATACGTTGCAGAATATATATGTATGCAGGTTGTAGGCATTACAATGCAGTGTTATTGAAATGTATTGGCATATAAATGGAAACAACGCCAATTTAAATTTGGTTGTATTGGGTATTTGTGCCAAATTTCATCCAGTGAATGAAAATACATCCTGCATATTGGATATTTATATTACGATTAATAACAGTAGCAAAATTACAGTTATGAAGTAGCAATGAAAATAATGTTATGGTTGTGTGTGTGTGTGTGTGTGTGGGGGGGGTCATCACAACATGAGGAACTGTATTAAGGGGTTGTACCATTAGGAAGGTTGAGAAACACTGCTTTATATGGTAATAGGGATTATAGTTCTGTAATCTGTTCCTTTTATGTTTGGGATTTTTTTCCTGCTCATTCTGTTGAGTAGTCCTGCTAAATCTTAGCTACAAGTAAATAAACAGGGGGCAACACCGTAGTGTATGAGCTCTAAAGCTATTCAGGTATGCAAATAAGCACAGTAGACAAATTATAATAACATCAATTAATTAAATTGCAATGCATATATGTGTATAAACCGCAATGGGGTACATAAACACAAGTGGATTACCCACAATAATAATGTCGCTATGCAGCAGTATAAGCAGTGTAAATACAGTTCATGCAGTCAAAAGCACAATGGCAAGTTCAGAATAAAGAATAAACCATACAGAAGTCATATGAACAGAAAGGAAAAGTATCAGTCCTTCCTGTTGGTGGAAGCAGTTCATGAAAATCAATACCACAATGGGAATATATGAACTATCAAGGTGGGAGGATCCCCTGGGTGTTCCAAGTCAAGCGGGAAGGGGAGGCTGGTGACGCAAAATCAATTCCTGATGCTGAAGCGCATGTGCGGACATGCGCAATGGCACGCCGCTAGTAATTCTGGGCGTCGTAGTCCAGCCGGGACTGCTCAGAAAGCCGAACTCGTCTGCATGTGCGGGAAGCGCAATGGCGGCCCGCAAAGGTTGTCGGATGGGGTAATTCGGGAAGAGTTTCAGGGCGTCCCAGAAGTGAAGGGTAAATTGGCTAATGCCTGGATAGATGTTGAGGGGTCCACTGTTCACGGGTGGGGTGAAGCCAGCGGAAAAAAGGTTGCCTGACGGCGGGAGCTCTCTCCTGAGCCGGTTGAGGGCCGTTTCGTCATATAGACTTCCTCAGAGGCATAAATGATAAATGATAGCGTCCTCAGTTGGAGTAAATCTAAACAATAATAATGATAGTACATATCAGGACCAGAATGAACGGTGAAGTGAGGGCATGTACTTAATAGTAAATTAAGTTATATTTACCATATTGAGTAGTTCAAGCTGCACAGAGGACTGACCACTCCAATGTCAGGAAATGGTAAGTGTTAGAGGGCGTCAAGAGGCTTTTATAGGATTGGGTTAGGAAAGCTTTTAAAGGGGGCACTCTCTGCGAAGTTCATGGGTGAGTAAGGAAAGTTGTTATAGGGAGGGGTTGTGTGGGGCCTGATTTCTTGATATGGTCATGTTTATTTGTTAAGCAGAGCATTTATGGTCAGGGGGTCATTGAGACCCCCCCAGCGTTTCTCGGTGGCAAGTTGCACTATCCAAAAAGTCTCTCTCTTCCTTAATAGGGCTGTCATGTCTGCATGTGGATGGCCTTTCACTCTCTCTATAACTTGAATCTTAATATTGTCAAAGCTGTGTTTCATCTCTGTACAATGAGAGTATAGTGTGGAATCCATTGATTTTAATTTTATTCTGGACTTGTGTTCCAGGGAACGTTCTCGTAGGCTCCTAGTGGTGTAACCTGTGTACTGCAGGTGGCAGCTGCACTCGAGTAAGTATACTAGGCCAGTGGACTGGCAATTGGCGTGTGACATCAATTTGAATTGCCTTTTGTTGGTAGTGCTGATTACTACTTTCTGTTGTTTAATGTGTTTGCAGATGGTGCAAGATCCGCAAGGGTATGTGCCAACCACTAGGGAGCTCTTAAGTGATGGTTGAGGTAAACTGGTATGTGTAAGAATGTCCCCTAGGTTCCTAGTCCTTTTGTGGGCCACCATCGGAAAGTCTTTGAGACCGGGAATGCTGGAGAACAAAGGCCAATATCGTTTTGCTATTTTGATGATATCAGAGCCATGAGGACTTAGGGTGAGTGGCCACACTATCCTGTCGTCCCTCTCCCTGGTGACCTTGGGTTTAAGGAGAGATTGTCTGTCAAGACGGTCAGCTCTTTCCCTGGCTTTGTGTAGTATGTGTTCTGGGTAGCCTCTCCTCCTAAGATTGTCAGTCAGGAGGTCAGCTTCTTGTTTGTAGTGTGACAGATGTGTGCAGTTCCGTTTTAGGCGAAGAAATTGTCCATAGGGTAGATTATTCTTCAAATTAAAAGAGTGGTAGCTTTGATAATGTAGGAGACTATTCTTTTGAATTGGTTTCCTAAAATTCCTGACCCGAATAGTACCATTGTGTATGTAGGTTGTTACATCTAGGTAATTTATACTATATCGATCAGATGTGGACGTAAAAGAAATGGAGTCGTGCCATTGATTGAGCCAGGAATGGAGGATAGCCATATCGAGGTCTCCTTGAACTATAAAGTAGAGGTCATCAATATATCTGAACACTCTGCGGATCTTGGAGACTATGGGGTCGTGATTAGTTGAAAATAACGTTTTTTCTCTAGGTAAATCATAAAAATGTTCGCAATGGTAGGAGCAGCACTGCTCCCCATTGCTACCCCATCTACTTGCAGGTAGTAATGGCCATTGAAAGTAAAATAGTTGTAATCAAAGATCACATCTAGTAGTTCCATGAGGAAATGCGTAGGCGGATCTTTCTGTTGTCTTGTATCAAGTAAGTCCATGATGATACTCCTGGCCAATTCTAGGGGGACGTGGGTGTACAAAGAGACCACGTCAGCCGTGGCTAAGTAGTCGGTTGGGCTGGTTTTGAAACCCTCGATTTTTGAAATGAAATCCTTTGAGTCGAGAATGAAAGTGGGAGTGTCAGTGGAGAACGGGTGCAAGATATCCTCCAAATATTTGGAAAGTGGTTCAAGTAAACTGGACACTGCCGACACGATTGGTCTCCCTATCGGGGGGCGTTGAGGTTTATGAATTTTGGGTAATGTGTGAAAAACTGGGACTCGAGGAGATCTATTAACGAGGAAGTCTGCAGTAGTATCTGAGATGTGGCCCATGGTTTGACCAATGTGGACTATAGACGCAATTGTGGTCATGTATTTTCTTGTCGGGTCCCTATCAAGGACTTTGTAGAATTTCTGATCCGACAATTGTGGCTCTGATATCATCAAAATAGCAAAACGATATTGGCCTTTGGTCTCCAGCATTCCCGGTCTCAAAGACTTTCCGATGGTGGCCCACAAAAGGACTAGGAACCTAGGGGACATTCTTACACATACCAGTTTACCTCAACCATCACTTAAGAGCTCCCTAGTGGTTGGCACATACCCTTGCGGATCTTGCACCATCTGCAAACACATTAAACAACAGAAAGTAGTAATCAGCACTACCAACAAAAGACAATTCAAATTGATGTCACATGCTAATTGCCAGTCCACTGGCCTAGTATACTTACTCGAGTGCAGCTGCCACCTGCAGTACACAGGTTACACCACTAGGAGCCTACGAGAACGTTCCCTGGAACACAAGTCCAGAATAAAATTAAAATCAATGGATTCCACACTATACTCTCATTGTACAGAGATGAAACACAGCTTTGATAATATCAAGATTCAAGTTATAGAGAGAGTGAAAGGCCATCCACATGCAGACATGACAGCCCTATTAAGGAAGAGAGAGACTTTTTGGATAGTGCAACTTGCCACCGAGAAACGCTGGGGTCTCAATGACCCCTGACCATAAATGCTCTGCTTAACAAATAAACATGACCATATCAAGAAATCAGGCCCCACACAACCCCTCCCTATAACAACTTTCCTTACTCACCCATGCTATTGAACTTCACAGAGAGTGCCCCTTTAAAAGCTTTCCTAACCCAATCCTATAAAAGCCTCTTGGACGCCCTCTAACACTTACCATTTCCTGACATTGGAGTGGTCCGTCCTCTGTGCAGCTTGAACTACTCAATATGGTAAATATAACTTAATTTACTATTAAGTACATGCACTCACTTCACCATTCATTCTGGTCCTGATATGTACTATCATTATTATTGTTTAGATTTACTCCAACTGAGGACGCTATCATTTATCATTTATGCCTCTGAGGAAGTCTATATGACCCCTCAACATCTATCCAGGCATTAGCCAATTTACCCTTCACTTCTGGGACGCCCTGAAACTCTTCCCGAACTACCCCATCCGACAACCTTTGCGGGCCGCCTTTGCGCGCTTCCCCGCACATGCGCAGACGAGTTCGGCTTTCTGAGCAGTCCCGGCTGGACTACGACGCCCAGAATTACTAGCGGCGTGCCATTGCGTATGTCCGCACATGCGCTTCAGCATCAGGAATTGATTTTGCGTCACCAGCCTCCCCTTCCCGCTTGACTTGGAACACCCAGGGGATCCTCCCACCTTGATAGTTCATATATTCCCATTGTGGTATTGATTTTCATGAACTGCTTCCACCAACAGGAAGGACTGATACTTTTCCTTTCTGTTCATATGACTTCTGTATGGTTTATTCTTTATTCTGAACTTGCCATTGTGCTTTTGACTGCATGAACTGTATTTACACTGCTTATACTGCTGTATAGCGACATTATTACTGTGGGTAATCCACTTGTGTTTATGTATCCCATTGCGGTTTATACACATATATGCATTGCAATTTAATTAATTGATGTTATTATAATTTGTCTACTGTGCTTATTTGCATACCTGAATAGCTTTAGAGCTCAAATCTTAGCTACAGGCAGCTAATAATAATACACCTCAATTTTTCTTCTTGATGGTAAGCAATTCTTGAATCAATTGCTTATTACTTTAAAAAGGAAGATTCATCATCCAGCCCTAGCCAAGACATAAGGTGTGCATAGTGGCTTGTTGAAAGTGCTAGCATTGTAGAATAAAACTCTCAGCAATGTGGTTTGCCCAGAGACGGATAATCATTTGAACCGTCTTTAAGGAGGCTGCGCTAAGAGTAGCAAGAAAGGAAGGAAACAATGTTGAGTCAGCAGAAATTCCTTCTGAGGCATGCGTGTGTTCCAGTTCCATAAATCTTTCATAATACCTGTAAGGAGGGGGCAGATGAAAGTGAAGGAAATAAATTAAAGGAGTTTGTTTGCATGAGTCGGATCCTCCAAAGCTAAGTTAGAATTAACCACTGGTATTTTGAAAATAGGAGGTTAAATAAGAAATAAAATGAAAAAGAGGCTTCTTTTAACTGCTGCAGCTGATATCAGAAAATGCTGTAATATCCATGTATCTCAAGGCATTTTTAAAATAACAATTGTGTTTACAAATGGATACTCAGTCCTAGCTTTTGGAAACTCAGTGGAGATAAGGGGACACATACAATTTAATCAGTGAGCCAAGAACAGTGCTTGGAATTGGAAATAAAATGGACTCATGCTAGAATCTGATTTAGTGGACTACCTTTGAAATCTTATGCTAGTTTCCCCCCCCCCCCCATTTCCTTTTAAAGATACTACTGGATTTCTTTATTACTAGTGATTCTAGGGTATGATGGCATATGATGCTAGAAAATGATGCCTAATTATGCTAGGATATGATGGGTGTCTTCTGAGAAGTTTCAACTTATGAATGTGAAAATGGAAACCATTTCTTTAAAAAATACCTTGGTGTACCTACATGGAAGAAGGCTGAGGAAGCATATAATATCCTTTCTAGTCAACAGTGTTGGCCACTAAATGTCCTTAAGGTAGTAGTGCATGCTTTTAAAGTCCCAAATAGCATAGGGTTGTCCACATGTCTGAGATGTCTACTACTCCACATTTTATTAAATGGAATCTATAAAACTCTTAGAGTGGGGTCATTGATGGAAGCCAGAGACAATGAGAATTGGATCTAGATTTGGGACCTTCTCAGATGCAGTCTTCTTTGCATCTTTAGAGAGGTGGCAAAACAGAAGACTCAATGTTCACGAGTTGGATACTACCTGACTCTTAATTGCAGGAAATGGAGAGAAAGTGGGGAAAGCATGACAAATGATGAAAATGATGAAAAATGACATGGGATAGCTGGCTATCCAATAAGATGTCTGATGAGATCCTTAGTTAGATTTAGAGAAGGCAGATCCAAGAAATCAATACAAACACTACCCCTCAAAATAAACAAACAAACAAAAGCAAACCTACAATGGAATAATCAGCAACAGTCAAAGTGCTGTATTACAAGATCTCATGCTTCTTTAAGCCAATCTGGAAGAAACTTTAGTAAACTTCCTTTTTTCACGAATTGTGTAATTTTTGTTAATGTTGGGACGAGCAGAATTATTTAGTTATTCATTGAGTTCACTCAGTCAAATCTAGCATTATCACATGCACCAATAATTTAAAGCAATATAGGCATCTTTATGAAAGGTATAAAATTGTATTTATTTCTAAACATATTTGTTTGCATTGGTTGTTTATTCTCTCTCTGTATATTATTGTTATTATTATTATTATCATGTTTATATCCCAGATTTTCTTTTCCATAAGGAGACACTGGCTTTGTTTTCATTGATAAAAGAATTAACAGGTATTCTGACTTTGTTGTTACTGTGTGTCTTCAAGGTGTTGCTACTTAGTATATAACTAAATAATATCTCCTGGCCCCACTCCTCAATCCTACTTGAATAACCATCTACTGCACTGGGTGAAGAGGTCTATTCAACTGCTTATTAGGGTGCAAGGAGAAGGATGTTTCCAGCCCTTTCTCATCAGAGAGGAAGGGTGTGACAAGGAATAGAAAGGGCTGTAAACATCACCCTCTTTGCAGAGTAATCTGAAGCTGAATGGACTTAAATCACCCAACACTAGTCCTGGCTGTTAAATTGGGCTATGACTATGTAGCGATTACAGATTTGTAACTGTAGCATGGAATTCTCCAATTCAAAATGCCAGCCATGAATTTTACCGGGTTAACAAGATAAATTCATGCTCCCCACAACATGAATCAAGACAAAATCCTAATTTATTATTCTAATTATTCTAATTTGTTAGGATAAGCCAGAGATTTGGGTTCAGATAGCCCTTTAAACCAGTGTTTCTCAGCCTGGGGGTCGGGACCCCTGGGGGGGGGGGGGTCGCAACGGGATGAAAGAGGGGTCGCCAAAGACCACCAGAAAAGACAGTATTTTCTGTTGTTCATGGGGGTTCTGTGTGAGAACTTTGGTCCAATTTTATCATTGGTGAGGTTCAGAATGCTCTTTGATTGTAGGTGAACTATAAATTCCAGCAAGTACAACTCCCAAATATCAAGTCTCTTTTTCCAAACTGTACCTGTGTTCATATTTGGGCATATGGCCAAGCTTGGTCTAAATCCATCATTGTTTGAGTTCACAGTGCTCTCAGGATTTAGGAGAACTACAACTCCAAAACTCAAGGTCAATGCCCGCCAAACCCTTCCAGCATTTTCTGTTGGCCATGGGAGTTCTGTGTGCCAAATTTGGTTCAATTCCATCACTGGTGAAGTTCAGAATGCTTTTTGATTGTAGGTGAACTATAAATCCCAGCAACTACAACTGCCAAAGGACATAATCAAACCCCCACCCACCAATATTCAAATGTTGGTACATCGGGTATTTGTGCCAAATTTGGTCCAGTGAGTGAAAACACATCTGGCATATCAGATATTTACATTACTATTCATAACAGTGGCAAAATTTAGTTATGAAGTAGCAATGAAAATAATTTTATGGTTGGGGATCACCACAACATGAGGAACTGTATTAAGGGGTCACCGCATTAGGAAGGTTGAGAACCACTGCTTTAAACAAACTATAGACATTGTCCTTAATCCAAAATTCTATCAGTGTAATGTTAATACCCACATGAAGATATATACCACAGCAGCTATAAATAGTCCACATGCAGAATAGCAACACATGTCAATTATTTGGTGCCGTTGCACAATGGAAAATGCACAAGCATAATGTATAATCACAGTGCACAACAGATCATTCTTATCTACAGTGTGAAATCACAACACAACCAAACTGCATAATCTGTTAAAACAAGGTACAGATTAACACGCAGTTTGCTCAGCTCTCCTTTGGCTACTATGAGCGGAATACATCTAGTGCAGGGGTGCTCACACTTTTTCAGCATGCGAGCTACTTATAAAACAACCAAGTCAAAATGATCTACCTACGCACTACTCAGAGAGCCATAAAAGCAAAATATTTGGAAATTTATTTCAGTGAGAGCCATATAATACATTTTAAGACTGAATTCAACTAAATGTGAATATAATAAGCCCCTGAATTTATTCATAATAATAATGATGATGATGATATTCATTCAGACTCTGCTACTACTACTAATAATAATAGTAACAACAACAACAGGTTCCTAGAGTAGAAGGAGATCTCCAAGGGACATCCAGTCCAACCTCCTTCTGCCATAAGGGGAAAACACAATCAAAGCATTCCTCACAGATGGCCATTCAGCCTCTGATAATAATAATAATAACAACAACAATGGGTTCCTAGAATAGGAGGAGACCTCCAAGGGCCATCCAGTCCAACCTCCTTCTGCCAGGGCCCTTCCACACATTCTATTTTACAGTTGATACACACAAACTGAGTTCTTACTACTGGATGAATTGCTGCCAAATTTGGCCACTAGACACCTACAAGGAGTGACCATCACTAAAAGAAATGATTTTGTCATTTAGGAGTTGTAGTTGCTGGGATTTATAGTTAACCTACAATCAAAGAGCATTCTGACCTCCACGAATGATGGAATTGAACCAAATGAGGCACACAGGACTCCTATGACCAACAGAAAACACTAGAAAGGTTTGGTGAGAATTGACCTTGAGTTTGGGAATACACCTACATCCAGAGAGCACTGTGGACTCAAATAATGATGGAGCTGGACCAAACTTGGCACAAATCCTCAATATGCCCAAATTTGAACAGTGGTGGAGTTTGGGGAAAATAGACCAAAACATTTGGGAGTTGCTGGGGTGTATAGTTCACTTATGTTGTGGGGCAGAGTCACACGGTGCACCCGGTTGGCGGCGAGGAGAACGGCCAGGAAGCGCTCCAGCAGGGCCTCCTTGCCCAGGCAGGGGCTTTGCAGTCTCCCTTCCCTACCTCGCACGAGGGACAGCGCAAAGCCGCTTGCCACCCACCCAGGCCTAATCCCCTCGCCTGCTTCCATTGCCGAGCAGGCCTGAGGAGGAGGGAGGAAGAAGAAAGCGGGCAGAGGGAAGGAGGGGGCGCCGTGAGAGAAGGAGAGGCAGCCAGCCACGACCCTCTCGTTCCCGCCAAAAGAGTAGGGGAAATGGGTGCGCGCGACGTCACGGTGGCGGCGTGATGTCACACTTGCCATTTTCCCTACCCTTTTGCAGGAACGAGAGGGGCGTGGCTGGCTGTTGCTCCTTCTCTCGCCCCCTCCTTCCCTCTGCCCTCTTTCTTCCCCCTCTCTCCTCCTCAGGCCTCCTCGGCACTGAGGATGGAGGAGACACAGGCCGGCGGCAGCAGGGAGTTGGCACGCCACCGGAAAAAGTAAAATGGGTGGGGCGCCGTTTGTGTGCGCCCCTGATTCCCTGCCTGCAATCCATCATTATGGCCTTTCGCGATCGACCAGTCGTGATCGACGTAATGAGCACCCCTGATCTAGTGTATAATGGTTTGCCTGCACATGTGTAGCATGACATATATAATATATTCCTTATGTACAGTAAATTCTGGCCAGAGAGTCTCTGGCCTATTTTTAACTGCTGGTAGGAAGAGCATGTTATGACTGACCGACATACACTACAATACTATCTTTTTCAGAGTAAGATGCTTCTTAAAAATGAAATTATGACATAATGTGTCATGTGAACATATCCATTGAGACTGATTCATTTATTAAAGTATGTATAATACCCTTTATTCAATATGATTAAACTATTAAAAAATAGAAGAGCATGCCCTAATTGGGGACATACATATAAGTATATTGTATTTTATTTTTGTGTTACTGTTTTTGTGCCAAACTTGTTTGGAATTTGAATTACTCCCTAGGAATGCAGGGCAAAAGCATCAGTATTTGTTATACTGGGACTGCTATCTTACATAGAAATTGATACTCTGTAGGAAACAAGGGAGAAAAAAGAATGATTAAAGTCCTAGATTGACTGATACTTTTTCAATAGGAGATAACATAAAACTATCTGAGATGGAGGTTGAAGTCTGTAAGTGCTGCCTAGTTACAGATCTAAATGGAGTCGTATCATCTCATGTTTCTTAATCTCCCCTGACCCCTATTCTCCTCCAGCAAAAGAAGAAGAAAAAAACCAAATTTAGCAAGGTGGGGGACTTGTCAGCAACACAGGTCCCTTTTCTTTCTGACTCTTTAAAATGACATGCCAGAAGGTGCGTAGGTGTGTCAGGAGGAGGGAAATCCCTTTCCCATCTCCTGACACATCATTTTCAAGCATTAGAGGACTGTGAAGAGGGGCCTGCGCTGCCAGCAAGCCTCCCCACCCCTCAGAAGCTTTTTTGGTAGCAGGGAATGTAGGATAGCTGCCTGCCAGCCTGGATCAACCTTTGGATCAACATCCTGCCATCCCTGAGGGAAAGCTCAGAGTTATAGGAGGGAATGGGGGCCAAAATCCAAGAGGAAGCGGGTTTTTAAAACCCACTTCCTCTCAGGTTTTACTTAGAAGGGCCCTCAGTTTGAGTGTATTTATTTGAAGATGGAGACCAGGACAGACTAGGGATTCTGTTGATGTACCACTTGTTTCGCTGCTCAACCAGCTAGCTGTATTTTATTATTTGTTTTACATTGTGTTGGAAGCCGTCTTGAGTCCCTCCTCGGAGGTCGAGAATGATGGGGTATAAATGTTCAATCTAAATAAACAAATAAACAAATTTCAGTGGTGGCATTGGAATCACTGCATTTTATGATGCTTGGGGGCTTCAGTATCCATGCTGAGGCTACCCTGTGGCTCAGGACTTGCTTACACCAGGACTTGCTTGCTCACCTCCTTCGGACTCGCCATTCATGCCAACTCATAGGTCTGTCTCAAGTGGTTTCTGGTTTCACTCATTTTGCTGGGCACATTCTAGACATTGTTTCCATTGAGGGATAGCAGTGATGTAGAAATGAAAGAACTTCGTATTGTTCTGTTGTCATGGACATATCACTTCTTGATCAGGTGTATACTTACTGGAACTCAGAGCCTCCAGATGGACAAATGGGCAAGTGGAGAGCCAGTGATTGCTTGCTGTCTTGGGTCCAAGTTCTTGTCCAATCTGAGACTTGCCTATCACCAATCATCCTTTTGTACCACTGATAGTCAGGGCTGATCCCCACCCAGCTGCATATATTCCTTCCCCTGTGGTTCCTGACAACTGGAGAAAACCAGGGTGTGGAGTTCAGGAAGAGCAGTAGAAATGCTTCAGGGTACGTATCATAGATCAAGAGGTATGTTGGCGACTTTTCCAGCCAACCATCAATTTGCAGGCACAACCCTATTAAGGCTGTTAGGGGTTCAAGGCACTCTACACTGATCAGCTCTTCTAGAATTTAATTTACAAAGTCCTTCTGGAACTGGTTCACTGGAGCTGCCTCATTCCACTGCAGATGCTGGCCCAGAAGGCACTAACAAAGGTACCATATTCCTTCTTGCTGCAGTTACCATATCTGACAGTTGGCAGAAATAGCTTTCTGTGGGTCATCATAAGTGGACTACACCTCTGACTTAAACACAGTGTAGGGCCAGAGGTGTATTGTGTTAGAATTGATAAAATGTACCATAGTAATTAAATGTTAATTTGTGTATGTATATCTTTAAGTGTTATGTAGAGTGGGAAGTGACTAAGGACACCTGGCCTAAACTTCCCTCAGCGTTTAGTATAAAGCTTTGTTATCTAACCTTGGGTGGGGCTCTCGAAGAGATTGTGCTGAGAAGTGAAGTGGATTTGTTTTGTGAGTAAATAATTGTTTTATTTTGAACTCCCGACTCAGCGTCCTGGTTTATCCAAGCTTCACAACATCAAACATCCGCTGCAGAGAATTTAATCTTAACAGTGGTTATGGGCCCAGCGCCAAGGAGAAAGTTTGATGAAGTTTGTTTTTGAAGCTTGACTGGGTACAATCCATTCACTAAATAGAGAACAGCCATAAATACATGATGAGCCTTGATGGGAAGAAGATTGCCAGAAGTCTGCTGTGAGTAAATTGTGTTGAACTACAGAGGCTGGGCTGTGAATCCGAGAAAAGGGGATCTTCTGAGTAAAAGTGGAAATGTCTACACGCAATCCACTTACAGAGATGGCAAATGGAATTGACCATAACTTTAAAGAATGGTCTGAGAGCATGGAAAACCTACAAGCCAGAGGTGAGCTGCAAATTGATAACTTTGTTCAGTGTGTGAAGTTCCTACTGACAAAGGAGAAATTGCACAATGCCATTGCAATATGCAGGAGCATTTTGGATGTAATGGAAAGAGTGTTTGTGCAGAAAGATGTGGACAATGGTTGCCAGCCTGAGGGGAAAGCAGAATGTTGCCAGAGTTGCCAGGCTGATGTGGAGCCATTGAAGAAGCAGCAAGGAGCATGCAGGCTTGAGGAGGAGATGCCAAGGCTAGAAGGAGCAGTACATGTCCTTAGGCCTGAGGAGAAGCAGACTAAGAATATGAAGATTGGCTGCCAACTTGTGGAGCATGCAGAGGAAAGGCATTGCCAGATAGAGCCGTTGAGAGAGACAGACAGATGTAAGGAGCAGCTGAAAGAAATGGAGCCTGAGGAGCATACAGAAAGATGCCAGAATCACCAGGCCGAGGGGAAGCAGAACCTGTCCTTGAAGGAGCAGCAAGGAGCATGCCAGCTTGAGGAGGAGTCGCACAAGCTGAGGCTGAGAGACATGGAGCCAGTATTTGCCAATGTGTGTGTGTCTGCGGCAAGGAGGTGTTTTATCTGCAATTCAAGGGAACACCTGGCTCGAGATTGCAAGGTTAAGAGAAGCACAGCAAGAAGGTGCCATATTTGTAAAAACATTGGACACCTGGCCCGGGAATGCAAGGCCAAGATGGAGGTGTCTGGAGGAAGAAGGAGAAGAGAACGTGATGATGGATCTTCAAGTCAACCTAGAGTAAGAGTTGCTGCAGTGGGAAGTAACTCCAGTAGAAGCAGTAGATGGATTTTAGACTCTGGAGCAACTCATCATATCACTAATGATTTGGAGAATTTGAGAAATGTGGAGACTTTATATGGATCATCATTATCTCTTGCAAATAACGCAGTACAACTTTTTAATAAATTTGGAACTTGTTATATTTCTTGTTTAAAAATGTACTGGCAAAAGGTTTTGTTTGTTCAGAAATGAAGTCTAATTTGTTGAGTGTAGCTGAGTTAACAGAACAACAGTACAGAGTGTCATTCAAGGGAATATACTGTTACATTTACAACAGAGAAGGAAAACTAGTTGGCAAGGGTGTAAAACGTAATAAAATGTATGAAATGTTTGAGAAGGTCAACGGTTTTTGTGTAGAAGACAGTGTGGAGGTTATGTGTGTTGGTAGTACAATTCAGCATGACAGATGCTTACATTTGTTCCACAGAGTAATGGGGCATGCTAGTATGGAAGTTTTGAAGAAGACATTAGAGTTATGCCCTGAATATAAAATGGAACAGTGCTTTTGTGATTTGCAATGCGCAATTTGCGATAAAGTGAAAACTGTGCCTCTAAATTACAACAAAAGATCAAAGATAAAAGTAACCAATTTGTTTGATGCAGCACATGTTTGTATAGAAGGTCCTTTTGAGAAAAGTGTTGGTGGTTCTGTCACGCAATGCTCCTTGTAGAACGTTTGAGCCGATTTTCATATGTGTATTTTTTTGATGACCTGTCTGAAGCAAAAGAAAAATTAACAAGCTGGTTAAACTTGATTGAAAATGGATATGGAGTGACATTGGGTAAATTGTTTTTTGATAAAGGAATGGAAATCTGTGGTGCAGAGCTAAAACAAGTGCTAAGGAATAGAAATGTAGAATGTGTTAACATTGAAGAGTTAAAGGGAGAAGAGAGTGTAGCATTGAAGAAAATGCAAGCATTGAGGGAAATGGAGAAATGCATTCTAAAAGACAGCAAGTTCTCACAAGTGTATTGGACGGAAATCCTAAATACTAGCAATTACCTTATGAATAGGTTGTGGGATCAATGCATACAAGATATTCCTTTTAGAAAAATGTATGACCGCGTCCCTTGTTACAAATATCTCAAAGTGTTTGGTCAAAAGGCAAAGATGGTTTTGTCAGCAAAAGAAAGAACCAACAGGAAAATAAAACATAAAGAGGTGAGGTTCGTAGGATATGCAAGAAATGGTTGTTATAGGTTATTGGATAGCCCAAACACAGTGAAGTTCTCAAAACTAGCATATTTTAGCAAAATGGAAGACTGGAATGAAATTCATTCAAATACTGAAAACCTACATGGGATTCCAGAAGAAAAATGTAGCGGGACACTCAAAGGAGGGGAGAGTCCATCTAGTGTTGAGAGTCAGAAACAACAGATAGTGAGGTCTAAGTTTGTATCATCCTCACAGAGTGAAGGAAAGAAAGAGAGTTGCAGTACACCTGAAAGAAGACAGGCAGGTACACAAAAGGTAAAGACACCTACATCCCAAGAAAAAGTTACATCTAGAGCAGTTAAGCAGGAGGTGAAAGAAGAAAAATATATGTTAGAGCCTTTTTATCACAACCAGGAAAATTCCATAGAGTTCCTTGTGGAGATGATTGACCCTGATGATTGTGTAACAGTCTATGAGTTAAAAAAAGTGTATTGTGTTTAAAAATGTGCAGTATGAGATGTGTGGTGCGTCTATATTGTGTACAGAGGAATGAAGTGATATCTTAAAGTTAAAAGGTTCTGCAGGAAGTGATTGTGTTTGTGATGAAGTAATCCAGAAAAATATATATATGAATACTGGATGTAAAAGTTAAAGAATACATTAACAGTGTAGAATGAAAAATTAACATTTAAGAGGGGAATTGTTAGAATTGATAAAATGTACCATAGTAATTAAATGTTAATTTGTGTATGTATATCTTTAAGTGTTATGTAGAGTGGGAAGTGACTAAGGACACCTGGCCTAAACTTCCCTCAGCGTTTAGTATAAAGCTTTGTTATCTAACCTTGGGTGGGGCTCTCGAAGAGATTGTGCTGAGAAGTGAAGTGGATTTGTTTTGTGAGTAAAGAATTGTTTTATTTTGAACTCCCGACTCAGCGTCCTGGTTTATCCAAGCTTCACAACATCAAACATCCGCTGCAGAGAATTTAATCTTAACATATTGTCTGCAAAAGATATGGGGTCACCCATTTAGCAACAAGGGAGAAAGCAAACAATTCACAAACTCCACTTTAAGTCTGTCATTAGGAAAATTCTCAGGGATAATTTTCATCTGCTCCCAAAGTGCCTAGTTGTCTAGCAACACAGGGAAGAAGATTTACTCTGTAGAAATAATGCAGTTTGACACCACTTCAACTGTTAGGGCTCATTGCTATGGAATTGTGGTTTTACAAGGCTTTTAGCTGTCTCTGCCAAAAGTACTGGTGCCTCAACGAAGTACAAATCTCTGAATTCCAGATGGGGCCTTTTACACAGCCATATAAAGGTTCTGGTCCAACTTGCCTGTCCAAATGTATCTCTCCCTATGAACCATCAAGATGTTTAAGATCATCCGGAGAGGCCCTGCTCTCGGTCCCGCCTTCTTCGCAGGCGCGATTGGCGGGGATGAGAGACAGGGCCTTTTCAGTGGTGGCTCCTCAGCTTTGGAACACCCTCCCTAGTGATGTCAGTTCGACCCCCTCCCTCCTGACATTTCGCAAGAAAGACCTGGCTGTTTGAGCAGGCATTTGCTGATGAAATATAATGGTTTAATTAGATATATGGAATGACGACGATATGACGGAAAGTGATTTCACCATGATGCTGAGACTGTAATTGTATGTTTTAATTGGTAATTGTTGTGTTATATAGTTATTGTTGGTTTGTTTTGCTCGTGTTTTGATTGGAGGGCAGAGATTGCCTTGTGTAAACCGCCCCGAGTTGCCTTCGGGCTGAGAGGGGCGGTATAGAAATGTGATAAATAAATAAAATAAATAAATCTAACACAGACTATCAAGACAGAAAATCCCACAATATCTGCTTTGAACTGGGTTATATGAGTTCACATTGCCATATATTCCAGTTTGAAGTAGATAATGTGTGGAAGGGGTTGGAGTGTCAAATTGTATTAATGTTGCAGTGCAGATATGCCCACAGATTTTATGCAGGGTTAGGGATTCACTATGATGGTATGCTCCAGGAGACATATGTATCTGTGGATTTCAATGCCTTCTCTGTGTAGTCTGACATGATTGTTGTCAGAAGGCCCTTTCAGACAGGCCCTATATTCCAGGATCTGTTCCTAGGGTTTCTGCTTTAAACTGGATTATATGAGTCCACACTGCCAGAAAATCTGGGATAAACAGAAAACCTGATATCAGACCCTGGGATATAGATCTTGTCTGAAAGGGCCCAGAATGGTCCAGCATTTCTGTGTTCTCAAATAATATTCTGTGTCCATGTTGGTTCATCAAGTGCTCTGCTATAGCTGACTTTTCTGCAGACTAATTCAGCTAGAGAAGTCCCATGTTGAGACAAAAGCATGGTATAAATTAAACTAAGAAACAATTCTAATTGCTCATCAATAGGGTCTTAATCTCACTCCTGTTTTTCTAATATTCTACAGTTTATACTGTCACAAATTCATTTGACTTTAAGAAGTCACAAGAGGTAACAGACTAACATGGATATTGCTCTTAAAAGTTTCAATATCCCTTCATATATTTATTTATTTATTTATTATTCACTTTTGTATTCCGCTCCTCCCAGCAGGCTCGGGGCGGAAGTTGCTTCTCTGTTTACCCAATGTATGTTCTAAAATTAGTAACTAGTACCGTAGTTTTGATAAGCATAAAAAGACTGAAACACAGTTTGACGTAAGAAGTGGGTAAAAACAACAATGTAAAAGTAATCATTTTTTGCTGAAATTATGCAGCTCTTGGTCACAGCTGTGACAGTCCTAGGTTGTAGCCATGACTGCCATTGAACATTTGCATACAACCTACATGAAAACAAACTGTGGCAGACTATAGATCAGTGATGGCAAACCTTTTAGAGATGGAATGCCCAAACCAGGGATGTGTGTGTGTGTGAGGGGATGTGTGGCAGCAAGCGGGGTATAAAGCTTGAGGGGGGCGAGCGAATGGGGGGTGTAAGCAAAGCAAGCAAGCGAGAGGGGGTTGGTGGATGGGTAGGCGAGTGAGCAAATGGGTGATCAAGCAAGAGGATGGACAAATGGGCAAGTGAGCAAGTGGAGAGCCAGTGATTGCATGCATGCCATAAGTTCACCACCACTGCTATAAATGTTACAAAGCAGCTATGCCCTGGCATGTACATGATGTTAAGCTACTGTTCTTTTTTGCCAATGTGCACACAGTTTATTCCCATTTAAATGAATGTAATGTAATATAACTTATTTTAATGGGATCTTCTTTGCATTGTGTGTGTGTGCATTCAAGTTCCCTATTATCTCATGATGATCCCATGAATGTAATAGGTTTTCCTTAGGCAAGATATACGGGGAGTACCCATGTCACAAACAAGATAGGTTCTATAGGTTTCTTCTTAAGTTGAATTTGTGTGTAATTGCAACTACTATCTATCTATCTATCTATCTATCTATCTATCTATCTATCTATCTATCTATCTAGAGAGTGCTTTGGATAGTATAGGGAAGGGCTAACATCCTTGTGTTTGTTTTACTGTCTGTGCGCCTGTTCAGAAGATTTCATCTCACTTTCTGTCCCTGTGATAATTGGACTTTGAAAAAATGTGCTTGTTGTGGAAATCAGAATTGGGAGGTAAAGCTTCTGTGGATACACCTTCCCCCTATAATAACTCTTTCAGGGGAGAATTTCTCCTCCTAGGGGTCAATTTCTCTCTCTTCCTGTTGTCTCACCCCCTATTAGTAGTTTGTAAGTCATGACTGCTTGTACTCTGAGATGGTTTTGCCAAGTCCATCTTCACAAGTAAAATCTAAAACCACTCACACTTTTTATGAGTCACTCGAGGAAGTACAAAGTTTATTACAGATTAAAGTCCTTAGTTAAAAGTGTACTTTCAACAACAGCAGAGGCGTGTTTACATTTTAACACGATCAGACAATGTGGCAGTACTTTTTAACAGAGTTCGCAAAGTTACTTTTAAGAAGAGTTGATAGAATGACACCTATAACCGATCAGTGATGGGATAACAGTCACCATTCAGTTATGGGTGGCTTCTTCATGACATTGTTTTCATTCTAAGTAACATTACACATGCTGCCCTTTTGTCACATTAAAATGTATTAGTTTTCAAAGAGGTGGCAATATTAGCCTTTCACATGATAAATAGAAAAAAGGAAAGAGGAGGAAAAAGAAAAATGGAAACACAAACGTGGCAACATCTTTAAATCTAACTGGTCTTTTATTTTTGCTTGAGCTTTCATGGATACAAATCTGCTTTTTGAGATGCTGTACCCTTCTGTACCACTGTGTTTTAGATCCAAATAAGTGGATTATATCCACAAAAGCTCATGTGAAAATATAAACCATAGTCTTAAAATGTACTGTAACATTTCCTTTCCCTTCTTTCCTTTCTTCCTAATTCCTGGTATATATTTATTCTGCACTTGTTGCATATATTCCAAAATGCATATTATGCCTTACTTGTTCATTTGCATAGGATACTCAAATAAAATCTTCCTACTTCTAAAGAGAGATGGATGAAATGTTCTTGTGTTTTTATACTGTGACTTTGGAGGCAATGGATGCTTGGCTTTGATCACCACAAGAACAGTAATATAGACCTTTGCAAAATTATGAGTTATAAAAGAGGATGATATGGAAATCTTTTGACATCATCCCATGACTCATTGTATTCAGCTATTCATAGGTGTGGCATTAGATCTAGAAATATCATAAAGGAGATAGGGCAGCTGTTAAAGCCTGACAAATACTTGAGCCCAGGCCCCAGGGGCAGGCCAAATGACAGAATCATAGAGTTGGAAGAGACCATAAGGGTCATCCAGCCCAACTCCCTGCAACGCAGGAATGCACAATCAAAGCACTTCTGATATAATGCCATCCTGTCTCTGCTTAAAAACCTCCAAAGAAGGAAGAAGGAGTTCTATGTCCCCTTTGAGGACTATTTCAGCATAAGCTTTTGCTGGGTGCAGACCAAGCAAAGGAAAATAAGCTTGTGTAATTGGTTATTTTAAAGGCGTTAGTGGGATCCTTTGAAAAATACTTTTTTGTAATAACAAGGTAATAATAATGGACTGGATGGCCCTTGTGGTCTCTTACAACTCGGTGCATCTTCAGAATTTTTGGTGGTTTTAGCATTGGTCCTGATTTAGTTGTGAGAAGACGGGACAAGGGTGCCCTTCAAATGTGGCTTGGGATCCTCTTGTGAGAAACAGGATTGTGTGACTCAGCTTGTGTGGCAGAGGAACCATGTAATGGTTTTTATCCCTGTGGAATTAGATGCCAGTCATTCCTGGAAGTGGCCTGGGTGAAGTGGTTGCCATACTCAGCATTTAAGTTGGCAGGAGCATTGATTGGTATTGGATTCAGAGCATGCTGGTGCCAAGCCTCTTTAGCTGTAAACAATAAAAGTGACTGCTTTATTCTAAGAAATGCTGTTTGTGTTGTCATTACTAAATTGAGCTACAGTTGTTCCTGAGCTCACAATGACATATATTTTACTCCTTACTGCAAAAATTATCTTTAGCTTTAGTGGGAGCTATTTGTGAGGTCATTTTTCTATTTTAATGGCTTGAAAAATTAAAAGCATTTTGAAAAAGGATGCGTTAATTGAGGGTTACTAATACATACTGATACTGGTCACAAATCTGTTTTGTTATCTATTACAAATGGCTGGAAAAAAAGCAAATAACATACATTTCCCCCCTTGCCTTGTAGATAATGTTTTGCACTTTGAATACCCACAAAATTGATATGGACAAGCTCTTAGGAGTTCAGATTGGCCTAGAAGACTTTATATTTGCTCATATAAAAGGAATAAAAAAGGAAGTGCAAGTTTTCAAATCTGAGGACTCACTTGGGCTTACAATTACTGACAATGGAAATGGATGTGCCTTCATAAAGGTAAAGATGATGAGTGTGTGAAATGTTTCGGTTATTGTTTCACTAAAAAGGATGTAGAATCACTTTATGGACATCAATCTATGCTCAAAAAAGTATGGTGTGGGGTATTAACAACATGACATAAATGGGAGAAAATCCTATAGTAAGTTTTAAACATTTTGTAATGATGTGAATTTTAGTAGAATGATTTATACAATTATTTAAAAACCTTTGTATTAGTTTTTGAGATTTGCTTTGTTTTAATGTGTTGTGAGTCATCGAGGAGAACATGTGATATAAATTAAACAAGTCAACAAAGTACCTGTTGCACTTTAGCCTTGAGGTCACCTTTTTTCACCTAGCACCACACCAGAGTCCACTAGTATCTAACTACAGTAGTTTATTTAGGAAAGCATATCCAAAAGAAAAAAGGGCAATTCTTCCTAAACAGTAGAAAAGGTGCCATAAAGTAGTCCGTATGTACAAAGTTCAATAGTTCATAAAGGCAGGGTGCATGGAATCCAGGAAATCAAGATCATAGACATAAATCCATAAGCATGAAAACAGCAGATATTCCAAGGCAAAACTCTTACAGAAACATAGGCAAACATAGGAGACAAGATTCAGGAGCATGAGGGCTCATCCAGGAACTTGATTCTATGACAATGTTGTCTGCTCTGGAGACTCTGAGAAAACATCACTTAATTTAAGCTCAGTCCCTACCAAGAAGCCATGAGGTCATCTCTTTGACACCTGGATCTGAAAGTCTTCCTGAAACTTCTCATCTGTTGAAAGCCAATTCCCATGAAAAACGGAATCCCAAACATTCTCTGTAACTGCCGGTCCTTCTCTCTAGTCCAAGGCTTGCAATTCAGCCTGTGTTTCAGCCTGAACATACACAGACCATCATTCGCCTCATCCTCTGAGGATTCCCCAGCATCCTGCTTGCTGAGCTCCGACAGCACCTTATAAATAAATGTCCTTACTTATATGGTTATTGTTTTTTAGCTGCTGCATTCATTTCACAGTTGTGCAAGTGAAGTTCAGCAAGCATAACTTTTACATATGTGGCTGTGCATTCTCAGCTGGTATGTGATCATATGTCAATTCCTCCAATTTACTGCTTGATTTATTGATTTTGTTTCATATGCCATTTTTATTAGCCTAAATTATTTTGCAATTTTAAAAGTGAACAATTAGGCTAATATTTGGTACATCAGTGGGCAGTTTAGTCTACAGTTTTAGTAGAAAGGTATCAACTCAGAGTGCAGCTGGAGGAGATTGTGTGCTTCAATATTTCACTGCATAGAAACGAGTACATCATGCTTAATATTTCACCAAAAAGAGTCTTGCTCTCAGGAACAATAGAGAAAATGTCTTCTGTCCTTCAGATATTTGAAGATAGCTATCATGATGTTCTTTTATCTGTCTCCTAGGTTAAATGTGTGCAACTTTTTCAATTGCTGATCATAGGACTTATTGTTCAGTAATCTGTCTGTACTGGTGTTGTCCTTTGGACACAGTCCATTAAAGAAGCCATTCTAACAATCCAGACATAATAAATTTGTGTTAAATAGAGATTTCGTCCCAACTGATGTAGAATCATTGAAATCAATAGGACGAAGGTGGTGGCTAACAAGTTCAACTCATTCTAGTGCATTAATAAAATGAGCGTAGCAATTGAAAAAATTGGTTTGTATTCAATTTAAGTCCTGAATAGAATAGATCTATTGAATCAGTGAAATTTCCTCAAGAATGAATTTTTCATTTAGAAATAGATTTAATGATCTAAATAACAGGGGCTAGTAGATGGATTTACAGGTGGCTCTGAATTTACATCAAGGTTGTGTTCCTGGACTTGGAATGAAGGTGAAGTAAATTGGGGAGCCATTTGTATGGGTAATAATTGGAAAATGGGGAGTATGTTTCAATACAGCTGAAGTTAGGTATTTTTCTTAACCCACCACCAATTTATTTACTTATTATATTTATATCCCACCTTTCTCAACCCCGAAGGGGACTGAAGGCAGCTTACAGCATAGGCAATAATTCCGTGCCTTAAAAACAATATAAAATTAAATAAAATTTCAATTAAAAATTAAAAAACAAGATTAGAAAACATTAAAACATTAAAAACATTACAATTACTACTATAAACCACACTATCTGCAATCATAGTTCAGGCCATTCCGGTACTCATTGCACATAATTCCAGATCTATCTATTGCAATGCATTATTCCAAAGCCATGTTTTCACTCTCTTTCTGAAGGTCAGGAGGAAAGGGGCTGATCTAATATCACTGAGGAGGGAGTTCTGCAGCTGAGGGGTCACCACTGAGAAGGCCCTGTCTCCTGTTCCCACCAATTGCACCTGCAAAGGAGGTGGGATCGAGAGCAGGACCTCTCTGGACAATCTTAATATCCAGGATGGTTCAAAAGGAGAGATCAGTTTGGTTTAAACAGGTTTAAAGCAAGAGTCTCCAAACTAAACCCATGGTCCTTGCCTTCCAAGGTTATTTACCCAGCCCCCATCCTAAATTTTAGATGTAGGGTTGCCCTAAGTCCAAAACGACTTGAAAGCACACACAAATAACAATAACTCTCTCATTAGCTGAAAGCAGGCCCACACTTCCTATTGAAATACTGGTAAGTTTATGTTGGCTACAATTATTCTTCATTTTAAAAATTGTATTGTTCTTTCATGTTTGTTTGCACAATAGATAAGATATGTGCAGTGTGCATAGAAATTCTTTTGTATTTATAAAAAAGCCTATAATCTTCCTCCTCAACAATCTGGGGGGACCGTGTTCTGTTTAAAACGTTTGAGGACCCCTGGTTTAAAGCACAAAATGTCAGAGCTCATCTTTGGTGGGCTAAATAAATGTGCAGATGTATGTTTAAATATTTGCATTCTTGAGTCAAAATAGATTTGCTATAACTTCAATGCGATATTAGGATGTCTGTTATGGCATTATCCTTCTCAAATTCTTCCTGAAAGAAGCCACAATGGTGAAGAAATGGATCAGGGTTGTGATGCTGGGGCAGGAAGATGAAACCACATCATTTTCATCTGTTTGTTTGCTATGAATATACTGAATTCCTTTATTTTTTGTTTCTTTACTTCCTCACAACTAATATAATACCTTTTCATCCAACAGAGAATTAAAGCAGGCAGCCTTATTGACCAAATAAAAGTTATATGTGTCGGTGACCACATAGAATCTATCAATGGAAAAAGCATAATTGGCTGTCGTCATTATGAAGTGGCTAAAATTTTAAAGGACTTGGAAAAGGGACAGACATTTACGCTAAAATTAATCGAACCAATGAAATCATTTGGTGAGTGACATGTATTCATAATCTATTATACTTTTTAGTTTCCTTTTGTGATAAAGAAAAACTGTTCTCTTTGAAATTGCCATAAGAAACTATGCAATTTGAAATATAAAGTTAAGAACAGTCATTCTAAATGTTTTACTCAGTAAAGTAAGTTTAGATATTTGTTTTGATGGATCAATAATTAGAATATAACTTGTGAACCCCAATTTTTCATTTCTGTTGAGCAATACCTAAAACAATAATTATTTTTGATCAACATTTCATATTCCACAATTAATTTCTGCTACAGATATGATTGAGCCAAGGGCAAAGAGTGGAACTTTAGTAGAAGGGAAAATCTCCAGAGGCAGAGAAACTCTTCGACTGAGAAACAAAGGACCTGCTACAGTGGAAGAAATGGCAAGTTTCTCCATTATGATTGTGACTTCTGGGGATATGGGACAGAACTGGTTTTAGAAACCTTTAAACCAGTATTCTGGTTCAGATATCATTCAGAAACTATGATTTAAAATAGGAAGCAAAACATCAGCAGACTATGTTTTATAAGGATAGCTATATCGGAACTGACCCAGCTGCTTCTTTTGTGGATGTTAAAGTATAGGATGGAAAACTGCAGCATAAAACTTACACACAGAAATTATTGGGGTGAGACTTGCCAAGGGTCACTCAATGTGTTTCATGATTGAGAAGGGATTTGAACAGAGGTCTCCAGAGTTACAATCCAACATTCAAGTCACTTCTCTTCCTGTGCACTCAATAGGATTATGTCCTATTTCCCCCATATAATGGCACCAAAATGACCCCCTGGAGCTAATATAAGCTAATTATTTGCATGGCACAAGTCATTCTCCAGAGACAGAAGAAAAAGTAAGCTAACCAGTAGGGTTTATGAAAATACAGTCTCTGCCATGTATTATTCCCCATTTATTATTAATCTATTTCCAGCTCTGTGTCACATGAGATCCTTTTTTGGCTAATGTTTTACCCAGTTTTAGCAACTTGAGGAAAGCAACATGGATTCAGTCTGAATTGTCAATAATCAATGTAAATTTTGAAGGTTACTTATATTTATGGTTATTTTTTTTCTAAAGCCTTCAGACGTTGAAGAAAAGGCTATCAAAAAAGTGGATGATCTTCTTGAAATGTACATGGGGATAAGAGATCTTGAACTAGGTGAGCATGTATGGAACCAAGTGTCATTTGTAGTACCATAGAATATCAGCCCAAAACCCAAGTCTGATTTTTTTGCATTCTTTTTCTTTCTTGTTGAATGGTCAGGGTAGTGTGGCTAGGGGTATAATGTTCTAATGTAAAATTTATGCAGTTATGATGTCTGTGTCTTTATTTGTGCCTGAGGCTCCATTTACACAAAAAATAAGAATCAGTGCTAATGTGCATTATCTTACTCCATTTTAATCCTGTTAATATCACATTATCACATTATAAAACCAATCTAATGTGTATTGACATCTACACAATCTCTGTTTAGATATTAAATTGGGACAAAGGGGGTGTGCCACATTATTACTGCATTAGATTATTCTTGGTCAAATTATTATATTTTGAAATGGGGTGATGGAAGAGAGACCAAGAAGGAGAGGAGGGAGAGCCTCCCGCATCAGATCCTATTTACACACCATTCAGCCAATGAAATTTAGTTCCTGATCCTGCCTCTACATCTGATCCATTTATACCCTCTACATCCCAGTTAAATGTAGTGCCCTATTTTGTCTCTCCTGTATACTCTGTTTACACCCCATCTGCCTCAATGATAGTTGCAAAAAAAGTTGAGGAACAAAAATCATCTGATAGGATGGAGGCTGGTTCTACACAAGGAAAAAGTCAGTCCGACCCGGGTTTTAAAACCGGGGTGAGACCAGATTTCTATCCCCACACTGGCAAAAAGCCACATGCTTTCCTTAAGGTGTGTGTGTGTGTCCAGATGCCGTGACAACAACCCCCCCTCCAAGAAAAGCCTTAAAAAGTAAAAATTACTTACCTTGTTGCCATTACCTCCTTCCCTCCCTCCCTGTGGCCTCTCTTTCGGGCGTTCTTACAGCTTTCTGCTGGCCCCCGTCTTCTGCCCCCGTTCCTGGCGGCTGGCACCAGCCCCAATTTTTTTTTCAAATTTTGTCCCTCAAAAATCAAGGTGCATTTCTATGCGCCCTCTCCTGGCACGTCATTTCTATGTGCCAGGAAAGAGCTGATAGAAGAGTAATGGCAGCCAGGTGGTTTTTTAAAAACGTTTTAAGGCTTTTTAAGGAGTTTGGTGGATGGATGGGGGCTTTTGGAGTTTTCAGACTCCAGTAACCTGGAAATCCCAAGACAGCTGTGTGGATTGTGCCCGGAAGTCCACACAGGGGTCCACAGCTGGAAAGAACCAGGTCTTCTGAAAGTCAGGGTAGGAGAAAAAAAAATCTGGCACAGACATATAACCTACTCTTAGGACCTCCTCAGACACAGGATCCTCCCAGTTTAAAGAGGGAGTCCCTGAGAGCCCATTATACTTCCGGCAGTTCCTTGTGGAACTCTGTCATTAAACATGTAGAAACTGAAGTTTTGGAGTAGGGGAGCAATAGTCTTTGGAGCTCCTGATTCGCACAGGTTGGTTAAAGGCGCTTATTTTAACATGGGATAGGGCAGTGTCATATTCCACCATGTTAGATTGTTGTAGTCATATCAAAGTGTGAGCATTCCTGTGGGAAGTTTTAAAATGTGCCTTTTTCTCGCCATTAATCTTCTTGCATGAAACTTTTATGGCAATTATTTTTTTCATGAATTGTACAATGTTGATGTATTACCAATTTGCTACAGTCAAATCCCCCCCCCCTTTTGACCTAGATTTCAGACTTCCGCAATTCCAAGGTTTCTCCTTTTTTGATTAAAAAAAGAGAAAGAAAGTGGTATGAGAGGGGACTACACTCGCCCGTGTGATAGCTCAATGGAGGATTACTGTAGAAATGGACAAAAGTGCATTGCATGTGATAGGGATGAATATATTATCAATTTTCCTTATAAACAGTTTGGAACGAAACACTGGGGTAAAGAAGACGATTCTCTCTGCTTTCTCTTTCTTGTAGAATGAGTTATTTCCTTTGGGCAAAAGTGTTCTCTCTTTTCTTTATTGTGGATAGTCCAAACATTTTACAAAGTCTTGTCCAATCTGAGACCTGCCTATCACCAGTCATTCTTTTCCCCTCACTGATAGTCAGAGGTATGTTGATCCCCACTTAACTGCATAGATTCCCCTGTGGAGTTCATGAAGGGTGTGAAGTTCATGAAGAAGTGTAGAAGTGCTTCAGGGCATCACAGATCAAGAGGTATGTTGGTGACTTTCCAGCCAATCACCTATTTTCAGACACAAACCTATCAAGGTTGTTAGGGTTCCAGGGGACTTCAGACCAAACGGCTAATTTAGAATCTGATTCGCAAGGCTCTCCTGGAACTGGTACATTGGATCCACCTCGTTCCACTCCAGAAGGCACTGACATATGGTAGGTACCATAGTCTAATTCGCTACAGACACCAAATTGGACAGTTGAGAGTAGCAGCATTCTGTGGGTCACCATAAGTTGACTCCATCTGTGGCTTGAACACAGTGTAGGTAAAAAAGTGTATTGTCTGCAAAAGATCACCCATTTAGCAGCAGGGCCAGAAAGTATACTACTCACAAACTCTACCCTAAGACTGTCATTAGGATTGCTCCCAAAATATCTAGTTGTCTTGCACACAAGGAACATATAAACTGTAGAACTAATTCAGTTTGATACCATTTTGGCTGTTATGGCTCATTGCTAAGGAATCATGGGAATTGTGGTTTTACAAGGCTTTTAGCCTTCTCTGTCCTTTTTTCATCAGCTCTGGTGTCTCAACAAATTACAAACCTCTGAATTCCATAGCGTTGGGCCTTGACAATTAAAGGGGTGTCAAACTGCATTAATTCTGTAGTGCTGATGCATCCACAGATTCTATAGCTGAAAAGGAGTTGTTTAGACAGGAAGCAATCTGTCCCAGTCTTAACTCTCAGCCAGAAAGAAATTCAGAAGTCAAAACACCAGTCTGGTAACAAACAGCCAAGAAGCCATAAATCAGAACAAAGTCCAAGTGGAGGAGTCAGAAAGTGGTTCAAGGCTCATAAATCCAAGATATACAACAGCAGGGTCAAGTCATGACAGCTGTCAAGAGGGGGACCAAAAGTTTGCTTCCTCTGAATAACAAATGTCCACTCACTGCTTTTAAGGACAGCGAGTTTAAGCATTGTATTTAAAACATGTGTCTCAAAAAACCTTTTGCTGAGACTGCAATGGAGATTTGTGTTACTCATCTGAATCTTTGGCCCTTTCTACACTGCCATATAATACAGATTATCAAATCAGTTAATCCATATTATCTACTCTGAACTGGATTATTTGAGCCTAACTGCCATACAACCTGCTTCAAAACAGATAATCTGGATTTTATATGGCAGTGTGGAAGCGATCTTTGTCTTCTCTGTGGGCTCAGTGGTCATACTTTCACCTCCTTCTGTTGCTTCAGAGTATTTTGTTTCTCTGGTGAAAAACATGACAGAATCTCTAGTTCACTGTGTGCCGTGACCGTGCGTTGGCTACAGTGTGTAGGTGTGTCACACAATGACAAGAATATTGGAAATCTATGTTACTATCTTACAAATCATATATTTAAAAATATAAATGAAAGGTTTTCATGAGATGTGTTATGTCATCATACATTTTGTTATTATAGTGTATTTATGGGTCCATATCTCTTATGAGGGGTTAGTTTAACCTCTGTCTTGCTAGTAAAACTGACGCTCTTTCTACACTGCCATATAATCCAGATTATCAAATCAGATAATCTGCATTATCTGGCTTGAACTGGATTAAATGAGTCTACACTGCCATATAATCCAATTCAAAGCAAATAATCTGGATTTTATATGGCAATGTAGAAGGGGCCTGAATTACTGTGTCCCGAAATGGTACATTATTTATATTTATTTCCCGCATTTATATCCCATCACTTCTCAACTCCCGAAGGGGAACTCAGGACAGCATGTCTAAAAGTGTGTCACCAACATGATATGTTTGGAAAACTCTGCTTTAGCTGAAGTGAGGGAGGATTGGGCTGTTATTCGATATCTGCTCAGGTGGGTCTGCTCTATCCTGGGACAATTAACTCAAAGGGGAAAGCATGACAGGTGGGGCAACAGAGTACTTAGGTCTAGGTAAAGTTGCATATAGTAGTGGCCAAGCTAGTGGTAGAGCTGCTGGTGGTTGTTGAGCCTGCAAAATAGTCACAGCAGCAGCAAGTTGATTCACCTGCTCTTGAAGTGCCAATTCCTTGCAAAACAGCTTCCCACACTTAGCTCTCAACCAGAAAGAAGTTCAGAAACCATGCCTGATACTCCCCCACTTATCTGATCTGTTTACACCCCATCTATCACAGTTGGATTTTGTGCCTGGTACTTCCTTCCCCTAGTCGATCCATTTACATCCTCTCCACATCATTGCAACTCAGCATGTGTGTACAGTTTAGAATTAATATAGTCCAGCAGCATATTTACTGCCATGAAATCATGAAGAGCTGTAGTTTTACAAGACCTTTATATTTTTCTGCCAAAGACTGATGGTGCCTTCTCAAGCTACAAATGCCAAGATTCCATAGCATTGAGCCATGGCAGTTAAAGTAGTGTCAAGGTGTATTGATTTTGCAGCGTAGATTGACCCCCAAAGATTCCTCTATCTGATTCATTTACATATCATCCGCTCCTGGTGGCTCAATAGGTTAAACTCTTGTGGTGGCAGAATATGGGTAGCGGGGTGAGCTCCCATCTGTCAGCTCCAGCTTCTCATGCAGGGACATGAGAGAGCCTCCCACAAGAGACTTACAGACAGCTGAATCTTTCAGACCAGAAGCAACTTGCGGTTTCTCAAGTTGCTCCTGCTACGGAAAAAAAAATCCACCCTACTGAAACTCAATGTGCTACCTTGATGTCCTACCTGAGATCTGCCCAGTAATAGTCCGCATCTAATCCTCCATTCCCCATTTGATTTTCTTACACCCCATCTTCCCAAGCTAGTCTTAATGCCTGATCCTTCTCCACCCATTTATTTTATTAATATCTCATCTGCTGCAACAATACTCAGTGCCCAATCCTTGCATCACATCTGATCCACATCTAATTTACACCCCATCTACCCATTCATCTCTGATCCCAATCCTTCTTCATTTGATCATTTGCTGGCACATCTGCCACAGTGAGATTCAGTAAGAACAAGCAAAAGAACGCCAACACAGCAGTCGCTTTTCAAAATCAAATAATTCTATTTCTTGATATATTTTCTATCAATCATCATACAAAGTACAGTTGCAGTGGAAACCAAATCATGAAGATTGCATTCACAAGTCTCAAAATTATAATCCTCCCAAGGAGTCAAGGTCTCCGGGTTGTCCAAATAATCAATATTTTCAATACTATATTAATGGCATATAGTTCATCAGGTGGTCAACCCAGATTGGTCGACGGTCTAGCCGTTTCCGCCCTCTTGGCTTCAGACCAATGCTCCAAGAAATAAAGTTTCCAAAGTGATCCAGAAAATGTCACGTATATAATCAATAATTCTCTCGGTTAATACCATCAACAATCTTCCCGACGAAGCCAAGAGGGCGGAAACGGCTAGACCGTCGACCAATCTGGGTTGACCACCTGATGAACTATATGCCATTAATATAGTATTGAAAATATTGATTATTTGGACAACCCGGAGACCTTGACTCCTTGGGAGGATTATAATTTTGAGACTTGTGAATGCAATCTTCATGATTTGGTTTCCACTGCAACCGTACTTTGTATGATGATTGAAAGAAAATATATCAAGAAATAGAATTATTTGATTTTGAAAAGCGACTGCTGTGTTGGCGTTCTTTTGCTTGTTCTTTTTGGATTACTCTGAGAACTAACGCCAATAGATTACAGTGAGATTCAGTGCCTGATCCTCTGTTTACGCCTCATCTACACCAGTGATTGTGCCTGGTCCTTCCTTCATCTGGTTTGGTTAATAACTTCTGCTTTGACTAGACTCAGGCCCTTTCTACACTGCCATAAAAACTTCAGATTATCTGCTTTGAACTGGATTATATGGCAGTGTATACTCATATAATCCAGTTCAAAACAGACAATGTGGATTATCTGCTTTGGTAATTTGGATTATATGGCAGTGTAGAAATGACCTGAATGTTTTATCTTCTCTTCTCATCTGATCCATTTAGGTTACATAGGCCCTACCACACAGATGAATAAAATCCCACATTTTCAGTTTTTGAACTGGAATATATGGCAGCGTGGACTCAGATATCCCAGTTCAAAGCAGATATTATGGGATTATTTGCCTTGATATTCTGGGTTATATGGCTGTGTGGAAGGGCCCAGTTCTAAGAAAACTGGGATATAGTGTGTGTGTGTGTGTGTGAGAGAGAGAGAGAGAGAGAGAGAGAGAGAGGGAGAGAGAAATGTACATCTAGTGCTCAATATTCACTGTGATTTGGAGCAAGAATGTCTGAGAAAATGAAAGGACACATTTTTTTAAACACAAGAGAACACCTCTCCTGCAATGCCTAACCCTAGATCAGGGCTGCTCAGGAAGTCGATCGCGATCGATCAGTCGATCGCGGGACCAAAGGAGGTCGATCGCAGCCGGATGGGGCGCTTCTCAGACGGGGGAGGAGCCAGGCCGCACCAAGCCCTGCCCCCTCTCCTGGCTTTGGCACTCCCAGAAGCTGCTCCAGCCTTGAGAAGGGCAGGGCCAAGCCAACCTTGTGCTAGCTATGCCACCACTGGGTTGGCCCTGCCCTCCTCAAAGCTGGAGCATCTGCTGCTAGAGCTGAAGCCAGAGGGGGGTGGAGCCAGGCAGCACCAAGCCCCTCCCCCGGCTTCAGCATTCCCAGCAGCTGCTCCAGCCTTGAGGAGGGCAGGGCCAAACCAGCCTTGTGCTAGCTATGCCACCACTGGCTTGGCCCTGCCCTCCTCAAGGCTGGAGCAGCTGCTGCTAGAGCTGAAGCCAGAGGGGAGCGGAGCCAGGCAGCACCAAGCCCCTCCCCCTCCCCCGGCTTCAGTAATCCCAGCAGCTGCTCCAGCCTTGAGGAGGGCAGAGCCAAACCAGCCTTGTGCTAGCTATGCCGCCACTGGCTTGGCCCTGTCCTCCTCAAGGCTGGAGCAGCTGCTGCTAGAGCTGAAGCCAGACTGGGGCAGAGCCAGGCCGTGCCAAGCCCCTCCCCTGATCGATCGCCCCCTTGCAGCCCCTCTTCGGGAAGGGAACAGAGGCGCAGAGGAGAGCCCTCTGCACCTCTCTTCCATTCCCGAAAAGGGGCTGCAAGAAAAAACCGCACGATCGCCCCCTTGCAGCCCCCTCTTCGGGAACAGAGGCGCAGAGGAGAGCCCTCTGCACCTCTCTTCCATTCCCGAAAAGGGGGCTGCAAGGAGAGCGATCGATCACCTTGCAGCCCCCTCTTCGGGAAGGGAACAGAAGCGCAGAGGAGAGCCCTCTGCACCTCTCTTCCATTCCCCGAAAAGGGGGCTGCAAGGAAAGCGATCGCCCCCTTGCAGCCCCCTCTTCGGGAACAGAGGCGCAGAGGAGAGCCCTCTGCACCTCTCTTCCATTCCCCGAAGAGGGGCTGCAAGGAGAGCGATCGAGCGGTTTCCCTGCAGCCCCCTCTTCGGGAACAAAACAGAGGTGGCAGAGGGCTCTCCTCAGCCGGCTCTCTTCCGATCAGAGAAGAGGCGGCTGCAGGGAGGGCGACGGCGGAGGAGGAGGAGGAGGCGGGACCGAGTGATGCGGCGGCCGGGGGTACGGCTTACTTTCGGGGTACGGCTTATATCCGCCGACCCCTCTGACACCCCCGATACGTCTTACAATCGGGGGTGTCTTACTATCGGGGAAACACGGTAGCTATGCCACCACTGGCTTGGCCCTGTCCTCCTCAAGGCTGGAGCAGCTGCTGCTAGAGCTGAAGCCAGAGGGGGGCGGAGCCAGGCTGCACCAAGCTCCGCCCGATCCCCTGCTCCACCCTGCTTCTCTCTCGTCTGGAAGCAAACGTGGACAATGCGCAGCGCGGGACTCCTGCACGCTGGAGGCAGATCTTTCCGACTTGGTTTTATTATAATTAGCTCGCATGATGAAAAAGTGTGGGCACCCCTGCCCTAGATCCTCCAGCACGGTTCTATAGTTAACTTTCATTGGAAGCTAATTACAGAATTGCACTAAAAGACCTTGAGATTCCCAAAGAGGTGTTCTTTTTAGAAATCTCTAGATCCTCTAATGTGACTCTAATGGAAGCATAAACCATCTTCAGCCTTCCAGGTGTTTTGGACTTCAACACTCACTCGGATCGGAGCCCACTCTATGCCCACTCTTTCAAGTGGTAAGAGGTTCATTCATAGGCGTTTTGCGTTTGCAGATATACTGCGATTTCAAATCAGCTCCATCTTTCCGGGAAGTGCTCATAAGATTGTAGCCAAACCCTGCCTCTCCGAGGGAATCTCACGTTTCCCCTAGTATATGAAGCTTATTGTATGGAGAGTATGTGCCTTATATATGCAAGCAAATTTAATTTGAGGGCAAAGCACATTAGGTTTTACCCACTCAGATCAGAGCCCCTTCCTTCCTTCCTTCCTTCCTTCCTTCCTTCCTTCCTTCCTTCCTTCCTTCCTTCCTTCCTTTCTTTTTTTTTTTTGTAGAGGGCAAGTTCTTAATTTATCTCACTATAATGAAAGTACATATGAATTAACAAACATATTTGGTTGCTACATGCGTAACCTGTCTGCATAACCAAGAATAGAAAACAAGCAGACAAATGAGCACATTTGGTAGAATTATTCACATATAAACATGAGGACACGCTTACACAAACAGATTGAGAGAGAGAGAGCATTAATAGGTTTAGAACCCCTCACAATTTTGTTGCTTAGCATAATGCCAATTAAGCCATAGTTTCATACTATGGTTGCAGATGTGATCGATCACCCACAGAAATGAAATGTGAAAATGGACTCATTCAATAATTCCAATTACTGTTCAGTTAGAAATGTCATTTTTATTACTTCTGCTAAATTAGTTGAATTATCATGGCTGTGATGTGATTTTGAACAGGCAAAAATTAATATATTCCAATTCCCACTCTAATATATTCAGAAAGGGAGTTTACTTTTAGGTAATATCTATCATTACGCTGTTAAATAATCATTTTCGTGTCATCAGTTTCTTCGAATTTCAAATCAGTAAGATTAAAAATACAACTAAGAATGAAAAATAACTCCAGAATTTTGAGTAGTTCAGTTCACCAGAGTTACACAAGAATTAAATACAAATACAATTATGTATATATTTTCAGTTTTATAATACATACTAATTGACTGGAAATCATTTAATCAATGGCATATTTATATGAACTATTGTTGAGTAGATCTGATCAGCATACAATTGAATATTTAATTATTATTTTATGCCAACACAATGAATCAGTTAGCTTAAATAGGAGGTAAAAATAAAAGTAAAGGGTATGTGTATGGTAGTTTGCCATATCACTAAAGCAATTGTTTGTGGGCACCTATAATTTATTGGTTATGGATCTGGCTGTGGTGTTGTTGGTTATTATGTGCTTGTCTTGGGCACATTTTGGTAGGACCTTTTTTCATCAGGTATGAAGCAAAGCCCTCTTTACTTGGAAATGTGCCACATACAACCTCATCAGACTTGCGGCTGGAATTGCCATGCATTGTGGTGAATCCAGCTGTGCCTGTTGGACGTGTGGAACCCATCACCACACATCACCCAACTCACCCGTTGCTCCATCCCATGGAGGGAAGCATCAGCCACCCCGCCCATCCTCCCATATTGCTGCCATGGTGACATGTGCCGGTCGGTTCATGAATACTTTTGTGACAGAGCCCCGCCAGAAGTTGTTCTACATTGTGGGATGGGATTGGTGGGCTCCATTGCAAAAGTATTGACAAACCAGTGCATGTTGCCAAAAAGCACGTCATATGATAAAGTCATAATAGAGCTACCAATTAAAAAGTCATAAGGGAGGTCAAGGTAAGTTATCTACTTCCTAGAGAGAGGCCATAAAAAGCCTTTCAGCTCATACATAATGGTAGGAAGCATTTATATTTCTTTATGAACAAAACCAGTGTGGTGTAATGATTTGAGTGCTAAACTAGGACTCTGGGAGACCAAGGTTTGATACTTTGATCGGCCATGGAATTTCATTGGTGACCTCGGTGAAATTGCTCTTATTCAGCCTAAGATGAAGACAGTGAACAAATCTCACCAAGAAAACCCTGCAATGCATTCATGTTGGGTCTCCGTACGTCAAAATGTTTTTGAAGGCACATGAGAAATCAAAATCAATGTTAATGTTTGGCATTAGCATGGAGATGCTGCATGTGTTTTAGCCAATGGATGTTATGGCATGTTTCTAGTTGTGTGTGTGCTGTTTGACAATAACCACAGTGGACCAGCCTAATGAAAATAACTTATTATGATGCTATATTTATAATATTATTTATAGGACCAGGTTTTTCCATGTATTGAAACATTAAGTGTGTTTCTAATTTGCAGTAGATGTTCAAAACAACAGTTCTTGACATTGACCACGAGGGGTCAGGAGTGGACTAATGAATACCAAGTTGGTACATAATGCTACTAAGATTGTCACAACTTCTTGTTTGCCATTAAGATGGATTTGGCTTATAGTGAAGTGACTCTACAGCCTGAATCCAACATCCCTTCAGCATTGCATAAACACCTGCATGTGTAAATATATCAAAGCAGTGAGTAATCTGTGACATCATGGAATAGCCTGGCATTTCACTCAAACTTTAGTTTTTCACTGGAACTTATTTTTGTTTATTTACTGACTTTGTACCCAGCCTTTCTCTCAAAGTTAAATCCAGGCAATGTGTGATTTTTATGAATGATTTTCTCTTAACTTTTAATTTACATTTTACAAAATGCTCAGGACAAGTAGTTTTTAATAAATGCTACATTTTACACCCTGTGCCTTTGAAAATATTCTGGGTAATTCTTTTTTCTTTTTGTTTGTAGCTGGAACAATGGTAGAAGCTGGAAAAGGCAAAAAGAATCCTGATGAGTTTGCAGTTGCACTTGATGAAGCTTTGGGAGACTTTGCATTTCCAGATGAATTTGTCTTTGATGTGTGGGGGGCCATAGGAGATGCAATGCAAGGGCGATTTTAAAGAGGATGTCAACATTCTGGGGACATAAAATGTATGGCAACAAACATGACACAAAATACAGAGCAAGTCCAAAAACGGAGACATTTTTGAATATTCAGAAGCTTGCATAAATAATGATGCTGTTTGAAAATGACACAGACATATTGCAAAATAAAGCTGGGTTTAGTACTGTACTCATGTGAAGCTTTTAGAATGCTACAGAAATCAATTGGAAATCTTCATGAGAAATCTTCAAAAAGCTCCAAATTATTGGGGCTGTTATTCTGCCTTGGTACTTTTCTAAAGTAATGTGGGCAGTAGTTCTAGAGGTTATTGGTGACAGTCCCATAAAATATGTATAATATTTCCAATCATGAAAACAATCCGGGAGTTTCTATATTCAAGGAAAATGTTTCTGAAGAATTATATTGTTAAAACATATCTGATGTTTTGTTATTTCCCTATAGTAACCACAATGGGCATGATGCTCTGTTTCCAGCATTTAATTCCTCTACAGCAGGCTATTATAATTGGGAATGTGTGGATCTTAAAGAATGGTCATAGTATAGACCAGGGGTGGGCAAACTGCGGCCCGGGGCCCGAATGCGGCCCTCTGGCTGATTCTATCCGGCCCGCCTAAGGGCCCCCTGGCTTGCCTCCCTGCCTGGCCTCTGCATAAAAATCTCCAGAGAAGGGGACTATAAGGAAGCATTATTTTATTTTAGTGGTTTTTATTATTATTGTATAATAATTTTATAACAATAATAAAATAATATAATAAATAATATAATATAATGTTATATGATATATTATAATTTCAATATATTATGCTTATATATATACTATAATATAATAATTATGATATTAATACTAATAATATATGAATATTTCTTGATATAGTAATATGTTAATATTAATGATGTGTAATATATAGTAAATATAGTAAGTGAATAAATAAATAAATAATGTAGATTAGCATGTAGTTCCGCCTCTAGGTGCGGCCCTCCATAATATTTTTTGGCTCTCGTGTGGCCCCTTGGAAAAAATAGTTGCCCACCCCTGGTATAGACCATGACTCATGGGATATAAATCAGCAGTGATGGAGTACACACTTTGAACACACCTTGGTATTTGAGAATTGCACAGGGATCTGGAAATCTCATGGTGTGTTGGTTTGAATGTTGGACTACAGCTGTTGAGACCAGGGTTTGAAGCGCTGCTCAGCCAGGAAAACCCATTGAATGACCTTGGGCAAGTCACACATTTGCAGCCCCAGAAAACTCTGGTCATTTTCACTTTAAGGCCACCATACATTGGAAATGATTTGAAGGCACACAACAAAAACAACAGGGTTTTTAGAGCATTTCCACATCTTTGCATGTGTTTGAGGGGAATATTGCCCCCAAATTGTTTCAAAAAAACATTTTTGAGGGGGATGGGGGCTTTGGAGGACGGATGGAGAACGTTTTGTCACCACAAATATGGAGTTAAGGGGCTGGATACAGCCCATTATCTGCTCTATAACTACCCAGTACTAAGTGCTTACTCAGCCTGTGAAGACTAGTTCTGCGGTTACTAACCTTTTTCAGGTCGCGACCCCATTTCATAGAGGCAAAGGGACCCCGATATGTTAAAAATAGGCTTTATACTAGGGTAAAAGGAAATACCACTGAACCATCAATGCGTAAAAGGAAATACATTGAATATAGATTTTTCAGTATAATTTAAAAGAATCTTAACTTATGACATATTTTATGAAATGATTGAAACTGTAACTCATTAACAAGCTTAAAAATTCGAAAGTGAACTTCGCATGAACCTGGACTGTTGTGGTACAGAGACGGCCGTGGCTGAGTCCAGGAGTTAAAAGATAACAAAAGTTTATTTAAACATCAAATGGGGGTTGGAATAACAAAAAATAGCCTATCATCGGCTGTACAAAAACCCCAATAACCCCAGGAAACCCCAAAACCAAAAATGCTGAGAAGAAAAGAACTCAAAAACAAACAGCAGACGTCCTTCTGCGGCGTTCAGTCAAAGGGATGTCCATAAGGCGTAGTCTATCATCAATCCAGGGATCATAGGACAGGAGACAAACATACAGGAAAGGAGGAGACGTTCCAGAGTCGACAGGAGCTAAGTATACAGAAAACACATAATTCACAGCCCCCCATAAAACACAGCATCTTCCTCCCTCCATGTAATACTATACCAAACACTCTGTAGCAGGAAACTCACAGCAGTCACAGTGAAGGTCAAGAGGTACACGGCAGCAGCTAAACACAAAAAGCAGACATGAATCCCAAAACCCCCCACCTTTTCCCCAATATCAGCTAGAGCTGCCATAGCAGCTCTCCCAAGGAACAAAGTGGATAAACAACCCAATAACTCACGAGTAATCTGGAAACCAGGAACCAAGACACAGGAACACAGGATACACGAACCAGAATAACAACTCCTTGACCACCGTGAGGGTCAAGCCAAATACTCACTTCTTATATAGCACTATCAATCAGATTCATCAGAGCACCCGTCCTGCTCCAAAGCAGCAGCATTCCCATTCCCTGCAGCTGTTGTACCATGTCCAGGTCTCCAACCTAGCCACAGCTCTTCTTGGCTTAAAGGACCCCACTCAGTTTCTGAATGAGAAGATGGCCAGTCCTGATCCGTCTGGAACCCCAGAAATGTACTGTCCCCCGAGTCCGCATTGCATACATCTCTCACTTCCTGCACCAATGCTGAATCTAGGTCTGTATCACTTTCTTCTGACTGTAATTCTGTATTCCCTGGAAACCCTTCAAATGTATCAGACTCAGAAGGTTCCCTAAGTAGATGCTGAATCTTTCTCCTCTGTTCTCTGTCTGAGTCAAGGCTTGAGGCACTAGCCACTCTCTTTACCCCAGCTGTAGGAGCCTGATCATCCAGAGCCAAACTGAGCTACTGCTTGATGTTACTGCCTCAGCACCTTCCTCCATGCTACTACCTGTAGTAACTGGAGGCTCATTTACAACATGGACCTCACAACACGCTAACCTGACGAACAAAAGATCGTTACATGTTTATGCAAACAAATATCTGTGCAAGACACAATGACATATTTTTTCCCTTTTAAATTTTTTTCTGCCTGGCAACACCATAGAAAAACCTTTGTGACCCCATTTGGGGTCATGACCTATGGATTGGGAACCACTACTCTAGTTAAAGATCTTCAGATGGGTTTGAAATATCTCAGATATCAAAAGTTGCTGTCAATCGGAATAGATAGTACTTAGAATCACAAAGTTGGAAGAGATCACAAGGCCCATCCAGTCCAACTTCCTGCCATGCTGAAAAAAACAAGCAAAGCACTTCTGACAGGTTGTCATTCAGCTTTTGTTTAAAAATGTCCTTATCAGCAGAAAACAAGATGACTTCCTCTTCAATATGACATCCTTTCAGATACTTAAACATAACTATCCTGTCTCCCCTCAGTCTTCTCTTAACAAGGTAAATTTTTGGTAAATTTACTATCTGTTGGAATAAAATGAGATGGTCTTATTTTTAAAGAGTACTAGTAAAACAAAGTCTAACTGTGTTATGTGCTTGTATTTTAATGTATAAGAGCCTAGAAAATTGGCACTGCCCACAAGTGATTCTTCAGTCAGTTTTCACAATTTCCAGTTTTCACAAGAAAAAAATGACCAAAGAATATATCTCAAATTTGAAAATATCCTTTTCTTTTTATATTAATGCAATTCCACCTCATACCTTACACTGAGGAGTTTAATCAGGAGTGGGTGATATCTTTTCTTCCCAGTGTTATAAGACAGCATCACATAGTATACTCCACTGCTGGCTATATTGCTCAGGGTTGATGAAATTGGCAATCCAATGAAAACCTTGTCTACTGTGATTTAGATTATGTGTTGTTACAAAACAATGTTGGAAAAACTCTAATCTTGTGCTAGTTCTGCAGTATCAATACTTCACATCCTCTTTTTGCAGCATCCCTCGGTGCTGAAGAAAAATCAGTTTCAGAGGGCCTCAAAGCTCCTAGAAGCAAGTTGGGTGGTTTGATCAACTATTTGAATGTGTAAAAAAAATCCCTAGCTTTAAATCCTTTTTTAATAAAAATAAAAAAAACCCCCATATTTATTTAGCTTCACATGTGTTTTAGAAGTTTCGTTAGGTGTTGCTGCTGAACTGCAGTGAAAGTTAAAGAAAGCTTTAAGATAATTATGCTATTTCCCCCCACAAACTGTTTCTACTTCACCAAGAGTTGAATAAAAGCCTATTTTTATGCTATTCCCATCCACTTTTTGTGTGTAATGGACCGAATCCACCAGAGTGCTGTTACAGAATTTCCCTATTTACATCAGCATTGGTAATTCTCCGGGTAGCCTAAAAGAAAACTCTTCTGGAAGACTGAGAAATCACTGGAGGAGATCTTTGGCACCACGGAGGTTGTAACACTAAAGGCAACGAAGTCTCAGTTCTGGTACCGGATACCAAAGCTGGATCTAGGCTTATAATTTGCACAATATTCATATTGTAAATGGTTATACATACGTGTTTATATTATATACTGTTATCTTTCATAAAATACAGTACACTCTCCCTCCTATATATCCACAGGGAATACATTCCAAGCGTTTGCATGGGTAATAGTGAACTCTATTGAATGAACTATCTCTGGTGGAAGCATACCATATAATAATGATGGAGGACCATGGAGGTGTCTAGAGAGGACATGTTTTGTCAGATAGAGGTAAATGAAACAACTGCTACCAGTTCCAGAGACATAGGGGTTGTAACCTCAACATAGCTATTCTTGATTATTATAATCCTGTTTATGACACCAGCATATATGTTGGTCACATTTTAAAAGATATAAGTTGTTTATTTATTCATGCGTTAATGTAAACGTGCTTATGATTTAGTGTCAGATTTTAAAAAATGTAGATGATTATAATTTAAAACACGGAGGCTAACGTGCCAATTATCAAAAAGAGAAATGTGATGAGTTCCACTTGAAAACAATTCCACTTAAGCTTCTACAAATGTTTAAGCTATGAACATTTTTAATTAGACAGAATGAAATGACTGGTGATTTTCAGCTACACACTTGACTCATAAGGGTTATATTATCATATCAGAGGTGAATTTACAAATAATAACATTTCCCCTACCAATTCATTGTTGGAGTGATTATCAAGATTTCTTGTATCAACACTAAGTGTAATCTGTTCAGGACACCAGAGGGAATAACAGAATTATGCAAAGCCACTTAAATTCTGAGATTGGGTGTGTAATTCATATAGATTATGTATGAAATATTTTTGACAATTTATTGATAGGAAATTAATGAAGCATTTCATTTCAGGAAAATAGTTTGTTTTCTGTGGCTCCATTTGCACATCATTTGAAGCCAGGAGAATATATCAGGTTGTGTTTGGGTTTCAACTGGGCTGCCTCGTATACAGACATTGTGAGTGAGCATGAATGAATTCTACCTGCTGAAGTTACAGTGAAGGCAGCATCCTCAAGTACTGGAAAAGGAGAATGCTTTGTCCATTATGCTATTTATCATAATGGAGCACCTGCAACAAAGAAGACTTCTATATAATCTGTTTTCGATGTACTTTCTTGATGATCTTAAGAATGAGAAAGAGAGAAAAAAAGAGATTTTGGGTCTGTAGTTATCCTAGTTGGATTCCCATTAGTTCTACAGTGTGAATACATCTTGAATACTGGCAAAAAAAGGTTAGGGTGAAGTGACAGTTCAATAAATATGAGACAAAAGGATGGAAGCAGCTAAGATGATATTTAAATCATTTTGTTTAAAAATGCTTGAAAACAAATTTTGATGACTTATTTTAAAGTATCTGTCAAGATTACATCCTGGGAAAACTCGAATTAATTTGCCACAAATCAGGAAAACTTGAGGAGGCAGTCCAGAAAGTAGTCCCATGGTTTTCCGGGCTAAATTAGCCTGGAAAACCATGAGGCCACCAACTCCCTTTCCAAAAGCCCTTTTAAAAATGAAAGAACTTACCCAGCCTCCATTAGAGGATTGCCGGAGCTCTCCTGGCATGTAAAAATGATGCAGCAAAGGAAAAGGGTGGCACAAAAAATATATCACATATAATGTATTTCTATTTTTTAAAGAAAGATAATTCAACATATATAATAGTGGCGCATCCAGTACATTAATCTATGAGTGGTGCTGGCATATACAATAGGTGTATGTCGCTTACGTGCAAGTAAGCGACACAATGGGCAAGGAAAGTTCCTTTGGCCATACTCACTCGGACACAGTCCCAGGACACTCAAAAAGGATGTATAAATCTCCAAGGTATTTCAAATATATAGTTCAAAGTTCTTTAGTCAGTAATCCATAAAGTAAAGTATATAATCCCACAAAAGAGGCGTCCTTTGGTCAACGAAAGAAGCTAATGCTGGCGCTCATTCATTTCGCCAAAGGGCTTCATCAGGACCCGGGGCATGGTCCAACTAAGCTTCACAGGGCGTCTCGCGGCCGGAAACATCACACTAAAGTATAATACAATAATCATAATCTTAATAACTAGTAGAGGCTCCCATATGAAGACAGATTAATGTCCTGGATGCGCCACTATTATATATGTTGAATTATCTTTCTTAAAAAAAAAAGAAATACATTATATGTGATATATTTTTTGTGCCACCCTTTTCCTTTGCTGTTACTTGTGAAACAGCCACCCTCTCCTTTACGTAGAAATGATGTGCCAGGAGAAAGGGGAGGGATAGCAAATTGCTCCTGCCCCCTTCTCCTGGTGTGTCATTTCTATGCACCAGGAGAGCTCCGGCAGCCCTTTCCGGGTAAGTTCTTTTGTTTTTTAAAGGGCTTTTGGGGGCTTTTGGGGAGGGGTTCCTGGGATAAAGGGCTGCGTATAAGCACCCTCCTAAAACAAAATTAAAGCTATGGTTAATTGCTCTTGATTATAGGGCTAGGGGAGTTTTTTTCTGTGTGTTTTTAAACTGTCTAGGTTTATCATATTTTCTGCTCCCTGTATTAGATTTTAAGCAGTACAGAACAATAACTAGAGCAACACATAAAAATGACATTTGCTTCACAAACATTGAGGCCTAATTGCAATTACAGTCCCAGCTAGAAGAGATTAATTGAATCAATGGAAACCTGATAAGTCAACGTTTAGTAAGCTCCATTGATTCCATGGATTTCATCTAATTGAAACTAACTATTGGGTTTGAACCTATTTTTTCCAGCCAAATGTGCCATGACAGCAACATTTAAAATGGCTCAAGCTCATTTGTGCAAATGCTGTAACTTTGCAATGTTCTTTTATACTTGGATGCAAATAAATAAAAAGAATCTTATGTTTAAAATTTAAAGATTGATTTTTTGAACTGAGCTGAAATTCTGTAAGAATCCTGATGGTAGAAAAGATTTTAAGACAATGTAGTACACAGAATTGCCCTTTCTCAAAGCTTTCATGTTTAGCAAGTCACATTTTAAATGAGTTGCAAAGGTTCTTGCTCTATTTAAAGAAAGTTGTTCACCTCTGAGCTAACATTTCCATGCCCAGCAATAAATGCAGAGGATTGTACTCACAGCTTGCTCTATAGTACATTCAGGAAATGAACTGTATTGCTGATTGTGATATTCTGCGCATTGTATTCTATGCAAAAATATTTTTTGGTATAATGCAATATTTGTTACACAACCCTACCCCCAGAATAACAAAAAAATTGCATTTTCATTCTTGTTCGGGGCTGAAACATTTTGTGATTTTAAAATGCTGTGTCTCAGAGTCTTGAGCCAGTGTTGGAATATACTTTATACCCTTTCCTCAAAGAATGCTGTAAAATAAATAGGCATTGAATAACATCACAGGTTCCCCATAGGAAGGCTTGAATAAAATATAATACAACAAACAAAATTTATCTTGGGCAGCAGAGACTGCAGTGGTGTCTTTTAATTCTCTCTGTATCTGTATGCATTATAACTACAATTTCCACTCCTGGAATTATAAAAGAATGAACTAAAAGATAGTGGTGAAGAAGACAAATTATAGACTTATTTTGACCATCTACTGAATCTGTAAATGGGTTGTTTCACATTGCGTTGCTGAAAACATAGCCCCTTTGTGCATAACTTTGTTCACTATAGTTTCATTTAATTTATTATGGGTGGGGGGAGTGCATTTATAGCCAAAAGAACTGAGATATTTGCAATTGTAATAAATCAATAACATTACCCAAAAAACGAAAAGTTAAGAAAGATACAGTACACTTGCATATTAGTTAATCAGGAGAGAATACGATGAAACAGAGCAGCACATGGCAATGCATGCTGATGCAAGATTAGAATTACTGCTGCCTAAGGCACCCATAATTATTTAGCAAGGCATTTTGTATCTTATCTGTGTCCATGAAATCTAAGTTTTACTTTGTTCTTTTGAAGAAACTGATGTTAGACACCTATGAAAATGGAGTAGCCGCAAGTTGGAAGAAGATGTAAGCAATTAGAAGGGACAATGTTTTGTTTTTAATTGAATTTGCTTGAATGCTTTTTATGATGGTGCTTGCTGTGAGGTTGCCCTGAGTCCCCCCTCGGGGGATAAAAGGGCGGGGTACAAATGTATGAAATAAAAAAAACAACGTATGATAGACAATTATAAATAATATTTTTAACACCAACAATTTTGTTTGGTAAAAGAATGACTTTTAAACTAAAGCAAAGAGATGCTTCATCTATCCTTGTAGAGGAAGTAGTAGTAGTTGTTGTTCATTCGTTCAGTCACTTCTGACTCTTTGTGACCTCCTGGACCATCCCATGCCAGAGCTTCCTGTTGGCTGTCACCTCCCCCAGCTCCTTCAGAGTCAAGCCGGTCACTTCAAGGATACCATCCATCCATCTTGCCCTTGGTCAGCCCCTCTTCCTTTTTCCTTCCATTTTCCCCAGCATGATTATCTTCTCTAAGCTTTCCTTTCTTCTCATGATGTGGCCAAAGTACTTCATCTTTGCCTCTACTATCTTTCCCTCCAATGAGCAGTCAGGCTTTATTTCCTGAAGTATGGACTGCTTGGATCTTCTCGCATTTCAAGGCACTCTCAGAACTTTCCTCGAACACCACAGTTCAAAAGCATCTATCTTCCTTCGCTCAGCCTTCCTTATGGTCCAGCTCTCAAATCCATAGGTTACTATGGGGAATACTATTGCTTTGACTATGCAGATCTTTGTTTGCCAGTGTGATGTCTCTACTCTTCACTATCTTATCGAGATTGGATATTGCTCTCCTCCTGAGAAGTAAGCGTTTTCTGATTTCCTGGCTGCAGCCTGCATTTGCAGTAATATTTGCACCTAGAAATACAAAGTCTGTCACGGCCTCCGCGTTTTCTCCCTCTATTTGCTAGTTATCAATCAGTCTGGTTGCCATAATCTTGGTTTTTTTTAATGTTTAACTGCAACCCAGCTTTTGCACTTTCTTCTTTCACCTTGATTAGAAGGTTTCTCAGCTCCTCCTTGCTTTCGACCATCAAAGTGGTATAATCTGCATATCTAAGGTGGTTAATGTTTCTTCCAGCAATTTTAACCCCAGCCTTGCATTCATCAAGTTTCACACATCACATGATGTGTTCTGCATACAAGTTGAATAGGTTGGGCGAGAGTATACAACCCTGGTTCAAGCCTTTCCCAATCTTGAACCAGTCTGTTGTTCCATGGTCAGTTCTTACTCTTGCTACTTGGTCATTATACAGATTCCTCAGGAGAGAGACAAGGTGATTTGGTATGCCCATACCACCAAGAACTTGCCACAGTTTATTATGATCCACACAGTCAAAGGCTTGAGAATAGTCAAGCAGAAATAGATGTTTTTCTGAAACTCCCTGCCTTTCTCCATTATCCATTATCCAGCAGATATTGGCAATTTGGTCTCTCATTCCTCTGCCTTTCCTAAACCCAGCTTGTACATATGGTAACTCTCTCCATGTGTTGCTGGAGTCTTCCTTGCAGGATCTAGGGGTAGTTAGTCCCCCTTTTAAAAGCAAAATAAATACTGATCCTGTGTTCACAAGGATTTAAAACTCAGTATCCAATCTTCTCTTTTTGAACAATATACAGATGACAATCTCGGAAATCTAGGTTGTGTTGGAAGAATCTGTTTATTTGAATCCACTCTAATTGGGGCCCGTCCAGACAGCGCACAAAACATGCACCCTCCCAGATATTTGTGGGGGGGGGGGGGTGTCCAAACGATGCCCCATGAAAACATGAATGCTTTCGGCACAAAGCAGGAAAACCCTGCATTGTGCCATGGTAATTTGATAGTTGGTTTCATCTGTGTCTTCTTGAAAGGCGTGAATCAAACCCACTATGGCCACTGTCTGGACTGCCCTTTCAGAAGTCCTGCACTTCTGAGAAGACAGTCCAAACAGCCCTCTTGTGTTTTCTAGGCTGATTCAGCCTGGAAAACAGTGAGGGCACCAACCACCCAATGACGCACCAGGAGAAGTGGGGGGAAGAGGAAAATCACTCCTGTCCCCCTTCTCCTTATGTGTCATTGCTACATGCCAAGAGAGGGCTGGCAACAGGGAAATGCCAGCCCTTTATTTTATTTTTAAAAGGTTCTTTTGGCAGGTGGCTCTGGTGTTTCCCTGTCCTCCGGGAAGGTACAGAGAGGACATCTAGACCCTCCCCCCAAAGCGTGGGCTTTTGGGGCCAGTGTGCGGACTACAAATGGGAAAAAGCAAAATCAAAATGTGGGACTTTCTGATCTTTGTAATCAGTCTTAATTCTCTTATTGTCCTAAAATTCCATTTCAATACTATCAATTTTGGTTACTGTTCTCAGGTTGGTTGTAGTATGTTGCTGTTTCCAATCTGTTTAAATCTGTTTGAGGCTTTGCATTATTTCATTTATTTATGTATTTTATGTCTACTGTCATTGCTATCTTGGCAAGGTATTGGGCAACAGTATAATATAGTAAGCAAACTAAATCCTTCTGCGGGAGCTGAGTTCACAGGGCTAAGAAAGCATATCATTATTGTTAGTCTCATCTTTCCTGGAAGAGACTTGTAGATTGTGGTTTTTACTCCATGGCCTTAGGAGACCTTCCATTCTGCTGTACTTTATCCTCTACATGAAACCCTGGGAGTTCATTCAGAGGTATGGATTGTCTTAGCTTTAGGGTTCTTTAGAAGTGTTTGGCAGTAATTAATGAAGCAGTGTTTAACTTTACCTGCCTCCAAAAGCCAGAAAAGAAAGACTCCCACTTTGGACATTGATGGAATTAGAATTATCTTTTATACATATTATTCAACAACTTTTTAAAAAGCACGACAGAGAAATTGGAAGAAGATTGCAAATTATTTGAATGAGAGGAATGTACAGCAAATTATGGATTAACACAGAAAAATTTGAATGCTAAAATTACATGACAATGGGTAATACAAGAGGAAAATGATGAGTTAGGGCCCCCCAGCCCTAACTCATTGTCTGGCCTTCTAGCACTTTATTACTTGTCCCATCCTTACAGCTGTATTGCCCTAGCCTTTGCCCCGCCCTCCTAGATCTGAACACACCCACTGTTCTCAGCTACTGGTTGATGGTTATTGCTGTTCTTATATTTTTATGATGTCTGTTGATTAGTTTTATTGTTTTATTTATTGAAATGCAATGTTTTTAAATTTGTGCTATATTTTATTTCTGTTTCAGTTGGGCTTGGTCCCCATGTAAGCCACCCTGAGTCCCTTTGGAGAGATGGTAGCGGGATATAATAATAAAGTTATTATTATTATTAATTTGAAAATAATTGATATAATATTTGTTGGTAACTGATAAGTTTAAAATGGATAAAACAATTACAGTTTTGAATTTGTACATCTAGAAATTTAAACATAATTGTATACCAACCACCAACTTTTATTAGCCAAGATGTACAAACTAGCATTGAAAACTGAATTGGAACATGCACATGGCAAGAATGTATGATTGAATGGGCTCAAATTATGGGTCACAATGTGAAATTTGAACAATGGGAAAAGTATCAGCCAAAAGTCTGATATATCTGATAGGGGCTGGAGAATCCCCCCAAATTAGGCAAAGCCAAAGTTCAAACTCAAAAAGCAGTAACCGCACGTGAAACTTAATGGGGAAAGACTGGAATGAAGAGATTCCTAGACTGCTATTCACTACATGATATAAGTGTATATACAACACACAAACATACACACTATTTTCTTGGAAGTTAATCTTAAGAAGTACCCTGACGACAGGCAAGGAAGCCCACTCTCAGAAAACCAGTCTAAGATCGGAGTGTGTGTTCTCCTCACTAGTATTTTCTAAAGGATTCTTTCTTTCTTTCTTTCTTTCTTTCTTTCTTTCTTTCTTTCTTTCCTTCCTTCCTTCCTTCCTTCCTTCCTTCCTTCCTTCCTTCCTTCCTTCCTTCCTTCCTTCCAAAAAGAAACTGTTTATGAACAGTTATTGTACAATAAGAACAGATCATCTTTCATTAGAAATATAAAATGGTCTGGAATTCCCATTTAAAATGTTAAGAGATTGACAAAACTAATTTTATTAGCAGTTACGGATATATTGCAGGTTTTATATTCCATAAAACATGGGCACAGTTCAATAAATTCTTGGAGCCCTCACAGTATTTGGCACAGTGAAAAAGGCATTTCTTTATGCAGGGAGTAAGTCTGAAAAATAAAAAATCTCAGAATAATATGGGAGGGGTGGGGGAATGTTGGATTTGTGTGTATGTTTTGCAGACGTTGGTTTTCCAGACTTTGGCTTTAGCTCCTCCCCTTTACTCCCTGGTTATGATGGATCATAAATCAGATAAGATGTTGATTTGTTAAATGCAAACCTAATAAAAAGGCGGAGCTGTCTGATGGTTGGTTCTATGAGTAAAAACTAGAAAGCATTTTTCATGTTAACAAATTAAGTATAGTCAAAACGCTGGGCAGAGAAAAAAGCTGATAGGAAGAAACTCAATCTATTTGAAATGTGCTGGGGAACGGCTCTATAGAGACTGTGGGCTCCTAAAATATGCATCCTAGAGCAAACCAAGGCTAAACTTTCCTTAGAAGCTAAGACTCAACTGACATTGTTGTACTTTGGCCAGATCCCGAGAAGACGAAGCTTGCTAGAAAAGACAATATTTATATTTATTTTATTTATCGCATCAGAAGCAAACCAAGGGCACAGTTGTAATGTATTAAAAAACACAAAGTTTAAAAACTTGGCATTATACTAAATGTCCTTTGACAAATAGCTGGCCACTTAGAGTGCCTCTGGTGTTGCTATAAGAAGGTCCTCCATTGTGCATGTGGACAGGGCTCAGACTGCATTGTAATCGGTGGTCTGTGGTTTGCTCTTCTCCACACTCACAAATTGTAGACAACACTTTGTAGCCCCATTTCTTAAGACTGGCTCTGCATCTTGTGGTGTCAGAACGCAATCTGTTCAGTGCCTTCCAAGTTGCCCAATCTTCTGTGTGCCCAGAGGGGAGTCTCTCATTCGGTATCAGCCATGGGTTGAGGTTCCGGGTATTTGCCTGCCACTTTTGAACTCTCGCTTGCTGAGGTTTTCCTGCGAGTATTTCTGTAGATCTTAGAAAACACAATAATGGTAAGGTAGAAGGTAGTAGAATTCCAGATGGATAGACTTTGGGTGCACTGTAGAATTAATGCAGTTCGATGCCACTTCAACTACCATGGCTCAGTGCTTTGACAAGGTTTTTAGCCTCCCCTATCAAAGAGCCCTGGTGCCTCACCAAACTACAACTTCCAGAATTCCGTAGCATTGAGCCATGGAACAAACAGCTTTAATTCTATAATGCAGGAGATGCCCCCTCTTATCAATGGAGCCACAATTCTAAGTCTGCAAGACTTCAGCATGGCTGTTGATAATAGAGTAACATGGAGTTTTCTCTGTCATAGAGTTGCCATTAATCGAAGTCAACTTAACTTAAGCTGCTCCGAGTCCCTTTGGGAGATGGGGAAAAGATATAAATAAAGCCTCATTCATTAATTCATTAAGTAACAACAACAAAGACAATACCTGGAGATATCAGGGTTTTGGTTTTGTTTTGGGTTTTTTTGCAACAAAAGACCTTTCAATTGTGATATAATCCTCCAGTAGAGCATACACCTTGCAACAGAAAAGCACATCTATTTCAACTTTGCTGGTATGGAAAATCAGATTTACTTCAACTTGATGTCACAGAAGGAGAACTGCCTGTCCAGTGTTTCACAGCATTTGCTAATGTTTATGGTTTTAACTTGTTTTTAATTTTATATTGTATGTTTTTACTGGCTGTAAACCACCTTGTGCCCTTGACTGGGGAAAGGCAGGGTATACATTTCATAAATAAATAAATAAAGACATCTCAGGCCTCTTTTAGAATTTTTTGTGTGTCAGAAGCAACTTGAGAAACAGCAAGTTGCTTCTGGTGTGAGAGAATTGGCAGTCTACAAGGACGTTGCCCAGTGGATGCCCAGATGACTGATGAATTTTTACCGTTTTGTGGGGTGCTTCTCTCATGTCCCCGTAAGGGAAGCTAGAGCTCAACATACGGGAGCTGACCCTGCTCCCTGAATTCAAACCGCCAACCTGTTGGTTGACCAGTCCTGCTGGCACAAGGGTTTAACCCATTGAGTCACTGGGAGCACAGAATTAGTTGTGTTTATAGAGAAATTAGGAACAATCCAAGGAAAAGAAACTGCCATATAAGTTTAGCAGCCTTTTGTCCTTTAGCACGATTCTGTAGAGCAGAAAATTTGCAAAAGACTTACACATTCATTATAGCAAGGCCTAAAGCAGTGTCAGAATTGGAAAGATGATGGCGGAGGGCTGAAGAAACACAGACTTTGTTAAGAGGCAACCAAATCTGGACAGCTTCCCTGCCCAGATCCCACTGTGCTCAATAAGATTTATTATCTTGTAAATGTCAAAATGTTTTTGAAGTAACAGTTGTATGTTCAAATGTACGCCAAGTCTCAGCTGATGGCACACAAGGATATAGAAGCATCTGTTCTCACCAAACAATCAGACAGAATTGTGTCTGGACGTTTTGCTTTCTATCTTGGGTTCTAAAAGGTCTTTTCTCTTTGTTTTCATCTGAAGGCTAGAAATTGGGTTAGCTAGTGGAAACACTTGGGAGCTAAATGTTTTCCTCTTTCCACTTAGCAGAAAATATGTTTATTCAAATGCATGATGGAAAAAGGCAAAAAAGGAAAGTGAAGTGCTGCTAAAACAATTCAAAGAACTGAAAATGCAGTTTGCTGTCAATAGCAAGAGTTCACCAGGGGCAACATGTGGCCAGATTTGGCGATCACACTATGACATGTGTGATGTTAACGGGCCCGTTAAAAGGCTATGCCACATTTTTTTCTGTAGACAACCAAACAAGATGCAGGTTTTGAACAGCTGGATCAGGTAATACCATAGAGAAGCTGTGAACGATTTATTTCATAGTCTTAAAAGAACAACAACAACAACAAATGAATATAGGGCATTTTTCCACATGAAAATCAGAAATATAAACTGGCATACTAGATATTTCTTTGAAGAGACAATGAGCATCATTTATTACACAGGAGAGCAATGAAAAATCTCTTTTCAACATCATCGTTATTTAAATTGCATTTTTGGATGTTGAACTGAAAAAGAAACCCAATAAAAATATTGAAGGGCATACTGTTCTTTCACAAATTTCATTGCAAATTTCAATACTCACTTCACATCTTGCAACGTAGAAACGTCAAAGCAAATTGGGGAAAAACTGCACATGCTGGATCAAATCTGAGGTCATTTTTGAATGTAGAATGCCAAAAGCAACATACATTTTATAGAATCCTAGAGTTGGAAGAGACCTCGTGGGTCATCCAGTCTAATCCCCTGCCAAGAAGCAGGAAAATCACATTCAAAGCACCCCCGACAGATGGCCATCCAGCCACTGTTTAAAAGCCTCCAAAGAAGGAGCCTCCACCACACCCCAGGGCAGAGAGTTCCACTGCTGAACAGCTCTCACATCAGGAAGTTCTTCCTAATGTTCAGGTGGAAGCTCCTTTCCTGTAGATAAAGGTAAAGGTTTCCCCCTGACATTAATTCCAGTTGTGTCTGATCCTAGGGTGTGGTGCTCATCTCAATTTCTAAGCCGAAGAGCCGGCGTTGTCCGTAGACACCTCCAAGGTCATGTGGTTGGCATGAATACATGGAGTGCCGTTACCTTCCAGCTGGAACGGTACCTATTGATCTACTCCCATTTGTATGTTTTCAAATTGCTAGGTTGGCAGAAGCTGGGGCTGACAGCGGAAGTTTACGCTGCTCCCCGGATTTGAACCTGCGACCTTTCGGTCAACAAGCTCTACAACTCAGCGGTTTAACCCACTTTGCCACCGGGGGCTCCCTTTCCTGTAGTTTGAAGCCATTGTTCCATGTCCTAGTCTCCAGGGCAGCAGAAAACAAGCTTTCTTCCTTCTCCCTATGACTTCCCCTCAAATATTTATGTATACCATCATGTCTCCTCTCTGCCTTCTCTTCTGAAGGCTAAGCATGCCCAGCTCTTTAAGCATTTATGAACCTCAATTTTGCAGGCGGTGTGTTATTTGTGCTTTACTCACAGACACATACACAAAAGGATAATTATTGGCTTTCACTATCATAATCTTCTTACCTATGTCAGATAAATAAATACTGTGATCTCATGGGGACCTTCTAATAAATGCTCAAAAAGTCATTTAATGCGAACCCATGCCATTTTCTCACTGCCCCTTTGTGTTCAGGGTCCCAGGGAAGCCATTGTTATTTATATGCTTACGACAAAATTCATCTGAGGTTTTAGGCAATGTTGTTCTACTGCTTGGAGTGATAGGGATCCCAGAAGCAACAACTGCTAATTATTTTCAATGGACTACTAATAATTAAGCCCCACCATTATTTGAAATTAGCAGCAAAGTGTCATGAGTTGACTGTTCATCAAATAATGTGTTTCTGTAATTGTAAGGCTTGAATACAGATGCCTCATGCAGTACATAATATACAAATTAAACCACTGCTTGTACAATTTTCCATCTGAATACTTTCAACTGTTTGAAAACCAGAGATTCGCAGACATCATTATTCAAATTTCCAGTGGGAGACATTTTTTGCATTAAAAATAAAAGAAACCCAGCATGAACTATTGTATCAAAGTTCTCAACAAACAACATGATCAGAACAAGGGTAATTACACTGTCCAGTCAGCCCTTCATATACACAGGTTCTTAATGTACGCATCAAACTTTCCATGGAAGGATTTTTTTAATTGAAAAGGCAAATCTTGATTTTTGCCATTGTAAATATGCAATACAATGTTGCAGTAGCTATCTCTCTGATTAGATAAGGAAACATTGGCTAAGTCCAATTGTTGGTTCCCACTAAACTAGACCTATACAGTGAACTTTACTCCAGAACATCGACACCGAAATACAACACCATCTGAGCTCCGCAAGTGCAACATTTTTTAAAAAATGTAGCAGGGAGTGTTTGAGGATCAGGACATTCGTAGGGAGGCCAAGACGCTTGTTTATAAAGTTATTGTCCTCTCAACCCTGTTATATGCCTGCGAAACGTGGACTGTCTACAAATGTCACTCTCAATTTCTGGAATGATTCCATCATTGTTGCCCTGAAAAATCCTGTAAATCTCTTGGGAAGACAGGCAGACAAATATTAGTGTGCTGGAAGAAGCAAAGACCACCAGCACTGAAGCGATGATCCATTGCCATCAATTTCGCTGGACTGGCCATGATGTCTGAATGCCCAATCACTGACTCCCAAAGCAGTTACTCTACTCTCAACTTAAGAATGGAAAACGGAACATTGGTGGATAGCAAAAGAGATTTAAACATGGACTTAAAACTAACCTTAAAAACTATGGCATAGACACAGAGAACTGGGAAACCCTGGTGCTTAAATGTTCTAACTGGAGCTCAGCTGTGACAAGCAGTGCTGTGGAATTCAAAGAGGCACAAATGGAGGGTGAAAGGGAGAATTGTGTCAAGAGAAAAGCGCCTCAAGCCAACCCTTGCCCTCACTATGAAAGAACATGCAGATCAAGAACAGCCACTTATGAACCCACCACCAAGACCCTACACTTGGAAGGCAATCCTACTCGGCCGCAAGTGGTAGCCTATGGTATGATGATGACTCCACTAGTAAGGCTAGGTTAATAAACAAGCATTATCCATTCCCTGCAATGACTAGTGATTCATTCAGTCTGCAATATTAATTGAATTTACTTGCAGACATCATAGTCACAATATTTGGCCTGATTTTTGCTCTCTTTTTTCTCTCCAACTCACCTCTTTTGCTTGGTTCACATAGACCAATGAAGAGTTCTGGTTTGCTTGGAAACTTGCATACTTCTGTGGCATTTAGGTAGGTTCTAACAAATATAGCTATTGGATCTGCTTTTTGATTTTACTCATGAATCACCACAAATTCCTTTGTTTTTACTTACTTTGATTATAGGTACATATAAACTGTTTTAATTATATATGTGAGGAGGTGTGCAGTCTTTTAATTTGGATTATTTATTGTTATGCAAGATACTGCCTACTGACTTTTGTTGAGCATGCTGCTCACTGTCAGTTCTAAAGTATTACCTTGTAATTAACTGCTGACACATCACGGCTGGCACTGTCCTAAAACGAACAGAAAGGAACAGAATGTTGCTCTGTGTGAATGTCTTTAATGCCCATGGAAAATAACCAAGAAGTATCAGTACTCACAGATCTTGGACTCAGAAACTTCTGTGTGGCTGAGCTACAAAAAGCTTCTACTATGCAAATCTACCTTATGTTTCTTTCTGGCAAATGTGTACCAGTTATTTGTGGTCTCTATCCGTAAGTTAAGGACACTTAAATAAAGTACTATTTGGGTGGTTCTACACTGGTTTGGAGCTGCATTATAGATTTCTACATGGAGGACCTTGACGTGGGGGGTAGCAGGGCAAATCTGTCATGAAGCACCCTGTAGTGCCTGCTTGCCCACCACAAAGCATACCTGAGACTTGGTGTACACAGGGCTGAAGCCGGTGGGGGAGGGGTAGGGGTTCATGCCCCCCCCCCCAATTTTTCAGGTTAAAAAAACCCTGGTTTACTCATTAATTTTAACAGATTAACCAAATTACCATGCAAAGTCTATGGGAAGCAAAATTTAAATTGATTTAATTAAGTGTATATAAAATATAGAATGAACCATCTATTTAAATTATTTTGTGTTATGAAACTACTCTTCATGATTTGCTAAAAAAAATTTCACACACATACACACACACACCCCGAATTTTTTTTCTGGCTATGGCCCTGGTGTATATTCCCCTGATTTTTGATCTGAACCTGGGTAGTTTTCCACATTCAGATTTCTTTCTTATAGCACACATAGCCGGCATGGAGCCTTGCCCAAAGTAGATATGTTATGTGGTGAGATTTGGCAGGCTCTGTGCCGTCTGCATGGGTGGTGTTTTACAATGGGAAATTTTCCCCATGTGATAAGGTCCTATCACAGGTTTACTATCAACTGCCTTGGAGGTGGGATAGCAATCAAAAAGCCCACCATGCTGAAACTGGTTATAGTACAGCCAGGAATGGGGCAGGATTCTTATCTCCCCTCTCCCAACAGAAAGAACGTGGCACTTTCTAATCAGTAGTTCCTGGTTTTCCTTATGTGACTAAGCAAAGCGGCTTGGGAAATGTGAGCTGCTCCCCTCCTCCTCCAAATTTTCCAGGCTTAGTCACATGGCAGTGAATCAAGAAATTTAGAGCGCCGGCAGACCAAGGTAATTGCTATTTTCTTTCTTTTAGGGGTTAAATTTGGGTTTGGGGATGGACGGACTAGAGGGACAGCCATCCCACCTCACAGAGCCCGGGAGCACATGATAGCTATGGGGACATGATCCTGCATCCCACACAGGGATCCAGGATGGATGTCCCCACTACATCAACACACAGGAAGATCTGAATGCTGGAGCAAGATTTGAGCCTTTCCTTGTCTGTGTATTTTTTTAAAACCCAGGGTGCAGCCCGAGTGGCTTACCCGAGGTTAAATTGCATCAGCCTGCATGCATCATATGGATGCATGCAAGCGGATGTGAAACCCACATTGCATTAGATTGCAGTGTAGAAGTACATTTGTTTAAATAATTTTCATGCACTGAAAGTAAGAGTAAAGATTTCTCTCCATAACTGCTTGAAAAAGTATCTGAAGTTGGACGTGGAAGTGATCAGAAATAGAAATCCAAAATCTACGTAATTGAACACACAAAAGTGATTCGAGACCCATCACAGGATCCTTTTGGCTCCTTTGACAAACACTTGTTAAAAACACTTTCCTGTCTGATGCATCAAATCTGTCAATATTCTGACAATATAGATGAAAGCGAGAAAAGTGCCAGGGGAAGGAAAAAAAATCATTTGTGCTGTTTATATCCCTTCCTCTATTTGTAAGGAGGAAATGGGGGGTTCAAACATGTGCCTTTATAATGCCAGGAGAGTATAGTATTTCTGAAACGATTTTTCAAGTAATGGTAAGTAGTTTATGATGTCAGGCCTGCTAAGCACTTAAGACAGAAAATTAGAGAGGTGTGAAACTAAAAGGGCATAAATAACTGTCCTTTCTTTTAAAAAAAAGAGTCAGATTCCGAAAAAATGGCACTACATTTGTTCAAGGAAATATAGTTCAGCAGATTGCAGTATATAGTGGGAAAAAACCCAAGATCCACAGGATAGGTAAGGCTATGTTGATTCAAGGAAATTACTCTTCAGATTAGCCAAAGTGGGTATATTGGTGTTACACAAGCAGTCATTATGTCTATTCAGTACTTTTTGTAAGACTATGGCCTTTGGAATTTGATTTCTGCTAAATGTTATCGTCCTTTAGGATCACATATTTGTGGGGATGATGAAGCATGTATGATAAATGCTTTTGAAATGTTCTGGATTTTGCAATTTAGTGATAAATATGCCTTAGAGCAGACAGTTGGACTTTTCTGTCAAACCACAAACTTGTTTTTGTTATTAACTGAAGATAATCTTTCTGTAAAAATACATACAGAATTGAATGCAGGGGGTGGGCAAAGTGAAGGGAAATATGCACCCTCCTCACATTCTTTTGGGGAAAGGTACAGCCAATCGATCTATTCACACGCGGAGTGATTCCTTCAAAAGTAGTAGTTTTATGTTGAAGCAGTTGGTAAAACCGGAAGTGAATGTTGAGTCAGTTTAACATTCCCCAACATTTTGCAGAAGAAAACTGGACTCATGTGGCAGAGTAAGATCAAAGTGTGGTCAGTAAAGTTATTGATATGGAAGAATACACAAAGGCATTATTTTCAGCAGAGAACCCTCCAAATTTGTGTGCTGAGTTAATGAAAAAGTCTAAAAAAAGTTAAAAGCAATATACATATTTTGTGCCTGATGCATCTCATGAAATGAACTTCGTCCATAAAATCCTATGAATTATTTATTGATTGTATCACAAGCAAACCAAGGGTACAGTTGAAAATGTATTAAAAAACACGAAGCATTATATTAAATGTCCTTTGACCAGAAGCTGGCCACTTGGAGAGCTTTCACACAGCCCTATATCCCAGGAACCGCTGTGTTTAAAAAACACCAATGTTCCTGGGCCCCTATCCACACACATCACAGAAAGCGCACACTTTCTGGGGAGGGTGTCCAGATGTTCTTCCGGGACTGGAGAACACCTAGAGACTCAACCTCCCTCCTCCAAAGCCCTAAATCCCCCTTTAAAAGTAAGGAAAGCTTATCCAGCCTCCAATAGAGTGTTGCCGGAGCTCTCCTGACACGTAGAAATGATACGTCAGGAGAGCGTTGGGGGTGGGTGAGAACGATTTTCCTCCCCTCCTCGCTCTCCTGATACATAATTTCTACAAGCCGAGAGAACTCTGGCAACACTCTATTGGAGGCCAGGTAAATTTTCCTTACTTTTAAAAGGGTTTTTTTAGGGCTTTGGGGAGGGGGTTGGGATTCCCACAGTTTCCGGATTAATTTAGTCCGGAAAATTGTGGGAATGGTGTCTGGACTGCAGTCCAGACACTGGAAGTAGTGAGTTTATCCTTTTGCTGGGAAGTAGATAATTAATCTCTTCTCTTTAGCAGAGTAGGAAGATAGCCTGCCTCTTGCTGGGCTAAGTGAAGCTTTGAATATTGAGACAATTGCAGAAACACAACACTTTCAGCAAATATAAGAACAGTAGGTACTGGAATCCAGGATTTTTAAATTAGATTTTCTGAGGGAAATGTCGCATTGACTCAAGATACATCTTTACAAAGGTAAAGAGGCGTGAGAGGAAAACAAAGGGGACAATAAAAATGGTTGACAAGGGGACACTTTGCTACCTGCAGAATATCCTGGAAGAGTATGCCTCTGTATGTGTTTGTCACTGCTGCAATGAAAGCTCTGGAACCATTGTCAGAGCTTTCCTTGCAGTAGTGGCAAACCAAATGACATAGGTGATTCTTATTGTGATGCCTGGACCAGCTGCTGCACTGAGCCTACACGGCTGGCATTAATTCCACCAACCTTTCCTGGGCTCTCTATCCTGGGGTCCCTTCTACACTGCCATAAAAATCCAGATTATTTGCTTTGAACTGATTTATGTAGCAGTGTAGACTCATATAATCCAGTTCAAAGCAGATAATGTGTAGTATCTGTGTTTATATTCTTGATTATATGGCAGTGTCGAAGGGGACCGGGCCATCTTGACCAGTTCATCACATTGCACATGATATTTCTGGAGCATTTGAAGGTGCTACATTTACCTAAGCATTTTCACAAGTACACAAAACCTGCACAGGAAGGTGCTGCAGCCTGCCAAGAACGGAGTCCACTGCTATCTCTAATGGCTCCCTTGTTAGCAGGGTGACAAATCCATTCCAAGTATTGGTTCACTTTGAAGGACTCTCTAAGGGCCTTGACATATTTAGGAACAAGGTTCAATATGTTGGAGAGCTCCTTCAAAGCCAAGTTTAAAACTTATTCATTGCCACTCACTCACTCAGGAGGACCATCCACCACTGATGGAGCTGGTGCTTGCTATATGATGCCATTTTAGGACAGTTCAGAATCGGTCGGTACAGGAACAGCTAAGCTTGTCTAGTTGGAGACCCTTGTCAAACTGGTCAGTTCTCTTAACATTAACTAGAATTATTATACTTGTAAGTCTTCACACTTAGAAAATGACAGGATAAAGACCCATCTAAGGTGACCAAATCAACAAGGGATGCAATTATAGAAAAAAGGCTGCTTTGTACCTAAGAGGCATTTTCCAAATCAGATCTCAAGCACTTATTTTGAAGGATGCCGTGTTCCCTCCATCCCAAGAGATTTAAATATATCATCTGCAACAAACTACATTGATTTCTTACACTGTTTATTGATTCTACCCCTCTTCTTATCTGAAGAATGGCTAGAAAATAATTTTCAAACTGGCATGAGTGCTTTGATGGAAATTTAAAGACATAATGATTCACTAGCACATAATCTTTAAAGTCAAGGCATTACTGTGTTCACCAATTTAGTACAAAGTCTGAAAGATCTGATGCAGAACTACATTTACTTCTTTTTCAGTTACTTTTAGTTTAATTTCATGGCTTTCCCTAATGAGAAATGACTGGGTTTGGGCAGCCAAGTACTAAAAGAAAAGGCATGATATAAATTGCAGTGTACCTTGCCCATATAAAATCATGGTTAGAAAATCTAGGGCGATGAAGTATTTCATTTGGGAAATTCAGTTGCAGCTCTACATTTGGAAAATTGACGTGCTAGTAAATTGGCATAAGGTGACAAAACCATTTGTGTGGTAATGCATTTTTATAAACTGTTCTTTGAAAAACCCATTAAAATCATTACATTTTTCAACTTATAATATTTTACACTACAAAACAATAAAAAACATCAATGTGAACCCAATATACAGAGAACATTGTACATTCTGTTACACACAGTGGGCCATCTAAACTATTTTAGAAATGTATTTAAAGCAGGAGTGACCCTCTAGAAGTTGTTGGAACTCAAATCTCAGAAATCATGAACACCATCGGCAATGGTGAGAAATGTTGGGAGTTGTAATCCAACAACATCTGAAGGATCCTATGTTGAGCAAAGAAAAACAAAGGTTGGAAATTACTTTCAGACATTAAGGTAATGGTGTGTAGACATATGGGAAAGCTCACTAATCAGAGCCAGCTTTTTGAAGCAGCATTAATCTTATCCTGATAAATCCAGTTGTAAGGCTACGGTTACAGAGATTCCACATTGGACAAGACATGGCAAAGACCTAGGATACCACTAGGATTTCTGCTACTTCCTGAAGCATTATGTCTGAATCACAACCAGACCAGAGTTGTATCATCAATCAAAATGTCCATCTAAATAAGTGTTTCTCAAACTTCCTACTGCCGTGACTCCTGAATACAGTTCCTCATGTTGTGGTGACTCCACAACCATAAAATTATGTTCGTTGCTACTTCATAACTGTAATTTTGCTACTGTTATGAATCATAATGTAAATAACTGATATGCAGGATGTATTTTCATTCACTGGACCAAATTTGGCACAAATACCTGATACGCTCAAATTTGAATACTGGTGGGGTTGGAGAGGGGATTGATTTTGTCATTTGGGAGTTGTAATTGCTGGAATTTACAGTTCACCTATAATCAAAGAACATTATGAACTCCACCAATGATGGAATTAAACCAATCTTGGCACACAGAACTCCAATGACCAACAGAAAATACTGGAAGGGTTTGGTGGGCATTAACCTTGAGTTTTGGGGTTGTAGTTCACCTACATCCAGAGAGCACTGTGGACTCAAACAATTATGGATCTGGACCAAACTTGGTACCAATACTGAATATGTCCAAATGTGAACACTGGTGGAGTTTAGGGAAGCTGTAGTTGCTGTGATTTATAGTTCGCCTACAATCAAAGAGCATTCTGGACCCCACCAATTAGAGAATTGGGCCAAACTTCCCACACAGAACCCCCATGACCAACAGAAAATACTTTGTTTTCTTATGGTCTTTGGTAACCCCTCTGACACCCTCTCGCGACCCTCCCAGGGGTCCCAACCCCCAGGTTGAGAAATGCTGACCTAGATCACCTTGCATAGGATGGGCCTTGGGGACATAATTTGCTGATGGTTCTTATACTTCTACATGAACCAGTTTCAGATATTGGGGGACTTCTGCTTGACACATTGGTCCTTGATCTATGGTGTCCTGGAATAAGTGTTGTTGGTTTTTGTTTTTTTAAAAAAATGCCTGTCTGTATTAGTGTAGAGGCTTAAGGAGAATGACCCAGTGGAAAGCGGTGTCTCGAAAAGGAAAGGGTGCCTGTGTCCTTTAGTGTAGGGCTTCAGGGGAAGGATCCCATGGAAAGGTGGGTTTCAAAAAGAATGCCTTTTAAAAAGGTGTGTTGGTTTCCTTGTGATGGTTGAGCTAGAAAGGAGAAGAGAGTGTGCGATGGGAATGAGTAAATTATCTGTCTTCTTTTAAGACTGAACCCCATGACACTCCACACAAAGAAGACGATTCCACCGCTTTCCTCTCCTTGTGAGATGAAGTCCATACAGGTGTGCATGTACTGAATGTGTTTGAAATGCTGTTAACCAACACAATTGCTACTCTGAAAATTTTTATATTAAATATTCTAATACATTTTGGATATGATATAATTAGGGATGTTTTCAGGATAGTGCTATTGTTTTAAACATTATATGATAGCCTGGAGAATTACACTGTTTACATCTTATAATATCCCACACTACAAATGTGTATTTGTTCTCTTCAAATTTCTACTATCAGTGAGAACCATAGCTCATTGTTGTGTGTGGTTTCAGTATGCATATTACAAAAGTTCTTGGGTAGAAAAGATTTCCCTTTGCTTTCATAATGAAAGATAAAGCTGAAACAAAAGGCCTAGAGTCCTTTGTAGTACAAATCAGAATTGTACTCATGAGGCAGCCCTGCTGTTGTTTTACTGACATAGACCATGGCTGGCAATGAATACTTAGCTTCCTGTGCAATTGTTGGAAAAATATTCATCATGATTGGTAAATACATTCTGCTTCCCCAGTCTAATTGGTTTATAGTAGATATGTCCTGCTCTTAAATTAATTCAGCTAGCTGGGCTAACAGTAGCATTAAAAATGTTGTGCTTAGAAGAATGGTTTGTTGCAAATTCATATCACCAACTCCATATGGCCATTAAGACAAAATGCATATGGCCATTAAGACATTTTAGTAAAGGAAATGTAGAGGATGAGAAAGATTTGCTACTATGCAGATAGAATTTCCCCACAAAATAAACATCAAAAATAAAATGCTAGTTTCAATGTTTAAAATACTACTGAATTACAGTTAGTATGGCATCACATTATGATGCCAAATGGATGAAGAGTATTAGCTTGATTTGTTTTACCCTGAAGTGTCGAATATTTTTGTGTGCTTACTGGTAAATTGTGAGGTGATCATTGCTATATGCAAGCAATTTACATAAAACACACTTTATTGAAAGAAAACACTTCTGAGATAAATGCGAACATCAGTTTGGAACATTTCACCATATGTGGTGGACAAGAGATGAGACCAAAAAGATTCATGATTTAATTAAAATATTGAAAAGAGGATATCCAGTTGAAATCAGATTTGTTTTTATTGGGACTACTGAATGAAGAAAAGAAACAAGAGAAATTGGTACAATATATGATTACTGAGCAAGGCTGTTGTGTGTAAAGAAATGAAAGAATATGGACATGTCATGTTCAGTCGCATCCCTCTCTTAAGGATCTCACTTAAATCTTGTGTTGCCAATAAATTGTTTTTTGCTGCTCTACTGAGATCTGGAGGCTCTAAGGGCCCATCCAGACACTACCTTTATCCCAGGAGTTTCCGCAGCAAACAGAATGGCAGCCAGACACCCTGTAAACCTGGAAGAATTGCTACAAAAAGCAAAAAACGCTGGGTAAGTTCTTTTGTTTTTTTAAAATATATAATAATGATTTTTAACCAAATATGCAGATCTTTGCATGTCTGTATGTTCCTGCAATTGGAGATAATTTTTAATCTGAATTTGTTCTTGGGTTTTAGATGCTTGCTCCTGATTTTTGCCCCTCAATAAAACCCATGATTTAGTGCTGCCTGGAAGTGCCCTAACTCTCCAAGAATCATCTGAAGTGCACTGTTGGTTCCTTGAAAGTTCCCTTGAAGGATTCCCTTCTCTGGACCTTGACAAGGACTGCAATAACTGAAAACTAATCTCTCCTCTTTCTCATACTCTCTTGTTCTTTTTCATGAGACTCTAATTTCCTCTGTCTTTCAAATCAAAAGTAAAGTATTGGATAGAAAACTACAACACACAAATCTTTTCTCTTAACTCTAAATCTGTGACCCTCCCAACACTGTATGGTCATCTTGTATTTACCTGTCATTAGAATGGTTTAGCAGTCTTATGATCAGGGACTGTAAACTAATTAATGTGATCATTGAAATCCACAGGACATTATTCTTGATTTAACTTTTTAGTTCCTGAAATTTAAGTACAGCTAACTTAACTCCAGAACTGAATCCAGTCCCATAGTATTGAGTGTTACAGTATGAAAAGAAAAAAGTCTGTGACTTAAGCAACTCTTCAATTTTATTATAAGTACATTGCTATGTAGCTTTTGTTTATATTTCTGAGAAATAGGGGTCCACTTTGTCTAATCTTTTTATTAAAGACCATTACCATTTCTTACACAAACTAAAATACGAATATACTGTACACACACACACACATACTCTGAAGAACCTACTGCTGATATGAAAATGATTTCTGACAATCTTTGGTCACATCACTGAGCATCCAAGCATACAATCATTTGCATATGCCCTCATGAAACAGGTTTTAAAAGAAGTAGTGCTGGAAAAATGACATTAATTAAAATATGATCTGGAATTCCACACAATGTCATATATGTGATTGAATGCCAAAACCCCAAATGCACTACACTACACCACCAATGTGAAAAAACACCACTGCACAAGCTTCTAACAAGGCTATGTGTTCAGTGTTAGGCAGTGTGGGGAAGTGGTCTGAGGGTACTTCCAGACAGACATTTATCCCAGGACATTTGCGTTTAAAAACGCATGCTTTCTGGTGTGGTTGTCCAGATGTTCTTTTGGAGTTTTCTGGGAGAATACCCGGACACTCTAACCCCCTCCTCAAAAGCCCCTCCAAAGCCCTTTTAAAAACAATAGAACTTACTCAGCCTCCATTAGAGGGCTGACAGAACTCCCCTGGTTTCTCGTATGTAGAAATGATGTGTCAGGAGAAAGGGGGGGAGGGGGGGAGGAGATATTTCAATGTGCCAGGAGAGCTCTGGCAGCCCTCTGATGGAGGCCGGGTAAGTTCTTTTGTTTTTTAAAGGGCTTTGGGAGGCTTTTGGGGATGGGGTTGGTGTTCTCATGGTTTTCTGGGCTAATTTAGTGCAGAGAACCATGAGACTACTGTCTGGACTGCAGTTCAGACACCAAAAGTAGTGGGCTTATCCCGTGCCTTCCAAGAAGGTGTGAAATAAACCCATTAACAAATTAATTTTCCTGGTTTGTGGTGAATTAATTCAGGTTTGTCCAGGATGTCATCTGGACAGCCCCTTAACATTCCTCTACGACTCATGTTCTACAAAAGAAAAATGTTAGCTGAAAAAAAGCAGCTAGAAAAATGGATTCAAAGTAGAATCTGGATGCACTAGGATGCAATAAACCTGAAATTCGTTTAACAAAATATAATAAAATTATTGAAATGAAGTGATTATAAAAAGCAGCAAGTATTTCAGCTTCTGCTTTCATTAGCATTGTTTTCTGGAAAACACACACACATTCTTCTTGAAGAAATACGCACCGAGAGTTATAGAAACCAACAAATTATGTGAATGTCTTATATACCACACTCTGAAGATAAACAAAATAAATGAAACAGATTCAATAACTGAGGAATGATCAATTGATTGGCACTTAAAACTGGTAAGACATCAGATTAAATGACAATCAATCAACAAATCTTATAGTATTTGTTCCACTAGACCTTTATTTCTTAGCATAGCTTTGGAATATGTAAACTGAGCTTAATGAAGAACATTGTATCAAAACTTAACATGCGTTTCCTTCCATCTCTTCTACAATAAGGTTCAACCTAGAACACTTTGGCTATGCTATGATGCACAGAGCATTGCCACCAACATGTGATATGTAATTCAATGAGGAAAACTCTTTGATGATGTTTTGGAAAGAGGTTCATGTCAAACGGTGTAAATTATTTGTTTGTACAGGGATTTCTTCTCTTTGCTGATGAAACAAAACTCTCTATGCCAAAATCTGCTCTCTAATGAAATACAATACCAAAGACAACAAAGGGATCTAGTCTATGTTAGTGAATGTCTTCAGGTCTGAACTGCCACTTCACCATTCTAAATATTTCTTTAATTTCATTTGCTTCTTCCTCTTACTGAGCTAATGATGATCTGCTTCTGGCATTTGAATATGAATATGGCTGATGTATATTCAATAATCAAGGCAGGCATTCTTCTAATCTTCAGAATTATTATATGTTGCCTTTGGAGACCCAGTGTCCTACTCTAGTGCCTTGACCATTGGATCCTTGAGACAATGATTTGAATCCCTACTCTACCTCAAAGTAAAACAGTGGCAACCCTGCCCACCGAACTGATATTGCCAAGAAAACTCCATTATAGGTTCACGTTAGAGCCAACCATAAGGCAGAATCAACTTGAAAGGCCCTTTTGAGGAGTGGAGAGCTTCTAGGTTCCCTCCACTCCCAATAGTTTACTATGTCATCTCAGAGCACACAGACTGATTTTGTTGTTGCGCTAACAGTGCGTGATGAAGATCATGCAACAATATAATATTATATAATACGAATATTATGAATGATGTATTAGTATTATGCTAATAATATAGTATGTTTTTATGTAGATATTACTTGTGAGCTGCTCTGAGTCCCCTTCGGGGTGAGAAGGGCGGCATATAAATGTCGTAAATAAATAAATGATAGCCACTGTATTCAGGGGCGGTCTAAGGTAATTTTAAATGGTAGGCGAACCTTACTACTCATACTATATTATATCATAATTATATTATACTACATTACAATATAATTATAATATATTGACATTATAATATAATGTAACATTCTATTATATTATTATTATAAAATAATAAAATTATTTATTTAAATAAAATTATCCTCTACTAAATATTTTCATGACTCCTATAAAACTCAAATAACCCAAAATAAAGTAAAATAAAATATTATATATCACTATTTTGTACAATACCACTATACTGCAATATTGTTTGTAATATTACATGTAATATAAAATATATCATTATTCTATTGTTATATTGTATTTGTATTATATTGTATGACAATATTAAGCAGAACTGTATAATAATCAACAAGAAATGCAATGTAAATGCATCAAAATCAGAATATATTACCTATCACCCGTCTCATAAGTCATAGGAGTCTCCCATAAGTCCAAAATTAGGATCCCAATGTAAATGCAAATAGAAAAACAGCCAAAATGTTCAAATGAGGTCGAATACAGGCAGTGCGGCCTGGGCAAACTTGCTCCGGAGCTCAACTTCAGCTCCGGAGCAACTGCGCCTGCGTGAAAACCTCCGCGCGTGCCCAGAAGCGGCGTCGGAGCGCACAAGGCCGGGGTCAAAAAGCAGGCAACAGCAGCACTGTCTGAGGAACATTGGCAGGGCCAGGATGGCGCCCCATGCGGCCAGGATGGCGCCCCCTTCCCAGATGGCGCCCTAGGCGGCCGCCTACTTGGCCTATCTTGTAGGACCGCCCCTGACTGTATTCCTTTTAGCAATCCTAACCTAAAGGTATGGCATAGCATTTCCATCTTCCCCTGAGATGAAAATGCAAGTTAAAGGTTTAAGTTAAGGGGACCTCATGAGGGCAAGGTGAGCACATTCATTACTTAAGACACAATATTAATCTTTACAATTCTAATACATGGTACATATATTTGAAGCCACAGCCTTCTCTGACCACCTTAATACAAACTGCTTGTGGACGTATTGATCTGTCCACTAACCAAAACACATAGGAAGCTATTTGGGAACATCCTTTTCAAACAGAGATTGAGAAAGAAATCTCACATGGAAGAACACTCAAATACTCTGTCACCATCTTTCCCGTTCTTCTTCAGGCTTTATAGTATTGTATGGTGTTGTGTCTGAATATTGGCATCCAAAGTATGCCACTGGGAGAAAAGTCTTGATGTTAGTGCTGAGATATGTGCATCTACCACCTAACCAGTCAGAAGAAAATCGGAATCCTACTTTAGAATCCAGATCTTGATCAGTCATTCTTTATGTATGCAGTGGTGAGCCTTATTTTATGCAGTATTCCTTTTACGTAGACTGCTATATTTACACAGTGGTTTATGAAATATTTTCTTTAAAGGTTCATTTAAATACAATAAAAGTTATACTGATCTTGAAAATCCACCTTCAAAATATAGGAACATGGGGTCAAAAGTATGCAATATGTTTTAAAAAATAATATTTTACTAACATGTAATTCTCAATACATCAGATTATATATAAGAGATACAAAAAACATGAAAAATCTACAGACAAAACACATTAGCTATTCTGGCCCAAACCCTCACCCCTCCCTAATCACATCTACATACTACAGCAATAAAAACAATAATGATCAAAACTAAACACATATAGGGCAAAAATGTGACGTCCAACTTGCTAGTTCCCTATTGTAATTGTCATGCCCCATGACATTCACTGTTTACCCCTAGTTAAGCCCTTTTTAGTTAGAGGGATTAATATTTTATGTACGATTTCTAGGGGTCAGTCTAGACAGCCTCTTTGCATTTGAAGCCTCTCTCGCCCTGCCCCTTTAAGAATCCCCTCGGGGTGGAGACTCAGGCAAGGCACTTCTGGTTCTTGGAAGAGCCAACCTTTTTGTGACTGGAAGGTGAAGAGAGAGGAAGGCTGGAAGGTCTACAAATAGCATGTGTAGTTGGAGCTGCATTCAAGTCCAATCAGAGTTAAACTTTGAGACCATCTTAGAGACAGTTGAACACCATTCCAAAAAGAGACAATAAGAAGAAATAAAGGTTCAAGAGCCTTAGTTCGACCAGAACTGTGTTTATCTCTCAGACTTTATCTCTCCTCATAAAGACTTTGTAGCGAGATTCAGGAGGAGAGAAAGTCTAACATTCTTATCAGTATTCATGTTTGATTCAACTATATACCGTTTTCCGATCTGTTCCCTGCACAGCCAATTCACCTTCCAAGTAGTTAAGATAGCGTGGGGGCAGAACAGTATTTCTAAAATGTTTATTATATTCTCTTTATTATAATTTTAACAATTTTATGGTATAATAAAGATAAAATCTAATTTAAATATTATTTTTATATATCATTTAATTCTATTTAATTTTAATATTATTCTAACATTATTTCTGTGTTGTGTTATTTTGTAAGCTGCCTCAAAATCGCTTTTGGGAGATGTTGGTGGGATATAAATAAAGTTATTATTATTGTTATTATTACTATTCTCCACCCCCATATTCAGTTACTAAAGTTCACACTGCGGAAGGTCTTTGTATATCACAATAGTTCTGTCCATTCCCCTACAAAGACCTTAAAGGTTAAACTTTTTAAAAGACGGTTTTGCTCAATATGTTTCAAAGTCTTGTTGTGTGATTTCAGCTCAGCTGAAATCATGGTTTTGGAGCCTGGAGTGCTTTCCGCCCAAAGGATCGAATGAGACACAGATAGGTTGAAGGAAAAATCAGAAGCGTTTATTCTCCTTGGACAAAGAGGATGTCCGCAAAATTGGACTCCCAAAGACTGACATTCCCATAATTGTGAATACATGGATTTATTTATAGTACATTGGCAGTGATACCAAACAATAAGACTTTGCCGTGCCAGTCATTCCTGGTTGGTGCTGGCTAGGATCTGCTGCCTTCACTGGAGGAGACACAAGTCCACTCTAACATGGTTCCAAGGTGAAAAATTTAATAAAGTGTTATTGGTGAATTTGAAGGCTTGGTTCTGTCTGTCTGTCTGTCTCCTCCCGTTTTATCTTTCTTTCTTCATTCCTTGCTGAAGTATTTTCTCTGGCTACTTTGGGAGTGGGTAGAGAGGATTGGCAGTAGCATGTAGCATGTTCTTCGCACATGCTTTGGTATGCCTTTGGGAGCAGGCGGCTTGGCTTTTGAAACTGTCAGAGTCCCAAGTGTGTGCTGGAAACACAGCTGTAAAACCAGCGTGTTGAATGTACAAAAGCAAGTGAGAAATGATAACAAGAAAATTATACAAAGCAAAGAAAACTCTTGGATAGGTTCACAATAAGTCAAAAATAACTTGAATACCCTTTTGGTGGGAATGAGGACAGGACCAGAAAGGGGCCCCAACACAGTTTGTCCAGCTTCCATAGTAAGGAGAACGTGGAAATCACCAGCTTACATGTTTCATGAAGTTACAGACTCCCAGGGGGTAACAGTGGCATTATTCAAAGACCTTGCTCCCCAAAAGCATTCATCCGTTCTTGTAATATAGAAATCAGAATGCAACAATAATATAGGGAAACATAACATGGTGCTAGTATGCAATCCAGTCTCCTGCTTCTTATTATAGAAACTCTGACCTGATATAAAAGTTTGTTATTCACAGAAGACCCTGTATTTTTTGTTTTTCTCCAAGATAAATCCCATGGCTACAAAGCCCAAGCCACTTCAGCCAATTCCTTCCCTCCATTATCATCAGTCTATTTCTCATCACACCCTCCTGAATCACTTCTCTATCCCAGTTGTGATTGGCATCCTGACTTTTCAAGGGCTGTTCTAAAATTGCTTTTCGCTACTAAAAATAATTCCCACTTCTTTGAGAAGGTGTTATGTTATAGATTTAAAAACAGGTTGGATATGTGTCATGTTCCTAAGAAGAACAATCCAGTGATCCAGGATAATGGCACACACTGTGACTAAACAATGGCTGCAGCCCTGATGTGGAAGTTCTAGTATTATCTCTAATATCATGTTCTCTTTTTTGGTGTTATCCCCCCCTATATACAGAAAGACAAGTTTTTTTAAAAAATATCTAAGAATTGTGGTGAAAGGTAAATTTTCCAAGCTCTGACCATATTTATTTTGGACACTCAATTTTATATGATTTCCATACATTAGAAAAAAGTGAACTAACTCATGTATAGACTTAAACTCCTCTCTCACATTTCATTTGTCCTAGATGTATTTCTATTTGGCAATTCTGGTTGCAACATGTACTCTACGTGGGACAACCTCTGAAGAGGACTTGGAAACTTCAACTGGTCCAAAGAGCTGCAGCCAGGTTGCTAAATGAGGCTGGCTAGAGGAAAACCCCCCTGTTGCAGCAGCTCCACTGGCTGCCAGTCTGCTTCTGGTCACAATTCGAAGTGCTGGTTATGACCTTTAAAGCCCTAGACAGTTCAGGTCCAGGCTATTAGGCTGACCAAATCCCCGTGAATGAACCTGCCCAGGCTCTGAGACCATCAGGAAAGGCCCTTTGCTCAATCCCACCTCCATCTCAAGCCCCTCGACTCTGGCACTCCCTGCCTAGGGAAACCAGAACGGCCTTCTCGGTGGTTGCCCCTCGACTCTGTCACTCCCTGCTTAGGGAAACCAGAACAGCTAAACCTTTTTTTCAGGTAGGCTTTCAAAGAAGAAGGTTTTTAAGATCAATTTATAGGGTGCTGTGGTTTTTAACTTTGAACATGTTTATTGGTTTTTAACTGGAGTTTTTAAAATGCTGTTTATATTTAATCCTGTTTTCATGTTTGAATATTTGTTTATTTTAAATTGTTTGCTGATGCTTTATGTCAAGCCACTTTGAATTTCCTGTATTTATTTATTTCTTTTATAATCCGCCCTTTTCAACCCCCGAAGGGGGACTCAGGACAGCTGACAAAAGGCAACAATTCGATGCCATGTACATAAATACAAAACAAGATATCAAATATAACAACAGATTAAAAACAATTAAATTTTTGAAACAACTACATATTCCTTGTTCTACATTCATAGGATGTCCAAGTCAATCCATAGTCCGCTTCCACAACATTGTCATTACTCAATTGTGCGTCTGTTGCTCCACATCAACCAAATGCCTGGTCCCAAAGCCACGTCTTTAGTTTTTTTCTAAAGGAAAGGAAGGAAGAAGTTGATCTTATTTCGCTGAGGAGTGAGTTTCACAGGTGAGGGGCCACTACCGAGAAGGCCCTGTCCCTCGTCCCCACCAAACGTATTTGCGACGAAGGTGGGACTGAGAGAAGGGCCTCCCCAGAAGATCTTAAATTTCGAGGTGAGACATAAGGGGAGATATGTTCGGACAAGTAAGCTGTAGGAGAGATAAAGCGAGGTTTAAATAAACATAGTTATCATAGTAATAACAATTTTTCCATTAATAACCTCTTAGATCTGTCATTGAAGTCAGAGGAAACAAGACAGTGTGATTTCCATTCACAAGAAATACTGGATTTACGTGCTACTTCTACCATTACTGTGAGAAGGAGATGAACATTTCCCTCAGGATTTGTCTATAGGACTCAGTGATTTGTTTGAATCGGTGGGTGGGGAAAATGTGTCTTGCAGCTTGCTTGCAGCCCAATAAAAACCAGCATGGCTCCTAGTCCCCTTCAAATTTGCTTCACAAATGTCAAATTGCACGGCAGTCAGAGAAGAAATTTATCACTGAAACCAAACTGTCCATCAATCTTGGTCTCTCTTAAACTTTATAAAGAAACTGGGATTAGTCAAACACTTTATGTTTCTTTAAAAGTGCTTTTTGACTCACGGTAGACATAGTAGAGTAGGCTTAAAAAGCAGCTGCTATCTCGCAGAGGAATCTAAGGACATGATTTACCATTTTACCAAGGAAAAAATTATGGCAGTAGATTTGGAGGAGAGGTGGGCAAGATAAACAGTGTTGCAGAGGTATAGAACTAGTAAGGCCTGAGATTAAAATTGCTAATTTTTTTTTCGTGTCAGGAGCGACTTGAGAAACTGCATGTCAGTTTTCGTGTGAAAGAATTGGCCGTCTGCAAGGACGTTGCTCAGGGGATGCCTGGATGTTTGATGTTTTACCATCCTTGTGGGAGGCTTCTCTCATGTCCCCGCATGGGGAGCTGGAGCTGACAGAGGGAGCTCAACATGCTCTCACCGTATTCAGTCCTGCCGGGACAAGGGTTTAATCCATTGCGCCACTGGGAGCTCCAAAAACTTGCTAATGAACCCTCATAATTTGCTGACAGTTGAAATAAGCTAAAGAAAAATGTTAACTGTGAATGCCAGAACTTTTGTTTTACTTTTTAAATTGAACTCTTTTTTTGAATTGTTAGAATTAACAAAATAGGTTAGAAACTATGGGAAAGGATGTGGTGTGTATTTGAAATTCTCAGAAATAACACTTCCAAACGCACAACTCAGCCTTTTCTTTTGTTTCCAATAAATGTCAATCAATACTGCAAACCACAAAAGATTTTAAGACCTTAATTCAGTTGAAGGCTGTCATGGAAATGTGACTTCTACACTGCCACAAGCGTGGACAAAGCAGAGAACAAGCTCAGGACATTTATTGACTGTTTCCACTGTTATTTGTAGTTTCCACTTTTGATTTGATTCTGAAAACAAAGGTCATAAACAAAATCAGAACTCTATGTGTTTTGGAGTAGTCATGCCTTTAAAGATGAAGTCCAAAAGACTTTTCTAAGACCTGGCGTGAGTTATCCACCCCAAGAAATAAATTGGCTTGAGAAATGGCAAAGAGAGCTGCCAGGTAGCAAACTTAATAAAACCTGGCTGAACTTAAATTTCAGTGGGAGAGAATTAGATTTCTGTTCAGGGGGATTGGTTTTTTTAAAAAAATGTTTCCAGTTCCAAATGTGCATCCATCTGTATCTCCTGTTATACACAAAATACAATATAGAATAGAATAGAAAAGAAATGCCTATTGAATTATCTTGTCACTGATACACTAATTTAGATTCCATACAAATGTTTCCTATGGCCATACCACCCTGAAAATGCCTGATCTTATCTGATCTTGGAACCTAAGCAGGGTTACACCTGGTTAGTACTTGGATAGGAAACTGCCTGGGTGCTGCAGGCTTACAAGTATAAAGCAAAACAAATAGACAGCAAATTGAAACACTTATTTTCTTGTTAAGATGCTATAATTCCTCAATCTTTTGATGTCACAGTTTCTTGTATCTGTCTGCCTTTTATGAACAATGCTGTATACTGCTGGACCAACTGAACTTCCAGATGTTTCTCTATAACAGTTTTCTAGATGGTTTCTGTTTGAGTGAACAAGAAATCAGTTAGTGTGTTTGTGTCAACTGTAAAATAAGAGGCACGAAGCTGATTGACTGGGCAACACCCGGGAGATGGCTGAGCCTGGGACTTTTGGATACTGTTACATTTTTCAGGCTTGAGCTATTCAGGTGCTTGCAGAGAAGCAGAGAGAAACAAAGAGAGAGTTTGGAGTGTGCTTTTGCTTCATGAGCTACTGAGGAAGAGTCTCCACATGGACAAAAAAGATCATTTTACATTTCTCTAAAAACATTATATGAGTTAATGTGACTGCTCACATGATTGCACATATGTTGTTCTGAACTACGAAGAGTAAACTACTTGTTCTTTAGTGTTTATCTGCATGGCATATTATTCCTTCTCTGGCAAGGCAGTGTGTGGGGTGATCAAATGTGAACTACGCATGGTTTTCATTTCGTCATAGTTTCTGGCTATAGCACAGTGTTATGTGTCACAATTCTGGTCTCATTTGTTTTATTTCTAACACAAGCAATGGGAGAGATGAAGCAATAATTTCTGGTAATTGCCAAACCATGATTATGGTCTTTATAATGTATAATTGATATAGATATTATGGTTGTCCTAATGTCTCCACACATATTATTTATACTACCTGTCACTTGAACAATTTATCTTCTATCTTCCTTAAATAATGCATGGAAAGTGTAGCACCCATGGGCTCGTTCGTGCCACTGGGGGGGGGGTGATCCGCCGGGGTCCCGTTGGCAGTGGGACCCGCACAGGCTGGAAGGGACTCAGAGGATGAGTTGGAAGGCCCAGAGCAAGATTGGTCAGCCGTGCCTTTGCCCAGTTCACCTGTAGAGAGCTTAGCCTGGGATCTTGAGTGGGAGCATTCTCCCGGGGAAGGAGCGGACCAGGTGGAGATGGGAGGCAGCGAAGCAGATAGCGGAGAGAGTTATGAATTCCCAAACGGCCGAGGTTCCCAAGAGCTGGCCGGGCAGCAGATGGAGGCCAGCGGCTGTGAAACTCCGGGGGAGGCTGCTTCTCAGGAAGATAGCGATACTGGACTGGAAGAGCGGGGCCGTTCTCATAACAGGCGCAGGGACATAGAGGAGGGCAGGAGGAGCTGGCATCTGTCCCTAGACCGTTGCCGTTCGGAAAGTAGAGACTGGAGACGCCGGGCCCTAGATCGTCGGGGTTCCAGGCCGAGGGATTAAGAACGGCCCCGTGGGAACTGATCGTCAGTTCTCCGGCCACGTCTGATCTGAAGGGCGTGAAAGCGGAGTGAATCTTGGAGCCTAGTTTGGCTCGCCATAGACCAAGACCTTGCCTTGTTTGCGATTCGCATTGGTGCGGATCCTTTGCTACGTTCCGGATTGAATCCGGGAGCCTTGCCAAGCTTTTTACCACATTTGCCTTTGAATCTACCTTTTGGAACTTTGCTTACTTTGCTGAACTGCAGCTTCGTGCTGATTGCTTTATTCTATGAACTTTTTAAGTGAATTGCTTTTTTGGATTTGTTTTTACTCAATAAACATAGTTAGCCTTTGCTACGTCTCCGTGTGTGTGTGTTAAAGGGGCAGTTCTAAGTCGGTGATTGTGACAGAAAGACAACAGCTAAAGTACAAACAGGGATTGTTTTCAAATCAATGGAAAGAATCTGGATGATAATATACTGTGAAATGTCATCTTCATTCTGATGGCAATCAGCTCTGCTTCACCTTATCATCTGATTCAGGGGAGGCTATAGAAATGCTGAATCGATAATAGGCTGAATGAAGCCCAATAAGTTCATGATGATTGGTCCTGATATAATGGAGGGCCTTTAGGTAGAAGCCTTCTCTAGTTCAGACAGTAGTTCACGTAAAGTGAGTAGTTCAGACTATTCACTTTAACTGTATTATACTTAGATTTTGAACTGGTATGTGTAAATGACTAGAAAACAATTTTTAGAGATGAAAGCAAAGTTTATAAACTCTTGGGAGAAAATCAGACAGGCAGTAAGAAAGAAACTGTCACATTTTTTTCATGTCAGGAGCTACTTGAGAAACTGCAAGTCGCTTCTGGGGTGAGACAGAGGACTTTGTAAGGACGTTGCCCAGGAGACGCCCAGATTTTTGATGTTTTACCATCCTTGTGGGAGGCTTCTCTCATGTCCCCACACGGGGAGCCAGAGCTGACAGGGGGGAGTTTATTTGCGCTCTCCCTGGATTTGAATCTGCGACCTGTTGGTCTTCAGTCCTGCTGCCACAAGGGTTTAATCCATTGCACCACCGGGGGCTCCTGTCACATTAATTCTACAGTACAGCAGTACCAATGTTTGAGCAGATAATATTTTTTATTGGTTATCATCCATTCCATGTTAGCAAGACGGTGGTTCATGGAGGAGATAGGGTCTTTTTTCTGATGTATATTATTTATTTAAAACTTTTGTACCCCGACCTTCTCACCTCTATCGAGGGACTCAGACCGGCATTACAGCAAAAATTCAATGCTATACAATTTAAAAACAACTACAACAACATATTAAAATACATAAAAATCCCAGCATAAAACCACATCACTACTATAACACTTTGTTTTCTTTTTTCTTATCCCTCATCTAATATCTTATTATTCTTAGGTTGTGGTAGAAGGTTGATTTTTTTCCCTGAGCCCTTTATAGAGAATGACTCCATCTCATTTCCCCAGACTGTTATACAATCTGGTTCCTTTTTGTTAATTTGATATTCTGCTACTTTGACTTCTAGTTATACCTTTTGAGCTTTTTACTACTTCTAATAATTTGATTTAAATTTTATATGTTAAATGATGGTTGGATGCTTCATTTTAAAAATGCCATTTTTAACGTATTTTAAAATTTTATCAAATCATTTTACTGACAGTTGAAAAATAAGATTTACACCCTTTCATATTTATGTACATGAATGATGTGAATCATATTTAATTAACACGCTTCCAGGTCTGTCTGCATCCACATTTATAAATAATTTTAGCAGAACTCCCAAAATAGCTCACAGCAACCATAAAAACAATCCCCCCCCTTTTTTAAAAAAACAAACACATTACATGAGAAGTTATACAGCTACTGTAAGTATTCAAATGGTGTGCAGCTGATTCAAGGTTGGTCTGCTGGTGGGACATGAAGAACAACAGCTGAGTGAACTTTTAGTTTCCAAGGGAAAAATAAGGTAGTTCAGAACTTTATGTCAGATCTTTGAGATTTATAATAGATTTTCAAGGATATTTGACTCAATTATTTCCCAGCAGCTATATGAAAATATGCCCCAGTTCCCATATTACAATTAGACTTCTTAAAAATGAAGAACATGCGAAGTAGCCTAGACTCAAAACTCTTCCATTGAATTTGTCATAGAATCATAGAGTTGGAAAAGACCTTGTGGGCCATCCAGTCCAACCCCCTACCAAGAAGCAGGAAAATGACATTCAAAGCACCCTCGACAGATGGCTATCCAGCCTCTACTTAAAAGCCTCCAAAGAAGGAGCCTCCACCATACTCTGGGGCAGAGAGTTCCACTGCTGAACAGCTCTCACAGTCAGGAAGTGCTTCCTAATGCTCAGGTGGAATCTTCTATTCTGTAGTTTGAAGCCTTTGTTCCTAGTCTCCAGGGCAGCAGAAAATAAGCTTACTACTTCCTCCCTATGACTTTCCCTCACATATTTATACATTGCCATCATGTCTCCTCTCAGCCTTCTCTTCTGAAGGCTAAACATGCCCCCAGCCTTTGAAGCTCCTCCACATACCTTGTGCATTGAAAAGTTTGGGTTGCTGTTTCTTAATAGTACAGAAGAGAAGTGATGCTAAGTTCATGAACCAAAAATTCAGTTTCTACCTTATAAAAATCTTTGGACTTCAAGTTATGCAAAGTAATAAATATAAAAGCCTATGCAGACAAGGGACAATCAATCAAGCGGTAAGGTTTACATGCATTAAAATGTCATTAAAATGGAATAACAGAAATCGCATGTGGGCCATTAATTATGGCTTCTGCTCTGTAAGCTCTGTTGGGTCCAGTAGTGACAATTATTCATTGCTAATCCTGAGAAATGAAAAATTGAGAACTGCCTTGTCTGGTTCTTTCTGCTACAATAAAGTTGTTACTTAGTGGGAGTTTGATATAGTTACACACTACTTTTTCTGCAGCCTCTAGATGAATTGTTCTGCTCAAGATGGGATGACATATTTACATTAAGCATTCATCAACAGACTGAAATGTTATACTCAATTTGTGGAAGCCCTAAGATCCATACCAACAAGAATACTGGTAGGGGTTGCAGTAGTAACCAATGTTCTCCAACCACCAGAAGTACAAGGAAACCTGTGATAGTTGCCCATTGATCTTGCTCTTCAGTCTTGCCACCCATCTGCCATCGAATTCTGAGAATATGTTAGAAGATGATTGGTTGGCTCTGTATTATGAATTAACCATGAATTAGAAGATGAATTAATCACAGTGCCTTTTGACTGGTAGTAGGCTTCTATCTGGAGACACCCAAAGAAATCAACCATAGAGTTCAGTTGGTTACTCCCAGGCTATTTCAACACTTCAGTCATAGAATGATCAGTTGCAGATGAGCAAAACTATTGACATTCTTCTTTCTGCACAATTCATAAAGATCTGTGAATCCAAATTTTTTGCAGCTATACAATTAACCTATGGATTAAACCTGGACTTTATCATCCATTCATCTTCCATTAAAGTTAGATCTCTCTGGTGGAAAAATGTAAAATCTTAAGTTTTTTTTCTTGCATCCAAGAATTCCCCCACCCCCCTGCTCCAAGGTAGTTTTTGAAAATTGCAGTTATCAGAGACTATTTTGAATTTGTGATGAAATCCTGTGCAAAAGGATTACTCAGCTGAGATACTGCTATATCTGATATGGCAAAACTCTATCATCTAGCCATATCCCCTGAAACCTATCTTGGAAGTCAGTCAGACCCCATCACAGAAGGCTTTCTAAGGTACAAGAAAGTGAGGCACTTGAAAAAAAGTGGAGCAGGGTGGGTATAAAACATTTTGTAAAAGGGAGCTTCTTTGTCAGATGCTTTGTTGAGATATGCTTCTATACTATGGGGATGGGTGGGTGGGGGGTGGGCCTTTCAGAAGCAGGGTTCTTCGCCATTTACGGTGTTCAGTGTCATTACCAGTTCCTTGAATTCAGATTACACTGGCAGCCAGTGCAACTTTTATTTAGACTGGTGTTATTTTATTTCTGTGCAATGTTCTGGTTGACAGTGTAGCTGCAGCACTTTGCACTACTTACACTTGTAAAGTTGTCTTTCAGGGCAGTCCCATATACAGATCATTACAGTAGTTTAGTAGTGGCTTTTCTTCACGAACGAAGATTCAGATTCAGGAAGGATTCCTCCCACACTTTCTACAAGCGCGTTGATGACTCAGAAGGCCAATCTGAGATAGGCAAGTTCAGTTGCAGAAAGCACAGCAGAAAGTCTCCTTGGGTGATGTTATTTCCAAGTTGCGGTTCTTTCTGCGTTGTCGTTTCTCTACAAGACTCGCTCGGCATGTCTTCTTGAAAGAGGTCGCTGTGAGGCCAGGATGGACCATTTTTGATTATATCTCTCTTTTGGGGCACCTCTCTTGTGCTTATCCGTGGCGAGTTCACCATAGAGTAGTATCTTTGGGAGGCCGTGGTCCTCCATCCTAGAGACGTGCCATGCCTGTTACCAAACAATTTGGAAATAGCCTGGCCCAGAAGGGGCAGAGGCTCAGAAAGTACCCCTAAAGCGAGGGTTTCAGCAAAAACCTCTGGCGAATTTTAAAAAGAAATTAAAACACCTTGCCCAAATAATCTCACCAAAGAAGTCTGGAAGAGGATGCTACTGAAGTTTTTTATTCTCGTCAGCTGAGGAGGATGACAACCGCAATATCTTTGTCGCAAAGCAGTCATAAAGTTACATTGAAAATACATGCCATTTTATATCTTTTACAGAGCTGTCAAATTCAAAATTCCCACCCTGTGCGCTGGCTGGCTCTACGATGATTGGTTGGAATGCTGGAGCCCGCTGTAGCGGGAGCCAATAGCGCAATAGCGCCGCTTCTGCCCTGCCGAATGAGAAGCAAGAGGCAGGAATTTGTGGAAAACAAAGTAACTGGAAGTTCCTTGATTAAATCTGTCCATATGTTAATGAAGATTCAATGCCTTTGACCTTTTGAGTCAAAGAAAGTCTTTTGTTTGCTGTGAGAAATAGGAAACTGACCATATCTGTTCCTTCCTGTGGACAAAGGACAGATGCAGATTTCTTGCTAGGAAGTTTTGGGGAAATGAATGAAATTTTTCCCCAGTTTGCCATCCCTTCTGGTTTCTGAGGCCAGAGAGAATAACCTTTATGTCAAATAAGATCTGGTATGCCGAGTATTCATAGCCGAAGGGCGGGTTGCCAATCTCTGATGGCCCTACGGCTCCTGAAACAAAGGGGTCCTCATCCTCGGTGGGAAAGGGACAGGGTCTTTCCAAACAAGAGGAAGCCTATTATTTCCATGCAATGGCTCTTGATGATGGGATTAAAGGTGTGGCCTTGGAATGTGGGAGCTCTGATTTTATCTTCAACATCAGCTGGTTCACACAAACATGTAGCATATTCTCATATTTTTAAAAGACACATGGGTAGGGGAAAACATGCAGGGAAAATGGTTACATAGGAGGGTTTCAGGTGGATATTTCCATCACCACCAATATTTCATAATATCAACATTATTTCATAAGAAAAGGGGAGAAATGTAGTCCATTTGATCATAAAAGGGATATAAAATACCAATCCATATGCTTCTTGGGAAATCATAATGAAAGAGTTCATATAGAAAGAAAGTTCATCTGATCCAGTCCTTGGGAAACTATAAGAATGAGTCCTTTCCACTGCCAGCCCTGAAGAGAGTTCCAAAACAAAAAGACCTTGGAAAACTATGTTTCCCAAGCCGCTCAGGGCTACCCAAACTCTGACCTATCTACATGCGACTGCTAGGGATGTGCACAAGGAGATCCATGGCTTTAGAACCTTAATGGGGGCTCTTAACGGTGGCGGGGACAGTGGATTTTAAAAACCGGCAAGTTCTGACAGTCAACTGGTCCTTTGAAAAATATATTTTTTAAAGATCAAAAGGTTGTAGCAGAGGCAGAAAAGCTCAGAGGAAGAAAACAAGGTGACAGAAAGCCTTAGAATAAGCCAAAGAAAAATATGAAATTGGAATGGAGTCAATCAGTGAAATTGATGTTTTTGTGGATAGCGAGGGAAACGGGTGCCATTTTGAAAATTCCATATCTGCAGTTTTGAGAATTGCAGCTCCGGCCTCCCTGGGTATCCCAGGTGGGCCCACAGCGTTCTGGAGCCCGGGAAGGTTTATTTTTGCAAGAGCAGAAAGTATGAGCCATATGGAACACTTTGTATCTATGCGGAAAGGAAAAATGTTGTGATGTGGAGTGTTCTTGATTAAAGTGGCACTACAATGTATCAGGGCAAGTGAGGCATGGAAATAAAGAGATAGAAATAGCTGGAGGTCTTTTGAAACTTAGTCCCAGCCTTTGTGCTACAGATGCCAGACCACATAGAGCAGTGTTTCTCAACCTGGGGGTCGGGACCCCCGGAGGGGTCACAAGGGGGTGTCAGGGGGGTCACGAAAGATAATCAGAAAACACAGCATTTTCTGTTGATCATGGGGTGTGTGTGTGGGAAGTTTGGCCCAATTCTATCTTTGGTGGAGTTCAAAAGGCTCTTTGGTTGTAGGTGAACTATAAATCCCAGCAACTACAACTCTCAAATGTCAAGTTTATTTCCCCCCAAACTCCACCAGTGTTCACATTAGAGCATATTGATATTCATGCCAAGTTTAGTCCAGATCCATCATTGTTTTGAGTTGACAATGCTCTCGGGATGTAGGTGAACTACAACTCCAAAACTTAAGGTCAATGTCCACCAAGCCCTTCCAGTATTTTCTGTTGGTCATGGGAATTCTGTGTCCCAAGTTTGGTTCAATTCCATCCTTGGTGGGGTTCAGAATGCTTTTTGATTGTAAGTGAACTATAAATCCCAGCAACTACAACTCCCAAATGACAATCTCTCCCTCCAACCCCACCAGTATTCAAAGTTGGGCATATTGGGTATATGTGCCAAATTTGGTCCAGTGAATGAAAATACATCCTGCATATCAGATATTTACATCACACTTCATAACAATAGCAAAATCACAGTTGTGAAGTAGCATTTAAATAATGATATGATTGGGGGTCACTACAACATGAGGAACTGTATTAAGGGGTCGCAGCATTAGGAAGGTTGAGAACCACTGACATAGAGCATGCAGGGACGTTGGAACTCCCTGCTGCAGGTCAAACCAATTTAGATGCAGAGGGGCTCTTCTGGGGCTCGCCTTCATGCCCAGGGCAGCTGTATACTCAATAGCATGGCCTCAATGCTGGTCATCCCTGCTTGCTCAAGGATAGCAACATTTGTCACACAGTCCAGTGTATATTTAGGCAATGAGCAATGGATTCAAATTACAGGAAAAAAGAGATTGCACCTAAATATTAGAAAGAGCTCAACAGAAGAAACACAAAATGCTTTTACTATATATATGTATGACTTTGTTTCTTATCTTTGTATTCTTTTATAAAATTTAATAAAGATTTTTTTTAAAAGAAAAAAAGAAAGCTTTCTGATGGCAAGAGCTGTTTGGCAATTGATTGTGCTGCTGTTTTAGAGTGTGGTGGAGTCGCCTTCCATGGAAGTTTTTAAACAGAGGCTGGATGGCCATCTGTTGAGAGTGCTCTGATTGTGTGTTCCTGCATGGCAAGGGGTTGCACTGAATAGCCCTTGTGGTCTCTTCCAAATCTGATTCTAAAATGCCCATCACAGAAAAATAAGAATCTCAATCATACATGAATTCAGTTTCAGTTTATTGGTCTTCATCCAAGCACATTACAGTATCAAGGGACCAGTGCTATCTGCACTTTACTATCTGATTCTAATGGCTGGTCAGTATGTAATGTGTTTACCAGACTTGACTATAGTACTCATATGCTGTAGCCATACGGATCTAGACAGATGAACAGATGCTACCATACCGTGTTTTAGTTTGATATGCATCTGAGATGTTCAAAAGGAAATTAATTCTGCCATCTAGATTTTA